>CM068744.1:26369957-28769957 GCA_035084275.1 Hydrolagus colliei
GACGGATTGGAGGGACGGACGGATTGGACGGACGGACAGACGGATGGATTGGACGGACGGACGGATTGGACGGACGGAAGGATTGGACCGACGGACGGATTGGACGGACGGAAGGATTGGACGGACGGATGGATTGGACGGAAGGATTGGATGGATGGATTAGACGGATGGATTGGACGGATGCATTGGACGGATGCATTGGATGGATTAGATGGATTGGATAGATGGATTAAATGGATTAGATGGATAGATGGATAGATGGATAGATGGAGAGAGAGAGAGAGAGAGAGCGAGAAAGAGAGAGATGGGGGGGATATGAGAGAGGACAGAGACACAGACAGAAAAACAGAGAGATGGAGAGAGTGAGTGTGAGAGACACAGAGAGAGAGAGATATTTACCTCCTGAGGAGATAGGCCCCGAATGTGCGCGCAGCTCCGAATTCGCAATACGAAAACTCCGGAAATATTGATATATCGGTATATCTCAATATGAGCCCATCGATATATCTAAATCGGAAAATTTTCATATCGACGGACCCTAGTCCATATGGGGAACTACTTGGGCTAGCCCATATGGGTATCATATGGGGAAAACCTGGGCAAGCCCATATGAGCAAAATATGGGCTGGCCCACATGGAAATCATATGGGGAAAACCTGGGCAAGTCCATATGGGCAAAATATGAGCTGGTCCATATGGGGGTATCATATAGGAAACCCATGTATGGAGTGACCCATATGGATTTCATATGGGAAAAACCTTGGCAAGCCCATATGGGCAGAAGATATGGAAGGCTTTCAACAGTCAATTCACTTGATTCACTTTGCAGCACAGAGTATGGTGGAGGTCACATGGTGTGTGTGAGAACTGGGACCAGTCAGTCAGTCAGGCTGTGATTGCTATGGCAATGGCTGATGATGTCAGTGGGTGGGCGGGGCTCCTGGTCCCTGCACCTTTTAGGCAGAAACCCCCGCAGTTGAATCCATGCAGGTCAGAGTAAAGGCAGGAGAGATCTATTGTTAAGCAAGTATCTTTTTATGAGAGTACATGACATAATTTAAAAAGGTGTCATTTGGCCATGCACAATGTACATTTTGGCAAGGGAGGAAGTTCTCAGCCCATTTGAACACAAACAGCACAACACATCCAAAACATTACCCCTGCTATTAAAAACATACACATTATTCTATTGGTTTCTATCTTTCATTCTTGCGACTTTTATCCAATCAAATTGTTCGTTAAATTCTCTTTTTGCGTTACTAGAAAAGGTTTAAATGGTATATGGTCAAAAAGTTGATTACACTAATCATCCAATCACAGTTGCTATATAAGCCACAAAATGCAAGAATAACAGATCTTAAGATTCTTAAATCACTGTAAACCATAGCATTTTTTTGAGATTTCTCATGTGTTCCCATGTGAGTAGTATGTTAGTCAGCATCACATTAGCAATATATGGTGATTTCTTTTTCAATTTCATAGATGAACCCCATATAATGCTTATATGGGATGGCCCATATTCTGCCCATAAACTGCTGGCGCACATGGGCCCCAGGTGAACCTCATGTAATGCCCATATGGGATAGCCCATAGTTGGCCCATATTTTCCCCATGTAATGCCCATATGGGATAGCCCATATTTCACCCAGATTTGCCCAGATGGGCCTCAGATCTAACCCATATGGGTTATCTGGGCTGGCCCATATGGGTCTCATATGAATCTTGGGTGCAGAATCCTGTAGGGCCCATATGGGCCACCCCATATGGGACCCATATTTTGGCCCATATGGGACCCATATGGCCCCCACATGGGCTTGCTACCTGGGTCAAATCACATCACACATGGAAGCCGCTCCCTCCATGCAGTAAAACCCAGTTTACTTTATGTTCCCGGCCCATCCCACCCCACCATTGGTAGGTGAGCTTTCAGCCATTCTGCCACCACTCTCTGGAACTCCATCTGGGAGTCCCTTTGCCTCGTCCCTCGGCTGTGCCTTCAGCCACTACAACAACAACTAAATTACATTTATATAGCGCCTTTCACGTCGGGAGGACATCCCAAGGTGCTGAACAGTTCGGTCGGAGGGAAGGGTCGGGTAGGGGCAGGGAGAATCAGAGTAGGAAAGGGGGGAAGAGTTAGGAGGGTAGCAGAAGGCACCGTCAAAGTGGAAGGTCTTGAGACCGGCCTTGAAGAAGGAAAGGGAGGAAGTGAGGCAAAAGGATTGCAGGATGGAGTTCCAGAGTATGGGAGCAGAGAGGTTGAAAGCCCAGCCACTGATGGTAGGGTGGTTTGGGTGGGCCCTTGTAACAAAACTTACCATGGTAATGATGGTAGTACCATGGTACTTTTTTTTCTTACAAGGTGGGGGACGTGGAGCAGGCCAGAGCCTGTTGAATGGAGGGGACGGGCAGGCTGATAGTGAGACAGCAGGTCGGAGAGATAGGTGGGGGCAAGGCTGTGAATGGCCTTGAAAGTGAGGACGAGGATATCAAATTTGATTCTCTGGGGGATGGGGAGCCAGTGGAGACGGGTGATGGTGGGAGTGATATGGTCGCTGAGCCTAGTGCTGGCATGAGCTGCAGAATACTGAATAATCTGCCACTTGTTAAGGGAGGAGCTGGGAAGGCTGATGAGGAGAGAGTTCCCGTAGTCGAGCCTTGATGTGATGAATGCGTGGACAAGTGTTTCGGCAGCATGGGTGGGGTGAGGTAGTGGCAGAGTCTGGCAATGTTGCGGAGGTAGTGGAAGGCACTACTGGTCATGGCAAGGGTTTGGGGGAGGAAGGACAGTTCAGGGTCGAACAAGACGCCCAGATTCCTGACTAGCTTTGAGAGATGGAGAGTACAGCCTTGGATGCTGATGTTGCCAGTGCCAGGGGTGCAGAGGCGCTGACGTGAGCCAATCCAGGAGGGCCTCCGTCTTTTTGACGATTCCCTCACTCCCTCTCTTTCTATTTTCAGGTCTCGGCTAACGACTTTTCTGTTCGACCTCGCCTTTCGTCACCCTTTTCCCCCTCCCACTGGCTTGGGCCCAGGATCCATTATTGTGAAGAGCTCTGAGACACTGTATGGCATGGGGGGTGCTATATAAATCAAAGTTGTTGTTGTTGTCCCCTCACTCCCTATCTTTGAAGTCCACCTTAAGACCTTTCTTTTCGATTGTGCTTTTGGTCAAATTTCCTTTTCCACCTTCCTCAGCTCTCGGCGTCCACAGCTTGAGCTCCCAGCTGATTCTGTGATGCACTTTGAGACATCCTCCCAGACATGAAAGGATCTATGCAATGTAAAATTGCTATAGTTATTAAGTTATATTTATAGTTAGTTACTATGTTTGTTGTTCAAGCAAAGCTAATCTTGGCCTTTAGCATCCCACAAACAACACTGTGATCAATGCATGTATTTTTGGTGACTTTGGACTTGCCAGGAAAGAATATCAGTAAGGATACTGTGAAAACTTGCTGATTCTCTTCAAACTAGAATTTAATTGGACTTGAGCTGACTTTTTGGTGGTCAGCCAAGTGTCTGATACATATGGAAACCCATCATGCTGAAGAAACCCAAAATGAGAATTCTATGCATCCCACCTACACATTGAAATTCCAGATATGTTTATTTGAATGGAATACTCACTAATACTGTTTATCTAATTTCCTGAGAATATTAGGCATGGGTTGCAAGAGCCAAGACTTGGGGATGCCAGATTGTGTGTTGAGCTACTATTGGAATCTAATGGGCTAAAACTGCTTAGTTTGCCATTGATAGCTCTGTCTAGTAAGCTTTCTTGCTGCTTGTGCAGCTAGGACCAACCTAGGGTTTGGGGTTTTGAGTTAATAGTAGCTGAGTGGGTTGACTCCATGCCCCCATTCTGCCCTTCCAAGTCCTGACGATGAACCAGGCTGGCTGTGCTGTTATTACCAGTGCTCTGGAACTGGACTATTGCAACAACCACAGAGGGCTGTGTTGATTCTGACATTCCGTTGCCAAAATGTCACCTTGAAGGCAGTTGGTGCCTCATTAGGTGGATGGTAGGTATCAGGAACTCCGCCTGAAATTCAGCATGAAATGGGTGATAGCATTGCCACTGTCTCCACAATTCTGAAACAAGTTCCTTCCCATTTAAGCAATGGTTCCACCAATTGGAGGTGCGAGGTTTCAGCAGCAGCTGCTTACCTCTCTGCAGGGTGGATTCCAGGCACTAGATGCAAAAACACATGTTCATAAACTCAAACTCCAGATAACACCTTCCAGCAGCTATCGTCCCAAATCTCACAGTTTCCTCTGTCAGCAGACACCTGCGTTCAATGTGGTGGGAGGACCTTTACAGGACAGCTTGCAATATGCTAGTGATGTTCTCAAGAATCAAGTCCAAATCTTGGTTGTTGCAAATGAGCCAGAGGCTTAATGCTTATGTTTAATGACTGTTTATGGGACACTGCTATGCGCAATTGGCTGCCTCATTTTGCCTACAAATATACAGTCAATTCACTTTACTGTATATTGTGAGAAGCGCTTTGAGATGTCTAGAAGATGTGAAAAGCGCTATATCAAGTGCAAAGATTATTATTATCATTACCTGTAGAACAGCACCTCTAACAATGTAGCACACCCTGCATTGAAGAGTCATCTTATATTGCAAGCTCATGGCTTGGTGTGGGTTTCAAAAAACAAGGCTTCTCAGTCAAGGTCAAAGTGTCAGAGTTCCAGTGAGCTGAACTGACTCCCAAATACTGGATTATGGTAGCATGTCTCAGTTTGCATGTTACTACCTCAGTCTGGTGTGGTTAAATTCCCTCATTTTGAGTATGGCTCTTCACATTCCAGCAGTTTCTAGCTTTACACTCGCTTTCACATGGAAGGCTAAATCGCTCAGAATACCTTAGTTAAGGCAGGCGTTTCAATGTCACTGCACAAAATACCAGTTTAATTCAGTCGGAATCTCTTTGGGTGGCAATGTTCATGGTGGGAGCCAGAGACCGGCTTTGGAGCCAGCCACTCTGCGGAAGACACCAGTTGTGTTTATGTGGAACTCGCGATAATTTGGTTTGGAGACTCTGAAATATTGTGATGGGTTTCTATGTGATTCGGGCAACTGTCTGACAAACAGAAAATACCAGTCAATAATTCCAAATGGTTTTAGATTGCAATTTTTGGTGATATGTTCCGGGGGTGGGAGGGCTGGCGGGTAGGTGGAGGGTGGGGGGTGGGGTGAAGGAGAGACACTGCCACCTTATGTCCGTTCCCTGTATTACAGCAGGTTAAGTGTGGTACAGCACTTTGGGACATCCTCTTGACATGAAAGGTGCTCTATAAATGCAATTTTGTTGTTGTTGTGTTGTTGTTGCTGGGAAGTGCTAATAATAATCCTTTCATTTGATATAGTGCCCTATCACGCTGTCAAAATATCTTTGCAGGATTTTACTATAAAGTGTATTTGCAGGAAAATGCAAAAGTCACATTAAACCCCACTAATTGTGATGATAATTAACATAGGCTTTAATTACTCCTGCTAATTTATGGATTTCTGCAAATTTTCAAAAAGGATCTAGACAAATTCCTACAAATTCAAAATTCAGATAATGCAATAAATGTACGAAAGAAAGTTTGACGGGAGACGAGATGGACCAATGGGCTGAAATTGTTACTATGAGGTGAATTTCATAACTTTTCACAAGTGATCATGTTGTGAAACATTGCAAATTCTGTTAAATGCTACTTTCACAGCTGAGCAGAAAAGCTAAAATCGTTGTAAAATAGTGCTTGCTTGTTTAAAAATTCTTGTCAATGAAATGCAACTGATCGATTTGCCACTGGGAGCATATTTTTGCTTCACTCTAATTTCAGCTCTTCTGGTTACCTCTTTATCCTTTTGTTCTGTCGTACATCTGGCTCAACTCAGATAGATTACCCCAACTCTCCTGATCAGACACTTTGTCCTCACTCTCTGGAAATCTCATCCAAAATCCCTCTACATCCCTCTCCCCCTCCCCCTCTGCTTTTAAAATCTTCAAAAAAACATACCTCTTCTACCATAACTTCAGTCAACACCCTTCCATCCCCTCCAGTTCCCACCTTGACTTGTTCTCTGTAAAATACTTTGAGACAACAACAAATTACATTTGTATAGCTGGAAGGAAGTCACAAGGTGCTGGGCAGGCAGGGATTTAGATCTAAGCTTGAAGATGGGATCAGGAGAGGTGAATCATAGGGGCACAAGGGCTACCAAAAGCTTGGTTGAAGAAGAGGATCTTGAAGGAGGTAAGAGAGGGAGTGAGGCCAAGTGACTGTAGGATGGAGTTCCTAAAAGGTGGGGGCAGAGAGGCTAAAGGATGGGCAAGGGACATGGAGCAGGCCAGAGTCCGCTGAGCATTCAGGTCATTATGGAGTTAGCAAGTCACAGAGGTAGGAGGAGCAAGACCTTGGAGGGCATTGAAAACGAGAATGCGAATTTTTAATTCTCTCCTCTGGGGGATGGGGAGTCAGTGGAGCCAGGCGAGAATGGGGGTAGCATCATGGAGCTTGGTGTGGGGAACTTTGAGATATTATCCCATGTGAAAGGCACATTGTAAATATGAATTGTGGTGTTCTTAATACTGAACAGAGGGATATTGGTGTGTACATTGGTTACAGGGAAAAGGCAGCAGAACCATGCTGGACCACTAATACCTTTCCAACACATGTATACAAAGAAATTGTTTTCATATGCTGCTAGGAATGACTGACAGTAACACAATCTTAAAAGTACAGTACAATGTTAATCCTTGAACAAAGTTTTTATACATACTTGACCCTTGCCCGAATGACCTCCCTTAAATATGACACAGACATTATACAATTTCTGGCTGCATTTTCTTTAAGTCCCAGTTGCTTAGAAAATGTTTTGCCTACAAGCAAAAGATTCCTGTTGGCAAATCTTCACAGTGTGAGGTCCTGGTTTCTCAAACGGCAGCAAATGTGGTGAAAGAATGGCAGAAGCTGGATTGAAACTGCTGTGAGTTTCACAGTGAATGGCCAGTGACTTATGGATATATAACAAGCTTATATAACAATTTAGGTAAATCACTGAGCACAATTAATTTCCTATGCTGGCCCTTTGTCCTTACTGTGTGAAAGGTAAAATATTCTACAGACGTTTTACTTTTCTTCCCTACACCTTCCCCCTCACTCTTCTGATCATATTCACTTATAGTGGGGCATGGTTACATGGGTGCTGTTAATTCACGTGTGATCTTAGGTACTGAGTGTTTGAATCACTCTGTATTAAAACACTGAGTGATTTAATACAGTTAAAGGATGTTACCATCTCCAGGATGTCAGGGAAAAGAATACCACAGCTGATCTTAACCTGTGGTGTCCTGTTGTCCAATGGTTTGAGCGCTCGCCTTACAAGCAAGAGACCTGGGTTCAATTCCTTGCTTTGATGTAGCGCTTTTCATGTCTTCTAGATATCTCAAACCGCTTCACAGAACATACTGTAATGTGAATTGACTGTATGTATGTGGGCAAAACGGGACAGCCAATTGTGCACAGCAGTGTCCCACGAACAGTTGTAGATTGAAATGATCAATTTATTTTTGGGAGGTTTTCAGGGATTATTTTTAGGCATGTGGAGTAGGGAAACTTGCCTAAGGTTTCGCCTTGCCAGGAAATGAACCAAGGTCTCTTGCTTGGAAGGCGAGTGCTCTAACCACTAAACTATAGGACTTCAATTGTAGTGTCTCTACAGCTGTCTCGGAGGCTGGGTGAGAGTACACAACATATTATACTAAAACAGATTATGGCATGAATTGATACTAATGGGATAAATTCCAGTCAGCTCTTTGGCAATGTTGGGATGTGTTGCATTGTCAGAGGCGCCATTAATGGGATTTCCCCTTTGTAACGATTCATCCCCAAAGACGTTACATGTAACCCTAGAATTTTCGGCCATAAATAGCAATAATGCTCATGATATTATTTTACTATGAATTTAGTGCCAAATTCACAGAAGCATAACAGTAGCTATCGCAATGAGTTCAAACAAGTGCAAAATGAATGCAACTAAATTGGCTGCAGGGAGACCACCTCTGGCTTGGCACAGGGAGCCAGAAATCAATGGACCTGGCTGTGGAAAGCAGTCTATCTATTCACCAACACTAGCCCAACACTTCTTGCTAGTAAGTACATTTCTCTGGCTGTGTAGCAGTCACCAGGATGAAAGTAGACTATCATTTGAGATGAATGGAGTCTACGTGTTTATGCTGGTCAGACTCCAAGAAGCCTCTCAATATGCCTGGGTTGGAGCCCATCTAGATTTGATTGGACATTTCCTGAGATGTTGAATTTGGGGTGTTTACAGTGGTGGTGATTATTTTGGCAAACAAATAGGCTGAATATTCCAGAGCCCAGCACTAGTGTTATAGCAAGCAGTCCCACTCTTGCAAGCCCTTATTAACCAAACAGCAATTTACACATTAAATCTTTCTTAGAAATATTTGTGCACATGTATCACAACATGGGAAAAAAAAATTGCAATATGGTTTTCTACTCATATGCTTAATTCCATTCTCTGCACTCTGAAAAGTGCTCTGAGACGCTGCCCAACGCAGAGCGTGCTATATAAATGCAAGTTGTTGTTGTTGTTACTGTTGGCTGCTCTTTATTTAATAGAAAAGACAAGTTCCTGCATGCTGCTCCGGTCGTATGTATCATGCCATGATATCATCCAATATATTTCTAAAGAAATTTTGTTTCAATCTCAAGCTTTCTTTCATAGTAATAAACCCTAGATAAGAGACTTGGCTCATCACTGACCAGTGCCAGATGGTATGATTAATTTGGAAATACAGTATGCAGAGTGCACAATGACATTTACTGTAAGTCTCAGTGCAACTGATACAAAACATGTATCTCAACTAGCTGCCTGGTATTTGTGAAGTGAGAACTACACTGATCAGATCTATTTCCATTTCTGGAAGCGATCTTCCTCTCGTGTCTAAATCCAATCTTCACATCAGTTTAAAAGGCAAAGAGGCAGCTGAGATATCCCCCATTCTGACAATGCATATCTTCTGGGACGTTAGCCATTTGGGGGTAACCTCTGATCCAGATTTAATGGGGACGAAATGACATACCACGCAACATTATTATGTGTGATGATTATCACATTCACTGAAATGTAGTTAAAAGCCTTCAGCAATTATCACTGTCTTCAAGGGTCCCCTTCCCCACTCTTTCTTTCAAGTAATTTTCATTATCAACAATGCACATTAGCACTCCGTTTCAAGAATAAATCCTCTGAAGATGTTGAAGATGTTTGTCATCTATCTTTTCCTCTGGACACATATCTAACAATGCTTTTGCCAACAGGCTGGTTCTCATGCAGCCAGCCCTCCAGGCTGAGATCTTCTACTTGCTATGCAGATGCTTCCGAATTCCTGCCAGTTTGAGAACTTAGTTTGAAGAGATCAAGTTACACAGAGAACTCAGAAGGAAAGCCTGGTGTATTAATAATAGATAATCTGCAAACATTTTGATATGAACTGGTATGAACATCAACTAGTAAAACTGACATTCGAAAGGTAACATCACAATAATCTGGGACTCACAACTGCAAACAGATAGAGCAGTAATCTGTAATAAACCAGATATCATCACAAAAACACTAGATTGTTGCAGTATCATTAATATGTGGCCATTCCAAGTGGCTACTCCATACAAAATAAGGAACTAGAGAAGATCAGGAAGTTTGTTGACCTAGAAATTGAAAGCGGATGCATGTGGCAGTATAAGATAAGCATAGTTCTTATAATCATTGGTGCAACTGGGATTGATAAAAAGCCAATTCAGAAATGGCTTAATTTCTGGGAACACTCAGCACTCACCTATAGTGAAAGGAAAGTGAGTCAACGTTTTGGGTCCACAAACCTTTGGCAGAACTGGGGCATGTTGGAAGGGAGAGGCTTTTAAGGACAAATAGTGAAGGGAAGGCAGGGCAAGGAAGACAAAGGAGAAAGTGGGGTAAGGACAGGAGTTAAAGAAACCATCTGTCTACATTCAACTCTAACGTGGCAGTGTTATTGGTCTGGCTAGCCCATCACTGAAAACGACCTTGATCTCTACCTCCAAGGAGTGACTTAAACTGCAATAACATAATAATAATCCTCAGATTTGATACAGTGCATTTTACAATGGGTGGGTGTCTCAAAGCACTTCACAGGGTTCACTGTAAATTGAAGTGTTTGTGTACTTTGTGATGACAATGACAATCCAGGATAAGAGCCACTTTTAGCCCAGTAACTGAAGGAAAGTCAAATGAAAGTATTTATTGCACAGAGGGTGCCAGAGTGCGTTCATGTTGGATATGTAAATATTTACCGGCATCTGCGCATTCGGTGCAGTTCCCTGCACATTCCTTAATAACGGGAGACCATGTAGAGGGGCGTGAGGAACAGTTGGTTAAAATGAAATCATTGCACCACCCACATTGTAACATGATAATTAATGGAGCATTTATAAAACAATAAGTCGTATTTTAATTTGAAATGTTTCAAATGCTGAGGCATATTAGCAGTGCCTGTAATGCTTCAGAGCACTTCAAAGTTTCTGTACGGTGTAGTGACTGGGTATTTTGTAGGTGAATGGAGCAGTCAATTAGCACACTACAATGTCTTGCACACAGCCACAAAGTAAATAATAAATTTTACTTGGAGAATTATTGGCCAGGACTCTGAGAGAAACTCCCTTCTCTTTGCAAATAGTGCCCTGGGATCTTTAATGTTCACCTGAAACAGGCAGACGGGGCCTTTTACTAACATCTTATCTCTTTGAAATACTTCTTTAATTACTTTCAAGTAGGGTCCGTCGATATGGAAATTTTCCGATTTAGATATATCGATGGGCTCATATTGAGATATACCGAAATATCGATATTTTCGGGTTTTTCGTACTGCGGATGTGCGCGCATTCGGAGTGCGCGCTCATTCAGGGTGCACGCGCGTTCCGGGTGCGCGCACATTCGGGGCCTATCTCCTCAGGAGGTAAATATCTTTCTCTCTCTGTGTCTCTCACACTCACTCTCCATCTCTGTGTTTTTCTGTCTGTGTCTCTGTGTCTCTCTCCTCTCTCACATCCCCCCCATCTCTATCTATCTGTATATTATCACATCCACCCCGTCTCTCCACCCACCCCTCCCCCCCGCCGCCGTCCCTCTCTCTTCCCCCACCCCGCCACCGTCCCTCTCTCCCACCACCCTCCGTCGTCTCTCTCCACCCCCCACCACCCCTCAGCCGTCTCTTTCCCCCTCCCCACCCCCGCTGTCTCTCTCCCCCTCCACCGCAGCTGTCTCTCTCCCCCTCCACTCCCCAGCTGTCTCTCTCCCCCTCCCCCCCAGTCGTCTCTCCCCCTCCACCCCCCAAGCCGTCTCTCCCCCTCCCCCTCCAGCCCTATGGAATTCCATCCCCCAATCCCTCCGTCTCGTTTCTTCCCTTTCCTCTTTCAAGGCCGGTTTGAAGACTTTCCTCTTCGACCGTGCCTTTTGTTCCACCCAGAATTTTTCGACCTCCCCTACGTGTTTCACCCCTCCCCGTACACTCCCCTCCCAGCTTGGGTCACACGCCTCTTGTGCAGCGCCTTGGGACGTCCTCCCGACGTGATAGGCACTTTATAAGTGTAATTTGTTGTTGTTGTCTCTCTCCCCCTCCCCACCCCAGCCGTCTCTCTCCCCCTCCCCCCCAGCCGTCTCACTCCCCCTCCCCCCCAAGCCGTGTCTCCCGCCCCACCACCCCAGCCGTCTCTCTCCTACTCTCCCAGTCATCTCTCTCCACCCCCCCGCACCCCCCCCCCCAGCTGTCTCTCTCCCCCTCACCCCCCGCCCCCAGCCGTGTCTCCCGTCCCCACCCCTTGCATACCTGTATATTGTATTCGAGGACTATGAATACAATATGGCGGCTTTGCACCTCGGTCTGTGCATTGTGTATAGAGATGAGCAATCTGGGTCTTGTAGTTCAGTGTGCCCGAATTCCGATTTTTTCCCTCGATATATCGATATTTTTGAAATGCCTATATCGGCGTATTGATATGAAAATTATATCGGGTTTTAGCAATATATCGATATATCGCCAGACCCTACTTTCAAGTTTAGAGTCTGGTTTTGCAGACAAACAAGGCAGCCATTTTGTGCACGGCCATTAAGTTAATGACCAATTTTCCTGGAGGATTGTTTACCAGGACACTGAGAGAAACTCCTTTATCTCACAGTACAGCATCAAAGGATGTTTAACATCCACTTAAAGAATATGCAAGACTGCACGTCCAACAAATACACAGCAGGTGAATGACTAATTTATTTGGAGCATTGATAGCCAGACAGCAGGAGAAACTCCATTCTCCTTTCAAATAGTATTATAGTTTATTTTGAGTTGATAGACACAGTACAATATGCATGGATATGGGGTAAACTTCCATAAGTATGTGGGTGACACACAGATCTAGTTCACTTCCTCAAGTTATGACTGCCTGTTCGCCTAATGTCTGTCAGTTTGTCTGACAGACATCAAGGCCTAGACGAGCACAAATTCCTCCAGCTGAATGATATTCAGACTTCTTCCAGCTGAATCCTCCATATACTTTGGCTCCTGTCAATGTCTCTTCTCCTGTGGTTCAGACCTCCTCACCCTACCCGATCGCTCCCTAAGACTCACTGAACCCGTATGCAACTTAGGCACCAGGTGTGATCCCAGCTCTCCTTTCTACATCACATCCAGTCCCTGGTCATGACTATGTTCCTCTACCTCCACCATATTGCCTCCGTCCACACCTCACTTCAAAAGCTGTTGAAACTCTCGTCAATGCCTTCATCATCTCCCTCCTCAACTACTCAAGCACCTTTCTCGCTGGTCTCCCTTGCTCCACTATTAACAAAATTCAACTAATTCAAAACTCTGCAGCACTAAACTCTGTATCTCCATTACCTCAGTCCTTGTCAAACTCCAGTTGCTCCCTGTCACAGAATGGATCAATTCCAAGATACTCACAACCAATATTGTATCAGATCTGATACAGCATTGGTTAGATGCACAATAGCAGTTGTCTGATCGCCTCACGTGACAGCACTCTTGTCTTTAGGTTCAAAGGCTGTTAATTAAAAATCCCCACTTGGTACGAGCTAATTTTTAAAGGCTATGCTGCATTTTTCGAGCTGTTGCCTTTCAGATGAGACATTATTAAAATCCAAGATGCCGGATTAGGCAGGCCTTAAAGGTCCCATGATATTAATCCTAAAGAGAAGAGAGTTATTACTTCTGGTGGCTTGGTCAGAAATCCTATGGATTAATCATAATTCCTCTGGGCTATATGTAGATCTTTTGGGGGTCAAACAGGAGCTACACTTACCTACAAAAATAAGTCCACATTTACCAGTAAATACATTTGAAGTATTTCAAGAAACATTGATGTGGTAAGGGGGCTATAAAAATCCAAGTCCTTTCTTTTCAAAACTCCTTTGACACCCCACAAACAATGGGCCTTAATCTGATAATCCATAAAGGTGCACCACTGTGACATTTTCTCTCTCTTCGACCCCTGTGCTCTCCACAAGTGATACTATTTTGGTAGAGTTTTGTGCTAAGGGCTCGCACACACACCACATTAGTAGCTATCATCAATTCTTTAATGTTATCCCTTCAAATCTTTTGAGCCTGCCTTCATTTTCACCATTTATAACTGACAAAGGGAAGAGACTCACTCGATCAAAGTCTGTCTCGAACTATACTTCTTCAACTGCACTTTTGGTCATCTTTCCCCTCACCTTCCCCCACACCCTAGGCCCCAAGACCCTCAGCTCAGGTGCTCAGCTAGCATTGTCAGTCGTTTTGAGATGTCCTCTAAATGTGAGTGGCATTACATTAGTATAAATGGTTTTGTGTTGTATCGGTCCAGCTGGATTCAGTCTCAGAGGCGGCAGGGAACTCTACTGTAGGCAATGTGCTACCTCATCCCAAAATAAATAATTACTGATGTAAATGTGTTGAATTTAACAGAAGTTCCTATAATTCATGAGTAAGATACATACTCATAAATTACTTCTCAGGCCCACTGCTGTCTCGAAATGTCACCAGACACTTAATATTTATCCATAGCTATTTTGTATAAAATGTATAATAAGGTTTAATTTGTGATGATTTGTGATGGGTGTTGTTAAAATAGACTGGTCACAATAATAAATTGGTCTTTCACTTCATGGCTGTTTGTGGGACATTGCTATGGCACAAATTGAGAGGCACTACACATTACAGTAAATCCTGTGAAGATATGATAAGACACTATATCAAATACAACAACAAAATTATATTTGTGTAACGCCTTTCACACTGTTCATAGAATCATAGAATCATAGAATTTTACGGCACAAAAGGAGGCTATTCGGCCCATCTAGTCTGTGCCGGCTCTTTGAAAAGAGCGATTCAATCCCACTGCCCTGCCCGCTCCCCATAGCCTAATAGACCCGTTCTCCCTAAATAAAGATCTAATTCCCTTTTAAAAGTTGTTATCGAATCAGCCTCCACCACCTTTTCAGGCAATGCATTCCAGATTCGAACAACTCGCTGAGTGAAAAAATTTCTCCTCAGCTCCCCTCTACTTCGCCTTGAAACTATTTTAAGGCGAAGTCACAGATTCACCCACGAGTGGAAATAGTTTTTCTCTATTTGCCCTGTCGAAACCCCTCATGATCTTATAAACCTCTATTAGGTCTCCCCTCAATCTTCTCTGCTCCAGAGAGAATAACCCTAGCCTATCTAGCCTCTCCTCATAGCTGAAGTCCCTCAATCCTGGCACCATCCTAGTAAATCTTCGTTGTACCCTTTCCAATGCCTTCACATCCTTTCTGTAGTGTGGTGACCAGAATTGAACACAATATTCCAGCTGAGGCCTCACCAAAGTCCTATAGAGGTTAGTCAGCACTTCCTGACTTTTGTACTCTATACCCCTATTTATAAAGCCTAGTATCCCATATGCCTTCTTAACAGCCTTGTCTACCTGTCCTGCCACCTTCAACGAGTCACTAACACAAATCCCCAGGTCTCTCTGTTCCTTTACACCATTTAAAATTGTACTATCTAGCCTATATTGCCTCCCTTCATTTCTTCTCCCAAAATGCATCACCTCACACTTCTCTGCATTAAACTTCATCTGCCATGTGTCTGCCCACTTTACCAATTTGTCTATATCCTCTTGCAGATGGCTACTATCCTCCTCACTGTTTACTATTCTCCCTAACTTAGTGTCATCTGCAAACTTGGAAACTGTACTCCGTACACCCAAGTCCAGATCATTGATGTAGATTACAAACAGCAATGGTCCCAAAACTGATCCCTGTGGCACACCACTGCTCACTTCCCTCCAATCTGAAAAACAGCCGCTCACTACAACTCTCTGCTTTCTGTCTCGCAGCCAGTTGTGGATCCACGCTGCCACTGTCCCTTTTTCGCCATGGGCCTTTAATTTCATAATAAGTCTCTCATGTGGCACTTTGTCAAATGCCTTTTGAAAGTCCATGTAAACTACATCAACTGCGCTACCATTATCCACCCATTCCGTTACCTCATCAAAAAATTCTATCAGATTTGTAAGGCAATATTTGCCTTTAACAAATCCATGTTGACTGTCCTTTATTAGCCTATATCTTTCTAAGTGAAGATCTACCTTGTCCCTGATTATGGACTCTAGAAGTTTGCCCACTACCGACGTTAGACTGACTGGTCTGTAGTTACCAGGCTTGTCCTTCTGCCCCTTTTTATACAAGGGAGTAACATTAGCTGTCCTCCAGTCCTCTGGCACGACCCCTGTGTCCAAGGAAGATTGAAAGATCGTGGCCAGAGTCCCTGCTATTTGCTCCCGTGCCTCACTTAGTAACCTAGGGTGCATCCCATCCGGACCAGGTGACTTATCCACCTTGAGCGACGTCAACCTTTTTAGAACTTCCTCTCTGGTTATAATTATTCTATCCATTTCTCCTACCTTCTCCTCTAATACCATGGCATTCGCTGTATCATTTTCTTTTGTGAAGACAGAGGCGAAGTACTCATTCAGTACATCAGCCATGCCCTCTGCCTCCACAATGAGATTTCCTCCTAGGTCCCTAATTGGCCCCACCCTATCCTTGACCAACCTTTTACTCTTAATATGTTGGTAAAAAACCTTAGGGTTCCCCTTAATCTTACTCGCTAATTGTTTTTCATGCAGTCTCTTTGCCCCTCTAACTTCCTTTTTTAGTTCTATCCTACACTTCCTATATTCTGCTTTGTTCCCTTCTGAATTTTGAGCCTGACACTTATCATAAGCCTCTTTTTTTTGTTTTATTTTGGCCCCGATTTCCTTAGTCATCCAGGGAGGTTTGGATGCCTTACATTTCACCTTTGTGGGGATGCTTTTGACCTGTGCCTGAACTATCTCCTCTTTGAACGCTGCCCACTGCTCGTTAGTTGTCTTACCTGCCAATTTTTCTTTCCAATCCACTTTGGCTAGGTCCCACCTCAACTCATTGAAATTAGCCCTTTTCCAGTTGAGTGTCCTCACCTGTGATCGTTCCTTATCCCTTTCCATAATTATTCTGAATCTAACGATATTGTGGTCACTATTCCCTAGATGCTCACCTACAGAAACCTGTTGAACTTGCCCTACCTCATTTCCCAAAACTAGATCCAGCAATGCTTCTTTCCTCGTTGGACTGGAAACATACTGATCAAGAAAGTTGTCCTGCACACACTTCAGGAATTCTTCTCCCTCCTTGCCCTTTACTCTACTATTCTGCCAGTCTATGTTGGGATAGTTGAAGTCACCCATTATCACTACTCTATTAGCTCTGCATTTCTCCGTGATACGCTTGCAGATCTGCTTGTCTATCTCCTCCCCACTATTTGGTGGTCTATAGTATACCCCTAACAGTGTAACTGCACCTTTTTTATTCCTCATTTCTAACCAGATAGATTCGGTTTTTAGTCCTTCTTCCACCTCGTTCCTTTCTAAGGCAGTCACTGAGTCCTTAACTAAAATTGCCACCCCGCCCCCTTTTCTCCCTTCTCTATCCCTCCTGAATACATTATAACCAGGAATGTTCAACTCCCATTCCTGCCCATGCTGGAGCCAAGTCTCTGTTACTGCTATAACATCATATCGTCTCGCAGCAACCTGAGCCTGCAGCTCACCAATTTTATTTCTCACTATAAAATCTCAGTGCATTTGGCTGCTGAGATTTGCCCACAAATATATACAGTCAATTCACTTTACAGTATATTCTGTGAAGCGCTTTGGGACGTTGATAAGATGTGGAAAGCGCTATATCAAATGCAAGGATTATTATTATTATTATTATTATCACCCCAGACTTTGCCAGGCTTTATGGCTCCACTGGCTCCCTATGCAAAATGGATAAATTTAAAGATCCTAATACTCATGTATAAATCACTCCATGCCCTAGCACCTCTCTACCTCTCCGGCCTGCTTATACCCCACGCCACTAACCATCTCCTTCACTAAGATAGCTCTGGTCCTCAACATGTCCCTCATCCCCTCCTCTTCACCATCAGCAGTTGTGCTGCTCCCACTGCTCCCTGAGACTTTGGAGAGCTCTACCTCAGTACTTTTCCCCCACTTTCTTCTGGCCTGCCTTCATATCATGCTTGAAGACCTTCCTCTGCCAGCATGGTTATGGTCACCTCACCCTCCTCCCAGGCTTGGGTCAAGCTCTGCCACTGTTAAGTTCTCTGAGACATTCCCCGCATGAAGGTTGTTGTTGATGGGTTTCTGCATGTGTCAGACACCCAGCTTCAAAAAGGAATCTTAATTACCATGCCATTGACAGCATTTTTAGTTCCAACAAATTGTGTTCTTTTGTTGGAATCCAATTACTGTTCAGTGTAGTGACTGCCCTGTAGTCACATATAGCAGTGACTTGTAAAGCCACACAGCATTAGGCACAATAAGGTGATTCTTTTTCAGAACAATGTCATGAGATTTTTCGACGTCCACCTGAACAGGCAGATAGAAAGTTAGTTTTAACGTCTCATTTGAAGACCACTTTTACAGCATTCCTTCCCAGAACTGCACTCTGAATTCAAGTGACAACATAGGGCTCAAACCAACAGCTTTCTTGGTGAGAATGCTACCAACTGAGCCAAAAGGACGCCACAGCTAACAGTAAGTCTATTCTACAGAGGAACAGTAAATCTATTCTAGAAAGGAAAGTGAGTTAACGTTTTGGGTCCACACCCCTTTGTCGGGATTGAAGAAGTGTCATGAGGGTTCTGATGAAGACTCGCAGACCCAAAACATTGTCTCACTTTCCTTTCTCCATAGAAGCTGCCTGACCTGCTGAGTGTTCCCAGCGACTGCTGTTTTCGCTTTCCAGCATCTGCAGGATTTTGCATTTAGTAAAATGTAGCATTGGTCTAAACATAGCGATTATACCTCTGAAGCAACTCCATTTCACTTCTCTGGACTTTCCATTTGGTAGCTATAGACGAATGTCTTACCTGAGTGTTATATTTATCCTGCTAACTGTTTGCTAATCAGTTGCAGCGTACGACTCAGCCACTGGTGTTCTCATAGTAATGTGATTTTTCCTGAGACTGCTACGCTCTTAGTTGTGGCATCTCACACTCCACAAGTCTCAGGAAAACATAAAACTATCTTACAATTTGCTCGAAACTAGAAATGCGCTTATGGAAGCTTAGTGCAATTCTTCTCCCCACAGCTGACCAGCTCCCTCTTCAGAACCTTTCGGTACTTGCAAATTACTGTGTCGAGGTTTAAGAAACTGCTTGATGGGCATCAAGCATAACACGGGTATTCTAAAATTCCTCCTGTGATGAGAATAAAGATGCTGAAAATCAGAAATACCGTAAAAGATGCCACAAAAACTGGTGTTTCTGAGTCTGGCTCATTTGAAAGCACAAGTTTGATGTCAAGAACTTTGAGCTCATGGTCTAGGCTGATACTCCAATAATACAGCTTGAGTAGAAGGCAAATGCTACAATACTGCAGATACTGTTATTCAGATAAAATATTAATCTGAGGTCTCACCTTCATGGACATTGAAGATCCCATGGTACTAATCAAAAAGAGAATGGATTTTCTCACGGTGTCATGGTCAATAATGAACAGTAATAATAACTTGCATTTATATAACATCCTTCATGCAAGGTAGCATTCCAGAGTACTTAACTAATCCTCCAGTTGAAGGCTTTAGGACATTGCTGTGCACAAATTAATTGTTACATTTGCCTACAGTACACAGCCACTATACTAACAGTAACTACTGTGAAGCACTTTGTTTTGACGTTTTGATGTGGTACATCAAATGCAAGGATTATATTAAAATAGAATAATTAACAATTATTTCTGTCCAGTACCGCAAAATACTTTTTATTAATCTGTACAATGATATGTTGTTATTGTAATCATTATAACTAATAATCCTTGCTTTTGGTGTAGCACCTTTCATGTATGTTAATGCACCAAAGTACTTTGTGATCTTGTGATGTGTTTTTCCCATTTGCAGTTTTTTTTCAAATTTGTCATTGGCATTATCATTAACATATCCATACATTCTATGTATGAAACTGTCTTGGTGGTTCTAATCATGAATTAAATTGGATTTATTAATGAGAATGGATTTGATTCTATAACTGACATCCATTTGTTGGAATTTTAAGAACCAGAGGAATCCTTTAAGAACATAAGAATAAGGAGCAGGAGAAGACCATTTGGCTCCTTGAGCCTGCCCCGCCATTCAATAAGATCATAGCTGATCTTCTAATCTAACTCCACCTTCCCGCCTTATCCCCATATCTCTTAATCCCTTTATCCATAAGAAATCTATCAATTTCAGTCTTGAATATATTCAAGGAACTGAGCATCTACAGCTTTTTTGGGTAGAGAATTCCATAAATTCACTACCCTTTGAGTGAAGAAGTTTTTCCTCAACTCTGCGAAAAGGCTGACCCCTTAACCTTAAGACTATGAGCCCTAATTATAGTTTGAAACAGTCTCCCACTATCTACTCTGTCATGCCCCTTAATAATCTTATAGGTTTCTATAAGATCACCTCTAATTCTTCTATATTCTAAAGAATATAGGCCTAGATAACTAAACCTATCCTCATAGCTCAACCCCCTCATCCTAGGAACCAATCTAGTGAATCTACACTGCACCCCCTTTAAGGCGAGTATGTCCTTTCAAACTGTTCCACCTGTTCCTCTTCTCTCTACAGAATGTGTGTTTATTTGTGTGTGGCACAGCTATCATTGTCAAGAACCAAGTAAATCTGTTATGTGTGATCATTCTTATATCCTGTGAACTGCTCTGTGAACAATTATGCCAAACATTTGAAGATCATGCATTTGTGAAGGATTAAGAATTTACCAAGCTCAGTAGTTAGAGCACATGCCTTGCAAGCAAGAGACCTCGGCTCTGTTCATGGCAGGACAAAACCTTGGGCAAGTTTCCTTACTCCACATGCCTGATAATAAATTTCCAAAGAAAAAAAAAAAATTTGGTCACTCAATCTACGACTGTTTGTAGGACACTGCTGTGCACAATTAGCTGCCGCGCTTTACCCACAATTGCACATATACTTCACAGTATACACTGTGAAGCACTTTGATATGTCTTGAAGACGTGGAAAGAGCTATATCAAATGCAAGGATTATTATTTTATAAATTCTGTACCCTCGTAAATGTTAAGTGCTAGCCTCATATGCTAGGAATATTTACTAGAATTTACAGGAAGAGAATGTGGAATTGGTTCAACTAAAGAGGGGTTGCCAATGGCAATTTTAGGAAGACATTACTGTAGGAACATAAATTAGGGTTTATGTTTAGCCAGATGTGTGATACATGCAGAAACATATGACTGTGTTTAGGAGTATGCAAACCAAGTTGAGGGTTCCACATAAGTATTCCGCATCCTATTTATATTATTATTTGCCTAATTCCAGATATTATTAGTTACAGTTTGGCAAGAGCCAAAATTTGGAGACTGGGGTAACTGCTGGATTCTCAAAGGAAGATTGTTTAGCTTGTCAAGCTACTTCCACCAGTTTATCAGATCATGGCAGATTTTTAATACCGTTGTGCTCATGAATATTTTTATCTGCCGCATTTTACTTTTTTTTAATGGATTTGAGGAAATCTGGGCTCACGTGTGAATCAATGTGGATGGAGTGGTTATACATTTGATAATCCTGACAAATTATGCTATTATTGAACGAAGAGCAGACGTTAATACTACTATTCCAAAGCTCAAAGTATATTTGAGAAATAAATAATAATATATTATTATAATTGCAGAATGGCTACAGTGGCCATTTTCTACTTTCCCTTGTTTCTGTCAGTGAACAAAGTGACAAATATGAAGAAGGTGGTGTGGAGACAGAGAAGTGAAAAGCACGTGGTAAAGTAGGGAACCAAACACCAAGAAAAAGGGGCTTCACAATGCTTGCTCAGTGTTATGGATTATCCTGCACATGATGAACTTTAAACGAGTTCTGCTGCTGTTTAGTGCAGCAGTGAAGTGGCTTCATCTCCTCCCCGTACATAATTAGCTTGTAATATTACACAGTGACAACAAATATCATTATATGCCTATACAAGGAGTGAAAATAACTAAATGAATATCATTGAGGATGGGTGTTATCTCATAGCTGAGCAATGCAGCCCTGGTATAAATATGTGCCTTCCTGAACTGAAGCAAAACCCTTGCAGAATATAAATCTGTTTTTTTTATCATCTAACATTCACAGTAATGATACTCAATAACATTTAATGATTCTGGCTATTACATAAAAGGGGAATGATAATAAAAAACACAACATAAAATATGTCTGTTTGGGCTGGAAATGAGAATCTAATTTTTGTTTAAATAGTACATGTCTAGCACCAAACTATATTTGCAATAAATTTCAAAATAAAATCAGGGTTACCTCATTGTGTTGTGTCAGTTTCTCCTAGAGGTTATTGAAGGTTCTCAAGAGTGATATGCAGAACATGCAGCAGCTCTCACTCTGAGCTCTTTGGCACTTGGTTAAGCAGCGATTATTGGAGTCATTCCCTGCCCGAAAAATTACCTCTTCAACCCTCCGAGCCGACCGGCCCCACCAACCCAGCTCAGCATCAGGCTCCGCCACTGTTAAGCGATCTGAGATGCTACCCTGGGTGGAAGGCGCTAAATAAATACAAGTGGTTGTTGTCTTATCCTGGGAACAATTTAGCAGCTTTCTAACAAATGGGGCCTTAAGTGTGATCAACACATGTAGGGAGCAGGTACCCTGTGATATCATTCATCTGTGTTCATTTTGAGCATTGAGTGCTTGTGTGTTAGTTACCACGTGACCATCAAAAATGAGCTGCATCTTGCCTTATTCAAGGACAGATAAATCTACTCCTAAAGCATAACTAGATCATGATCAATATTGGGAACCTTAGCTCCCTTCACTTTCCCCTCTGCAATTCCCTGCAAGGTTTGTAAAGCGCTTTGCTTGAAAATATGTCTTTGCACTTTTCTATTGGTCTAGGTTGACACCTTCATCATTGTATGGGTGCTTTATTTCCTGCAATCATCTGAAACTCTCATTTTACAAACTGAACACAATTTTTTTAAAGGAACGATTCTGCAAGCTAGAATATATGAACCAATTTAAATGCTATTTGCCGTTCTCCATGTTCATAGATATTCCTCTTGTCAGGTCCAACTTGGAGATGTATACAACTGTTACATCTCAAAGGATTTGAAGGTCTGGCAGACACATAAGTGTTAGTATTGGTATACTTCACAGAGAATATCCTTCATTTGTCACTGTGTCCTATGAGGCTGAAAAGGAGGTGCAACTAATAACCTTATGGCTTAAATTTACTGCTGCATTCACCTGATAGGTCGTATTTTAAAGAAAATTTCATAATTTCAGCTTTAATATCTAACTATCGAGACACACAAGGATGTATTGCCAATTGGTGCCTGTGAGATATGTTCTCCCCTTTGCATTCCTAGCTGATAGTAATGTGCATTGAAGTGCACTCATGCAAAATGATCGACTTGAAAACAATGTTTTTCTTTTGAAAGATATGAAGCCAAATTTGTATGAATGACTAAGTGCTTCACTCGAGCATTGCAGTCATCTTGAGCTATTGCTGTGCCAGTTACATTGAATGGTCCCTTCACGGGATAATTGCAAAGAAAAAACGCAACCGAGGAATGGACCAAGCTCGTATAGGCTGTTTACAACCTCTGACATGCAAGTTGCAAACTTTCCAGTAGATTGAGGAGTGTGATCAAAACAGAGACATGATACTACATCAAGTCATGAAAAGTATGTGGAAGTTAGAACAAGATGTGGGTAGGATTGCGAATGATCTCCTATCTCTTGCTCTGACTTCTGAAGCTTGTGCCACATATATCACATGCAAAAGAGAAGAGATGGATGCATCAGGTCTTGTCCAGCAGTGTTTTGGCAGTGATGTTGTGTCTTCCATTGAAATAATAGGCAGGAATGATTTGGAGCAGCAGTCTACGGTTATTAGTATTACCAGCAATAGCAAAGTCCATGGGGATGACAGCGATGTAATGAATGAGTTACATCTGCGTTGGAGGTTACCAAACTAGGCACAATAAAACGTGATTGGGTTCTAGAGAGAGATTCAAATGATATGATCGACCTTACAGAAGACGAGTAACGAAACATAATTGAAAACATTTCCATGCTAACGCAGCAACTTGGAGTCAGATGTCCAACTTTACTCTTCTCTTTCTATCAAGATGTAAGGAAGAGCGGGCATAAAAATAAACAAATGAACTACCTTTCAAAAGTATGAAAGAGTGTTATGTTGAGAGTTAGCCAATGGCAGACTTTTACACCTCCACATACTCTGCTTGTTACCTTGGTATTTATAATTATTAATCTTGGGCCTGATCTACGCCCCCGAGCCTTCTGTCATCTTCACCCACCCAAACCCTTCGCTCCCTACCCCTTTATTTCCAATCCCCAACTCGGGTGTAAACTCTTGACTATCCAGTTCCTGAGATACTCGCGCCCCCTTCCCACCCCCACCCAACACAAAAAGGCACATATAAATGCAATCTGTCATTTTTGGTACAAACTTTTGCCTCTAAGTTGGAAAGCTGTGGATTCAAACTCCATTTTGAACTTTATTCTTCTATTATCTAGGCTGACATGCCGATGTGGGGTCTGCTGTATTGTTGGAAGTATTGTTCTTCAGATGAGACATTCAACTGAGAGACCATCTATGCCTATTCAGCTGAATGTTAAAGATCCCATGCCACTATATGAACAACCTGCTGACTCAGAAGTGAAATGACTACCAGCTGGCACCTGATCTATTCCACGTGCCCTTCAATTAATCAATTTTTCTTCAAACAACTATCAATTTTATTCTTGGCCTGAAATTTTCACATCTTCGTTTCCACTAAAGCTGGGATCAGCCTATTCAGCACTTACCTGGTCTGTATGGCTCAGTTTCTCAACCCAACGCAACTGAGATAAAATTTTTAACAGCTTTCTGAAATGGTTTATTAAAATATGCTATTTATAGTTTTTGGGGAGGAGGAACAGATAAAGAATTGACTATACAATTGAATGAAATTTATGATTCAATACAAAAATGTATTCAGAAGACTATATAAGTCGCACAACTAGTACAGCATATAATAAACCATAAAGTGACTTTAATCCAATCTTGGTTTTCAGAGGGTGCTTTCAAGATGTGAGTTTATATTATCTGAACCTTTCAAATGGATTACAGGCTTTCAGCCTCCTCACTGTTATCCATTATTCTCTAGTTTATATTTGCTTCCTGTTGAATAGCTTCTCTTTGTGTTAAAATAACTCACAATTCAAATTTTAAACAAAAGTTCCATATTGTGGTTTTGAGGAGAAAGTTTAACCCATTCAAAATAGTCAGAATACTTTAAACAAAGGTTGAAAGGATTATTCGAATCCCCACGTTATCATTTCAGGCCAATTCACTGCTGTTTCAGCTGAACAAAACATCCAACAAATGCCTTACGCAAAGCTTCTTTGTATGAGATTTCATCTCTGACATTATCTCATTACTGATGTAATCTTGCTTGAAGTCATTAATGTTATTTTTTACTTGGCATTTGAATTCACTTTGGTGTTGAATTATCTGCTCAGCACATCGATGAAAAAAGGGAAGGACACAAATGGAAATTTAAATTGTAAAATCGTATCTTATCCCATCCTCTGCCAGTTCTTTCCTCCATTTCTAGAAGTTTCACAACTGAACCGATATGTCATTTCGCATTGGACTAATTCATAAGGAGCCTGCTCATATTTAAAGGGTCAGTAGGTGGTTGGTGTGGGAGGTGCTTGAACAGGGGAAAGGTGTGTGGTTTTACTCATCACTGATTTATGACCTATATAGAGAGATGACATTACAGCATTCAAGATGATAGGCTGCTAAATGATCCCTATCGTAATGCCACGCACGCTAGATCATCTTGGTTTGTGCATTGCACTTCCTGTCATGACAGTAGCTATGATGATACATGGTGTGTGAGTCATTCATGGGAATTTGCTCTTTTTGCTCCTAGAAAGTAGAAAAACCATTTGTGAAGTGCCTTTGCTTGTGCTCTGAGCAATGTTAAGTGCTTCAAGATGGTATATTAATGCAAGTTTTAGTTGTTATTCAAAGAGTACACTCATTGATAGAGAAACTGGCACTATCGATAGAGAAACTGGTACTGTTGATAGAGAAACTGCCACAAATGATAGAGACACCAGCACTATTAACTGAGACATCAGCACCATTGACAGAGGTATTGGCACAATTGCAAGTCACTATCACCATTGAGAGAGTCACTGGCACCTTTGAGAGAGGTACTGGCATCATACAAAGCTATATTATTTTTCAGTGTTGCTTTTTTAGAATAATAAAGCTTACCTTTCATATTTCTTATTTTCAAAAGAATATTGATATAATAATCTTTGTATTTGTTATAGCGCCTTATCACATTGTTGAGATGTCTCAAAGCACTTCACAGAATATACAGTAAAGTGAATTGAGTACATATTTTTTGTAGGCAAAACACAGCAGCCAATTGCATACAGCAGCGTCCCACAAACAGTTGCGGTTTGAGAAAGCAAATTATTAGTTTTTTGTTTGTTGGGATTACTATCCCTGGAAAGCGATCCTCCAAATCGACTAACATTGATTTTAAGAAGCTTCAGTGAAGAGCAGCAAGGATGATTTGAAGAGGTAATGTTTTAGGGAGACTTGAATATCCATTTCCCACCTCCATCATTCCTATTTTCTACCTCTCCTTGGTAAGAAATCTGGGTGCAGCTGCAGGTGTATTAGACCTTACTGCCCAGATACAGGTGCTCAGTGGTTATCTGAGCAGGGCAGATGGTGAATCTTCATAGAGATATTATGGATAGATAAGGAGGCGTGATCAGGTTTCAAATGCTACAGTTGTTCATTTTGTTGCTCGTTTTAAAGCCACAAATATATTTAGAAATGCTACAGCTGCATAACCACCAGATCCTTTTTTAAGCTCCTATCAAACACGCCCACAGTGACAACATTGTATAGCAGTTTTAATGTGTTTGATTAAAAATTGAGTTAAGCTGGTACTCTCTATACTGGTATTGAAATGCTGGGATCCGCATTATGAACTTCAGAATTGCCTCTGGCTTAATGGCAGTCCCCTCTAAGGAGCAGAACATCGCACAATGTAATCATAATAATAATAACCCTTGCATTTGATATAGCGCTTTTCACATCTTATCAACGTCTCAAAGCGCTTAGCAGAATATACCGTAAAGTGAATTGACTATATTTGTGGGCAAAAACCAGCAGCCAATTGCACACAGCAGTGATGCACAAACAGTCATGGACCGAAATGATCAATTAAAAAAAAAAAAAAATTTTGAGGGATTATCACCAGGTGTGTGGAGTAAGGAAACTTGCCCAAGGTTTCGACCTGCTGGAAATCGAACCCAGGTTTCTAGCTTTTGCAAGGTGAGTGCTCTAACCACTGAGCTACTATACTCTTGTTTTTATGCCTCAATTAATTTGTACTCATCCATGTTGAATTGCAGTTGCCAAACATTGGCCCATCATCACATTGCATGCTGCAGTTTTCATCCCGATAATTCTCAAGTCAAAATAACTGAACTGCACAACATATCTCTGATTCTAAACCTTCAGAGAGACAATGATCACAAAGGAAATTATGTGGCGGAAACATTTCAGAACCAACTACTTCTAGGCTTGTGATTCAAATCTCTCAATAGCTAATCCATGCAATTGACCTGAATATAGAGAGAACTTCTGAGACTGCGGATGTCACAGGAAAGGGCCAGGGTGATAATTTAGTCTGACAGCTTCATTTGCACCCAACGTGATGCTCGGTAAATTAGACTAGCAAATGACCCGCTGAAAACAGGAGTGGAACCAACTTTGTGCCTTCCAGGGAAAGACATTGAACACTGTAGAAAGATGCACCTGTGCTATTGTTACACTGAAAGAGGGAACCTTTTAAGTGCAAATGCACTGACATCTGAATAAGCTGATAAAGAACTGGAGTGAATTCTATATCCTTACATCTTCACTTTCCAATCATTCAGCCTTTATACTAAATTTGCAAATGGGAAATGCTAGGGTCGTTGCACAGATTTAACTTTCTTCGGTCCTGATCAATGTATATTCATGGGAAACTAAGCACATTGCTATTGTGCTTCTTTTTTATTTATTTTTATTTTTAGAGGGGTTGTGCTTTCCCATAGTAAGGACAGGAGATAACAACAGTGATGGCAACAGGTTACAACACCTTGTTACCGTTGAGATAGTAGTGTAGGCTGTGTGCAATGAAGCATGACAGGGGTAATGTCATACCATTGGCAGCATTTCCCATTGAAGAGAGGTTCAGAGAACGTTTTATAATGCTGTCCGCACTTTAAAGCTTTTAGCACATCTTTCCAGCGCTCTGATATTATCTTTTGATGAAAGAAATTGTGATGGACTTGCATTTTCATCAGTTTCTTTGATAACATAAATTGACTATTCTTCTTGTAAACACAAATTTATACCATGTAAACCAGAAATGTTCAATTATACAGCCTTCTGGAAATCAAATACATTGAGATTCCAGTTCATGATAGGTGACCAGGAGGATTTCCAATACTGAATGGAGGTATTTTCTTCCAACAATTTTTCTCCTCTTCTGAACAGTACTTTATATTTTGCCCAAACAATATAGTCAATTCATTTTATAATTTATTATGTGAAGCGCTTTGAGATGTCTCGAAGAAGTGATGAGGTGCTATATCAAATGCAAGGATTATTATATTTATTACTATTATTACTTCAGGTACTTTTACCTTCACATATGTATGATTATCTTCTGAAATCATCATGATACTTAAGCTAGTTTATGCAGTTGGTAATGCCATAGCAGTGTTATCATAGAAATATAGAATCATAGCACAGAAGGAGGCTATTTGGCCCATTGTGTCTGTGCTGGCTCTTTGAAAAGAGCTGTCCAAATCAATCCCACTCCCCCGTTTATTCTTCACAGCCCTGCAAACTTGTCCTCCCAAATAATTATCTACTTCTCTTTTAAAAGTTGTTATCAAATCAGGCTCCACCACCCTTTCACACGTGCATTCCAGATCCGAAACAACTCATGGTGAAAAAATGTCTCCTCATTTCCATCCTCTTTCTTTTAACAACTATTTGAAACTGGTGTCCCTGGGTTACCAACCCACGTGCCAGTTATAATAATCCTTATAATAATAATAATGATAATAGCATTTGATATACCGTGTTATCACGTGGTTGAGATGTCTCAAAGCACGTCACAGAATATATTCATGGAAAGTGATTCACCAATCGACTAACAAAAAGGATCCTACTTATTGCTAGGTAAACAGAGGCGTGTGCAGAATGGTAACTTGCCTAAGGTTACCCTCCACCCGGGAATCAAACCCATGTCCTCTCGCTTGCGGTAACCACCATGCTTATTGAATTCCACAAGAGAATGAAGAGAATGGGATCCAAAGACAGTGAATCCACAAAGGACCATTTGTCTCCCTGAGGGTTGCCATGTTTGCAGGGTTGGCCAAAAATAAAGTAACCTCCTGAGGATAGGCCCCATTTTCACTGGCAATATCTTAATCAGCCAACACTTGTTGAGGGTAAATTCAAGTTCACATTACTGGTCCAATGCATCATGAGGTGTGGGGTCAGCAGGAATAGTGATGAATGCATTTACAAATGAATGATTCCGGTCTTGTTTAAGTCAATAATAATAATGATAATCCTTCCGTTTGACAGAGAGCCTTTTGCATCGGGGGATGTCTCAAATTACTTAAGGGGATACAGTGTAAAGTGTAGTAACTGGATATTGAGCAGGAAAAAGTCAAATCTGAACTTGCCCTTCAAATCCTTGAGTTAAGGGTTAAGGCATCCAGTGGAATTGTAAAGATGTCAACAAACATGAGCAGAGGAGGCACTGGTCCTGGTATTGTGCGGAGAAACTAGTTACCAAGTGGTGGTTATTTTTAAATAGCAATGATTAATTTATTGTTGAGGATTGTTGGGCCAGAACACTGAGAGAAACTCCCTTCTCTTCTCTTTGAACAGTGTCATGGGATCTTTAACATGCAACTGAACAGGCAGATGAGACATCAGTTTGACATCACATCCCAAGGACACCAATGCTCTTCCAGCTTTGCGAAGGGTATCAGCTTAGGCCATGCACTCAAAGTCCTGATGAGAGACCTGATCCTACAAACATTAATGTCCGTGGCTAAGACATAAGTATTTTCAGGCATCGGTGCTTTGAATTTGGTGAAAATGAACCTCAAAAGACATTAAAAAATTTCCATCAGTAACCAGCCATATACTGTGTGTAAGCACAAACAAGCAGCACCAAGCACATTTTATTTCAACACATTTGCTGCAGGAAAAGTAAAAAAAAATACCTTTTCCCTAGGCAGATTTACTGTAGCTTGCAAATAACTGAGATAACATCTAATGGTAACACTATGCAGACCACAGTCTAATTTTAGCACCACGGAGGTTTAAACAGTTTTCATAGCTGAGCTACATTTTTAAACTTTTCTATTTAAATTATGAGCTGTTACCAGCCAAGTGGCCAGCGTTGCCTGAAAAGCTGTTCCTCTTTATTGAAGGATATGGACAGAGGCTAGCACTGGAATCAGAGTCTCAGACACTGACTGGCATTTCCATCTGTACATGAGGCTGGTAATTAACAGGAAGATCTTGCCTGCAGCACAGCACCATCTGCTAGGGAAATGGTTGAATTAGGTGCAAGTTGCATATTGCATCTCTATAGCGACTCCGTCGGGTTTGGACATGAGACCTTGCATCTGCTAGATGAGAAGATGAGCTTTTAAAGTGCTATTTAGGCAACCCGGCTGGGAAAATATATAAAGGAGCAGATTGGCTTCAGAGAAATCTGCAGTTGTTGTGTTGTTCTGACCCTGTCCGCAGGGAATTGTAAGCAACTAATGTGGTTCATTTTCTTTTTGATATAAAAAAACGACTTATTTCCCTTCTGTGTTAGTGAATTATTTTTCACCCGTTTCCTTTGGTTCCTTCTGCGCTCACCGCATGCTACACTCCAATGTGTAGCCTATTCCCAGTAATATTTTCAATGCTGCTAACTGCAGCTTATGGAGGTGCCATAAGGTGAGACTCACACTAGCTTTCCCCCACCCTTTCCTCCCAAGATCTCGCTTGCACCATTCACGTAGAAACTAGTCATTAGTGCAATGTATCACAGTGAACAAATCTGCCATATCATTGGGCCACATTATTCTCATTCTTATAAAATAGAAACAGGAGTAGGCCATTAAGCCCCTCAAACCCGTTCTGCCACTCTATAAGATCATGGCTGATCTGTACATCGTCCAATTACCTGCCCTTGGCCCATATCCCTTAATTCCAAGACCTAACAAATATCTATCCACCTCAGTCTTGAAGATATCAAAATGCCGAAGGTAGCCGGGTCGCTTTGCAAAACTGAAAATAAGCACTTGGCTCAGTGCAAGGATCTTCCCGTTCCAGGCAGTCTTTAAAGTGGCACTTACATAAGGTGCTTGAAGATGCTTTACAATGCAAAGAACATCACAGTTACATCCTCCTCCACCTTGTCTTAATTCCAGGTGCCTTACACAAGACGAACAACAGTACTGCAAACCTGAAGCCCATGTGCTTGCTTTGCTAACCAGATGCAAATAGCTAGATGAACCATGAAAGATTAGCTTTTAATTATCACTAGGTATCAGGTATTAGCTGCCAACAAGCCAATTACTTTCCTGTAAGCAGGAGGGTTGTGTTGCTACAGATAAGTTATCTGAATGAACACCTACTTAACAGCAGGGCCAAACAGTAATGGTGTCTGCGTTGCAAATCGATTTTTTGTCCTTTGCGGTTACCACAACATCTTTATGTATCTGGAACAGGATTATCCTGTCAGAGTTGCAAACGTACCTTTTACTGTTCAGGAAAGAAAATTCCTTATCAGCACTCCAGAGCTCACATTGGTGTGCCATGATAAGTATCAAACAGCTGCTTCATATGGACAACACACAACAGTAATGAAATGGTTGGAACTTTGCATTTACAAGCCAAGCACAGGACCTAAGGCACTGGGAGCCTGAATTTGTTTGCATTCTCCCAATAAGGTCCCTTTCAGTGCTTTATGATATCCATCATATGTTTCATTGTCTGTCTCTACATCAGATCAGCAAACAATGACCTGCACGGATCCCTACAATCCAGCTACCCACAGTACTTAGACTACCCTGGTCAAAGTCACCAATTATATTCTTTCCATCTATCACCAGGGCTCTCTCTCCCTCCTCATCCTTCTTGACCTCTCTGCTACCTTCAAAACTGTCAACCATTCTATTCTTCTCCACTGCCTTTCCCCCTCAGCTCTCTTTTACACAGTTCTGTCCTTCGAATCCATCCCTCCTCTTCGACCTTCTTAAATGCTGCCAACCTGCCCACTCTCAACCAATAGCTTTCAGCCTATTTGCTCCCACTTTCTGGAACTCCTTTTAGCATCTCTTCATCTCCCTCCTTCGTTTAGCTCCTTCTAGATCCACCTCAAGACCTACCACTTTGACCACCCCTATGGTCATCAATGCAAGTTATTTTTATAGAGGAAGTAAAAAAATAAGAAGCATATGCACTAGGGATGAGATAGAACCCATCTAAAGTAGATGCTGAAAGAGATATTAGGGTGTTAGGTGACACCAGATTCATAATGTCAGAACAGTATGAGGTGGCAATATTGGGCTAACTGGATGCTGGACACTATTGCCTTATCAGTTTAGCACAGATTGACAGAAGTGATGCTGTATTACATAAAGGACCAGTGTAAGCCCTAGCGGGTATAGAAGAGAGCAATGAGCTTTAGACAATAACAATATGTACAACAAAACAACAAACAAAATTACATTTATAGAGCGCCTTTCACATCGGGAGGACGTCCCAGACCTGAGGTGGCCCTCCCTCAAAAAAAATGTAGAAAGGCAAATTAAAAACATATTTTAATAACCTTCCTTAACTGTAGAACAGATTGTAATAATACTTTAACTTTCACCTCTGCGTTACAGCCAAGCTCAGCCATTTATTAAGACAGGAAGCTAAAATATCTGACTTCCTGATCATCAGGTCTACTCAATGTCACTTCCTGTTTCATATGTGTATTCAGTGAAGCAGGAAGCGATGTTGCCTACTTTAGCCAAACAATAACATACAGGGCACAGGAACCAAAGCAGGTTGGTTGTGTTCATGCACAATGAATGAAGTTCAGAGTGCACTTGGTTATCAGCAAGTTTGTGCTAAAGTGAGCTGCAATATAACTAGATTAAACTAGGTTTTTTTAGTTAAGAGGGAAAAGAAAAGAGCCACTTTAATTGGTTCCGGGTACACATTGATTTAAAAACAGGATAATATAAGAGGTACAAGCGGTCATGGTTGGTCAGTGCAGAATTCTAAAAATAGATCAGCAAGTTGTAGTTCTAACACTTTTGCCCTCAAAGCTTGCACAAAGACAGATCAGAAGCACTGCAAAAATGCATGGCCTTAGCAAAGGATGTCTTTGAAAACTAAATGGCACAAACGCCTTCAATGTGCTTCTTATAAACCACAAAAGGCACCATGGCCAGTATCGTCCTTTCCAGTATATTCTGAGATGTGAAATTGCATGATAAAGCGCTGTAACAAAATACAGTACAAGGATTGTATTAATATATCCTTCTGAAAATCAAGGCCATTCTCACACAGTAAAGCCCAATTTACGAGCTCCTCCTGAATAGGAATCACTAGGGAATATTTCACTGAGATTTACATTTACTTTACTTATATAGCACTTTGGAGCTTCCAAAATTCATCAAAATGTTGAATTCAGTCTTAACTTTGAAGAGGCGAAATGTTTTCTAATTTCACTTCAGACTACCTGTACTTTTGCTGTAATTTTAAAAGCCACCATTTTATATGTGGCCTCAGCATTCCAGCTTCGAGCTCTTCTCAACAATCATCTCAATATCCTGGCAGCTGAGTAATATATTCTAATGCAATAGCATTCGGAAATTGTTTACCTAACTGTTATTATAAAATGTGTTCTACAGATTGTTTCAAACATTGAAGTTGGTCAGTAAGTCTGGGTGCTCACTGCTTTTCATACGTTTTCAGTGCACACATTTGGCAACTGAAGTTATATTCACATAGTAATATCACAGCTCAAACATCAAGTATACTTTTATAACTGGAATTTTAGGCTCTAATTTGCAATACCGGATTTGGAAAAGGCATTGGAAGCACTAATTATAAAACATGTAACACAAAATCTGATTGAATTGCAAACAATGTGCTGACAGCCGCACACTAGGTTGTAATTGAGGGCGATGATTCGATTGACAGACTTGAACTGCCCAACTCAACTGCCTGTCCTCAGTTACAGACTACTGTATCCTGCATGTCCAGAACTGTTTATTTAAAGCATGGGAACCACACTGTTCACACAATCTCACTCTCAACATAACTGATATTCACATCCACGCCTTTTTCACCCCCAGATTCAACTTCCCCATTGCCCTGTTAACTGCCCTCCCTAGCTCCACCCTCCTCAAGCCCCAGATCATGCAATACTCTGCAGCCTGCATGCATTCTCTCAAACACTGGGCCCTTCAACAGCAGCAACAACAAAATTACATTTGTATAATGCCTTTCATGTCGGGAGGATGTCCTAAGGTGTTGGACAATGTCGAAGACGACGGTTGTGAAGCGGGACCTGAAAGAGGCTAGGGAGGGGACAAGGTGGAGGGACTGCAGGATGGAATTCCAGAGGTTAGGGGAAGAGTGGCTGAAGGTTTGTCCGACAACGGTGGGCTAGGGGGGTCGGGGGACATGGAGCAGGCTGGAGCCTGCTGAGCCGAGGGAGCTGGCGGGTTGGTAGGGGTTTAGAAGGATCCTGACAGAGAGGTAACGGGGGGGTAGTGGTAGAAGGGGTAGAGGTGATTGAATGAATCTCCTCAATTTTATATTCGAGGAAATCCAGCATCTCCTCGCAGTTGGAATTGGAGGAAAGGATGGGTGAGGTGTGGGAAGGTGGACGGATGAGATGGTTCGTGGTGAAGAATAGGTTATAGCCTATGGTTATCTGTGGCCTCCAAGATTAACTTGGTGTAGAAAGAAGACTTAGCAGAGGCAAGGGTGAAGTGGTAGGTCTTAATGTGATCCAGCCAAATAGTAATCCTTGCATTTGATATAGCGCTTTTTATTCTTCTAGTTTTCTCAAATCGCTTCACAGAATAGACTGTAAAGTGAATTGACTGTCTATTTGTGGGTGAAATGCTGCAGCCAAATGGGCACAGTAGGTTTCCACAAACAGTTGTGGATTGAAATGACCAATTTATTATTTGTTTAGGATTATTAGGCGTGGAGCAAGGAAATTTCCTAAGGTTTCTCTCTGACCTGCCTGGAATCGAACCCAAGTCTCACGCTTGTGAGGTGAGTGCCATTGAGCTAACCATTGAGCTACGCAACTCCACATAGGATCACACTAAGGCCTACCACCCCGCCCTTTCCTCTGCCACGTCCTCCTTCTATTCCATGTTAATCTTGGAGGCCAAGGATAACCACAGGCTCCTCTTCTCCACCCCTAACCATCTCCACTGTCCACCTTCCCATATCTCAACCCTCACTCCCCCACCACCATCCTACCTCCCTCCATTGGCTCTCTGTGCCACAATGGATTGAGTATAAGATCTCCATCCATACCTCCAAATCTCCACGGCCTTGTACAATCTTACCTCTGCAATCTCCTGTGACCTACTCCCCTGCCAAGTTTGGTTTTCTTTGTGTCATCGAGCGCTGACACGATCGCCATGCAAGGCTACATACTCCACCTCACTGAGCCAGTCCCAAACCATGGCATCTTGTTTGACCCTCAACTATCCTTTCTACCCCACATCTGTATCATAATCTGCTCCACCTTTCCCCACCTCCATAACATTGCCCGGCTCCACCAGTGTCTCACACTGATCATCCAGCCGCTCATACATGCCTTTATAACATCCAAACTTAACTACACAAACTCCCTGCTTGCTGACCTCCCCAACCCCTCCCTCCACAGGCTGAAGACCATGCAGAACTCTGCAGCCCTTGTCCTCTCCCACACCAGACTCCGGACCCTATCACCCCCACCCTTACTCAACTCCACTGGCTTCCCATCACACAGATGATATGGTTCAAGATCTTGCTCCTTGCTCCCCACTACCTCTCTGACCTCCTAGCCCTCTACCAACCCGTCCGCTACCTCCACTCAACAGGTTCCAGCCAGCTTCACGTCCGTTGTCTTGTCCGCTCTACCATTGGTGAGCGGGCCTTCAGCCACTCTGTCCCCACCCTCCATCCGGCAGTCTCTGCCTCACCTCTTCCCTTGCCTCCTTCATGACCCATTTCAAGAGCCTCCTTTTCTACCGTGTCTTCCCCCTTCTTCCCCCTGCTCTCCACCCTCCTCGATCCTGTCCCCCTAACTCATGCCCTAAACACTGAATGTCCAGTGCCTTCGCACGTCCTCCAAGTCTTGTTGTTGTTGTTGTTGTCCACTGCTCATTCCATCCAACCATTGACAAATGAGCTTACAGCCACTTTAGTCACTAGCCTCTGAAACTCTCTGCTGAAATCCCTTTGAGTCCTCCGTCGCATTCCTCCTCCTCTTCCGCCCCTCACCACCTCACCCTCCCCAGAACTCTTTCTGCTTTCAAAACCCTACAAAAAACTTATTGCTTTGACTGTGCTTTCTTCGACCCTCTCTCCCATCTAACCTTTTCTGGGCTCCTACTTGGTGCTTGAGAAGCTTTTTCGTAAGTTTGCCCGATGTGAGAAACACACATTACAAAGGAAATAATTTTGAGTCACCGGCGCTTTGGGTCAGGAATAAAAGTTGTGTGTGTATTAAGAGACTTATTATCTCAGAACATTTTTCAGAAGATCGGTTGGCCAGCAAAATGTCAGTTTGAACTACTAGGTTTCATTATTTCACTATTAGGGAGAAATTCCACCAGGGTGAGGATTTCTTGGTATTTCAGAGCAATGAGCATTTATTAAATTATGGAATTCAGTCTAAAAGTTTTAAGTTTTTTTCCTGTAGTTTTTAAAAAGATCTACAGAAAACTGGCTCCAAAATTAACGCTGAATTTAACAATTTACCAAATTCTGATTGCTGTAAAATACTATATAAATAGAGTAATTCCAGATCCAGGTGGTATCTCTACCCCAGTTATATTCATGGTGTTTCTTTGCTTTGCAAGTTTCACAAAAGGATTCATTGGATGCTGACATTTCTGAGAATCAGTAGGTGAGCAGAATCAAAGGTCAACATTTTGTGAATCCCACAAAGTAAATGCCTGACAATATTCATAAACAGGAAGTCAGAATTAATGTAGCAGAGCTGGTTTGTAAATACTGTAACACAAAATCGGACCCAAATGTTTGCAGTCCAGATCTCCATATTCCTGTCCTTACAAACATTTTTAGTCCACAAGCAAAAGTAATTGTCACGTGGAATCTTTATCAATCACATGCTTCCTTCAGTGACTCCCTGGCCTCTTATTTCAGTAAATAAAACTTTGTAAAAAGAAGTGTCATGCTAGCAATTACAGTTCCATTGCTGCAAGTGGCCCACAGATGTGGAGAACGCAGTGAAATGTGTCAGAATAAGCACCAGAACCTGCAAATTGTCACATCCATCAGAGTCATTATATCCTGTGAATGCTTGTTGTCACTTTTTTCACTTACATTCCTCTGGAACACTATCTTATCATGTTTTCCACTGGTTGCGTGCTTTTTTAAAAGCGGGGGTGTCGTTGCCATGGTAATGTGGCGTGCCGCGATAATTTCTAATATAGCACAGAGGTGGGTGCTGTGAGTGATCACATCAGCACATCACTGACCACATCTGCTGCCTCGAATGCATTTTTCCACATCTTAATTGTAACAAAAGCTCAAGGAGAAGCTACAAAAATACTACACAGAACAAGTTCACAGATGTGCAGCAGACAGATCGCTGAAATGGTAGCACTTTTGTCTCTGAGTCAGAATATTGTGGGTTCAAGCCTCACATCGGGGATTTTTACAATCAAATTGTCAAATGTGACACTCCAACGCAGTGCTGGGTCTATGCTGAGTTGATAGAAAGCCGTTGCTCATCAGATGAGACATTAAACTAATTTGCCTGTTCGGGTGGATGTTATAAAACTCATGGCACTTTTCGAAAAGAGAAGGGAGTTTCCTCTGATGTTCTGGCCGAGAATGCTCCATTGTTAAATAGATCATTCACTTTCCTGATGTTTCTGAGACATATATGTGCATTAGTTGGTTGCTACAACAATAAAATTACATTTATAGAGCGCCTTTCACATCGGGAGGACGTCCTACATTCACCTACAGAACACAGTCACTCCATTTTACAGCTTTGAGACATCCCCTTAATGTCAAAGGTGCAGTATCAAACGTAAGAATTATTAACATATATACATATAGCTCTGGGCATCTATCATAGGAACAATGTGGGACTGAGCCAGCCCCGATTAGCCCCAATACAGTAATAACCCGCATTAACTCCAAGAGTAAGGATTATTATTATTACGAATAACTCTCGCCTTTGGAACGGGGCAATGGAGTGGTGCGAAAAATGCATCTGGCTGTGTAAATGAGAAGCCAGTGCCCCCTGTGTCAGATGTGTTACACTGCAACTGTGAAACTCTGAGTGCCTTTGAGCTGCTAATCAAGAAGCATCTGTTTCGTATTTGTAATTCACGGAAAAGGAACTAGCTGTGGCAATGCGTTCACGTGGAGGAAGAAGCTATTTCTATTGTGCTTCTAGATAAATGGCTACACAGAGGAGGCTTTGCTACATTTTAATGCCCTCTGTATGCACTCGCAAGCAAACACCAGTAATAATGGGTTGCTACATTGTCATTATGTCTCTCTCTGCAATTAAAGAACAGCTGATTGCTTTCTTACAGTCTTTGTCCGTTGGTTAGAAGTCACGGGTGTCGCAGGGAGGAAAAAAACACAGCAACTCAGCTGAGGGTGGCTCATACCTCGGTGCCACATCTGCAGCGAGTTCTCACAAACCATCTTGTTGGTAGTTGTCATGATCCACTGCACATTTATAAGAGGTTTTGTATCTCATTCCTTAAAATGTTTCAGCGGCCAACTTACTAATCGCCAGGCAAGTTTCCTGAATCATTTCGAGCAGTTTGCAAGAAGATTATCAACCTTATCGTGTAAGTTTACAGCATTGTAAATAATCTTTTCAAAACTGGGGGTTTGTGTGTTGGGGTTAATCACTCTTTGCGGGTAAAGTTATCGCATTTTGGTTGTATTCTCCAAGTTTTGGTAGATGGTCCACTTTCTAGCTATGATCTCAAAGGTCACTGAATTTCACTTACCTGCGAGGGGAAGGCTAACAGTCATACCCTTGTGTAATGTCACCTCCCTAAGCTATTCAGAAATTACCTTAAAGCAAGACTGTGTTATATGGGCCATTCTTATCTTGGGAATGTGACCTTATAACCTCTTCCTCTCTCCATTTCACTTGCTTCTGTCTTGCAGGATATGAACCACCTATGGGCATGAAGCCTGGCACCAATTCCTAGGCCTCCCTACACCAATGTCACTCTGATTAGGTTGACAGGGGGTGTACCTAGGAGGTTTGAAGGCTAATGGGGAGATATATACAGGAGAAAGATACAGATTGGGATCTCAAGTAAATAGTGGAGTGAAACTACACCTCAACCTTCCATGATGCATAGGATTGGTGCCAAACTTGTCCCATTTTTTTTAAAGGACCAAGGACTTGTGGCGATTGTGGCTCTTTGATAAGAGTATTCTGTTATTTAACTAAGTAACAATATAATTTTATTGTTCTTCCTCAGTTTGTTAACTGACAACTGTTTAGTTTGTTAACTCTAACTTTTCAGCGCCTTGGCACGTCCTCCCGACGTGAAAGGCACTCTAACAAATGTAATTTTGTTGTTGTTGTTAAATTCAAGATACAAATTTGACCACGGACATCTCATCTGGGGACTGTCTCGGAAATCAGGGATGTATGGACACCCTATTGTAAAGCAAAGTGGATAAATATTGGAAGAACAATATAAAGGGCATAAGGTAGACCAGGGAATTGGGAGTCGAGTAAATGAAGTAGGATATGCTTAAGTAGCCCAGGATAGTTTCCCCATTCAATCTCCGGCTAAATGCTACAATTTCTTTTTGTTCCTCTTATTCCCTCTCCCTCCCCCCACCATAACTGTCAGGGGGAAAAACAACACCCTGCAAAATTCTTCCTGAAAGCAATCAAGTGAGCTCCAACGGTGAGTTGAGACCCCAGCAATCAGCAGTTTAACTAATTGAGCCTGTACAAACCATACAACTAATACCAATAGTGGTGAGTATGGTACGGTTAGGCTCCTTGTTTGTAGGTTCCAACCGGTTCTCGCTGAAAAATCTGCCCAAATCTCTCTTGGATGAGTAAATGCTAATGACATGGACAGTATCACTTGGAAGCATGTTGCAGATGTCAGCCACTCTCTGTCTGTGGTAATAAAATTGGGAAGGCTTTAATCAGTCAACATTTTGTCTCTCATTAACTCTTAGAAATTGGTGTTGGTCAAATTTCCCGGGATGGGCCCGAGGGAGAAACCACTCTCCCTAGTTAGGCCAGGAGGGCATCAGTCCGAAAGCAGTCAGTAAGCATTAAAGAAAGTTTCCAATAGATAAAGCGGTGAAATATAAGGAAAGGAATGAAGGTAGCACCCAATGCAATCTTGACCTGTATGAGGGTGACCTGTATAAGACTTCAAAATGTAATGCTGTATGAAGGGAGGGCGCTATTTATATACACAAAGTTGTTGGTCTGTTTGAAGTTAGTATTTGCTACCAATAGCTTGTTCCACACTTGTGTTGTTTTTGCTTCAGGCAAAGAGGTATTTTACTTTGTTTTTTTTATTACAATACAAAATGACATTTGTATAGCAGCACCTTTCGTTTCAGGAGGACGTCCCAAAGTATGTTATCGGTACTTTAATGTTTAGTGCATTGTGCTTTAAAGCAGAAGGTGTGATGTAACCTATTATGAAATGCGAGCAGTGTCAGCCTATTCAGCACTTCATTTGTGTTGCCAGGTAGTGACCCGAGGGAGCTTCCACTTTGCCAGTGTCTTGTCACCAACATGATCAGTTTAGAGTATCAGCACATAATGGAAACTACTGAGTGCTGAACCACTTTCTCCTTTGCAACACTTCAGAATTCTGTAATACCTGGGATCATTGTGGCAAACAGCCCTTGTGATTTGCAGGACTCTTGCACCAGTAACAATGATTGATATTAGTCCAGTAGAACCGGATATTGTGTATTAATGCGCTCTCTCACACTGTCAAGTCCCATCAATACCATCACCAAATAATATATGCAGCATTGTTTTTTAATTGTATTTGTTTTTGTGCCTTTCACACTGGGAGGACGTCTGTAGGATTTATTTGTAAATTGTAGTGACTGTGTATTTTGTAGGTGAAAGCTGCAAACACCTGTGAAAACGTATCGTTCACAGGAAATAAAATGACAGAGACAGAAATAGTCAAAAGTGGGTTGGTTAATTGTTCGAGTTTTGGAAATGGGTCCTGATGATGTTCACCCCATTAGTAAGAGTATTCTGTCATTTTTCTTTCAAAGCACAGCTAAGGGACAAGCAGTAGGAGAGGCCTAAGGCATCTTTAAAACCCTGTAATCAGTTCAGAGACAGGATCCTCCCCAGTGGAAGCCATTTTGATGCACTTAAACGACAATGCTGTGTCAGAGACGTGTCGTTTGCTTTTTTTCCCCCGCACTCTCTCTGTCCGTGTGTTCTTTTCTTTAAATTGGTTTCCAAATTAACTACAGCTGCAAAAGCCAGGTGCTGCTCTCCCTTCAGAAAGAACAGGAAATTATGAAATACAGATTCGGAGAATGTGATGGGTGTCAGCCCTAGCACTGTGTGTGAGGTCAGTCCATCCACCTGGTGCACAATTGATCAGCAGAAACAGATTGTGAGCAAAGTATTAGAATACAAAGATGGCACTTTGTCTCAAACAATAGCAATTTCAGTACTGACTGCACCAAACATAAGAAAAGGGAAACAGCTATTTTAATATAAAGCCTTTGTAGTCAGTCAAAAGAGATTAATCCTATGAGCAACAGTTTCTAATTAATGCTGTTCTTCAGGCACTTTCCTCCCGTGGCCTTGAATTTACTCCTATGTTTGTTCGTCTGCTGCAATTTTTTTTTAGAAACAATTATTTTCCACGCCGAAAGCTTTCTCTTTCGCACAAATTACTTTTTTTAAAAAAAGAAAGTCCCTCCAGAACAAAATTAAACGGTTCTGTATTTGCAGCAATTCAAAATCAGCAAAATATTTTGGTGAAATGCAAAAGGCCCACAGTAACAAATTACCGTTAAGACAACACACAGTATTCAACACTTGTAGTTAATTCAAATGTTACACACACATTATTAACAATTATAATAATAAACTGTTTCAAATGCTTTCACAACTTTGATTCAAAGATGCATAGCTTTTATTCCCCAGCACAGAGAGCACACATGGCTCCAGTATAAATACCAATCTGTACGCAAACAATAAAGCAAAAGTTTTTTGCTCTAACGTTTGACTTTATGCAGGTGAAAACCGCAAATAAAACTACATTTTTACTTGATGCGAATGGTTTTGATCCTTTTTATCTTCACTTGTTTGTAACTTGTGATGAATCGGGATGGAAATGTATTTACAAGATGCAGGGCAAAGACAATGAGATGAAACACCGATCAGATTTTTTGTGACTTTGGTTTGTTTTAAAGATCTTTTTCGGCAACACAGTGCACACAGGACTCCACCACATGTACTGATCTATTTGAAATTAATACGACAACAGCTTTATGGAATGTATCTCGATCTGTGGCTAGGCCTCTCTCTGCCTCCTAGTTCTTCTTGATCTCTCTGCTGCCATTGACATTGTTGAGTACTCTACACTTGTCCACAGCTTTATCTCTCAGCTCCCCCATCCTGGCTCTGTCCTTGTTTCATTCTTACTTTACTCATGGTTTCCACTTTGTCTCTTCAAACGGCTCCTCCTCCCACCCTGCACTATGATGTGCAGCATTCCATAGGGCTCTTCTCTTTAACATCTACATGCTCCCACTCTTTGATGTCATCCGTAGGAATGCGGTTAACTTCCACATGTTTGCAGGTGACATTCTCTGCCTCCAGCCTGGACCACTGCTGTTCACACTAATTATCTGTCAGACATCAAGTCCTGCATAAGGTCTAACTTTCTGCAGTTGAATGTCGACAAGATAGAGGTCCTCCAACTTGGCTCTTCCCACCTCAGACACTGAGAATGTCACTGTACGTGGATGCACACTCCACCTCACCAGACCAGTGCGCAAGCTCAGTGTTTTGTTCGACTCTCAACTGTAAAGATTTGCTAGGCAAATTTGTTTGCTGTAGTTAATTTGTTATTTCCTAACAGAAATGTATCTCATGATCCTTCAAAGAATCAACATTTTCTGCTTCCACCGTTTCTATAGGATGCCTATTTCATACAACAACAACAAAATTACATTTGTACAATCCTTGCATTTGATAGCACCTTTCACGTCGAAAGGATGCCCCATATATTTTCTACTCACTCACTCAAGTAGTGTTTTCACTGATTTGTTCTGAATCTAACCCCTCTCAATCGAAGGCTGTGTCCTTTGGTTCTACTGTTCATTACAAGATAAAACAGCTTATCATGGTCTACGTTCTCTATAAAAATAAAATAATCCTTGTATTTCATATAGCACCTAATCACGTCATCAGAAATTCTCATAGCGCTTCACAAAATATACTTTCAAGTGAATTGATTGTATATTTGTGGGTGAAACCCGGCAGCCAATTATGCGCAGCAGTGTCCCAAAATAATCGTGACCAAATGTTTTTCAAAACATTTTTTTGAAGGAATTATTATCCCTGGAAAAGCAATCTGCCAATCAACTAACACTGGCTTCCTACTAAAACAGAGGCATTTGGAGGAAGAAAACTTGCCTGAGGTTTCACCCTGCCCAGGAATCAAACACAAGTTCTGTCGCTTGCAAAGCAAGTGCTCTAACCACTAAGTGACAGACCATAATCACATCCTTCCTCAACAATCTATAAACTCAACATCCATGACTCTCAGTTTTTCACACCCTCCACAGTACCTCTACTCTCAAGCTGACACATTCAGCACATCCAGGATAGAATATGTCAACTTTCTGCTTTCCAGACTATCCACTTATTTCTTCACAAGCATCAGATTATCCAGAATTCTACATATTGTGTCCTTTTCCTCACCAGGCTTTATAAGCCTATTGCCCTCATCTTCACCTAGTTTCACCGGTGCCCCAGCAGATCCCACCCTATAAGTCCCTTCGTTGTCTCAGACTAGCTGTGCAACCTCCTGAAATCCTACAAACCTGGCTGTTCCTTCCACATAGAGGGCACTGGCCTGCTTCATATCCCCTGCCCTACCCACTCAACCATAAGTAGTCAGGTGCTCGCTCTTTGGCATTTCATCCTGTAGTCCCTTCGGCTCACCCCCTTTTTAATCTCCTATAATGTCCGCCTCAAGACTTGCCTCTTTGACAGCTTCATAAACTATCTTTTCCCTGAATCCTCACCCCCAGCCTGGGTCCAAACTCTGGACTACCCAGCACCTTGGGGCATTCTCCTTATGTGATACCTGCCATATTATTGTGTCATTTTATGGAGAGCTTTCAGCCATCCCTTATTCTCTGCAACTCTATCCTGAGCCTCCATGCCTTGCTTCTCTCTTGCCTCCTTCAAAACCCTCTATTTGCTTCTCCCACTATCCTTTCAGCTACCCCTCCCCTTCCGTGCCCATCTTAGGCTCCGAGTCAATTGTGTGAAGTACTTTAACATGTCCTCCTGAGTGAAAGATGAAAGGTGCTACGATAACCTTAAGTCCATCATTCTGACCCGTGAGACTCTACAACCTTCATGTGGAGCAGGGCTCCAGTAGATTGACGTGAATTCTAAAAAGGATGTCTTATTAAGGAATTTCCATGGAGAAAGACCACAAATCAGACTGTATAATTCCCCTATCTGTGGATTCGTCCTTCAAACAGAATCAACCATTGCTCTGAAATTATACAGCGTTTTAGGAAAGCAACGGAAGAAAATAAGCCCCAAAAGACAGTACTTTCAGAATTATTTTTTCAAAAAATAATTAAAGTGTGTTGTACCAAAACCCCCAATGTCGCATTAAGAAAATAGCAGAATTTTTTGTAAGTTGTCGTGTGTTAACTGTGATAAGTTGTTACTTTAAAAAAAAACTGTTTTAATTTGCATTAAAAATGTTCAATTTGCTTATCAGTGATACCACAGCCTGGGTATGAAATTTTAAGATAAAAGTATGCTGTCCAAATCAGTTATCTATCACAGGAACTCACTTGCAATTTCCATGGTTTCTGCTCTGCTATGTTTTTCAATGGAGCAGAAGTAAAGACAATAACCTTATCATGTTAGAGACAGAGTTCTAGCAAGAGCTAATCTTTTCTATTGCTTAAAGGAGAAAGATTAAAAGAAACAATTTTTAAATTCTGTGGCAAGAGTGCATATATTAAACACTGTACAAGATGATGGTAATTAAAGAATACAGGTAGTGCAGAGGCATTGAAAATAGCCAGGCAGCTGCAAAGCTCTGCACTTCAGTTACAGTTAGAAAAATTAAACAGAGGGATATTATTGAATACAAGTCCATAAATGCACAGACACGTTCAGTCCCTGAATAATGTGTATTTGTTTGTTGAGAAAGCCAGTCTGGTTTATAAGGAGATTAACCACAAGGGATACGGGGCAAAGGAGGGTGATTGGAGTTGAGGTACAGATCAGCCATGATCTCATAGAATGGTGGAACAGACTGAATTACCGACTCCTGTTCCTATGTTCCATTTTGAAACCATTTTCCTCTGAAATATTCTTGACAAGTATTTAGGGCAATTCCTCATTGGTTTCAACTGATCACATTGATACTGAGGCAAAGAGGGACACCAGCTCGATCAAGTGGGGAGAGATCTGAAACCAATTTGACAGTCAATCAGGTAAATCGATGAGTAAAGGAGTGCTAAGATTTCTAGTGCCTAGAAAATAATAAATTGGTCATTTCAATCCACAACTGTTTATGGGACACTGCTGTGAGCAATTGGCTGCCGCGTTTCGCCCACATATATACAGTCAATTCACTTTGCAGTATATTCTGTGAAGCGCTTTGAGATGTCTAGAAGACGTGAAGAGCGATATATCAAACACAATGATTATTATTATTATTTAACAACTATTTAAAATCGGTGTCCTCTGGTTACCGACCCACTCGTCAGTGTAAATAGATTTTCCAGTTTCATCCTTTCGAATCCCCTGATCAATTTGAAAATTTCTATTAAGTCTCCTCTTAACCTTCCCTGCTCCAAAGAAACTAATCCGAGCTTCTCTAGCCTCGCCTGAAAAATGCTTTATCAAATGCAAGTATTATTATTATTCAGTCCCAGTTATCCATCATTATCCAGCATTACCTAAGTTTGCTTTAGTTAATTGCCTTAATGAATTCTATCTTGGAGTCCCTTCGACTTTCTCTTTCTAACCTCTCTTTCGAGGCACATCTCCCAACATATCCCTTTGAGCTTCTGGTCATCTTTCGCCTACCCACCCCACCCCCCGCCCCCCACTCAGCTCCTACCCTAGCTTGTGTAACAACAACAATAACAACTTCGATTTATATAGCGCCCTCCACGCCAGACGGAGTCTCAGAGCGCTTCACAGTAGCAGATCCCGGGACCGAGCCAGGAGCAGGGGCAGGAAGGTGACCAAAAGCTCGGTCAAAGAGAAAGGTCTTCAACTGTGACCTGAAACTGGGAAGAGAGGGGGCGAGGTGAAGCGAGTGAGGAAGGGAGTTCCAGAGCCTCGGGGCGTAGTGGCTAAAGGCACGGTCACCGAGGGTGGAGCGGAGGGTGGAGCGGAGGACATGGAGGAGGCCAAACCCAGAGGAACGAAGGCAGCGGGTGGTAGAAGGCAGTGCTGGTGACAGACCGGATGTGGGGGAGGAAGGACAGTTGGGGGTCGAACCTGATGCCAAGGTTGCGCACAGGTTCGGTGCGTTTTAGGGCCAGGCCGGGAAGGTGGAGGAGGTGAGAGCTGTGCGAATGGAGACGTTGACTAGAGGCAAGGAGTATGGCCTCCGTCTTGTCAACATTCAGCTCCAAGAAATTTGTGCTCATCCAGCCCCTGATGTCCGAAAGGCAGGCTGACAGAACATCGGGGGACTGGGGTTCACAAAGTGAAGTGGAGAGATAGAGTTGGGTGTCATTCGCGTACATGTGGAAGTGTGCCCCATGTCTGCGGATCACATCCGCAAGAGGAAGCGTGTAGATGAGGAAAAGGAGGGGGCCAAGGATGGATCCCTGGGGTACCCCGCAGGTAACTACAACAACAACAACTTCGATTTATATAGCGCCTTCCACGCCAGAAGGCATCTCAGAGCTCTTCGCAGTAGCGGGTCCCAGGACTGAGCCAGGAGCAGGGGCAGGAAGGTGACCGAAAGCTCAGTCGAAGAGAAAGGTCTTCAACTGTGACCTGAAACTGGGAAGAGAGGGGGCGAGGCGAAGCGAGTGAGGAAGGGAGTTCCAGAGCCTCGGGGCGTAGTGGCTAAAGGCACGGTCACCGAGGGTGGAGCGGAGGACTCGGGGGACATGGAGGAGGCCAGACCCAGAGGAACGAAGGCAGCGGGTGCTGGGTTGTGGGGAGAGAAGATCAGAGAGATAGGGGGGTGCAGAGGAGTGGAGGGATTTGAAAACAAGGGTGAGGATCTTAAAGTCGATCCTCTCTGGGATAGGGAGCCAGTGAAGTCTGGCAAGGGCTGGGGTAATGGGGGAGCGAAGCTTAGAGCGGGTGAGTATGCGGGCAGCAGAGTTCTGGATAAGCTGGATTTTGTGGATTGTGGTGGAGGGGAGACCGGCGAGGAAGGCGTTGCAGTACTCCAGCCGAGAGGTGACAAAGGCATGGACCAAGGTTTCGGCGGCTTTTACGGTGAGATATTGCCGGGGTGAGTGCGGGAGGAAAAAACATTTGTGCAGATGTACTGCTGGCGGTTTGTGAGGTAGGACTCGAACCAGGCGAGTGCGGTCCCACTGAGGTGGATGGCGGAGGACAGGGGGTGGAGGAGGATGGCGTGGTTGACTGTGTCAAAGGCAGCCGACAGGTCCAGGAGGATAAGGAGGCAGAGGGAACCCTGGTCACAGATAGAGAGGACATCGTTCGTGACTTTCACAAGCGCAGTCTCTGTACTGTGGGCAGGGTGGAAACCGGACTGGAGGTGTTCGAAGAGGGAGTGGGAGGAGAGGTGGGCGCGGAGTTGGACCCATACAGATCTGTGAATGTGCTTTGGGATGCGCTCCCAATGTGAAAGACACTTTATAAATGTAAATTGCATTGTATTACATTGTATTGTCTGGTTTTCACTGAGGTCATTGTATGGTTGGCTTCACTGTGGCAGGGCACTTCATCCTTGTGAGAGAGAGAATGCAAAGAGTTGCAAGCGATCCCTACAGAAGGTATTTTTCCTGTTAACCAATGAATGAATGTTATCAGCAATAGCTGCAAAGACCTCCAAAGAATGTCCCATCCTCCATTACAGGAAGACTTGAAACTCTACCTGAGAATACTTTACCTTAAAATTGAAACTGTGCAGAATTCTTAGATTCAGTCCCAATTTAGAAGCTGGTTTTCCACAGTTCTTAAATAGAACAGCTTCTAAATTATGGCTGAACTTAAAATTTTTGATCATCATTTTTAAGTCAAAATGGTTTAACAGACTGACAAGGTGCAATTTCGAGCCTTAGCTAGGTGTTGCTAAGCACTAGTGAGGCCCACGGAGTGATAGAAGAGCAGTCAAATGCCTCAATAAAGTGAAAACATGAAACCGAGTGCAGATTACCAGATGCATTCAGTTACTCAGTTCTGTATTTTTGGTGAGAAGTGACCACATGACAAAGCTGCACCGTCAAAAATTAGGCTTGAAAATGTTAACATTTTGCCTTTGCTGTGGTTAATTTCAAAGAAACAAAATAAAGAATAGTATGTCTCAGCTCAGCTCCCTCCAATAATGGTTTATCGGTGACTATTGTCTTATTATCTGCTTCTGGTGATAAGTGATAGTGAGAGAAGCTGCTTCTTCCTTATTACGAACACAGTAAAATCCCACAGTTTTCATGCTGTCAACATGTACTAATTGCAATCCAATTGTTTGCAATACCTAACCAATACACTTGCCATGTCACATCATACATTCTCCCAGCTCTATGCTGGAAAGCAGCCCAGCACTAGTACAATTGCTGAGCCACATGTAAATTGTATATCCATTAGTTTAGCTATTGCTGGAATACGTATTGTGGCTGCAGCTGTCATACAGGCTTTCTGCTTGCAGGACTGGGGGTGGGGAAACAACATAAAGGAAACACATGCTTATATTGGAGCCAGCTCTATTCTTTACACACACTGTGAAGAAGGTACTGTCACACTTGCTATTGTCAAAGGTCATTTCTCCCCCGCATTAGCATGTCCTTTCATGCAGAAGGAGACCCAGCTGCAAGACCAGATGTTGCTCAGGGCATTTTCTTTGAAGGTCAGTGAAAGGGTCACTGGGTAGTCACTGGGCATCCTGGGCAGAGGCAATAGGTAGTCGTGTTGGTAAATACACAGAATGAAAAGAGAACACTGTCTTTCAAAGACATTGGGTTTGATGGCAAGTGCTGACGAGCTGTTGCAGAATGATAGATTGAAAGCCATGAAAGGCTACAAAGCTAGCCAATTGTTACACCCACAAGTTTACATCTCACAGAAGTGCATTTTTACTCATGTGCATCTTTAACTACTCAGAATTTGTAATTCTTGCAGTGATTTGTAATGTATGCAACAAGAAGCCTACATGTAGCCAGGGGCAACTTTCACTGTAAAACTTCATCAGCAAATTGAAATATTTTACCAGGTTAAAAATTTCCTTATTTTTCCTCCCCAAAAGCGGGCATTAATTCATAGAGAATTGAGTGTGATGTTACTGCCAGGCTAGGATGCTGCCACAATACTCATCTGTCCAGAGAATGGAGCAGTTAAATCAGCAGCTCAGAAACTTGGGTTCCAAAGCGGCAAGTGTATAAATTTTTCCTCAGTTGGGGAAGAAACTTCAGCCCATTGACAGAATGGGAGACAGAGATTGGGATGGAAAAAGTATAGATTTTGGATGAGGAAAAGCTGGAATCATTAACAATCTCATGCCACTCTGATCACATCTCTAGCTAGCCAGCTCCAACAAGAATCAAAGAATTATACAGCACAGAAGAACCATCCTGTCTCTGCTGGCTCTTTGAAAAGAGCTGTCCAAATCAATCCCGCTCCCCCGCTGTCTCCCCATAACGCTGCAAACCTGTCTCCCTAAATAACTATCTACTTCTCTCATAAACGTCATTATTGATTGGCTTCCACCACCCTTTCAGACAATGCATTCCAAATCTAAACAACTTGCACTTTAAAAAAATTCTCCTCACATTCCCTCTGTTTCTTTTAACAACAATTTTAAATCAGTGTCCTTGGGTTACCAACCCACTTATCAGTGAAAATAGTTTTTCTCTTGTTCACCCTATCGAATCCCAGATAATTTTGAAAACTTTTATTGAGTCTCCTCTTAACCTTCCCTGCTCCAAAGAAACTAATCCTAGCTTCTCTAATCTCTACTGATATGTCCCTCATTCCTGGTACTATCCTGGTAATCTCCTTTGCCCCCTCTCCAATGCCTTGATATCCTTCCTAAAGTTCTTGACTCAAGATTCAGTGCAAGACATAAATGTCTTTAGTAACTGGGTTACTAAAGATGGTAAACAATGAAATACTTGCAGAAACAAACACAATCAATAAAGTATATGAAGAAAAAAAATACTCTTAAATTGTTGAACGTAAGTAGATCAGATACTGTACTTTCTTAATTTTATACCATGTATATCCACCTGGGCAGACAAATGGAACTTTAATTAATATCTCCTCCAAAAAAATCGCACGTTAATAAATGCAGCACATGTATCATAATGTCTCTCTAGACTGCACAATTTCCAATTCCTGACATGAGGCTTAAACCCACAACCTTGTCTCTTAGAGATGAGAATGCTGCCAACTGAACCTGGCTGACACACAAAACACATTCAATAACAACAAAACCAACAACAACTTGCATTTATATAGTCCCATGCACCCAAGCGCTTAACAGTGGGCGAATTTGAGGCTAAGCCGGGAGGATGGAAGAGGTGAATGTTAACATAGTCAAAGGGGAAGGTCTTTTAGTCATGATCTAAAAGAGGAGGCAAGGCAGAAGGATTGGGGGAGAGAGGCACAACGCTTTGGGGCATACTGGTTGATGATGCGGCCACTGATAGTGGAGAGATGGGAATGAAGTACAAGGCTCTCTCAGAGGCAGCCGAACAGAGGTAGTTGGTAGTAGAGTGGGGAGAAAGAAGGTCAGAAAAGTAGGGTGGTGCAGGGCTGGAAGCGATTTGTAGACAAGTGAGAGGATCTTGTCATTGATCTTTTCTATGAGAGAGTTAGTGGAACCTGGCGAGGACTGGTGTGGTGGGGATACAAATTTTAGTATGGGTGAGAATGGGTAACAGAATTCAGAATCAGTTGTAGTTTATGGGTAGTGGAGCTGGGGTGACTGGTGACGAGGGCGTTGGAATAATCAAACAACAAACAAAATTACATTCGTAGAGCGCCTTTTATGTTGGGAAGACGTCCCAAAGCGGGAGGTAACGAAGGCTCGTGGTTGAGGGAAGGGTCGCTGCGTTGGGGGTGAGATATAGTCGGAGGCGAGCAACGTGACAGAGGTGGAGCAAAGTGGTCTTTGTTAGGGACCAGATGTGCAAGAGGAAGGACAGCTGGAGGGATGCTTTAAACAAATACTGTATCTAGTTTATCAAAACTATTTCACTTGGATCAGTATTACATTTAGATCAAGAATTTTGCAAATTTTACATGAAAGATAATTCAATCACAAAAATACCTGAGGCAAATTTCTACCTGGTAACTGTTGTAAGATGCATAAGCCATGCACAATTTCACCCATCCTCAGATCTTATTATTGTTTTATCAAAGTTATTGTTATGAAATGAGGATTCAGAGAAAACAAAATGGAAAATGAATGGAAATATACAGCAAAGGCAGATTAGAGTGTAAGCTTTATCTAGGATTTCCAGCAAGCTCAACAATCTCAGCTCTTGGCATCTGCTTGTGCTACAACAAACTCTGCTTGTATTAAAACTTGCAATAAATGTAAAACGTCTTTCATTATCATTTATGTGCGCACCAGCACATTTATTTATCCCTTCCGCTGTTTAATCTCACTCTTGCACCAGATGATTTTTAAGCATTCAACAGACACCAAATCATGAGGCACTTAATCAATGTGGAGTCCCATAACAGCGTTTAGCTTACTCGCCTCATAAGCCAGGGTACCTGGGTTTGATTCCTACATCAATGCTGCACTATTAGAGTAAATAATAGAGAAAGTCTAGACCCAGTTAGAACTTCTGTCCGCTGGAGGCAATGGTCAAACAATGATTACCACTTTCCTTCCACTATAATAGTAATCATAATTCTTGCATTTGAAAGTGAAGTGAATTGACTGCATATTTAGTTCACCAATGCAACAGCCAATTGCACACAGCAGTGTCCCACAAGCAGTTGTGGATTGAGTTACCAAATTTTTTTTGAAGCAGTTCCGACTTACTGTTAGGTAAACAGAGACTTGTAGAGTAAGAAAAATTACCTGTCGGGAATTGAACCACATCTCTCGCCTGCGAGGCTAGCACTCTAACCATCAAGCCATAGGATTCCATGTCAATTGTCACAATGATGTTCCTCATAATTCTACTTTGTCACAAAACCCTCGCATATCACCTCCTTATTAAAAACAAAATGGTGCATAGTATTCTAGCTGCACAACTCATCTATATGCCTTTATTTCCTACAACTCCTACAATTTCCTACAATTTCCTGCAACTCAACGTCAACAAGACGGAAACCCTCTTGATTGGCTCACGTCAGTGCCTCCGCACCTCAGGCGCTGACAACATCAGCATTCAAGGCTGCTCTCTCCACCTCTCGAAGCCAATCAGGAATCTGGGCATCTTGTTCAATCCTGAACTATCTTTCCTCCGCCACATCCGCTCCATGACTGGCACAGCCTTCCATCACCTCCGTAATATTACCAGATGCCACTACCTCACCTCCCACGCCGCCGAATCTCTCATCCATGCCTTTATCCAGGCTCGACTATGGGAATTCTCTCCTCATCGGCCTCCCCAGCTCCTCCCTTCACAGGCTGCAGATCATTCAAAATTATGCAGCTCGTGTACTCTCCCGGCTAGGCTTTGTGACCACATCACTTCCACCCTCGCCCGTCTCTACTGGCTCCCTGTCACCCAGAGGATTGATTTCAAGATCCTTGTTCTCACTTTCAAGGCCATTCATGGCCTTGCCCCCGCCTATCTCTATGACCTACTGTCTCCCTTTCAGCCCGCCCGTCCCCTCTGTTCAGCAGACTCAGGCCTGCTCCACATCCACTGCCCTAACCACCCAACCATAGGCGGCCGGGCTTTCAGCCTCTCTGCTCCCACACTGTGGAACTCTATTCCGCAACCCCTCCATCTTGCTTCGTCCCTTTCCTCCTTCAAGGCTGGTCTCAAGACCTTCCTCTTCGACTGCGCCTTTGGCTGCCCCATTAACTCTTCCCCCTCTCCCACTCCTTCCTCGACCCTCCTCCACCCTGCTGGGGTCCCGACATGACTGTTCTCCTTTGGGACGTCCTCCTGACGTGAAAGGCGCTATATAAGTGCAATTTTGGTGTTGTTGTTGTTGTTGTTGTTTATTCCAAGAGATCCATAATCATAATGTAGAAAAAGGAAGTGAGAAGGAGTAACATCGAAGGCATTGACATTTCATCTTGCAATGCATTGAAATACTGGACAGCTGCAAAATTAGGGTTGCAAGAGTAGAATTGTACTTCAGATCATAGCAAAATGCAGGCACAGTCAATAGAAAATGTAAAAAAAAGTTATTTGGATGCTCTGATGCAGTGATTACGAAAATAGTAAAAAGAAATAATATTCCTTGTCAAACATTCTCAATGTGTTTCAGATGTGATTGTGGTCAAGTGCAATGACTGTCAAAGTGGCAATGTTTTTGCACAGACATCTTGCTAACAACTATGAATTGAGCAATTTGTGTACACCTGCAACAACAACTTGCGTTTATATAGCAGCCTTCAAGCAGGGTAGCATACTGGAGTGCTATTCGTATATGTCACAAAAAATACATATGTAAATTGTACTGTATTATATTTTATCTAGGTTTTAAAAACCTGACATGCCCAACAAAGCATTCAAGGTTGAACCTTTAATTACAAACTTTACATTTTACTTTCCTACAGTTGTACAACACGTTCCATCTGCCAAAGAATGACTGACAATAGCGGTCAAACTTTGAAAGAAATTCCCTGTGGTAGAAATTTTCTATTCAGGAGTGAGACAGAAAGGCCCCAAAACATGATTGATATTCAAGATCTTAGCAGAACTGATTTAGATAGAGACTAACACATAGACCTCACTCCAAATGGTACCCTGACAATTTGGTTGCTTGCCCACGCTGTGATAAGCCTATTCTATGATGAATGTTCCCTTACCCACACTATCTCCTGGGAATCAGTATGGTACAGTTATCCTGAATCCCAAAGGTATTCAAGCAAAACCCCCCACACTTTTTTCTATCTGCACAAATCCTATCAAACAGCAGTCTTCCCTCCACACACACCACTACCCTCCTCATTGCAGCCCTCCTCATCATTTATCATTTATTCAATCCCATCTCTAGAAATTCTGATATTTTTCCTGAGAAGATCCTTCTCAAGTTATTTGTTTGATGTTATTCATTGATGCAAAGTCAATTATTTTTGTTGAAAACCTATTCACATATTCACAGTGTGGGGAGAATAAATCTTTCTCAATTTCTCCTTCAGGTATTCAACTTTAACCCTATGCTCCTGTGGAGTGGATCTCCTGTGGCTTAGTGGTTAGAGCACTTGTCTTGGAAGCTGGGGAGATCAAGCTGGGGAGACCTGTGTTCGAATCCAGGCAGGTCAGGGTGAAACCTTGGGCAAGTTTCCTTACTCCACACGCCTAATAATAATCCGTCCAAAAAAAACGCAGTAATAAAATTGGTCATTTCAATTCATGACTGTGTGTGGGACACTGCTGAGCGCAATTGGCTGCCGCGATTCACCCACAGATATACAGTCAATTCACTTTACAGTATATTCTGTAACGCGCTTTGGGACATCGATGTGAAAAGCGCTATATCAAATGCAAGGATTATTATTATTATACTTTAAATAATATTGGAGAGCGCGAGTGTGGTATTAGACTAGGTAGGTCATTTGGATAAAAATATCAGCACAGACCTGGTGTTCTGGTTCTTTGGTTCTCCTCTCACAGTCTTGTTAACAAATAATTTACATCTACATCTACAAAGCGTTCTGAGACGCCGTCTGGCATGGAGGGAGGGCGCTATATAAATCAGAGTTGTTGTTGATACATCACCATTTCGCCCATATCTATACAGCTCATTCACTTTGCAGTATATTCTGTGAAGCGCTTTGAGACGTCTAGAAGATGTGAAAAGCGCTACATCAATTGTAATGGTTATTATTATTGTCAATATCTCACGTAATTTTAAAGACTTTTGTGTCCTTGTTTCTCATGAGACCACATTTGGCTCTGCTCGCCACTGTTTACACTTTACAGTCACTCCTGTGCCCTGAAATCAGGTATCAGCCTTGAATTAGCTATCAGTCTGGCTAAGTTGGTAGCCCTTTCACCTCTTGAGTCAGTCATTTTGTGGGTTCAAGCCCCATTTTGAACTCACATATTCAAAGCTGGGACTATGCTACATAGTTGGAGATGGGTTGAGTGACTTTTTTGTACAGGAGCTTCAGATTGGCAGAAAACTATTATTTCAGAGCGAACAATAATCACAGCCAATTTCTTCTCCTCCACTTCCTCCTCCGTTTTTCTTTAACATGTGAATCTGTTTCCTCTGAGCAACAGTAATACCGCGCACTCAGATATTGTCTTTCACCCAGAAAGAAATGTCTCAAAGCGCTATACCAATTCATTGCAGTATGTTATGGTGTCTGTCAACAGGATGTAAGTTTGTGTGTGACATATTTCTCCTGCATGACTTTTCGCATTAACGTATTCTGCTGTGAACTGCAGTTACGAATTTACTGCATCAAAATGCACTGCCATTCACCACAGAATAATTCAATTTGCATCAGTGGGATGTGTGATGCAACTGTGCCTGCAAGCTATAAGGCTGGGTTGTTGGGATAATCTCCACTGAAAGACTTTTACACGGTATGAAGGAAACTTGCTTTCTTCTGATTTGTTTTCCAAAAGCAAACTTTGAAGCTTTTTTAACTTTCTGTTCTCTGTAACTGCCATCCCGAATCCTTCCGTCCTGCATCACTCAGCCTGTCTTCAAAAACCTGCTATAACAACAACAACCAACCGATTACAGTGCTTTTACAGTATAATACAAGACATTGGATAGTCGAGGGTTTGCAACTAAGCAGGGCATATTGATTTTGTAGAGGTGAGGGCCAAGGGTGCCGAGGGTATGTGTGTGTGTGTGTGGGGTTGGGGGGAGAGAAGATGATCAAAGTTATCCTGGCTGCCTGTTCAGGTGAATGTTAAAGCTCCCATGACACTATTTAAAAAGAGGTGTCATGGTCTCATTGCCAACAATCTCCCAATAAAATTGTTCGTTCACTTCATGCTGTTTGTGGGATCTTGCTGTGCGTATCTTGCTGCCGAGTACAAAAACCCATAGTCACTACACTTTATAGTATATCCTGTGCTCAACCTAACATGAAAGGCATTACACCAAATTTAAGAATTGTTATTATTGTGAATTTCTCCCCCAACAGTTATTCTTATGCAAAAAAAGAACATCTCCAAATGCATAACATGTGAACCTCTGCAATCAGGCTGACTCTGCTTCAATGATGGCTTATAGTGGAAAATTCCATATTCCAATCTTTAAACATTCTCTTTTTGTAAGTATCTTTTACAGTTAAGGAGGTGGGGGTGGTTAGGGGGAGGGGAAGATCTAGCAAAAATACCCAGCTAATTGCAATTACTACAAAAGTAATACAAAAAAATTGTATGCTGTGCCAAAAACACTGATTGTGCATTGACCAGCATTTTCCAGCTCTGCGTATGCATTTCTACTGCAGTAAACCAAAAAAAGTCAGTCACCCATACGACCACTGTTTGCCAGACAAACGACAGTGAGGCAGGAACCTGTGGGCGTTATGTGGGCTGCTCAGCGCAGCATTGGCATGTGGTCGGGGAGTTGGACCAGTGGGAGTCTACACATGGGCCAGTGGAAACTGTTTGGGGTTTGGATCTTAGTCGGGCTAGTTTAGAATTCTGGATACCCAGATTCCAGTGAGCCAGAGGTTTACTGTAATTACTCTTGTGATTTATCTGAAAGTGATTCATAAAGAATAATCCACTCAGATTGAACCAATGCCTCCATGCTTTACTGGTCAAAAATGTAGCAATTTCAGGAGATGAAGGTTTAAGAAACCATCTTTGATGTGACCAAGAATTGAATTGAAGTCAACAGCAGTGGTTGGGATGTAAAATACGTACAGACAATGGAAGAATATATTTTTTTTAATCTTTGGATAATAGAAATGTTTCTGGTTAAGTTGTACAGGACTGCAAAACAGGATGAGTGAATTTTATGTGGCTGTAACAAGCTGCTTTAGACTAATTTGAAAGGAATGGACCAATTTGGCATGTGCAGATTGCACGGTTAGCCATAATATATGATATGCAACCATATTTTGACTTCATAAAATCTACTTCTTTTATAGACCTTTGATGAAATAAAATTGTAAATTCATACCCAGGACTGAGACTAGAATAGAATGAAACAAAACAGCTTTAAGAAGACTTCAAAGTCTGGACGCAGAGAGTTGAGTACTTCAAACAATGAAGAATATTCAGTGTTTATATATATATTTATGCATATACATTAGTGTGTTTGGGACTTTTGAGAACTTTGGCTGAGGTGGAGGCCAAAGATACAAGCCAAAGATAAAAGTTTTTCATAATCTAGTAAATAAGGGATTTGAGGTTATTCAAAATCCAAGAAAAATCCTAACTAAGAGTTGCTTTTGGTGGAACAATTGAAGAGAGAATCACATTGGTTTCCAGAAAGGAACTAGACAACCATCTGAAAAGAGTCACTGTGGAAAGGGCAGTTAAATAGGATTACTCTTAAAGCAGCCAGCAAAGACATAATGGGCTAAATAGCCCTTTTTCTGCACTGCAATTTTTTATGGTTATACCAACCATATCAGCTGGTATTATAATGGCAGTAACTTGTGCCTATCCATCTTGCCATCCCATGAGGATAATAATAATAATAATCCTTGCATTTGGTATAGCGCTTTTCACATCTTTTAGACTTCTCAAAGCACTTCACAGAATATACTGTATATTTGTGGGAGAAACGCGGCAGTCAATTGCACACAGCAGTGTCCCACAAATAGTCATGGGTTGAAATGACTCATTTTTATTATTCTTGTTTTTTTGGGACGGATTATTATTATGCGTGTGTGTGTGGAGTAAGGAAACTTGCCCAGGGTTTCGCCCTGAACTGCCTGGATTTGAACAATATTAATTAATATCAATATTACTGATCATCTTCAGAATTGTGCATTCGTCTTATAACACCATAATAAACGCAACAGGTGTTTCTCAACTGGAATGAGCTGTACACATGTGGCTCTCTTTGAAATGGCTTCAACGCTGCAAGCTGAAAAAAATACAACCTAGACAGAGGAGCTAAAATTTGCTGTAAGCCTATACACAACAATCAAATTTTGACATCACAATAAAATCTTTCAGCAGTCCCTAGCATCCTCTACAGAAAGTACTGCTGCATTGTACACTGCAGATTCTATCTCTCAGACTGTCACAATAGACAAACAGCTCACAAAACACCTGCGACTGCGTTGGTGTTGCTGTTTACACTCCAATTGATGTTGTTAGCCACAGTGCTTTGATGAAGGCCACTTCCTTTCACCTCACTGCACACAATAATGCTTATTTAAAGCACAATACACCGAAAAGCAGCTGTGATCGATTTGGAGGCAAAGTGTATTTGTTTCTTTTTAAAAATAAATTTATTAACCCCTTTAGATCTGTGCAAAATTGCGGACTTTACCAAAAGGAAACTCACAAACTGCAAATTGCTTATCTCTGTGGGCAAAGAGTTTGCTTAGTGTCTGAAGCAACATCAGTTTCTGCGATTCGCCAACATTGCTGCACAATGTAATACCGACAAACTAAACATACTGAAATCTGCTGCAATGACAGAACCACTGTACATTCTGCAGCTGTGAAAATCACACCATCAAGATTTCAGTCTGGGTGTAAAGAAAGGTTTTGTTTGAATTTTATTTGAAATGTTTGCAGAAGCAGATGCAGGAATATATAAAGCAAACAGTTCTGCCTGGGCTGCTGTGAGTTTTAAGTGTGCCCTTTATTCCAAACACCCTGTTAACCAGCTACCAGAATGTGTTGTGGATAACTCGATGCCTCTGAGGAAGTGTTTCCGCTAAAATCATGGCTGTTAATTGACATTCGCTGTGTTTGTAGACTGTTACAGAGAACAAAAACATATCAATTAGCCATACCAAGATGTAAAAGCACGGGCTCCGACACTGTGAGCCAGGGCCCAGTTGCAAAATGAGTAGAAAGAAAAGAACAAAGAAAAAAAATCAGTAACATGGTGAGTAATGTCAACCAGGATTAGTGCAGGGCTAATGCAAAGTCATCTGCTTAAAATAATCTTCAAGTTCATTACTCACTAGTGGAAAACACTATTCAATGATTTATTACTCCTTGGAAGATCAATGAATAATCACAATGTTAAACGTATGCAGCAAGCGAAAACCAAAATCCCATTGTAAGTGCGCATTGTCAAAGACACTATATTTAATGGAAGAAAAGAATCCCACCCCTGCCGGCATCTAACCACAGCAAGAATGAATGTCCCTTGTCAGGTTTCTTTGAATTAAATTTATCATTTCTTCCGAGATTCGCCCCCCCTACTCCCCCCCACCCCCCACCACCCATTTTCCTCTAGCTAGTAGTATTACTTGCTGTTGAACACACAGTGGCTTTGCTATACTTGTTTAATGTGTGAGCCTGGTTAGGAAGAGTCAATGAGTTATTCAATAGAATATTTGCAATTGCCGCCCCCGCTCCACGCACCCCCCGCCACCCCCCCACCCCCCACCCTCCCCCACACTACACACAAAAAACACTTGATTCTGACCTCAACCAACATGTGTGTGTACATTTCCTCATTTTCTTGCAGTGTTCAATTTATATTGGGATCCCTGGCTGATGTTTTCTCCTTGTTAGTAGAGTGGAGCAGGAGCCAATTGTTGTAACTTTAATGCTGACTAGAAGGGATCAGTTATCCCAGTACATAGGGCATAGAATGAATCTGGGAATTTCTTTGTGTGTATATACCCATCTATAAATGTAATTTTGTTGTTGTTGTTGTATATCACACAACTCTGTGCACAATTGGCTGCTGCATTGTGCCCACAAAATACGCAGTCAATCCACTTTACAATATATTCTGTGAAGCGCTTTGAGACATCTCAACAACGTGTTAAGGCCCTATATCAAATGCAAGGATTAGTATTAGTATTATTATTATGTACAAACTTTTTTCATAATAATTTTTTTTAATGAGAAAGGAGATTACAGTGTCTAATGCAGTGACTGTACCAGACTCATCTGACACCTTATTAGAAAATGGGTTAAGCAAAAAAAAAAATCTCAAAGACAAAGAAATGAAAGGTTAAAACACTGCTGTCATCCGGCTTGGAGAAGCTGGGCAAAGAATAATCAAATCCAAAGGAGAATGTTTCCCGTTGAATAATAATTCACTTATCGAAATGCCAGATGAGGATTCATAGTCCCCACCTTTAACTTTACAATAAGGCTCTATAGGGCTGGCTAAAGGTTTCCGAATGTATGAAAAGGTGGCATTGACCTGTGAAATTGAATGTCCTTTATAAGGCAGGGATGAGATCAGCCCTTTCATTTTTTCCAGGTGCTGTTGCCATTGCAACGTAATTGACTCAATTGCAGCATCTCCATCTCCTCCACCGGCTTGCAGAACAAATGACATTTCTGCTGTCCCATAAGTGTCAGCAGCAGTGACATTGGCGGCTCACTCCCGTGCAAAGCTGATTGTTCTAAAGTGAAAGCTGCATGTGTGCAGATAATGATAAGAACCTTGTGGAGCTCAGCTGACACTGAGAGTTCAGGTTTTAGGTGGAAGGTGACATTTCCCTGGCTCCTCTTGCATCTGTGGACTTGTTAAGCTGTAGGGCGCTGCTAATACTGTAATTTTCAGCTGCTTATTTGTTCAGCAAATGAACTGAACTTCTTATAGTTTTCTAAATTTACACAGATCATTATTAACAGTGCGTGATACAGACAGATACATAAATAATAGACCAAGTCACTACTCTGAGATTTTGACAGTAAAAACTTAGTCCTTTTTCATCATGACTAAAATGGTAAATTAGCGATTTGATTTACTTTTGGAAATACATTAATATTTTAATATCAATTATACATTTGGTGGCAATATCTTTTCTGTTCTGTTTCAGCCTTACAATGGTTTAGGCAACTGGGAACCTTTTCGTATTTATTGATCAGTTTTCAATGTCATTGTCTTGATAGGAACAATGTATTGTTCAATAAACTAAAGAGTTCTGCAAACTGTGAGCTCACTCTGTGAAAATCCGTATAGCTGGAATACATTCTGCATAGGATAGCTGCAGAGAATGACTGTTTGAGACAGATAATTGATAAGGATTTCATATCTTCTTTTCAGAGGAAGATTTCATTTTATATGGCCAGTGAAGAAAACAAACTAAACATGGCAAGGTTTTCATTGCTTTGCATTGTTTTCTTGGCCTGCATTTTAGATCACAATAATTCTGGATTTTTCAAGTAACTGTTTTCGTCCACACCAAAATTGTGCAATATGGGAATCAATGTTTTCATTAGTACTTTATAATAGGATTCTATTGTATTAGTATAATAGGAATAATGAATGTATTTGGTGTAGGACTTATCACATTGTTGAGCCGCCTCAAAGCACTTCCCAGGATATGTTATAAAGTGGATTGACTGTGTATTTTGTGGGAACAACGTGTTAGCCAATTATGCACAACAGTTTAGCACAAACAAGATTAAGCAATCACATTCTTTTTGGGGGTAAGGATTATTACCCACATTAAAGCGATCCACCAATCGACCAACGATCAGATTCCTACTTATTGCTCGGGAAACAGAGGTGTAGGGAGTAAGGAAACTCTCGCTTGCAAGGCGAGCGTGCCAACCACTATAATATAAGACTTCATGGTATGGAGGTAGGGTGGTGGAGGGAGGCTATGCAGTCAGGGGTGGGGGGTAGGGGATTCTACACTATTGATTGTGGAGAGCCCAGTTAAATACACTGCTATAACAGGGTCTCAGACTCTCACAGAACAAAACACTTTTGTCTCATTTGCTTCATAGATCTCCCTCCAAAGTCAGCTCACAGGGGGATGTCAGATAAATGCAGCATTTGTTACTTTATTAGTGTATAAAGACACTCAAAGGGAAGTTGAGAAGCAAGCCTTCAGCTCATCCCTAAATTCAGCCACAGAGCAGACCACAGGCAATAGTTCCACCTTAGAATGACAACTCTCTCTTTGAAAATAACCTGCTGAATGCTGGAACTGCAAAATAAAACATAAACGCATTACTAACAGATCCCATGGCAGGGAACTGATAACTTTGTGAATAAGAAACCTCTTGTGATATGAGCAGCAGAATTCACTTGTGCCTGTACATTGCAACCTTGCGCTCCCTTCTATCACTCATTGGTTTAGTAAAACAATTGCTCCCTGTCATAGACCCTCTCCACAGAAATACATCTTTATCTATTTCACTTGCATGTATTCCTTATCAGTTTTTACAGGTTGCTTCTTTAGACAATAAATAAATTGCACGCCGGGATTTAAAAAATGAAAATAGTTTAACTCCAAGATAAGGTAAGAACAAAAATTTAATTCAGACCATGAAATATGTAGTTAAGAGAAGTCACATTCCTCATACCCCACACATGGTAACCAGATTTTAACTCGGTTACCCAAGAACAAAAACAAAATTACATTTGTATAGTGCCTTCCGAGGTGGAGTTGCAGAGGGTGGGGGCAGAGTGGCTGAAGGCCTTCCTGCTAATGAGGGGAGTGGGAGTGGGGGGGTGCGAGGCAGGGGATATGAAGCAGGCTGCAGCCTGTTGAGTGCAGGGAATAGGCTGGTTGATAGGAGATCACAGATGTAAGGTGGGGCAAGGCCATGGAGGGCTTTGAAAATCTAGACCAGGATCTTTAACTGTATCCTCTGTGTGATGGGAAGCCAGTGGAGTCTGAGAGAGATGGGGTTCACAGAACTTCACGCGGGATAGGATGTGGGCGGGCTGCAGAGTTCTGGATAATCCGCAACCTATGGAGAGAGGGGTTGGAGAGGCCGACAAGCAAGGAGTTTGTATAATCGAGCCTGGATGTTATGAATGTGTGTATGGGTGTCTCAGCGGTGTGAGAAGCTAGAGACAATCTGGCACTGATATCCACAGATCCACATTCATGCACCTTTTAACATCTAGTTACATAGCAACATGGGCAAATGAGTTCCATTCTGTAGCTTAGTGATTAGAGCACTCACCTACCAAACCAGGAGGCCCTGGTTTGATTCTGGGGCAGGACAAAACGTTGGGCAAGTTTCTTTACTCCACATGATTCTGTTTACCTAGCATTAAGTAGGAACCCAGTTGTTCGTCGATTGGCAGATCGCTTTTCTGGGGGGCAATAATACCTTTAAAATAAAGTTTTTGGTCACTCAATCAACATCAAATCACTTTACAGTATTATTCTGTGAAGCACTTTGAGATGCCTCAAAAATATGATAAGGCACTATATCAAATGCAAGGATTATTATTGTATTACATTAGCTGTACCCATTGCAGCTACGCTCAATTTGATTGTTCTTCTTTCGTTTGGCATTTTTATTTGTGCTTGAAAGACTTGACTTTAATTTCTTAAACACCTTTATCCCTGAAGGTTAAGAAAATATGCTATTGAAAAAGCATCTCTTGTTCACATATTTCCACACATATTCTTTTCGGAGGACCTCTGTGGGAGAACTCCTGGTTGGGAGGTCTCCTGACAGACAGAAAGACAGATACTTCATCCTTATTAGTATAGATGTATCTCTCTAGAAGGATGTGTGATCTTTGTTGCTATTTTGTTGTAGAATACCATGCATGCAGCTTAATTATAGTATTTTCTAATATTTTTTAATATAGATTACCAACGATAGGAGATCCCCGAAAACAAATATGTCCATGGCGCTCCCTTATGGAAGGCCTTTCTGGTGAAGTCTAAATCGTGTCTCTACGTCAATCAGTTATTATGTTCTTGGCAGACAGACTGGCACCAATATCCACTTTATTCTTGATTAGTATTTATTAGTATAGATGGCTGGGTGACTGACAGGATGCAGATGACTGTGAGGACAGTGTTCAATCGGGACATGGAGAGTGACCCTGACGACCTAAACAGGAGAAGCAGAATCAAAATAAGAGGAACCAGATACACAAAGAAATGGCGAAGTTATGCAAAATGACTTTAGTGGTGATAAACTGTCATATTGAAAGGGAAGCTTGAGAGGAAGACCAGAAAACTCCCAGCCTGAGGTGGTATGTGGGTAGCCCACATGATATAGCCCAAGATTCCTGTTCCCATGTCTTGTCACTAAAGACTATCCGTTGAGTGCAAGATTCACTGTTTGAAAGAGCCAGTACAGACACAATGGGCCAAATGGCCTTCTAGCTACACTTAACTTTCTATCATTCTAAATAGCTTAAAGTGATAAAGTGCTCTATCAAAAAATGAGGAAACAATTATCAGAGAAATGTATCCTAGCCTAGTGGCAGCTTGGCTCAGTTGTTTCATTCTAACCACTGAGTCAGAAGGTTGCAGTTCAAATTCCAATTCAGGACTTGGAATTACATAGTGGTCACCTGCATTTTTGACCCTAGTGATTTACTGGCCTCGCTGAATCAATTCTCTTTGTCCCACCCCCCCAATCTCTCGGTGCTGCCTCTATGCCAGATTGCCAAACATTGGGTTTATAATAATTTGAACTGGAATTTGAATATGAATTCTCAAAAGAGAAACCAGGTTAGTGGTATGGGGTGGGAAGGTTTCTCCCAGAAGTGATGGACTGTCTTTCACTTCTTCCTATTGCTGTATGTCTGTATGTAAGTGAATATTGAGCTAGGCTGGTGTCTGCCATTCTGATTCTGATTGTGTCACCAAGAGATACTACCTTCTCTTTTCAAACAGTGCAATGAGTACTTCAACAGACGGATGAAATAGCACCTCCGGCAACCCCAGCAATGTTTTCAACAGTCACTTACGCTTCACTGTAAAACAATCCAGTGCTTTGAGATGCCTTGATGCTATGATAAGGCACTATATCAAATGCAAGGATTATTATTATTATTATTATTACTGGAGTGTCAGCCTAGACTATGAATTCAGTCAGTATGGGACTTGAATCTGCAACCTTTTGACTTAGAGGTGAAAGTGCTATCAACTGAGCCAGGGTAGCATCTGTCGTGCTTATTGTCGGCAGTCATAAGAACATGAAATATTTCCACATGCCAAAGTCAAGGACAAATTTATATTTGCATCTTAGTTTAAAAAAGTAGGAATAGAAGCATCACCATCCAGCATCAAGCATTAATAATTACAGCCCCTCATTGTGTGATAATGTAAGACACTGTATTTGACAACCACATTTAATCTTTTGATTAATGTGCCTTTGAATGTATGAAGAATACATACTGAATTTCAAAATTCTGGTTCATGCATAAATTTGTACAAGGTCAATATTTCATGCACTGACCTTTGACAACCTCCTTTAGCATCTGTTCCAAAACGTGTCACTTCAGCTATCGTTCAAATAATTCTATGAGTCGATTTTCATTCAAAACATACCTGTTTCATGGTCAATCTGATGAAAATATGAAAAGCCAAATGCCTTTGCTATGTCTGTAGCCCTATGAATGTTCCATTTGATAATGATTTACATAATATAGGCCTCCTTTCCCCTAGCTTACAGCTACAAGGAAGATATGCTTAAGTAAAGCTTTCATCTGAAGGTGAATCTGAATAAGGAGGGAGGGGGTGGGGAACAGTGGTATGAGCAAACACAGCAATGGTCTGTGGTTACCATTAAGATTTTCAGTCACTGCGTACCAATGCACTGCATAAAAGGTAACAACACAACAGGAAGTGTTTCACCTGAAATGTTTCCATATGAGTTACGTGTGTGCAAAAATGAGCCTTTGATAAATGACATTTCACTGCAAAAATACCATATGCCAGGTTTCACCCAACAACCAGGCTGTGAACTTTATAAAATAAAACTTCTGTCATTTTATAAATGGTTTAAAGTAAAATTGAGCAATTTAACTCAGGAGTGACTGTGTGTTGTAAAAGCCAATGTGTTTTTTTGAAAACAAACTCTGTTGGTCTCTTGCTTTCACCTGGATGTGTTCTAATTGACCTTACCCCACACAGTGACAAAAAAACACCAAGTAATGAATGAGCTGGGGAGCCAGAATGGCTGAATTACTGCATTGTGTTTGATAAATTCACTTAATAATAGTCCTGTCATTCATGGTATCTGATAGTGATGACCCCGCAGATTTGAAGCCTGCAGTAAAATAGATGCTGAAAGCTTCTGCTTTCCAATAGCTGCTGTTGTTTTACTGATAAAAGCATTGTGCAGCTGGCATATGTGTTACCATCGACAAAGCAGTAATAAGCACAATCTGTTTGATTTTCCACTTGCCTTATGGAATCACTTTGAACAGACCTCAGCTACCGGCAAGATTAAAATAGTCCAGGTTGTGTGGCCCTTCCCCTATTGAGTCTTTTGTTCAGGTTTGCTCCAGTTGGCTCATTGTGTAAATGCAAAGCATTTTGCTGGAAAACTTCTTGGGGGCTTGATGTTCTCAGGCTTAAAACATTTCAACATCTTAAAATTTTAATTGCGTACTTTCAAAAAATGGTCTTAAATTCAGTCTGGATTTTCTGCAGTGCTTGTTATGGTATTTTGAAACATCAGCTTTCAATTGCAAAATGAACTTAATAATCCTTCCCCAAATTTGATATGATTTAAAATTTGAAGTCTTCAAGCATGAAACATTTCAGGCACCTGAACACTTACATTGGTTAAAGCAAAGGAGTGTTAGGACCTGGTTCTCCCTGGGTAGGGATGGGCAGGAAGACTATTAAGGCTTTGGTGAATCAAATACAGGATGATCAGGCACCATCTGGTTGATGCTACAATGATACACACTATCAAACAGCATTTATTTAACAATGGAGGAGAGAAAAAGTCAGAGCCGAACAGTCTGTCTTTCACTCGTAGAAACTAAAGACTTGGGGTATATCAAAATACTAAGTCATGTGATCAATTTAATATAATATTACAATTTAGAAGGGCATTATTATGACAACATAATCTTGCTTTCTAGTTAGACAGGGGCTGGTCTCTCAATGGTTCGAGGCAAATGTACTGTATGGTACATTACTGAGCTACTTCTTTAGCGCAGCACAGTATGGCAGTAGTGTGTTACTATTTGCTTCAGTGACCCTGGTCACTAACCAGTTTGTGCAGCATTGATGTGTGCGGAAATGTTTGGCCTCAGCTGCATTGCTCCCACAACCAATTAGTCCAGGTGGCCACTGAACTAAGGTATCAGACTGCTGCTTCCAATGAGCTATAATAATCACCATAATCCTTACATTTTACATGGTGCCTTTTGATGTCAAGAGAAAGTCTCAAAAGTCAAAGATTTTATTGCAAATTGTAGTGACTGTGCAATTTGTAGATAAACATGGTAGCAAGTTTTGCAAATATCAATGTCTCACAAACAGCATGAAGCAAATAACCAATTTTATTTGGGGGATTATTGTCCAGGGCATCACGAGAAATTTCCTTTTCTTTTTCGAATAGTGTCATGCGACATCCTGAACAGTCAGACAGGAACTTGGTTTAACATCTCATCCAAAGAGCGGCAACTCTAACAATGCAGCACACATCAAGCATTGCACTATTGTGTCAGCCAACACTGTGAGTTAGAAGTCCCAATGTAGCACTTAAAACAAAGGCTCAAGAGGTGAGAGTGCTACTGACTGAGCCAAAAACAGAGAGCTGGGAAAATTCAGCAGGTCAGGCAGCATCTATGGAGAAAGAAAAGTGAGTCAATGTTTCAGGCCCACGACCCTTCGTCAGAACTGGCTGAGCTAGGCTGATACCTGAAACTTCATGCCCAACACCTTCAGGAGAGTGAGGGAGAAACTTGGGCAAAAATATAAAAATGTACAACTGTTGCTTCATTCCTTCCAGCTGAACTGAAAATAGTGTGTGCAATCCTGTGACACATCATTACAATAAACTTCAAGCTACTCTCTTCCCTGAAATGACAGTAAGAAAACACAACTCTGTAGACACAAATACAGAAAGCTTGCATTTCGCTCTGAGAACTTGCAAACACATTTTGATGTAACCCTTACTTTCCATTTTGTGCACATTCTCCAGAGGACAGCAGGGCATCGGGCATAGCATGTGAATAAATGGATGGAATCATTAGCGCAAATCACCTTTAAAAGCACCAAAACAGAAATAGTATGACGATCCTCTGGGAGTTTTTCTATTCTCCATCATTCGAGGGCCTGAGTGGAATGAAAGCCATTAGTGGGTGGAAGTGGGAGAGAGAGGAAGGAGCAAGGGCACATGGGAAAATGGTTACAGATGTGATGGCTAACACATAGCTTTCTTCTACATCAACATTGGGACATCAAAGCACATCCCAATGACTGTGTAGTCTGTATTCCAGCTCCACAATGGGATCAGGCTCGTAACACATGTAAGGAGACCTGGGAAGAGCAATGGAGTTGCTACAGGAGACAATGCTGTTGGTTATTAGGGACCTCTACATGAATAGAACCTGGTGCTCAAGATGAGCCCATTGAAACATATAGACTTTGCCACTTATTAACTCAAGCATTTTTTTCATAAACAGATAAACACCTTTGACAAACAGCACAGTCACGTCTCTCTCCACGGCTTTGGGATTATAGCTAGTGAGTACCCGAACCCTACAGATTCTGTATGAGCTGATCTCAACCCCAGAGGCTATCCCACTGCTGAATGGTGCCTGTGTGTGGTCAGATGAAGACTCAGCTGTGATGGTCCAACAGTCAAATCACCTGTCAATGTTCACTTGTGAAGGCTCACACATGAAAAATGGTACCAAATGCCTTCAGGAGGGGGATAAGAGGAGGAGGAGGAGGAAGTGTGAGAATAAAAACAGCTCGGTTTTGGCTAAAGACATCATTTGTAATGAATCCAAGCTTTGTAACAACAGGCTGCACAGCTGTACTTGTTTTTGGTGCTTTACAGGAAGTGGCCTGTACCATCAGAATGTCCCAGATGCGGTTCCAGTACATCTGCACCGATTAGAAAATGTAGTGGATTTGTTTTAGCCGCTAGTGGTGAAGGAGTAGAGTCGGGAGAGGAACTTGAACCTAAATAAGATAATTCCCCCCCACCCCCTCCCACGAATACAAGACCAACGTTGCTGGTTGTTACAAGTTTAGAGTCATGAGGCCTAAAACTACATGAATTAATACGGGACAGTTTGCTCACTGCTGGAGACAGTCAATGTCTTAACATGACAGCAATGCAGAACAATGGGCTGTAACTGCCTGACCCCAGAGTCAGAGGTGAAGAGAAACATTTTCATTTTGCAGGATCCAGTTTCACTCTGGAGGTGCTAGAATTGAAATGTTTGGTAACAGTAATACCAAAAAGGCCAAAACAGCAGAAACAATTCAAACTAAAAGGAAGCACAGAATGAAGGAGGGAGAGAATCCTGTGAAGTGCTTTGAGACGTCTCGAAAAAGTGTTGAGGCGCTATACATATATATATATCAAAGGCAATGGTTGTTATTATTATTATTATTATTATTTGATAACAAGCACCAAAATCACACCATGCTCAGACAGACCAAGTCTAGGCTGTCTCTGGGGAAGTGCTATGGAGTTGCTTTTCCATTTCCATTTGCAGCCGGGGAAACTCAACCCAAACCAATGTGTGGTGCTCCACGTGGCACGGCTTTAAAAATAAATTGTAAGCCGTTTTTGAGACATATGTAACTGCTCATTATGTTGGGGTGAGTGGTCCTGTTTAACTAGCAGCAGGTTGTGTGGGTGTTCACTCCCTTCTGCAGTTGCGCTCTGGTGCCAAAATGCCAGCAGCATCTTGAAAGCATGCCAACGTGACCCAAGGTTCGCAGACCACATATTAATCCATATAACTCCACTTTTCATAAATGCCTCAGCACTGCTGTGCACACAGTACTATCAGCAATGAGGTGATGCGAGCAGGAGAAAGAGAATCATAAGCATTGCTTGCGTGTGTTTGTGAATCGGGTTTTTCACTCTTAGTATTGTAGGGATATTTTCCATGTTTAAGTTTCCTTCTCCTCCCCACAGGGTTTATGGCAAGTAACAAATTATGGCACTTGTTTTGCAATAGGAAGCTGAATGTTTTATTATTGCCTCTTGGAGATTTCCTCCCCCACTCCCGCCACCCACCACCACACTCCCCCACCCCACCCCACTCCCCAACCTCCCGCCTCCCCTCCCTATATAAGCAAGAAGATTTGTTACAGAAAAACCTGCTGGGAACTTGCAGTTTTCAAAGAAATAAACCACTGAGGGATTTTTGTCAAATAACTAACAAGAGCCAGGGGAGCTGGTAAGTTATGTTGGTGGCGACACAAGTTGCTTGTTTTCCATATGCTGCCCATCCCTTGTGTGATTGCTGTTTACACAACAGGCGTGCATCTGGAGAAGCAGCGTAGGAAATTTTTTAGTGTTAGTTTATAGTAACTTTCAGGTTCAATTATTGTATAGTGAGCATCCTCCTCAGAGAGAGGTAGTGTTGGGGGTTAAGTGGGTAAGTCTCCTTGGTGCATGGAGAATGGAATATCGGAATAGAGCCAACTCTCTGTGCTGGTCTCGAGATCTCAGTTTAATGGTTTGTCATTTGATCAGGCGCACGGCATTTCCAACAATGCAGCACTCACCCAGAATTGCACTGGAGTGTCAGCTGAGATTACGAGTTCAAAGATCTGACATGAAGCTTGAACCCATAACCATCCAATTCAGAGACATGAGTGCAGACAACTGAGGAAGCCTGAAATTATCTAGAAATACAGATATTGAATGAGACCTGGCATAGATAAATAATAAATCTTAAGTGCAATAGTAATAATAATAATCCTTGCATTTGATACAGTACTTTTCACATCTTCTAAATGTCTCAAAACACTTCACAGAATATACTGGAGAGTGAATTCACTGTATATAGTGGGCAAAATGTGGCAGCCAATTGCGCACAGCAGTATCCCACAAACAGTTGTGGGTTGAAATAACCAGTTTGTTATATTTTTTGAGGGATTATTATCAGTAAGGAAATTTGCCCAAGGTTCCACCCTGCCTGAAATCAAACCTGGTCTTTCGCTTGTAAGGCAAGCGGCCTAACCACTGAACTACAGGACTCATCTCATCTGAAGTATCTCTGACAATGCAGAATACTGTACTGCAGTGTCAGCCTGGCCAAAGACTATGAGTTCAAAGTACTGATGTTTGGTTTGGGGGCATGTAGTGCATCAATACACCTGAGCAAGTTGTGAAGCAATTCTACCATCTTCAAGAATTCTTCTTTGCAATTACCTTTTGACTTCTAAGTTGCAAGATTCACGTAAGATTGTTTTATTTTTCTCCAGCATTTCATATGTGTTCTCTGTTGTATGGTTCCACACTCTGGAACTCCATCCCACAGTCCCTTCGCCTCACTTCCTCCCTTGCCTCCATCAAGGACGATCTCAAGACCCTCCTCTTTGATCGTGCCTTCTGCCACCCTCCCAACTCTCTTCCTCCCCTCCCTCCTACTCCGCTCCTCCCCCTTGCTCGGGTCCACCTGACTTTTCGGCGCCTTGGGACGTCCTCCCAACGTGAAAGGCACTCTATAAATGTAATTTGTGTTGTTTTTGTTGTTGATGGCTTTAGTTTAATTACTCTATCCTGTAAATAAATGTGATTTGGTTTAATTGGAAAAGCCCTATGTCACCTTGTGAAATGTGTATCTGTCAACCAAGACTCTAAGTGTAGCAGGAGGCTCTGCAGAATGTATAAATATATTAAATGCAGAGGGCAAGTTGTTAAGTCCTGAAACATGATCCTATCAAAATGTTAAATGTTTCGAGACACAGTTCTAGTTAATCGGAGGCAAAAATCTGCTTACATGAATTGAGAAATGCTTTAAAATAAGTACTGTAATACAGGTACATAATTAGTAAGTCCTAACAGACTTTTCAAGTTGTAACATGAGGGGAATGCATGGGTTGAGGTTTATGGCGTGATCGACAACATTTTATGAAAAATATCTATTTCATGGCTTTCTGAAATGCTGCATGCTACAGTTTCTTCAAAGAGAAACTATCCAATAGTTACCTCAACCCTATTATAGGGCAGTTTTCTGGGTCCACAAGCTCAGACTCCACCATTAAAACATTGTTTGAAAGAGTGGTCAACCTCCAGCTTGTTATCATTACTTACCGTGATTATCTGCAGAAACACTACTGACAAGACTTCCTTTCCTTCCTATACACCAGGAACACATGTAGCAATCAGCCAGTGACATCAGCATTGAGTTGGTGTCTTGGAAGACAGACATTTTTTATTTTGGAGAAGTTCAATATTCTGTGGCTGGAATCCTGAATATACTGCAGACATTCTCAGAACACGCTTGGTGTAAGTGAAATCATACTCCTCGCGATATGTTTAATAATGGGTGGCCATGTACTAGGAAGTTTAAACCACTCAGTGTAATTACGTCAATCATCAGAAAGGAAGTGGAAAATTACTTATATAATTTTACTTATATAATTATATATTACTTATATATACTGATGCAAAAATAATTGAAATAATTATTAATTATTATCAAATTATTAAAAATAATTGACACCCAACGCGAGTTCAGAACAATAGCTCCTATCTGATCAAACTTGTAGACTTTTTGTGTAGGTGACCAAAATGACTGTGGAAGCCATTTCAGCAACAACAGCAAAATTACATTTATATGGCATAAAGTGTATCTCGACTTCCAAAGAAACCATACAGTATATCTAGATTTACAAAGTGCAGTAAAAGCCCGTTTAATCGTGACCCGATCAACTGTAACTTCCGTATAACTGGCACCTCAAAAAAGTCCCCATTCGATTAACCGGAATTGATCCAGCACAATATTTTTTTGTGTGTTTTGGCCGAATATCCGGCACGTGCTTTAACCGGCATTGGCCAGGTCCCAAGGGTGCTGGATAAACGGGTTTTACTGTACTACATGAAAGACTCCTCCACAAACAGTGGTCACTGGATATCAAGGAGAATACAACAACAACAACAACAAATTACATTTATAGAGCGCCTTTCACGTCGGGAGGACATCCCAAGGCGCTGCACAGGAGGCGTGTGACCCGACCTGAGAGGGGAGTGTTTGGGAAGGGGTGAAACACGAAGGGGAGGTCGAAAAATTTTTGCTCACTGTGCCAAATACAAGGACATGGATTCAGAATTAGCTGAAGGGAAGAAAGCAGAGGGTATTTGTTAAGGGAGCTAGGTCAAATGGTGAGAAATATTAAGCAGATTGTCTCATGTTCCTCATAAATATTAATGACCTGGATTTGTAGAACCCGTGAAGATGCTTAAAATTGCAGTTGATATAAGTTGGGGGAATTGTGAAATCAGAGGAGGCAACAAATGAGTAGAATATGCACATAGCCCAATCGCTGGCAAATGAAGTTTAATATTTATGAATATAAATATTACATATAGAATCCAAGAATAGGAAACATGAATCCTCAATTAATGAGATTGAACTTGCCAAGAGGGAAGCTAAAAGAGATCTGGGACTGTTAGTTGACTTTTTGCTCACTGTGCCAAAACAAAGTGAGGGAGCAATAAACAAGTGAAGCAGGATATTGGGCTATATTGCTAAATCCATTGAGTTTTTCAAATGCGCTATCGAAATGTAATTTTGTTGTTGTTGTTAAATCCCCTGATATCATACTCTGCTTGTACTCCGATCAAACCACACCTTGAATACTGCGTATAGCTCACCAAAACATAACATGGAGAGAGATTTTCTGGAGGGATGAAATCAAATGGGTCAAAGGGCTTTCATCCAGACCAATCTTGTAATCTTATGTATCAATATGTATATGTACATATATCTTATGTACCAGAGACCTATCAATGAACAGTACTGTTCTAAAATCTCCAGATAGTGTAGAGAGCATGAGAAAGAGTGCAAAATTTGATTGCGGTAATACAGCATCATTTTGCAAGTCGTGCAGCCCATAGTGTGGGATTGACTTTGTACTTAAGCAATTACTGGAAACTGCAAGTAACTTTACTCTTGTGTCTGGTTCAGCTACACCATTTCTCAGACACTAAAGGCCATGGGACTTTACTTGCTCCTTCTATATCTCTATATCCACACTAAGACAAAAAAAGCACAACTGGTAATTTCAGAAGCCTGTCCAAATAATATCTATATAGCTAGCTGAAAAAAAAAGAAAAATATTAAGATGCATTTGCTGAAATAGTTTCATTTATTCAACAGGCAAATTGTTTGATGAAATCCCCTTTGCACTTATTTATATTATAGTACATTTGCAGGCATTGAGCAATGCAAAGTGCAGTAAATGCCTAAAGGCCTGATTTGATACATTATTCATTCAGCATTCCTGTTTTGAATTCTGGTGTCTTGAATTTGTGGTTGTGTCAAGGAACTAACATGTAGCAGAACTCTCGCAAAAGCTGAACCTTTACAGGTCAAGAAATCGATAGTGAAAATATCTTTCCACATATTGAATTTGTGGATGTGCTGTATATACTGCAAATTAGGCAGCACATGATACCACACTATACTTACAACCCTTTCACCTTCCTCAAGACTTGGCTTCTCTAAGTGGCCAACTGAATTTATCAAAAATGTGTTTAGCAAACTGTTTCTTTCTGTGCCAAAACATTCCGATGAAATGTGACTTATCAATAGGAATTTTGAATGTACAACATGAAATAACAGTAAAATACCTTCTCCTGCTGCATTCCCATTGAACTTTCCACTTGATATTTTAAGCAAAGGATAAAATTATTAGATGTATTAAGGGTAAACTACCGACATGGTGCATTAAAATAATCCTTGCATTTGATATAGCACTTTTCACGTCTTCTAGACATCTCAAAGCGCTTCACAGAACATACTGTAAAGGTGGTTACACGTATAAGTAAGTTACATGTATGTAAGTTACAGGTAAAGTAATTGACAGGTGATGGTAAGTTACAGATAGGATAGTGTACATGTATGGATACTTCTAAATACTGCACCCTTATTCACCCTTTCACCCTATATGTGAATCTATGTCATGTACAAAAACAGTTGGCAATTATTCTAAGAGCATCTATTTGAGTAACACACACATTTGAGTAACACACACACACACATATATAGTATATTGATGTCCAGCAGATAGATGATAAGGAAACTCTGAGGCTCACGGGTTCAGCTGCCGGAAGATGCTATCTGGAATCCGAGTTTGTCAACACACCTCTATATGTTCAGCACCTGGAATCCATCTTGATTGGCTCTTAGAGAGACAAGCAAGTGCTGCTTAAACTCCGCACCTCCAACTGGTGGAACCATTGCTCAATGGGAAGGAATGTGTGACCGAGCTGCAGAAGAGGTAGCAATGCTCTCACACATTTCATGCTGAGCTGTGTTGCCCACCGGGTAGCTCGTAGGGAGTTCTTGGTATCTGCCATTCACCTAGTGATGGCTCAAGCCTCATATGTCAGATGTCGAACAACAAACTAGTGACTATCCTCCTTGGTGGGATAGGTAAGCGCGGTCTCTTTCGAGCTGAATGGTGACATGTTTTTATTGAAAGATCTCTCTTCCTCTCTCTCCATATATATATATATATATATATATATATATATGTATAATTTTAAAAATTCAACCTAAATTGGAATGCATGCTAATGCAGCGTTCTCATTTAATATGATCCATGCAGCATCACATAACTCCCTTGGTATCTTTAATTTAATCTGTCTGAGAGCTGTGCAAATCCATATCAATCTTCTCATAAATCTCTGCCGAACACTGGAGACTAATATTCCGTTTAACCTAATAACAATAAGGCTTCTCTGCTGAAGTGAAAAATGGTTTGGTGACCTTATTGAAAACATAATTCAGAGAAGAGGTTGTTTTTCACGTATCGACCTGCCTTGAAAACAAATCAGACTGAGTAACCTCTAAAGGACTTGCCGCACAGTGCGCAAAACCATTTCATGTCTGCTTTGATAAAGAGTTTGCTGAACATAGAAAAGCACTTTAAATTTTATACTAAATCTGAGTGCCAGATATGTTTTACTGCCTGGTTTTGTGCAGCAGTACATGGATTCAAGTATGGGCTGAAAGAGAATAATGCACAATGATAACAAGATAGCTGAATAGCTGGATGTAGAGATCACTAAATATATACACACTCTACATGTCACTTTTGGGGGTGGGGGGGTAAGATTCGTGTCAATGTGTACCCCTCCCACTCCAATCATTGAACTAATATCCCTGCTGCTACCTGGCAATGGCAATAGTCCACATTCTGTTTTATAAATTACTTTATTGAACTTTTGATGTACCGGATATAGGCACTAGGGTCCGGCGATATATCGATATATCGCTAAAAAACGATATAATTTTCATATCGATACGCCGATATAGGCATTTCAAAAATATCGATATATCGAAAAATCTATATATCGAGGTAAAAAATCGGAATGCCGCACACTGAACTACAAGACCCAGAATGCTCATCACTATACACAATGCACAGACAGAGGTGCAAAGCCGCCATATTGTATTCGTAGTGCTCGAATATAATATACAGGTATGCAAGGGGTTGGGGGGGAGAGAGACGGCTGGGGGGTGGGGTGGGGTGGGGGGAGAGAGAGACGGCTGGGGGAGGTGGGAGAGAGACGGCTGGTGGGGGGGGTGGGGGGGGAGAGAGATGGCTGGTGGGGGGTAGGGGCAGAGAGAGACGGCTGGTGGTGGGGGTGGGGGAGAGAGGGATAGCTGGTGGGGGGTGGGGGGGGAGAGAGACGGCTGGGGGTGTGTGGGGGGGGAGAGAGACAGCTCGGGGGGGTGTGCGGGGGGAGAGAGATGGCTGGGGGGGGTGCGGGGGGTAGAGAGACAGCTGGGGGGGGTGTGGGGGGAGAGAGACGGCTGGGGGGGGGGGGTGGGGGGGATGAGAGATGGCTGGGGGGTGGTGGGGGAGGGATAAAGACGGCGGGGGGGGGGGGGAGGAGAGACGGGGTGGATGTGATAATATACAGATAGATAGAGATGGGGGGGATGTGTGAGAAAGACACAGAGACACAGACAGAAAAACACAGAGATGGAGAGAGTGAGAGCCACAGAGAGAGAAAGATATTTACCTCCTGAGGAGATAGGCCCCGAATGCGTGCACACCCGGAATGCGCGCGCTGCGCGCGCATGCGCAGTACGAAAACCCCGAAAATATCGATATTTCGGTATATCTCGATATGAGCCGATCGATATATCTAAATCGGAAAATTTCCATATCGACGGACCCTAATAGGCACTGTATCAAATGCACTATATCGATCCAAAGATGACTATTAAAAGTTTCCCTTTGGTGAGTCTGGTATCCAACACGTGCAGAAACCCATCACCATGTTTAAGCACATCAAACTGAGAGCTTCACATACATATAATATCTATACAAGGTAATGTCTCTATGTCTGAAATGGTGCACACTCTCCCTATAAACCCCAAGTATTAAGTGGAGGTTAGCGACAGCCGAGGCTTGGGGACCCCAGAGAGTGTATTGGGAATCTGCTGTTGTTGAACCAATTAAAATCCCACAGCTTGCCTTGAAGCGTATTGTCTCGCAAGCTGTCCATTGCTTCCCTAGCTAGAACCACCCTACCCACTATGGCTTTGGCTGGCAAGCTTAACAAGAGACGAGTGGAAAAAATCCTTGTCCCTAGTAACCAGTTTGTCCTTCCAAATCCAGGTTGGCTGGTTTGTTATCAGCAATGCCCCGGAGTACTGGGACTTTCTTAACTCACAAACCAGCGTACTACAGATGGTTGACACAAACCTTAATTCTGTTGCCAAGCAGATCACCTAGGAGCCAGCTCTACTCCAAGGAGACCTTACTTACCTCCTCCTTCTGCCCTATTCTAAGGAGATAGTTACTAGTTGGTATGATTATCTTAACACTATTGGTGTGGATTCTCAAAATAGCATTGGAGTGATGGAAAGAATTTATAGAAAAGGTATGTCTGTGAATTGTTTTCTTTATTGTAGAGATTAATTCTCATTGCTAAAAAGAAGATTGAGAGAAAGTACAATGCAGGCCTTTAAAATAATGGGAGACACACATGATCAAAATCATAATAATAATCCTTGCATTTGATATAGCACTTTTCACGTCTCCTAGACCTCTCAAAGCACTTCACAGAATATACTGTAAAGTGAATGTATAAATGTCAGCGCATTACTTTTACTTGGCCATTGAGTTCAGAACTGGAGGGGGCAAATACACAGATAATAACTACTGTAGCTGAGATTGAGAAATAATAGGTATAATAAATATTCCTTAACCTCAATGCACCAATCATGGGCATGATAACAGTCCTTACATTTGACATACCAGATTATCATGTCATTGAGACATCTCAAAATGCTAAGCAGTTTTTACTATAAAGCATAGTTACTATGTATTTGTAACCAATTTGGATACAGCAATGTCATACTACATCTATGAAGTGAATGGCCAATTTTAACTTAGAGTTGATAGACAATACGCCAGGAGAAATTCCCTTCTCTTTTTGAGATGTGCCATGAAATCTTTAACGTCTACCTGAGCAGACATAAAGGACCATGGTTTAATGCTTCTTCCTAAGGACTGTGTTTTCAACAATGCAGAAATCTCCATGCACTGTATTCGAATGACAGCCTAGACTGTGAGATCAAAAATGTTGCTTGAACTCACAATCCTTCTGACTTAAAGGTGAGAGTACAACCAACTGAACCATACTGAGATCTAATATCTAGATACATACAACAGCAACAACAACAAAATTACACTTGTATAGCACCTTTCACATCAGGAACAAGAAAGTTTTCGATTTAAATCCCAGTCTCTACTCGGATTTCAGAACTCAGCTAGGCCAGCAATTGGGGCACTACAATCAGTCTCCATGCACCTCAGTTAGAGAGAGGAATTGATCAAATTAAATGGGAAAATTGTCATGAAAAAACCATAAGACATGAAGTAATCTATTAAACCTAGGTTTGAAGTCACAAATAAGTTTGAAGTCAACAAATTAACGTTGAGAGTTTGCGAGGAATTGTTTCAATTAGTTGTATATATTAAATTGATGGGTGTGTAGCATATTGTCCTATTATCCTCTGTTATCTAGTTAGCTTGCTGCTTCTACTCTCCATAGCTGCAGCTTTTGGCTGGCACCATGAGTCACACAATATGCTGTGCTTGCAGATCTGCAATATTATGCCTTTACCTGACAGGTTAGATTTGTCTAAACTGAATTGTAGCATTTCATTTAGGAAGGAAATAAAAAAAAACTTAGATTTTCCGCAACTCCTAAATACTTTCTTGAGGTTGGCTTGAACAATCCATTTGTTACAGTGTAGATAACCTCAATGTATTGGATGAATTTATTAGGAATATACAAAATTACAAGCATCACACTTGTGCAGCATGATAGATTGCAAGTAGTAGTTACAAGCGCAGTGCATCTTTAACAATCTGTGACAGAGGCATAGCTTGGAATGGAATTTGGATGGACTTAATTTGTGTGGGTCTGGCAATGACCATTCCTAGCTCCTCTCTTGGAAAGAGCTAGAGCTATTTGGAGCTACCTGTAGCTGGAGGGGTTATTAGGTAACGTGGAGAGCAACTGATGGGTTTGAGTGCTAATATGGTGGGCCGAGGCCCTGCCAGACCACACATATGAGTGTATCACACAAACCACAGAAGTACTGCATGGAATATGTGCCAACTTTAAAATACTGTATATGTAGACAGGGTGAATAAATACAAGCAGTATTGAAGGGAAAGTGACCCTGATTTCATCTTTCTAAAAGTGCTTATCAATACTGGAATGCTTTCGGCTGGGAATCAATTAATGGATCAATTTGTTCTGATGGTGAATGTTAAAGAGCTGGAAACCAAACCTAATACGTTACTGCAATATTATTACTATAGTATTTCCAAAATTTCCTGTGAAATAGGATGAGACATGTTTAACTACCTAGTGGATATATGATTTGCTGAATCTGAATCTTCATTAAGTGTCAGCCTAGCTCAGTTATTTCAAATGGCACTATTTGAAAAGAGAAGTGAGTTTATCCCAGAGTCCAGGTTCAATAAGCCTTCCTATAAAATTGTTCATTCACTTCACGGCTGTTTGTAGAATAATGCTGCGTATCTACACTTGCCTACAAAAAACACAGTGACTACATTTTTAGTATTTTCTGTAAAGAGCTTTGAGACAGCCTCTTGCCTTGAAAGGTGCTATACCAAATGCATGTATTATTAGTAGCATTTTGGGTTGAGACCGAGGAAGGGGAGAGGGAACCGGCCTGCTTTGGAAAAATGATATAGCTATGAACTACGCTGTATGTAGAAAATGTGATTCATCAATATTTTTTCCTTCAACATAAAATATTGAAGACTGTATGAGATTCAATATTATAAATTGCAATGAGGCTGTGCTGTGTTGGAAGTGATTAATAAGCAGTGAATTAATGAGCAGTACAAGCAAGAAAAAAAAATGGTACTTTCATTACAGATAAGCAATGAACTCATTGCTGGATTCCCTTTGCACCTAGCACTATTCTATACATTTTGTACAAATAACACCAATTTCTGCCAGTTTACAGAAATTTCATACAACAGCATTTACTTAATAATATAACAATATTCATTACATTTTTGCACATAAGGTAGGGCGGTTCGGGTGGGAAACATGGAGCAGGCCAGTGTCTGAGGTGTGGCGACGCTGTTGCGAGCCAATCAGGAGGGCCTCAGTTTTGCTGACATTCATTTGTCGAAAGTTGTCACTCATCCAGGAGTTGATGTCTGAAGGGTAGTCTGCCAGGACACCAGTTGTCCTGGAATTGAGGGTGGAAGCAGAGAGGTAGAATTGGGTGTCATCTGCATGCATGTGGAAAGTTACCCCTTGCCTACGGATGATGCCACCAAGGTGGAGACGTAGAAGAGGAGACTCTATGATTCAAGGTGACAGATTGTCAGGATAGGGGGACTGAATTGAAGTGAGCAGGACTGAGAGGAAACATGATCCAGGTAGTGTAACTCATAGCAAGTTACTCAATGTGCTATTTAACTGCAAGAAAGAATTGGTCTGGACTCCATTAAGGTTTGTGCAAAACATCATGCACTGAAAGGGAACCAAAAACTGAAAGGAAACCAGCATTTTGAACAGTAGATAGTGTATCAGTAAGAATAAAGATATAGTTACACTTGGGTAGAGCTGTTATTATTATATGACGTGCTAGCTAAACCCTACATAAGATCAGCCAGAAACATCGAACATTTTACATTTTACATTCAGACTATTGCTTCTGTGGGCTGCATGACCCTGTTTCACCTCATTGTCTCTTCTGCAGTACTGTGGAACAATGTTTCCTCAGAAACAAAAACAGAAGTTGCTGGGGAAACTCAGCAGGTCAGGCAGCATCCATGGAGAAAGGAAAAGGAGTCAACGTTTCGGGTCTACAACCCTTCATCAGAACTGGGGCTTGTTTGGTTTCCTCAGGTTGCTGGTGCAATAGCCCAATATGCGAGGAAATATTTTCGCATCACACTGATTGATTTCATGTTGAGAATCTAAGTGAAGATTCCAAGATCCATCAAGGTTGAAAAGAGTAGCAGAAAAAAAACACAAGATAGGTCCAGAAGTGGTCAGGAAGCAGCTATTTAATGTTTGGAAATTGTAAAAGTTATTGGGGACTTTGAACTGTTTCAACACTTTTTAGACCATAAAAATAAATCATCCTTTGAGGAGTCAAAAGATGGAAGCATCTTGTTAAGCAGGATTTAAGTATTGTTAAGTCTGTGTTTATTTTTCAGTTTAAGCTTGACTTTATACTCTGGTAAGATGCAAACTTTAGCACTTGCGATAAGATCTAGACTGAGAATGACAAGTGGGTATAAAACCCAACCCAGTGACTGGTGAGTGGGAGGTGAGAACAGGCAGAGTTAGGCTGGTGGGAATGTAGTATCTAATAGCTCTCATAGACACCCACGCATCACCGCAAACTAGAAAGGGCTGTGTAGATAAAATATTGTTTGACTGTATTTTTTCCTCCATTGCAAAAGGTAGTTAAGTTAGATTAAAAACAACGGAGACAAAATGGCTTAAAATAACTGATAATGTATGTGTCCAATTTGTTTTGACTCCTGAATTTATTGGATGAAACTTGAACTACTTTGATTGTTGTCAATTCAGCACATGTAGTGGACAAAGTGCTGCTCTCAAACCCACACAGTGTTCAACTTACCACAAAGGGCTAAAATAGCAAAGAAACCCTGGTGCTTTGGCTGATAAATAATTGACTTGCAAAGCTCTCGTTCTGTTAGACAGTTATTTACTTGCCTCCTCTTTGATGTACCACTAAATTAGTCATAAAATAAAACTTAAAAGGAAATGCGCTCTCCCTCACGTGTGACCGTGAACATCATGAGAGTTGAACACATGCATGTCCTTTAATATCCTATTAGATGTACAATGTGCCTGTGACATGCAGCTACTCCACTGGACATAGGCAGTGTGCATCTTCTTTATACATCTAAGCACAGTCTACAGCTGCATAGTACCTGGTTCGGTAAGCAGTGTGCATTGTTCCATATACAGAGCTACGCTGACATCTATTGTTTGAATTGAGGCAAGATCAACCAAAGCTCTTAATAGAAAACGAGGTGATGAGCAGTTCAGTTCTGTGCTCAAATTAAGAAACATTTTATCGCTTATTAGATTTAAATCAAATGCAAAAGTTGGATTGCTTGTATAATGTCTATTATATATGAGGAGGAAAATCAAATTGTTTTATCACATCGATATTCTTAAACATATTAATGTGTGCCTTGGAACTGATAGTCAACAATGGGCTAACTTGGGGTCCTAAGTAAACTTTTCATTTTGTATTGAATCTGAACTGTGCTACAATGAATGTACTGCACACTACCTAACACACCATTAAAAACAAAACTAGGTTGCATAAGTAACTGCTGGTGACACAACTATTGGATGGTTATTTGGGGTGGACGGGTTTGTGGGATTATGGGGAGAAAGCCAAGGAGTGAGATTGACTTTGAATAGCTCTTTTCAAAGAGCCGGTACAGGCTCGATGGGCTGAATGGCCTTCTTTTGTGCTGAAAAATTCTATAATTCTATGATTCTATGAATTTATGATCAATGAACTATATCATTCATGCCACGATTAGTTTCTTTGTTTGTATGTAGCATGAGTCTAAAGTAATATTAAACTATGTTTTCACTGATATTTTAATAATAATAATCCTTGCATTTGATATAGCACCTTATCATATCATTGAGACATCTCAAAGCACTTAACAGAATATATTGTAAAGTGGATTGACTGTCTATTTTGTGGGAGAAATCAGTTAAAGCCTGACACACAACAAGAATACTGTACTGTATTTGAGTCAGCCCCAAGGCAGTGCAAATAATCACCAGTGTTTTGGGATGAAGACACATCAGACCATTTGATCTCATCCTACCAACTTGGTTGTTTCGTTCACTTACTGAGCTTCTTGTCTCCCACCCTACCTGTCTCGCAATCAGTGGTCAAGCTTCCAACCCATTTGCTCTAGACCTCCATCGCAGAGTCCCTTCAACTCGTGACCTTCCTCACTTTCTTCAATGTCTGCCTCGAGATCTTCCACTTTGATCTGTCCTTTGACCATCTTTCTCCATTCACCCCGTTAGGGCTATCCTCGCAGCCCTCACCCCCAACATTGTGCAAACCCTGGACTGTTCAGCATATTAGGATGTCGTCTGGATGTGGAAGATGTTATATATTTCAGTGCCTTGGAACATCCTCCTGACGTGAAAGGCGCTTACAAGTGTAATTTTGTTGTTGTATAAATGTAAAATTGTAGTGTATTGTATCCGTCCAGAATACCCACCCTACTGTTCTCCCATTACAGCATTAAGGTATTAATATAACTTATTAGATAATTTTTATATTTTTATACAAGTAGCCTTCTATACTAGAGGCTCTTAGGCTTAAGACTTCAGCGTAGCCTAACAATTTCATCCAGTGTTATCTTGTAAGAATAGTTATTTCTAATACAGAATTTAAGATAATTCACTCTCAATTTGAAACCCAGTTATTTTTGAGAGAATAAATGTGTATTTAGGCAGTATTTAGAATTTTCTGTAAGTCCATCAACATTCTGTAATTTAAGATATGATCTTTCAGGTTGCTTAAAGGGGGAATCTCAGGCCTCAGATCTTGGAATGCCTTGAGATGTCCTTCCGACATGAAAGGCACTATACAAATGTAACTTTGTTGTTATTGTTAAAACCTGTAGGATAATAATAATCCTTCCATTTGATATTCTCAAATGATTTGTCCTGGAAATGTCTATGTTTGTTGATTATAATAGTTCAGAAATGTTCAGGTTATTTTGATGTTCGTTTGATTAAGCGTGCTTATGTGTGCGTGCTTGTGTGTATAATTTGTGTATGTGCTCATGTCTATGTGCGTGCTTGTGTGTGTGTGTGTGTGTGTACATCTCTCAAGAGCCTCTTGTAGATCTTCTTGTTTCCTCTGTTTGTACTCCTCTACATGATCTCCCCCTGGATGGTGTAACGGTGCAGGATGGCTGCCGTGCCATCTGTGTATCAACAGGGGATTCTGAACGGCCAGTTCCAACAGTAGCTAATCTTACTGATGTTGCAGCATCAGTACCAGATGGCCCTGGTTTGGAATTTACTGCGGCCTTCTGGCTGTGGGAGGCATCACGAGCAAACCAGGCCTGTGTGAGTGCACAGAGCTGGCTTTTCCATGAGTGGAAGTTGGCTGCCCCTGTTTAACTCCACACTGACCATTGATCACTGGTCTAACTGAGCATTGTCGAAGAGCAGAGCTGGGCACCTCCCTGTGCCTCTTAAGAGAATAAAATGCGTCTATTATTCTCTCAGTGAACAAATAGAAATATTTCAGAATGCCAACTCCCAATCCCAGTTGTTAGAACAAGTAACAGTGCAGACAACAGGTGAGACTTTGTCTCAGAACAGGTTTGGGAGCTGGACTCCTCCACATGGTCATATAGTCACACAATTTCCTCTGGATCTCCCTACCTCGACACCATCTTGCCCCATCTCTTTCTGCCTTAAAATCTAGCCCTGAATGAACCTATGGTCACATCTCCCTTTCCCCCCCTCTCCCTCGGTTAGAGCTCCCCTCCGATGTAGGGATGCGCTCTGTGATGTTATTGTACATGAAGAGCGCTGTATAAGTGCAAGTTGCCATTGCTGAATGTTGTCACATGGCTGCTACACAGCCTAAGCTTGTTCTACCGTCCTCTTTTTGAGAGTTTGCGACCCCGTCTTCCATTGCTGTAAAGCAACACTACCTAACCAGCCTCCACTTGGACTGAGATTCAACTGGTGGCGAGCAACAACAACAACACAATTACATTTTTAGAGTGCCTTTCATGTCGGGAGGACGTCCCAAGGCACTGAACAATCAGGTCGGGATCCAAGCAGGTGGGGTGTGGTCGGAGTAGGGGGAAGGGGAAGGAGAGTAGGAGAAGGGGAAGAGTTAGGAGGGGAACAGAAGACATGATCGAAGAGGAAGGTCTTGAGACCGGCCTTGAAGGAAGAAAGGGAGGAGGTGAGGTGAAGGGATTGCAGGATGGAGTTCCATAGTGTAGGAGCAGAGAGGCTGAAAGCCCGGCCATCGAAGGTGGGGCTGTTAGGGCGGTGGACACGGAGCAGGCCAGAGCCTGCTGAACAGAGAGGATGGGCAGGATGGTAGGGAGTCAACAGGTCAGAGAGATAGGCAGGGGCAAGACCGTGAATGGCCTTGAAGGTGAGGATGAGGATCTTGAATTCAATCCTCTGGGGGATGGGGAGCCAGTGGAGACAGATGAGGATGGGAGTGATGTGGTCGCGGAGCCTGGTGTGAGCAACATGATTCAAAAAGTATTTGTAAATATCAAATCCTGCAGGTACCTGAGTTTGTGTCACACTGACCCTGGGAACTTCTCTTTCACATGCCTGGAATAGATCATGTGATATTGACATTCCAATGGTTGATGTGGCACACATCCGCTTACTACAAGGCATAATTCAGTATTTCTGAGTGTTTTCAGTCACCTTTCCTCTCATCTCCCTCCTTCTTGGCTCCCACTCGCAGCTTAGATGCCAAACCATGCAGCTTCTAAAGCACTTTAGGATGTCCTCGTGACATGAAAGGAAATTACATGCATGTAAATTTGTATTGTATTGAGTGTTGTGCACATCCCATATCCTAAATCTTTCCTTCTCCATCGCAGCATTGTGCTTTCAACTTCACTGTTGTTTTTTTCTCCAATATTTGTTGTCAATCATTTGTTTCTGTAACAGACTCCACTACTGTCAAGCACTCTGGGATGCTATCCCATGTGAATGGCCCTTTATAAATGCAAGTTGTTGTTGGCACATTATTGTCTACCTGTCATACATACTGGATGTCTGGCGCACTCAGACTGCTCCTTAAAAATGTATTATCGTGAATCCAATGTTGTGTACAGGTCTCCTAATTCTTTTTTCACAAATAAATTCCACTTTGCTGTATGATTATTGTTCCTACGGGTACTAAATCAAATTGAATTATTTTAGAGATATTGGGCACAAAGAGCAGCTATTCTATAATGACACGATTAATCTTTTTTTGTACAATTGTTTTAGGCGTGCCTGCAATGCTGATAAAGGTAGCCAGCTGTGTACCACTCTTTGCACCAGTTCCACTTTCACAACCACTGTATTTGGATATTGAAATGCCCATTGTGTTAAGCAAACCATCTGCAACTGAGCATCCTGAGAGTTTCATTGCGAAGTGCTGAAGGCAATATGAGTCCACATTGTTCAGTCCTGCTAGGTGCACTCTAATGACAGATAACGATCACTGTTTTTAAAGAATTGTTGCCTCTATGGTACACTGCTGCAGCATGCTGTGCGAGAATCAAATGCAAGCTTTAGTTCCCAGGACTCGCCTCGCAAGCGAGAAGATCTGGGTTCGATTCCCGGGCAAGGTGAAATGTTTGGCAGGTTTCCTTACTGCACATGCCTGTTTCCCTTAAACAAAGGAGGAACCTGATTGTTAGTTGATTGGTGGATCGCTTAAAAAAGATAATAATTAGGCAACTCAATCTACGATTGTGTGTAGGACACCACTGTATGCAATTGGCTGCCACATTTTGCCCACAAACGTACAATCATCGATTGCATGTGAGAGCCACGCAATGTCCCACAAACAGCCATAAAGTGAATGATCAAATTGTTTTGGGGGATTGTTGGCCTGGACATTGGGGGAGTTGGTCATTTATAAGGACTTGACCAAAAACATAGATTCTGACCTGCTGAACCCAGAGGATCGAGTTGTAACAAGGTCCCCCTGTATCTACAAATGGAAGTGATGTCATAATTTGCTACATTTAGTCAATCTTATTCAATTAGATCCTGGTAAATACAGTTGATTTAACCCTTCCTTTGGCTGAAATCCTAACAAACCTATGGCCATAATAGTGTAATAAATAGGAAAGGATTTGCTTTGCCCACATTTAAACGGTGGGAAACATGCCCAGTTTTTAATTTACTATGTAAAGCAGCACATTTTTTCCATCCATTTTTCCCAAACACAGTCAACAAGTGTTTAGATCCCCTCCTTCCTCCCCTAACCTTCCAAGCTCTGATTTCAGATCTATACTTTTAATTCCCCCTAGCCAAAAAAGAATACCCCTTAAATCAAACCTTTTAACCTGATGTGTTTGGCTGATCAAACTGCATGTGCTGGACACATTATGAAAACTTAGCATTTCAATTCTGAATGCTCGGACAGTAAACCTGAACCACTGTAATGCAAACCAAGTGCTTTGTGCCCCAATCTTGCATGTGGACTGGCACAAGGTAAATCAGGCACTCTAAGCTCTTATTGAGAATGGAGCAGGATACAACATAACAACATATCAAATGCTAGACAAGAAAAGACTGAAGCCAATCCAGTTCACCTTCCACCTTGCTGGCAGTTATGTCAAGCAAGTGTCGCATCTTGAACAGTATCCTCAAATATTATTTCCTAAAACAAATCTATCTAATCTGCATTTGAAAGAATCAATGCTTTTTGTTTTCCTCGGGGAGCCTGTTCCATAGAGTTACTAAAATGTCTTGGAAATGGAGAGATTAAATATAAAACAAACAACTTCTCAGATGATTTTCTTGTGTTCCATTCTGCGCACATTGAACACGTATAGCCCACCTCCGGTTACATAGAGAATAATTGATGCCTGGGAGTGATTACAAGACAGTAGTCTAATCGAGGGGTTTAGCTGAATTCATAAATCAACAAGGACAAAGCTCTCAGGTTTTATGTACGTCCTCTGATCCCAGGGAGAATTTATAACATTGGAATCTTCTCAGGGTCTTTGTTATTTTGGAATACATTGCAGTTTCGTTCATCTTTTTGGCCAATTTTTAGGTTTGTCCACAAACAGTCCTGAGTTCAGATGCCAACAGTCTGTATGCCTGTCATCAGCTACAAACGATAAACTGGACATTGAGGGATTAACATTTGTGAAATAATTACACACACAAGTTTATCTGAAATCATTTGCAGCTGTTTGCCAAGAAATAATAAACTGTGTGTTCTGCTCCAGTAACACACTAAATTTTGCTCAGATTAAAGCTTTTATCAACGTTTTTGTTAGATTATGCAGTGCCTTGTGACTTGTGGGTTAATTGGCAACCTGCTGAGTTACGAGGTCTCAATTGTTCTAAATTAGTGTTTGCTTTTAACCTATTACTGTATATATCAATTGACATTGACAGGTTGAATGCTTTGTACATTGGATTTGTCACCGAGCTTTTGACATGGCATGGCTGGAATGTTGATTTTGAGGGAATGCGAGTTAAGTGGTCTCTAAGTAGTCTTTTGTTCATTCTTGAGGAGCAGGGGATGGCAATACTTAAATTGCTTTGAAGAAATGACCCTTATACAAAAATAGCCTTTTCACTTCAGCGATTAATCCACAAGCATCTTAGTCAGGCCAGCTTGGGTAAAAAACATTAAGAACACATCTAGATATTTATTTTGTCCTTCAGACCGGTGGACATTAATGATCTTGTATTATTTTCTAAATAAGAGAAGGGAGTTTTTCCCAGTGTCCTGCAGCCAACAATTCCCCAGATAAAATTTAGCATTCACTTAATGGCTGTTTGTGGGACAATGCTGTGTGCAAATTGGCAGCTGCATTTGTCTGCAAAATTGCTTTCACAGTCACTGCACTTCACAGTAATTCCTGTGAAGCAATTTGAGAAGTCAATATGAGAAATTGTTGCATCAAACGCAAGGATTATTATTGTTATTTGACATTAACAACAATGATAATAACTTGCATTTATATAGCGCCCTCCACGCCGGGCGGAGTCTCAGAGCGCTTTACAATGGCGGAGCCCATGGATGGGGGAAGGTGACCGTAAGCACAGTTGAAGAGAAAGGTCTTCAGGGCCAACCTGAAGATGGGAAGGAGATGGGGAGGCGAAAGGTTAAGTGAGGGAACTTAAACTTATGTATGCTTTTTCTCCAGCTAGGAATCTGGCTGCTGTTTTCCACGTCAAATTTATCAAACTTGGCTGAAAATGTGTCCCTTTTTAAGAAAGCATGAGATAATGTTCTTACAAAATCCTTATTAGGCTGCAAAGTTGGGGTATTGCATCCAGCTTTAGAAAGTAAATTGGTTACAAGAGGGCAAAAATTAAGGTTTATCATCAGGAGAAATAATATTAGTATGTGTAATGTTGCATCCCAAACAGCTGTTGTTGCCGAGTCAATACAACAACTTTGATTTATATATATAACAACAACTTCGATTTATATAGCGCCCTCCATGCCGGACGGCGTCACAGAGCGCTTCACAGTAGCGGATCCCGGGACTGAGCCAGGGGCAGGGGCAGGAAGGTGACCAAAAGCTCGGTCGAAGAGAAAGGTCTTCAACTGTGACCTGAAACTGGGAAGAGAGGGGGCGAGGCCAAGCGAATGAGGAAGGGAGTTCCAGAGCCTCGGGGCGTAGTGGCTAAAGGCACGGCCGCCGAGGGTTGAGCGGAGGATTCGGGGGAAATGGAGGAGGCCAGACCCAGGGGAGCGAAGGCAGCGGGTGCTGGGTTGGGGGGAGAGGAGATCAGAGGGGTGTGCAGAGGAGTGGAGAGATTTGAAAACAAGGGTGATGATCTTGAAGTCGATCCTCTCTGGGATAGGGAGCCAGTGAAGTCTGGCAAGGATTGGGGTAATGGGGGAGCAAAGCTTAGAGCGGGTGAGTATGCGGGCGGCAGAATTTTGGATAAGCTGGATTTTGTGGATTGTGGTGGAGGGGAGACCGGCGAGGAGGGCATTGCAATAGTCCAGCCGAGAAGTGACAAAGGCATGGACCAAGGTTTCGGCGGCTTTTGGGGTGAGGTATTGCCGGAGACTGGCGATCCGTCAGAGGTGGTAGAAGGCAGTGCTGGTGACAGATCGGATGTGGGGGAGGAAGGACAGTTGGGAGTCGAACCTGATGCCAAGGTTGCGTACAGGTTCGGAGAGTTTTAGGGGCAGGCCGGGAAGGTGGAGGAGGTGAGAGCCGTACGAATGGAGACGTTAGTAACATGTAAAAGAGAATCAGTTAAACACTTGCAGAAAAATAATACAATAAAGAACAGGAGAATAGGGGTGTTAGTGCAAGCTCCTTCAGCACCTTGAGATGTCCTCCCGACGTGAAAGGCACTCTACAAATGTAATTTTGTTGCTATTGTAGCACAGACATAATGGACCAGTTTATCTTCTTCTGTGCTTCTTCTGTGAAGAAGTATGTTTGCTAATCTTATTCTTATCATGGGGAATCCCATTGGAATCATATACAGTAATATGAAAAATCCCATGACAAATTCTGAACTCACGACATGATCTGCGTGGCTCAGTGTCCCATCTCTCTATATTGAATGTAAAAAAGATGTTTTATTGTTAACTTTTTGACTTCTTTGATCCATTGGTGTACTATAGCTCAGTGGTTAGGGCACTAGCCTTACAAGCGAGAGACTGGGTTCAATTCCTGGCAGGGTAAAACCTTGGGCAAGTTGCCTTACTCCACATGCCTAATAATAATCTCTCCCCCCCAAAAAAAAAGAATTGGTCGTTTCAATCCACGACTAGTTGTAGGACACTGCTATGTGTAATTGGCTGTCGTGTTTTGCCCATATATAGTCAATTCACTTCACAGTGTTCTATGAAGTGCTTTGAAATGTCTAGAAGACATAAAAAGAGCTATATCAAATGCAAGGATTATTATTATTATCCACCTTCCCAAAGGCCTAGCTTCCCTGTTTGGTACTGGTATTGTTCATTGAAATCACATGCAGTCTTGGCAGTAGTGGGTTCCATGTACCCATTGCTTACCGCAAAAGAGAGTTAGACAGTTCAGTCAGCAACATGCTGGCATCGTTGAATCCAACACTGAATTTATTCAGGGTTTGTTCCTGTGAAGCGCTCCGAGTCACTGCCCCACATGAAAGACTTACTGTATAAATGCAAATTGTTGTTGTTCATTTAAGAAAAATATTTCAGTCTTTTCATGCAACAAACGCAGCATCTTCTGCAGTGCCTGTTTCGCAACCCAAATTGCTCCAAATAGGGCAGGCACTGGTACTTTAACTTCCCATCCGATTCAGTAACACAGTGTTCAATTGTAGTACTGTATGTAAGAGAGTTTCTCAACTGTTTCCCATGGGAAAGAAGTTACTTATATTGACGTGAGACTGTAAAATTCTACTACTGATGATGGCCCTTCTCTGACAGATAACAGCCCAGAGAAAGTATCAAGACAACAAATGTGGCAATTCTTTGTGTCCTGACTGCCAGGGGTCATAAGTTACAAATTCAGCTCATTATCTGCCGCTGAACACATTCCCTAATTAGGAAATGATCTTTTCTCTTTGCAATATACAGAGAATGGAACAGCTGTTTGCACTTTCAGACACAGGATTTTAGATTTATTACAGACACAGAAAACACAACTTGAATCTGCAGCAAAACATTCCAATAAAGAGATGAGTCATTCAATGGATTGCTAATGTTACTTAAAAAGACGCTTTCGCCTCAGAGGGGAGTTTTCAGGCAGGCTTGGTTCCTGGAACAAGCTCCTTCAAAACATCTGTCCACCAGAAAGAGTTTTTGCTGCTGATAATATGTTTACAGATATAAAATCCTTCCCTCCCTCGCGTTTTTCCCCTTCTCTCCTGAAGGTAATGAGCACTGCAGGACAATGGACTCACTATGCAGCCCCCCTCCATGACTTAGCCTGATACCTTCATATAAATGGTTGAAGGGAAAGGTGGTGAAATAGGTCAACATAGAGGGAGCTAATGGTTTGGCAGTATTAATTAAAATTAGAAGTGTGAATGGATGAAGCACAGGGGTATGGGGAAAGGGTAGGGAAATGGGATTGTAAGGAATCCTCTTAAAAGAGCCATCAAAGAAACAGTAGGACAAAGAATAATAATAATCCTATAATAATCCTTGCATTTGATATAGCGCTTATCATGTCTTCTAGACGTCTTAAAGCACTTCACAGAATATACTATAAAGTGACTTCACTGTATACTTGTGGGCGAAATGCGGCAGTGTCCCACAAACAGTCGTGGATTGAAATCACCAATTTTTTTGAGGGATTATTATCAGGCCTTCTTCTGGGTTGTAAATTTCTATAAGATATGAAAAAAAATTCTTTGAAGATTTTCAGAATATCAATCAATCAATGAATCAATCAACCAATCAACCAATCACTCAATCAATCAATCAATCAAAAATTTACATTTATATAGCGCCTTTCACATCAAGAGGATGTTCCAAGGCCCTGTACAGTCAGGTAGGGACAAGAGCAGGTGGGGAGGGATCGGGGCAGGATGAAGGAGAGTAGTAGGTATGTCTGCATATTTGTGGGCGAAACGCAGCAGCCAAATTGCGCAAAGTAGTGTCCCACAAACAGCTATGGAAGTGGGATTAGGGGAGAAAGGGGGGAAAGATGGCAAGGGGGGGGTCGGTGTAGGGGGAAGGAGAGCAGGAAAACCGACTGTATATTTGTGGATGAAACACGGCAGCCAAATTGCGCACAGCAGTATCCCACAAACATGGAGTGAATATGGAGTGGATTGTCAAGGGTGGCTATTGAAGCAGAGTCAACTAAGGTTTACAAAAGGGAATTAGATAACGTTATGTGGAGGAAAGGTAATAGAGGGTTTAGGGAAAGGTCAGGAAATTGGGTTTGGGATAGACAAACTGATAGATGAGCAAACACCAACAACATCAATAGAATTGATTGCATGATCTCCTGTTATATCGTAGATTTCTGTGCCTGCCTCCCTCACAAGTTGTTTTGTGACCTAACCTGCTTCAAGACAGCAGCAATAACATGGACTTGCAGGCACAGAGCAATGTAATCAAATTACAGATGACATCAGCCAAGAAAAAATGTAGAACCACAGAAGATAACCAAGAAGTTATCATGAGAGCTAGAAAGAGTAAACAGATGGCTGATCACTAGCAAATGACATTCAACATAGAGAAAAGGCACAATACTGGATAAAGGAGCCACATGTATTCATAGGAAAGAACTTTCCAATGGGGAATTAGAATGAGGCCTTAGAGTCATCTTGTTGCTCAACATAACCCTAAACAGAGTAAGAGAGCAATAAACAAGACAATAAACAGGATGCTTAGTAGATTGCAAAATAATTTGAATTCAGATTCCTAGAAACTATATTCAGGCTGTACAGGTCAGCCCACAACAACAATAACAGCAAAATTACATTTATAGAGCGCCTTTCAAGTCGGGAGGACGTCCCAAGGCGCTGAACAGTCAGGTCTGGACCTGCGCAGGTGGGGAAGGGTAGGGGTAGGGACAGGGGGAAGGACAGTAGGAAATGGGGGAGAGTTAGGAGAGCAGCAGAAGGCATGGTCGAAGAGGAAAGTCTTGAGACTGGCCTTGAAGGAGGACAGGGAGGAAGCGAGGCGAACGGATTGTGAGATGGTGTTCCAGAGTGTGGGGGCAGAGAGGCTAAAAGCCCGGCCAATGATGGTTTGGCGGTTCGGGCGGGGGATGGAGCAGGCCAGAGACCGCTGAACAGAAGGGATGGGCAGGCTGATAGGAAGAAGGCAGGTCGGAATGATAGGCGGGGGCAAGGCCGTGAATGGTCTTGAAAGTGAGGACGAGGATATGAATTCTGAGTTCTGAATAATCTGCAGCTTGTGAAGGGAGGAGCTGGGAAGGCTGACAAGGAGAGAGTTCCCGTAGTCAAGCCTAGATGTGATGAATGTGTGGAAAACTGTTTCGGAGCATGGGGAGGTGAGGCAGTGGCAGAGTCTGGCAATGTTGCAGAGGTGGTGGAAGGCAGTACCAGTCATGAAGCGAAAGTATTGCAAAAACGCAAAATACTGCAGATGCTGGAAATCTGAAACAAAAACAGAAATCCCTGGGAATACTCAGCAGGTCAGGCAGCATCTATGGAGAAAGGAAAAGTGAGTCAAATGAGTTCTGACAAAGGGTCGGGGATCCGAAACGTTGACTCACTTTTCCTTTTTCTATAAATGCTGCCTGACCTTCTGAGTGTTCCCAGTGATTTCTGTTTTTGGTTCAGGAGTATAGCATACAGTTCTGGTTGCTACGATGCTATGGGGCATTATAACAACCAGAACACTAGGTCATAAAGGCACTGCCATTTTATTTTGTTTGGCCAACTTGACAAATGCGCAAACCCATCATGGACATGGACTCAAAAACAACAACAACTTGCACTGCACCCTACAAGCAGGGTACCCTCTCAGAGCACATAACAGTGGCGCAACTTGATATGAGAATGATCAAAGAGGAAAGTTTTCCTGTGTGATCTGAAGATGGACAAGGCAATCTCCCTGCAAGGCAAGACAGAGGACGAGGTAGAGATTTCCAGAGTTTCAGGGTGCAGTGGCTGAAAGCATGGCCCACAATGATGAAGTGGAAGGTGGACGTGGAGGAGGGTAGAGCCAGTATAGCAAAGGGGACAGGTGGTGAAGTGGAGTGTAAGCAGGTGTAGAGGTAGGGAGGTATCAGGGCATGAGATGATCTGCAAATGAGTTTGAAGATCTTGAAATCAATCCATTCTACAAATAAGGAATCATTGGAGCTTGGTTTGATGGGAGTGCGAAATTTAGTATTGGTGAGGATACAAGTGGCAGAGTTTTTAATTAAATGGATTTTCTGAATGGTAGAGCTGGGAATACTGACAAAGCAGACATTAGAAAAACCAAGGCAGGAGGTAACAAAAGAGTGAATAAGGGTTTTGGGGTGTAACATATGATCAGAGGCAGGCAATATGGCAGAGGTGGAAGAAAGTAGTCATGGGACTTGATAGTGCCTCATCAAGTTGTCGAGATGTTTCAAAGTGTTTCCCTGTAATGTATAGTGACTTTGTATTTGTTAGCACTCAAGCACTCTGAGCTACCGTCCGGCGTGAAGGGCAGTATATGAATCTAAGTTGTTGTTGTTAGGCAAATTGTGACTTTTTGCAATAAATTTAAGAAACAAAAGCAGTGCAAAGTTTACACCATGGAAAGAGTACACAGAACCCATTGTGTTGGATGGGTGCAGTACAGTAGAAGCAGATGCAATTGACAGCAGCAATTATACGAACCATAAAGTACCGTGCTTTTCCAGAGACAGTGAACATTATAGTTCAAGACATGATGAACAGAGCAAGGATTGTCGGCTCTTACGAATATGGTCATGTTGTTATCCCAGAAAGACGTCTTGCAATCACATGAATAGTACATCAAAAGTGGTTCACCCATGCTGCTGATTACTCAGTGTCTAAAGAAACGTCCCCGTGTTCAAAGACACGTTTTTGCTTTGAAGTGCAATGACTGGTGTCTGTAGAAGTATAGATTGTGAAAACAATGTGAACTGGATGGCAGGGTGACAGGTATATGCTCCTCTCCATTCCTTTCATGTAAATAGACTGTGCGATGGCACTTTATTGTTGCACTGTGTCTAAATAATAATAATAATCATCCTTGGATTTAATATATCGTCTTTCACATCTGGAGGACAACAACAAAATTACATGTCAAATTAAAACAGGCAGATGGGACCTCAGTTTAATGTCTTATCAAAAGGAGTTGGTTTAATGTCTCATTTGTGGAGTCCTGGAGCTCCAGTGTCAAAAGGAGTTGGTTTAATGTCTCATTTGTGGAGTCCTGGAGCTCCAGTGCTTAGACCACTCGCCCTGCAAGTGTGAAACATGGGTTCTATTCCTGTCAGGGCAAATCATTGGGCAAGTTCCTTACTCCACATGCCTCTGTTTATCTAGCAGTAAGTAGGAACCAGGTTGTTAGTCGATTAACGGATCAATTTTCCCGGGTGTAACACATTGGTTGCTCAATTCACGACTGTTTGTAAGACACTGCTACGCACTATTGGCTGCCACATTTCATCCACAAAATATGCAGTCAATCGACTTTACAATATATTCTGTAAAGTGCTTTGAGGCGTCGCGAAGATGTGATAAAGCGTTATATCAAATGCACGAATTATTAAGGACAGCACTTCCGGTAATGCAGCACACCACCAACACTGTATTTCAATGTCAGTATAGGTTGTGAATTCAAGGTCCCGACACTTTGAATTCACACCCCCTCAAACTTCTAACTCAGAAGTGAGACTGCTAACATGATTCATGATATAGGTGAGCTGTGCACATTACAATGTTATTTGCAGCACAATACATAGGTGAGATGATGAGTATACATGCTGTTATATACACTGCTAATATTTCCTCTTAGTTTTCCATCACAGACCAACCTAGGCCATCTGGAGAAGGAACATAGCCAGCACCTGCACTGGCAATAGAAGAGTCACCATACAGTGCTTTTATTTGTTGCAAAACAAATTATTTATACTATATAAGGTTGTGCTCTGGGACTGCAGTAAACTTCACCTGAGTTGTTTTAGTTAGGTCCTTATATTTCATATGATTTAGATAAAGTATGCGTTATGCAACACTTATAAATAAAAGGAAGTTCAATGGGACTTGGGCAGGTGTATGACTTAACTGATATTATAATTAATAATTATTATATTCATACAGATCAGCCTTTTGTGAGTTTTATGATACTTAAAGCAGGACACTATGAGGGATACTGAGATTCAGGTGAAGGAAAAAAGTTGTTGAAAATTAAATGTAACTAATATTGTTGGGCTTCTGAATTCCTAGCCGCATCTTGATTCTCATTCACTGCAGTAAGCCTTCCTTATTCATCCAAATGGCACTTTTCCATGGTCACAACATTAGTTGTGATTAGATCCTCACCCTATCATATACTTCCATAATATCCATTCTATCATCCTCCCATTACAGCATCAACCCGTACTTTTTTAAATGAGTTCAGTGTCCTGGCCTAAAATCACTATTCCTGGCAAGCACCTAGTCCATAATTATCCTTTGGGTAAAGAAAAATGCCCTGGTGTCTCTCCTGAAATCGCCCTTTGCTAATCCTCTCAATTTTGGTCACTCAATCCATGGCTGTTTGTGGGATATTGCTGTGCACAATTGGCTGCCACATTTCGCCCACAAATATACAATCAATTCACTTTAGAGTAAATTCTGTGAAGCTCTTTGAGATGTATAGAATCATAGAATTTTGCGGCACAAAAGCAAGCCATTTGACCATCTAGTCTGTGCCAGCTCTTTGAAAAGAGCAACTCAATCTCATGCCCCACTTTCTCCCCATAACCTAACAGACCTGTTCTCCCTAAATAAAGATCTGATTCTCTTTTAAAAGCTGTTATCGAATCGGCCTTCACCACCTTTTCAGGCAATGCATTCCAGATTCGAATAACCAGCTGAGCGAAAACATTTCTCCTCAGCTCCCCTCTGCTTCGTTTTGAAACTATTTTAAATCTGTGACCACGAGTCACAGATTCACCCACCAGTGGAAACAGTTTTTCCTTATTCACCTTGTCGAATCCCCTCATAATTTTATAAACCTCTATTAGGTCTCCTCTCAACCTTCTCTGTTCCAAAGAGAATAAACCTAGCCTGTCTAGCCTTTCCCCAAAACTGAAGTCCCTCAATCCTGGTACCATTCTAGCAAACCTTCTTTGCACCCTTTCCAGTGCCTTAACATCCTTTCTATAGTGTGGTGACCAGAATTGGACACAGTACTCCAGTTGAGGCCTAACTAAAGTTTTATAGAGGTTAGTCAGCACTTCCTGACTTTTGTACTCTATACCCCTATTTATAAAGCCTAGTATCCCATATGCCTTCTTAACGGCTTTGTCTACCTGTCCTGCCACCTTCAAAGAGTCACTAATACAAATCCCCAGGTCTCTCTGTTCCCTCACACCCCTTAAAATTGTACTATCTAGCCTATATTGCCTCCCCTCATTTCTTCTCCCAAAATGTATCATCTCACACTTCTCTGCATTAAACTTCAATTTATTATTATTATTCTTTTACTATCTTTACAAATCCATTAGAATAATAAAGTATGTGTATTATCTCTCAGAAGTCATTCTTGAAGCCTTTCGTAATTACTGAAAGCAACAGGAAAAAGGGAATGCCTTAAAATAAAGGATTCCTGCCCGGAGCTAAGAAGCTGTACATTACACATGATCCAACAGCATGTATCAAATACCATTTACAATGTAATAGAGTAAAACCCATTTCTATTAATGCATGGAACATTGCTCACCATTGAAACTCTCACTGCTACATTTAGCCATAATTCACCCATAGGAAACCCCAATGGCAGAGAAATTATACTCACCTCCCGTCTATTAGTGGGTCTCTGTGCAAGTGGCCAACACTCTTGACCTTCTGCTGAAAGTTTCTGTCACCTATTCAAATGATGGACACATAGATCAATGATTGATATCTATTGAATTGTAAAACATTCCCACAATTGAAAGACGCCATTTGATCCATCGTGTCTGTGTTAATGAATCCCCAGAAAAATGGTCGAATGGAAGTTCAGATTACAGTGATATTCACAGGGCCAGTGGTCTGGGTGACTGAGGATACCCTTCAGTCCTCTAACAGTATTTGACACAGTTCCATCACTGTCTCAGGGAAAAGCCAAAACCTGTGCTGGCAATCATCCTTAGTGATGTTCAGATTGCAATCAGGATCCGAAGACTACAACAACAACAAAATTACATTTATAGAGTGCATTTCATGTCGGGAGGATTTCGCAAGGCGCTGAACAGTCGGGTCAGGACCCGAGCAACGGAGAGGGGCAGGAAAGGGGGGAGGGGCAGGAGAGAGTTAGGAGGGGAGGAAGAGAACTTGGAGGGTAGCAGAAGGCATGGTCGAAAAGGAGGGTCTTGAGACTGGCCTTGAAGGAAGCGAAGGAGGGAACGAGGCGAAAGACTGTGGGATGGAGTTCCAGAGTGCGGGGGCAGAGAGGCTGAAAACCTGTCCAGGGCAGGTCGAGCGGGGAACATGGAGCAGGCCAGAGTCCACTGAATGGAGGGGGCAGGAGCTTCATAGGGGGACAGCAGGCCAGAGAGGGAGGTCGGAGCAAGGCCGTGAATGGCCTTGAAGGTGAGGACGAGAATCTTGAATTCAATCCTCTGGGAGATGGGGAGCCAATGCAGCCAGGTGAAGATGGGAGTGATGTAGTCACGGAGCTTGGGGCGGGTGAGGACACGAGCTGCAGAGTTCTGGATGATCTGAAGCTTGTGAAGGGAAGAATCAGGAAGGCCAACGAGGAGGGAGTTTCCATAGTCGAGCCTTGATGTGATGAATGTGTGGACAAGGGTTCCAGCAGACTGAGGGATGAGGCAGTGGTGCAGTCTGGCGATGTTGCGACTATCATGAACCTAGCCTTGCATGGAGAGTCCTGTACTTGGAGCTTCTTACCAGTTCTTCTCACTTGCAAAGTGATGCTCTAACCAATATCCTACAGGGCTCCACATTTAGTTACTACAGTAAATGATATACAAAATAAGTTTTGCAGAAGCACTTTGGAATGTGCTCCTGATGTGAAAGGAACTATACTAAATGCAGGGATCATTGATATTATTATTACTACTACAAATGTGTTTTAAATGTGTAGTTGCTGGGTCCAGAGTATAAATACCTGCCAAAGATGAGAAAAGTTCTCACGAAAGCATGTTCCAGCATGTCCCAGTGATGCATTAGCATTGTTGATCGCTGAGGTAGATAAGCATCAAAGACAAATCTTTGGCACAAAAAAAACATACTTCGTTGGCCAAACAAACACATGCCACGTAAGAAGAGGTCTGATTAATATTCCATCTCATAAATTGAGGCAGTCACTTGAAGCAGTAAAGAAATCTATTGAGAGTTGCCATAAAACACCTCACGAAAATAATAGTGACTTAAGCACCCACTCCAAGCGCTAAGTGTTGGCCCAGTTCCCAGGAATGTTGGACACAGATGGAGGAGATACTGGCCCAAAGTTTATTAAATTCCATCAGGAATGGTTCATAGATGTTAATAGTGGCTTGCAAATTACGGTTGACTATTGATAAATGATGGCCAGCATTCAACAAGCAGATCTGAAATAATTAAATAGAAATTGTCGCTGTTTTGCAAAGAAAAGTCAACAGATGCATTGACTTAAAACAAAAGTTGCTGGGGAAACTTAGCAGGTCAGACAGCATCCATGGAGAAAGGAAAAAGAGTCAACATTTCGGGTCTACAACCCTTCGTCAGAACTGGGGTTTGTTTGGAGGGAGAGGTTTCTTAAGGACGTTAAAGGGGGAGAGGCAGGACATGGAAGACAAAGGAGACAAAGAAGACAAAGGAAAAAAAGAGTGTGTTAACTGATGGGTTGAATATGTGTTAATGACTTCAAGGAGAGAAACAGAAGGGGGTGGGTTTAAACGAAACTGGGGAGAAGAGGTGTTTAGTGGTGATAGAATAAACAAAGCACCAGAGAGGAAAGGGGTGTCTGGAGTTATGATTGTGATGGGGTGGGGGGGGAGGGGTGGGGAGGAGGGGAGGGGGGGGGAAAGTCCTATCGCCTGAAATCGCTGAAATCAATGTTGAGGCCAGACGGCTGCCTCAAGCTTTCCCTGTGGGTCACTGCATTTACTTTTTGGGAAAGAGTTTTTCCATTCAAATGAATGCATTGTGGTGTTTATATAACCAAGGCAAGTGTGTACACCAAGTTTTAGAGGCAAAACGTCAATTAACAACATTCATTTGTTCAAGATCATAAATGTAACAGTTGATCTGCGCAATCTTGCTTAAGTTGCCATAAGATAGGTCAAATTTATTAAGCACTTATGTTGAAATTCTATGCTCATCAAGATCATATTTAGGGATATTATCTGGAATAATCTCATTTATCAACACACTTTACTATATCAGTGTTGGCCCAGTTCTGTGGAGTCAGTGTTTATAGTATTTGCCTTGCTCGTGAGAGATATGAGGTTGATTCCAGGCAGGGCGAAACCTTGGGCAGATTTCCTTCCTCCATATGCCTGATAATAATCCTTCAAGAAAAAAACACAATAATAAATTGGTCACTTCAACCCATGACTGTTTGTGGAATATTGCTGTGTGCAATTTGCTGCTGTGTTTCGCCCACAAATATGGTCAATTTACTTTACAATATATTCTGTGAAGCGCTTTGAGACGTCTAGAAGATGTGAAAAGCACCATATCAGTGACAACAACATAAATTCCTAAATCAACTGCAACAATTTTTTTTGATGCAGAATAAAGTTCCTTCTTTGGCAGTGAGAAGTGGTTGGGTGGTGAGGTGGGGGCGATGGGTGGGGGATAACATATTTTTCAGTTAAAATTTTAACTGATTTTTTGATTAAGAAATCTTAAATGATTTTTTAATTAAGAAATCTAGAAGTCTGCAAAGTTGATTCATGGAAACACAGCAACAATCCATTTCTGCAGCAGGATTCCCTCAAGTCTAATTGACATACATGTGATGCATGAGATCAACATTGTACTTCCAGTTATAGCTAGTAGTTCCCTTTTGGCTCTTTTGTATATATGGGGGTCAATCTTGCAGTATTTTAAAAAATATATACATATAAAATGTATACATTATGTGAAAATATCCAAAGAAGTAAAATGGACTAGAATAAAATAAATCTTAAAAGACTATTGCAGATTTAATAATAAATATTAATGCATTGATGCAGATCTGCCTCAATGAACACTGTATCACTCAGGCTGCTGGCAATTTTTTGGACACTCATACATCATTGAATCGGTGCTTCAGCAGCACGCACACCAGAAGGATTGGCACGGATATGTGACATAGGTTTGCTATCATTCCTCTATTCAGTTCCAGCCTGTCAGTTATATCTGGATGCAGTTCCAGAGGCTTGTGATTCCGTGGTGACCTTCTACTACAAAATACAACCCTTTACACTATATCCTGTGAAGAACTATGGAACATCCTTCTGATGTGAAAGGCACTATATTGAATGTAAAATTTATTCTTATTATTATTATACAAAGCCTTCCAATGTATCCAAGCCAGATTCAGATCCCGAATAAACATATGTTGGCATAGTGGTCTGCTTTGGTAATATTTTCTACAGATTATGCAGCAGGGTTTTTCACTGTGGAGACATTTATCTACAGTGAGAACTCTGCAGATGCCTGGAAGCAATAACTTCATAAAAACAAATGAACTTGAGGTGATCTCACAGAAATGATTAACAATTTCATGAGGTTATCAGTTGGAAGAGGGTTATAGAAAACCAGCTTTCACTAAAGAAGAACAAGCCATCTTGTAAAATGCTACACAGCACTAGTTGTGCCAACAGTAGGGTCCGTCGATATGGAAATTTTCCGATATCGATATATCGGTTGGTTCATATAGATATATACCGATATATCGATATCTCCGGGTTTTTTTGGACTGCGAATGCGCGCGCATTCGGAGGTGCGCGCGCATTCAGAGGTGTGTGCGCATTCCGGTGTGCGCGGGCATTCGGATGTGCTGCGCATTCCGTGCTCTAGGCCCAGGAGGTTTGCAATGCCGGCGGCAAGGTAAGTTGAAAAAGTTCGCTTTATACCGATATATACCGATATATCAATATATCGCAGGACACGATATACCGATATTTGCGATATATCGATTTTTTAAAATATTGAATTTTTCGATATATCGATGTATTTGAATTTCCAATATCGGCATATCGATATGAAAAATTGTACCGACATAACCGATATATCGCCGGACACTAGCCAATAGCAACACACTCTGGTGTTGAGAGTGTGTGCAGTTCAGTGCAGAGGAAACTAACACTGAGAAGAATTGCAACTTCCACGGCGAAGTCCGTGTGGTTGTACCTACAATAGTCTGATTCTGAAAGGCGAAATAAAAAAGTTTTATAGTAGTAGAATATTGGGAGCCAACATGCAGTCCATTCCCTTGCAGTCCATTCCCTTGCAGTCCATTCCCTTGCAGTCCTGGTTACGGGGTTCAAATTCTAGCTCTAATTGATGGATGAATTTCTTGGCACATTTGCATGATACGCCATGGTACTATTCAAAACGAGAAGTAAGTTTTTCCCAATGTCTTAGCCAACAATCCCTCCAGATAAAATTGTTCATTCCCTTTTTTTGCTGTTTGTAGGACATTGATGTGTGCAAATTGATTGCCATGTTCACCACGGAACACACAGTCACTACACTTTACAACATGTCTTATGAAGTACTTTGAGATGACTTCCTAACAGGAAGAGCACTTTATAAAATGTAAAGATTTATTATCCTGTTTTTCTGCTGACTGTAAGATTCCTAACTAAATTCAAATGGGTTGGAGTCTACAGAACATGGTGTTTGTTTTTCTGTATGTATATTCTTCCCTGTTGCCTTAAATAAAAATAATCTTTGCAGTTGATATTGTGCCTTATCACATCAAATGTCTTTAAAATGTAGTAACTGTATTTGTAGAAGATCAAGGCAGCCAATTTCTACACTTTTTTTGAAAATATATATTTATTTATAAATATATTTTGTTCAACTGAAATCTCAAACAAAACAAAGTACAATATATTCTTTCCCATTTTTCCAATACCAAAACAACTTTCAGTTTTTTACGGGACATTTTCTTATTGCACACAGGTTGTGCACACGCTTTTTGGGACACTCCCTTTAAAACAGTGGGGAGTCGCCCCTATGTACACCACATCCATGTATGCGCCCGCACACTCCCTGACAAAGGTGCAGTTACCTCTTTCGGAAGGTGACCCGATGTGCACCTTACTCGCACATGTTTAACCTACATTACTTTTGGACCCTCTTTGGTTACATGTCGAGCGTCCTTCTGTACCCTCACATTTATTTCTGCATTTTTTGGGTGCGCTCGTGGGCTACCTGGTGGGTGCTCCTCGAGCGGATTGTGTAGGAGCATCTCCTGCTGGAGTCAGGCCCCACCTGGCATTTTCCATGGTTGAGACGTACTTCAGCTTGTCCCTCAGTACATGGTCCCTGATCCTAGTGTGCGCGGACCTGAGACAGGCTCTCACCGTCCCCTCATTCTGCCAGAAGAACACCTGATTTTGGGACAGCCAAAGGGCTCAGTTAACTGAGTTTCTGATTCTCCAGACCACTCGATGTGGGTTTTGCTGTGAGTGCCTGGGAAGAGGTGGTACAGTAGCGAGTGCGGTGACAGAGGGTCCCCAGGGATGAACTGCGAGAGGATCCACTCTATCTTTCTCCAAATCACCTCTGAAAAAACTACACTCCAGAAAGAGGTGGTCCACAGTCTCCTCAGCTCTGCAGCCGGCTTGAGGGCAGAGTGCTGACTGTCACAAACCTTGACAGAGCACACATGGATCATTTTTAAAAAATTGGGCAGTGGTGGATTGCCATCAGGAGAAACTCCCTTATCTTTTCAAATAGTGCCATAGAATCTTTAACATCCACCTGAACAGACAAATGGGGCCTGGGTTTAACATCTTATTTGAATGACGACACCTCCAGCAATGAAGCGCAATACACCCTCAGCATTCCAGCATCAGTCAGTCTAGTCTATATGAATTCAAACTCCCCCTGATGTAGAGTCTAAAAACACAACCTACTTACTCAGAGGTGAGAGTGAGCCTAGCTGACATCTAAACGAGGCACTGGGTTTATGATACAATATGAAGAATAAGTATTGAGACAAGTTAGGGTTGTCCACATTGCAGCCGCTAGTGTCCATGCAATCACACGGCTGCAGGACCAGGGGAGGAAATTGTTTTCTCAGGAAGAACAAATAAAAGTTCAAAATCTTTCATATCTCCAACATAAATTCTGAAACGGCTACATCCATCCTGCAGCAGCCTTGTCAAACTGAGAAAGCTATAAACATTATGGTGACCATTTATTTTATACACACACACATATACAGGGTTGACAAATTTTCATATTTAAAATATTGTGACAATATTGTGACAATATTTTAAAACATTGGTGGTTGTAGTTGTACTGTGGCACAAAACTCAGCAGCTAAAGGGAAGCAAACCACCCTGAGATACATCAATGCTACCTAGGCAGAGGCAAGTGCTTGTGACAGCAGAGTTGGCACACACTGGCACACTTGTTTGACTGAATTTGCAAACGTGTTGAGTGGATGTGTACAAGTGATTTGTAAACTGACAGGATGAACAGAGTAGCAACGAGGAAAATCTCTACACAGGTGTGTATTCATATACAGTACTTAGTATACCAGTTCAACCAAATGCATACTAGGAGTCCTGTAGCTTAGTGGTTAGAGCACTCGCCTCGCAAGCAAGATTTACTCCACATGCCTCCGTGTGCCACGAGCATGCCACTCCACAATATATAGTCAATTCACTTCACAGTATATTCTGTGAAGTGCTTTGGGACGTCGACAAGATGTGAAAAGCACTATATCAAATGCAAGGATTATTATTATTATTATTATGCCTCTCTTCAACGAGTAGTAGGTAGGAACCCAGTTGTTAGTTGATTGGTGGATCACTTTTTTGAGAGACAGGCAGACGGACACACGGGCAGGCAGGCGGGCAGGCAGGCAGGCATTGCTAGCATTTAGTAAATTTTAAAAATGCTTTCTCTCTTAGTGCATCTCAATTACTATCTGTCTGAGACATAGTAAGCTGGGAATTCATCCGTGAGTTCAATACTGTGAGAACTCATAACTTCTAATCATGTGCCTTCCAGTCAGTTTCACACACAGCTGCCCACTGTGTGAATGCACATCTTGCTTTGTTCAGAGTGTGTTTGGACACTGTGTCCATCGGGTAATGAAACTGGTTTTCATGCAGAAAATGAAAAACACACTTATTTCATTCAAATGGCGACTGCACTTCAAAACAAAACAATAAATCATTTAATATTTGATTACTGTTAACTCGCCCTTCTGCTCCCTCCTCCTCCCGTCCCCTCCTCCCTCTCACTCCTGTCATTTTTAACATTGTATTGAATTTTCCGCATGATTTAAATAGAACATAGACAACAAATTCTACAGCTCACTTTGAAATGCTGCACAATGCATTTCCTGCCAAAATACAATGCACAACTCGCTATATGCAGACTGCAATGGAATTTGGATCAATGGCCAAATTTTTGTAGATAGAACCGTAAAAATGTACGGGACAGAAGATGGCTATCATGTCCATTCAGGCTGTTTGAAAGAGCAACCCAATTACTGTACCTGCCTTTTCCATAAAACTTGCACATTCTTAATAATCCCTAAAAAAATTGGATATTTCAATCTACGACTGTTTGTGGGACACTGCTGTGCGCAATTGCCTGCCACATTTTGCTTACATATATATATTTAGTCAATTCACTTTCCGCTATATTCCGTGAAGCGCATTGAGACATCTAGAAGATGTGAAAATCACTATATCAAATGCAAGGAGTATTATTCTTCTTCTTCAGAGATACACTACAAAAGAATCCAAATTTAAATTTGGAAAGTACCTTTCATATGGATGTCTCAAAGTGCTTTACAGTGTTGGGTGGACATCCAAGGAGGATGGAGAGTGGGTAGATGACTGTGGTCAACAAGTACATTTGGTGACTGTAAACACATGCGTTCCAGCTTCGCTAATCATCTATTGACTGGGTTATTGACTTCCTCAGGTCCACTGCCACAACAATTAACTTGCCCTCCTTCCTGTGGGTGACAGGTGAAAGTTAATTTGTGTGGGGATGTTGAGTAAAACTGAGTTAAGTGGTCCGTTCCCTTTAAAATGGGTGAGCAGTTAGCTTGTCTGACAGGTTCATCGGCTAATCCAATTTGAAGTTGACCCATGAGCAGTCCTCCAATTTTGCGTTGATCATGTCCAGGCTTGAGTTCACCTACACCATGCTTGCTGAACTCCCCAGCTCTTCCCAGTCACTGCAGCCTGTGGACTCCCTCTGCATCAGACTTCATATGACAATCACCACCATCCTCGCTCAGATACACTGACTCCCCAAACCGCAGTGGATTGAATTCAAGGTGATCTTCCTCACCACCAAATCCCTCCACGTTCTCCACCCTGTTTCCAAAACTTCCTTCAATCACACTAATCTGCCTGATGAGCAAGCACCATCTTTCATGTTTCCCCCACTCTATGTGCCCCACCATCAGCTTTTAGCCATTTTCTCCCTGCTCTCTGTAATGTGGAGTGCCTTTGACTCTTTCCTCTCCTCGCCACTTCCATGGCATATCACAAACTGTATCTTTTTCAACACATATTCGGTCAACTTTCCCCTCCACGTGCCTTTGGCTCCCACCCCCAGCTTGGATTCCCACCCCAGCAGTATGAAGCACATTGAGATGGCTTTCCGATGTGAAGGCATTATATCAATGTAAATTGTACTGTATCATACTCTGTGATCTTAAAATATGCAATATCTTCCAGTACAAGAAGGCAGTAACTTCCCTGTACTTCTGCGCAGCACAAGGCCTAGAATAATCTCCTTTCATTAGGTGTTTAATAGATTTTAGTAAGAACTGAAAATTGAATTTGACTCTCCGAGTTTCTGTCCTACATTGTATCCCAGCCAGACAGCTTTGATCCCTGCCATAAAGAAAAAAGGGCAGGTATGAGTACAAGAGCAAGACCTGCAACCTTCTTACATACAAATAAAAGGAGTAACTACCAGTGCATTTATGGAAACATCTGTAAAAAGGACTGCATTAACTGGAGCTGAATAATGAGTTGTTTTAATATCACAAGCACAGATGTATGGGTAGAATCATCCCTGTTACATAAACGACTCTGTAGTGCGTGAAGTATCTCTTCGTAGCCTAATACGTATGAAATCTTCAGTGTATTATAAAAAACTGCTGGAGAAGAACACTAGCAGGTGCTGGACAGATCAAAGTGCTTCAGTAATGCTTTTCTGAGACAGATGGAAAAATAGGCAAAGGACCAGAGAGTGGATTAGAAATAGAAGACAACGCTTGCCAGCTATGCAAAAGGAAATCGCGAAGAGTGGCAAACAGCAATCCTTATGGAACAGCAGTGCTTACGTTTCCAGCAAACATATGATAAGCTCTCAGGAAACACAGTGTGTTGGCACGTTTGCTGCAAGGCTCGTGGCAGACTTGGTGCAAGCTAAACTTACTTTGGAGAACTATTGTTGATACATATATTGTATATCTAATAGCAAACTTGATGGAGGATAGAATGATGTGAAAAACAATGTCAAAGAATGGGATAAGCTGGTCAGTACAGACTTGCACCTACCCTTTCTCAGGCCTGTCCACTCTATTGGGCAGTTGGAGGGTTCAACTATGTGGAAAATGGGAGGAAAGGCCAACCTTACAGTTCTCATGCTCCATCTATTGGCAGTTAAGAGAAAGGCAACAGCATTATCATTGGATCAGTTTGCCCAGCTGCCTCTCAGCCAGGCAAGGTGACCCTGCCCATGGTACAGGTACAATGTGGAGAGTCTTAAGCAAAGAAAAGTAAGTCTGCAATCCGATATTGAATTCACATGGACTAAGAATGATACTCCCGTGCAGCATTTGCGTGTATGTTGCATTGTCGGAGATGTCGTCCTTTAAGTGAGATGTTAAACCAAAGTCCATTTTGCCTGATCAGGTGGACGATAAAAAGATGCCATAGCACTATTCAAAAAGAAAAGTGAGTTTATCCCAATGTCCTGGCCAACAATCCCCCAAATAATATTCGGAGGAATGGCATTCATTTTGTGACTGTTTGTGAGATATTGCTGTGTGCTATTGTACTACTGTGTTTGCCTACAAATACACTGTTACTCCATTTCATCCTGTGAAACTCTTTGAGATGTCCTTCCGACATGATAAGAAGCTATACCAAATGCAAGGAGTATTATTATAGGCTATATTTCTAGTACACTCTATAGAGGCACCAACAATTAATAAGCTACGGAGCAAATTCATTGCAAACAATCAGTCTTTATGGAGACGTTAATCATTTTGCATTTGCTATAACGCCTTGCACATAGGGAGGACATTTTTCAAAGTGATACAGAGGATTCACTGACTGGGTATTTTGTAGCCAATTTCTGCACAATAGTCGTGAAGTAAATGGTCAATTTCATCTGAGGGATTGTTGGCCTAGATACCAGGATACTATGGGATCTGTTTAGTGTCCTCTTGAGCAGGCAGTTAGAATATTGGTTTAACATACACAAAGGATAGCACCTCTAACCAATGCAGTGCTTGCGCGTATTAGACACAATGGGGGGTTGACTATATGTGTTCAAAGTCTCATCGTGGGGTTGCATCCACAAATATGCAGTCAGTCAATCCACTTTATAATATATTCTTTGGAGGCCTTTGAGATGTCTCACCAATGTGATAAGGCGCTATATCAGATGCAAGTATTATCATTATTATTATACCTTGGAGGTAAGAGTGCTACCAACTGAGTGCCTTGGGACGTCCCCTGACATGAAAGGCGTTATACAAGTGTAATTATGTTATTGTTGTTGTTGTTGCTACCAACTGAGTCAAGTTGGGACCAAACCCCATGACTCTCCTTTCACTGGTGAGCATCACAGACAAATGAGTGGCTTTGAGCTGCAGCCACCTGGAACTCCAGGTACACAAGTCATGTGGAATGCTACTTGGCCAGTTACACAAGAACCACTGATGAGCAGTGGGTGGCACCAGGAGGATAACAGAGAGAATATAATTACTTGTCCAGCCTGATCTGAACCACTTCTTATTCACAGCTATTATCATTCAGAATGGAAAGATCATGCTGTTCAGAGCACAATCGGCCTTTAATTCCATATACCTTTATTGGCAACTCCTAATGCCCCCACCTTCTCTCTCTCCCCTGTCCCCAGCTTGGGTCTGAAACAGTGACTGTCCAGCACCTTGGGGTGTCCTCCTGACGTGAAAGGCGCTATACAAGTGTAATTTTGTGTTGTTGTTGAACAGCAATTGCCCATTCACTGGATGGTGCCCTTCAACAATTTCAACACTTCTGACTATAAGTAAACAGCTCTTCCTCTACAAATGCGTTTGTTTATAGCACCTGGGCTACTACTTCTGACTTCAATTTGACGTCTCAGTATTACTGGTGTTGCTTTGTGTGCTTTCAGTGTTCTTGAGAAGCAAGGCATCAGTCTGACTCAGTTGTTTGTACTTCACCTCTGAGTCAGAAGGTTGTCAATTCAAACTCCAAATTGTAGCGTTGAATCCACACACTCTACGCTGATAATGACGCAAAGTGCTACTTTCCATCCTTAGTTTCTTAATTTCAAATGAGGCATTAAACAAAGGTTATCTCTACCTGAACAAGTGGAGGTTAAAGACCCATGACATTAATCAAAAAGAGAAGCAACAATCCCCAGATACAATTATAATATATAATCCTTTTGATATTTGAGTTGTGCTATTTAATACAGCGCCATATCACATTGTCAAGACATCTCCACATCATGAAGTCCTGTAGCTCAATTAGAGCACTTGCCTAGCAAGCTAGAGGACCTGGGTTCCATTCCAGGGCAGGCAAGCTTCCTTACTCCACATATCTCTAGTTATCTAATACTAAGTAGGAACCTGGTTGTCAATTGGTGGATCGATTTTCCAGGAGGTAATAACCTCTTAAAAATAAAATGTGGTCACTCGATCCACGATTACGGGACATTGCTCTGTGGAATTGGCTACCGCATTTCTCCATAAATATAGTCAAATCAGTTTGCAGTATATTGTGTGAAGCACATTCAGACATTTCGAAGACAGATAAGGCGCAAGGATTATTATTATTATTATATTTTACCATAAATGACCAGCAGTTCTGTCACACACAGAATGAGCGATGCCGTCTTCTGGTTTAATCTTTCTTTGCAGTTCGAACTAGTGACCTCACCCATGGCAATATCCAACCTAATGATCTGAAACACATCAAATGGTAGCGCCCCACTATAAGCTAGCCTTTTGGCTGTGAGAATATTATGGTGTCCTATATATACACATTCTTTTTGCTCCAATACTGCGCTGTCTAAATGAACTGCTCCCTGCTAAAGTCTGCCATGGATATTACAGTAATTGTTTCTGTCCAGTGTGTATAGCGTCTGTTGAAGGTTAATATTCCTGAGGCTGACAAGACTTAAATTAGTACTTTTTCAGTTTTACAGAGTATCCAGTGAAGTGCTTTGACCTAATAAGGCGTTATATGAAATGCTATTGATTATTATTTTTCATTATGAAGGATTATTATTATTCCAACATAATTTTAATAAATTTTAAAATTTATTGTCCTTCTGTAGCTTTTCAAATTTCAGAATTCGATTAATAGTGGGATGAATTGCAATCAAGCAAATTAAATTGTTTTAGAGATGTAAATTAAATTTATTTGCAAACCCCTATTTGTGTTTCTCTTCTTAGGTTCCATCTTTCCCCAATTATTTCCACCAAAAAAATTGTGCCACACATCTGCTGCTTCATAAAGATATGAAAAGACAGACTGGGCTGTGGGATTGAGAAAGTAAATGCAGAACACTTCAGATACACTTCAGATACACAAAGATAGCAGAATAAGTAGGCATAAATTTAGGGATTAAATAAGCAATGTCAGACTCAACATCAGGAAGTATTTCTTTACAACTGGAACAGGTTATCAGGAAGGGTTGCTAAGGACATAATCCTGGACTCATTTAAAAAAAACTTGAAGTTGTGATGGGAAGATGGGCATTCTGTAAGGATAAGGTCAAATAGATATAGGACCTTCTTAATCCAAACCAGTTTTATGATTTTATACAGCAATGGAATGGGGAATAGAGGGTAGGAAGGATTTCCTTGGAAATGACACACTTTGAAACAGAAAATGTTTCCGTCCAAACAGAGAAATTATTGGTTGAAAAATCCCAAACAGGATTGCATAATCTTAAAGTTAGAGCTAGGCCATTCAGAAGTGAAATTCAGAAGCAGTTTTTCACCTAAAGGGCAATGGACATCTGGAACTCTCTCCCCCAAATGGTTGTAGATGCTGGATCCATTTACATTTTCAAGACTGAGGGTGTATAGACATTCATTAGGTCAGGGATAATAGGCAAGGGCAGGTAATCAAAATTGAGGTACAAATCCTGATTAAAAAATCCTGATTTAAAAAAATATAAATCCTGATAATTCCTAAAACAAAATTGGTTATTTCAATCCATGACAGTTTGTGGGACACTGCTGTGTACAATTGGCTGCCACATTTCACCCACAAATATAGTCAATTTACTTTACAATATATTCTGTGAAGCGCTTTGAGACGACTAGAAGACATGAAAAATGCTATATCAAATGTAAGTATTATTATTAAATCAGCCGAGATTTTATAGAATGGTAGAACAGGCTCAAGCGGCTGAATGGCCTAATCCTGTTTCTATGATTCTAGAATATCAGAATTGAGTCAATCCGCTCTTGACTCCCTTCCTGAGTCAGGTTAGGCTGCAGTAGTCCAGGGCACTACTGATGACAGATCAGCCAATCTAGATGGGCAGATTGGTCAGTGGACACATTCTGCCCTTTATCCAAAGTTTGATTGGATAAGGTGCATCCAGCTGGAAAAGCAATGGAATCCTTCCCAAACAGCATTCTCAATGGCAAGTTATGTGGTTTTTGAGTTGGTTGAAATCTATCAGTACTCCAACACACACACATTGGGGTTCCCAAGCTTTGGTTCTGACCAATCTGTGTGTGATACTCTCCAGAATTAGGCAAACAGTGTGTGTCCTTTCAGAGTGCCTATTCTATTCCAGGCTCAGGGAAATTTTCATGTGTTGGTGGCAAATGTAGTGATTTAAATCTCGATCTGATTTAGAGGCTCTTAAACATGGTGATGGGTTTCCTCATGTGAGCCACATGGCTAACCAAAAGTAAATTCCATTCCTGTATAGAAGAAGCTATTAAAAGAAAAAATATGCATCAGGACACGTGTTCAGCCAAACTCACAAGTATTAACAAATGTTGTGTAAATCAGTGACATAAAGCTTTATTATCACTCTTTGAAACTGCATAAAACATCTAATGGGGGAAATTCTTCAGCTGGGGTCTAGAGAATAGAAAATATTCTTTTTTTGTAGCAATTCTGAGCCTCCAGAATTTGTCCAATTATTAAATTCAGTCATATATTTGAAGCAGATTTTCTGTAGTTTTTGAAAGACAACAGTATCGGGACCAATTGTAATCTTTGAAACCAACCCCCACTCCTTCCTTTTCCTTTGCTCAGCATTCCACCTAATCATAGTTCAACATTACTTTATCTTAGGTGACGGACATAATATCAATAACAAGTTGTCATATCCTTTCTTCCTCTCTTTTAGGCCTCCCTCCGCCAAGCAAAGGTACTGTGATGGGAGTGAGGGATGGGTACTCGCCATCCTCCTCCACCGCCTGTCCTCAGCCATCCACCTCAGTGGGACCGCACTCGCCTGGTACGAGTCCTACCTCACAAACCGCCAGCAGTACATCTCCACAAACGTTTTTTCCTCCCGCACTCAACCAGTTACCTGCGGGGTACCCCAAGGATCCATCCTTGGCCCCCTCCTTTTCCACATCTATACGCTTCCTCTTGGGGATGTGATCCACAGACATGGGGCACACTTCCACATGTACGCGGATGACACCCAACTCTATCTCTCCACTTCACTTTGTGAACCCCAGTCCCCCGATGTTCTGTCAGCCTGCCTTTCAGACATCAGGGGCTGGATGAGCACAAATTTCTTGCAGCTGAATGTTGACAAGACGGAGGCCATACTCCTTGGCTCTCGTCAACGTCTCCATTCGCACGGCTCTCACCTCCTCCACCTTCCCAGCCTGCCCCTAAAACTCTCCAAACCTGTGCGCAACCTTGGCATCAGGTTCGACCCCCAACTGTCCTTCCTCCCCCACATCCGGTCCGTCACCAGCACTGCCTTCTATCACCTCCGACGGATCGCCCGTCTCCGGCAATACCTCACCCCAAAAGCTGCCGAAACCTTGGTCCACGCCTTTGTCACCTCTCGGCTGGACTATTGCAATGCCCTCCTCTCCGGTCTCCCCTCCACCACAATCCACAAAATCCAGCTAATCCAAAACTTTGCTGCCCGCATACTCACCCGCTCCAAGCTTTGCTCCCCCATTACCCCAGTCCTTGCCAGACTTCACTGGCTCCCTATCCCTGAGAGGATCGACTTCAAGATCCTCAGCCTTGTTTTCAAATCTCTCCACTCCTCTGCACCCCCCTATCTCTCTGATCTCCTCTTCCCCCAACCAGCATCTGCTGCCTTCGCTCCTCTGGATCTGGCCTCCTCCATGTCCCCCGAATCCTCCGCTCCACCCTTGGCGGCCGTGCCTTTAGCCACTACGCCCCGAGGCTCTAGAACTCTCTTCCTCACTCACTTCGCCTCGCCCCCTCTCTTCCCAGTTTCAGGTCACAGTTGAAGACCTTTCTCTTCGACCAAGCTTTTGGTCACCTTCCTGCCCCTGCCCCTGGCTCGGTCCCGGGATACGCTACTGTGAAGCGCTCTGAGACGCTGTCCGGCGTGGAGGGTGCTATATAAATCAGAGTTGTTGTTGTTGTTGTACTCTGGAGGAATGGGATCAAATAGGTGAAGGACCTTCTTTATCCGATCCAATCGTGTGTTTCCTCACAAATCCCATCAACACATTAAAAAAGGCTGCATTGAAAGGCTGCATTCATCGTGGTTTCTCATCCTCGTATTTTTCTATCACCTTTTGTTTCAAACTGTTGTCAAAGGATTTGTCAGAATATTAATAAAAAACCTTTAGATGTCTAAAGCACTTCATAAGATAACTTCTAAAATATAAGACTGTATTTTGTGGGCAAACACAGCAGCCAATTTTTAGCACTATTTCCCTGTTTTTTAACAGTAAATTATAATAATAATCCTTGAATTTGATATAGCACTTTTTCACGTCTTCTAGATGTCTCAAAGCGCTTCACAGAATATACTTTGCTGTAAAGTGAATTGACTGTATATTTATTGTCCCTCCAACACCCATGAAGTGAGTAACCAATTTTATTTGGAGGAATATTGGCCAGGACACTGGGAGAAATTCTCTTCACTTTTCGAATAGTGCCATGGGATCTAAAACGTCCACCTGTTTAACATTCATCTGAAGTACGGCAACTCCATCAATGCAGCATACTACAGTACTGCACTGTATTGGAGTGTTAGCAAAGACTATATAAGCTCCAAGTCCTAACATGGGGTTTGAACCCACATCCGTCTGACTCAGAGGCGAGAATGCTACCAACTGAGCTAGGCTGACAGGTCTTGACATATTTAGTGTATCACTGAGGAATGGGTGATTTAATGCTCTACCTGATCATTGAGCACTGGCTGTAGAATATTGGTTTTAAAGTGGCTCAGAAGGGAAGCAACATGTTGTAAAAGCTGAATGGACACTCATCCTCTTATTAACATTATATTCCTTCTTTAACACCCATATGTTTGTCCTGAGGACTCAGGACTAGATTGATAGGTAGATGATTTGGCAAATAACAGTTTGAAGGTCATGTGTTGTTAAAGTTTTAATACTATATTCAGCTGATTGTATATAAGCAAATTAGCATGTCTGCTGTTTATTGGAAATAAATGAGCATATTTTGTTCAAATTAAAAAAAGCTCCCCAAACATTTCTCTCATTTGTGATTTCTATTATCCACATGCAGCTTTAAGCAGCTGAGAATGAGTCAACAACCTTGAACCTGACAGAAGTACATACTATATGCTCAGCTGACAGTTGCTGTACCAGTCTATTTATTAGCGAGATATTGAAGGGATTATAACAATCTGTCCAGTTCTGTAAATTTCTATAGAAAACTGAATAACAGGAACTGCACTCTGAGCGTGGTGTTGTAGCATTGTTACCATGAGTAGGAGTGAAGGACTTCTGTTTTTTTGTATAAAGGAATCCCGCATAATATACCCCAGTGTCTTTTTTTAAAAATCAAGGAAAATAGGGTAAAACTACTGTATTAAAGAAAATGAAAGTACTCTCCATGTGCTTGATCTTAGCTTGATAACAAGGTTACATAAACTGTATCATTACTGGAAGGGTGAAGAACCAGAAGAAATAATTTCACGCAGACATTTATTAGAAAATTTAATTCTATTCCACTTGTGCCTATTGAAGCTAAGTGGTGTAGAATTCAATTACAATAGGGGCATTTGAGAGGGAATTGGATAACTATTTAAAGAGGATCAATATAAAAAGGGTACAGGGAAAAAACAGGGAAATAATGCTAAAAAATATTTCTCTGATAGAGAGTCAAACACCAGCAAAGACTTGATGGACTGAATGAAGGCATAGAAGGACAGAAATGCAAAGCATAGAACAACAACAACAACAACTTCAATTTATATAGCGCCCTCCACGCCGAACGTCGTCTCAGAGCGCTTCAAACTCTAGAAGTCAATTCAGCCCACCTCGTCCATACTGTTTTTTGGAGAAAAAAAACAATGTGCCTAGTCCCATTGTCCTGCCATGGTGTCAAACCTTTTGTACTGTTTTATATTTCTCTCCACTTCTCTAAAGGTTTGTAGCATTTCATAATCTCTGTCTTAACACAGGGAGCTTGGTACAAAATGCTTCAATTTAATACATTTATACAGGTACTTCATACCATGTTTCTGGAACGAAAGTAAGAGTAAGACAATTAATCCTTGCATTTGACAAAGCGCCTTAACAAGTTGTTGAGAATATACACAGAATAAATCGTAAAGTGGATTGACTGCGTATCTTGTGGGCAAAACACTTTCTGTTTGCCGAAAACAACCTGCCTGTATTATTTGTGGCATTTCATAGTATGTTCCTTGTGTTAATTAAGACAGGAATTATGAAATGCTGCAAACTTTCTGTGATTACCTCCTTCCCTTCTTGTGGTAGCTGGTACCTGGGGTGCAACTGTACATTTCTCAACTGACAGAAACATTAGCTATCACTCTGAGAAAGTTTCTCATGGCTGACAAGTGTTTAATACAAAACCTATGGCACCTCAAGGACCTGGCCCTCATCCAATCCTTGCACCTGCACATGTAAAGCCAAGCTCTCCCGCACTGATCTTGCCAACAAAGTTTCTAAATACTCGAGGCATCATTTTTGAAATGTTTTGGGGGAATTATTTGGTTCTAATTTGTTCCTGCCTTTCGAGAGGGAGCAGTAAAAACCAACCCATTTGGACAGGGAGAAATTTGTAGGGAAGAGCGGTGGCCACCTGGCCTGCCTGAAGGATGATTGTACAATAAGTATTGACGAAACTACTGCTTTCAGCTTTCGACGTTCACAGATTCCACTATTCCAGTAAAACCTGAACCATCAATCTGGCTCCGGTCTATCACACGAAGGTATCTCATAATTTACTGTGTGTACATGTACTCAGGCACCTGCCTGCCTTCCTCTTTGATCTTCTCCACCCTTATTCTGTTTCCACCCTACGCTTGGCCTATTCACTCCATGCTCTTCTCTCCTGCTATCACCCTTTCTTAAATCTAGTTGTTGTTCTCAAGTGTAGAATAGAATATCGACTGTGTAAAATGCCAGTGAATATACACTGTGGATTTCAGGATGCAAAGTTTCCAGTTATTCCCATGAGATGTTGTTATGAAGAATTAGACAGAAGGTAGATAGATACAAGTGAACACTTTGCTACGCTACCCGAAAGAGTCTTTTGTTCTGTACTTCCTTTAATTAAATTCGGGAAGATTTTTTGTCGTCTTTTAAAATCATATTCGAAATAAACTTACACTTTCCCCCGCCTACCCATCATCTTCCTGTCATTCACAAAGACTAGGATTCCTGAGCCAGTCATTCAGCTGAGATTGTGCTAGGAAAGGAATTATTCAAATTGCAAAGCTTATGACAATGAGAGAGTATGAAAATCTCAGCCTGATCTTGAAAGCTAACATTACACTGTATATTCAATTAAATATTCCAGATCTACAGACATTATTTTGCTTGGAAATATGAGAAACGACTATGTGACAAATATTGAGCTTCTTTACAAAGTTCCAGTGGCAAACTCTCTCATAGATAGTTTATAGACAAAGAGCATATCTTGTGAATGTGCCCAATGCTGGTATCATAAGAAGCTGTGAGGAAACCTTCCTCTTCAACAGTGCTTACTTCCACCTCCCCCAAACCACCCCACCACCCTACGCGGCTCGGAGTCAGGCTCCGCCACTGGAATGGAAGGATTGAAACACAAGAGTGAGGATCTTGAAGGTGAATCTTCTTATCATGAAACCTCTCTTATCATGTCAATAAAAGTAAGCTAATCGGGAAGAAACAACAGAAACAAACAACAACAACAAAATTACATTTGTAAAGCTTATCATGATTGAGACAAAAAGCATTTTCTTGTTTCGCTGTTTTGTGAGGCATTCCTGTGCAAATTGGCTGCTGTGTTTGCCTACAAATATACAGTTACAGTACACTAGTAAAATCCTGCAAAGCACTTTGAAATATCATGATGATGCAATAAGCTGCAATATCAAATAGAAGGATTTTTTATTTGTCAGCACATCGGTGTACAGTTCAGTGGCAGTTAGCTTTTAAGATTGGCCAACCAAATAAATGTTCTCGATTGAATATTTCTTGATTTATGGCCACACAATAAACATCGCCACTTAGTAGTTACCGGAAACAAAACATTGATTCAAAACAGACTCATCTCAACTAGCGTGAATGTTTAGTGGGTCATTTCCTGACAGCTATGGAGGCCAGAAGTGGTCCATGGGCTCGCCACCTATAGTATAGTGAGTCAATAATCAGCTTGGGAACCGGTCTCTGCACATGTAATGTATCTCTATTGATGGGTAGTGTCTGATGCAGGATCCAGCATATCTTTTGTGCTCTGTAGTCCCTTTAATATCGCCTGCTTCACTGTGCGCCAGATGGAAACCTTCTCCCTACTATTCACTTCCTCCACTTCAGTGCAATTCAATGCTTTGAAATCTATCCCTTTGTTATGTTCAAACTTCCTTGTCAATTGTGCTTATGGACACCTCTCTCTCTCCCCCGGTTCGGGGACAGGCTCCGCCACTGTTAAGTGCTTCGAGACGCCGTCCCGTGTAAAGGGCTGTATATAAATACAAGTTGTGGTTGTTCACTATCACAAAATCTAACCGGTAGTTAATTATTCATGTTTCGACATGCCTTCTGAGCTTTGCGATGCTACTTGAGTTCATTTATTTGCGACCTTCAATAAGATCTTAACAAGTTCAATTGATCCTTATTTGTGGAACATTCTAACTCCTGTTTTTGAGGGGTTGGGCTGGTGAGCCTAGCACTAAGCACTGACCATGGACAACAAGTCTATTGATGTGATCTCCTGACACTCTTTACGCACATCTGTGCATTTTTGCTAAAATTAGCATACATAGAAATGCATGGTCCCGGCTGGTTTCTTTGCAGACAAAAGGGCCTTTATCACAGTCTTGCACTGTCTGTTACAACACAGTGCTACTGCCTGTTTGAGTGGGAAAATCCTCTAGACTTCTTATGGTTAAATTACGATTCTCGGAAAATAAATAGTGTAATATGCCAGCTGTGCAATCCAATTTTGGTAAATCTTTTATGGTGCACATCTATGGAATGAATTACCCTGTCAACGGGGGAAAAAAAGCTTACTGATGATATGAAATTCAAGAGATTATTGGCAAAAAAAGGTCACAATCATTGAACATCTGTTTTCAGACCTTGCCTTGATGATTGCCTTCCTCTAATGATTATTTAAAAAATATATATAATGATTATTTTTAAGATATAATTTTATCTGTAAATTGGCTATTCTAAATCTAATTTATTTCCACATATACTTTATTTGCCACAACAGGGTTCTGCTGTAAAATAGCCTGAAGGCTTAGCCAGTTATTTCTCTCATCAGCCCACAATAATTTAAACATGACCTCTCGAGGGTTGACAAACACTGTGCAAGTATGTATTGAATAAATAAATAGAGATCTGAACCACCCTCAGAAAAATACCTCCAAATTGCAAATATTAAAGAACAAAGTACAGTACCTGTTTCTCGTTCAAACACAACTGGATTCCTGGATGAAAGAGCATTTTGAAACACGGGCATGTTTGTTTTTTGTTGCGTCTATTTTATTAGGGTCCTGTATCTCAACGCTGATTTGCCTTGGGCTTATTCAACTGCTCTTCTAATACTAGTCTGTGAATGAATTATCCTTTAGAAATATATCAGTGAATATATGGAGAAAGAGAAATCGTCTTCAACAAGGACTCTGTTTGTACATACCCCTATTTGACTTTGGCTTTCGATACAATGAGCTGGGATAGTTCTGCATTGTCAGAGGTGTTGTCTCTCAGAACGAGATGCCAAACCGAGGTCCCACCTGCCTGCTCAGGTAACCATCCCATGACACTATTTGGAAAGAGAAGGGAATTTCTCACAGTGTCCCCGGGCCAACACTTTCCCAGATAAAAGTGGCCGATCACTTCATTGTTTTTTGTGAGACATTGCTACAATAACAACAAGGTTTAATACATTGCCTGTGTCATGCAGGGTAGCATCCCAGAGCTGCGCTCAAATTGACTGTCACATCCAGTTACAAACACAGAAGTCCATACACTTTACGGCACTTACCTGTGACATTATAACGCGTTGCCATCAGTTCAAGGATTATTATTATTATTATTATTGTTGTGTAATTATCACACCATATGTTGGATTTTTCACCCCATTGTGAATACCAAAAAAACAAGGACACAGAGGGAAGGGCTGAGATTTGAATAGATGTTCTGATTGCTGAGTTCACGGGGGCTTCAGAAGCTCTGACGCCCAGTCTCTGCATGGTTACCCTTTCACTTGCCATCTAATTGCAATGTTATTATAGTTGATGAAGACCCAAGATAACAGAGCAAAATGTCCTGCAGGAATCATGTGGTTCGTAATAACTTGTCCCAGTAAAGGCCACTGATATAGTCCGGTTAATTTGACATACAAATACCCAGATTAACTCCCATGGGGCTTGGAGTTCTAAGAAGGAACTGTCTTTTCCCTGGAGGGAAAGGTATTTCCTTTTGGCTATTTAATCTGGCAAACTGTAAAACCCATGACTTTACAATTAGCTCCAGGGTGTAGCAAATGTATAGGAAACATATGGAGTAAAAGGTGTTGAAAAGTTTCTCCCGACTGAATCGAGATTGTACGATTGTCTGATAAAGTGATCATCAAAATATATTTTATTTCTGTTTTCATTTCTATATCATAACAATGCTTTTTCACCCAACACACCAGTGACCATTATGTACAGATTACAATAACTGATCTGAGGCTCTTCCGTCACCAAAATCAATTTATCTCCATCCCTGAAAATGTCATATTGTACTGTTAAACAGAACAATGTTTAACAGTGCAACACAGAAAAGGGCTATTCAGTGCAAATATATGAGCTTCTGCCTCTCCTAATCCTCTCTTTCATACCCCACTATTCCCTGCTCCTTGATACATCAAATTTCCTCTTAAATATATTTTTATTGTGTTTCAAGCACAGCTTCTACAGAAAGTTCCACATTCACATCAACAAGAACAACAACAACTTGGATTTACAGTAAAAGCTCAATTATCCGGCACCCTCGGGACCTGGCCATTGCCGGTTAAAGCGTCTGCCAGATATCCGGCAGAAAATGGAAAAACAAAAAGTTTGTTCAATGCATTTTTCCAGATAAATTCCGGTTAATCGAATGCAGATTTTTTTTTTGCAATGCCGGTTATACGGAAGTTATGGTTGATTGGGTGCCGGATAAGTGGGCTTTTACTGTACAGTATATAGTGCCCTCCACACTGGATGGCGTCTCAGAGAGCATCCCAATAACGGATCCCAGGGCAGAGCCAGGGGGAGGGGGCAAAAAGTGACCGAAAGCATGGTCGAAAAGACCACACTCTGATAAAGCTGTTCACCCTAACTTCCCTTTTGGATCTGCTACTGATTGTCAGATATTTGTATCCCCTCATTTTGGATTCGTAACATTTGGAAACAACCTATTAACATCCACCTTATTGAATTATTTGATATTTTTAAATACCTCTATCAAGCTCCTTCTCAATTGTCCTGTATCTAGAGAGAAAAGCTATAATCTGTCCAATCTTTCTTGATAGTGGTATCCACTCATCTCTGTCAACTTCCTAGTAAATCTATGCTGCACTCTCTCCAATTCTATTATTTATCTCTTCGTTGTAGAGTTGATTTATTTTTCTTTCTGTAATTTTCACATTATGATTTTCCAGCTTTAGTGAACCATTCACACAGATTCGAGATTATTTCTGTTGCGCACATCATTTATTGACTGTCTAGAGCTTTGGGCCCGTACTCCTGATGTGAAAGGTGCTATACAAATGTAATTTGTTTTTGTTGTTGTTGAATCAGGATTGAGTTGATCAGTTACAGTGGAGAGAATCTCACTGTCTAACCGCTTGCTCAACATCACACATTTTCCGTTTGCAGGGCTGTACTAGATGCATCAATTATCCACACAGGTCGGTAAGAATGGAGCTGAGTTTGATTGGTTCACAAAGTAATGGAAGCCACAAAGAGTTAATGAGTACAATGGACACTAAGTCAATAACATATGATTTTCTCGCATAGTGCTCTACTTTAGTTAAAGCACCTGAAGCACTAGCAAGTAAGAATAACGTGACCGATCAGAGGAAACAATAGAGGTTATTCCAATACAACCAGGTGTTATGACCAAACCCAAGGGTAGTTCTGGCAGCTTCATGGAGGTCATAAAACAGGATACAAAAGGCTGACACACCCTTGAAGTGTTGGTTTTACATGTTTCGTTATGAGATGAATTCGTTTTTTTTACATAGTGCTGTAGGTATGCAGCTGTGCTCTGGAATGAGTGAAGCCGTCAACATTATTGACAGCGTGGAGAGCTGAAACCAGTTTAATGTTTACAGCCTGCCAACCCGTTCTGTTTAACGACCTGCTCTCATTGCTATCTTAAAGGGATATGACACACCCTGTTTTGATGATATCTTCAGCACTGTTAGATATAGGATAGTTCTGCTTAGTCAAAGCATTTATTGACTTGAGTTGCCACATTTTTCTTTCTTTGCTGCACATTTTGGAAGGGGTTGTGCAATACAACACTGCAATTATTTTAAACTCTTTGCACCTTTAAAATAAATTTAGAACATAAAAAGTAGGAGCAGGAGTAGGCCATTCGGCCCTTCGAGCCTACCCCGCCATTCAATCATGGCTGATATTCCATTCTAACTCCAGCTACCTGCCTTATCCCACACCCTTTAATCCCTTTTCAATAATTTAATAATAATAATGATGCTTATATTTCATAAAGCCTGTCATGTCAAGAGATTGCCTCAAAACACTTGCACAACATATATTGTAAAATGTAGTGACTGTTTTGTGAGTAAACACAGCAGCCAATTTGTACACATCAATGTCTTACAAACAGCCATGAAATTAATGATTAATTTTAATTGGTGGATTGCTGGCCAGGACACCAGCAAAATCTTGTTTCACTTTTCTACTAGAACAATGGGTTAGAACTTATAATAGAAGTTATGGAGGCAAATATCTTGACAAATCCAATGAGAGTAATGGTCAGTGTAATTTCTCAACAACTGACCCAGTTGTAGCCATCAATCTAGACTTCAATGCTATCTCAACATTTTGCCAGGTTCCTGATTTGCCAATTCCTCAATCAATTATTCTGCACAAACACAAGGTGAAAATAGTACATTCATGTGTTTCCAACTTTTTAGAACTATGTTTTAATGCAGTCTTAAAGTACCTCAGTTTATGAACTGAAATTTTTTTGTGTTAAAAATGCTTTCATTGTTGACTTGTGTAAAGATAATTATATAGTAGAGTTCAGAAAGTTTTAGAATTAAACCATGTCGAATATTTATAGTTGTTTTTGGAGGGAGGTGGCAGGATTAGGCTTTTTGTTTGAAACAAATTTTATATTCTGGTCAGATCCTCATCTTATTCCTGCCATTATTTTGGAAGTTAATTGGATTGCAGATTTTTAAGAGCTAATTTTCCTACTAAGATATATTATCTGCTTAAGTAGCTGTATTTATTATTGTAGGATGGATGTGTAGATATGTGAAAGCGATATAGACATGGTCCCTGCCTTTTATGATTACTGGCGCTAAACAAATGTGTAAAGAGTATTTTTAAATGCAAATCACAGGTCGCAAAGGACAAATATTGCTATTCCGCACCCGAATACTGATACATCGAGTCCTGTAGCTCAGTGCTTAGAGCAGTCGCCTTGTAAGTGAGAGACCTGGGTTCAATTCCAGGCAGGGTGAAACATTGAGGAAGTTTCCTTATTCTACATGCCTAATAATAATCCCTCAAAAATTGGTCATTTCAATCCACGACTGTTTGTGGGACACTGCTGCACGCAATTGGCTGCCGTGTTTCGTCCACAAATATATACAGTTAATTCACTTGATAGTATATTCTGTGAAGCACTTTGAGACATCTAGAAGACGTGAAAAGCGCCATATCAAATGCAAGGATTATTATTATTGTTATTATTAAGGGATCTTTCACATTCACCTGAACAGAAAGACAGGATCTCAGTTCAACCTCAGAGGACAGCATATCCAACCAAGCACCACATTCCCAGCACTTGGAGTGGCAGCTTAGAGCTCCAAGTTCTGATGAGGTTTGAACAACAATTTTCTGACTCAAAGGCCAGGGTGAAGTGAGCCAAGTTGATACACAGATTGGATATTTTCTCGTTACCAATGAAGATAAAGGAAAATCACATTGGAATGGTTATAAGTGGTATTGATAAACTGAAGTCTATGTTTCTCACAAATTCTACAAAGGGTCACAAACACAAATTCAGGGAGAAGTCAACAGGCTATTTAGATAAAATTATTTGACAGAAGAGATTGGTGAATATTTAGAACAGATTGTACAGGGAGGCAGCTTTTGTAAGCAAATTGCGTCAGCAAAGCTGTCAGTGTGGTATTGAGAAGGAAACAAATAGAAACATTTTGAATGCAATATATTCTATATATAAAATCCTGCATTTTATTTCTGACAATATTACATATATCATATTATATTTTATATCACATGATTAGTCAATACTAATTCCCAGTGATACTATTAATATTCAGGAATAATTCAGTGTTCAAACTCAGATCCCAAAGGCTGTAGAGGAGAACAAGTTCCCCTCAGTGTTAGAGGGAAGAGCTATGAGGAATGATTAAATAAACTTCCGTCTTGAATAGAAGAAACACAAAGAAAGCTTAGTATAAACTCAGATCAATACCATCAGACAAATTAGCAGGTTAAGGATTGTTCAGGGCAGGTACCAGGAAATATTTCTTTACACAAAGAGTAATCAGATGGTATCAGCAAATTCAAAAAGCTATCACTGTGGCATTCAGGAAGAAATAACAGAAACATTGTTCACCTACAAAATGCATAGTCATTGCACTCCTGTGCAATGTAATCAATCCTGCGAGGCGATTTGAGACATTTCAAACATATGATAAGGAATTATTATTAAATGCAAGGACTCTTATTTATTTCATCAATGGCTGGATTAGGTTCGCAGAAAAAGTGGCTGAGCTCAAAGAGACTGGACTCATTTAAGAAAATAGGTTGACATTGTAGTGAGAAAATAGTCAATTTGACATTGTGAAAAGGTCAACGTGCCTTTTTCATCCAATCTATGAATGTTAGGCAGCTCTTACTAGGTGGGTGAGCACCTGAGCTTGAGGTGGGAACCAAAGGAGGTGGGGAGGGAAAAGATGATCGTCAAAAAGGCATGTTTTAAGATGTGCCTTGCGAAGGGAAGGGAGGGAGCAAGGATGGAGTGATGAAAAGGTGGGGGACATGAAGCAGGGTGGTGCTCACTGAGCAAAGATAGTGTCTGAGTCAGTAAGGTTGAAAGCATTCGCAGCGGTTGGGTGGGGCAAGACCGTGGAGGGTTTTAAGGTTTAGAAAGCGGATTTTGAACTTGATCCACTGGGACAAAGGGAGCAATGCAGATAGTGTATAGCTGTGGGTAATCTGCCATGACAACACAGTGCCATGGCAGAAAATATATTCAGACTCAGGAGCGGGCAATGGCTTTTGTCAACAACGCTGTGCTTAGATGGTAATTAATGATCAAAACAGGCTGGTAGGAAAGGCAGTCAAACCAAGGATGCTGGGCTCATTCAACATGTGGATATTCTGCGATGACTACATCAAATGAAATGAAGGGCATTTATCATCCAAGTCTCTCTCTCTTGTGCTCTCTTGCAAAACCCCTTTCGGTGAAGGGCACGTCCATTTTTATTAGCACAGCTTCTCTCAGAACTTAAAAAGAACAGAAGTACCTATCTCATTTCCTTTTGAAAATTGTTACTGAATGTTTCTAGGACCCTTTCCTTTCAGCAGTACATTCCTGACCATAACAACTCTCTGTGTAAAACAAATTCTCCTCATCTCCCTTCTGGTTATTTTATTCGGATACTCCAAGTTGATGCTGATTATTTACTGTGATTTCTGAATCATAATCATAGAACATATGTTTAAGTCAAAACACTTCATAATATTTATGATTTCACCTTTCTGGAGTTCCCCCTTTATTCACCAGAGTAAGGATTAATGTAGCAGGGAATCCAGAGTCTAAATGCTACAAAGCTCCAACAGATGAATTGTTCTTGAAAGCATGTATTAACAAATGTGTGTAAACTGTCGGAAAAACCCAGACTGCAGTGTACAAGCAGCCGTTCACACACTGGAGTGAAGATTGAATGGAACTTGGGTCAGAAAAAGTTCAAATAAGAGTCTCATCTCCAACCCCCTTTTTTGAATTTGACTCAAAATGCAATTGTTTGACAGCCTGAGATAGAGTAACAAAACAATCAACAGCCTTGTAAATTATAGGGTTGCTATAATAAAAACTGGTGTGTATATTACCAGGAGTGCTAAATGTGCTTGGCTTTGTACGTACAATTAAACAGCAGGTGCATAATCCGGTCATATGGCTTTGATGTGTCCCATGTGAATATAGCAGTCTGACTGGTTCTTATATACCTTATATAGAACCGGATATACATTTCAGTGTTAAAGGTATGCTGTGTGCAAAACAGACCTTTTAACCCTGGTGCTGAATGAGTGGGTGGGATTCCAACAACACAAGCACAGTTTGATGTTACCGTTCTCCTTAGTGCAAAAATGGTTCAACAGAGCAGAATGGCTTTGACCCAAATTATTGCGAGGGATGGGCAATTTGTTGCTGTAAGCAAATTCAGTAAGGAATAATTTATTCTGTGAAAGAAGAGAGTAATCCATCCCTTGTATTTCTTCTTGACATGTTATTATTTCCGTGATAGATGATGGCACTTTCTTAATTATCATTTTGAAATGAGGAAATTAAACTTGCACTTGTTTGCAGATGTGCATTAATAATATTTTCTGCACAACTTCATCAATATACAGTTTTGCGTGTGAGCTGTGTGGCTTGGTTTTGAGACACTTTGATGTGAGACATATAAAATCAGCCTGAGAATACACAGGAGTTACATTTTTCACCATTCAGTGTCCATTAAGTAGGACATTGTAGTATTAGAGATTATAACACTTTCTTTTACTTTGTTTTATGTCTAATGTTCATATCTTTCTTTAACTCTCTCTATCTCAGTGAGTGTACACTGTACATTGTGTACATGGATGCACAATCCACCATACTGAGTAAATACAGACGTTTGTGTTTCTCGTTTGAGTGTCATCTGTCCTTTAAACACCATAGCCATGCTCTGAGCCATTCATTCAGCTTTTCTCATCTACACAACGTTGCCCAACTCTGCCACTACTTCTACCTTGGGCCATTGAGATTCTTATCCATGCTTTCACCTCATCCAGGTTTTACAACAACTCTCTGGTCACTTTCCTGCTGTTTGTGTCCTCTCCCTCACTCGACTCCACAAGTCTATCACCCCACCATCTTCACCTGGCTCCACTGACTCCTATTCCCCAGAAGACTGAGTTCAAGTTCCTTGTCCTCACTTTGAAATCCTAGCACAGTCTTGCCCCACACTATTTCTATGACATTTTTAAACCTAATCAACTTGCCTGTTTCCTCTGCTCAGTGAGCACTGGCTTACTTTACGCCCCCTGCCCTGCCTGCCTACCGCTAGTGGTTGGGCTTTCAACCTATCTGCCCCACTCTCTGGAACTCCATTCCAGAATCTCTTTGCCTCACCCTTTTCTCCAACTCCTTCAAGCTCTGAATGAAGTCTTTCCTCTTGGACAGCACATCCAGCCATTTTAACACCCCATTTCTATCCCCCGCCTGGACCTCACCCATCCCTAATCCAACCCCCATTCAGGTGATTTAAAAGACCCAATTTAAAGGCAATTTGTTGTTGTTAAGACATGCATTTCCCTCCCATAATTAACAACATATTACATTTGTGTGGCGCTTCTCACTTTGGGAGTTTGTAAGGTGCGGAATTAAAGGGATTTGGACCTGAGCAGGTGTACAGAATCAGGATAAGAGGAGGGCAGAGAAGGATAAAAGGAGAAAATGCCCGAAGGCATAGTCAAAGAGGAAGGTCTTGAGATGTGCGTTGAAGGAGACAAGGGAAGGGGCATGATGAAGGGAGTGTGTGGATCAAGGTCCGAAGGATGGGAACAGCAAGGCTGAAGGCCACTGTTGATGATGTGGTGGGCCAGGCGGGAGACTGCTGAATGAAGGGTTTATATGGTATAAGCAGGTCACAGAGGTTGGAAGAAGAAACCCCGTGGAAGGCTTTGAATGGGAGGATGATGATTTTGAACTCTGTCCTCTGCTGAGCCAGTGGAACTGGGCGAAGGTGTGGGTGCCAGTGTCATGAAGCCTGGTGCGGAAGATGACACAAGTTGCAGAGTTCTGGATAATCTGCAGATTGTGGAGGGAAGAGTTGGGAAGGCTGACAAGCAGGGCATTGGCATAGTCGATCTTAGACCTTATTAATGAATGGATGGATCGGATCTCTGTGGCTTGAGGGGAGACTCAGTGGTAGAGCCAGGAGATATTACGGTGGTGGGGGAAGGCAGAGAGAGTTAGGCACAGATGTGGGGTAGAACGGACAGTTGAGGGTCAAACAAGATACCAAGGTTGTCGACTTCAGTAATGAGATGGAGTGTGATCCATGGATTGTGATGATACCAGTGCCTGAGAAGTGAAGGTGCTGATGGAAGCCAATCAGGAGGGCATTGATCTTAATTGAATATACAGCAATTAATTGATGTACATTCAATTAAGTAACTCATTTTTGAATGTTGTTAATCTCTTGCCATACAAAGGCAACTCATTTGAATTGCAACTGAGCAATAACCTGGGTTCTGCTGTGCCCCAAACATGCAGTCATCGCCTTTACTGTACATGTCTGCTGCAGCGCAGGCCTCTAAATTAATGCCAATTATTTCTTTAATCTCAAGATGGTCCATTTGAAAGGTCACTCAAAGTGCTTTTCAGGCTGGTTTGTTCAGATGCACAATGCTACAGGCTTCACGAACTGGGAATCGATTACCGGTATTTGATCTTTTGTTCTCTTTCTTCGACGTGAAAGGCGCTCTATAAATGTAATTTTGTTATTGTTTCTTTCCATTTGCTCCTCTTGAGTGAGCCACTTACAAACTCCCACACTGTCAATGACACTTGAATGACCTTCCGTAAGTCCAGGAGTTAAACCCAGGTCTTATCATTTGCGAGGTGAGTGCTGGAACCGCTAAGCTACAAGATAAGCTATAACTATGGAGAAGAACCATCCCTTCCAATTTACAACAACAACTTGAATTTATATAGCACCCTTCTCGCAGGGTAACATCCCAAAGCTGTTGTCAGTGGTGGAGCACTACACCAAGCTGGGGGGATGGCACTATCTACAAGTAGACACTATCTACAAGGAAGGTCTTCAGGCACAACTGGAAAATTGGGAAGGATGGGGTGGAGGGTTGGAAAAAAAAATGTTTTAGATTTGCCCCCTGCAACCCGTGAATTGGAGTGCCTTAGCCCAGGATCAAGCTCCACCTTTTATCCGCCAAATAAAAATATGTTTTCAACTCAAGCCTGTTCGTGAGACCCCATCTGTGTACAGCAAGGCTGCCATAGTTACTGAAAAACAAATGTCACTAAGTGTGACAATAAAGTACAGTAAGTGTTACGAAACACTTTTAGATATTTTGACATTGTAGCCTCTGTAAAAATGCCAATTTTTGGGGGTTGGTTTTTGATCAGCTGGGTATCTGACACATGTGGATACTCAATTCACTTCACACTGTATTCTGTGAAGCACTTTGAGATGTCTCAAAGACATGCTGAGGCGCTATATCAAATACAAGGATTACAGTAGACCCTCGCCAAACTGGAGATTACGTTGCTGGAAATCGATGCACTCGGTAAAATCGCGTTCGGTAAGCTTAATAAGTAATGGGAAAAAAGGGTTAGGGGAATCCATCCACAGACTATCCAACCTCAAGCCTCCAGGCACATCCACACCCGACCAACGCAAAGTACGTACTGAGGTGGGCTATGCTGGCTGGCCTGCTCTCCCCGCTCGTCACTCTCCCCTCTCTCACTGACTCACTGGAGACAATAAAACAACACCTTACATACCACAACTTGGCTAAATTATTTTAGCTTTGATCCTTGAAGTGTTAGGCTTTATGAATACAGTAAATATGAACGAAACAATCTTGATTGTGCTTTACCACGCAATGTCTCAGGTTGCTCCGAGGCCAAGGAACCATCAGACTTAGGCAGGAGCTGGCAGCGTCCACCCAAGTGCGCATGTATGCTGGGCCGGCATCCTCCCAAGTGTGCATGCGCATGGGACCAGCCAGCGCGTATACACAAATTTTACTTGCCGCAAAAAAGTGCAGCATATATTTTCTTCACGAATAGGCGAATTCGCTCGAGAAAGTCGCATTCGGCAAGGGTTGACTGTATTATTATGATTATTATTATTATGCCTTCATATCCAGCTGATCAGCCAGGCTGGCTAAGTGGGTGGTCTGCCATCAGTAGTGCCCTGCAGAACTACAGACCACCTGGCTTAGAGCGCCACAGAAGATTGACTAAATTCGACATTCCATAGCCCAGCACATCACTCTGAAGCCAGTTCAGGTCCAAAGATATACTCCCCAACCCCAAATAGCATATTCTTTCTTTCCTGTCCTATAGCATTGTCTGAAGCCAAAGGGTTCATTTACCCATTGACCAAACCCAAGTCCATCAAGACCAAACACTCCATCAACAGGAGAAATGTACTTCCATTGAATTTGAGTCAGGTTTGAATTCCCTCCCCTGTTTTATACTACGCTTCACAAACTTCATTTTAAATTACAGTTTTTTTTCTGCTTCTTTTTGGGGAAAAAACAAAGAAAAAAAATACTGGAACAATTCCAAAGAAAATATGATTTCAAAACAAATATGAGGTTTGACCTCAGGCAGTGATGCAATCTAACACAGGTGAAAGTATTGTGTGAGGGAGGCGAAAAGAAAACACCTCCCAAACTGCAGGTGAACTGCTTTTGGGCTTTTGGAACACCTCTGGGCAAATTGAAAAATTGCACATTAGGTAATTGCCAGTCAGTGGTGACCAATGAAGTGTATGAGTGATCTGCAGGAACTTGGAAAGTGCAGCAGAAGAAATCAGGCAGCTGTTTTGAGCAAGAGAAAAAAAAATCTTTCACAACAACTAAAAAAAACAGCTCCAGTTTTAACATATCAGCTTAACCTTGAGTTTTTGCAACTTTTACACCCAAAGTTTCAAGAACCTGTCTTTCTACTGATGAACATTGAGGGTGTCAGTTATCACCTGCTTTTCGCCTCTGACAGCCAAGTAGTCTGGATTGGAAAGGTTTCAAAGATAAAATGAATGTATTTGCTGTTACCGAGCCCACTTGCGTCAAAAGAAAATGTAGTTGAGGGAGCTGATGGAAATGCTGCAGACAATATCCATTTCGATGTTCCATGTAAATTCAATTTGCAGATAAGAAAAATACAAATGCTTCTCTGCAACACTTGGCCTTATCGCAGACGTTGGGAGTTTTTTTTTCCTCCTTTTGTTATGAGTCCATTTACAGTCAAATGAAACCATGTGACTGTCAAAATAAAAGTGCCTTAGTAATGATATTGTTTTCAGAATTAGAAAGTGTTGAATTGCACAGGACTGATGATATGGTATTGCCGCTGTATTTGGACCCAATGTAGATTCCACCTCTGCCATTCAGACTGTCGGGCCCTGTTAAAAGAAATTCTTACTCAATAGTGACTTTTACATTTCAGCCAAGTTTTCTCAAAAGCTTCCAAGATCTTTGTTAGCATATCCTAGATTGCCTATATTACGAGTAAGGTTAATAAAATGTAATGGAATGCAATGATGCGCTGTGTATCTGCAATGAGCCTTAGTGGAATATCTACAGTAGGAGGCTATTAACTCTGTGCACTCTTAATCAGCAAATCGCTGCCTGCAGCAAATTGCTTTCCCTGGTTAGACGGACACAGCCTGTTTGAATTTGTATGTACAAGCTGAAGCCTCTATTAATAAAATAGTAGAGAATGCTACATGCTGGAAAATTGAACTTTACGTGGCAAGATGAATAACAATTTGAATCTCTGGGTATTTCCATTTCTAACTTGAATTGGGGGCTTAATATGAATAAGGACTTTGGACATAAACTATATAATAAATAGTAGATCATGGATAAGGGCATTGGTATTACCTTGACTTATGTTCTGTGCATATAGAGTAAGAAAAATCACATGGTATACATTATTCTCACACGTCAGGTACTGCGTGGGTAAAGATTATTAAATTATCTGTTAACCACAAAATAAAACCTCTGTAAATTTAAGAAAAATCTGGATTTTTTTGCAGATTGAAAACTCATCAAGTAACCAAATACATAGAAAGAGTTGCTTTATGGATGAACATAATTAGAATATAACAATAATAATCCTTACATTTGGTATAGTGATTTATTGTGTGGCTGACTCATCCAGTAAAGAATTTCAAAGCATATACTGTGAAGGGAATTGATTGTATTTTCTGTGGACAAAATTAAGAATATAGTGTGCTCACTTTCTTGGAAATCAATGGATGCCACCACTGAATAAAAACCAGTTATTTCAAGTTTTATGAATCAAGCCCAAGAGATTTTTAAAAAATTAATTATCTTTCACCAAATAAAACTATTAAAAGCAGTGAAAGTTGACTTTAATAGCCCTTAAGTATGGTTTGTTGCAGCATAAAGCTTCTTCCACTATAATAACAATTGCATTTGATATAGCACTTTTCACGTCAAGAGGATTTCCCAAAGTGCTTCATAGGATTCAGAATAAAGTGTGGTGACTGTTTATTTTGTAGGAAATTTTGGCTAAATCGGGTTATTATGGTAAGAGGCCCTATGGAGGACATATATTGACTTAATATGGACATCATACCCTTCTCTTTAGTGATACAAAATGTCTAACCAAAGTTGGACCAAAAATAATCTTCTTTAACATTGATTTTACATTTTTGCTAAAGTATCTCAAACAATTCCAGGTTCTTTGTTTACCTATATTCAAAATGAGGTGAATAACATATAATGGAATACAATAATGCATCTTTCCAAAACAATAATAATGATAATAATAATCCTTATATTTGCTATAGTGTCCATAGCGCTGAAAGGTCTCAAAGTGGTTTGCAGATAATTTATGTAATTGCTGCCGCCAATTGGCGCATGATAAGTAAATGATTAATGTATCTAAAGGATTGTTGGCTTGGACACTGGGAGAAACTCCCTTCTCTTTTCGAATAGTGCCATGGGATCTTCAACATAGATCTGAACAGATGGACGGGACCTTGTTATAACATCTAATCTGAAGGACAACAACTCCAACAATGCAGCGTTCCCTCAGTGTCTGCACCTGCCAGTACTACTCAGTTCCCAGCCAATGTTGCACTTCATAAATTGTTACAGCACTCAATCCATGACTGTTGTAGGATACTGCTACAGCAACAGTATATTACATTTATATGCACCTTTCACATCGGAAGGACGTCCCAAGGCCCTGGACAGTCAGTGCTTCGGATCCAACCTGGGGTCGGGATCGGGGAGGGTGGAGGGAAGGAAGGGAGGAGAACGGGGGTGACCGATGGCACAGTCAAAGAGGAGGGTATCATAGGTATCACTCTTGAGGCAGGTTAGAGGGAGGGTGAAGTGGAGAGATTGCGGGATTGAATTCCAAAGAGTGGCTAAAGGCTTGCCTGCTGATGGTTCAATGGAGCAGGCGGGAGCCCGTTGAGCAGAGAGAGCGGACAGGTTGGTAGTGGGTTAGGAGGTCACAGTAGTAAGGTTGAATGGAGTGCGCAATTGGCCGTTATGTTTGGACCACAAAATTTAGAGTAAATTAACTTTACAGTATATTCTGTGAAATGCTTTGATGCCATCTCAACAAAGTGATAAGGTGCTTCATCAAATACAACAATACTTATTAGTTTAACTCACAAGTGATACAAGAAGCATTAATGTTGTATGAAGGAAATGTACGTCAGTACTGTATTACAGTTTCTCCCCACTCATCATATGGACTTAATTACCCTCAGAGGTAGATTGTTATTTTGTTCGAAGCCACTGAATTAACCAACAAGTTAGATTCAATACAAAAGGGAGTCAATACATTTTATCTTTTGCACTGCATTTCAGTACAAAGTGTGCTTGACAGCTTGCTATCAGTGTTTCAGCTTGACTTACTAGGGAGCACTCTTACTTTTGGGTCACAAGGCTGTGGATTCAACCTGCACGTTTGGACCTGAGCTCATATTCTGAGCTGACACTCCAGTTGTCATGAGTGCTGCCTTCTTAAAACAAACATTGTACTTGTCTGTGCTTGAGATGAATGGTAAGGTTCCCATAACATTATTTTGAAAAGAGAGAGTTCTTCCAGTGCCCTGGACATGTTTGCCTATTAATAGTCACTACACTTGACACATGCCAGGCAGTGTTTGATGTGATAAGACTCTAAAACTGTAAATTGTTTCATGACTGACTCTGCTCTTTGAGGTGTGTTGAATGCTAGATTTGTCATGTGCAATGGTTCATACTTCAGAATCTCAGTATTGTCCATGTATATAAAGTGGACGAAGTCCATGCCTTCGTCACTTCCCAGCTAGCCTATTCCAATGCCCTCCTTGCTGGTCTCCCCAGTTCCACCATACACAAAAGCCAATGTATTCAAAACTCCGCTACCAGAATACACCCCACTGAATATTCATACTCAGTCATTGTTTCAGACCGGAGCTGAGGTTAGGGTCGGGGAGGGTGGAGGTGAAGGGGGGGATTTGGGATGACCGATGGGACCGTCGAAGAGGAGGGTCTTGAGGCAGGCCTTGAAGGAGGCCAGGAGGGGTCAAGGTGAAAGGACTGCGGGATGGAGTTCCAGAGGTTGGGGCACAATGGCTGAAGGAGTCGGGCAATATTGTGGAGGTGAGGGAAGGCAGAATGGGTCATGGCTTGGATGTGGGAGAGGAAAGACAGTTGTGGATCGAACTAGACACCTAGGTTCCTGACTGGGTTCAGTGCCTTGGGACGTCCTCCCGACGTGAAAGGCGCTCTTTAAATGTAAATTGTTGTTGTTGTTGTTGGGTTGGTGAGGTCGAGTGTGCAGCCATGGAGGTTGATTCGGCCAGTGCCTGATGCTTGAAGGCACTGGCGCGAGCAAATCAGAAGAGATTGCAAGTGTCTCTTCATCCCTGAAAGTCCTAATTTCTGATAGTATCTCATAAACAAGTCTATCCTTGTATTGATGTGGGCGAAGAGCTGGGTCTTCCATGGGATTAAGATGGCTCCAAGGTGACATGCAAAGGAATATTGGGATTGAACCAAATCTCCATGGCGGTCCAGGAAAACTGGTTCTTAAGCCGTAGAGGTCTACAGTACTCCAGGACACTGTGGATGTCAGCCCATCCAGCCTGGCTGATTGTCAGGACTTGAGGCAGACGCAGTGGGGGAAGAGACCAGTCTGTGGGAGCAGGGATTCTCTCCATTCAGCTCCTGTTACCCCTCCAAACCCCAACAGGTAGTGGGGTGCTAGTTGGACAAGCAGTGGGAAGCTTGCCAGAAAATGTTCTCCAAGGCAAGCAGGTTAAACTACAGCAGTACCCACACGCTCTGAGATCTTGCCAATCTGCAACACTGTTCTACTAAAAACTAAGTAAATAGGGTGTGTCCCTCCAGATCGAGAGTGCACATTCCGTTCTAGACACAGAAAATGTTCCACGTGTAGGTTGCATGCATATGTATAACTCTCAGTCTGGTTTGGATAATGATGAGTTTCCACATGTTTCAGACACCTGGCCGACCGAAAACAAACCTGTTCACACAATCTTGTTTTAAAGTTGATTACTCTTACACCATATGCAGTGCTCTCCCCTGATGTAAACATTGACAGTTTATAAACCGTGGTCCTTTTCGTATAACTGTTCCAGTTTTACAATGGTCATTGTATCGTACGCAGAGTGGAGAGATACGGAGACAAACAAAAATTGATCAGAGGGTGAAAATAGAATATGAGGGCAAACTAGAAAGGAACATAGAGACAGAGTTTCTACAAATATATAAAGAGGAAAAGGCTATCAAGGGTAAATGTGGGTCCATTACAGGCAGAGACAGGGGGAATTATAATAGGGGACAAAGACATAGCAGAGTCATTAAACAAGTACTTTGCTACTGTCTTCACCATAGAAGACAGTAAAAACCTACCAAGAATAGAGGGGAACCAAGAAGACAATGTTAATTAGCAATTTAGGGAGATTAATATTAGTAAAGAAATGGTTTAGGTAAATTGTCAGGTCTTAAAACCGATAAATCCCCTGGATCTGATGGCCTGCATCCTTGAGTTTTAAAGGAGGTGGCTACTGAGATAGTGGATGGCTTGCCTATAATCTTCCAAAATTGTCTAGATACTGGAAAAGTTCCCATTGATTGGAAGATTGCAAACATAACACAACTATTTAAGAAGGGTGGGAGAGAAAACATGGGGAACTAATGACTTGTTAGTCTGATATCAGTGGTAGGGAAAATTCTTGAGTCCTTAATTAAAGATGTCGTTATGGGATTCCTGGAAGCCCATAACAAGATTAGGAAGAGTCAGCATGGCTTTACAAAAGGAAGTCATGCTTAACTAATCTTTTAGAGTTTTTTGAGGATGTATCTGGCAGGTTGGATAGGAGGGAACCAGTAGATGTGGTACATTTAGATTTTAAGAAGGCATTTGATAAAGTGCTACACAAAAGGCTATTGCAAAGTCAAGGCCCACGGGATTAATGGGAACATATTAGCATAGATAGAAGAGTGGCTAATGAGTAGAAAACAGAGTAGGGATAAACGGGTCATTCTCGAATTGGCAGGATGTAACTAGTGGAGTGCCACAAGGATCAATGCTTGGGCCTCAACTATTTACAATTTATATCAATGATCTAGATGAGGACATTGAATGTAACATGTCTAAATTCGCGGATGACACTAAACTAGGTAGGAGAGTCAGCTGTGAGGATGATGCAAAAAAAGATTGCAACGGGATATAGATAACCTAGGAGAGTGGGCGGCAGATGGAATTTAATGTGGAAGTGTGAAATTATTCACCTAAGTAGCAAAAATAAAAGAACAAATTATTTTCTAGATTGGGGAGAGGTTAGATAGTGTTAGTGTACAAAGTGATTTGGGTGTCCTTGTACACCAGTCTCAAAAAGTTAGTTTGCAGGTGCAGCAAGCGACTAAGAAGGCAAATGGCATGTTAGCGTTCATTGCAAAAGGTTTAGAGTACAAGAGTAGGGAAGTCTTGCTGCAACTGTATAGGGCCTTGGTGAGACCGCACCTAGAGTATTGTGTGCAGTTTTGGTCTCCTTATTTAAAAAAGGACATACTTGCCTTAGAGGGGGGTGCAGCGTAGATTCACTAGGTTAGTTCCTGAGATGAGAGGACTGACCTATGAGGATAGGTTGAATAAATTAGGGCTGTATTCTCTAGAGTACAGAAAAATTAGGGGAGATCTTATTGAAACACATAAGGTTCTTAAATGGCTGGATAAAGTAGACAGTGAGGGACTGTTTCCCCTGGTAGGAGAATTTATAACCAGGGGTCATAATCTTAAAATTAAGGGTCGGCCTTTTAGAACAGAGTTGAGGAAACATTTCTTCACTTAGAGGGCTGTAGATACTCAGTCCTTGAACATTTTCAAGGCTGAGACTGACAGATTTGTTTTTAAATAGAGAGATTACGGGTTATGGGGATAGGCCGCCAGGTAATTAGAGTTAGGTCAGAAGATCAGCCATGATCTTATCAAATGGCAGGGCAGGCTCGAGGGGCCAAATGGCCTACTCCTGCTCCTAATTCTTATGTTCTTATTATCTGACTCTTCAGTTATGCTTGTCGTGCGTTACATAGTTAACAAGTGGTAGCTGTCTGTCTTTTATAAGGAGTTAAAGAAAGGTAATGGAGAGCCCATCGGTAAATGTAACCAGAATACTTCACATCTCAGTCACAATAGCAATCAGCTATTTCCTCCTTTCTTAGGTCACTACAATTTTGCTCCAGAAACATCCCAGCATCAGGTTCTTAACCTGATGATCTGGTGAGCAGCAACTATTACATTTCTAGATGCATAAATCATGTCAGAGCCAGGTTTGACACCTGCTTCTGATTACCAGTCCACACAAAGGTAGAGCCTCACACACTGCAGTCCGATAGATATTCCGCGAGACGCTCTCTTACTCCCTTATGACTTTTAGTTTGCCGTTCCTGGATCAATTCCCTACCTCTAGTTTTCCTTATTTCGCCCTCTTCCTTTCTTTTGCTCTTTCTCGCTCCTTTCTTGTCTCCAGTTATCTCTCCTTTTGCTTTCCTGGCTCCAGGTATCTCTCCCTCAGATTTCTTGTCACGCCCCCCTCTCTCTCTCACTCTCTCACCACCCCCCCATCCCACCACCACACCCAATGGACAATACATATAGCATCGCTAACATACCCAACTTCTCTGGATCATGTTGGGATTAATGCTCTAATACAATTTTTGTTGATGAAATCCCATGTGCACAAGTACTACATATTGGGTAGTGATTCACTGCCAAATTTTATATCAATCTGCACCCACCCCCCCAAACCACACCCTACCATAGAACAATATAAATGCAGCGAAATATTGTTGCTTAAAGCCTTTATCATTTATCTATAAAACAATTTAAGGGGAAAAAATGTGCATGAAGAATAAATATTAGCGTTTAATATTGTAACATATTTTGCAACTTACAAGAAACACACTTTTTGTGACCTAACTTTTTATGCTGTTGTGTTTCGCAGTTTCAGATTTAAGATTACTCATCCTGCTTCTGCCTTTAACAGTCAAGTCTATTTGTTCAGTAACAATCAATACTCAATTTCACCTAAAAAAAATACAGTACTCTTCTATTATTCTTCCCATTTTCTGGCTTTGCCCAAGATGTATGGTCCTGATTTTGTTTTTAACGGTGTAAAAAACAAAGCTTAATTCTTTCCACATTATGTCTTGTTCTTGAAATATTTTGTGCAAAGTGCGTGGATGCTCACATTTAAGATCATAAATGTTCTGCTTTCAGCTCTGAAGGTTTCACACCTACTTCTTGGCAAAATACCTCAACATTTACGGATTCTCACTTCAGAAAATTTGGCCTGCGTCCTTACTTCTACTTAGCATGAACAAAATTGCACTCTAACCCTGTATTGGCTTAATCCAACGAAAACAGTTTGCATGAAATTATCACATAATGAGATGACCACTAATTTATTAATGGCTAAGTTCTCAATCATGGTTTTTATTAACAGATAAATGAGCATTACTAATCGAGCACAGCTGTAGGACGCTGGCAACGTGTTTTAGTGCAATTTGCGACAAGTGTTGCTGCAAAGGAATCTCACCAGAAGGTCCTTGGCCCACCTCACTTCCAGATGTATGTCATTATATCCTTATGCAGATGAGCTATAAACAGTTCCCTTTGCTGCTTAATTGGTTTCATTTAGGGACACACCTCAGCTGTACATCTTGTGTGATTTCTATTGTATTTGTCCAGGTAACAGCCAATGCAGCTGATACTGTAGTTTGTGAAATGCTGGAAAGGTGCTAGTAGACTATAAATCTTTCAGAATACCAATTCTATACTTCTCACCATCAGCAATGTCCAACAGCTGCAGTCCCATCAGTCCAGCCTTCTTGAAGCTCCACTATTAACCTACAAGGTGACCTGTAGCTCATTGGTTAAAGCACTCACATTGCAAGCAAGAGGATCTAGATTTGATTCCCGGCCGAGCAAAATGTTGGGCAAGTTTGCTTACTCCACACGCCTCTGTTTACCTAGCAGTAAGTAGGAATCCGGTTATTAGTCGATTTGCGGATTGTTTTTCGCGGTGTAATTTATAAAAACAATTTGACCACTTAATAAACAACTGTTTGTAGGCTATTGTTGTGTGCAATTGACTGCGGCTTTTCACATAGAAACCATACAGTCAATTCACTTTACAGTATATTCTGTGAAGCGCTTTGAGACATCCAAAAAGATGTGTAAAGGCACTACATCAAATGCTAGGATTATTATTAAGGTCTTCACCCTCACCTATAAATCTCTTCAAGGCGTAGCAACCTTAAGGTGTTAACATTCAGGGTTAACAAGCACTGTGGGAAGATACCGTGCCGCAATGACCAGTCTGTCCCTGCTGACAAACTAGGCTGGCTGGTCTGTCATCAACAGAACCTTGGAGTAACAGGGGCCCGCCTAGTTCACCAGACATGCACATTTAAGTCAACTGCAACTCAGCATTCCACAACAAGCGTGTGTATGGTCCAGTACAAAATCTCAACCCTGTCGCGCCTTCCTGTGGGAAAGCTTTTACTTCCAATTCTCACCGTTTCGTCTAGTTATGTGGAGGTCACTGGAATTTAACACACATTGCAGTGTGACATTTCTCCAAAGACATAGTATGAGGCTACTCAGAAGGAAACATTTAATGGGTGTTCAGTAAAATACCGTCAGTGACTCACACAGGGTTAATGGGTGGTTGTGATGATATAAATATTGCAATAGAGGTTTACAAAATGTCACCTGGTTAGGGTTCAATTAGTCATTGCCAGGAATCTGACTCCCTTTACAATAAAATGTAGCTTCTTAAACTATATTTGTAATTATTTTATGAATTCTGGAGAAAGAAAACGTCATTAAGGTATTGTAACAGTTTGAGAACAAAGAACATTTAAGTGAATTGCGATAAGGAGTGGAAAGTACATGGTATCACATGACAGTCTATCACATCAGGCTTTACACTATTGTATTGCTTTACACCTATGGTAAACCCACAGTAAACCCCATAGCAGGTGTCTGAGGTAGACAGTAGGAAACCTAAGATGTGTGGTTTTTCTATTGAATAATGTGTTGACTTTTCTTTGGCTGTTAACAAACAACAAAACAAAATCCCAGAAATTGTTTTGTTTAAGTCTGAGAGAGAAGACCTTGCAGAGAACCTAAAAGAAAGGAGACCTTATGGAGTAGTCTAAAATTTTCAAATAAGATTGAAAAAAAACGTAATGCAGAGCAATAGTTTAAGATGCACCAAGACAATAGAACAAGACAACAGTTTAGAGTTACAAAGGGCAATTTCAGAAAGGATAACTACAAGATTTTCTTAACAAAAAATGTAATTAACAACCAGAACAGGGTGCCAGGATGGGTGATTGAGGCCAGAAAATTACACTCATTTAAAAAAAAATGTGATTGTGTGATGAGGGAATAGTAAGGTGGGTGTTCTGGAATAATGAGGGCCTTTTTTTTAAATCCAAATCTTATCTTGCGAGTTCCCACTTGGGAATTGGGAAGAGAAAGGGTAAGCCGAACATAATTGTCCAAAATGAGAAATATGTTTCTTCTCAAATGAAGTGAAGCAGTTAGTTATCTTGACTCTGACCCATCCTCTCCTGAAAAGCTGTCAGTGTGACTAGCAAAGCCTTGCCAGACAAAGCCTGAGGTAGCATTTGGCAATTTGTTTACAGTACTGGGAAAAGGTCATGATGATTATCATCGTTGCAGCAAGTCTTGAAAGAACCCAACAACTGTTAATATTGATAATAAAAATCCTTGTGTTTAATATAGTGCCTCATCATGTCGCTGAGATGTCTCAAAGAGTTGCACTGTCAAGTAGAGTGACTGTATTTTATGGGCGAAACGCGGCAGCCAAGTGTTGTTCCAAAAATAGAAACCAAAGTTGTTGTTTCACACCCAAACTGTGTTTAGGTCCATTTTTTCTTTCCTTTCCAAGGACCTGCAAAGCACTCTACAACAACAAAATGACATTTATAGAGCAGAGCACCTTTCACATCGGGAGGATGTCCCAAGGTGCTGAACAGTTAGGTCGGGACCCGAGCCGGGGAGGGAGGGGGGGTGGGAAGAGTCGGGGTAGAGGCAGGGGGAAGGAGTATAGGAAAGGGGGAGAGTTAGGAGGGCAGCAGAAGGCACGGTCGAAGAGAAAGGTCTTGAGGCCAGCCTTGAAGGAGGACAGGGAGGAAGCGAGGCGAAGTGATTGTGGGATGGAGTTCCAGAGTGAGGGCACAGAGAGGCTGAAAGAACATGACTGCCGGGTTAGTGAGAGGTGCTGCCATTCTAACTGGCTCAGCTCACTGGAACATGACTGCAGTATCAGTGAGAGGTGCAGTAGTAGTAATGCGCTGTGAGTCTCAGAGATCAGCAGCTGATTATCTCAGATGTCTATTTAGAGGATTTGGGTCAAGGATTTCTTCTCTGTTTCCTCCTCCACTGGAATGGAGTGGAGGGAAGCAAAACTACATTAAAATAAAGGGAGGGAATGTTAGCCGGGTGTCTGACACAGGCAGAAACTTATCCGTGTTATCTTTGTGTAACATTCATAGTTTATAATTTCAGCTTCTTGTTGATTTAGCAGTTATTGAGTATTATAGTTAATAGTTCAAATACCTTTTATTGTTAAGCTGTCTGGAATGTTTCCAGCCAAACACTGCACCGTGCTGATATCTCTCTAAGAGGTAGTGCTGCTCCTTTGACCGATCAATGGAATGTGTTTTGATTTGGTCAGCTGGGTGTCTGACACATGCAGAAACTCATCACCATGTTTAAGAGTATCCACCTTACTTACCTAATTCCAGAGAGTATTAGGTACAGATTGGTATAGCTCATGAGTGTGCATTGTACAGCTGGAGTGTCCAGCTGGAGCTTAACCAGCTAAAACTGCATAGCCTGCCATCGGGAGCACCATTCAGAGCGCTTTTGAAAGCACTGTCTGTCAAGCTTCCCACTGCGTGTCCAACTAGAACCATCCTACCTGTCAGATCTTTGGTTTGCAGGGTTAATGGGAGCTGAGTGGGAAGAATCCCTGTTCCCCGTCACTTTTCTGCCACGCAAACAATGAAACCAATCTATCATCAGCAGTAAGCAGCAGTACTAAGGACCTTGCTGGCTAAGGAACTGGATTCCAATACCACCAGAGAACATTAGCTAAATTCTGACATTCTACCTTAGAGCCAGCATCTCTCTAAAGAGATCCTGTTTACTTCCCTTCACCCCTACCCCCACCCACCACCCCCCCCCCTCCCCACAAAAAAAAAGGGAGCACTAAAGACTGTGGTAATACATTGACGGAGGAATGAAAGCCATGTCAGAGCTCAGCGCTGCTTGTTCTGATTGGAGGTTGTGGTGCTTGTGGTGGAAGTTCAGCTTATCTAGTTGTGCACGTTCACTCTTGGCATGTCCAGTCTTTGAAAAGACTGTGTTGTACATCCATGCCCTGCCTGCATCTATTCGTGAGCTCCTTATTGTCATACTAAACCTATTAGCATTTGTTTGAATTCAAGTTATTTTCTTTATCCCCGCTCCCCTAACTCTCTGATGTCTCCAGGCTTTGAAGGATCTGGTGACAGCAGCAATGGTGAGGAACCTGCTTCTTGGTCTCTGCTAAACTGCTCTTGGATCAGTCTGCCTCAGTTAGTGATGCATTCATCACTGGGTTACAAGATTGTAGGTTCAAGCCCCACACTGGGATTTTGAGCTCACAGTGAAGGCTGATACTCTTGTGCAATGCTGCTCTATTGGAGGTGCCATTTATTGATGAGAGCTGATGCCTCCGAGCATCTGTCCATTCAACATTAAACACATGTGTCTCTATTTAATATGATACCAGAGTGTGTTCTGATCAACAATATGTTAAATAAATGAGTTATTCTTGGCAGTTTGAGGTTCCTGATGTTTGCTAAATGGCTGACGTGTTTGTCTATAAATATGATCAACCCCAGATCTTCACTATTCCAGCTGAGTTTCTTCCTGCCATAAACAACATCACCAAAACATCAGCACAGGAATCATTGTATCCCATAGAATATTTGTTTATCTCAGACTGCACGTATCTCCATCTGGTATCTTATCCCAATGATCTTTAATGGAGTATTGGTATTGTTGAGATTTGTTCCACACACTCGCTACTCAGTGGGGAAAAACACCTCTAATGCAGCTGCCCCAATATAGTACTGTGCAACTCTCTGCCTCAGCCCCTTTGTGTTCTCTCTTCCTTGCCTGTCTTCAAATAGGGCCTGAAGACCTTCCTCTTCAACCTTGCTTATGGTCATCTACCCACTCTCCCCTGCTCGGCATCAGTCTCCGCTATTGTTGAGCGCTCCAAGACACTACCCTAAGTGAAGGGTGCTGTATAAATACGAACTGTGATCTCCTATCCCATTTCACATTAATACAGGTTATGTCACCAGTAGGTAAAATAATAATAATACTCCTTGCATTTGATCTGACAAAATTAGATGAAATCAGAGGCACTGAGTGTGTACGTAATAAAAATCCTTGCATTTGATATAGCACCTTATCACATATTTGAGACATCTCAAAATGCTTCATCGAATGTGCTGTAAAGTGAATTGAGTGAATATGTTGTGGGAGAAACATATTCCTAAATAGCACAAAGGTTGGAGTACTTTCAAGGGCATAATGCATCATGGGAGTGCGGTTTCAAAGACATACCACAGAAATTTAATGTACAATTTCTATGTTATTAATCAACAACATGATAACGCGCTATCTCGAATGCAAGGATTATTAATAAACCGACATGAAAGGCGCTCTATAAATGTAATTGTGTTGTTGTTTGTTGTTAATCACTCGGTAAGGCTGTTGTTGTTTTTCGCTTATATTAATCACTGAATAATTTACTACCTCTGTGTTCTGCTATATGTCTTTTACAAGCTGAGATCTAATAAAAAGTTTTTGGTATATGCATAGCCATGAAAGAACAATGGGAATATCTGGCTTCACTGAAGCATTTCAAACAGCTCTACATTATTAATCGGTTGTACAACCTCAAACATGTTTCCTGTTACTGTAGCACCATCTGCTGGGCACTCTAAATTTTGGAACATAGGAGCATTCCATTACAACTTGTATTTATGGGGCACCCTTCATCCATCAAGGAGTGGTGATCAGATCTTTTATTTCCATTTCACAGCCTTTTTTCCACTTCTCTTAAGTATCGATCTATCCCCCTTTCAAACATCACAATTCTTTCTGCATCTCTGACTTCACAGTCATTCCACTTCTCATGATTCTTTTAAAAAAAATTGAATTCACCTTTGACCAATTTTAGCTCCAATTGTAAGATTACGTCCCTAGTATTTTAAACACCTCAGACAGATAATCCCGTAACCTTCTTGACTCCGTGGACCATAAAGCAAGTTTCCCCAACCATCTCAACCCTCTAAACTAGGTATTAATCTGTTAAATCAATAAATGCCCTCAAAGTCTAACATGTCCCACCCCATTAACTGAAGTGACCAGCCAGCAGTATCAAGTGCTTTGAGACATTCCGCCCCAACGTGAAAGACATTATATAAATGTAAACTGTATTGTCACTCTCTTAAAATTGAGGACTCCAATTGAATGCACCAATACTGTACACAAAGTGATGCCTCACCAATGTTCAGTACAGTAATAATTATTTGATATAATAATCCAGACTCCTTGTGATACACTCCAGTGTCCCATTAACCTTTTTGATTGCTCTCTGAACCTGCATTGTTGCATGAAGTTTGGGATGATCTTCTCCTATCAGTAAATTTACCAACTGTGCATTTTATTCTCCATTGGTTAGGAAACTTGAGTTTATAATGAAATCCCCATGTGGAAAATATAGGGGTCATTGAGGTGACATTTTACTGTCAATGTGATGTATGAGTTTTTTTATGAGATTTTGCTGTTCTTATCTGGGCAGAGGGGGATTTATACTTTTTAAATAGTTTGGTCCTTGGAGTGCCAGGAATTTTAGAAAATTCAAAGCTCCCTGTGCAAACTATTCCTGAAAACAATTGCTGCATGGGCCTGTACACAAATAACAAATCTGTAACAAATCCAGAGAGCACTGTAATAAAAGCTGTTCAGATATCAAAAGGGCTTCTTTACTGCAACATTAACGCTACAGACCTGAACCAAACACTTGAAATAGTTTGAATGTTTAAATACTTCACGTCTGCTCACTCTGGCATCTCTCTCTTCTATTCTCTTGCTTCTTAACGGAGGGAGGACCAAAGCTACATAGGACTTTATAGGTGGGATTCAGGATTTTATATAGAGGGGCATTGAATGTAAGAGCAAGTGGGTATTGTTGATTCTATGCAAGGCTTTGGTTAGGCCACAGTTGGGAGGATTATGCCAAGTTTTATATTCCAGATCCAGTTGTTTTCCAAGACAAACATTCAAACCATTCAAGTGTAATCACAGATGCAGTCTTTTCCCTGGATACTATAAGGTCAATTTTGGATGCATCTGAGTTTGTGTCAAACACCAGGAAGTACCAGCTATACCTCCCCAAATTGCATCCCTGAATCTTGTTCTTCTGGTTTCCTCCTAATTTTCATTCCAAATCTTTGCTTTACAAAATACTAATTTCTCCTGGCTCATGTTTGTGTGGGCTACATTCACCCAATAGAATACATGGGTAATTCTCTTAATCATTGTCCTAGCACAAGAAGTCAGTGCCTTAGGATGTCCTCTCGACATGAAAGGTGCTATATAATTGTAAGTTTTGATTGATTGAAGTCTATTTGCCATCAATAATAATATTAATAATATTCCTTGCATTTGATAGAGTGATACAGCGCTTTTTCGCATCTTCTAGACATCTCAAAGCACTTCATAGAATAAACTGTAAAGTGTATTGACTGTATATTTGTGGGTGAAATTTGGCAGCCTTTTTTTTGTCTGGATTATTGTTAGGCGTGTGGAGTAAGGAACGGTGTCACCCTGCCTGGAATTGAACCCAAGTCTCTTGCTTTCAAGGCTAGTGCTCTAACCACTAAGCTGCAGGACTTTAATAGTTATGACACAACCATTGTATTTAAATACTGTGTTAATATCTTCCATCTATGCATCAATAATTAATTATAATTGTTACATTTGATGGAACACCCTATCAAGTAATTGAGCCATTTCAAAGCGCTTCACAGAATATATTGTAATGTGAATTTATTGTGTATTTTTGTGGGCGAAGTGTGGCAGCCAATTGTGCACAGCTATGTCTCACAAACAGTTGTGGATAGATTTCTTTTGAGGGATTATTACCCATGAGTTTTTTTTAACTTATTGCTAGGTAATCAGTGACGTCTGGAATAACAAAACTTGCTTAAGGTTTCACCCCACTCAGGAATCAAACCTGGCTCCTCTCACTTGAAGCGAGCGAGCAAGCTAACATCTCTTTGGGAGTCCACAAATCTGCACTTGCAGCCTGAGGCCAGTAAACAGTGAATCAAAAAGCGATAACAGGTGATGTCTGCTCATACCCCTCTAACCATGGTATGGATGTTCAATCTCTATTGATAAATTACCTGTTACATCTACTTTCTTTCTCCCTCATGTACTTCTGTGGTTAGTTACTGAAATCTTCTACTCAACGTTTCTCAGGTAAATTATGGATGGGCTGAATTCAAAAGGTTGTGTGAGATTTTCTTTGAGCTCATTAAGGTTTCATTTGCTTGCTGTGGTCTCGGCAGATGAGTCCCTGTGAAATTTTGCGACACGGATCTAAATTACGCTGTGTCTTTTCATGTCCGTTGGGCAGAAATTTTGTTGAATTGACACAGAACGTACAGTATAAACTAGGCATTGGAGACTCTGACTCATCAGCAGCTGGGTGGATGGTTGATGAGAAGATCTCTCTGCTGATAAAGCAGCATATCTATTAATAATAAGTGAGGAAAAGGAAGCAGACAGTTCAAACCCACCGTCATTTTACACTCAGCATCATTTTGATCATTCAATAATTGTATCTTTAAAGCGATTAAACATAAAGGCCGTTTGGACACGACTTGGCCTCAATGCAAAATACACTATTTCAAAATAGCAAGACACAAAAAAAACCTCATAATTTTATTTGTAACATTTCAACATTGTAGTTTTAATAAGTTAACCCTTTGTTTCCTTCCTTACCATTTTCTTGACTTTTCCCTCTTGAAGGTGGTGACTTATTGCTGAGGCAGATGCTCTCTGTACTTCGCCCTCTTTATCTGTGAGCTCGGACAAGGATTGAAACTGATCCTGTCCTCACTCCAAACCCCACAGAAATCACAGGGTCCTGATCTGGAGAGGAGGCCAACACACAGATATCCTAGTTGGGAATCAGCTGACTTAACCCAACCTGGAACCTGCCTGGTCTCTCTCAGTAACAAGCAGTATTCACTGAACTTTATTTGCCATTTGGAATTCTTGCTCTGTGAAAGGCCTTAATGGTAATTGCTGATTCAGATTTATTTACTCAATTACATTACAGGTCTGAAGTACTACCCTAAATTAACAGTTAATTCAACTACCCCGATCACAGTTTCCTTTCAATAAAAGCTGCCTGTTGTCTCTGGTGAAGGTATAAAATATTTGCAGGCCAAATCATTCCTTTCATAGAAGAAATATTGACTTTATGTCTTGGCACTTTCTCTGTAATTTTTAGATTTATAGAATAGTTCCTGTATATATTTTGTTGTGTTTCTTCTGCTGATAGTTGCTGATAAGTTTAAGATTTACAAAACTATCATACAATAATGATCCGTGCATTTGATATAGTGCCTTATCATGCCTTCGAGAAGTCTCAAAGCACTTTATATATTGTAAAGTGTATGTGTAATTTTGTGAGTGAAAGGCAGCAGCCAATTCAGCACAACATTGTCCCACAAAAAGTCATGGTTTGAGTGATTTTTTTAAAGGGATTATGACCCCCCAGAAAGTAATCTGCCAATTGACAAACACCTACCTACTGCTAGGTAAACAAAGGTTTATGGAATAAGGAAACTTGCCTAAGGTTTCGCCCTGACTGGGAATCAAATTCAGGTTCTTTCGCTTGAGAGGTGAGGAATGATTCCTATTTCACTTGATTCCAAGCTGATTGCAGTCTCATAACCAATAATGTATTTATTCTTCCTTTGTAATATCAATGTTGCTACATGTTGTTGGCTGAAGTATGTGTAAGTACCAAGCTGTAAAAACATATAAATCATGGCCTTGCCCGAGTTACTCTAAATTTACCATTTCCTGAAAGAGCTGTCATCTTAACTTGGCAAGAAACCACAAGTTATAACTCACTTTGCGTTTCCTTTGTGTTTCTGAAACTTATGCCAATGGGATCCATCTTATGTGCTACAATATATACTTATATTGTTATAAAATAAATACCTTGATGATAGATCCCCCAATATCTGTCACTCTAAGTCAATTGAGGGTAATAATTCCATTCAAAGAAACGAACACTCAATGCACGACTGTTTGTTGGACTCTGTTGTGCACAATTGGCTTGTACAGTATACTTTTACAGTATATTCTATGATGTGCTTTGAGTTAAGTTTAAACATAATAAGGTGCTATATCAAATGCAAGGATTATTATTATATATTATATATAATTATACTATACAGTGTATATTATAGTATACATTATTATATTGTTATAATCGAAAACTGCCCCTTTCCAAATTTACTTTGGCCTTAACATCAATTCATGGGAAGTCAGATTCTGGGCTTGCCATCTGAATCACAGACAGATACAAACACTTTTATTTTCTAAAATCACACATGCTTATATTTTGTTGTATCTGTTTTGCGGTGTGCCTTGAATAAGGCACACTTTATCTTGTTTTTTCAAATTTTTGAGAATATTACCCATTTTTCAAATAAGTAGAACAAAAAGCGTTCCTGTTAGAACAAGCTCTGTAATCACTTGCTGGAACTCGAGTAATGCACATTTTGAATGGTTCCTTTATTTATAAATTCTTTTGCTTGTGTGTAGGATTTATAAATTATTTTGGTTGTGTGTAGGATACCTAATGGTGGGACAAAGATGCTGGGACAAAAATTCTCCTGATCTCATGACTTGCCCGAGGCCAGTTAATTTTGTGTTTGTGTCCTTCAACTTTGTGATCAAAGTTTAAACAACATGCTTATGAAAGCATTATCTATGCCTTTCAGTGTTTTAAAGGTCTGGATAAAGTCACTTCTCAATTTCCCACTTTCAAATGGAATAATTTAAATTCCGTGATCTTTGTATACAAGTCTTTATAATTTAGTAGAAATATTCTACTTGCCCATGAACTCTAATATGTAATGCTGTTTTGAAGATAGGGAATCCACAATTCCCTATAATATTCCAAACATAATGAACAACAACAACAGAATTACATTCCAAGGCGCTGAACAGTCAGGAGTCAGGACCCGAGCACGGCGGGTGGGTGGGGAGGCAGGGTGGATATGAGGGAGGGCAGAGAGGTAGTAGGTTGCTGAATACATGGTCGAAGATGAGGTTCTTGAGATTGGTCTTGAAGGAGGTAAGGGAGGGATGGAGCGAGGTGAATGGTTCGTGGGATCAAGTTCCAAAGGACAGGGGCAGAAAGGTTGAAAGCTCAGCCACTGATGATTAGACAGGTTGCGCAGGAGACATGGAGCAGGCCAGAGCCTGCTGAACAGAGGGAGCGGACAGGGTGATAGGGAGACAGTAGGTCAGAGAGGTGGGGGGGTCGTGGAGCCTGTTGAGGGAGAGGACATGAGCTGCAGAGTTTTGGATGACCTACAGCTTGTGAAGAGTTAGGGAGGCTGACAAGAAGGATGCTGGCATAGTCGAGCCTTGAGATGACAAATATGTGTATAAGGGTTTCAGGTGCCTGATGGGTGAGGCAGTGGTGGCGGAGACCGCCAATGTTGCAGAGATGGTGGAAGTTAGTGCTGGTCATGGCACAGTTAAGAATGATAAGAAGCACATTATCAGGTGGTATAGGCCGATTCAATAACAACTTTTAAAAGAGAGGATGGTTATTTGGGGAGGACGAGTTTGCGGGGTTATGGGGAGAGAGCCAGGGAGTGGGCTTTGAGTGGGCTTTGACTTGAATAGCTCTTTTCAAAGAGCCGGCACAGACACGATAGCTGAATGGCCTCCTTTTGTGCTGCAAAATTCTATTATGATTTGCTTCTTATATTGGATAGTAAACAGAGAACAACGGAATAAGAGCAAGATTCAAATGATATATTTAAACAACAAAGTTTGCTGTTTTCAGCAATAATTCATTCTCTCAAAGAAATACTGTAGCAGTCTGTGGGAGATAAATGTTGCCTACAATGGGGAATACAATAACAGTTGTCTCTAACAGGGACCTGGATAAGCTTTTGATGCAGGAGAGAAAATACTGTGTGTTTCACCTATAAAATACACAATCACTACACCTTACAGTACATCCTGTGAAGTACTTCAAAACACGATTAGATAAGCTAAGGCTCTTTAGTCTCAAGCGAAAACAATTCAGATGCAATCTCATAGAGATGTGTATATTTTTAAATGGGACTGAAAATGTAAACCCAGACATGCATCAAGATAGTAGAATAAGAGGACATAGGTTTAGAATTGTAAAGGGAAATATCCGGACAGATACTAGGAAGGTTTGCTTTGTGCAGAAGGTAATCAACAACCAGAAAGGGTGGCCAGGGAAGGTGGTAGAGGCCAGAGCACTAAACTCATTTAAAAAGCAGTTTTATGCAGTGATGAGGCGACAGTAGGGTTGGTGTTCTGAAGAGATGAGATCAGATGGACCAAGGGATTTACTTTAACCAGACCAATTTGTGATTTTATAATCTTGTAACAAATTCACAATGCCTAAACCACTATTTCAAATGCAAAAAAAATCAGTAAGAATAATATTACAAAGATAATTATACAATATATGACAAGCAAGTATACAAAACTGTGCATTGAGGTTCTCAAGGGAATTAAAATATGAATGACAGAAAATTGATAAGAATAGGATTGAAATGTTTGTCTGGGACAATGATTATCATTGGGAGCGTTTGGATCAATCCAAACTTGGGATTTTTAAAAATTAGGCTTTGTAACAAAGCAAATCTGGTACTCAAGGGGTTAATGGTTGCTGCACCCTAAGCTCTGGATCTCCCTGCCTCCATTCCTCATCCTCAACCCCTGTTTATCTATTTTTAAATCCCACCTTAGATTTATCTCTTTGACCGTGCCTATGTCACCTCTACCTTCTTCCTTGCTCGGCGTCCAACCCCATCATTGTTCAAGCATTGCGAGTAGCTATCCTGCATGAAGTGCGCTATATAATGCAAGTTGTTGTTATTATTGATAATAACAATCCTTGTATTTGATATAGCACCTTATCACGTCGTTAAAACTTCTCAAAGTGCTTCACAGAATATACTGTAAAGTGAATTGACTGTATATTTTATCAATTGCGCACAGCAGTGTCGCACAAACAGACGTGGATTGAGTGACCAAAATACTATTATTATTATTGTTTTTTGGAGGGATTATCTTGGAAAGCCATCCACCAATAGACTGACAACTGAATTCCTACTTGTTGCTAGGTAAACAGAGGTGTGTGGTGACAGGAAACTTGCCCAGTGTTTCATCCCACCCAGGAATCATACGCAGGTTCTCTCGCTTGCGAGACAGTTGCTCTAGCCACTAAGCTACAGGAATCCACTTTAATAATGTTGATGTGCCAATCAAAGGATCCTGATTTAAGGTACCTTATCTTGGGGTTTACTAGTGTTCAGCAGCTATAGAGTTAATCATGTTTTAAGCAGAATGAAGTAAGACAGCTGGGCTACAGCTGCATAAAGTGTAACGGATCATTTTTATGCATTTAATGGTAAATCCATCATATCCTGGTTTTTAGGCTGTTAAGAATTTCAAGTATGTTATATCCACGTGTATTTCTATGTATTGTTAACACTGTATATCACTCATGCTTTTAACACTTAGAGAAACATTAATAATGTAAGGTCCACAGTTTGTTCCGCTAAATATCTGTCCCCCTATATTACAACATGAGAAACATGGAGAATACTCATATTAAGTTTGGGTTGATTTGATCAGGACATAAGTAAATTCCACTGAAAGTGGTATCCCCTAAAGATCTTTATTTTATTTCTTTTTCTGCTCATATATCAATTTCTTTCTATCTGCTGAAATGTGCCACATACTGTACTAGGCTAACATTTGCAGTATTTCTTGAGTTCCTCAACTTAATTAACCGTGGGGCTAGCAATGTTTAATGTGATCTTCGCTAAGGTTTGAAGTTCATACTGAATATGCATCTCAAATTTTTAAACTGATCCATTGCTGTCTTGTATATTTCAAACTATAATGCCAGAGGCCAGACTTTGAGAATTTTATGTCCTTAGCGGGGCAGATAAGTATACTTTTTGTTTTAACACTTATTTCCTGGGCTTCCTCTCTCATCCAGCTCTGTAGGATTACAATTCCTTGTTTCCAATATTACCTGTCCCATCACCTCTACTTTATCTCCTTTAAAGGTTTCTCTTCTCACATGGTCATCTGTTCACTAAAACCTGTCAGATAGTAAGCCCTGGATGGGCCAAAATTTCCACTAACTCAATATGGACAAAATAGAAACCACCCATCTCTGGGATGAAATTGTTACGATCACATTAAACACTACTATCAACAGCAACAAATTTGCACTTATATAGTGGCTTTCACGTCAGGAGGACATCCCCAAACGCTGAATAGTCTGGTTGGGACCTGAGCGGGCGGGGGGGGGGGGGGGGGGGTAAGAATGTGGTAAGAATTCACACCAGTTGTTGTTAACACCAATATTAATAAAATTAAAGAATGCCACCAAATGTTTTTTAATTTGCCCACAAAACACACAGTCGCAGTACTTTACAGTGTATTCTGTGTAGGATTTTGAGACAGCTTGATACCATGGAAAGGAGTTATTTAATTCCTTATTAAGTAGGTAGGGTGCTGTATAAATGTAAGTTGTTGTTATTGTAAACGTAGGTCCAAACGAAAGCACTGTCAGGTCGGGTGGCACTAATTAGACAGTCAGCAGGAAGCTGGTCGAACATCAACAGCAACAAAAACAACTTACATTTATATAACTCCCTTCATGTTGGGTGACGTCCATCTCAATAGCAAGCTGGTTTGGGTTGGTTACACTCCAACCTTACCACAGAACAATTTTCTGATTTCCTCATGTCTTGGCTCTTGTCACCCTGAGATTAGTATTCTCTGGAACCTCCCTCCAGGGACAGAATGCACATTACATTCCAGACACAGGAAAATGTCCATGCGGAGATGACAGACATATATGGATAGTGGTTGCAGGCATAGAATGATTAAAAATGTATGAGGAAAAGGCAGGAGAATTAGACTCATTCAGAGAGACAGCACAGGCATGATGGACAGAATGGCTTCTTTCTGTGCTGTGATTTTCATGGATTGAAATAGGTTTGGAATCACTTTTGTGCCTATATTCATGTGAATATTTATAATATTTCAATTCGCATTCAATATCACTTAAAACAAATTAAGCTTCTTTGAAGCATTGCACAAATAATACTCGTTATATTTGATACAGCACATTCGGGTCGGGAGGACATTTAAAATATTTATTGTGTAGAGAAGCAACTGTGTTATTTTAGACAAATGCTGCAGTATAAAAAATGTCAAAGCCTTTATGACAATTGCACAGGTTGTAGTATTATTATTGTAGCTGAGAGTACCTTCACCTGGAATTAGGTGTGTTTGAAATGTTGAGAGAATAACAGACACATAGCACATCACATCGCCCAACAGCAACCCATCATGGGAACCAGTAACGAGCATTTAATATGATAAAATGATACAGCCTGAGATGATTTTAACAACACCCACGGCAGAATGTAGTGCAGAGTTCAAGTGTTTTGATCTGACTTCCTTTGCTTATGAATGATGGGCAGCAGGGTGTGGGAGGGGGAAATTCCTCCAGTTTAATATCACCGCTCTCACAGACATTAAACAGATCTCCAAGTGATAAAACAGATGTGTCAAATGCATAAAACCTGTCTTAAATTTAACGTTTAACACATTAAAATCTCATGAATGTGATGGATCATCATTGAAAAAATTACTTTGGGAGAGAAAAGAAGATACAATCATTCATTGTTCAGTCGAACACTGTTCTGAAGTGTATTAATACGCACTGCCTCTTTGAAAATGGCACAATTTTTCCTGAATGAAAGAAAGTAACTGTTGAAGTCCCTGGAACCCGAATTGTTTCTCTCTACGATGTATTGCACAGCCCACATTTTATATCATTCAGATTGTGTTTTTCCCTCTATGATTTATATGGAGTTTCCCTTATTGTGTGGTCTCATAATTGGATCAATAGCAATTCTCTCAATATATGGTCTTTTACTACTGCTGCTACTCAGTTCCTTCTCATCACGCTGTTTGTGACTAATGGCTACATACCGATTCCTGATTCCATCATTTTTCGCTGCTCATCCCACAATAGCTTCTAGCAAATCAGCTTTTCATCTCCTACTGTCTGCACAGCTCCACATAACCAGTTGTTGTTCCCATGATATCTGACTACCTCTCACACACTGTCTTCTCTCATCCCGGAGTTTGTTGTTAATGATTTCATGCCGCTTTACCTCATCCCACAGGTTCTGATGACTGGTCTCATGCTGACTTGTGTCACTCTATATTTTTTTCATTGCAGATCAACTGCAGTGTCGGCTTGGCTTTTGTTTGTTTGTAGGAGCTGTGGTTACCAACTAATTGTACAGCTGTTTGTGGAACATTGCTGTGTTTAATTGGCTGCCGCGTTTCGCCCACAAAATATACAGTCAATTCACTTGATAGAATATTCTGTGAAGCGCTTTGCGACACCTCAAAGATGTGATAAAGCACTATATTAAATGCAAGGATTATTTTTGTTATTATAACGCTGTCTGGCGTGCAGAGCGCTATGTAAATCCAAGTTGTTGTTGTTGTAAATGCAAGTTATTGATACTCTGGTTACTGATATTGTAGTAGGTTTTCTGCAATGATGAATCCCAAATCACATGCTATACTCTGATTGTGGTCTCACAAGTGTCCTGTAAATTCTTATCAGTAACTTTTATATTCTATTCTATTCCTCTAACTATGAATCTAGATCCACTTTCTCCTTTTAATCATGTGTTGGTACTACAACACAGTTACTGATCAGGGTCCAGAATCTCAATTGCAGTTTGCTTATACTGTATGTTCAACAGCGTTTCCTATTTGTTTCTAACCATTGGTTGGTTCTAACTTGGCAGAAGTAAAAATGAGGCATAAATGGTTCAATGACAAATGCAAGTAATTACAGTTTCAAACTCCTGTAAGTCTTGCTGAACTAAGAGTCTGGAAATAGTTCTGAATCTTTAAGGCACAATAATGTAAAACTACTTACTCCAATACTCCCTGGTAAGTACAGCACATCTCACACTTTTCACTCAGTGTTTCCATAATATTATGTATGTCTTTATATTAAATACTGCCTTATTTTGTTCCCAGTTTGGCAGCAGCAAACCATTCCAAAAAAGACTAAATTTGAACAGAAAAATTAGTGTTGAAACGAATAATAATCAGCAATCCTTGCATCCGACAAAGTGTTTAATTACGCTGTTGAAATGTCTCAAAGTGCTTCACAGAAGTTACTGTAAAATGAAATGAATGCCTATTTCTAGGAGAATGCGGAAGTCAATTTGCACACATCAAAGTCCCACAAACAACCATGAAGAAAATGACTGGGTGACAAAGAGAGGGAAGAATAAAAGCCAAAAATATAACACAGAAGGAGGTGGTCAATGGAGAAATAACTTAAAAGAAAATTGTGCAACAGAAAGAGGAACAGCATTGAACAGACTGAGTAGAAGAGCTAAATAACTCTGAGATTTTTTTAAAAAACAATTTTTTTTGCCTTGCGGTAACTCGCAGATGTTATACCACCTGGAAGTAATGATCATTTCACCCAACATATTTCACACAGTTCCTGACCAGCTGGCATATGAGCTGATCCCAGCATGTGATCGATTTGTGACAGCTTAGCACATCTCGAGCTTCTTCTGAGCTGACCCTGTTTATAACCACTGACTGCCTGTATTGTGCAGCCTAGAGCAACGCGTTGCTGACTGCTGCCCTGAGGAAAATGTGTCCGGTTCACATCTGGGATATCGTTGCGTATTTCTCAATCATGGGTCCGCACTGTTCTGTTCAGTCCCTTCACATAAATACTAGCCCAAGGTCACAATAACGCATAGGTTCCCGACCCAAGCTTCCTGAATTTGTGCTAAGTAAATCAATGAATTACAAAACCCTCCAATAAACACTGAAATGTGATCTTTCAACAGAACACGGGCCATGTGAAAACAACATATGTTGTCATAAATAAGAAAAGCCTGAGATGTCTACATATGCGGGTTACAATGTGCTATTCACTAGCTGTCGTCCACAATGCCTTAGAACCCCTTTTGCATAAAAAACAATTATGAAGGAATTGATCAATTTATAAGAAAACATTATAATCTTGATAATAATTCTTGCGTTTGATATAGAGCCTGATCATGTCTTTGGGACATCTTAAAGTGCTCACAGTACATACTATAAAGTGAATTGACTGTATGTATTGTGGATGAAATGAGCCAATGAGAATAAAGAGAATAAGAAACGATAGGAAAGAAATTCCTCATTAAATGAAACAACATTTGCGGTTATATCTTAACAGAGTGAATTAATTCAGTTTTCGCTTACGTCAGTATACTATATATATACTTAGCAACATAAGGAAATTCACATCTCTCGGTACTGGAAGTTAAGTTGTGTCCTGTGCCTGCAATGTAGGCTCATATAAGAGACTTGCTACACATTGCGTTTCTTATCTTTCCAGGTGAGAGGCTGACCTGCGGCTGGGTACTCCAAATAGTGAGAGAATAATTGTGTTGCAAATGCACCATTTCACCCATTCTTCCTCTTCCCTGTGTTCTTTATTAGCTCTAAGTTTCAGTAGTTAACAAAGATTTTTTCTCTCTCTCTGCTGCATCTTTGTTTGAGTAAATCCCATTGCAGAAAGTTACTGAAAAAAGATTGCTATTTTTAGCAGCCAATGAAAGATAAATCCCACTGTTTCCAGTGCAAATTTATTTTTCAGCAGATCCTTAAAACTTGCAGTCTGTCAGGTTCTGAAATCATTCCTCCTTTACTAGCTGCAGCCTCTTAAAACCCAACTACTTGCTATATTTTGATTTATTTCGCTCCTTATTCATTCTGATGTTGGCGATATTAGTTAGGTCATGCACTGTGGTGTTTAAATCATTCATTTAAGAGTCCTGTAGCTCAGTGGTTAGAGCACTCGTCTTACAAGCGTGAGATCTGTGTTCGAATCCAAGCAGTTCAAGACAAAACCTTGGACAAGTTTAGGAAATAAACTAAAGAGAGGTTGAGTACGCTAAAGGAAAATAAAGCTTAGGGCATTAAATTGAAAAATTCATTTAACTTTTTAATCTGATTTAATTTTCAACAGGAAATTCAAATACTGTACAGTATTTGTACCAATATATTTTCAGTTAAGGGAATAACTTGGTTGGTGTTCAATCAAATCCTGTCAAGAGGCCACCTTGTTGCCAATATATTCAATTTTCGGTAATAGTCAATAAAAGCAACTATTCCTGTTCCATCCCCTTCATGACTTATCTGTTCCAACCATGACAATATACATTTATATATAGCACTTCTCACGCAGTGTAGTGTCCCAGACCGCTCGACAGTGGCAGAGTACTGTTCCAATATGCATTACCTTACAATTATCCACATGAAAATCCCCCTGTCTCAGCTTCCATATGCTTGGTCCATATGTCTTTGCATGCTATCAACATCTCTTATACTTGCCAACTGGCTACATCGCTTTGTTGCATAATACTGTGTTACCAGCCTCTGTTGCTTATGAATGGTCAACAGCAGGCAATTGACCCAGATGGAGATTGTTTTTTTCACTTTACTATCATCTTTCTTCTATTGCGATGCCAGCTTTCATCCAGTGAGCTGAATATCTCATCAATTCCATCAGCTTTAACCCTTTAAGTTCTTGCATTGGAAGGCTGTCAAATGTCTTCTGCAAAGCTAATCTTGCTGCGGTTTGAGGCGTATGCAATAGTGCAAGATGTTTTAGCCTCCTGAGAAATATCCAATTGAGGATAAATCTAACAATATAAATACCGGAAATAAATTTTTCCACTCAACCCATGGACCTCTTTGAAAATTATTTCATGATTTGTGTATTTGACACATAAGAAATAGATTTATTCAAGTATTTTTCACTTTGTAGCATTCAACGTTCTACTTCAGAGTAACTCTGGAGACACACACATTTTCAGACACCTAACTTAATCAAAAGCAGGACTCAGCCTTCAATTTGCCTGTGTGCAACATCTGTTCAAACTGACTAACTAGCTCCATTATTATGAAACTATTCTCTGTAATAGCAGCAGCTCTAACAAAACAGAATGCAGCGTTCTGAGAAATTAATAATAATCCTTGCATATGATATAGAACTTTTCAAGCCTTCCAGACATCTCAAAGTGCATCACAGAATATACTGTAAAATGAATTAACTGTATATATGTGGGTGAAACATGGCAGCCAATTGCCCACAGCAGTGTCCCACAAACAGTCTAAATAAAAATTTCGAAGTCATTATTATCAGGCGTGTGGAATAAGTAAACTTGCCCAAGGTTTCACCCTGCCTGGAATTGAACCTAGGTCACTTGCTTGCAAAGCAAGTGCTCTAACACTGAGCTATAGGACACCACAATTATGCTAGTTTACTTTTTCAGTAGTAATATTCAAACGATAATTGAGTTTTACTTTACAAAATACAAAATAGTAATTATAATAATACTTGCATTTGATATAGCTCCTTACCGTGTTGTTGCACTCAATGTGCTTCACAAAATGCAAGTAAAGTGAATTGACTGTATATTTTGTGGGCGAAACGCAGCAGCCAATTAATTCCATGGTGTCCTGCAAGCATTCAAGGATTGAGTGATCAAATAATAATATTTTGAGGAGGGGTTATTTTGGGAAACTTTTGAAAATTATTAAATAAAACTAGGCGTGGAATCATACAAAAATCCAAATAACAATCCAAAAGTAATAGACTGAAGTGCAAAATGAAAGACTTTAAACAGTTAGACTTTAACTACATTAACTAGGAAGGGTAGTTGAGGCTAGGACACAAAATAGAATCCCATGGTATTAAAGGAGGCAGTGGCAGCATGGATACAGAACTGGCTGGGAGACAGAAAGCAGAGAGTAGTGGTGAACCAGTTTTTCTGATTGGATTGAAATGTACAGTGGTGTCCCCCAGTGGTCAGTTTTGGGACTACTGCTGTTTTTGGTCTATATAAATGACCTGGACTTGAGTGTAAGGAGTACAATTTTCCAATTTTGCAGCTGATACAAAGCTAGGAAAAGTAGTAAACAGTGAGGAGGAGAGTAGCAGACTGCAAGAGGATGTAGACAGACTGGCAAAAGGTTAAGAGGAGACTAAATATATGTTTTCAAAATCATCAGGCAATTCGATAGGGTGGACAAGGATAAATTATTTCCAATGGTGAATGGGTCGGTAACCCCAGGACATCGATTTAATATAATTGTTAAAAGAAACAGAGGGGAAGTGAGGAGAATTTTTTTCACACACCGATTTGTTCAGATCTAGAACGCATTGCTTGAAAGGATGGTGGAAACTGACTCGATAACAACTTTTAAGAGAAAAGTAGATAGCTGGTTAGTTGTGGAGGACATGTTTGCAGGGCTATGGGGAGATCACAGGGGAGTGGGATTGATTTGGACAGTTCATTTAAAAGAGCTGGCACAGACACAATGGACTGAGAGGCCTCCTTATGTGCTGTAGAGTTCTATGTTCGCTAGTCTAATTTTAAGCACAGCTTGATACAGTGATGGAAAGATGGAGGCATGGGTATTCTGGAAGTATGGGATCAAAAGGCCAAAGGACTTTCCTCATCCAAACCTGTCTTGTAATTTTGAGTTGAGAAATAATTGAGCTGCCAACATTGAGGACAGGATAACTTATCAAGCAGTGGTGCATGTCCATTTGTCATGAGAAAACTGCATGAAAGATTGCCCTGATCAAAATCTATAGTAAAACCATGTTACTTCTTGTAGTGCTAGGCCTCCATTAGTTGATGAGGTTATCATTAACCCTCCCTTCCCCGAGTCCTTCACAAATGCCCTTCTTCATCAGACCTTCTCTCCACCATCGGAGGTCGCGCTTTCAGGCCCTAAAACTGTGGAACACTCTCCCTCAAACCCCCCGCCTTGTCCCCTCTCTCCCCTTTTTCAAGTCCCGACTGAGGACTACCCTCTTCGACCATGCCTAAAGCCACCGCCCCCATTCCCCAGCCCAGAATCAGGCTCCAACACTGTTAAGCGTTCTGAGACACTATCCTGCGTGGAGGGCGCTATATAAGTGCACGTTGTTATTAGCATTATTGCCGTGATCCTGATGCAACCATCAAGTTGTTAAATAATTATCTTGCCTCAACTTTCAACTCCCTGGTCCTTCTGAAATGAAGGACCGCTCCCTCTGATCTAACAGCCACCTCCACTACCTTAAATTCCAAACCAGGGTGCTGCCCAATGTAGCTTGAGCATCTTTGTATCTACGGCCATTCTCTCAAATAGTCCATATCTGCTTTCTATTCCCAGGCTATTCTGGAGGCCACAAAACTGTCCAACATGTTATTCACCACTTATCCACCCCTTATCTACTCCTTCAAAAGCCTCCTCAAGCATCTGCAATGTAATGCCAAGTGCGAAGAGATCCAGGCTTCTACATCTCAAAGATGGATAACATCTGCCTGGCTGCCTCCTCTTCGTCCCCAGTGTCCCTCCCTCCATGTCGCTTTGCTGCATTCAACACAGTTGATCATTGCACCCTTCCCCACCCCCCTCTCCTCCCTCATCCACCTTAGTCAGATCACACTCTCCTGGTTCGACCACAGTCACTTCATCTCCATTAACGTTTTTTCCTTCCCCCGCCCGCCAAACTGCAGCACCATCCCTGGCCCCTTCCATTTTCTTATTTAAATGCTCCATCTCAACGATGTAATCTGCAGACACAGGATCAACTTCCACATGTACATATACAACATAAAAATTTACTTCTCTTCCAGCTGCAACTTCAGATCTGTTGATGTTTTGTCAGCTTGCTTGTCGGACATTAAGGCTTGATGAACAAACTTCCTGCAGTTGAATGTTGACAAGACAGAAGCCATACTCCTTGACTCACATCAACATCTTCCCTCCTGTGGCTCTGACCTCCTCAACCCCCCCCAGCTCGAGATTTACTGAGACACCATCCGGCGTGGAGGGCACTATATAAATCAAAGTTGTTGTTGTTGTTGAACCAGTGCATAACCTAGGTATCTGGTTTATTTCCCAGCTGTACATCCTACTCATATCAGGTCCCTGACCAGGACAGCTTTCCTCCACTTCCCACCTCTGGCTGTACATTACACCCAAAGGAAGCTCTAACAGGTTTCCCTGCAAGAAGGGCACTATATAAATGCAAGTTGTTGTTACTGTTGTTCAAAGTAGAAACTGGGATTGGAGAAGAATGAAGTCTTCAAGATCCATGGCTATGTCTTCCTCGTACCACTATGCTTACCAGCTTCATGATTTTACCAATAAAGGTACAAAATAGGAATACAGTAAAAAGATATAAAGAAACATATTCACAATGGTTTGTTATAAACCATACTGGCTGCCATCCTGTTTGTTTCCAGATACCTGGCTTGTCATGAACACATATAAAACGGGATATTTAGTCATGAACACAAGTTAAGTGTTTCACTGCCACATTTGAATCAGCTACAATCCTTGTAGCATAATCTGTATGATTTGCTGAAAAGATACATGTTTGTAATGAAATCCAGTAGATGGAGCACTTGGAAAAGGTTAGGTTAGTTTAATCATTTGTAAGCGGTCACTACAATATCAATAGTAAGTTAGTTGTAAATGCCTCCAAGACAATAACACAGCAATTAGATACTTTTAGGATTCATACATATTTGTGCTTGACTGTGGAAAGGAGCAAAATAAAATGGAAACTGAACACAGTAAGAAATACTTTTTGTGGTAATCCTTGTATTTGATACAATACAAAATTGCATTTGTTACAGCATCTTAATGTTACCAAGATGCCTCAAAGTACCGTAAAGTGTAGTGATTGTGTATTTGTTATCAAAGATAATAGGCAATTCACACACACAAATCCAGATTGATTGACAGCAGAGTTCAGTCAATCATAATTGGGTTAATGCTGTCAATCATTCACAACCCCACCACTAATTGGCCTTATTCCCATCCAATGGGAACGGCAATGGGTGGGAGGACTGTAATTTGTAACCAAAGAAAAGTTTATATATTTTACTGATCTCTGTGTGAGTATTTCAATTTTAACTAGTTAGTTAAAGTACTTAGCAAGTCAGCAAGTACTTGCCCCTGCCCAGCCACCTGTGGAGTACTCCAAGGATCCATCCTTGGCCCCCTTCTCTTTCTCATTGACATGCTTCCCCTCGATGATGTCTTCCGCAGACATGGGGCTAACTACCACATGTGTGCGGATGACCCTCAACTCTACTTGTCCTCCTCCAGCTGCGACCCACAGTCCTCTGATGTTCTGTCAGCTTAATCTGAGACATCAAGGCCTGGATGAGAGCACATTCCTTGCAGGTAATGTCAACAAGATGGAAGCCATACTCTTTGGCTCCCGTCAACGTCTTCTTTCCTGCAATTCAGACTTCTTCAACCTACCTGATCTATCCTTAAAACTCTTTGAACCTGTGTGCAACTTACGCGTCAAGTTTGATCCTCAGTTATCCTTCCTCCCCCACATCCATTTCCTGAGCAGCACCGCTTTCCTACACCTCCACCATGTTGAGCAACTCCAACAATATCTCACTCCACAAAGTGTTGAAACTCTAGTCCAAGCCTTCGTCACCTTTCGGCTGAACGACTCAAAGCCCCTCCTCACTGGTGTCCTCTCCTCCACTATTCACAAAATTCAACTCATTGAAAACTCCATTGACTACATTTTCACCCCCACTAAACTCTGTACCCCGATCACCACAGTCCTTGCCAAACTCCATTGGCTCCCTGTCAAAAAATGGCTCGACTTCAAGATTCTCACTTTAGTCAGTAAATCCCTCAGCAGCTTGGGCACCTCTCCATCGTCCTCTCCTCACAGCTTGTCTCTCGAATCCTCCGCTCCACCATCGGTGGCCGTGTCTTTCAGTCCCAAAGCTATGGAGCTCCCTCCCTCAATCCCTTCACGTTGCTCCCTTTCCCCATTTTCAGGTTGCGCCCGAATAACTTCCTCTGTCCATGGTCATCCTGCCCCTCATCCTGGCTCCATATCGGGCTCCTCCATTGTTAAGCTCTCTGGGATGCATCCTAATGTGAAAGGTGCTATTTAACTGCAAGTTGTTGTCATTATGCTTTATAGGCATAATGTCAGGAAGGAGACAATAGTCAAGGGTGGAACAGTTTTAACACTCATCGATAACATGGTTCCTTCACTAGTGAAGAAGAATGCATCTTTTTAAAAAATGGTATTACCTAATTATATTAGGTCCAAGAATATTAAAAACAAGGGGACGGTTGCCATGAAAACTGTAACATTTCATATTCTGCACACAACCTTTCAAAAAGGATTTCAGTTTTTGCTGTGCTATTTTATATATTGTTTTATTTTTTTAAAAAACATAATGATTACACTTTACACAGTAAGATACTTCAGTTACTCATACACAAGATTTCCTCATGCTTAGTGATACATAACATGGAAATAATGACTCTCCCATAAGGGTCTATAGGATTAAATGTCGCCAGCAAATGGATTTTTACAAAACCTACATTGATATCAGGAAGGCTTTCAGGAACATCGTAAGGCATAAAATGGACTGCTGGTTTGCACAATACCTTGCAAAAAGACTGAGCTTTATTATATGAAGGCAAACACATAGGAGAAAAATTGAAGAATAAGCAACATTGTTTTATACTTTGATTTATTCAAAACACACTTTGAAACTACAAAATGACTAAACCTGTTGAGACTGGAATTGTTATCCCATTGTAATGATTTGGATGATTAACTTAATAGAAATAAAAACTGCTGTACCAATGTAGAATGCAATATATTTAGATTTTTTTAAATAGGCTAAACTATCATATTTGACCGATTTGCAGAGTACCTTCATTCTGTACGCAAGGTCAACCCTGATCTTCCGGTCTCTCTCCATTTCAATTCACACTCCCATTCAGAGGCTGATCTCTCCATCCATGGTCTCTTGCGCTGTTCCAATGTCTCACAGTGAAAGCTTGAGGAACAGCACCTTATCATCTGCTGGGGACCCTACAGCCCTCTGGCCTCAATATCGATTTCAGCCACTTCAGACCATAAAAGCTCCCCTTCTCCTCTCCCCCTCTTTCTGTTACAGAAAATTTATCTTTTGTTACCATTACAACCATCACTCCAGACACCTCTTGCCTCTCTGGTGTTTTGTCTGCTCTTCACTATTAACACCTCTTCTCTCCAGTTTTGTTTAAACCCTTTTTGTTTCACACCCCTATTACCTCTTTAACCCATCAATTAACACATTTTTTCCTTTGTCTTCTTTTTCTGTCTTCTTTGTCTCTTTTGTCTTCCTTATTCTGCCTGCCCTTCTCTAATTTGTCCCTAAAATCCCCTCCCTCCCAATATGCCCCAATTCTAACGAATGGTCGTGGATGTGAAACGTTGACTCACTTTCCTTTCTCCATAGATGCTGCCTGACCTGCTGAGTTTTTCCAGCAACTTCTGTTTTTGTTTTAGATTTCCAGCATCTGCAGTATTTTGTGTTTTGTATCATATTTGATGTTGTTTTGTTAGAACACTTCTTACGCTTATTTTCAAAATGGTTTGAGTGATCTGCCTTGAAGTAATATTTCATATTAGACGGTAAACAAATAAGTTTCCATGGCAACTCAAATAGTTTAGTATTAAATAATAGTGCTCAGAAAATACCCCAAATGAAATTGACATCAAGACTAAGTTTTTAAGACTTTAAAACTAGCAAAGTCAGGAGAAGGACACATTAGACCCAAGCATGAGATTGAGATTAGGGGGAGGTGAAGGACAGGGAGATAGAGGCACAAAGTTGGCTGAAGAGGAGGGCCTTGAGATGTGCCGTGAAGGAGGCAAGACCAGAGATGGTTGGGAGGTCGGGCATGGGAAGTAGAGCAGACCGGAATCTGCTGAGCAGGGGGTACAGCAGGTTGATATGATGACATTGGCAGGTCACAGAGGTAGCAAGAAGCAACGCAGTGGAGAGCTTCAAAAATGAGGATATTGAACTCTATTCTCAGAGGCATCAGGAGCCAGTGAACCTGGAAACGGTGAGGGTTATAGGGTCATGGAATCTAGTGCAGGAGATGAATTGATTTAAAAATAGATTTTGATCAGAGCAATCTTTCATGCAGTTTTCTCATGACAAATGGACATGCACCACTGCTTGATAAGTTATCCAATGTTGGCAGCTCCATAGCTAGTCCAGCGACATAGAATACACAGCACAGAAGGAGGCCATTCAACGCATTGTGTGCGGATGAGCAGGAGGCTGGTGCCAGTCGGGCGGAGGCTCTGAATGGTGGCTTGGGGAGTGAGGAGGTCCAAGAGGCAGAGAGGCAGGGAGGTGCCAGTGGGTGAGTGGATTTCAACATGAGTGTAAGAATCTTGAAGTCGATCCGTTCAGTGATAGGGAGTCTGACCAGAACTGGTGAGATGGGGGTAGAGTTTGGTGAGTTTGATGGGGGTACTGTTCAGGTCAGTATGCGGGCCACAGAATTCTGAATCAGCTGGAACTTTTGAATGGTGGAGCTGGGGAGATAAATGGGAGTAATGTGCTGGAGTAATCCAAGCGGGAGGTGACAAACGCATGCACAAGGATTTTGGCTGCATTTGGGTAAGGTATGGTCGGCTATGGACAATGTGGCAGAGGTGGAAGAATGTGGTCCTGATCAAGAACCGGATGTGGTGGAGGGAGCACAGCTGTGGATCGAACTAGATGCCTAGATTGCGCACTGGTTCAGTGAGTCAATGGAAGAGCCCGGGGAGGTTGAAGAGTTTAGAACCACAAGAGTGAAGATGTTGACAGGAGCCAAGCAGTATGGCTTCTGTTACAAGATTGTACCCAATATATTCTCTCAGCATTTGCAACAAACGTGGATGCCAACCTGCAGGCTTTTCTAAGGAATTATGCTTCGATGTAACTATAACTGATATTGGCAGAAGAGTTCCCTGGTTAAACTAGATCTAAAAACACAGCTTTCCATTAATTGAGGTACAACTAAATTAAGGATATCTTCATTAAGGCAAAAGATTTGTCACATAATAATGACATAGATATTGATTTACACTATGTTGATGTAGAATTAGAGATTTCTAATTTTTTACTAAATGCTGTATTGTATATTATTTGACACAAATGTAAAGAACAACACACAGGCAGCACTTATATGAGCATCTGGAATGTATAAACATTTAAATTACACTTGTACAATTGGAAGCTTTGTCCAGTTTTGATTTGTATCACTTTCAAATTTAAAACCCAAATGCATTTTTGTTGTACAAAAAAAAACAGATGGGAAGCACAGAACAATTTCAGTTGCCATAATTATAGGATCTTGAAAAGAATGTAAATTCACAGAAACATGGACGATTGAAGAAACTAAAATACAAAAATAAACAAAACACTGTGCAAAAAAACACCCACACACAAAATTGTGGTTGAGAAATAGACAAACATGGTCTTGGCTGAAACATAAAAATAGATTGGAGAGAAAACAGATAAACAGAAACTACTGTTAATATTAAAATGCTGGGAGAATCAGTCTAGTTCTTTCCCTTATTTGCTGAAATAATAATAATCAGTCTCAGTGATCTGTACCAGCTGCCAAAGATTAGTATCCTATCCTTCTGCAGGAAAAAATCTTATAAAATAGCTTTTTTACACTTTGTCATTTTAAATAGCCCAATAACAGTAAGAAAAATCCTTGCATTTCATATAGCACTTTAGCACACCATTGAGACATCTCAAAGCGCTTCACGGAATATACTGTAATGTGGATTGACTGTATTTTGTGGGCAAACCACGGCAGCCAATTGTGCATAACAGTATTCCATAGTCATGAATTAACTGGCCAAATTATTATTATTTTAAAAAGCATGAAGTTCTGCCTGAGAAGTAAGGCTACCTCATAACCCGATTTAAGTATTGTATTTTCATCCCCCTTAATTTGAATTTCTTTCCATAGGGTAGCTCTCTCAATTGAAGGAAGCTTTGTTGCCAACAATTTATTCTTTTTGAAAAGCAGTGAACGCTACATTAATTAACTTTTTTTTAAATAGTAACTAAATGACTATTTGGTTACGGAAATGAACTGACTGAAAATGTTATTCATATTGACATAAATAACTGTATATTGTGCAGCACCACAGCGTCAGTAATGTTGGGTCAATCAAAATTTCAAAGATGAACTGAATAATGCAGTCGGCAGTGTTACCCAACTTGTATCTGTGGAAGCCAGGGAAAGGCTTGTGGTTTCTCAACAACCTCAATGAATAAATATATTCAGTGCCAGAGTTTCTCAAAGCCAATCAGTAAATATTTTGTTAAGTCAATCCATTTTGACTTCCAATCTAAAATCTGGCAGAAAGTTGTTCACCACTGTCCCATATTTTCCCTGAAACACAATAAGCTTTTGGAAAAAGGTTACACTTATGTGTGCACTATTGAGATAAAATACATCACATAGCATTATAACCTTAAATGCTAAATAACAATATTTGGCAATCAATTAAACGTATGGAGAACACAGTAACAATGTGTATTATTCATTAATAACCAATACATTAATGGTGCATTAATTAACTATTGTACAAGGAACAGAATGACAATTTTAGTTAAGTAAAGGAACTAACTGAAAGGAACCCAGAACTAGCGGGGAGAGAGAGAGAGAGAGAGGAGAACAGTGACCAGTCACCTATCTCAAATAGGAGGTGACCTCTGCAATTATGGCAGCTGTGGTGCAAATCCAAAAAGGATTGCTGAAGAACAAGTAAATTCTGGGCAAATGTGAATGTATTAATGCATTCGTAACACATTAACTGTGAAAAATTTTAATCCAGAGACAATCCTAGAAACAGAATATCAAGGTTTTAAAAAAAGGTGCACCATGTGACAAAAAAATTTTGCAGACACTTCCCGTGGGTTCAGTATGTTTAACCAATAACGATAAGATGGAGAAGGTAGCAGATCCAAACTGATGTAGCTGAATGGACTGATTTTCAGCAAGGCGTCACAGAGTAATTTAAATCCTGAAAGCACACATCCTGAAAGCCATGTGTGGGCATGGGGGGATTATCAACTAAGTTTCTTGCTGGCTCATAAACACTACCAGTGCCCAATGCTCACTACAACTGATCATCAAGGCTCACAGGTAAAGAAGGCAACCAGAAGGCAACCTTGACCCATGGAATCCAAACTATGCTGACGAAAGAGTCAAACACCTCCAGAAGATGAATAATTTGAAAGGGGATAAAACGGGAACAGATGTGATCATTTGCCAGTAACAAATCTGATGAATACAGCATCGTAAAAATAATCCTTTCATTTGATATAGTGCCTCATCACATCGTTGAGACGTCTCAAAGCGCATCACAGAATGTATTGTGAAGTGGACGATTTTATGGGTAAAAAGCAGCAGGCCAATGTGCACAGCACTGTCTCAGGTGGTATAAACCTGGACGCTGCTCACCATGCCTCTAACATTGGTTTAATGGGACAGGTAGATGTGTGGGGACAGGTCGATATGTGGAGTCAATGCGCAATGTAAAGTGGCACCAACATCTTTCAGTCTGTTTTGGAGTCAGATCAGTCTCTTCAGCGGTTGCCACCATTTATGAATTGACACCAAACTCTCTTCTGGGAATGTTCAGAACAGCATTGGACTATGTGGAAATGTAGAGGCAAAGTCAGCAAGGACAAAAGAAAGGGTCAGGCAGGCACCAGAAAAATAAATTGCTAGACTGTCAATACTTTCATTCTGGCGATGCTGCAGGAACCACAGTATAATAGCCACATTAGTTAGCTGCAACACACAAATAATGCACAAAACCGTGGTAGAACACTATAACACTGGGTTCAATTTCAGGCAGGGTGAAACCTTGGGCAAGTTTCCCTACTCCACACACCTGATAATAATCCCTCCAGAAGAAAAAGCAATAATAAATTGGTCATTTCGATCCGCAACTGTTTGTGGGACCGCGTTTTGCCCACAAATATATAGTCAATTCATTTTACAGTGTATTCTGTGAAGCGCTTTGGGACGTCCAGGAGATGTGAAAAGCGTTATATCAAATGCAAGGATTATTGTTATTACAGACATCCAAATGGCAGTAACATGGAGTCCTGCCTATGGTTTCCCATTCCAATTATTGTTTCTTAAAATTCCTTTCCCTCTAATATCATCCATATGTTCTGTTCTTCATCACAAAGCCATAAAGGATCAAAAACATTAAATGCCTTCCAGAAAGTTAGCTGCATTTTTCTTTTAAATTGAAATACACTCATTTTGATAAATAAGCTGACTACTGTAAGATAACATTCACTGCTCATTGTTTAGAGTCCTGTCTCATCTCTCGACTCTATTACTATTATCTGCTGTTCTACAAGGGCATAGAAGGTTCAAGTTTGTTAAAGGAAACTAGAGGTATTTATGAAATGGAACAATGTTAGGGAAAATGACCAGAAGAAACAACTAAAGGCATAGAGAAAGACATTTGCAAATACAATAGATTCAAACTAATAAGCCCATATTTGAAAAAAAACAGGCCTTTTGTCATTCTGGTATTACAGATCAGCCAATCCTCCATGACAGATGATTTTAAAGGAACTCAATATCTCTACCATTCAACAGCAGAAAAGAATTGACATTGCTTTGAGCAGAGCATAGCAATATTATCCATTGAAAATATCAATTTTCATGTTTTAAGAATAGTTACAAGGTCTTGCTCAAGTCAGTTATTGTGCAAACCAAGTGTGAAAAATTATACTGATAACATTTGAAATAGTGCCTTTTACTTTTTGGGGTGGGGTCTATGTGATCTATCTTGTTTGATCTAACTTGATCGATCGATTTCTATTCTGCTGATTGGATCTAAAACATGATGATTTGCAATGCAATTCCATAATAACAACTAAGCGGCAAATACAGACTGATAACCAGAAGTATGCCATGAAACAGTACAGCACTCTGTAGATCAGCAGGCCAACGTGACATATTTTGAGTTACTGGAAAGAATCCCAATCTGTAATTCATTTTTTAAAAAAAATACTACATTTACATATGAAACTCCAATGAAAACCAAAGCTATAACAACTTGGAAGAAAAGGCCACTGGTACCAATTGTTAATATGTACAGTGACTGTCACTGGCATGTGGTGAAGGACTACTACAGCATACAACATATGGCAGTAACCAACCTTGGCTTCTGCAGTTAAAATGATAACAGCAGTACAATAGTTTATTAAAAGGACAAAGTGGCTGTACATTCAAATTTTACAAGCAGCACATAAAATGTAAAGAGAAGTCATTATACTGCGGACTGGGATATCTACTTAGATTGAAGGCGACATCTTTTGATAATTATGAAACCATTAAATGTCAAATTCAAATCAACTAAAAGAACCCGTGAAAAGCTTTTCAGATTAAGTATTTATGTATTGGGACCCTGTGGAGATAGTTTGTTTTACATTGAAACAATAATCATACTTTCAAACATAAATAATAGATTGTATGAGATATAATACATTCATATTTACATAACTGTTTCAATGTGTTAATTAATCCATTTAAATGTATAGCTGCAACTCATCTGCCCCACACACTCAAAATTATTGCCTCTTTTGGAGTCTTTGAAGCACATTATGTTTGAGCTTACTGCATGAAATCCAGAGCTTCTGAGCAGAGTAACACATTTATATTAATAGCTGTCTCCTGGGCATCCATCTCTACCTCTCGGCTTTTTCATTGATTGTATTCTGTAGAGACTCTGTGCAACAATTGGGTAAATCAAAGCAGTACATTTTGGCACTGTAAAGCATGATAGTCAAATAAGGCAGTTAAAATGATTGAAGATAGGAAAGAATGTCCATACAATGTAGACGTCTTGTTTTTTGTCTCAGGGCATTAGGTCTATGTAGGTAAAGGATCATCATCTCCCTTGTTACATTTGCACTTACAGCAGAGAACAAATGGTGTGGCAAGCAACAGAAATGGTGAAGCTACCAACAGCAGCAGGCCAAAGCCTGCAAATATTCCAACGACCTAAAGGGGGAAGAACAAAGAATTAGTGTTTTTAATCACATTACAATTAACTACAACACATTTAATTTGCCCATTATTATCTGAAATGTTTGCCACAAAGGAACTGAAGAATCAGCAATACATATTACAATATTTTGGTGAGGTTTTTCATTAATGACAATTTTAATAAGTAAATAATACTATTAAGTAAATAATAGATGGCATTAACTATAATACAAGATTGATATTAACATCACTTTTTCTATGCATCAATTACAATACAATATCAAAACACCATTTGCATAGCACTGTTCGCATCAGGAGAACATCCCAATGTACTGGAGAGTCAGGAGTTTGGTGGTCGAAGGCTTGATCAAAGAAGATGATCTTGAGAAGCGCATTAAAGAGGCAACAGAGGGAGTGAGGCAAAAAGAATGTATGTTGGAGTTCCAAAGGGTGGGGCAAAGAGGCTGAAGGCTGGCTACCGATCGTGCAGCAGGCCAGGCGGGGAACGTGGAGCAGGCCAGAGCCTGCTGAGTGGAGGAAACACACAGGAAGATATGGGCGACAGAAGTAGGAAGGAGCAAGGCTGTGTAGTGCTTTGAATACGAGAATTGGGATTTTGAACTCTAATCCTCTTGGTGATGGGGAGCCAGTGGAGCTAGGTGAGGGTAGGGGTGATGCAATCATGCAGTGTGAGGTAGGAGAGAACACAAGCTTCAGAGTTCTGGATGATCTGCAGCTTGCGGAAGGAAGGGTTGGTAAGGCTGACAACAACAACAACAAAATTACATTTATACATTTATGCCTTTCATGTTGGGAGGACGTCTCAAGGCATTGAACAGTCAGGTCGGGACAAGCGGGGAGTTGGCGTAGTTGAGCCTACATGTGGTACATTATGAATGAAAATGATTATTGGATGCCAGCAAATAGAATAACATGCAATTTAATTTAACAAGAAATTATTAAATTGCACGTTAAGTTGTTATTGGGGGATTTCTCTTGCTGCAGATTCATATAGCCTTGCTACCAAATTTATTTCTCTCATGTTGGTAATATTTTCTTTTATATTCTCTTTCAATATAATTGATGATCTTTGTTCCAACAATAGTTTATAGCAAAAAATTAAATTTCTCAATCATCCAGTTTTCTCCCACTTTAATAATTGTTCACATTTCCTGAATTATCTCCGTTCCTGAAAGTAATCCACTTTGGTGCAAGGTACCAGAAGCACCAGGGCCATTAGTGTTATTCACCAAAGTTCACTTACAATCCTCTGTTTAGACAGAGGCTGCCATTTTAACAAAAATCTTCCCTCTTGTCTTGGGAGAGCGAGATAAATTATCCGAGTTTTAATCGCTATCCCCATTTGAAATTAACTAACTCTTAAAAGAGCAGTGAATGAATTTCAGCCCTTTGCAATATGTTTCCTTCATAACATAACAGCCTGTACATTTACAAATGTAAAGGGGGATTGTTGACCAGCTAATGTAGTGGCATAATAAACTGCATGTGCATTTGGTAAATGTTCTTATAAAGTAATCAATCCTATCCAACAATATTTATGGAAATCTAGCTATTCATGAGCAATTTTAAAAAGATTTGCCTATTTTAGAATTAGACAAATTAGATACAACCAGTTCAAAAGCAAAAGCCTGAAGTGAATTTGATGAACAGACTGAACAAATGAGCAGTGATATAAAGTTTCCCCAATTAATTCCTGGTTCAGCAATGGCTTCCACTTTGAGCATATTTGTGATTATTGAGCCCCTGCTGTCTAGACAGCACAGACACAGCGCTTGTCAAAATCACAAACAACGTCCTCTCTATCCTTGACTAGAGCTCCTTCTGCCTCCTCATTCTCCAAGATCTCTCTGCTGCATTCGACACAGTCGACCACGCCATCCTCCCCCACCGCCTCTCGTCCTCATTCCACCTTTGTGGGACTGGACTTGCATAGTTCGAGTCCTACTTAACCAACCACCTCCACTTCATCTGGGTAAATGGTTTCTCTTGTTTCTCTGTCATCCGCAACAAAGGGGTAAAGTTTCATATGTATGCGGATGACACACAAATCTATTTTGCCTCCTCCAGCATCGACTCCAGGTCTGCCGATGTTCCATCAGCTTGTCCGGCAAATATCAGAGCCTGGATGAGTGCAAACTTCCTGCAACTGAATGTGGAACAAGACGGAAGCCATACGCTTTGGCTTCCATCAATATCTTCACTCCTACAGATCTATCCCCAGCTGTCATTCCTCCTTTCAATCTGGTTCCTGACCAGGACCTCCTTCCTACACCTCCATCACACTGTCCGCCTCAGACTGTACCTTATCCCAACTTGCTCATGCGTTTGTCACTCCCACTTGGATCACTTAAGCACACTCCTTGCCGGTCTTCCCAACTCCACCATTAAAAAAACCCCAGCTCATTCAGAATTCTGCTGCTCGCATACTTTCCCAGACCAAACTCCATACACCCCATCTCACCAGTTCTGGCCAGACTCCACTGGCTCCCCATCACTAAATGAATCGACTTCAAGATCCTCACACTCATGTTCACCCCCTAGTACTTCCCCACCTCTCCAACCTCCTCACCCTTCACTCGACTGGCACCGGTCTCCTGCTTGTCCCTCGCACCCTCTGCTCCACCACTAGAGGTCCTGCTTTCAGCCCCCTATGCATCAAAACTGTGGAACACTTCCCTCAATCCCTATGCATTGACCCATATGTCTGCTTTTTCATGTCCCGGCTTTCTTTTCGACTGTGCTTATGGTCTCCACCTATCCCCACAACCCCTCCGCCGGCTCGGAGTCAGGTTCTACCACTGTTAAGTGCTCTGACCCACTGCCCTGCTTGGAGGGCACTTCATAAGTGCAAATTATTGTAATCTTCTGAGCTAAACATCACCACTTGCTGAAAAAATGACCAGCACAAGGGGTCATGAAGGGGTCAGTTTGTGGAATTCATTTCATAAAGTTTAGAGCGTTTTCCAACCAGACGGGAGTGATATTTATTCATAACATTAAACGAGAATATAAGTCTTTCCACCAGCAGCTTGCAAATATCAATGCAGGAAACAGAATCTTTTTCACTTACTTGTGTTCTGTGCCAGATAACAGATGCACGAGTGTGGCCCAGCTTGTTTCTGCATGGTCCTTTATCATAGTGTATCAAAAGAAAGTCATCCTGTTTAGAAAATAATTATTAAAATTTAAAAAAATTATTGTTGTCCAAACCAAACACACAGTGACTGACCTCCATTTAACATTGTTCCAAATGTTTCTAAAAGGAACTTTGGAAGAATGGTCACTAAGTAGGTGAGTTTAACATGTTCTGTTTACCTACTTGGAAAGTTGTCTCTCACCATTGTTAACCCTTGCAACAATGGACAGAAAAATCTTGCTTATTTGAGGTACCGCATTCTGCGGCATACAAGTTGTCCTGGCGTATAAGTTGATCCAAAAAATTTTTTAAGATAAAAAATGTATGTTTAGGCCCATACTCGCCATATAAGTCGAACCGCCCCCCCCCCCCCCCCCCCCCCCACACCCACCCACCCCACCCCCCGATTCGGGCCGAGTGAGTGAGCCAGGCAGCCAGTCAGGGAGCGATTGAGTGAGTCGGGCAGGCAGTCAGGGAGTGAGTGAGTGAGCGAGTGAACTAGGAAGGCAGTCAGTGAGTAAGACCAGCAACTTCGATGGCATTCACCTGAAATTTCATCCGGAATTTAGGGTCCACATTTTACACTCGTGTATGTTGACCACAATTTTTTGGAAGATTTTTTAAAGCTTGAAAGGTCGACTTATATACAGCGATATACAGCAAATATAATAAACGGCTTTTGCTTGCACACAAGTACTTTTTCCCCCCTCCTCTCCTGAAACTACCATCTTCTGATGGAGTGCACTCTCAGAGGTACTAGCTGCCTTCAGGGACCTACTCAGTTGCCATTATTTCATGTGCAAACTTATAAAGTAGTAGGAAGCTTGCCAGACAATGCCTTCAATGATAAGCTATGTGAAGACCAGCAGTACTCCCAATCGACATTCTAGGGTCCCTAAACTTTGGTACAAGGCCTGCAACCAAATAATCATAATAATAATAATAATAATCCTTGCATTTGATATAGCGATTTTCACATCTTATCAACGTCTCAAAGCGCTTCACAGAATATACTAAAGTAATATATACTAATATAATACAGCAAATTGACTGTATATTTGTGGACAAAACCCGGTAGCCAATTACGCATAGCAATGTCCCACAAATAGTCGTGGATTGAAATGACCAATTTTTTATTATTGTGTTTTTTGGGGGACGTATGTGGAGTAAGGAAACTTGCCCAAGGTTTTGCCCTAATCTGCCTGGATTCGAACACAGGTCTTACGCTTGTAAGGCAAGTGATCTAACTACTGAGCGTTGGAATTAAGTAAGCAGGGTAAGATTGTGCATTCTTCTCCAAATACAGAAAAATTACATAAACACACAAAGTCTGGTTTGAAAACTCTTAAACCTGGTGGTGGGTTGCTGCATTTTTCACATCACTGGCATGACCAAAAATAACATTTCTGCATGATAACCTTTGGGGATCGGGGATGATTTAGGAGGATAGATTTCATGGGACTTGTGAGAGTAGAGGGCCTTATTGCCAGGTAGGATCATTGAGACCAGGGCACTGAAACAATTTAAAAATGGTTTAGTGCTGTGAAGGGAGGATGGTATGATGGGTGTTCTGGAGGGATGAGATCAGACAGACCAAAGGACCTTTTTCATCCAAACCAATCTTGTGATCATGTGATGGGTGAAATGTCACCCGTACAACACACAACCAAGTATCCAATATTGTGCATCATCAAAACATTGAAACTAACAGTGCCTTCGACACTGTCAACCACTCCATCCTTCTACAGCGCCTCTCCTCCCAGCTCAATCTTCACGGACCTGCCATCACCTGGTTTGACTCCTACCTTTCTCACCATCTCCACTTTGTCGCCACCAATTGTTTCTCTTCCAGCCGCCGCAATGTCACCTTTGGCATCCCCCAGGGCTCTGTGACATGAGGTTAACTTCCACATGTATGTAGATGACATCCAACTCTACCTTTCTGCCTCTACACTCCACTCCAAGATTACTCCTATCCTGACAGTCTATCTGTCAGACTTCAAATCCTGGATGAGAGCCAACTTTCTACAGTTGAATGTCAACAAGACTGAGGCTTTCCTGATTGGCTCGCGCTAGCACCTTCACACAGCAGGCACTGGCAGGATCAATCTACATGGTTGCACACTCAATCTCACCAAGCCAGGAACCTAGGTGTCTTGTTCAATCCTCAACTGTCTTTCCTGCCCCATATCCAAGCTATGACTTGCTCTGTCTTCCCTCACCTCCGCAATATTGCCCGACTCCACCAATACCTCACCACCCAGATCGCTGAAACCCTCATTCACACCTTCATCATATCCCGGCTCGACTACACCAATGGCCAGATTGTCTGCCTTCACAATTCCTCCCACCATAGGTTGCAGATAATCCAGAACTCTGCAGCCTGTGTCCTCTACTGCTCCAAGCTTCATGAAAGCTTCATCTCCTCCATTTTCGCCCGACTCCATTGGCGCCCCATCACCCAGAGGATTCAATTCAAGATCCTGGTGCTCATATTCAAAGCCCTTCACCCCACTCACCCCACCCTCCTTCTGCGACCTCCTAAACTGCTACCAACCTGTCCACCCTCTCCACTCAGCAGGCTCTGCCCTGCTCTACATCCCCCAACCCAACCACAGTCGAGCGTTTTGCCACTTTGCCTCCAACCTCTGAAACTCCATCCAGCAGTCCCTCCACCTTGCCCCCTCCCTGGCCACATTCAAGTCCCGCCTCAAGACCCTCCTCTTCGATGGTCCCATCGGTCACCCCAAATCCGCTCTCTCCCTCCATCCTCCCCGTACCCAACTCAGATCTGAAATAATGACTATTCTGACGTGAAAGGCACTATACAAGTGTAATTTTGTTGTTGTTCTCAATGATACACATATCACAGAACACCACATGGGATCTATTCCAGATACAACTGGAATGAATGGCAAAATCTGCACAATGGAAACATTTGTGTATAACTGTGGTACTGTATTACGCAAGGGGCAGTTCAGTGATTTGCTCATTTCAACCATGTTTGTTATTTTTAGATCCTCACAGGATTAGTCTTTACAGCTCATCTGGTGCAACTGTTTAATTTGTTTTTTATAATTTGAGGAGAATTTTATAGAAGGAAAAGCATTTTCTAAAATGTTTTGCATGAGATCTCACCAGTATTAAAATGTTAAACTGATAACAGGACTGTAGAACACATTCATGTTAACTGTACTTGTAGTTTGAAAAATATTGCAATTTCTTAACTGCCTGGAGAAATTAAATAGTAATTTCTATTTAATAGTACAGTCTGAAAGAAGCTCCTTCGCATTCTTCCTTAACATGTGACAGATCTTACAACAAACAATGCTGAGTATCAGCCACTGTCAGGACTTGACCCTCTGAAATGCAGTAAACATAATATAGTCTTATGCAGGGCTTATATTGAATCATTTTCCAGTGTTTGAAAGAGTCCTGATAATCATCAATTTGGCCTTTCAAAGAGCATATCCAGCATTCCCATATCCTGTGTCTCTTGGCTGGTTTTCTGTGCAATTTATATGGATAACACATGCAGAAAGAATTCACTAAACATTCCAGTTTTATTGGAAGGTTTATAATCAGAATCTACATTCTTGAGGTCCTAAATTATTGAACAATGCAGGTCAAGTAGCACTTGAAGGATTTCAGGTAGTCAGTTATCAGGATTCACTTAAGCTACAAACCTGAACACATCAGTTTCGAAACAATTAAATAAGAGATTTTGATCTAAGATGTTATAAAATGCACTTTACAGATGACAAGATAAGTGACTTCAGGTAATAAATCAGGCCTCCAGTGGCCTAATATTGCACACAATCATGAAAACAACTGCACACCGGATGCAAATTGATTATCATTCTTTGGTGGATAACACGAAGCAACTGAAACACATTTAAAAACTGCAATCCTGTCCAAAATATTTTGTGCATATTGACCTCATCCACTGGGGGTTCAGCTAATCATGAAGAAAGTTAGTAACATAAACTTTTCCCTTCTGGGCTAAGGATGTATAATTCTTCTCATATAAACAAAAAATAAACCAATATGATTCATGGCATCCCGACACTCCCCCCAAACCCCACCCCCACAGCTACCCTTCATTAGCTACAAATAGAGTTCTTTTAAATTACTGTCACCAGCTAAAATGATTCTCCTTTGGTAGACCAAGTCGTCAACGCAAACCTTTCGGTAACTAATTATTTTGGAAAACATAACAAGTAGCAATCATCTCTAATTTTCCTGTGAATTGTGATTCACTTTGTTAAATTTACAGTATTTTTATGTGATGTGTGCAATTGGCTGCTATATTTTGCCTAAAATACATAGTGAATTACCATACAGTATATTCTGTGAAGCACTGTGAAACACTCAAACATCATAAAGTGCAATATCAAATGCAAGGATTAAAATTATTATTATTGCTTTGTGGCATGGCAAGATTTAAGTCACAACGTTTTTGTCTGTGAATCAAGACTTTTCTGCCTGTTTCCATTGGCTTAAGTCTACCTTATTGTGAATATGCATTATCATTGAGTGACAGTGTTTGGTTCAGGCTGATATAGATGTAAACTATTAGTTCAGTTTACAGTGAGAAATGGCACTCTTTAGTCGCATAAAAATTAACATCCACCCTACCATCTCCCTACTACAGCATTAAGCTGCTTCTTAAACAAGTCTTGTGTCCTGAATTCCATTATCTCTATTGGCAACCTGTTCCAGATGTTGATAACTTTCTGTGTAAAGGAAATCTTGCTGGTATCTGCCTGAAACTGCCGTTTACAACCCACTTGAGTTTACTGTTTGAATCCCTTTTAAAATGTTATGCACCTCTATGAGGTCTCTTTTGAGTTGTCTTCTCTCAAGACTAAAGAACCTGAGCTCCTCATCAGTCTATTTTAAATGCTCCAATCCAGTTTCTGCCTTCCGCTTACTGGGACAGTACTGGTTAAAGTCACCAATAAAATTATCTTTGACCAGAGCTCTCCTCAACCTTTGCCATCTAATGTCAAGCAGGTGTCACAACAGTATATCTGACAATTAATCAATAAAACTCAACACCCATGCAAAAACCCTCGTATTAAACTACAACATCAATCAAAATAAACCCCTGGGCATGTATTTCTTTTTCAAAGCTCCTTCCTGAACTTGCCAGACATGTCCGATGAAAACACTATTGATGGTTGGAAGCCAGAGGGTATCAGCCAAGTGAGGTGCTGGAAGCTAATATTCCAGTTCAGTGAAACAGTGTAAACAGGGTAGATTTATCAGTATAATGCTAAAAATTATGCAGCATAATTTATAGATGCTTTAATTAACTGTAATCTTTCATTATTACATTATGAATTTGTTGTAATACAATGTTCAAGATGTACAATACTGTACATCCTTTCCCAAACAACAGACTCACAGAACATAGGCTGTACATAGTCATTTCATAAGCATTCTTATGCATACGTAATACTGATTGACTTACATCAAGAGACTCCAGGCAGTACCAGCAGAAAGCATGTTTGCAGTTTTTACACATCATTTGTGCACATCCTTCATCTCTTTCGATATAGACTTTACACTTTGGGCAGCGTTTGATTGGCACATCATCATCGTCATCATTTTCAAAAAATGAACTAGGTAAGGGAAATATTCAACAAAACATTAGTTAAGTTGGCTGACTGGCCTGGACAGTCTTAGAATCATGACTCTAAACCCCAGGTTCACAAGATCACTAGAGGTTCAAGTAAATGAACAGCATCCCTTATTTCTTAAATAAATCTGACTCATGATAACTGGGTCCAGTTGTTAATTACTTGATGTGTAAAGCAATATTTTTCTGTGTTTGTCCTGAAATCACCCTTTACAACACTACAACAATAACAACAACAAAATTGCACTTATAAAGTGCCTTTCACGTTGGAAGGATGTCCCAAAGCGCTGGGACTACCCTCAAATGTATAAAGCAAAAATGTACCTTGTTTCTCCTGGAAGTAACGAGGTAATTGGCAGGTTTTCTTGGCAAGCCTGGCCTGGGTGCCAGTTATCTTTGCAGAAAGAGCAAAACTCCAAGTTACAAACAGCACACTGTACAAGTTGAGGTTGCTGCAACTCCACCTCCTCCTTCACTTGGCAGACTGCCTGGCAAGCTGAGGATGGACACCAAGTTCGGCATGGATCCAAAAGCACTTCTGAAAAACAAATTATGTAACTAAGAACTCTACTCTTCAAAGTAGGGCATAAATTTGTATGATAGACAACATACAATCTTTCAATCCAAAAAAAATACACTGAATATGCAAAAGTGGTACAATTATGAATTGTGCAACCTTTTTTAAAAAAATAACTTCCAAATGAATGAGATTCATACAGCAATATTTATTTGTTACTGCCTGCAAACAATGCCTTTCAATTGAAAATTGCAAATTTGGAGCTTTGAAAAGGTTTTGCATTGATCACATGACAATGTTTTACTGAAAACAGTGCAGGAATAGCACCATTAAGACAATGCTTGCACACATCATTCTTGTTGAGATGTAAGCCAATTACTAAAAAGGAAATCCAGTCAAGCATTAAACTTCTATTTATTGCATCTTGCTACATAATTCAAAAAATGTTTTTTTTTTCAAATGATCACAATATAAGTTGCTATACGGAATGCTTCACATTAGCCAGTATTCTTCAGGGTCAAAAACGTCAGCAGGAAATGTTACATCTTGCCGCGATACACGAGCAGAGTACAATATGGTGTGATCTATATTCAACTAATTAGATCTATTTATATAAATGCAAATTATTGTTATTCTAAGTCTCAAACTGTCCAACTCGAAAAGAAGCAATATTTATACTCTTAATAAGCATAATAGTTGCTATCACCACCATCCTTGCCACATGTCACTCAGAGGATACAGTTCAAGATCCTGGTACTCACCTTCAAAGTCCTCCACGGCCTTGCTCCTTCCTATCTCTGAGATCTCCTAACTGGATACCAAACTGACCGCTCTCTCTTCCCCCTTGGTGCTTTGTGTCCCCCACCTTGCCCACCCCACCATTGGCGAGTGTGCCTTCAGCCTGTCTGCTCCCATTCCATCCCATAGTCCCTCTGTCTCGTCTCCTCCCTTGCCTCCTTCAAGACCCATCTTCAAGACTCACCTCTTTGACCATGGCTTCGGTCACCTGCCTACTCCTATTCTCCACCCTCCCCAATCCCGACCCCTAGCTGCATCAAATCGCTAACTTTCCAGTGCCTAGCGATTTTCTCCTGATGTTAATAATAATAATCCTTGCATTTTGATACAGAGATTTTCATATCTTCTACACATCTCAAAGCGCTTCACAGAATATACTGTAAAGTGAATTGACTGTGTATTTGTGGGTGAAACCCGGCAGCCAATGCGCACAGCAGCGTCCCACAAACAATCATGGATTGAAATGACCAATTTTATTATTGTGCTTTTTTCGTAGGGAGTTTAAAGGTTCTATACAAATATAATTTTGTATTGTGTTGGGGCTTGGAATGGAAGAGAGGGAGTGAACAATTGTGCGTGGAAGGATAGATGAATAAGTTTTGTTTAATTGGAGATAAATAGTGCGCTGCTTTCTTCCAGCAGCTTCAATAGGCTGGTGAGGTTTATTGTGGAACAATTGTATTCTCCTAATATAAACATCCACTGAGAGGCTACTGGCAAAGAAGGGAAAATGCATGAGATCTATAGAATAGGACTGCCCAGGATTAATGGATCAAATGACCTTTTTTGTTCTGCGCTCCATATACTGGAATGAATGAACAAAAGCAAATAAATAATTGACACTGAAAGAAGAATTTTCAGATTTGTGAGAAACGTGGCGTTAATAAACAAAGAATAGAACAAAGTCCAACCAAAAATAAGGTTTAATACATTGCAAAGCATGAAAGGGTCACCTAATTAGAATGTACAAGCACAACACAAAGCTCTTCAAGAGTCCTTGGTAATTTCACCCTCCAATAGCTATAATAGAGGCTGGAGGGTAAAAAAAGTGTTTTTATAAATCTTTAGCACCATAAAACATCCAATATGAGAAGCAAATACAGTTTCAAGGGAAAAATAGTTGCAAAGAAAGCATCACTAAAAATAATTTGAAGCATGTTCCAATTTAGCATCCACTACAATTTACATTGATATTTGGGAGGACATCTTAAACTGCTTCAAACAGCTGGCAGGACTCTCAGGCTGGGAAGAGGATAATGCAACCCTTCCAAAAGCTTAAACCTAAAAATATTTAGTTCCCAGTCCTGTTTCATTATCCAGCAATTTTCTATATACTGTACAACAACAACAACAACAAGGATTTATATAGTGGCCTCCCCACCAGATGGCATCTCAGAGCACTTCACAAAGTGGAATCCCGGGGTAAACCAGTCGGAGGGGGAAAAAGGTGACCAAAAGCGCGGGGGAAAAAGGTGACCAAAAGCGCGGTCGAAAAATAAAGTCTTCAGGCACGACCTAAAAATAGGAGGAGGGGGCGAGGCGAAGAGAATAAGGGGGAAGTTCCACAGCCTCGGGACTTAGTGGCTGAAGGCTCGGCCGCTGACGGTGCATTGGAGGATTCAGGGTACAAGGAGGTGCCCAGACCCAGTAGATCAAAGGCAATGGGTACTGTTGTGGGGAGGGAGGAGGTCAGAGAGGTAGTTGGGTGCTGAAGAGTGGAGAGATTTGAACAAAAGAATGAGGATCTTGAAATTCATCTGCTCTGAGACAGGGAGCCAGTGAAGTCTGGCAAGTACTGGGTACCATAGTGTTTCTAATTCCTCTATTTTATTTCTGATGCTTTGTGCATTCAAATCAATTTAAATCATTGCCCAGACAAGCACAATCCTTACCCCAAAAATGTATAGTAGAGAGCAGATCATCCACACTAATGGAGACTGTTCCAATTCTGGATAACAAAACAGTGTGGAAAATTGGATGTCTTAAAAAAATACATACAATAAACCTCTGGCTTACTGGAATTTGATTCTCGGAATGGGACCCAAACCGACTTTTTTTTTCAAGTCCAGACCATGTGCAAGATTCCCATCAGTCCACCTCTCTTTGCACGTACCCCCTCCTCACTGTCCTCAGTGGCTGAAGCAATGTTATCTACATTTTCTGCATGCATAACAGTATTTCTTGATCATTTATTGAGTTTCACATTGGAGCCCAATGTAGATAACCAGACATGGAAAGCTTGGCAAATGGCAAAGTACTGCAGATGCTGGAAATCTGAAATAAAAATAGAAGTCGCTGGGAACACTCAACAGGTTAGGCAGCATCTATTGAGAGGAAAGTGAGTTAACCTTTCAGGTTACCTCACTTTCCTCTTGCCCTACATGGTGCCTGACCCTCTGAGTGTTCCCAATGACTTCTGTTTTAATTATGGAAAGGTTAGTACTGTATGTGGTTAACCCATGATATTTACTCTCATTGTAAGGACAATAGTACCAATTCTGATTAGATAAATTAAATGATTATTGTCAAGATTTTGATTTCACTTGGGTCAAAGTGAATTATTGCTTGACAGAAAATCATTCTTCATGTTATCCTCCATTATTTCATGGAGCAACATGCAGTGCATCTGCAGCACTAAAATAATGTTATACTCTATTTGTGAACACTATTACTGTATTATTTATTCTCGTCTTTTTTCTACACTTTCAACTATTTTCAGTGGAAATCGAGTGGTATCTCAAAGCCAATGAGATATATTAAACGTCAAATCAGAAGGCAGTATTGAGAGAACCAGAAACACAGTTAAATTAAAAAATATTCAAATTCACATGCAAAGATGCAATGGGTTTTAATGATTAAAGGTTAATCTTGTCTTTCTTCTAATTGTTGGTAGATAAATAGTTAATAAGATATCAGAAACTAAACAAAGTGAGGATGGTAAGAACAAAATTTAGCTTAAGATAACCCTAACCTTATATTTAAGAACAAAAACTGACATGGATAAATTGTGATGGATTTACTGGATATTCATTTCAAAGTTAATTTGTAATTATTTCTGGTCTTTCCCAAACATTTGTGGCATCTTCCCTGCTCAAGTGCTTCATATAATTCAATCGAGCACCTTTTGAACTACCATCAAAATAGATTTGACGTGCAAAAGAGATCTGAACTAGGTGAACTTCAGCCAACAACTTAGTTCAGTCGCTACCTCAACCATGTGACAAAACCTGCCATTTTCTGATTAACTAAGGCAGGACAGTTATAAATCTTAACATTTGTCAAAGCTCGAATACAACGATAATCAGAACGTTACGCCAATAATCATTTACTGAAGTTAACCAGTCCCTCTTTAGACTCAGCATAAACATTTTTATGTCTTTCAGAAAACACAAAGTCCTCCTTCGGTAGGAGGTAAGCCGGTAAGCAGCTGATCTTATAAAAAATGTACAGGCCACTCTGCCCAAATGTGTTGATATTTATGCTCTACATGAGTCTTCACACATTCCTTACTCCCTCCCATACTTTCTACTCCCCTCTCCCTCATGTGCATGTCAAGCTTCTTCTTGAATGCATCTGTGCTCTCTGATTCCATCATGGCTTCATGATGTATTGGGCAACAGAATGTTAGAATCAAGTCAATCTTGTGGAACTCTTGTCGTATAGTTCCTGTGCCAGATACGTCTACAGGTCAGACACACAGTTGACCAAAAATATCTTTCAGAGAGGAAATGTCAAGTTGCAGAATCTATGAGCTCAAGCTAGCTGAGTGATTTCCCCATCTAGGAGATGCTTCAGCTGGATATATTCTATCCAGTTGTTCACAAGAATGGTGACTGTATAATTGGACTTGACTGTTTCAATATAATGTCACTGCTATATAAAAGCACATGAATGGTTAACTGAAAAGTGAACTACTGTCTATTTTATTTCAAAGCAAACTAATAAATTTAATAAACAAATAATTGTTGCATTTGGTAAAGCGCTTTTCAGGTCAGAACAATGTCTCAGTGCACTAGATTTGATTTATGCGATTTTTTAATGTAAAGTATTGTAACTATGTATTTTGTCGGTGAATACCACAGCCAATTTTCACATGGCATTGTCCCACAAACAGCCATATAGTGAATGACTGATTTTATATGGGAAGTTGTTGGCCGGGACACTAGGAGAAACCTCCCTTCTTTTTCAAGTAGTATCACAGTGTCTTCAACATGCACCTGGACTAGCTAACAGGATCTCAGTTTAATATCCAAGGATGCCACCTACCTTTGACAATGTAACACTGCCCTCAACTGACAATGCAACCCTTCCTCCAATAATTGTGATCTCAAAATTTACAGAGTCCATCTCACTGAATTTCAGATCGAGGCTATCGGAAGGTGCATGTGCATGCACAAACAGTTTCGTAAGACACTGTTCCTCTCCGTAAATTCACGATCAGAGTCGGGATAACTAGGGGAATGTCAATTGGACATTAAGATACTTTTGCTGAAGGGTTGAATTTCATTACAAATCAGAATGGGAAAAGGTCATTTAGTCCCTCTACCTTGCCTTGTTGTATGGTTTTGCGAGGAGGACTCACTCAGACCACTTTCATCTCCCTCCTGTGAAAAACAAAGGAAAAGTGGAAGGTGGATCAACCTATGCCATTCTGTTTTGACTGTTACCTCTTCAATAGCAGAATTGGCAGAGATCTTGAACAACTAATGGCAATGGGAAGACAATGATGGAACAAAAATAAAATTTGATCTTCTTAAAATGGCAACAATAATATGGGGGACTGGAGAAGTATCTCCAATGTACATTAGTGGTACCACTGATTCTTTTGTGAGAAGAATAACTGGAAAGGATTTTACTGCCACAACTAGTTGACATTTATCCTCACCAAACTATTCCTTCATTAATAATCCTAGCTATTGATACAGAACACATAAATGACAAAAAAATTACCTGTGAAATGAGTGTCACAAGTAATTGTCATTAAGCGAATATTTCTAGACACTTCTGACATGTTTCCAAAATAAAATGATTACATTTCTCTTCTATTGATAGTTCTGAAACAATTTACAGCTCAATGAATGGGTCCTCTGGTACTTAATGCATTCAACCTTAAAACAAACATCTCACCTAAAAACAAGTACGTTTTTAAAAAAGTCAAATTTTTACAAATTGCCATCTTGAAGATTAATACGTTAAGCAACCTAGTTTACATCATATCTGATATAATTCAGCTATTTACTATGGGTGTAACACAACTTAAGTTAAATGATTAATCATTCTCTGTACATCTGGCAACAACTCATCACTTATTGATAAAGAATCAGATGTCTCTACAGGTATGCAAATCCTTAATTATTCCATCACAACCACCTATAATAATTTAAATTCTGGCAGACATTTGTTCAACTTTGACAACCCTCTACTTTCACTGCAAGATTTAAAGGTAAAGCTGCTAATGTACAGAAACATAGGTCAGATACCAACATAGGATCTTCTGATCTGGTTTTCATTGGCAATGCTAAAGAACAACAGTTTGAAATGCTGATCATGTTCATAAGGAAGAGGGCTCTTCTTCCTTTATTACTTGCGTTTCAATTGGATCATTACATCAGATCAGAATGAAAGAGAAAAGGTTGCTCAACAAACTCATTGTTTAGATTCAAACACAAATGCTATACATGCTCTCACCCTTTGATGAATGAAAAATATGTTCACTTCTTTGAAAAGTTCAACAAGCTTACAAGTTTTCAGTTAAAGTTCCAGTAAAAACAAAATCCCAGATAAGCCATTGGGGTTTAATATCCACCAGGTATATGGCGGATGCACGTCTACAGAAAGAATGATACCAATCAACACATTATATATGTGTGTGTGTTTATATATACAGTATATATATATATATATATAGAGAGAGAGAGAGATAGTGCAACTATAGTGTAAATACTGGTCAAGAAAACAGAGAAGAACATAAGAATTAGGAGCAGGAGTAGGCCATTCGGCCCTTCGAGCCTGCTCCGCCATTCAACAAGATCATGGCTTGTTGGCTGCTCCGCCATTCAACAAGAAGCAAACAGTCTGGAAACAAGATATATTGTATAGTTAGAAAATCTGTAAGAAAAGCTATTTTTCTCATAGTGAGATAATGTAGTGTTATTGGTGGCATCTATTAAGAACATATCACATGAATCAAGAAGTGCAGAACCAAGAATTGCATCAATTACAAGTACAACATTGCATTGGATTTTGCATGAAAAAGCAACAATCGCAAGATAGGTTTGGATGAAGTAGGCCTTTGGCATATTTGATCTTATCCTTCAAATTATCTTCCCATCATAGCATCAAACTATGGTTTAAATGGATCAAACTTATTTTTTAAATGATTACAGTAAAACCTTTGTTATCTGGCACCCAACCAACCGGAAAGATCAACCAACCGGTATCTCACAATACAACTCACCATTCCAGCAACCAGATCTCATACCATAGCCATCCGGGAAACTCGCGGTATGCTCACTTTACGCATGCGTGCGCATGCACACTTATTAAACTTACCGAGCACTGGAAGGCTTTTTTACCGATCATTTTACCAAGTGTGCTGGAATGCTTTATTGTTAAATCCATACAATATTCTGTTATTATATATATGGTATGTTTTAAAATAAGTAATTTTTTGTGTAGGATTTTCGGCAACTTGTCGCTTGAATATCCGGCATATTTAATTAACCGGCAACAGTCAGGTCCTGAGGGTGCTGGATAACGAAGCTTTTACTGTACTTTGTTTGTTTGACAAAGGAATTACAATATACAATGAATATATGTACAATTCAAGTCCTGTAAGTTCAGTGGTTAGAGCGCTCGCCTTACAAGCGTGAGACCTGTGTTCGAATCCAGGCAGGTCAGGGCGAAACCTTGGGCAAATTTCCTTACTCCGCACGCCTAATATAGTAATCATCCCACAAAAAAAACACAATGATAAAATTGGTCATTTCAATCAACAACTGTTTGTGGGACACTGTTGTGCGTAATTGGCTGCTGCGTTTCGCCCACAAATATACAGTCAATTCACTTTACAGTATATTCTGTGAAGCGCTTTGAGATGTCTAGAAGACGTGAAAGCGCTATATCAAATTGAAGGATTATTATTATTAATATGATTAAAAACACATTGCACAATATATTTTTCAAAAATTTAAATAATTATTAATATCAGCAGTTACTTGCCTCTTTCAAACTGCAATCGTTTATATTTCTGCATAAGTTCCGCTGCAACTATACATTCAATCTATTGGAAGACAAGCAGTAAAATGGTATTAAGCAAAGCAAATGTTGAACTGATGACTTGCCCTACGTAATCATTGAATATAATCAGCCTTTTGAAGTAACTCATGTCATTAAAAATATTTTCAATACTTAGGTCAATATAACTTCCATCTAGAACCTAAAGGGTATAATCAAACTTTCACTAACAATAATGATCTCATGTTAAAGATGCTTAAGCAATCAGTGACCATATGACTATGCCCCTAAGTTCATACGAATAAGTTTGTACCGGTTAAACAACCTTTGAATGTCAAAATATGTTTATGTGCATAGGTGCGGATAAAAGAAAATACAATAAAATGCAATCCACACACTGACAATAAACATGCCAGTAGGGTCCGTCGATATGGAAATTTTCCGATTTAGATATATCGATGGGCTCATATCGAGATATACCAAAATATCAATATTTTCGGGTTTTTCGTACTGCGCATGCAAGTCTCTCTCCCCCCCCACCCCCCTCCAGCCGTCTCTCTCCCCCCCCCAGCCGTCTCTCTCCCACTCACCCCCCCCAGCTGTCTCTCTCCCCCTCACCCCCACCCCAGCCTTCTCTCCCCCCCCCCCACCCCTTGCATACCTGTATATTGTATTCGAGGACTATGAATACGATATGGCGGCTTGGCACCTCGGTCTGTGCATTGTGTATAGAGATGAGCATTCTGGGTCTTTCTGTTCAGTGTGCGCACATTCCGAATTTTTTATCTCGATATATAGATTTTTCGATATATCGATATTTTTGAAATGCCTATATCGGCATATCGATATGAAAATTATATCGGGTTTTAGCGATAAATCGATATATCGCCGGACCCTACATGCCAATATCCAATTTAGAAACACAAGGCCAGGAAAAAGAAATGTAATTGTGCACAAAGTTCCAAGGACCATGATTCACCCGCATAGTATGATTGAGCCATCAGGTCTAGTAACATACGATTGTTAAGCAATTCTTTACAATGTAGGGATTTTTTTGGCGGGAGTCAGCCAGGCTTCTGACACATGCAGAAACCTATCACTGCGCTTAAGGATATCTAAACCAACAGAATTCTATGCATCCCACCTATACATGGAAATGCCAGAGATGTTTATTGGAATGGATTGCACATGCTCTCCCTAGTGAGACCATCCTGCTTACCTAATTCCAGAAAGTATTAGGTTCAGGTTGGCAAGAGCTAAAACTTGGGGAGTCCAACCAGCAAAAATCGCATAGATTGCCGTTGATATTGCTGTCTGACAAGCTTTCCTGCTACTTGTCCAGTTAGGACTACCCTACCCATTAGGGCTTTTGCTTGCAGGGTTAACAGGAGCTGAGTAAGATGACTCCCTGCCCCCAGTGACGGGTTTGCCCTTCCAAGTCCTGCTGATGAGCCAGGTTCGCTGAGCTGAATACTTTGGACCCACCTGGCTCAGGAAATGGTCTATCAAGACTGCAACTGGATTCATTCTGACATTTCTTTGCAAAATATGTCGCCTTGGAGCCAGTTCAGCTTACCTCTCCCCTCGCCTGGGGGATAGTCATTAGTTGGTCATTTGATATCCCCCAAACATAGGTTTGAGCCCCCATTAGGTGGGTGGCAGGAGCTCCAGGTGAGCTTCATACTGGGCAACGCAATTCAGGCAGAAATGCATGAGATTCTTGTGTCCATTTTCCTGCCCTCAGCTCAAACACACGGCCCTTTCTATTGAGCAATGCTTCTAACAGTTGGAGCTGCAGAGCTTTGGCAGCAGCTGCTTACCTCTCTGAAAGCCAATCAAGATGGATTCCGGGCTCTGGGTGTACAAATGCATTCATGAACTCAGACTTCAGGTAATACAGCTGTCGCCCCAAGCCTCAGAGTTTCCTCATCAGCTATCTGGCAAACACCAGCTTTCAACGTGGTGAGAGGACCTTTATAGGTCAGCTTGTGACGTATTAACCACTTTGATCTTCTTAAACAGACTCAAAAATATATTGAGTGAGTGTGGTACCATACTGACAGGATAAATAACTGCTACTAGACAATTTTAGTCAATATTATGGACAATTTATATATTACAAGATCAATTATTCATAACAACAATGGGCTCAGTCCCAAATGAGTGCAGATAAAATACTATTTACCATATCGTACCGTACCTCATTTTCTTGCAGATGTCCTAGCTTTGGACAAGCAGCATCAGGACAGCTTACTGCAGTTTCCAGGCCATCTTTAATTAACAGTTCCACATATTGCTTCAGACACTGTTAGCAAACCAGTCAAAACATTAAGAAACTTTAGCCTCTGAATTAAGAATGCTTTTAAACAACAGAAACAACCTGTCTAATTTCAATAGCCACAATATTATCCAGCAATATAGATCTGCAGGGGGAGGCAGAAACTAGAACTAAATTGCCCTGGCCTGGCCTTCCCAGGATTAGGGTGGAGCAAACCACAGGAGTCACTCTCTTCAGCCATCTCTATTGGTTGTGTGCCCACAAGGTAAGCAGAGGCTAGACAACAACAACAACAACAAATTACATTTATAGAGCGCCTTTCACGTCGGGAGGACGTCCCAAGGCGCTGCACAGGAGATGTGTGACCTGAGCTGGGAGAGGAGTGTTTGGGAAGGGGTGAAACACGAAGGGGAGGTAAAAGAGTTCGGGGTGGAACAAAAGGCACGATCGAAGAGGAAAGTCTTCAAACCAGCCTTGAAAGAGGAAAGGGAAGAGACAAAACGGAGGGATTGAGGGATGGCATTCCATAGGGTGGGAGCGGAGAAACTGAAGGCCCGGCCTCCGATGGTGGGGCGGTTCGGGCGGGGGGCTTGGAGCAGGCCAAGTCCTGTTGAACGGAGGGTCCGGATGGGCATGTAGGGGGAGAGTAGATCGGTTAAATAGGATGGGGCAAGGCCGTGTAAGGCCTTGTAGGTGAGGACGAGGATCTTGAACTCGATCCTATGGAGGATGGGGAGCCAGTGGAGACGGGCGAGGGTGGGGGTTATGTGTTCGCGGAGGAGGGTGCGGGATAGTACACGGGCTGCAGAGTTTTGGATGACCTGCAGCCTGTGAATGGAGGAACTGGGGAGGCCGACGAGGAGAGAATTTCCGTAGTCCAGCCGTGAGGTGATGTATGCATGCACGAGTGTTTCGGCAGCGCGGGCGGTAAGATAGTTGTGGAGCCTGGCAATATTGCGCAGGTGGAAATAAGCGGTGCCGGTCAAGGCGCGGATGTGGGGGAGGAAGGAAAGTTTTTGATCGAACATGATGCCGAGGTTCCTGATTGGCTTTGTGAGGTGGAGAGTGCAGCCTTGGATATTGAGGCTGGCAGCGCCCGATGTGCGGAGGCGCTGGCTTGAGCCAATCAGGAGGGCCTCGGTCTTACTCACGTTCAATTGCAAAAAGTTGTCCCTCGTCCACGACTCGATGTCGGACAGACATGCTCTCAGAACATCGATCGTCTGGGGGTTGAGGGATGAGGCAGAAAGGTACAACTGGGTGTCATCCGCATACATGTGGAAATTTACCCCATGTTTGCGGATGACGTCGCCCAGAGGGAGCGTGTAAAGGGTGAAAAGGAGGGGACTGAGGACAGAGCCCTGAGGAACGCCGTGAGAAACTGTGCGTGGGTTTGAAGAAAAACCATTGGAAGAAACAAAATGTAAACGGTGTGTCAAATAAGAGTTGAACCAGTCAAGGACTGTGCCTTGAAGGTTGAGGTGGGAGGAAAGACGTTGAAGGAGGATGGTGTGATTGACTGTGTCGAACGCAGCAGACAGGTCAAGGAGGACGAGGAGGCAGAGGGAGCCCTGGTCACAGGCGGTTAGGATGTCATTTGTGACCTTGACCAGGGCAGTTTCTGTGCTGTGGTTAGGGCGGAAACCAGTTTCTGTGCTGTGGATAGGGCGGAAACCATCCAATGAAGTGAATAGCAATGGGATTCAAACAAAATGGAGATTTATTTTTCCATATACCTGTATCAAATCCAGGTGGGGACTTGCCATGCATAATTAAGATATTTGAAAAATATTGAATGTAAATTTCCCAACTCCCCTAGAATGTTTAATGGGTTAATGCCCTGGGTGCCCAGAATGTAGCAGTGGACATTAAAGACCATTAATATATATTTTGTAGAATATAGATCAGATTGTATATCAATTCCAGCCCTGAGGTAGAGACTTTTCCAAGCACATCATAACTGGGCTGGAGTTGGGTAGCCCAATCAAGAAACTGATCACTGTAAAGAAAAGATTGGGCATCTGTCCAATGTAGCTGCTCTACTGGAAAAGTCCAGTGTGGCAGCCTTTGGGGATTGTTGTATTCTATGTAAAGAGACATTGTGTTCAATACAGAAAGTATTGATGGAACTGCTTAGTAAGTTGAACAGCCTGAACAGTAGAGCATTCCGACACTCTACCCCAGGTGAAGAGTATGATATAACTGGGCATCTCACAGAGTGACACCTTTGCAAATTTCCTTACTCCACTCACCTGTTTACCCAGCAGTAAGCAGGATCCCGGTTGTTAGTCGATGGGAGGATCACTTTGTGGGGGCAATAATCCCCCCCCAAATAAAGGTATCACTCATATCTATGACTGTTCTTGGGTCAATTGGCTGCCACATTTCTCATACAAAATAGTTAAAGTATATCCTGTGAAGCGCTTTGGGACATCTCAACAACAGTATAAGGCAATATCAAATGCAAGGATTATTATCTCTTCTCCGCTTGAGTTCAGTTTTGTTCTGAGCTAGCTTTTCACTTAGTCCTGATCACTGCCCAATTTAAAGCGAATATATATCAATGGGGAGATTATATTGGAATACCCTCTCAATGTTGAATAAGTTGTGACACTCATTGTTCAGGTCCACGCATGGATGATGCATGGATGATGTACCGGAGGGCAACTGGAGAAGTACAGAAAATGAATGACATGCAAACCATTGAACAAAAGATAGATAGCCTCGCATGTCACTTGTTTGCTCAAATTTGCTTTGTTTGAAAGGGAAAGTGTTATTCTCAAATAACATGAAAAACAATTCCCTACAATCGCAAGGTAGTCAGAGATAGGAAGCAATTCTATTTACATTTAAGGATAGCAATTCAACTTATTTTAAACTGCAAAAATAAAACTAATAGAGCTGGTTGCAAGAATAGAAAACAAAGAGTTGGAATAACTTTCTTTTTTTACGTTTTCATGTTCTAAAACAGACAGCAAAAAATGCAATGTAGAAAATGAGTTACAGGTAAAAAAAAAATCATACTAACCAGTGTGCAGAATATGCATTGGCATTGTGATAGTGTTGTCATTTGCTCTAAAGGATATTCCCCAAGACACAGTTTACAAGATATTAGGGGATCAAGTGCTAGATCCCAAGTAGGCCTATACGTTGCCATTGTCATTGTAGGTTGAATCTGGAAAGATAATAAAGAATTATACAGATACAATTTGCCAAAGTGGAAGCTGAAAATGATCCAGGGTTGTTAGTTGACTTATTTGCTGACTGTGTCATCATATTTGCTTTGTCAAGCACTTTGAGACAACCTACCAAGGTGAAAGCTGCTATACTAATAGGAACTGTAATGTATATCATCCCTTCAAAAGAGTCATGAAGAAGGGGAGGGAGTGAGTGACTCAGAAGGACTCTAGAAAGGAATTTCATAGAGCGGAGGCAGAATGACTGAAAGCTTGCCTGGCAATGGGGGGGGGCATTGGGATCAGGCTAGTACTTGCTTAGCAATGGCAGCAACTGGTTTGGAGGGTTGATGGAGGTTGCAAAAATAGGTTGGGACTAGCCATAGAGAGATTTAAAGATGAGAATAAGGATCTTAAACTTGCTTGCTGAGGGTAGGGAGCCAATGGAGCCAAGCGAGGATACATGAGAGGCTACCAAACCCTGGCTACCAGGAGCCTAGTTCACCAGAACACCAACAACAACTTCAATTTATATAGCGCCCTCCATGCCAGACGGCGTCTCAGAACACTTCACAGTAGCGGATTCTGGGACCAAGCCAGGGGCAGGGGTAGAAAGGTGACCAAAGGTGCGGTCGAAGACAAAGGTCTTTAGCTGTGATTTGAAACTGGGAAGAGAGGGGGCGAGTCAAAGGGAGTGAGGAAGGGAATTCCAGAGTCTCAGGGCATAGTGGCTGAAGGCATGGCCGCCGAGGGTGGAGCGGAGGATTCGAGGACATGGAGGAGGCCAGACCTGGTGGAGCAAAGGCAGCGGGTGCTGTTTTGGGGAAAGAGGAGATCAGAGAGGTAGAGGGTGCAGAAGAGTGGAGGGATTTGAAAACAAGGGTGAGGATCTTGAAGTTAATCCTCTCAGGGACAGGGAGCCAGTAAAGTCTGGCAAGGACTGGAGTAATGGGGGAGCGAACTTTGGTGCGGGCGGCAGAGTTTTGAATCAGCTGGATTTTGTGGATTGTGATGGAGGGGAGACCGGCGAGGAGGGTGTTGCAATAGTCCAGGCGAGAGGTGATAAAGGCATGGACCAGGGTTTCAGCAGCTTTTCGGGTGAGGTATTGCCGGAGACGGGCAATCCGTTGGAGGTGGAAGAAGGCGGTGCTGGTGAGGGACCGGATGTGGGGGAGGAAGGATAGTTGGGGGTCGAAACTGATGCCAAGGTTGTGCAAAGTTCGGGGAGTTTTAGGGGCAGAACAGAAGACTCACATTTCAAAAAAGCTTGATGCCATGATGGGAGGACGGTAGGGTGGGTATTGTGGGAAGATAGTAAGGATTGAGACATTTCAAAGTACTTCACAGAATATACTGTAAAGTGAATTGTCTGTACAGTTTGTGGGGCAATCACTGCAGCCAATTGTGCACGGAAGCATCCCGTAAACAATTGTGGATTGTGTGACCACATTATTATTATTTATTATTTATTTTTGAAAGAATTATTCCCACTGGAAAAGTGAATCATCTGACAACTGGTTTCTTACTTACTGCTAGGTCAGAGGCGTGTGGATTAAGGAAACTTGCCTAATGCTTTGCCCTGTCTGCTCTTCGAACTCAAGTCTTTTCGTTTGTGAGGCAGGTGCTCTAAATAGTACACTACAAGATTCCACATGAGATGATATTAAATGGGCCATTTTCACATTGCCAGATCCATCCAATTCTGTAAAACACACTGACATGCCTTCCTGGCATGAAAGGTGCTATACTGATGTAAAATTGTTGTTACAATACTATGAAATTTGACAATTGCTTTTAAACATAAATTTGGCTTTTAAGCCATTCTCTGAATTTGTTGGAGAATTCCTTTCCTGAGCCTTTCAGAAATAAACAAAATGTAATTATTTAATTCAAATGAATATTCTCACCAACAAATTAAATATATAACTGTATAAATCTACTTACTGATGGGCTTGGATCCAAACAATTCTGTGAAGAAAGAGGTCATTGGTGTCTGTGTTTGAAGGGATCATGAAACTGACCTGAAATTGACAAGCATAAGATTATAAAAAGGAAGGACCAATATCAAATTTCAAGGTTGAACTGCTTTGTCTATGGTTTCACTCAGCTGATACCAAATGGAGGTTCGATCCTTCTGATCCAACCTGCTCCTGGTCTCACATTTAAAGTAATTTAAGCCTTTGTTGTAGAATCGTGCATCACCGACAAATTTCCAAATTCCTCAGCGCTCTGTAATGCAATTCTGCACGAGGCGCGCTATATAAATGCGAGTTGTTGTTGTTCCAAATCTACTCTTATAATTTTAAGAAAAGCAATTGATGTGTCTAAGGTTAGTAAATCACAACATGAATGCTCCCTTATCTGAATCCTCTTCACTGATCCTTTTTGAAAAGCATACTGCGGGGTTGGATAGCACATTATCCTGGCTTAATCTTGGCAAAGCTTTTATTGTGATACCACTGGTTAGTCTCTAACTTTTTAGTAATAGTAATGTTCTAATTTCATGACAAATGCTTCATTGCTTTACATGCCACTAAAAAAAAATAAGCTGTTGCTAAATTACTTGTTTACTGCTTCTTCAAATAATCCACCTATGTTACCGGTGAAAATCAATACAGCAGTTTGTTGATTTACAGCCAATTCATAACTTATAGTAATAATACATTTGAAGGAAAGCCTAATCATTTTGCTATAAGAACATAAGAAATAGGAGCAGGAGTACGCCATTTGCCCCCTCAAGTCTGCCCTGCCATTCAATAAGACCATGGCTGATCTTCGAACTAATTCTATTTACCCGCCCTATCCCCATATCCATTAATCCCTCTATCCTTTAAAAATCTATCAATCTCAGTCTGGAATATGTTCCAAGGACTGAGCTTCCACAGCCATCTGGGGTAAAGAATTCCATAAATTCACTACCCCTGAGTGAAGAAATATTTCCTCAACTCTGTTCGAAAAGGCTGACCTGTCATTTTGAATCTACAACCCCTAGTTTTAGCTTCTGAACCGTCTCACATTGTCTACTCTGTCAAGCCCCTTAAGAATCGTATAGGTTTATATAAGATCACCTCTAATTCTTCTATATTCCAAAGAATATAGACCTAGTTTACTCAACCTATCACCATAGGCAAACCCCCTTATCCAGGAACCAACCTAGTGAATCTATGCTGCATCCCCTCTAAGGCGAGTATGTCCTTTCTTAGATAAGGAGACTAAAACTGCACAATATATTCTAAGTGCGGTCTCACCAAGGTCCTATACAATTGCAGCAAGACTTCTCTACTCTTGCATTTTAACCCTTTTGTAATGAACCCCAACATGCCATTAGCATTCCCAGTTGCTTGCTTTACCTGCATACTAACTTTCTGTGACTGGTGTACAAGGACACCCAAATCCCTCTGAACATTAACACTACCTAGTTTTTCCCCTCTAGAAAATAATCCACTTTTCTATTTTTACTACCTAGGTGAATAACTTCACATTTCCCCACATTATAGTCCATCTGCCACCTTCTTGCCCACCCACCTATCCTATCTATATCCCTTTGCATTATTCTTGTGTCATCCTCACAGCTTACACTCCCACCTAGCTTTGTATCATCCACAAATTTAGATATGTTAAATTCTATTTCCTGATCTAAATCATGATATACACTGAAAATAGTTGAGGCCCAAGCACTGATCTCTGTGGCACTCCACTAGTCACATCCTGCCAATCTGAGAAGGACCCATTTTTCCCTACTCTCTGTTTTCTTCCTGAGTGCCACTCTCCAATACATGATAATATATTACCTTTAATTCCATGAGCCCTAATCTTATGTAACAGCCTTTTACGTGGCATCTTGTCGAATGCCTTCTGAAAATTCAAATACACTACATCTACTGGTTCTCCCCTATCTAACCTGCTAGTTACATACTCAAAACAAAAGATTTGTTAAACATGATTTTCCTTTTGTAACGCTATGTTGACTTTGCCTGATCATGTCATGTTATGATTTTCTAAGTACCCCACAACAATGTCTCTGATTATAGATTCTAGAATTTTCCCTACCACCGATGTCAGACTAACTGGTCTCTAGTTCCCCATTTTTCTCCCCAACCCTTCTTAAAAAGCGGTGTTTCATTTGCAACCTTACAATCGATAGGAATTGTTCCAGAATCCAAGGAATTTTGGAAGATCAAACATAAAGCATCCACTATCTCTGCAGCCACCTCTTTTAAAACCCTAGGATGTAGGCCATCAGGTCCAGGGGATTTATCAGTTTTTAATCCCATCAATTTTTGTAGTAAATTTAAATAGGGTTTGATAGTTTATTGGAGAATAATAGTAAAAACCCCTCAAAAAATATATATTGGTCACTTCAACCCAGGACTGTTTGTGAGACACTGCTGTGCGTAATTGGCTGCCGTGTTTCGCCTATAAATATAGTCAATTCACTTTACAGTATATTACGTGAAGCACTTCGAGACATCTAGAAGACGTGAAAAGCGCTCCATCAAATGCAAGGATTTCTATTAGTAGTACTAATACTTCACTGATGCTAACTTCTTTACGTTTCTCACTAACATTAGCCTATTGGTTCCCCTCTATTTTTGGTAAGTTTTCAGTGTCTTCTAACCTGAAGATAGAAGCAAAATATTTGTTTAATGAATCTGCCATTTCTTTATTCCCCATTATAATTTCTCCTGTCTCTGCCTGCAATGGACCTACATTCACTTTTGACAGTCTCTTCCCCTTCGTGTGCTTGTAAATCTGCTACAATCTGTCCTACCTAGATTACCCTCATATTTCGTTTTCTTCCTGTTAATCAGTTTATTGGTTTTCCTTTGCCGATCTCTAAAGCCCTCCCAATCCTCAGGTTTAGTGCTCTTTTTGGCCATATTATGGACCTCTTTTTTTAATTTTAGACTTTCCCTAACTTCTCTAGTTAGCCATGGTTGAACCACTTTTCCCGTGGTATTTTTTATTTCTGAAGGGAATACATAACCGCTGGGAATTATGTATTATATCTGTAAATGTTTGCCATTGCTGGTCTACTGTCATATCTTTTACTCTAATTTCCCAGTCTATTTTAGCCAAATCTTCTCTTATACCTGCAAAGTTGGTTTTATTTTAAATTTAAGACTTTTGCTTTGGACTTAGCAACATCACAGTCTAATTTAATGTTAAATTCCGTCATGTTATGTCACTCTGCCCTCGAGGAGCCTTAACTTCCAGATTACTGATTAGCCCTATTCCAATACACACAACAAGATCTAGGATAGCCTTTTCCCTGGTTGGTTCCTCAGCATACTGTTCTAGAAAAACTATCTCTAATGTGCATTCCATAAACTCATCCTCTAAATTACTTTTGCTAATTTCGTTTTCCCAGTATATGAAGATTGAAATCACCCACTCATTAGTGTATTACCCTTGCTACATGCTCCTCTAATTTCCTGATTAATACCCTCCCAATACTGTAAATGCTGTTCAGGGGTTATAAACTACTCCCATTAGTGTTTTTTGCCCCCTGTTTCTTACCCTCACCCATACTGACTCTACATCTTGATTTTCCGATTTAAAATCCTTTCTCTCTACTGTTTTTATCTCATCCAATATTAGCAGGGATACACACCCCTTCACCCCCCACCTCGCTTTCCACATTGCCTACCTTTCCTATAAATTGGATACTCCAGAATATTTAGCTCCATCCTTGCTCTCCTTGTAACCACGCTTCAGTAATGGCTACTAGATCATACCTATTTATCTCTATTTGTGCCACTAATACCTTTATCTTGTTATGAATGCTTTGTACATTCAGATACAGTGGCTTTAATTTTGACTTCTTATTGTTTCCCCTACGTCCCTGTTGTTCGCTTTGCCAGGACATTAATCCCAGCCCGGTTTAGGTGGAGTCCATCTCAATGGAACAACTCCCTTTTCCCTCATTACTGGAGCCAGTGGCCCATAAAATGAAACCCCTGCCTCCCGTACCACTATTTCAGCCACATGTTTCAACTCTTTAATTTGTTAGTCCTTGTACCAATTTGAGCACGGCTTGGGTAGTAATCCCGAGATTATCACACTGGAAGTTCCTCTAACCACTGAGCTGCAGGACTCAACTAGATCTGCTGAATTGTAATTGCAAATAACTCAGATGGCTAAATATGTGGGCTACATTCCATTTTCCTTACAGCACTGTGCAGATGTGATTAAATCAGATAAAGTGAAACTATCACGCAAATATGTATTCAGTTCTCTATCCCCCACCCCACCATCAGGGACACCCAAACCCAGCCTCAGCCTATCAAACTTATGTGTCTTAAAATATAAGATCAGGCATAATTGTGGCAAATTCTTGAATTTACTATTCATTTGGGAGCTGGGATTAAAAAGAATGTAGCAGTGAGTGCTCAGAGCAGTGCATCTTGAACTCAGAGGCAGCACAAAGTTATCGTTTGTAATTGTAACATTTTTAAACAAGTACAAGTGTAGTCACACCATTACTTTTGTGTCATCTGGGCTCAGTTGGTAGCACTCTTCCATCTGAGTTTGTGGGATCAATCTCCAAGTCAAGGCTGGAACCTCAATAGTCCCAACTTGATATTCCTGTGCAGTGCTGGGGTTTTGCTGAATTGCCAAAGGTGCCATCCTTTAGATAAAACATTCAACTGAGGTCTAATCTGATTTTACAGGTATTCGTTAAAAATCCAGCGGCACTATTCAGAAAGGCAATTTCTCCTGGTGCCCTGGCCAACAATCCCCCAAATAAAGTTGGTCATTCACTTCTCAGCTGTTTGTGGGACACTGTGGCGCACAAGTGGGCAACCATGTTTGCCTACAAAACACAGTCTCTCCTATTACAGTGCAACTATGAATCGCTTTGGGTTGTCCTCCTGATGTGAAAGGTGCTATACAAAATGTAAGGATGATTATTATTTATATTATTACTGTCATCTGCTTTTCATGCATCATTAAGAAAGCTCATGCAGTTCAGTTCAGAATCCTATAGTTCAGTGGTTAGAGCACTCGCTTCGCAAGGAAGAGACATGGGTTTGATTCCCAGCAGGGCGAAACATTGGGCAAGTTTCCTTACTCAACACCCCTCTGTTTACCTAGGTGGATGAGCTCTTCCAGGGATAATAATTCCTTCAAATAAAGTTATTCTCTCTAAGACTGTTTGTAGGACACTGCTGTGTGCAATTGGCTGCCACGTTGCATCCACAAAATATATAGTCAATTCAGTGTACAGTATATTCCGTGAAGTGCTTCCAGGCATCTGAAAGCGCTATATCAAATGCAAGGATGCTTATTATTATTATCAAATTCCTTCGCTCCTTTTTGCTCCTACGTCATTAACCTCTGGAATTCCTTTGCTCTACCACATAATCTTGCCCTCTCCCTTTTCTGCTTTAAAGTCCAACCTTAAATCCTAACTCTTTGATACACCTATGGCCATTATCCTCGCCCTATGCCTTGCTCAGTGCCTAACCCATTCCTGTGAAGTCTCCAAGCTATAACTTTATACAAAGGGTGCTGTGAAGTCAGTGGTCTCATGACTTCAGTGGTGCTAGTTTCCAGAAACTAACAGAAGATATTCCAACTTCCAAACAATGGGTTACTCAATTCAGATTGCTTCAAAATCACAATCTGCATTTACAGTGTAAGTGCATCGTGAAATCATAGACAATGATAAAACTTATATAATCAAAATATTTCAGAAACCTAAATACAGTAAAAGCCTGTTTATCCGTGACCCGATCAACCGTAACTTCTGTATAACCGGCACCTCAAAAAAAAGGTCCCCATTCGAATAACCGGATCTTATCCAGCACAATCGTGGTGGCACTTTTTTTTTCCTTCGTATCGGTATTTCGGAATGCTGCTGGTAGTGCCTTAAAATGGTGCTGCTGTTTTTTTTCCTCGCGTCGTCTTAGACTCCTGCATGTATTCCCGCAATATGAAGTTATCGATAGACTGTACACCCAGCATCACGGCTTCAAACCAGGCATCTACCAGCAAAGGTGATTTTTAGGTGAATAACAAAGGTCTGTTGTTATCTGTTATTATTTAGTCTATTATTAATATGGTATGTGTTTAAATAAGTAAAAAAATTTGTGTTGGGTTTTCGGCGTCAGATATTAAATGGAATATCCACCGCGCCATTTAACTGACATTGGCCAGATCCTGAGGGTACCGGATAAATGGGCTTTTACTGTATGTGAATAGGTTTAAAATAAATAACAGGCATATTAATAAAGGACAGTTTACAGACTAAGTTTTTTGTGGATTTTATCAGCTTCATATTTACCAATATAGAAATATTCAAGAGATAATTACACAATTTATATTTGTGATCTTGTACAGATTGGGGTCTAAAATGAAAAAAAGCTTATTAAAGTTTGTAATGACATCTCATGCATAAGCTTTGGCTAACCACCCACTCATTACCAGAGTTCTAATAATGATGCACAAGAATTACTGAACTTGGCAGTCAACATTGATTTTTAATAAAATACAGTTATAGCAACTGCCCTCCAAGTGGCCAGTACTTAGATAGCTAAATCATGACAAATAAAGGCATTCAACTTCCAGTCAAAGCTTGGCTTATTGCCCAAGTTTTAGAGTACGGGAATTGGCACAAAGTACTAGCACATCATTGCGCATCATTTTAGAATATAGCAGCAAAACGATTGTTGGAATATATATTTGGAAAATGAATTGGCAGTGCATATCCAATCTCAGCAGAATACACTGGCAAGATTGTTCAGCTTCTTAGGAAGAAAGCGGCAATTCACTCAAATGCTAACAGTTTCAGTATTCTGACGTTTATGCAAAATATTGTTTCTTTACTTATGGAACTAAATGCATTACACAATTTATATTTAGTGCCTCACTGAAATAAACCCTATGACCTTCCAAGGTCCACTCACACTTGAAATTCATTCACCCAACACGTGCTGACAAAGATGTTGGGATTTCAACCGCAACGGTAGAGGCGCAGGTAGACAAATGGATTCTATTTAAATGTTGTACAGTATTTGATTTCCTGGTCTCACAAACTTTTTTTGTAAACTTTCAGATGCATTATTTCTTGAATTACACTTCCAAAGGACAAGATTTTCTACAGTAACCCTAACTGAAATTGAGATATACAGGGGGAAGGAGGAATTATGAATTGCTCAGAGAGAAATGTGACAAATGACTGATTTTGAAGTCAATCAATTATAAAGTCAGCTCATTTTGATTCTATCTGACAGCTCTAAAGTACAGCAAAACCTTGGTTATCCGGCACCCAACCAACCCGAACATTTAACCAACCAGTATCTCCCAATGCAATTCACCATTCCAGCAACCGGATCTCATACAGGAGCCATCTGGGACACTTGCGGTATGCTCACTTTGCTCACTTATTAAACTTACCGAACGCTGGAATTTTTATTTTACCAAACATTTTACAGAGTGTGCTGGAATACTGTATTGGTAAGTATCCACACAATACTCTGTTGTTAGTTAGTCTATTATTAATATGGTATGTTTTAAAATAAGTAAATTTTTTGTGTAGGATTTTCGGCAACTTGCCGCTCGAATATCCAGCATGTTTGATTAGTTGGCATCGGTCAGGTCCCGAGGGTGCCGGATAATGAAGCTTTTACTGTACCTGTTAAGTAATTTGAACTAGTGGATTTCCTATAAATTATTTAAAGGTTTGCTGATTTGTATCAGTTTTCATCTCATTTTTAGGTTAGCTTTTTTATATAAGGGAATAAATAAAAATCTTGATCAAGATGTCGAATTGATCAAGATGTGGAGCCCGTAGCGCTGGTTAGAGCACTTGCCTTAACAGCGAGAGAGCTGGGTTTGATTCAAGGCAGGACAAAATCTTGGTCAAGTTTCCTTACTCCACGTGCCTAATAATAATCCCTCAAAACAAAATTGGTCATTTCAATCCAAGATTGTTTGTGGGACATTGCTGTGTGCAACTGGCTGTTGCATTTCTCCCACATATATATAGTTAATTCACTTTACACTAATATTCTGTGAAGCGCTTTGAGATGTCTAGAAAATGTGAAAAGCTCTATATCAAATGCAAGGATTATTATTATTACCTAAGTGCAAAACTCCCATAAACTATAGATACGATTGCAAATAAAGACACTTCATCTTCCTGGTCACAGACTATTTCTGGAATTTTGATTTAAAAACCTACAGGTTAGTTAAGATTATCAACTTTGAACATGGCAACAAATACTTGCATTTTTTTAAAGAACAATTTAAATTTAAGTGCTCTGAGACGCCGTCCGGCGTGGAGGGCGCTATATAAATCAAAGTTGTTGTTGTTGTTAAATCTAAGTCTGGAGCCTCTTCAGCGATTGCTAAAAGTATTTTCTTTTAGCTGAGGCATCCATAATTTATTTCTGCCCATCTTTTCGATCAAAGTGGGAAAAGCACCAACCAAATCAATTTCAAACATGTAGGGACTAAAATGTACTGTTTGGCAATTGGTGATTTTACTTAATGTATAGTTTTCCAATGGAAAGTTTTCAAAATAGTCTTTGGCTTCTATAAATCTTCCCTCACAGACTAATTGAGCTCACAAACATGTGCGAAGAATTAATGATACAACAATAATCAATGTGAATTCACAATACATTGAAGTGTCCCAGAGACTGCAATTGTAATTGTATATTATTTAGATCTGCCTAGCCTAAATTATACAAAATGAAAAGCGCTCATCTCAAATTAAGGGTCAATTTGTTTTTTCCATGTACTGTATATATCTTAAGAACTTTGACTTAGATCGAATGACCTAGTGTCAGCTTGGCTCATTTGGTAGAAATCTTGCTTTTGAGTCAGAAGGTTGTAGTTTCAAGCTAAAGTCATATCAGGACTAGTCCATGCTGATACTCCCCGGGACAGATAAAAGTTAAAGGTCCCATGGCATTTCAAAACGAGAAGAGAGTTTCTCCCGGTGTCCCCGGGAAAAACAATCCCTCAAATAAAATTATTAATTTGCTTCATTTTGGGGGGAGGCACATTTACATACACAAATTGGCTGCCCATTCACTCAGAAAATACATACATTCACAGCAGTATACAGCATGTCCTGTGAAGCACATTGAGATGTCTCTGTAGCATGATAAGGTACTCGCTTTATCAAATGCAAGGATTACTATTATTAAAGAGGATACAGGCTCAAAGTTTGTGGATAATATCAAGATGGAGGGTATAGTGAATACTGATAGCAGGAGGTCTTAGATACATTAGCACAATGGCAGATCAGTTCAGACATTAAGTTTAAATAAAATGAAATGTGAGGCAATTCATTTTGGAAGGAAAAGGGAGAGTACAGTACATACTGAATAATAATCTTTGCATTTGATATACTACCTTCTCATATCTTCAAGATGTCTCATAACTAGTATCTCACAAAGAGTCATTGGAGCGCACTTACATAAGTCCTTGAAAGTGCAGCACAAGTGGGAAAGTCTGTGACAAAAGCTAGATTAACACAGGGCATAGAGCACAAAAACAAATTGTTGGTTCGGCTGTAATTGGAATATACTGCATTCAGTTTTGAGCACCTCATTTCAGGAAAGATGTTAAGGCCTTGAAGGGGATACAGAGTATCTTCACAAGAATGATATCCAAGGATGAGTGGGACTGAATGAAAAACTTGCTCTTAGCCAGTGAAGACTCAATGGGTTGAATGGTTTACTTCTGTATTATACATTTCTATGATACTAGGACCTGGAAAGGAACACTCTGTTTATCTGGGATATGTTGCACTATCTTCTGGTAGTAATTAACCATTCTTCAACTTAGTTAAGGAATGCTGTAACTTTGGCTCATTTTAAACCTACGACTTAAATTTATAGATGTCCAAGAAATCTAGCAATAGATTTTAGCTTGAGGTTCTTCCTCCTTTCCAAGTTTTATTGTTGACTTTTCTCAACCTTATTTCTTTAATTGGTTAGGTTTGACATTTAGAAAATTGTCACAAATATGACAACTTCACTTATAGTTTGTTGTTTCCAGCGTTATGAAATCTACCATGTAAACAGATGGTGAAAACTACATAGCTGAAAACCCAGGATTATTTCAAAATGGCTTCTTATCAAAGTGGTTTCGTAATACAAACAATATATTTACCTGTAGTGAATCATTCTCCAAATGTTATTGCGATAATGTGCCAGCCCATTGGATACCTCCCTGGCCAGATGAGCACAGATCAAGAATTGATGCAAATAAATGGTGCAAACAACCTTCTACGTGCACTCACAGTACATGCGAGTAGCACAAGATGCAAGAAATGATGCAAATTAAACTTTTGCAAATCTGTACATGTTATATAAATGCTGCATCTTTGGTAAATATATGTTAAATAAGAAGATTGGACCAAGTTCAGTTTATTGACTGTAATATATTGCAGTATTTATGGTGCATATGTAGTTAGCATGCAGCCAATTTGTTCAGGTATGTTATGTAAAGATTAAAGATTATGTATTTTTCAAAACTGTTTGTACGTATGCGCTCATCTCATATCAAACTTCAATAAATCGTGGCCGGGGTGGTTGGGGGGTGATAAATTATTAGAAGTCAAATCTTCTGGATGAGATAAACTTAGGTTCAGTTTGTCTTTCAAGATAAATATCATGAGTTCCAACATGTCATTTGAAGAAAGAAGGATATTTCCCTTGGTGCCTAAGCCAAGTCATTTAGCTAAATTAGTCAAGTCATTCATCCCGTGAGTATTTGGTTGTGTGCATATTGGCTGCTATGTTTATTTACAAGTACAGTGTCACTACTCTTTACAACTCTAGGTATTTTGATGTTTATGAAATGCTACATCAACTACTGTACAAGGATTACGCTGTCTTTATAACTAAAAACAAATTCACTTTCCCCATGTTCCTTATGAATGTTTCTATAAGTTGCATGTTCCAGTGTGATTTAAAAATCTAATGGAAACTCCATTGCTCAAGGGAACGACAATTTGCGTATCTTGCCACAGGACCATACGTAAGAGAGTGCTATTGGTTTAAACTGTGCGGTGATCTTGGTTTAAATAGTACTATTGAGTGGCTATGTAAAAGGTACCACCAAGTAGGGATAAAGATTTGCAAGGAGCTGGTTTGAGTCACCAAAAGCTACTTCAACAGGTTTAAAGTCTTAGCATTGTCCAAGAAACCCTGTGGCTTAAACATACTCGTGATATAATTCAGAATTATTTGAAACAAGAATCTAGTAATTAATGCTCAAAAACTATCAAAATATTCAAGACATGAAAATCCCTTGTTAAGTTGGTATGCTGAATTTCTTCATCAAAAATCGTAACTCACTATATATGCATTGATGCATACCTGAACACATAATGCTCACTTTATTGTAACTAGTACTTTTACTACAGCAGTTTGATCGCAGGTAGTATGCATGAATATGTTCTACCAAAAAGTGGATGATTCTAGCAACCGAGGGAAAGCATTGGGCATTACTGCATTATCCAATGACATAATACAGTAGTTTGAAATCCTGATGTCCCACTCATCATTGTTTTCTTTTCTGGACGGGGGATATTTTGTAGAAATATAGGAAGTGGACGTGGGACAGAAACAATCGAGAAACATAGCAAGCATGAAAAAGTGAAGAAACGATCAAAAGATTCATCTGAGGAAACTGAACAAATCAGCAGAATGCTGAAAATGCAGAATCACTCCTCTCCTTCACAGTCCTTTGTGTTGTAATTTTATACTGCTCTTAATTCATATGGTTTCTATTTTAAAGCTCAGCTGAGTTGCTATCATGTGGAGGTGGGTTTTCTGTATCATTTATCATTGGTGACAAAGTATAAGTTTCCAACCATGATGACATTGATGACAAAGTATAAGTTTCAAACCGTGTAACTAATGACAATAATTAAAAGAAAGACGCATTTATATTGTGTTAATAGCCCATTAAGTGTCAATTTTAGTACCCAACTGTGAACATCACTCGAAATAATCACTGACCCAGTCACTCCCCACCCCTTATTACACCCTTACTTCACATTTATGATTTCTAGTTAGGTATCATTCAAAAAACACCACATATTTTAGGTCTGTAGGTGAATTTTGTGCCTCATTCACAAGAGAAAAATTCCATTAAATGGTTAACTCAGTTTTACAGCACTGGATCTTCTTGGCTCTTAATACTCGTCTTTTTTACACTTCACACTTAAATGTGAACAGATGCTTTGATCATGTAGCAATAATTAGGAATATGGACTGCTTTAGATTGCTATCAAAAAAGAAAATAATTGAAGGAGTCAGAACAAGAGAAATTTGGATGAGCTAAAGAAGATGGCATCAGTTTTGTTCATGTTTAGCTGGAGAATTTCAGGGCTCATCCAATGCTTCAATGGTTTCAAAGGGATTTGCAATCAACTGACATTTCCACTATTTTAAGAGCTATAGCATTTTAATGAAAATCATACACACTAGTGCAGCGGTTCTCAACCAGGGGTACATGTACCCCAGTGGGTACAAAATTACTCCCAGTGGGTACAGGTGGCAGTACATTGATTTATTTAGCGCTCTTATTTAGCATTTTATAGCCTTCCAAATTGTGGAGCTCCTGTGGCTTAGTGGTTAGAGCACTTGTCTTGCAAGCTGGGGAGACCAAGCTGGGGAGACCTGTGTTCGAATCCAGGCAGGTCAGGGTGAAACCTTGGACAAGTTTCCTTACTCCACACGCCTAATAATAATCTGTCCAAAAAAACCACAATAATAAAATTGGTCATTTCAATCTATGGCTGTTTGTGGGACGCTGCTGTGCGCAATTGTTTGCCGCGATTCGCCCACAAATATATACAGTCAAATTCACTTTACAGTATATTCTGTGAAGCGCTTTGGGACGTTGATAAGATGTGGAAAGCGCTATATCAAATGCAAGGATTATTATTATTATTATATATTTAATTGTTATTCCCCTCGTTTTGATGTGCTAGTTATTTTGTTATATAAGAAAAGCTTGGTCATAAAATGCAAGTGGAATGAGGGGGGTGGTGTGTGTATGTGGTTGGGTGGGGGTGCACAATAATGTTGAAAATTAACAAGAGTACATTACTCAAAAGGTTGAGAACCACTGCACTAATACCACCAGTATTTTTTTTAAAACTCAAGAGTACACTTAATAGATATTATTACTGTATTCAGATTATCCTTTAGTGGGCTTTTTCATCAGTCAGGTATCTGACACATGCAGAATCCCATCACCATGCTTAAAAGTATCCAAACCAGAGATCCATGCATGTCATCTACTTGTGGAAACACTCCTATTTGGAAGGGAATGCACACTCTCTCCGCAGAGGGAGGCATTCTCCTTATCCAATTCTGATTGAGGAGAATCCAGGCAAGACCTAAAGCCTGGTGATCCCACATAGACTACAATGGGGTGCGGCTGGAGTTTAACCAATAAAAAACACATAGCTCATCATTGGAAGCACTGCCTGCAAACCTTCCACTGCTTGACCAACCTAGCTGTTAAGCCTTTGTCTTACAAAAAGTCACAGTAGTTAAGTAGAAGGAATCGCTGCCACAGTGACCATTCTATGCCTCCAAGTCCTACTGCAGAGGCAGGCTGGCTAGTTTGTCACCCATATCAACAAATGATTAACTTAATTCTGAATTTCAGCTGCAATGGTTCACTTTGGAGCCAATTCAGCTCTAATGAGACCCCACATACATGTCCCTCAAAATAGATAATCAATGGTTGGTCATTCAACATCTTATAAGAGCAGGTTGAGCCCTTACAAGATGAATGACAGGTACCAGTTTAGTGTTAGAAAACAATTTATTCTACAGTCCTGATCAAAATATTGTTTTCTCTCTTTTACTTTCTTAATACAGTAAAAGCCCGTTTATCCGGCATCCTCGGGACCTGGCCAATGCCGGTTAAAGCGCAAGCCGGATATTTGACCGAAAACGCACAAAAAAATCTGGTTAATCAAATGCTGACTTTTTTTTTTGAGATGCCGGCTATACGGAAGTTACGGTTGATGGGGTCACGGATAAACGGGCTTTTACTGTACAAACTAGGGCAGATATTGTTATGCATCTTCCAAATGATTTGCAAGCATTTCAACATGTAAACAAAACAAATTTTTAATTTTACCCTCATAAGAATGCTGCTAATAACCACTAAAGGAAACCAATGTTCAAAGCAGCAGTGTCATTCATTTCACAGGATTCATTCCCATTAAATTCCCCAAAGTGCTAATCATGAGTGCAGTGTAGCAATAGGGCAATCAAAACTGTCACAATGTTATTCCATGGTATACATTGACACCGTGAAGAAACCAACTTTGGGATTTTGTTTAAAGAAATATTGAAGACGTCAGCTTCCATAAAATGAATAACATCCACAAACCTGGATGAAAAAGTTACTTTTCTCACAAAACCCATTCCTTCTAAGATCACATTAAATTTCCATTATCATAAACCACGTTTTCTATCATGGATTTCCTATAAACTTTGCCATTTGGCTCAATTTTATTATTTTAAATTGTGCAAAATTAAGGGATCATTGTGCAAGTTTTCTTACTGGCTCCCAAAGCTAATCAAGAAAACGGTATTCTCTGTCAAATATTCAAGCTTACATTATTCATTGTTGATTGGTCACATTCCACAATTCCAGGAGCTCAGTAACCATGGTGTCCAAAGTTGTACAGATCTATTAACATTTTTAAGGTCACATATTATGAATTCCATTTTCCTTAGCATTGTACTTTATTGTTATTGCAGAGCTATTAGTTTTTTTTAATAGGCCCAGAAACGAGTGATAATTTGCAAAAAAAAAGCCCTGAAGGGAAACAGAAATATGTTAAAAGATAATACTGTACAAAGATTAGTCCCAACTGTAATTCACAGGAGCTATCTATGTTCTATCCATACCATTTAAGAAACAACAAAAATTTCCTCAGAACAAACACAAATTTGTAAAAGCCTGCAAAGTGTGACTTTAACTTCATCCTAAGACTTCACAGTAACAATTAAGACCATCAGAATTTCAGGTGATAACATATATGTCTTTGAAACAATCTATTGCTGCAACTTTTTCAACTGCTCTGTCAATCGGACAAGCAATCCAGCAAAGTATTACTCTGGATATACATTACAGATAAATATCCATATTATTGTAGAACCTCAGATATTTTACATTAACACTCTAGTTCTGTTCTCACGTGGTTCCAATCACGTAATTGGAGTGAACTATGGGACCGTGGAAAAGGAGGGACATGAGGCGGGATTTGAGGGAGGCCAGGGATTGGGTGAGGCAGAGGGATTGTGGGATTGGTGGAGCAGCTGGGTCGGGGATGTGAGCCTACTGTGCGGCGGGGGCAGGCAGATTGGTAGAAGGTTAGGAGGTCATAGAGGTAGGATGGGGCGAGACCATGGAGGGCTTTGAATGTGAGGACCAGGATCTTGAATTTAATCTTCTGGGTGATGAGGAGCCAATGGGAGTCGGGCAAGGATGGGGAAGATGGGGTCACAAAGCTTGGAGCGGTAAAGGATACAGACTGCAGAGTTCTGGATTATCTGCAGCCTATGGAGGGAGGTATTTGGAAGGCCAACAAGCAGAGCACCCAACTCTATCTACGACCAGGGCTCCCTCTGCCTCCTCGTCCTCCTTGACCTGTCTGCTGCGTTCGACACAATCGATCACACCATCCTCCTCCAACGTCTTTCCTCAACCTTCAACCTCAACCTTCAAGGCACAGTCCTTGACTGGTTCCATTCCTACCTGACCCACCGCCTACATTTTGTATCTTCTAATGGTTTCTCCTCAAACCCCCGCACAGTTTCTCATGGCGTCCCCCAGGGCTCTGTCCTTGGCCCACTCCTTTTCACCATTTACATGCTCCCTCTGGACGATGTCATCCGCAAACATGGGGTAAATTTCCACATGTATGTGGACGATACCCAACTGTACCTCTCAGCCTCATCCCTCAACCCCCAGACCATCGATGTTCTGACAGCATGTCTGTCCGACATCGAGTCCTGGACAAGGGACAACTTCCTCCAATTGAACGTGAGCAAGACCGAGGCCCTCCTGATTGGCTCAAGCCAGCGTCTCCGCACATCGGGTGCTGCCAGTCTCAACATCCAAGGCTGTACTCTCCACCTTACAAAGCCAGTCAGGAACCTCGGCATCACATTCGACCATAAACTCTCCTTCCTCCCCGACAGCCGTGCCTTGACCGGCACTGCTTATTTCCACCTGCGCAACATTGCCAGGCTCCGCAACTATCTCACCCCCCACGCTGCCGAAACACTCGTGCACGCGTACATCAACTCACGGCTGGACTACAGAAACTCTCTCCTCGTCGGCCTCCCCAGCTCCTCCATTCACAGGCTGCAGGTCATCCAAAACTCTGCAGCCCATGTACTATCCTGCACCCGCCTCCGTGACCACATAACCCCCACCCTCGCCCGTCTCCACTGGCTCCCCATCCCCCAGAGGATCAAATTCAAGATCTTTGTCCTCGTTTTCAAGGCCTTACACGGCCTTGCCTCGCCCTATCTTTCCAATCTACTCTCCCCCTATAAGCCCACCCAGACCCTCCGTTCAGCAGGACTTGGTTTGCTCCAAGCCCCCCCGCCCGAACTGCCCCACCATCGGAGGCCGGGCCTTCAGTTTCTCCGCTCCCACCCTGTGGAATTCCATCCCCCAATCCCTCCGCCTTCCTCTTTCAAGGCCGGTTTGAAGACTTTCCTTTTCGACCGTGCCTTCTGTTCCCCCCTTAATTTTTCAACCTCCCCCACGTTTTTTACTTTCTCCCGTACACTTCCCTCCCAGCTCGGGTCACACACCTCCTGTGCAGCGCCTTGGGATGTCCTCCCGATGTGAAAGGCACTCTATAAGTCTAATTTGTTGTTGTTGTTGTTCTCACCATATCCACCTTCGACTCCAGGACCGTTGATGTCTGGCAAATTGTCCATCTGACATCAAGTCCTGGACAAGAGTCAACTTCCTCCAGCTCAATGTTGGCAAGACAGAGAGGCCCTCCTGCTTGGCTCCTGGCAGTGCTTCCTCACCTCAGCCACTGACACTATCACCATTCATGGATGCACTCAACTCACTGAGCCAATATGAAACCTCAGAGACCTTTTTGACCATCAGCTATCCTTCAAACCTCACATTCATGCCACCTTTCCACACCTCCCCATTATTTCACACCTCCACAACTGCCTCTCAAAGTAGGCTGCCGAGACCCTGATCCATGCTTTCATTATGTTCCCATTTGACTACACCAACTGTCTGCTCACTGGACTTCCCAACTCTTCCTCCACAAGATGCAGATTAATCAGAACTCTGCAGCTTGTGTTCCGCCACCCGGCTCCAGAAACCTATCACGCCCATTCTTGCCCCCCTTCACTGCCTCCCTTTTCCTCAGAGAATCGATTACAAAACCCTTGCCCTTAACTACAAGGCCCCCCATAGTCTTGTTCCCCCTTCCTCTCCAACATCATAAGCCCATATGTCTGTCCACTCCCTCTGTTCAGCAGACACCGGTCTGCTTCAGATCCCCTCCACTTCCTGCCCAAGCATTGGTGGTCGAGCATTTAGAGTCTCAGCTTCCACACTTTGGAAATCTATCCTGCAATCCCTTCACCTCACACCCTCACTTGCCTCCTTCAAGTCCCATCTCAAGACCTTCCTCTTTGACTGTGCCTTTCGGATCACAACACCCAACTTTGAGTCCAAAACTTCTGATCGGCCAGTAGCCTGGCATGTCTTTCTGACGTGAAGGCAGCCATATGTGTAACTTGTTGTTTTTGAAGTGCAAAATCATGGGAGAAATGCAATGTATTCGGTGCACTCCTCAGATCCGATGCTAAACAGATATTGTCTGCTCTTTTAAGACTGCCTTGGGACGTCCTCCCGACGTGAAAGGCGCTATATAAATGTAAATTGTTGTTGTTGTTGTTGTTGCAAGCAACTATTTTGAAGAAGAGCAGCCTCTCTCAGGCTACATTCCTCCCTCCTCCAAATTTACCACAAATTGTTCATCCACCTCACTGAAACAGTACTACTACTACTAATAAAAATCCTTGCATTTGACATAGTGCTTTTCACATCTTATCGACGTCTCAAAGCGCTTCACAGAATGTGTACTGTAAAGTGAATTGACTTTATATTTGTGGACAAAACGCAGCAGCCAATTCCACAGTTTGTTTGGAGGGATTATTATTAGACATGTGGAGTAAGGAAAGTTGCCCAAGGTTTTGCCCTGATCTGCCTGGATTCGAAACACAGGTCTCATGTTTGTAAGGCGAGCGCTCTAACCACTGAGCTACAGGACTAATAATCCTTGCCTTTGATATAATAATTCTTGCATTTGATATAGCGCTTTTTATGTCTTCCAGACAACAATAACAACAACAATAACAACAAAATTATATTTGTATAGAGCCTTTCACGTCAGACATCTCAAAGCACCTCACAGAATATAATGCAAAGTGAATCGACTGTATATTTGTGGGCAAAACGTGGTAGCCAATTACGTACAGTGGTGTCCCACAAACAGTCGTGGATTGAGTAACCCAATTTTTTTTTGGAGCGATTATTATTATGAGCGTTGAGTAAAGAAACTTGGCCAAGTACTTGCCCTGCCAGGTATCGAGCCCAGGTCTCTCGAATGCGAGGTGAATGCTCTAATCACTGAGCTACAGGACTCCACTGATCACTGATGTAGCCTCTGATCACATCGATGAGATGTCTCAAAGCACTTCACAGAATATATTGCAAAGTGAATAGACTGTATATTTTGTGCATGAAACGCATCAGTCAAATGCGCACAGTGGTGAACGACAAACAGTTGTGGATTTAAGTGACCATTTTTTTAAAGGAATTATTACCCTCGGAAAAGAAATCCACCAATTGACTAACAACCGTGTTCTGACTTACTGCTAGGTAAACATTTCGCTCTGCTAGATATTGCACGCAGCTCTTTTGCTTGTGAGTAGAGAGCTGGGTTGATGAGCTATATCAGAAAATATATTTTAAAAATGCTTTTATTAAGACCTAAACAAAATAGGCATTGTATTCTGCACAAAGTAACGACAGAAGTCACACATCTTTCTAGAGAGATACATCTATACTAATAAAACAATATTTCTGTCTGTATGTCTGACTAATCGATTGGCATAGACATGATTTATATGTCATCGGAAATGTCTTATATGGGAGTGTCATGGGCATATTTTTTTCAGGATCTCCTATTGTGAACTAAAGAAGCTCATCACACATGCATGGACTCCAACAGGGAGTCCTCCCAACACGAGTCCTCATAACCAGGAATAGTTCCACAGGAAGACCTCCCAACAGGAGTCCTCCTACTGAGATTTCCCAGCAGGAGTCTTCCCACAAAGTCCCCACAACAGGAGTCCTCCCACAGGAGTCTACCCGAAAGGATATGTGTGTGAACAAGGGATGTTATTGAGTTTTATAGCACATTTTCTTAAATGATAAAGATGCCCAAGAAGTGAAGATCAAGCCTTTCAAGGTCAAATAAAAATACCATACAAAACTTGTTGCAAGCAAGGTACAGCTAGTATAACATGTAAGGATTATTATTATAAATACCGATACTGTGACTCAACCTGAGATTTAACTTGTATCGCTTTCTGAAATATCTGTATAATTCAATTAGTACTCCTGTTATATATGTTTATAGGTGTGAACATCACTCATTACGTCTGTGATTAGCTAATAGTTTTCTTACGGTTTAGATTAATCTTCCATGGAAAACAGGTTTCACAATTCTAGCATTTCCATTTAACTGATGTTATCTTCGTCTACATATTATTGATATTATTGTAAATATACAGTATTCTTCAATGCAGACATACTTCAAGGTCTGCCTCAATACCTGCCTTTTTGACCGTGCTTTTGATCGTCTTTCCCCCTCCCCCCATTATTGCCGCTATTAACACTATTATTGTTAAGTGCCTTGGGATATTCTACTGGCGTAAAAGGTACTCTATAAATCTAATTTTGTACTGTATTATAATTTATTAAAGCCTGTATTGTATAAAAAAGCTTCAATGTTGTTTGCAGCTATTGCGTAACTGTACTCAAACATTAGCATCCATTAAATTAACTGTAAAAACCCAAATACCGATATGCATTACTGAAATCAAAATCAGAGCTGACATAATGTCAGATTGTTCAATATGGACTAATAGGGTGGTGGAGACACACAAGGTTAGTAATTCATGCCTTCCAAGGTTTGTCACTGAACCTTTGAAGATAGCTTTTGTACCAAGAAAAACAATACAATGCATGAATGAATGAATTATAATATTATTTGCTCATTTGCGTATAACTAAATGTGACCTTTTGTTAAATAAATATACCTTGACCTATAAAGAGAAATGTAGTGATGTGCTAAATATTTGACGTAGCAGAATCCAATTCTCAGATTCAAAAACAATAATAAATTGGTTACTACAATCCACAACTGTTTGTGGGACACTGTGTTGCGCAGTTGGCTACCACGTTTCGCCCACAAATATACAGTCAATTCACTTTACAGTATATTCTGTGAAGCGTCTACAAGATGCGAAAAGCGCTATATCAAATGCAAGGATTATTATTATTACTTATTATCACTTGGACTTATCTAATCGTTTAGGAGTCCTTTACCGTCAATATGGTAATGTCTGGTTGTAGCCACTTTACACATTGAATTGGGGGAAGGGGAGGGGGCTGTCAATTCACAAAATGTGGACAAAATTTCCTTTGTTTCTTGAATAAATCCAACATCTGTCCCACGGAATCATTGAGGTGCCGCGTGATCGATGGATCGATCCATTGATCGATCAGTCGTGGAGGCAGCTTGTAGCTCAGTCACTGACAGTAACATTGTGCCTTTCTTTCCCCTCCACCTCACCTCTATATGTGAATCCACTTACATTATATATCAATCACCAGGTTATTATAAAAGTTACTATTATCAATAAAATAAAACAATGTACAATGTAGGCGCATTGGTCCAGATGTGAGCTGGTCCCTCAGCTGGGAGGCAGAGAGAGAGAGAGAGACACACACACACAGATAGAGAGAAAGAGACACATACAGATAGATAAGAGAGATACACACACATAGAGAGAAAGAGACACACACAGATAAGAGAGGCACAGAAAACGAGAGAGACACAAAGAGAGAGAGGGCAGAGGCAAACACGGGGGGGGGGGGGGGGGGGGGGAGACAGAGACATAGGGAGAGAGACACAGGGGGAGAAAGAGGGAGAGATATATACAGGGAGTCAGAAACACACTGAGAGAGACAGACACAGAGAGAGAGAGAGACAGACAGACACCGAGAGAGACAGAGATGCAGGGAGATAGACACATGGAGAGAGGCAGAGGCAGAGACATGGGGAGAAACAGACACATAGAGAGAACAGAGAGAGAGAGAACAGAGAGAGAGAGAGAGGCAGAAACACAGTCATATAGACAAATAAAAAGAGCTGGTTTGTAGAGGAGAGGCAGTGCTCCATCTTTATATTCACCTCGGCCTCACAGCTCAGTCGTTGGTGGCGGCGCCTCTTCCTTCCAGGAATCACAGCTCAGACCTCAGCCTCAATGCCTTACAACACAGACACACACACACAGCTCCCAATGCCTAACACACACACACACACAGCTCCCAATGCTTTACATTACAACACACACACAGCTCCCAATGCCTTACATTACAACACACACACAGCTCCCAATGCCTTACATTACAACACACACACAGCTCCCAATGCTTTACAACAAACACAGACACACAGCTATAAAATAATAATAATAATACTTGCATTTGATATAGCGCTTTTCACATCTTATCGACGTCTCAAAGCACTTCACAAAATATACTGTAAAGTGAAATGACTGTATATTTGTGGCCGAAACGCAGCAGCCGATTGCGCACAGCAGCGTCCCACAAACAGTCGTGGATTGAAATGACCAATTTTTATTATTGTGTTTTTTTTTGGAGGGATTATTAGTAGGCGTGTGGAGTAAGGAAATTTGCCCAAGATTTCGCCCTGACCTGCCTGGATTCGAACATAGGTCTCACGCTTGTAAGTCAAGTGCTCTACAACAACAACAACAACTTAAACTTATAAAGCGCCTTTCACGTCGGGGGACGTCCCAAGGCGCTGCACAGGAGGCGTGTGACCCGAGCAGGGAGGGGAGTATTCGGGAAGGGGTGAAACACGTAGAGGAGGTCGAAAAATTTGGGGGGGAACAAAAGGCACGGTCGAAGAGGAAAGTCTTCAAACTGGTCTTGAAAGAGGAAAGGGAGGAAACAAGACGGAGGGATTGGGGGATGGAATTCCATAGGGTGCGAGCGGAGAAACTGAAGGCCCAGCCTCCGATGGTGGGGCGGTTCGAGCGGGGGGCTTGGAGCAGGCCAAGTCCTGCTGAACGGAGGGTCCGGGTGGGCTTATAGGCAGAGAGTAGATCGGTTAAATAGGGCGGGGCAAGGCCGTGTAAGGCCTTGAAGGTGAGGACGAGGATCTTGAACTCGATCCTCTGGAGGATGGGGAGCCAGTGGAGACGGGTGAGGGTGGGGGTTATGTGGTCGCGGAGGCGGGTGCGGGATAGTACACGGGCTGCAGAGTTTTGGATGACCTGCAGCCTGTGAATGGAGGAACTGGGGAGGCCGACGAGGAGAGAGTTTCTGTAGTCCAGCCGAGAGGTGATGTATGCATGCACAAGTGTTTCGGCAGCGTGGGGGGGTGAGATAGTTGCGGTGCCTGGCAATGTTGCGCAGGTGGAAATAAGCGGTGCCGGTCAAGGCATGGATGTGGAGGAGGAAGGAGAGTTTACGGTCAAACGTGATGCCGAGGTTCCTGACTGGCTTTGTGAGGTGGAGAGTACAGCCTTGGATGTTGAGGCTGGCAGCGCCCGATGTGCGGAGGCACTGGCTTGAGCCAATCAGGAGGGCCTCTGTCTTGCTCACGTTCAATTGGAGGAAGTTGTCCCTCATCCAGAACTCAATGTCTGACAGACATGCTGTCAGAACATCGATGGTCTGGGGGTTGAGGGATGAGGCGGAAAGGTCCAGCTGGGTGTCGTCCGCATACATGTGGAAATTTACCCCAGGTTTGCGGATGACATCGCCCAGAGGGAGCATGTAAATAGTGAAAAGGAGGGGGCCGAGGACAGAGCCCTGGGGGATGCCATGAGAAACTGTGCGGGGGTTTGAGGAGAAACTGTTGGAAGTTACAAAATGTAGGCGGTGGGTCAGGTAGGAATGGAACCAGTGAAGGACTGTGCCTTGAAGGTTGAGGTGGGAGGAAAGACGTTGGAGGAGGATGGTGTGATCGACTGTGTCGAACGCAGCAGACAGGTCAAGGAGGATGAGGAGGCAGAGGGAGCCCGTGTCGCAGGCAGATAGGGTGGCCATAGTGACCTTGACCAGGGCACTTTCCATGCTGTGAGCAGGGCGGAAGCCTGATTGGAGGGGTTCAAGGAGTGAGTGACTTGAGAGGAAAGAGCGGAGGTGGGAGGCAACCACTCTTTCAAGGACCTTAGATAAAAACGGGAGGTTGGAGATGGGTCAGTAGCTTGATGGCTGCGACGCATCAAGGGAGGGTTTTTTCAGGATAGGGGTGATGGTGGCTGTTTTAAGGGAGGTAGGGACGGTGCCTGAGGAGAGGGAAAGGTTGATGGTGTCAGAAATGAGCGGGGCCAAAATGTGGAGCTGGGTGCGGAGGAGGGGGGTGATGATGGGGTCCAATGAACACGTGGTGGGTTTCATGGAGGTGATTATTTTTGTGACTGAAGACGGGGAGGTGGGGATGAAAGTATGAAAGGGGGGTGGGTGGGTGTTGAAATAACGGATGGAGGGGCGGAGGTGGAGGAGAGGTGGGGGGAGGAAACCGCAGAGTGGATTCTCTCTATTTTGGACTCGAGGAAGTCCAACATCTCCTCGCAACGTTCGTTTGAGGAGAGGATCTGCGAAGCGAGACGGGGGTGGGGGGGTGGAGGAGCTGGACATGAATGGCTCTAACCATTGAACTACGGGAGTTCCCAATGACGAACAACACACACGCACACACAGACAGCTCCTAATGCCTTACAACATGCAAGCACACACACAGCTCCCAATACCTTGCAACACTGACTGGGAGCTGCCAATGCTCTGTAACACACACACAGCTGGCTCCTAATTTTCTTCTTGGTTCCCAACGGACTGTCACACCCATACTGAGCTCTCACTAGCTCTCTCTTTCTAGTCTGTCACAATGTTCAAAAAAATAAATAAGCAACGGCAACAAAATTACATTTGTAGAGCCCCTTTTATGTCAGGAGGACAACCCAAGGCACTGAACTGTCAGGGGTCAGGACCCGAGCATGGTGTGGGCAGGGTTGGAATGAGGTTGGACAAAGAGATAGGTGGGTGTTTGAAGGCACAGTGTTGATACAGGCCTTGAAAGAGGCAAGGGAGGGAGTAAGTGAAGGGATTGTGGAATGGAATTTCAAACCATGGGGGCAGAGAGGCTGAAGGCCTAGAGGGGCGTTGGGCGGGAGATATGAAGCAGACCGAAGCATGCTGAATGAAGGGAGTGAACAGATTGATATGTGGTCAGAGAGGTAGGAGGGGGCAAGGTCGTGGAGGGCCTTGAAAATGAGGATGAGAATTTTGAATTCTATTCTCTGAGGGATGGGGAGCCAGTGAAGCAAGGCGAGGTTGGAGCTGATGAGGTCACAAAGCCTGGTGCGGGAGAGGACACGAGCTGCAGAGTTTTGGATGGTCTACAGCTTCTGGAAGGAAGAGTTGGGGAGGTGGGAGTTTGTGTGGTTGAGCCTTGAGATGACAAATGCATGTGTAAGGGTTTCCACGGCCTGAGGGTTGAGGCAGCAGTGGAGTCTGACAATGTTGCTGAAGTGGTGGAAGGCTGTACTAGTCGTAGCACGGATATGGGGGAGAAAGGACAGTTGAATGTTGGACAAGATGCCCAGGGTCCTGATTGGCTTGATGAAGTGGAGTGTGCATGCATGGATGCTGATGCTGCCAATGCCTGAAGTGTGGAGGCATTGGCGTGAGCCAATTAGGAAGGACTCGGTCTTGTTGACGTTCAGCTGTTGAAAGTTGACTCTCATCCAAGACTTGATGTCTGACAGGCAGTCTGTCAGGATGCCAGTTGTCCTGGAATTGAGGGTGGAGGCAGAGAGATAGAATTGGGTGTCATCCGCATATATGTGGAAATTGACCTCATGTCTGCAGATGATGTGGCCAAGCATGTAAAAAGTTGAAGAGGAGGGGACCAAGGACAGAGCCCTGAGGAACACAGCACGTGGGTGCGGGGGCTGTAACAGAGACCGTTAGTGGAGACAAATTTGAGATGTGAAAGGTAGGACTGAACAAGTCAAGGACAGAACCTTGAAGGTTGAGGTGAGCGAAGAGGTGGTGGAGGAGGATTGAGGTCCACAATGTCGAAGGCAGCAGAGAGGTTGAGGAGGCAGAGGTCATAGATGGACAGGATGTCATTTGTGACCTTGACTGGAGTATTTTCAGAAACCTAATTGGAGGGCTCATGAAGGGAGTAACAGGAGAGGAATGTGCAAAGCTGGAAAGCCACGACTCATTCAAGGGCCTTGGAGAGGAAAGGGAGGTTGGAAATGGGCCAGCAACTGGAAAGCAAGGATGTGTTCAGGGAAGGTTTCTTCAGACCGGGAGTGATTGTAGCTGTTTTGAAGGGGATAGGAGTGGTGCCAGATGATAGAGATATCGATGGTATCGGAGTGCAAAGGGGTGAGGAGGTAGAGCTGAGAGGTGTGGAGAGGGGTGGGGATGAGGTCAAAGGAGCAGGTAGTGGGCTTCATGGTCACCAAATAATAATAATAATACTAATCCTTGCATTTGATATAGCGCTTTTCACAACCTCTGGATGTCTCAAAACGCTTCACAGAATATACTGTAAATTGAATTGACTGTATGTATATTTGTGGACAAAATTATAATTTGGTCACTCAATGCATGACTGTTTGTGGAACATTGCTGTGCCCAATTGGCTGCCTCGTTTTGCCCACAAAATATACAGTTAATTCACTTGATAGCACTGTATATTCTGCGAAGCGCTTTGAGATTTCTGGAGGACATGATAAGGCATTATATCACATGCAACAATTATTATACTATCATCACATCCACACTGAACTCCCTATAGTCCATAACCCCCACACTGAGATCTCTAGTGTGTAACACACACACTAAGATTACTATGGTTGTAATACACACTGAACTCTTGGAGTCTTTCACAGAGAGCAGGCTCCATCCCCATATTAATCTCTGATGGTGACAAGTGATATTTTTGCCATTTATTTTGTTTTTCGCCAACAAAATACATAGTCACTTCACAGTGTATTCTGTGAAGTGCTTTCAGATGTCTCAATGACATGGTATAGCGCTATGTCAAATACAAGGATTATTATTTTGTTATTATAGTGTATAAAATACACATTGAGCTTTCTGTGGTTTTCCTCCACAGCTTTCTTCCATCTCCGTCACCTTGCCTCACACCAAACACAGCCAAAATCCTCGTTCATGCCTTCTTCACCTCCTGCCTCGACTATTGGAATTCCAATAGCCTCCTCACTGGTCTCACAGCTACACTACCTACAAACTACAACTGATTCAGAACTTCATTGCCTGTATTCCCACCCACACTAATCTTTGTAACCCCATCACACCAACCTTCGCCGGGCTCACAGAATGGATCACTTTCAAGACCCTCACACTCATCTACAAACCTCTTCACACTCTGGCACCTTCCTACCTCTCTGACCTGCTTTCTCCCCACTCAACTACATACTGCCTTCACATTGCTGACTCTGTTCTCCTGCTTGCCCTCCACCATTGGCTGTTGCACTTTCAGGCACTGCGACCCAAAGCTTTGGAACACTCACCCTCAAACCCTCTATCTTGCCCCCTCCTTCCCCCCACCCACCCACCTTTTATATCACAACTGAAGACCTTACTCTTCGACTGTGCTTACTATCACCTCCTCCTTTCCCCCTTTGCCGCTATTAACTGCTCAGAGAATCTGCCCCTAGTGAAGGTCACTATTATAATAATCCTTGAATTCCCGTCTTCTAGATGTCTCAAAGTGCTTAACATAATATGACAAGGGTACCCGGAGAAACTTTGTAAATAGTACCTTCGGAAGTTTAACCTTCACTCAATGAGTAGGAATCTGTGTCCTGCACTGTTGGCAGGAAGATGGTGGCAATGCTTTCACACATTTCATGGTTAAGATTTGCTGCTGTGAAAAGGAGCTATACAAGTGTAATTTTGTTGTTGTTGTTCCTCACCAAGAAGCTCCAAGGTAGATTCCTGCTATCTATCTGCCATCTGCCTGCCATATAAGCGTCTTGGGACATCGTCCCGAGATGAAAGGCACATGATAAATGTAAATTTGTACTGTATCCACCTTGTGAGGCTCAATCCTGCAATTGTTGGATGTCAAATGACCCAACTAATGACTATCATTGGAGGGGGAGAAAGTTAATGCCTAGGAGGTGAGAGACGCCCTGCTGAGGAACAGAATATCAGAATTGAGTTAACCACATCTGGTGGTCTTGATAATCCGGTCCTTGAGCCATTCAGGTCCACAGTATTCCAGGGCACTGCTGATGAGCCAGTTTGGCTGACCTGAAAGGGCAGACCAGTCTCTGGAGGTGGGGACTCTTGCCACTCAGATCCCTTTAACCGTGCAAACCAAAGCCCTATTGGGTAAGGGTGTCCTATCTGGACAAGGGTCGCAAAGATAGCTTGCCAGTCAGTGCCAGTGCAAACTAGATGGTTTTAGTGCGTTTAACTTCAGCTCTACCCTAATGCACAATGTGGGGTCAGGAAGCTATTGCCAACCTGCGGAAGCAGGATGTGACTCTCCGATATGGTGCTCATTCCATTCCAGACAGGAGACTTTCCTCATGTAAGTGGCAATCGATAACACTATCTGATTTGAATAGTTGTAAGCCTGTTGATGGATATTCACATGTATCAGACACCCCCTGACAAAAAGTTTTCCCCCATGTCCTGGTAACAAACAACAACAAAATTACACTTGTATGGCACCTTTCACATCAGGAGAATGTCTCAAGGCGCTGGACAGTCAATGTTTCAGACCCAAGCTGGGGTTGGGATTGGTGGGGCTGGCGGGAGAGGAGGGGATTTGGGGTGACCGATGATGAGGGTCTTGAGGTGAGACTTGGAGGCTAGGGAGTTGCGAGATGAAAGGTCTGTGGGATGGAATTCTAGAGGGTAGGGGCAGAGTGGCTGAAGGCTCACCCGCTGTTGGTGGGGTGCGTGCGTTGGGGGACATGGAGCAGGCCGGAGCCTGCCGAATGGAGGGGGCGGGCAGGTTGGTAGGGGGTTAGGAGGTCATAGAGGTAGGGCGAGGCTATGGAGGGCTTTGAATGTGAGGACCAGGATCTTGAATTGAATCCCCTGGGTGATGAGGAGCCAATGGAATCGGGCAAGAATGGGGGAGGTGGGGTCACAGGGTTTGGAGTGGTAGAGGACATGGGCCGCAGAGTTTGGATTATCTGCTGCCTGTAGAGGGAGGAATTGGGAAGTCCGATAAGTGGTGCATTGGAGTAATCAAGCCTGAATGTAATAAAGGCATGAATGAGCGTTTTAGTGGCCTGAGGGGTAATGTAATAGCGGAATCGGGGAATATTGTGGAGGTGAGGGAAGGCAGAGCAGGTCATGGATTGGATGTGGGGAGGCAAGGCAATTGAGAATCGATCAAGACACCTAGGTTACTGACTTGCTTGGTGAGGTGACAATATCTAACAGTCGCCAGATAAAATTGATCATTCACTTCTTGGCTCTTTGTGAGACATTGCTTGCTGTGCTTTGTGGCTTCATGCTCACCTACAAAACACACTGTCACTGCTTTAAATCCCACAAGGCACTTGGAGACATTCTCTTTATGTGAAAGGAGCTATATAAGTTCTTCTGATCTATATTTTTATCAGTAGTTAAATTTGTGTTCTTAATGGAACGGAAATGTTATTTAACAATAGGTGTTGGGGCCCAGGATATTTTGAAGAGGGAAAGTGATAAGACACTGCCACCGAGTGGGCATTCATGATTACAGCAGATTTAGTGTGGAGCTTGGAATGTTTATTCACTCAAAACACCAGTAATTGTGGCAATAATTAATACTGAGGTTAATTATCACTGGGTCTGATATGAAAGAGGTTATCCCCATGTTTCTTTAGGTATCAGCTTGAGTTAGGTAGTAGGACTCCCACCTATAATAACAACAATAATAATAATCCTCGCATCTAATATAGTGCTTTTCAAAGCGCTTCACAGAATATGCTGTAAAGTGAATTGACTGTATATTTGTGGGCAAAACATGGCAGCCAATTGTACACAGTAGTGTTCCACAAACAGTCATAGATTGAAATGACCAATCTTTTTTTGAGGGATTGTTTTTAGGCTTATGGAATAATTCAAGATCCTCGTCCTCACTATCAAGGCCATTCACGGCCTTGCCCCTGCCTATCTCTCTGATCTGCTGTCTCTCTATCAGCCTGCCCATTCTATCCATTCAGTGTGCTCTGGCCCGCTTCATGTCCCCTGCCCGAACTGCCCTACCATCATTGGCCGGGCTTTCAGCCTCTCTGTCCCCACAGTCTGGAACTCCATCCCGCAATCACTTCACCTCACTTCCTCCCTTTCCTCCTTCAAAGCCGGGCTCAAGACCGTGCCTTCTGCTCCCCTCCTAACTCTCCTCCCTCTCCTACTCTCCACCCCCCCCCCCCCCCACCCCGACCCTTCCCCCACTGCTTGGGTTCCAACCTAATTGTTCAGTGCCTTGGGTCATCCTCCCCATGTGAAAGGTGCTCTATAAATGTAATTTTGTTGTTGTTGTAATGAAACTTGCCCATGGTTTTGCTCTGCCTGGAATTGAACCCAGTTCTCTCACTTGCAAAGCGAGTGCTCTAACCACTAAGCTGCAGCACTTCAGATGGAGGGCTATGTCCAATTCTGGGCAACACACTATAGGAAGTGTGGAAGCCTTGGAGGAGAGATTTAAAAAAATGATAACAGGATTGAGACTACAATTATGTGGAAAGACTGGAGAGGTTGGGATTTATTCTCCTTAGAGCAGAGAAGGTTGTGGGGAGATTTAATAAAGGTGTTCAAAATTATGAGGGGTTTTGATATAGTAGATAGTGAAAAATAGTTTCCTTTGGCTGAAAGTCAGAAGGTTCTGGGCTCAAATTCCTTGCTGGGACTTTGAACTCAGACTGACACTCCGATGTTGTGCTGGGGTGTATCTCAATGTCAGAGTGCCATTAAAGGTACAGCTATGGATGAGAACATTAAATTGAGGTCCCGGCTGCTGGTGGATATTAAAGATCCCATGGCACTGTTCACAAAGAGAAGGGAGTTTCTCTTGGTTTCCTGGTCAATGATGCCCCAGATAAACTTGGACATTCACTGCTATGTGCAAATTGGCTGCTGTGTATACTTACAAAATATACAAGACACTGTACTTTAAAATAATTCATGTGAAATTCATGTGAAACGATGTCGTGTTTGCGACATCCTCCTGATATGAAAGATAATCTACCAAATGGAAAGATCATTCATATTGTACGCAATTGTTAAGAAAAAATGCGAAACAGGAATAGGGGAAGAATAGGTGTTTCCATCTTTTTAAACTATATTTTATTTACCAATGTAAATGTATAAATGTTTCACATAATACTGAGAAGACCCAAACAAATTAATGGCTGACCGATTTTTTAAAAATTCCAACAATAATACATCAATTAATTGCATTACTTGATGTATGCAAGTACATGCATACTTGCGTACACAAAGAAACAAGACCAGGGAAGCAAAGGACAAATCTATTCATCACATTTAGCTGCAGTGTATTTTTTTCCGGATTTATTTATTTAGCCATAAAGAAAGTGTTACATTTATCACAATTATAACTTTTGAAATCGCTTGTTGGCAAAATAATTTTGCAGAAATATCATTGTACAAAAATATTACGAATCTTAACTTTGGTAAGTAAGCACATAGTATTTAAATAAAAAGCACAAAATATTCACAGCACTTTTCATTTATGGTTTAAAATAAGTTTAAATTCATTTTAAGTTTGAAGTACAAATCTGTTATTGGGTAAGACATTTGGCTCACGCAAGAAGTTTCGGGAATATTGTCAGTTATGTAACTGCTATGGTGGACGTTGGTAGTTCAACTGTTTACTGATCTTTCTCCCCATCATTGAAAGTTCTAGTGCAATTGTCAATTAAGATTAAATTTGATCGTGTGACATTTAAAAATGACTAAAATACATAAAACATTAAAAATATATAAAAATATGCATTTTTAAAAAACTTTCTGTGGTTCTTATGCCACTGTTATCTTTCTCTTTCTATTTAAATTTACCTTTACGTTTTTCATTTGAAACTTCTATGTACAAAATACATAACAATAAATAATAATGCTTGCCTTTGTATAGCACTTTCATGTTTTCTAGATGTCTCGAAGTGCTTCACAGAGTATTACATATTTTCCGTCTTCCTGAACCATTATTTTTTTTGGAGGTGGAAGGTACTACAGGGTTTAAACTAATTGTACAGCCATGGAATATCTGAAGTAATATAACTGGACTTGGTTGATATACAAAATTGACCATTCAAATCAGTAAGCGGGAGCCGCAAATAAATCAATTCCTCTAACACACAGTACAAAAAGAGCAGTGTGACCGCAGAAATGTAACAGAAAGTCCTGTGATTAAGTTAATGGTGTGGGGTGGGCCATGGGGAGGGGAAGGTGGAGGTGGTCATAGACACGGTTAAAGAGAAAATGTTTTTAGGCAGGACATGAAATGGCGGGGAGAGGGATTGAGGGAGACAGAATTTGGGGGCTTAGTAGTTGAAAGCAAGGGGGTGCGAGGGACGAGGAGGAGGCCGGTGCCAGTCAAGCGGAGGCACCGGGTGGTGGATTGGGGGGGTGAAGAGGTTGGAGAGGGTGGATGGGACCAAGGAGTGAATAGATTTGAACACAAGTGTGCAGACCTTGAAGTCGATCCATTTGGTGACGGGGAGCCAGTGAAGCCTGGCTAGAACTGGTGAGATGTGGGTACGGAGTTTGGTCCGGCAAAGTAGAAGAAGGCAATCCTGGTCAGGGACGGGATGTGAGGGAGGAAGGTGAGCTAGGGGTCGAACTAGATGCCTAGATTGCGCACTGGTTTGGTGAGTCTGAGGGAGAGCCCAGGGAGTTTGAGGAGATTTAGAACCACAGCAGTGAAGACGTGGACAGGAATCAAGGAGTATGGTTTCTAGTTTATATTCAGCTGCAGAAAGGCATTACTGTGTTAGCAAGAAGAAAAAGAATTCCATACGGGCTTGTAATTAGCTCATAACTTGAGTATATTGGAAAAGGCGAATGCATTGTCTTAGAAAATGTTTTAAAATGTTTAAAATATTGAATGTATGGACTAATTTACTTGGTACAGAACAGTTTATCTATGTGTGAAACTGGAAAAGAAAATTAAGAGTCACTAATCGTATACAATAGCACAGAACTTACATAAAAGATGAACACTATTTACAAACATACAACTACTGTAGTCAATAACTGATCACCATTCCAAACGCATATCAGCTTTGCTCCACAAGTATTTCCCCCCTCTTTTAAAGAACATTTTTTCATCAAATCCACTGAATTTAATAGCATTTTCTACACCGACGTCCAGGATGGATTTAGATGGATCTTTTCTGCCTTTGGTGCAGTCCAGGAAACGCATCTGAAAAATAATAAAGAGAACACAGTAAGAAGGGAAATTAAACATTGGAAAATCAAATTGTTCACATTTTTATAACTCAGTAAATGAAGTTGAGCAATTATGCCCTGTTCAGTTATATTCGTTTATGTATAGTGCACTTTCACATAGAATAAACTCTGATGTCCACACAATGCATACTTGTATAATTCTATGATTCTACTTGCAGAAGGTCTGAGCTGACTAACCAAAGGGGCAAGTAGAGGAGTGGGGGGTGAGAATTGGGGAAGTGAAAGATTAGTGAACTGGTGTGTAGGGAGCTGGTACCCTAATGCAATACTTACATATTCATCAAGGATAAGGTAAGAGTCTCGCATCTGTGGAGTAGATAGAGATAGGAGTTAGAAACGGAGTTGGAAAGAAAACTGCTTATGTTTCATTACAATTGAGATGCAGAAAGTACTATTAGTTATACAGGAATGAATGCCTGTGCCCATAAATGTAGTAAGGACGAAACAAGGACAAAGAAATTAAATGAATAAGCTGCAGATACAAAATATGCATAAAGTCATGCCCTCAGCAAGGACAACAGATGGCAAAACCTATACATAAGATTAAGGCTGAGTGAAGCTTACATCAATTCCTCAGTTTTGTGTACGGGTACGTCAGATTTATGACAAACGTATTTAATGTAAGACTGTTATGTATATGTTGTGTTTATTAATTTTATATGAACCTGACATTATGCACAATATTCATTGGGTGGTACCATAAAAAAATTTAAATGGAAGATCATTCAAGCCCATCATGTCTTTACTACTGCTAGCTTTGCTAATTAATTCCACTTTCGAGCTCTCCTTATATCTGTTAACATCTTTACATTTCAGGTTCTTACCCTTTTTGAATGATTCTATTGGCTATAGCCACTTATGATAATGACAAACCCTCACAACCCCCTGACTTGTGTTGATTCAGCCAGAAAACAATTCTAAAAGTAGAAAATAGTATATGGATGCTATAAAGAATAAATTGATATTTCTTCAAAATATTAAGTTATCATACATTGCAAATTCCCCACTTGGTTTTGAAAAATCTTTCTTCCTAACTTCCAAATACATATCGATTGACATTTTGATTGATAGCCATAAGTTACCAGTGGGATTGTAGCCATCACACCACCAGGCCTGTAGCTGAATGCCATTAGAACTTGAGAAGTTCCAAATTATATTGAAATGATTTGCAAATTTAAAGAATATTGTTAAGGTGACTACTAGTTGATTTCTGGGAGTAACTCCCAGTAAAACAACAACAACAACAACTTCGATTTATATAGCGCCCTCCATGCCGGACGGCATCTCAGAGCGCTTCGAGGCTTGAAGCCTCGACTGATACCTCATACCATTTTTAAGTGATCTTCTCTTTCTTCCCCCTATAGTCCGCATGTTTAATGTCAGAGTTTTGGGACTTCCTCCTTACAATATCTTACCTTCTCATTGGATTCAGGTACGAGGCACTCAATCCCTTGGTGCCGATCCAAATACCTATCAAAATCTTCATTGCTGATTACATATGTTTCTGCATGTCTAATGGCATCTTCTCCAGCATTTTCCCCATCAATCAACAAGCATTGAAACACCTGCATTTTTCAAATAAAGATACCATTTAGGAACTACTCATTCTGCAAAATTATATATCTACTCATATCATTCATGTTTTCTCCAGTTCTCTGGGAACTAACAGAGCTTTACAGTTTCACAATTTTTGCAGTTCCTATAACTGTCACCTCTGTGGCCTCTCTGTATAATATTATCACAGCATGGCATTATCAGAGATCTAGCACAAATGTATATGTTTCCAGTATTATTGTTTATTAAATGGAGCACCAGTTTAATTTTGAAGCCTTATTTTGTTCCAATTGCAACAACAACAAAATTACATTTGTATGGTGCCTTTCACATCGGGAAAACATCCCAAGGCACTGGACAGTCAGTGTTTCACTTGAGCTGGGATCGGGGAGGGTAGAGGGAAGGAAGGGAAAGTGGGTGACCAATGGCAGCGTTGAAGAGGAGGGTCTTGAGGCGGGACTTGAAGAAGGCTAGGGAAGGGGCGAGGCTGATGGATTGCGGGATTGAATTCCGTAGGATGGGGCAGAGTAGGTGAACACTTCCCCACTGATGGTCGGGTGGGAAGGTTGGGAAACATGGAACAGGCTCGAGTCCACTGAGCTGAGGGAGCAGACAGGGTGGGGAGATAGGGTCAGGGAATTTGGTGCGGGAGAGAACATAGGCTGCAGAGTTCTGGATGATCTGCTGTCTATGGAGAGAGGAGTTAGGAAGGCCGACAACCAAACAAGCAATAAAATCTCCAATTATAGTCAGTTTATCTTTATACAGAAACTGTAATTCACATGTTAACAATGCTAAGAAAAAAATGTTCTGAATAGTTTGAATTACCTTCCATCGTACTGGATTCAGAATCCTGATCTGTTCATTCATATCCTCTTCAACATTAAATGTGTTAACAACAGAGTTGATTTTAAAAGCCACTTTGTAATCTCTGCACCACTGTCTGACCTTCAGGAGGTTCTCAATATGATGTTTATTCCCTTGTCCACGGCCTATCAAGCGATTGGTATCCTCTATAAAACTGTCACAAGAAACAGCTAAGATGTCCAGATCTTCACCTGTAATATGAATGTTTAATTATAAACATTGAGGCCCAGTAATATAATGATTAAAATTCTGTATAAAAGAAAGTTTTTAAATTATATGTAAGAAAATGAAAAGACCAGGAAGTGTCTCATCTCTGCATGCTTCTTCTCCATTTGAAATTAGGACTTCAGTGATGTGTGAAGAATCATGAAGACAGAGTCAATGATAATTCATACACACAATCATGTTGCATATGGGAATACTTCCTGGTGTCTGTTCTCAACGTGCTCTTCAAGTGCATTTGAAAGTGATGATGGAGATTTAAACGTTATAGTGGAGAAGTGACAGCACTCTGAGAATGCTATACTGTGTGGTGGATGCTATACAAATGCAAGTATTGTATTTGTTGTGGTTGTAGATGTAAAAATTCTGCGACAGTTGTGTTTACACCCATTGAGATGTGGTATGCGTATGCTTTATAAGTATAATAGTGTTTGTTAAATGAGCCACATGCCATCCTACTGTGATGTACATTTGTATGATACTGTGGTATGGGTATTGGAACATGTATTGGAATATTCATCCTGTACCCCACCTTAATTTCATTCTGGTCTACAATTTGCATGACTTGGTTTCCTGTCAATTAATTTGGAATGACTACTAATCAAACAACACACACATATACACTTAATGACAAAGGGTTGGGGTTATATTTCGTAGAATGGGGGAAGTAAAGGAGTGATTTGACTGAGGTAATGAAAGGAATGGACAAGTTATATAGTGGGTGACAAAGGAGCATAACCTTAAAGTAAGTCAGAATAAAATAATTGAAATAATCTAAAACAATTTGGCAGGAAACATTTCTTTACATAGAGATTTGTGAAGATGTGGAATTCTCTGCCCCAGGAAATTACAGAGGCAGAATCAAAAAATATGTTTTAAATAGAGATTCAGATCCTGAGGTAACAGGTGTATTGAGGAAAAAGGAACACTGTGATTAAAAGATCTATCATGATTCATAGAGAGGTGGAACACACTCAATAGACTGAATGGCATCTGCCTGTTCTTATTTTTGTTTGCTGCTAACAACAAGGATATAATTACCATATTTTGTAAACCATTTCTCCGTAATCAGACTTCCATTGCTGACAATGCTGACACTTGGCAGTTTGAGGTCTTGTTTGCAATATCGTACCAGTTTCCCCACAAACTGCCCACGGTTGTGTAGGAAAGGTTCTCCTCCAGAAAAGTTGATCTTTTCCATACCTGTATAAGTCAAACAATGAATTCTACATCACTATTCTGCAACAATAATCGGATAACGCTTTTGAAATGAGAAAGAAAAAGAACTCCATATCATCAATACAATGGGTGATACTAACAAAATCCCATCTAGCTGTTCAGGTGGATGCTAAAGTTTCCATAGGATTATTGTAAAAGTGAAGTGAGTTTCTCCTGGTGTCCTGGCCAACAATTCCCAAACAAAATTGATCATGGCTGTTTGTGGGACATTGCTATGCACAAACTGGCTGCCACAAAATACACAGTAAATCCACTTTACAGAATAAGATGGGCGAGCCTTCAGCCACTCTGTCCCCAACCTCTGGAATTCCATCCCACAATCTCTCCGCCTCGCCACTTCCCTAGCCTCCTTCAAGTCCTGGCTCAAGACCCTCCTCTTCAACGGTCCCATCAGTCACCACCCCTCCCGTCCTTTCTGTCCATCCTCCCCAATCCCAACCCCAGCTTGGGTCTGAAACACTGACTGTCCAGTGCCTTGGGACAACCTCCCCACGTGAAGGGCGCTATAAAAATTTAATTTTGTTGTTGTTGTTGTATCCTGTGAAGTGCTTTGAGATGTTTCGATGACATGTTATGGTGCTATATGAAATGCAGGGATTATTAGTGGTAAAATTTGTACAATAAATCAATGCACTATTGACGAAGCTCAAGATTCAGCCCTATGTGACTGAAGGCTTCTGGAGTCCACAATGAGTGAGTGACTCATAAACGTATTCTATACAAGAATTATACAGAAAACACTGTAAGCCCTGCATATCCTTAAATACCCTGGCCTGGAATCCTGTAGATCAGTGGTTAGAGAATTTGCCTTACAAGAGAGAGAGACCTGGTTTCGATTCCCGGCAGAGTGAAACCATGGGCAAGTTTCCTTACTCCACAAGCTTAATAATAATTCCTCCCAAAAAAGTGAAACAATAATAAACCGGGACACTGTTGTGCGCAATTGGCTGCCGTGTTTCACCCACAAATATACAGTCAATTCATTTGTATTCACTTATATTCTGTGAAGTACTTTGAGATGTCTAAAAGAAATGAAAAGCGCTATATCAAATGCAAAGATTATTATTATTATACCCATGGCAGCCCATTGCCTTTCACTTCAAGTGTTTGGATTCCTGCAGTATTTATACACACAAAAAAAACAGGATCTTCGAGGGTAAACTATGAAACTCTAATTTGCCTTCCTAGAACTTCTTAGTAGTTGTTCAGCAACTCGAATATCCTGCCCACTTGCACATGCAACCCTCCAGCAGAAGCCTTGATACATCTTTCAATCGCATACATTTCTGTGAGATATCAAACAGCGACAGCTATTTCTCTCTAAGCGCCTGAGAGCGAACTGCAGATCACGTCTTTATCTAGTTCCCCAAAATTGCTGGACATTGAAATCTGCCTATTTGCCATTTTCATCAGATCGGCATAGATTTTTGAACAGCATATATGTATACATATATTTTTAACACCATGTACAGTTTTCACAGGAATGTTGAAGAGAGACCATATCCCATTTGAACCACTGCATGTGTCTGATGTTAAGACTGTTTTACAGCAAGTCCTGTTGACTCACTCACAGCTTTAATCAAAAACTCAGCAATTTGTTCCACTCTAGGAGCACATAACATTTTAAAAATCAAAATGTAATTTATATTTTGCAACAGGGAATCGCAATAATCATACTACGTAATGAATATGCATTGAAAGCTTCACAGCACAGCACTATCAGCAGTTTCTTACCAGTTTCCTTCAGTAGTTTCAACCCTCTTTTAGCTTCTTCCAGTGGCAGAACGAAGGATGTCTTGGCAGTGTGGAAACAGAACCCACACTTGTAGTTGCACTGCCGAGTGAAGTGATAATTCACACTGGTGGGAATCACACACTGACCCACGGCTTTCTCCTTGACCCGTTTCCCTCTCTGGAAAACCCATCTCTGAGTGACGCTAATGTAGCCAATAATCTTCCCCAAATAGTTGCCAATCTCGCCCACTTTGACCATGCAAAGCTGCAGCAGGAGCTTGACATATCTCTCAGCTGCAAACATGTTTTCTCCCTGGAAGGTGTCAAACCGTGTCTGCATTTATTACCAAGCAACTGAGAACTGGTGTTGTGTTGGCCAAGTCTGTTGATTATATACTCAACTGCTGATGCAAGAACTATGATGAAGTGAAGCACATAGTACTGTTTTCCCAGAACAGAAACTGAAAGTCTGCAAGACCCAGCCTTTATGTTTTTTGGCAACCTTCCAGGTTTTGCTCTTTATGAAAATTGGAATTCATCAACTTATTTCCTGAACCTGATCAAGTTTCAGTGAGTCAATTCCTGTGTAAATTGTTCAACTCCAGTTGCTTGGTAACACAGAATGTTTTTAAGCCGTGAATAGTATTGACAGAAAAATGGTGATGTTTCCTGAGAGACATGTCATATGGAATTTGTATTGAAGCTACAAGTGTCTAATCTATTATTGAAGACTGGCTGCAAGTGTGAACTCCTCACTCACAATGTTAGCGAGGTTGTTGTTGAAGACAATTTAAACATTTCAACATTGCCATTTTTATTGTTGCTACCTGTTTTGGGTGATTGTTGGTTCCATGATTTGTAAGTGCTGCTTTACGCAATGCAAAATATTGCAGATGCTGAAAATCTAGTTCGCCACTTTCCTCTCAGTCGAGTGCAGATATATCCCAAACTACCCATGTTCTACATCCCATGTTGTTATTTTCTAAAAAGAAATCCATCTATCTGTGTTTGAAAAAGTCAACACTTCCTGCTTCAACCATCTCCTTAGTGAGCCTGTCCCCACGCTCGGTATTGACTCACTGAAATAGTGTTTGTATAGATTGTTCTGAATTTAACCTCCCTGCTTCCTCCCCACCCCCACCTTCAATCGCATGCTGTAATTCTAATATTCTGGACAAGCTGAAACAGCTTGTCATGATCTCTATTGTCTTGCCCCTTTAGAATCTTAAAGACATGTTGCCTCTCAATCTTCTCTTTTCCAGACCTATTTACTTAATTTACTTAGTCGCTCTTCATAGTCCAGACCCTCCATTCCTTCAATCATATGAGTTGACTTCCTATGTTTCTTCTCAATATCTCCAATATCTTTTTTTGTACTGCGCACATAAGATCCACATGCCCAAGTTGAAGTCGGGGACAAAATGAAGAGTAATAGTTATCTTTAATACAAGATTAAGAAGGCATATGGGATACTAGGCTTTATAAATAGGGGTATAGAGTACAAAAGTCAGGAAGTGCTGACTAACCTCTATAGGACTTTGGTGAGGCCTCAGCTGGAATACTGTGTTCAATTCTGGTCACCACACTACAGAAAGGATGTGAAGGCATTGGAAAGGGTACAACGAAGATTTACTAGGATGGTGCCAGGATTGAGGGACTTCAGCTATGAGGAGAGGCTAGATAGGCTAGGGTTATTCTCTCTGGAGCAGAGAAGATTGAGGGGAGACCTAATAGAGGTTTATAAGATCATGAGGGGTTTCGACAGGGCAAATAGAGAAAAACTATTTCCACTCGTGGGTGAATCTGTGACTCGTGGTCACAGATTTAAAATAGTTTCAAAGCAAAGTAGAGGGGAGCTGAGGAGAAATTTTTTCACTCAGCGAGTTGTTCGAATCTGGAATGCATTGCCTGAAAAGGTGGTGGAGGCTGATTCGATAACAACTTTTAAAAGGGAATTAGATCTTTATTTAGGGAGAACGGGTCTATTAGGCTATGGGGAGCGGGCAGGGCAGTGGGATTGAATCGCTCTTTTCAAAGAGCCGGCACAGACTAGATGGGCCGAATGGCCTCCTTTTGTGCCGTAAAATTCTATGATTCTATGATTCTATGATTCTATGATTACAATCATAGAATATTATAGCACAGAAGGAGGCCATTCGGCCCTTTGTGCTTGTGCCAGCTCTTCTCTCCCATATCCTTGCATTTTTTTTCTTTTCAAGTACCTATCCAATTCCCCTTTTGAAAGATCTTAATGAATCTGTTACCACCACCCTATACGGCAGTGCATTCCCAATCATAACAACTCTCTATGTAAAAATATTTCTCCTCAACTCCGCTCTCGTTGTTTTGCTAATTATGTTAGAACTATGTCCCCAGGTTACTGGCCCACCTACCAGTAGAAACTATTTCTCCCTAAATACTCCCCTCATAATTTTGTATATCTCTATTAAATTTCCCCTTAACCTTCTCTACTCTAATTAGAACAATCCTAGAATTATCAAATTTATAAAGAGATATTACAGTGTTTACTCTTCTGCAAATTAGAGCCTATTATCTCCTGAAAATGAAATCACATTACTTGCATGTGTAAACAACATGCTGTTCTAATTTCTGTTCTCCAGCAACAAAGAGTCATCGTAATATTTCATGCCTTAAAAATGATTATTATTTCTTAGAGCCACATATGTGTAGTGTGAACATGGCTTAGTTGGAAACACTCTCATTTCTGAGTCAGAATGTTGTGGGTTGAATCCCCATATCAAGACTTTGACAATGCGAATACTTTATATAAATATAAATTTGCATTGAATTGCAGCCCATTCCCCACCACCGCTGTCAGCCAAGACAGACCCAGACCGCGGGGGCTAACCTCTCCTCCCTCATCCACATCCCCACCCTCCGTGCCAATCAACCCAGTTCCCCCTCTCATCCACTGCACTCACTCTCCTCCACAACACCCTCTCCACTACACTCGACACCCTTGCCCCACTCACTTCCCAAACCGCCACCTACTCTCAAACCTCACCCTGGTTTACCAGCCACCTCCACTCGCTCAAGGGCCAGGTGCAGGCTGCTGAACGCACTTGGCTCAAATTCAGTTTAACGGTCCACCGGCATATCTGGCTGGACCACATCAAAACCTACCACTTTGCTCTGGCCTCCGCGAAATCATACTTCTACTCCAGGATAATCCTGGAGGTGAAGGGCAACCCCAAGGTCCTGTTCTTCTCAACAAACCGGCTCCTCCACCCTTTCCATCTCGCCTCTCAGATCCTGTCCTCTAACTCACACTGTGAGGAGATGCTGTATTTTCTTGAGTCCAAACTCGAGGGAATTCACTCAGCTGTCACCACCCTTCCAACTACCATCCCCTCTGCACCTCCCTCCCATACTCCGACTCCTACCCATCCCTCCTTCCACACTTTCAAACCTGTCTCCCCATCCTCTATCATCACCACCACCTGCTCCCTGGGCCCCATCCCCACCCCTGTGGTATTAAACCAACATCACTCTCACTTGCCTCCTCCCTTATCTTACATATGCAACCACACACACAAGAAACTGCCTTATCTCATTCTGAAATGCATTAAATGAGTCAGAGTTTCCAGGAAGATTAGATATGAATGATGGTGCCACTCTGTTTTGGTTCCAATGTCTGGTCCACTGAGTCAAGAATGTTTACTGCACACAGAGGTGGCAATTTGATGCACGGATGTCAGGACTACCACTGGCATCAGCCGGTGGGATCCTGTAGCTCAGTGGTTAGAGCACTCACCTAACAAGCAAGAGACCTGGGTACGATTCCTGCAGAGTAAAAGCTTGAGCAAGTTTCCTTACTCCACAAGCCTGATAATAATCCCGTGAAAGAAACAATAATAAATTGGTAATTTTTCATGACTGTTTGTGGGACACTGCTGTGCGCAATTGGCTGCCACGCTTCACCCACAATCCAATCAATTTGCTTTACAGTATATTCTGTAAAGTGCTTTGAGACATCTAGAAGATGTGAAAAGCGCTATGTCTAATGCAAGGATTATTATTATTATTACCATTGGAACTATCTAGCTTAATCCCAATTTGTTCAATTTCAAACAATGCAAACGTTATCTCCACTAAACTTTGGAATGATCCACAATTTCATTTTGTAAGCATCACTTTTGGTTTCTATTTACAGGCCTAGGGTTATATAAAAGTAACATGATTGTGAAATATTCAACCAGGTATGCTGTCATTCTGACTCAATGACACACAAGGCAGCAAAGGCATCCTGAGTCATATAAATAGTTATAGATTTTACCATACGAGAGATTCACATGTATTTCAGTTTGTGACTCCCATTTATTATTTGTCAATATCATACATTCACTCAGAGGTCATGCACAGCCAGAGGCAATAACTAAAAGTTGTATTTAAATTGTGTCATTCATGTAGGGTAGGTAACGTCATGCAGAGCTTCGCAGGTTTGATGACAGACCCTGAGCTAGCGATATTATAATAATATTATTATAGATCTCACTTATCAAACCATCCTACCAAAAAATAATTATTATCCCCCCATCCCTTACCCCCAGGAAGTGAGATCTCCAAGGGACTGAACTGGCTCCAAGGTGACTTGCTTGGCAAATGAGTGTTGGGAGTATATTCAATTCTCTGTACCAGTAATTGAGTTTGTAAGTCAAGCAGGTCCATAGTATTCCAGGGCATGCGGATGACAGAGCAGCCAACCTTACTTGTCAGCAGGAACTTCGACAGACGTGAACACAGTTTTTTTCCACTCGAGTCTTGTTTACCCAACAAGCCAAATCCCTAATGGGTAGGGTAGTCTTAGCTGGAAAAGTAACAACTTGTCAGACAATGTTTTCAATAGCAGGTGATGTGGTTTTTGCTGGTTGAATTCCAAGACACACTCTGGGGATCCAAAAATTTACTAACCTGTGCCAACTGCTCTACAGAATTATGTAGGTTCCCCTCAAGGGAGAGAGTGAGTATTCCAGATCAGAAATTCTCATGTGCAGGTGGCATCCATGTCAGGCTGGAATGGATCCTCTTAATCATGGTAGTAAAAATAATAATCCTTGCATTTGATATAATGTTTTTGACGTCTTCCAGACATCTGTGTTTCACAGAATATACTGTAAGTGAATTGACTGCATATTTGTGGGTGAAACGTGGCAGCGAATTGCGCATAGCAGTGTTCCACAGACAGACTTGGATTGAAATGACCAACTTTGGAGGAGAGGGATTATTATTAGGCATGTGGTGTAAGGAAACTTGCCCAAGGTTTCGCCCTGATTTGCCTTTATTCTATAAAATGGAGTGACCGTGTATTTTGTGGGCAAATGGCAGCAGCCAATTGTGCACAGCAGTATCCCACAAACTGTCATGGATTGGAATAATCTTTTTTTTTGAGGGATTATTATTATGGTAATGGAATTCCACATGTATGAGACACCCTGACCTGAAAGAAAACACTTTGATATTTTCAAACATCTATCGCATTCTTTTGAAAGAATTGATAGATTTAGTGGGTTTGTGACAGAGAATTCCATAATCCCACCATCCTGTGTTAAGAAAGTCGCTGTGAGAGATGGAGGTGCATGTGTCTATGAAATCAACCAGTGAGGTCCCTTAATGGAACTCAAAGAAACATTTCATTGATGCATGGTCAACTGAATGAATGCAGAAAGAGTCCACATCTTCTCCTATGCCACCAATTTAATGTCATCGGCACATATCAATATGTGTTCACTTGAGCCCAAGTCCAGATCATCTCAAAGACATGATAAGGCGCAATATCAAATGCAAGAGCTTTTTTTTATTATTTTCTTCTTACTTTACTTTCAAAACCACCAGATTTTTAATTTACCAGGTACATTTACACTAGTTTAGCATATTCACATACCCAAATACTCCAACCATAATGTTGTACTGTAATCTTAACACTAGTATTTACCAGGATTCTGCTTTTACGTTATAATATGAAATAAAAGCAAAATTAAACAACGGGTCATTTTGAAAGAAAAGTAGGAGAATAATAATAAAAACAACAACAAAATTACACTTGTATAGCCTTTCACATCAGCAGGACATCCCAAGGCACTGCGATTGAAGAGGGATAAATTCAGAATGAATCTATGCAAACACTATATCAGTGAATGAAGTGAACTTGTGGAACAGGTTGAGAGATGGTTGAGGCAGGAAGTGTTGATTCTTTCAAACACAGATTAGTTTTCTTTTAGGAGGTAACATTATGGTACACAGGTAGTTTGGGACTTATATGTAAGTGACTGCCAGAGAAGTGGAAGGTGAATGTTGGTAGAGGTTGGTCTTTATTCATCTAGCATTTCTTATGTTCTTAAAAGTCGTCCTTCTGATGTGAAAGACACTATGCAAATATAATCTGTAGTGCATTATGTTTGATATTTGCTAAGCCTCTGAAGAAGTTTGAATGGGAATGTTGCAGTGTTCTCCTCCTCAATACTGATGCATTCTCAAAAGCTAACAATCCCCAAATAAAAATGAACATTCACTTCACGGCTGTTTGTATGACAGTCCCTGTGTCCGAAGACTCAGTCAACGAGAAGGGTTTGGGACGTACGTTGAGAGTAGCAAGGGAGGGAGCGAGGTGAAGGGAAAGTGAGATGGAGTTCCACATGGTGGGGGCAGAAAGACTGAAGGCCCAACCACAGCTGGTGGGGTGAAGCAGGCGGGGACTTTGAATAAGCCAGAGCCTGATGAGCAGAGGGAGCGCACAGGTTGATATGGGTCAGCAGGTCATAGAGGTGGGAAGGGGCAAGACCGTCCAGGGCCTTGACAGTGAGTATGATGAATTTTAAATCTATCCTTTGGGGGATGGGGAGCCAGTGGAGCCAGGCGAGGGTGATGGGGTCATGGAGCCTGGTGAGGTGGAGGACACAAGTTGCAGAGTTCTGGATGATCTGCAGCCTTTGGAGGGAAGAGTTGGGAAGGCCGACAAGCAGTGAGTTGGCGTAGTGGAGCCCAGATGTGATGAATGAGTGGATGAGGGTTTCTGCGGCCTGAGGGTTGAGGCAATGGCAGAACTGGGCAATGTTCTGGAGCTGAGAGAAGGCAGAGCGTGGGGTAGAAAGGACAGTTGAGGATCAAACAAGACGCCAAGGATCCAGACTGGCTCAGTGAGGTGGAGTATGCATCCTTAGATGGTCAGTGCTTGAGGTGTGGATTGTTAGAATGGAATGCACTCTTTCTCTGGATGGAAGTATCCTGCTTACCTAATGCTGGAAATTGTTAGGCATAGATTGTCAGCAGTAAGATTTGGGGACCACTGAGTGTGTGTTGGGGGTACTGCTGAAGACTAACCAGCTAAACCCACGTAGGTTGTCATTGATAGCACTATCTAGCAAACTTTCCCACTGCTTGTCTAGTAGGACCATCTTGCCTGTCATGACTGTACAATACAAATACAGATTTATATAGTGCCTTTCACATGGTGAGGGTGCAGGGTTAACAGGATCTGAGTGGAATGTTTTGGGGTGATAATTTGAGCCCATCAAGCCCTAAAAGTCTGGTTTTAAAACTAAATCAATTTACTGCTACTAGCCCTCATTATGAAGATTATGAATCATAATCAGGTTAGATTTACGCTTGACAAGAACAAAAATTATTGCAGATGCTGGAAATCTGAAACAAAAACAGAAATCACTGGGAACACTCAGCAGGTCAGGCAGCATCTATGGAAAAAGTAAAAGTGAGTCAACAACCCTCCCTATGTCAGAACCTTGCAACATAGATTTAGGCTTGGTTTGACCTTGGACTGAATGCCTTTGGACATGTGAAAGGTGCTATAAAAATCTATATTTGTATTGTACAGTTAGAACAATACAATATTGTGGTATTCTCACCTCTGGATACGAATGTTGTGGGTTCAAGCTCATATCAGAACTTAGATTTTATAGTGTGGGCTGAGTCAGTGCAGTGGTGAGGGAGCGCTCACCACAATCACATGGCACTTCAAATCCATCGAGAACCTAAATAAACCTTGTGGGTTGAAATGGTTCAAGTTGGTTTCCCACAGTCAGTGGATCGGTTGGCTCCGGCTTGTGTCATTGATGGCTGAATAAAGCATTGTAAATGGTGATTTTTTTTTGTGTGTGGGTGTATGGGTGTGGGTGGGTTTGTGTGCGTGGGTGGGTGTGTGCGTGGGTGGGTGGGTGTGTGTGTGTGGGTTTGTGTGTGCGTGTGCGTGGGTGGGTTGGTTTGTGTGTGTGTGGTGTGTGTGGGGGTTTGTGTGTGTGTGTGTGGCTGGGGGTCAGACAGGTGCCCCCACGCTTAAGAGCATTCAAACCAAACAGAGAATCCAATGCAATCCACGTGAATCTCATCCGCGCATTCGATTTGGTGCGTTTCACGTCCTCAAGACGTCTCCAAGCGCTTCACTGAACATACTGTAAAGTGAATTGACTGTGTATACGCGGGCGATATGACAATTAATGGTGAAACCAGTCTATAAATAAACCTTGCTGGTGGTGGGTGATACACAAATTGCCCTGGACAGCCAGGAAATAGATATCCAGACCAGCAATCCTCCTGTATTTATGTGCGAGTTGTTATTGTTGGACTTTTGCACATGAAACCACTGTCTTGTCTGGGTTTCCCCAGAACAGGGAGTGAGTAAACAGACAGGTGCAAATGTGTGATATATATGTGTGTGTGTGTGTGTGTGTCACTAACAGATTAGGGAATGTTTCATTTCCCAGCTCCTTATCTCTCCCCCTCCCCGTCCCTCTGTATCTGTCCCTCCCTCTCTCTCTCTCTCTCTCGTCCTCGGTGTGGTTTCGGTTTCCAAACCTCGCCGAGTTTCGATTCCCGCTGGTGCTGGTGGTGAGGAGGCTGGGCTGAGATGAGGCTGAGCTGGGCTGGGCTGAGATGAGCTGAGATGAGGCTGGGCTGGGCTGGGCTGAGATGAGGCGGGGGCTGAGCTGGGCTGGGCTGAGATGAGGCGGGGGCTGAGCTGGGCTGGGCTGAGATGAGGCTGGGCGCTGGCTGCACGATGGAGGTGACTCGGTCTCTCGGATCCTCTCTGTATAAAGAATGGTCCAAAAGGACCTTTGCGGTCGAGCTGGACCACGTCTCGGACCCGCTGTATTTCACCCTCAGCCCGGCCTCCCGGCCGCCGTGGGACGAGGCTTCCCCCTTACACCGGCTCCTGGCCGGGGGGCAGACCTACTCGCTCTCGGTCTCTTCAGAGAACAGGGTCCAAGCTGCGAAAGCCTACGCTCGCCTGAAGGGCAGCCTGGCCTCGCTGCCCGACAGGTGCCGAGTGATGGGCCTGATGTCCTTCTGCCCAGACCGGCAGGGCTCCTTGCTCAGGGGCTTCCTGATCCAGGACAGAGCGGGAGGCGCGGACACCCGGACTCTCCTGCGGGGTCTGGTGGGGGGAGACCCGCGGGCCGCTCTGTGTCACTACACCTGCAGCAGGGAGGCCGGGGGCAGGGTGTGGGGATCCCCGGACCATGTCACTGAGAGACTCGCTCACTACATCTCTGTGGCTGACAGGCCGGAGCAGCATCCCTCCCTGCTCAACATTAAAAACTCTGTTGTGTTCTGCACCTATGAAGATGCTTACAGTGTTTTACAAGAGGTAAGTCACTGGGTTTTGTTTGGGGGGGGGGGGGGGAGTCAGGAGCCTATCGCTGTGTTTTAAGGATATCCCAAAACAAAATTTCCATTCATCCCACTCACATTTGGATGTTGTAGTCTGGAGGTAGATTGTTGGCATGGAGCAGAATGGGAGGATTCCCTGCTTCCAGCCGCTGGTCAAATCACAGGTAATAATAACGATAATAATAATAATAATCCTTGCATTTGATATTTGCGCTTTTCACGTCTACTAGGCGTCTCGGAATACACTGTAAAGTGAATTGACTGTATGTTTCGTGGGTGAAACGCGGCAGCCAATTGCGCACAGCAGTGTCCCCACAAACAGTCGTGGGTTGAAATGACCAATTTATATTATTGTGGGGGTTGTTTTGGAGGGATTATTATTATTATTATTATTATCATCAGGCGTGTGGAGTAAGGAATCTTGCCCAAGGTTTCGCCCTGACCTGCCTGGATTCGAACACAGGTCTCCGTAGATAAAGGTGATTGGTTGGAGCACTCGCCGCGCAATCGAGAGACCTGGGTTTGATTCCAGGCAGGTCAGGGCGAAACCTTGGGTGAGTTTCTTTACTCCGCACGTGATAATAATCCTTAGGAAAAAATTGTCCACTTCGATCCATGACTGTTTGTGGGACACTGCTGTGCGCAATTGGCTGCTGCGTTTCGCCCACAAATATACCGTGAATTCACTTTACAGTATATTCTGTGAAGAGCTTTGAGACGTCTAGAAGATGTGAAAGGCGCTGCATCAAATGCAAGGATTATTATTATGTATTTAGAGAGAGCTGCATTTCTGTATCAGGGCTGGATGGTTATAGCTGCTGCTATGGCCAAGGCTATGGTGAGTGCGCTCCAAATCAGCTGCCGTCTGCCTGGTCGGCCACACTCCCCCACACTCGCCCCAAGCCCAGCGACCTGGGGGCAGCCACAGCAATGCCACGATCCAGAGGATTGGTGCTTTGCTTCTCCAGTTGTAATAATGCCTTCAGAAAATAACAATAAATAACTAATTGATCGCTGAATTCACAACCAGTTTATTGGACTCTGCTGTGCATAATTGGCTGCCGCGTTTCGTCCACAAAATATACGGTCAATTCACTTTACAGTATAAACCCTGAAGCAGTTATCCTGAGATATCTCGAGGATATGATAAGGCACTATATCAAATGCAAGGATTATTATTGTTATTCTATAATATAATATATAATAGTTGTATATTATTCAGCACCACCACTAACAATAACATTTATATCGTGCTGGAGTGTTTTGCCTAAAGCTTCCCATGAAGTCGACTGTGGTATGTGTATTTCTGCTCTTTAAAGTGTAAAGGTTTGATTCCTGAAGCAAATGAAGTTCTACAAGAAGCAGATCAATGCGATAGGACATCCAGAAAGGGCCGGTTTCCCGTGGTAGGAATTGAAGGACTTGATGCAACAGGTGAGAAATAATGCAGATATGCTGTTTTACACAAGTATTCGTATCAACTAACCTTTTAATAGAAAAGCAAGGTGACAAGGAAGGGTGGTTGCGGCCAGGGTACTGGCTGCATTTTAAAAATAGTTTGATCCTGTGAATAGAAGGAGGTAAGTTAGATTCTCTGGAAGGAATTGTAGTGTCTGACTGAGATCAGATAACAGCACAAGTGGAGTCCTATAGCTCGGTGGTTAGAGAACTCGCCTTGCAAGTGAGGGACCTGAGTTCAATTCCAGGCAGGACGAAACCTTGGGCAAGTTTCCTTACTTCACATGTCTGATAACAATCCCTCAAAAAAAAACATAATAAATGTGTCATTTCTATAGTTGACTGTTTGTGGGGCACTGCTGTGTGCAATTGGCTGCCGCGTTTTGCCTACATATATGTAGTTAATTCACTTTACAACATAATCTGTGAAGCACTTTAAGACGTCTAGAATACTTGAAAAGTGCAATATCAACTGCAAAGATTATTATTGTTATTATATTGGGGTTGAATTTGGGGCCCTACTCATTTGTGTGGTTCAGTATCACATTACACTAGATTTGTTTTAGGTAACTCAGCCTTTTAACAGTTCTGTTAGATATATTGCCAGAATAATTACTTTTAGATTTTGAAAACTTCATCAATCATACTTGAGAAAAAATTATATTGCTAGAGCACTATCAGCAAAGTATGATATAATAAACCAGCTGCTTAGAAATGTTGTATAATTTGCAGTTTTTGTGCAAATGTAGACTCCTTTCAATAAACAGGATGGGGCTGCACTGTGTGACTACACCTATATCTTATAGTGAGCCTCTTCTCACTATAACACAGTGAACCAACGAGGGGAGCTGCAAATCTATTGTCAATAAGATTTTATGATGCAGCCTTTAATCTTTTTCCTTTCTTTGTATGAACTGTAGGAAAAAGTACTTTGACCGAGTCGCTAAGGGAATCTTTGAAGGCAGTGCTTTTAAAGTCTCCACCAGACTGCATTGGGCGTTACAGAAAACGTTTTGACTCAGAACCACCCCTCATTCGACGGGCCTTTTATGCTTTAGGCAATTACATTACTGCTTCACTCATAGCAAATAAATCTACAACATCTTCAGTGATCGTAGATCGGTAAGTATAACTCCCAATGATGTCTGGTGACTGTAGTCAACTATCAGTGCATGAGTATAATCATTACTGGTATGACATTCAATGTAATATCTAGTATCAATGTCTCTGTGTATGGCTTTCAATGATATCTAGAGTCCTGTAGCTCAGTGGTTAGAACATTTGCCTTGTAAGAGAGACCTGGGTTCGATTCCAGGCAGGGTGAAACCTTGGGCAAGTTTCCTTACTCCACACGCCTAATAATATATATTGCTAGAGCACTATCAGCAAAGAAAATTGGTCATTTTAATCCATGACTGTTTGTGGGACACTGCTGTGCACAGTTGGCTGCTGCGTTTCGCCCACATATGTACAGGCAATTCACTTTACAGTATATTCTGCAAAGTGCTTTGAGACGTCTAGAGGACATGAAATGCCCTATAGTAAAACCGCGATAATCTGGCACAGTTGGGCCCACTCACCCCTAGGTTTCTGAGTTTGCCTGTATTTAGAAACCCTGGAAATGGCTGGGGAAACCCTGTCCCATACGCCACATGTTGCTGGTTTTTGGAATGTCGGACTATCGTGAATTTACTGCATAGCAAATGTAAGGATTATTATTGTGAATAACTTGAAACAAAGAATATTCCCACTTGAATTTTCTTGCACCTGACATACAAAGTACTGTAATGTGTTTGTAAGGACCCTAACGTTGTGTTATTTTCCAGGTACTGGCACAGCACAGCAGCATACGCCATTGCAACTGAAGTCAATGGCAAAGTAGAAAACATTCCTCCCCCAAACCATGAGTTGTATCAGTGGCCTCTGGATTTGCTGCAACCGGATTTAGTGCTGCTCCTCACACTCAGCCCGGAGGAGAGAGTCCGCCGCTTAGAGGCAAGAGGGGAGCAGAAGACAAAGGAAGAAATGGAGCTGGAGGCAAACTGTCTGTTTCGTCAAAAGTAAAGAGCTGTTGCTATTAATATTAATGTACATCGTTGTATTCAACTTCTATTAAGTAATTTTGGCTGATTGTGGGACATTGCTGTGCGCAAAATTAGCAGCCCCGTTTGCACACAAAATTTACTGCACTTTAATAGTATATCCTGTGAAGCGTTTTGAGATCTTGCTGATATGAAAGGCAATAAGTCAAATGCAAGGATTATTGTTAATATTATTGTTATTACCATTAATATTACCGTTATTATCATAATTCTCTGTGTGCCACCAGAAATAGAAACATCTTAAAGGATTTGATTTTAAGTTCTTCAGACACTTAACAGATTAGTTCCAGCACAATAATAAAAACAATAAAACAGATATCAACATTAACATTAAAAACTCCCAAACAATGCAGTGAATTCTGTGTTGATACTTTCAAAAAGAGTTACGTTTTATACCTGGTTAGGAATAGGGTGATAAGGATAAATACAGATAAAGAACACAAAGTTCTCTGGAACATGATAATAATAATAATGCTTGCATTTGATATAGCGCTTTTCACGTCTTCTAGATGTCTCAAAGCGCTTCACAGAATATACTGGAAAGTAAATTGATTGTATATTTGTGGGCGAAACGCAGCAACCAATTGCGCACAGCAGTGTCTCACAAACAGTCGTTGGTTGAAATAACCAATTAATTATTATTTTATTTTTCAAGGGATTATTATTAGGAGTGTGGAGTAAAAGAAACTTGCCCAATGTTTTGTCCTGCCTGGAAACAAATCCAGGTCTCTTACTCGTAGGGCAAGTGCTCTAACCACTTACAGGACTTCGACGAACTCCACATCATTTGCATGAGAAATACTGGCATTTTTTAAAAAATCAATACCCTCTGTTCCTTATGCTATAAAAATTGTATGTTGTTTAATATAAAGAGGTCTTCAGGGTGTATAATAGTTTATGAGTCGCTGAAGCAAAGGAAATATGCCAAGGATGTTTAACGGAGCATGTAGATTAGGGCTGAGTCTGTGGCTCAGTGGTTAGAGCACTCATCTTGCAAGCTGGGGAGACCAAGCTGGGAGACCTGTGTTCGAATCCAGGCAGGTTAGGGCGAAAACTTGGGCAAGTTTCCTTACTCCACACGCCTAATAATAATCCCTCCAAAAAAAACCACAATAATAAAATTGGTGATTTCTATCCACGACTGTTTGTGGGACACTGCTGTGCGTAATTGGCTGCCGCGATTCGCCCACAAACATACAGTAAATTCACTTTACAGTATATTCTGTGAAGCGCTTTGGGACATTGATAAGATATGAAAAGCACTATATCAAATGCAAGGATTATTATTATTATATGTGCCACCCGGTGTGGAGGGAGCTATATAAATTGAAATTGTTGTTGTTGTAGATTAGATATGTAATCTAGAATTTGTTTGATTTACCTTTTTGTGTGTATGTGTGTTTGAGCAGGGTTTGCAGCCAAGCCTGATTCTGAATGGCCTTTTCTCAATCTATCCTTTATTTTCCTTATCGCAAATAAATAGCAAATGATAAATGTGATTAAAGACCGAGGCCCTACTGATTGACTCGCGCCAATCATGGCCAACCTCCATGGTTGCATACTCAACCTCACCAAGCCAGTCAGGAACCTAGGTGTCTTGTTCGACCCTCAACTGTCTTTCCTTCCTCACATTCAAGCAATGACTCGCCCTGCCTTTCCCTACCTCCACAACATTTCCTGACTCCGCCATTACCTCACTCCCATAGTCACTGAAACCCTCATCCACGCCTTCATTTCATCCCAGCTCGACTATACAAATGCCTTGCTTGTCGGGCTTCCCAATTCCTCCCTCCACAGGCTGCAGATAATCCAGAACTCTGCGGCCCATGTAGTCTACCGTTCCAAACTTCATGATCCCATCTCCCCCATCATTGCCCAATTCCATTGGCTCCCCATCATCCATTCTAGAGGATCCAATTCAAGATCCTGGTCCTCACATTTAAAGCCCTCCACAACCTCGCCCCACCCTACATCTGTGATCTCTTATCCCCTCACCAACCTTCATTTTATAGCATTTTTGGGAAGCGCTTTGAGAGATCTCAATGGTGTGACAAGGTGCCATATTAAATGCGGATTATTGTTATTTATATTATTCTTCAACAGTACTGTTCATGAACTTCCTTTAAAAATTCACTCGTAATCTTTTGTTCCACAGGGTGGAAGAAACCTACAGAAGAATGGAGAATCCAGCCTGTGTGGTAGTTGATGCTAGTGCTTCAAAGGAAGAAGTATTGAGGAGTGCTCAACATCTAATTGAAAAATATTGCAGCAATTTATCTTAATGGAACTTGACCTTTTAAACTGCATTCAGTTCAAGAGCAATTTGGAAGTTTGTTTTGGTAAATGATTACCAAAGCTTAAAGTACTTTGTGATTTTTAGTACAAATTTAACAACATTATTTTAGCATCCTCACCTGGCCACACTGGAAGATCAGTTTAAAATCCTCGTCTTCACTTTTAAAGCCCTCCATTTCCTTGATCCTCCCCATATCTGCGATCTATTCACACAATACCAACCTGTCCACTTTCTCTGCTCGGTGGCCAATGGCCAATCTGACCATTGCAGGTCGGGCCTTCAGCTGTCCTGCCCCCACCCTCTGAAACTTCATCTTGCATTCACTTTGCCTTGCCCCCTCTCTTACCTCTTTCAAGGCCCAACTCAAGACTTTTGTCTTTGAACGTGCTTTATCCTAGTCATGTTGGGTTGTGATATGTAGAGTCATGTTCAATACATGCGTATTTGCAAAGGCATGCAGAGAATTTTCCAGTTGGCTCCTAGTCAATAAAATTTAATCCCTGGAACTAAACCGCAAACTCGTTTGGAGCCAAAACTCTTCAATAGACCTACTCTCTGAATCAATTAGAATTGATGATTCAAACAGTTCTGGCATGTCCACCATCAGGACTTAAATTGAATAATATACTTTGCTCCAATCATTCATTATTATGACCAGAGAAAATTATATAAGTGGGAATGACTCCAAAGTGACAGTATAGTTATTTTGAAACTAAGCTTTGGCTCCAGGTTGATTCAATTTGCCTTGCCTCTGCAGTGTACAAATTTAGCTTGTCTGAGTAAGCTATAAGTTTATTATGTCCAGTCACTTCTGGTGGAGGTAAAGTTTGATTTACAATAACCACCTCAAACCTAGGCCTATAAGCTACTGAATTCCTTTTAGCTTCCAAAAGTAGCTGCCTGAGTTCCCTTTGTTTACATATTAGTCAATGCATTTCACAGTATATCCTGTGAAGAGGTTCAAGGCACTCTCTTAACAAGAAAGCTGTTTACGTCAACTACCAGGTCTATTAGAATGTTGTTCTTCCTGAATGCACTGAAAATAATGGTCGTCTATTCGTTTATGGTTAAGTGAAAGTCAGCTTTATTTTGCAGAATAAAATACTGAAATGTAACTTTTATAAAGCATTTTACATACCGCTAGCTTTGCAAGCACGACGTTCCCAACGCCCCTTTGTTTTTGAACAGCATAGACTATGTTCAAATGCATGTATTACCGGTCTGGTTTTTGTAATGGCTTTGTAAGCACTGTTATTGGTTAATTCTGTGCACGTTGAAAGTAATAAAAGGATCTAAACTTACCCATGACATTTTATTTGTGTTCATTTATTGCACTCAGGTTCCTGAAATGAATGCATTTAATCTGCTATTCTCCAGAAATTGATTCAGATTAAAAACCATATTTGTGAATCTGACAACAGAAATGAAGTTTTGCTGATAGTACATTAGAACCTTAACAGGTTATAAGAACAAAGAAAAAATCAAGGGTGAAAAAGGTCTTCTGAAGCAAGGACGCTCATTCGTCTAGTAGATGAGCTACCCCAACATAATAAATCGTATTTTGAATATCACAATATTGAGCCTCAGTTTCCTTGCTTGGGAAATTATTACAAACTTCACTCCTTTGAGAAAAATTGCTGTTGATATCCATTATAAGTTTACTGCTTGCACGATATCAGGAGAACTATTCATTTATGAACAAAATTTAATGCAATTGATTGGAAGACTGAATAGGTTTTAAAAACAGGATTTAGATCTAGTCCAGATTTTCTCCCATCATTTCATGAATGATCATAGCATTCTAACAACTAACTGAAAAAAACACAATCTCATTGTGTCCGACATTTACTCTTAACTTACATGCACACACTGTAAAAATACTTAAGTTAGTGGACAATCTTCACTCTGCTTTCCCCAGAGAACAAATGGAAATTCAATAAATGTATTTAAAGACCTTCATGGTCTTGCCGCTCCCTACCTTACCCACCTTGCCCACACTACCACCAGCAGTCTGGCCTTCAATCTTTCTTCCCAATCTTTGGAACTCCATCTTAGAGTCCCTTCTCCTCACCCCTTCCCTGGCCTACTTATATGGCCCGTCTCAAGACTTTCCACTTTCCCCATACCTTAATAATAATAATCCTTGCATTTGGTAGAGCGCTTTTTCACTTCTAATGTCTCAAAGCGCCACAGAATATACTGTAAAGTGAATTGACTATATATTTGGGGCAAAATGTGGCAATTACACACAGCAGTGCTCCACAAACAGTCGTGGATTGAGTGACCAAATTATTATTGTTTTTGGGGGGAAGGATTATTATTAGGCGTATGGAGTAAGGAAACTTGCCCAAGGTTTCGCCCTGTCTGGAATTGAACCCAGGTCTCTCGCTTGCAAGGTGAGTGATCTAACCACTGAGGTTCAGGACTCCTTCAATCAACCCCACCCCTCCCGAATCCAATCCCAGCTTGGATGCAAATGCTCAACTTTCTAATGTCTTGGAACATCTTCCCAATATGAAAGGCGCTTGTTTTGCCAAAATCTCTTGCTGTGCTTCTTGGTGCATCTGAAAGTATTGATCTGGGTTTACAACGACAACAACAAAATTACATTTGTAATCAGAAGGATATCCAAAGGCGCTGGAAAATCAGTGTTTCAGTCCCGAGCTGAGGTTGGTATCGGGTACGGTGGAAGGAAAGGGAAGGAGGAGTGTTGGCTGATGGGAGCGTCGAAGAGGAGGGTCTTGAGTTTACTGTCTCAATTGCATTTAAAATCCTGTAGATTTCAAATCATGTGGCGTCCTCCAGCTTAGAAAAAGCATCTGGATTTCAGAAAGTGCTTAGGTGAAATCAGCACGATGTGGTTGAAAGATTTTCTGTGTAATCCATGGTCCATTTTGAATGGCACCTCTCATGTTCTGTTCAGGCCCAATGCTTTATTAACAGCACTTTCATCAGAATTAAAATTACTGTCAATTCAATAAACAAGAGAATGAGTGGGGTACAGCTGGAGTCTAAACAGCTAAATCCGCAACGCCATTGAGAGGACTGCCTGGCAAGCTTTCCCGCTGCTTGTCCAGGGAGGACCATTAATGTTTGGGTTTGCAGAGTTAATGGAAACTGGGTGGGAAGAATTCCTGCCCTGACTGACTGCTCTGTGTTTCTAAGTCCTGTAGATGAGCTGGGCTGCCTTGGTTGCCATCAGCAGTGCCCTGGAGCAGGTGTTCTTAAACCTTCTGAGCTCAAGTTCCTCAGGGTTCGGTACCAATGCGTGAAGATTCCTCACGACAATTGTTGTTGTGATTGAAGATCCCGCACTGTGCAGACTTTCTGTGGAACAGCGATGCCTCCCTCCCCCACAGCATTCACAAAAGGCTGTTCTTAAACACTTGAGAACACACCTTTCTCATCTGCTCCTTATGCTGCGGGGGATTCTCTACCTTTGGACTTCCAGTAAGTCTCTTCGCATCACAGCACCCCCCATCTGCCCCATCCCCACCGAGGTCTGCGGAACCCGAGTTGGGAAACCTTGCGCTGGAGTACTGTGGACCCATTGTGGCTTAGCAACTGGACAACCAAGACCACATTACGTATAAGCTTGTGCTAATAAACAGTTTTTACTGTCAGGACACTACGACAAGGATAAAGCATGGGTCTTGGTAACCTTTGGTTACCGTAACAGAAATGTCACTGTATACTAGGGTCCGTCGATATGGAAATTTTCCGATTTAGATATATCGATGGGCTCCTATCGAGATATACCAAACTATCAATATTTTTGGTTTTTTCGTACTGCGCATGCGCGCATTCGGGGTGCGCGCGTGTTCCGGGTGCGCGCGCGTTCCGGGTGCGTGCGCGTTCCAGGTGCGCGTGCATTCGGGGCCTATCTCCTCAGGAGGTAAATATCTTTCTCTCTGTGTCTCTCACTCTCTCCATATCTGTGTTTTTCTGTCTGTGTCTCTCTCCTCTCTCACATCCCCCCCATTTCTATCTCTCTGTATATTATCACATCCACCCCGTCTCTCCCCCCCCCACCCTGCTGCCATTCCTCTCTCCTCCCCACCCCCCCCCCCCCAGCCGTCTCTCTTCCCCTACCCCCCCCCACAAGCCGTGTCTCTCCCCCCCTACCCCCCAGCCGTCTCTCTCCCCCTCCCCCACCCCAGCCATCTCTCTCCCCCTCCCACCGCCCCCAGCCGTCTCTCTCCCCTCACCCCTTGCATACCTGTATATTGCATTCGAGGACTATGAATACAATATGGCGGCTTTGCAACTCGGTCTGTGCATTGTGTATAGAGATGAGCATTCTGGGTCTTGTAGTTCAGTGTGCGCGCATTCCGATTTTTTCCCTCGATATATCGATTTTTCGATATATTGATATTTTTGAAATGCCTATATCGGCGTATTGATATAAAAATTATATCGGGTTTTAGCGATATATCGATATATCGCCGGACCCTGCTGTATACCTTTAACCATATCATCAACGACTGTTTTCATTTAAAGAACACAGGACTCACTTACATTCTGCACTTTCATCTTTATTTTGGGAGTCATCAATAGCATTTACACCTTTGTGGCATTCTAAACACAAGGTACATACACATGAGGCAAGACAATATAACAAAATGTAGCTATTTTAGCAAAATCAAGACTTTTAACAAAGTGAAAAAAAATCCAAGTACAGTACTGTATTAACAAATTAGAACAAATTTAATTCAAACAGAACACATCCAGGAAACCAAAAGTGCCAAGCATTTTTAAGCCTCATAAAAGTTGCTTTGCTAACTGCTTTTACTGTAAACACAATAATAAAATCCTTTGTTATTCATCTTAAGTTATGTAGCCAGTACCTCTGCTACCAATAAACACACATTTGTATAACCAGCTCTTAGGAAACAGAGCTCAGAATCAAATAAATCAAATAAATGCATGTACATCACTTATTAAAATAAAAAAGTAATTATAAGGGGATAAACTAACCATAAGTCAAAATCAAAGCCAGAGTTTGCTCCTTGCAAATGTAGCCATATTTTCACATAATTAACTTTTTAATTATACAATTTAATTAAATAAACAAATAGTAAATATCTCCCAAGCCTTGAGTAGGGTTAGGACTAATTTCATCTGATAAAAATATACACATCTTACAATATTTATCTGTAATTTCTCGCCCATTTAGAAAAATACACAACAATGTAAATCTTTTAATAAATGTTGGCAGCAAGAATTTGTTAAATTGAATCATTCTGCTCAGGCACAACTGAGTTCTGTTCCTTAGCCTTATACAAGACATCTGAAATAACAGGAAGAACAAACAAGCGACACCCTTCAGCTTTTGTATTCAGTATGCAGCAGCGATTAAATCAATGGAAACCACAAAACAGTGTGCAATGCTGATACCAACTAGGTGCTCGCAACAGGAGCTTTATTAGGAGTTTCACCTTCGCTTACGCACAGCAGTTTTTATCTTTCGGTGAGAGATGGAACTGGCGGATTGCGTGTTCAGCTGTCTCGGTGTCCTGTTACGGGGGAAAATGGAGAATAACCATTTCAGCACTGTTACCTCTTCTTAGTTATACATGGAAAGTTATTATTGAATTCAGACATAGAGGCCATTAATGTCATCCGGACTACGTGACAAGCACTATAGTACAGTGAGATGCAACATTCCTTAGAAAGTGCCAGTACAGTGCTGCTGAGGCTTCTTTCTGTAGTTTGGAAATAAAACAAATAGGAAGTTATGTTTGAGGAGTTTTACCTCATTGAACTTACCCAGCGGTGAATGTAGGTAGTGACAATGGTGCAAAATTGAAACCCTCATTGGTCGTAGACTGACTGCTCTCCTTTGCTCCAAAGCGAAAGACAGTATTATTGCTGGAACAGCCAAAATTTAAATTTGGAACCAAATTACCAGAAAATTGGAAACCAGGCCCTGGAAGGAAATCAACAAACAAAATGTTGGCATGTCACAAGAGTACTATCTATAACCACACAATCACTCCTTGCAAGTTATCTGTACATTTCAATGTCATTCAACCTATGTTATTCTTAACATTTGATTTGAAATAGGTATTTGTTATGAATTTTATAGACATTAAAAACAGAAGTTGAAGACAATTAGTACAGCAGGTAATTTACAGCAGGTAGTTTAGTGCAGCTGCACTTTCAAGCAGTTACTACCAAAGCCTGATGACAGTGAAGAGGTTCTACAAAATATTCTGCATATACAGTACCATGACTCAACAGGTAAATTTAAAAAATGTTCTCTTTGAATAATCGTTTGTCTATACAAGTAAACCCTGATTTAGGTAGGACGCTTCTAGTTACATTGTTTCGATTTAACAAACATTATTTTTTAACACCTTTTTATCGATATATATTCGGTTTCATTTTAACGACCAAAAATTTTAGCGCATTGTTTTGCGCATGCGCAGTATATAGAGTATTTTGCAGTAAAATCGTAGTCGTATTCTGTATCCAAGCGTTTGAACTGGCTAATGTTTGCTTTGACCCAAATTAGCCTCTAACAGGTCATCCACACTAGTGGGCGATATCGCGATTGACGCTCAGCTTAGCCAAAACGTTATCTGGTGTCTGTTTTTGGTCAGCTCTTTTGTAAGTATGCTCTCCCCCATCTTTGGTGGGGAGGGAAGAGATGGAAGGAGAGATGCGTGGGGGGGTAGGAGAGAAAAGGAGAGATGGGGGTGGGAGAGAGCGATGGTGAGGGAAGGAGAGATGTAGGGGAGAAAGAGATGGGGAGGGAAGGTGAGAGATGGGGAGGGAAGGAGAGATGGGGTGGAGGGGGAGAGAGAGATGGAGAGGGAAGGAGAGATGTGGGGGACAGAGAGAATTAGGGAGGGAAGGAGAGATGGGGAGAGAGAGATTGGAAGGGGGAGGGGGGGTGGGGGGGGGAGAAAAATGGCGAAGGAAGGAGAGATGTGGGGGAGAGAGATGGGGAGGGAAGGAGAGATGGGAGGTGGGGGGGAGCGAAAGAGAGATGGGAAGGGTGGGGAGAGAGAGATGGGGTTGGGACCCGACCCGAGGTTGGGACCTGTGTGATATTAGCGATTAGAGAAAAAGAGACGTCCGCATAAAACCACGCCCCCAAAAGCAGCAGCAGCAAACTCTGCTTAGTTTATCAGTTTAGGAAGCCAGCTGGTCCCCGGCATCAAAACGGTTGAGAAACACTGTTTTAGATATGAAATCTTTTCTATGTATGTTATTTTGTGTGTTTTGTGTGTTATTTTAGTGGGTTTAAGGTCCGAAATTTTGGGAAAAGAAGGCATCGGGTTATATAATGGGACCGCATGGGAAACCGCATTTCGATTTAGGACGTTTCGATCGGAGTACCGTTTTTCAGGAACACAACCCCATCCTAAATCAGGGGTTATCTATAGTTTCAAATATTACTTCCATGCCTATACCTTGCAATTGTGGTTTACTTGACTAATGTGAAGTGAATGCAATGTTCTGGCATTTCTGACAACTTTAATGAAATAGAAATTTCAGCTGAATCAGACGTCATGGTCGTACCCACTGTAGACAAGGTGCAATTGAGAAAGCTATTTTAGCAGCAAAGAAAACAAACTTACGAGTATAACTTGTCAGAATTATTACCAGGAATATTGGCATGAATTGGTGGCATTGTTGAATTTAAACTTCTGACCTCAAGTATTCATTAAAATTAAAACATGGTTAAAACTACATCTCAAAGCAATCTAAAGTTTTACAGGACAGTTCATACCAGCAAATGAAAACAGGACAGGATTGCCAGGGATATTGGCATTAACCATTCCCGGGTTAAATTGGGCAGGAGACGAAGCTGAGCTCATTTGTCCAAAGACTGGAGGAAAGTTGCTGTTTGAGACAGAGGTGGTGCACATTCCAACATTAGGGATGCTGTTGCTTCCCATTTCATTATAGTGTCCAAAGGCCAACGGTAAGGGTTGTGAAGGCATATAGGGCATTGCTCCTGTGTTCAAATCAGATTTGTTTGCTGCACCAATGAAATACGAGGGTGGTGCTGCGGTGCTGCTTGTTGTAGAGCAAGTGGGCAGACCAAAAACTGTTGGAAAAGGTGCCATTGAGGAGAGTGGTGCACTTGTGGTGACGGATGAGTCTTGGAGTCTGAAACATCGCTTCGCTACAGGTTCATCTGCACAGAATGGAGAAACTCGTATTACATTGATAAATTAATCACACAACAAAGATTTCTCATAGCCCATAAAGTACCAGTGAAAAAAATAGACAATGAGCACCCTTTTCCCTCTCCCAACTAAGATCAAGATGTTGGGTCTAATCAAACATCTCGATCTCAATTATGAAAATAATTTCTGGAATTTCTGGGAGAACAGAAATGTTGTGAAAAATCAGGTCATTAGTTTCTTAATTCATTTAATTCCTTAATTAATTACCTGGCACAATTATGAGAGATTAACTGGCTCATGAATGAAGCATTTAGGAAACATAAGCCCCAAATATGCCCAGTCAAATGCCAGTCCACTGGACAAATTCAACAACAAATTACATTTATACTTTACTGGCATTCCCGTCGGGAGGAGGTTCCAAGGCACTGGACGGTCGAGCATTTGGACAGCGATACTCCTAAATAAAGATACCATTATTTCAATGAATTCAAGTGAAAGGCTCACCATCTTGAATACTGGTGAAAGCACAAGTTGTTTGAGGTCAACATCTACCCTCTGCTTTAAGATGGGAAAGGACAGTGATATCTTGATGGGCAACTTTGATAAACTACCAACCAGCATTAACGCAAACAAACCTAAGCCATGAAACAAGGACTTTTCTCACCTGGATCAAGTGAATCACCATCCTCCCGGACACTTTTTCTTCGTTCTCCTCTACCCACGCAGACGTTTTCGTGAGATGTCTTTGCAGGAGACAAGACTGCAGTGCCTGCTGTGGTTACCGGCAATTTGTCATCGGGAGCAGTTGAAGTGGATGCTGATGGCATCCAGCTGGAGGGCTTGATCCTTTCCACTTTGCCCAGTGTGCCATCGCTGAGGTTCACCTCAGGCTCAGTTGGTTTGGAGGGTTGTTCACAGAGAGGTTGAACATTACTTGGGACTTCTATTGGTTTAAACAGCATGTACCTGGATGGCTGTGAAAGCTGTGCTGATTGGGAAAGGTGAGATTTCTGCTCTGGCTGTGAATGCTGCTCAGCTCCCTGCAAGGCTAAATTTGAGGAAGGCACGTTTGTCTCAGATGCACCTGATTTAACAAGTCCTGTTGCCGTTATTGCTTCTGTGCTGTTTAGTGGCGAGGTATCGCTTAGAGAATTGATTTCTGTCACTGGACAAGTAACGTAAGTCAACTGAGGGACTGACGCGGCGACTGAAGCCATCGATGTTGCTGCTACACTAGTGTTTTGAATAATTCCCAAACTTCCATTCACAATTCCACATGCATTTGTGTCGAGGTCTGTAAATAAAAAGGCAACACAGTAACTGGATGAAGCTACATGAGGTGAGAAAATTAGTATATGTATAACTGATCCAGCTTTGTTTTGATTTGCTACCTTCTGTATTAAATCTTCATTTCAAATTGCTTATTGTTTGCCTACAAATACAGATTAATTACATTTGAAAACAATTTCCTGTGAACGGCTTTTAAGACATTTCTTTCTCTTGTTGTTGTTCCCTCGTTAATTCCTTCCCTCCCAACAAGTCAGGGCAATTATGCTTCCCACTCACTTGCTGTTTCCCAACTTACTCAACACACCTCAGTGCCCTCTCTTCCACACTCAGGCACTCGCAATCTGTTATCGATCTATTTCCTACATCTTGTTTGAGAAGTTCATTCCCTCTTCTGTCTTTTAGTGCTGGCTTACCTCCCATAATTACATTCACTCATACTCCTTTCTTTCTTGTTTCTTTCTCTCATGCTCCCTCTGCTTTCTCTCACTTGCCTCATTCATAAATTGTTCTCCTCTTTTCTCAGTTTCATTCCTCCTCTCACCTTTCCTTTCACCCTTTTTACATTTTAATGAGGCAGCAAGTGAAAATAGCTGACACCGATTCAATTCCTGAATGTTACGGACAAAGTGACCAGCTCAGAAAGTGATGCTCACATCACCTCATATACCCCATGCCCTGATTTTACCCAATGTGTTTATCAATTCTTCCTCAATTGCCCTTACCTTTCACACGTTTGACTCAACTACTCCTTGTGCATCATCATATAACCCATATGAAATTCTCATTACCTTATAAATTATAATCCACATAAAATTAATTACCTGCTCCCTTGAACCTCTCTCCTCCCAGCTGCTGACTACTTAATTGCAACTCCTCTGCTCTCTGCTCGCAGATATACTAACCCTGACGCCCCCTCCCCCTGCCATATTCAGATCCTCACTTCCTCCCCTTCAAAAATTACGACATATCCCTCTCCTAAAAACAATTACCCTTGACTCCCTGTCCCCCAAATCCATCAACTACTGGCCTATCTGAGCAAGTTTTCATGCTCCACATGCCACAAGTTACCTAGCAGAAAGTAAGTACAGTAAAAGCCCATTTATCCAGCAGCCTTGGGACCTCGCCAATGCAGGTTAAAGCCGGATATTCGGCCAAAAACGCAAAAAAAAAAAACATTTTTCTGGATAAATTCCGCATTTTGAATGCAGACTTTTTTTTAGGTGCCGGTTATACGGAAGTTACGGTTGATTGGGTGCTGGAAAAACGGGCTTTTACTGTAACAATTGTTAGTTGATTTGCGGGTTTGCTTTTCCGGGAGTAATAAGTCCTTCCTAAAAATAATATTGTTTCACTTCAATCCACGGTTGTTTGTGGGACATTGCTGTATGCAATTGGATGCCACGTTTCACCCACAAAACATACAATCCGTTTACTTTATTGTATACTGTGACGTGCTTTGAGATGTCTCGAAGACGAATAGTAGTTATTATCTTCAACCTACCTTTTCTTTCCTAAATCCAGGAACCGTTGTTGCCACTCAACGCCACTCCTACCTTTTCATCTGCTCCTGGCTTTCCCTCCATTTCCTATACGCCCTGTCTATCTGTCTTTATTCCTTAACTTACCTCTTTATCCCCTCCCCGCTACATTGCCCCTCCCCTGCTTGGGTCCCGACCTGACTGTTCAGCACCTTGGGATGTCCTCCCATCATGAAAGGCGCTCTATGAATGTAATTTTGTTGTTGTTGAATCCATACCTATGGTCATTACCCCATGTGTCCCTACTCAACCCAGAAATTATAAAGCCGTTGTGTTTTGCCCACAAAACACACAGGCACCACACTTTAAAGTGTATCCTGTGCAGGGCTTTGAGACGCCTCGGCGACATGATAAAGTGCTATATCAAATGGAATGATTATTATTTTTACAACATTTACCGTATGATTGGGAAATCTCTTCATGGGCTCTGCCCGACAAGTGCAGATCTTCATCTCCTACAGCTGGTGGGATCCATAATCTTTTCATTCCCACTCCGTATTTCGGGGTCTCACAGGCCTCGCATCTCTCTGCCAGAGCTTTATTTGAAACCAGACATGTATCACAAATCCATTTCCTCTCTGGTGCTTTAGGTGTATCTACTTCAATGCAGATATTGAAACCTTCAAGCACAGTAGAATTTGATGGTTTGACTTGAGTTTCAAGGCCAGGATGAATGCTAGCTCTCTGCTTACTCCATGTTGCCAAGTTTCTATGCTTTTGTGTTGTGACTTTGTCTGACTGAATTGATTTGGAAGGAGAGATTAAGTTTTCTTCCTTTCGGACTTCAGTGTTGTTGCTGGAATTCTGGTATATTTCTGATGCATCAGGTACTGAAAAACAAAACTGTCTGGGTTACAAATCATCCACTACATTATGAGAAGTTTGGCATCAAAATATTATGTATTTAAAAACAAACATTGCTGAGTTTCAAATGTGCTTTTCCCCGACAGATAAATGCTGAATAAATAAATCTTCAGAGTAAATAAATTAAGAGCAGTACCCGACTGTATTAATGTGACATTGTTTCTTCTCCTTCTTTGTTTGCCGGAAGAGAAAAACAACACTATATTGTAGGGATGTGGCAACTGCATCCAACTCCCATATTTCCCAGAAGCAAAGGTTAGTTACTTGGTCTATATTGGAAGACAATTCCAATTAAGAACATCAATCCCAACCTTGATAAGTTGTGAAAGAAGCACTACGAAAATTAGGTTTGAGAGTTTACAAATGTTGCACCCATTGGATAATACTTTCAAGTTAAAATACTTTCAACCTGAGAAGGTTCAGCGCCAACTAACTATCCAAGGAACATACCAAGATACTTTTATTTACACAATGGGTGCTGTAGCTCTGACCTCCTCAACCTCCCCGGCCAATCCCTCAAACTCATTGAACAGGTGAATCGAACACTCATTTAATTTAGGCGTCAGGTTCAACTCACAGCGTTTTGTATCTTTTGCTCAATATTTTAAATGAACTACAACTGCCTTTTGTCGAGCTCCACCACATTGTCAGCCACTTATTGTCCAGCTGTTACTGTTAAGCGATCCAAGACATGACCCTGTGTGAAGGGTATATAAATGCATGTTGTTTTTGTCTGAGTCCCTTCATCTAGTTCACTGTAACAAGGTGCACAATAAAGCATGTCCACTGTTTGCGCTGATCCCTCGTTGCAGAAGCCCACTGAAGGACAGTGTCCAATTTGCTATGCAGTACATGAATATTTTTACCCTGAAGTCACAATTGTAAAAAAAAAGGCCAATCATAAGGTTACCTTGCAAAACTATTACCTGTTTGGTGCGAAGACACTTCAACAAGTGCAAAATCCATAGAGCAAGAAAGCTTCACTGACTGCCCAATATCAGCCATCTTCTGTTTAAAAAGATTGTGCAACATATAAATATTCCCATACAGATTTTTCTAAAACTTTGAAATCAATTACAAGATACATTCGCCAAGCTTCTCATTTTTTTCAGCAATTCATTTAGAAACACCTTTTGAAATGTCTTTTCCTCAATATTTAGATCTATTTTTCTCACATTCTCTCAGACTTTCTCATGTGTCTGGGACAGTGAAGATGTGCAGCGGACAAAGTTGAGCCTTCATGTTAAGATTTTTCCACTATAAAACAACAAAATTACACTTGTATAGCGCCTTATACCCATTTTCATTATTATTTCCCAAGTTCAAAATGATTGGAACTACCTCCTAAATAATATACATCCCCCCAAAACTGTTGAAGAGGACTTGCCACATTTCTACACAATTTGAAAAGGTTTGTAGAACGCAATTTCTGGATTACTGTCAATCACTACAATTTAAAACATGTTTATGTTCCTTTGAAGGTAAATGTGCCTTGATATTGTGTACAGTAATATCTTCGTATACCTGCAATATTATATTGACGGTTTTGAGATTAAAACACATTAACAACATCCATTAACAGTGTTTGGGATATATTTCAGATTTATATTGGCTCCTTATTGTGTTTACAGATTAGGCCATACATTAGAACTTAAACCCATCAATTTAATCAAAATATATATGGTCAACAACAACAACTTTGATTTATATAGTGCCCTCCACACCAGACATACTGTTGTTTTGCTGCCATTGGCTGTTTGGCTTCCCTGGGCTCGGTGAACAACATTAGAGACCCTGTAACCGCAGGTGCTTGCCATAACATACCTTGCCAATAAAGCTGTCGCATTTTAAGGATCTGCATCCCTCTATCAACTAACAAGTTACTATAATGGGCTGGAATATATCTTCAGAATAGTCAGCCAACTGGAAGTGAGCCAAACAAGATTTCACCCTTTCCCAAATAGGTGCCCGATTGAATGTGATGTAATTGTCTAGTACATGCACATTATTGCCATTTGATATTCTTCTGCTCCATCTAGTGTTGGTTTCATACCTCATCATCTTCTATGCCCCATGCAGAAAAGTAACCAGTGTTGCCATTTGCTTTGGGGCTGTTGTCTGTCTGACTGGTGAAGCTTTTACTAGGATGGACAGGTGATACTTCTGATGAATGTGTTGAAAGATTTCTCCTCCTGCAAAATTGGAAAAAGAGGCAAGTTTATTTATAAAATCATCATAAAGTACTGAAAGACTTATCAAACTTTTAAGAGTTAGGTCTTCCTCCGTTCCGCGGGCTTTAGCCTGCTCCATGTCCCCCGCCCAAACCACCCTACCATTGGTGACCGGGCTTTCAGCCTCTCTGACCCCAATCTGGAACTCCATCCCGCAATCCTTTCGCCTCACTTCCTCCCTTTCCTCCTTCAACACCGGTCTCAAGATCTTCCTCTTTGACCGTGCCTTCTGCTCCCCTTCTAACTCTTCCCCTTTCCTACTCTCCTTCCCTCTACCCCGATCCTCCACCCCCTTCTCAGGTCACGACCTAACTGTTCAGCGCCTTGGGACGTTCTCCTGACGTGAAACGGGCTCTATAAATGTAATTTTGTTGTTGTTTTTGTTGTTCCTGTTTGGGAATCACAAACAATTTTCGAAAAGGCAAATGTTTGTGGATAACAGCACATTATTCTACCATGGCTGTACATGATGTGACATGTTAATGTCCAATAATGTAAATTGTTGTTATGAATTGGAAGACATTTTATGATATATGGAGCCAATGTTTACCAATAAAATTAAGTTTGATGAATACTGCAAAAGTCAATTACCGTATATCTCCGCGTATAAGGCGCACTTTTTTTCAGGTCGGAAGATCTCGAAAGTGGGGGGTGCGCCCTATACGCAGGTACAATAAATTTTGAGCCTCGGAGATACAGTAAACAGGAGGGGTGGCCGGCGCGCTGGCAGCCGGGGTTTGGTCAGTGTCCGGCGGGGGTTGGGAGGAGCGGGTGACGGGGCTTCGGCCTCGGCCGCCCGGGCAGCGGCAGCAGCAGCGGACTTCAGTGCTGTGCTTACCTTCTGCCGAACCCAGTCTGCCTGCCTCACTCCCTGCCGCTCTCTCTCCCTCCCTCCCTCCCTGCCTGCCTGCGTGCCTCTCCCTCCCTCCCTGCCTGCGTGCCTGCCTGCCTCTCTCCCTCTCTCTCTACCGGGCTGCCGGCCTGCCTCTCTCCCTCTCTCTCTCTCCCGGGCTGCCTGCCTGCCGCTCTCCCTCCCTCCCTCCCTCCCTGCCTGCGTGCCTGCCTGCCTCTCTCCCTCCCAGGCTGCCGGCACAGAAAAACATATATAGGAAATCTAACAGAAAACTAACGCGAGCATAAAGACACAGACACACAGAGACAGAGACAATCACTCACACAGGAAAACACACAGGAAAACACACAGAACAAAAAACACACTCAGACAAATACAGATGCAATCACACGCAGGCACAAAACACACACACACACAGAGTGAAAACAGACACACAGAGAAACACAGACAGACACCCACACAGTAAAGCACACACTCACAGAAAAACATACTCCCGAAGAAAAATACAGACACAAACACACACACACAAACAAAAGAAACCAACGCAAAACACACACACACACACACACACACAGAAACAAAGTTACCTAACACACAATTCAAATAATCTGGAGTGAAATCTCAAACTCACACACCGCGACCCTGGGTGTGTGAGTGTGTTTTAACAAATCAGTGCAAATTGATCAGAAACAAGAGAGAAATATGGAATATACAAATCGCCAGTCCCACCCCCCCCTCCCCTCATACACTTCAAATGTTCGTTAAAACAAAAAAAACTCAGCGATCGACTGACTTTAAAAACTCTTTTCGATTGGAAATCCTATCTGATTAACCACGATTTTAGACCAGAGAGTGAGGGAGGGAGGGAAGGGAGGGGGTGAGTTGACTTTTAAGGGAACATACATTTTTATCAGAAGAATAATGCTAGGTAGGATCCTGTCAGGTTTCAAATGTTGTTCAGACTTTTAAGGCAGATTGCTCTGTGTTTGAGCAGTTTGTATTTATATACATTATATATATGTTAAAAAAAACACACATGATGAATTGGGGTTTAAAGTCGGATTCCAGGAACTTGTAACGAGGAAAAGAAGAGACAGAGAGAGAGAGAAAGACTTGGAAAAGTCGCCTTAAACTCCTATCCAGATTTGTACTCGACTGATAACGGTAAGGGTACAGATATACCTGCCTCTCTCCCTCTCTCTCTCCCGGGCTGCCGGCCTGCATCTCTCCCTCTCCCTCCCTCCCTGGCTTCTGGCCTGCCTCTCTCCCTCTCTCTCTCCCTGGCTGCCTGCCTGCCTCTCTCCCTCTCTCTCTCCCTGGCTGCCGGCCTGCCTCTCTCCCTCTCTCTCTCCCACTCTGCCGGCCTCCCTCTCTCCCTCTCTCCCTCCCTGGCTGCCTGCCTCTCTCTCTCCCTACCTACTTGTCTCTCCTGTCTCTCCTCCCTTCTGCCGGCAATATCATTGAAAATGCTTCCGTTTTTTTTCACCAAGAAAAGGTCAAAAACCTTAGGGGGGTGCGCCTTATACGCGGGTGCGCCTTATACGCGGAGATATACGGTATGTATTACATTGTCCGGAGCCAGTGTTGAAAAGCTGAACAGAAATAACCTAAAGCCAAGTTAGCTTATGCAGGTGAAACATTTTTTTTCTTTTACAGAGAAAATTCTAAGTGATTTGGAATACATTTAAAACATTTCAGCCAATAGGTGGAAATGGCCACAAACTAGGACATAAATGGGCACATATTTAACAACTTGATCTTTCAATGTTTTTGTTAATCAAAGTCAGAACCAAAGAGCAATATCAAACCTTTGGGGCAGGCTCTCCTTGTTCTTTACTTCTGTCGAATGCTTATGGTTCTTTATCTGGAGAGGATGAGAAATAAATGTTCAGTATTGATTTCCTGCACTTAAAGCAACAAGTATGGAATTTTATACCATCATTATAGAATTTAAATCTGCTTTGTGTAGGACTAGAAGAGGAATATCAGTCGGTACCTGGTACAAGAGGGATAAGGGGAAATAAAACAGTTTTTCAAAACATCTAAATAAAACCTGGCAGGAGGGTAATAACGGACATGGGATTACAGTGGGCACACTGCTATTAATGATGTTATGGTCAAAGCAGATTTAGGTCATTATTTATAGCACAGTCAGGTTAGAACGAGTTATATTGACACACAATCTCAGGGTCAAACGACAAATTGATAATAATAATCGTTGTATTTGACATAGCGCTTTTCACGTCTTGTAGGTGTCTCAAAGCGCTTCACAGAATAAACTGTAAAGTGAATTGACTAATATTTTTGGGCAAAACGTGGCAGCCAATTGCGCTCAGCAAAGAGGATAAACAGTCGTGGATTTAAATGACCAATTTTATTATTACTTTTTTTCGAGGGATTACTATGGAGTAAGGAAACTTGCCCAAGGTTTCTCCCTGACCTGCCTAGATTCGAACATAGATCTCATGGATGTAAGGCTAGTGCTCTAACCACTGAGCTACAGGACTCCACGTCACAAATGAAACACTAAGATTATTCTTTAGTTTCAGACCTCATTAGAACTGCTCAATTATTTTGTAGCATTGAACAGTTATTTGAGCTGGTATTTCTATATACTGTATTGGGTTAATCAGTAGAAGTTTTTTTTTAAGTTTAGTTAAAGCTTTCTACGTGTATCTAAAGTAAGTGTAATTTTTTTGTATATTTTGCTCGATATTTTAAAATAACCTACACTACAGTGATAGTCATGTGATGCTAGAAAGGATCTACATGTAGCACTGTGCGTACAGCAATGCTCTACCCATTTATGTTTAAACTTTCAGGGTAGATGGCATATTTATATCTTAAATTCTTCCTTGCATTATTACAGATCTATTGCGTCTCCACAAAGACATTTTAGCCCCGTACATGCCTTCCAGGGTAATTATAAACACGGTGCTCATTTTGTCAATTCTGAAACGTTAAACAGCTCCACTGAGATTAGAAACACGAACCAGACCCACATTCTCACTGTGTTGTCCCACATCACTTTCAGTGATTTTCCATTCAAAGCTCATTAACATCTTTACAGCTTCACCCATTCAGCAATGGCCAATTACAGTTCATAGAGAGCACTATGGCTGCACAATCAGCATCCCAAGAAGTACATGTAGCTCACCTTCATGTGCACACTTTGCTCTGGTGTAATCTCCTTCAGTGCTTGACTTTCTTCAACTTCCATCTCATTCAGATCCACTGCGCAGTTCACTGAGGTAGACAATTCCTGTAAGCACGACTTGTGAGAGGTCTTTGGAATAGAACGTAAACTGGCATCAGGCTTTGGCTTGACCTCATGACTAGGATTTTTCTGAAAGAAAACAACGAACATACTCATTTTTAAAATCAGCCCAGTGTTGGTTTAACAGGATAAATAATCCTTCCATTTGATATAGCGCTTTCCAAACATCTTCTAAACATCTCAAAGAACTTCCAGAATATATTGTAAAGTGAATTGATTGTATATTTGTGGGCGAAACGCAATAGCCAATTGCGCAGAGCAGTGTTCCACAAACAGTTATGGATTGAAATGACCAATTTTTTATTTGGCTAATTATCCATCAGGTTTCGCATGAAATATGATCAAAAGTAAAGTCTGCACATACAACAAGCACTTTTCACAGACAGAGCGGGAGCCTGAGAGTGGAAGGGATAGGAATGGGTGATAGAAGGCACAAAGGCAGTTTATTCTAGAGTGGGGCAAAGTCGCTGAAAGTGCACATGCCAATGGTAGGACGGAGGACACAAAACAATCTTGAGTTAAGAGTGGGGAGGTCAAGAGATGGGGCAAAAATCTGGAAGCACACTTACAAACAACACCACAAATAATTGAATATATTCAAAAAAAATTGCAATTGCAAAGTAATTATAAACATTCAATTCAAACTGCAATTCAAGCATCACTCCAAAGTGAGCTTTGAACATATGAGTGATTCGCCTAAAGATCCCAACCACAGTCCAACTGGGAAATCTTATTTTAAAACTATTTTATAGAAGACTCGAAATATAAGAATATAATATACAACACTTATTATTCCACAGCTGAAATACCAGTGACAAAGGAAATGGACAGGTAAAATAGCAAAGTTAGGAAAGTAGCAATCTGCACTATTTCAGAATGCTCAATGGACAAAGTGACTTTAGCAACCAACCATCTGAAGTTGGAATTAAACTAATGCCACAATGGGTGTACACTATAAAAGAATAGTTAATACACCCTTCAACTAGAGTTGCTGCTCAGTTTATAGTTCCTGTCATATTTAGGTAGTGTACCATACTGAGAAAAGCATCAACATAAATAGTATTGTTGAATAATGACAAAGACATTATGTTTGCTTCAATGGTGAATTTGAATGTTTTGAAATAAATATTCTCCCCTACCCCCACAACTGCAATAAATGTTCTGCCCTGCACTGAGGACGACACTATTTAGTTCCACAATTCTAAGTCATCCCGTAGCCTCTCACTAAAGTGGTTGTCCAGCTCAGGTCTGACACAGTAACTGTCCAGCGCCTTGGGACATCTTCCTGACATGAAAGACACTATACAAGTGTAATTTTGTTGTTGTTGCTCATGTGTTAGCCTAAGACAGGAAACACAATCAAGCCCAAGTCCTGATCCACACATTGCACTCCGAGATGCTACCCATAAAGAAGGCTATATAAATACAAGTTATTGTTGCAATTTCCAAAATTTATTACCCACCATTTTAGATTTATAGAATGAGATTAAAAAGTAGAACTAATTTACTTTAAAATAGCACATCATGTTGGCTGTGACATCCTCTCATCTTGCAAGCTGTACAGCTCCAAGGTATTTCTCAGTACTCACAGTTGTAGGGGTTATCAAACTCTCCAACAGGACAAATGTATGTTTTGCTATTTTGCTGCGCAAGCCAAACTTTGTGGGGCTCCTTTGACATTTTTTAATTTGCTGTCGTACTGTCGTCTGTAAAATAAAAGGTCAATGTATTTGACTGTGTGCATCCCAAATGTGTATTAGGTACAAAAACATACAGAGCTTTCATAACTACTAAAAACAAATACAGATAACAAGCAAATATTTATTCAATATGCTTTACACTGTAAAATAATACAGCAGGGTTGCTACAGTAACATTTCAGTGCTTTAATGCTTTAATGCTCTTAAATGGTACCCTCATGAAGGGTGCTATATAAATTCAAGTTAATGTCATCCAAAAATCAATGTACACTTTCCAGAGTTTGCACATTCTGTACATTTCTTAGTAACCTGAGGTGGAATTTTGTATTAAAATACAATGTTCAATGTTCAGCATTTACACCTGCACAGCAATGTACTCCATGGAAGCGAGATAGATGTAAGGATTATGATTATTATTATTATACATTTGGTATTTTGTCTTTCATGTTGGGAGGATATCATAAAAAGCTTCACATGGTATGCTGAAAAGTGCAGTGATTTTGTGTTGGACTTGGACGAACACGGCAGCTACTCTGTTCACAGCAACATCCCACAAACAACCATAAAGTGAATGATCAATTTTATTGGGGGAGGATTGTTGGCCAGGACACCAGGAGAAACTCATTCCAAAACCTTATTTTCAATATTACATTGCTTCCAGGACATGAAACTAGAATTATCAAGAGAAGCCCATAGAATCGAGTAAACTAGTGGGTGGAGACTTTGGTGGAGTACAAACACCAGCAAGCGCTAGTTGGGCCGTGTTGCCTATTTCCGTGTTGTGCAATCTTTGAAAATCTTTCTGCATTTATCAGCAATAACAACAAACATGCATTTATACAATGCCCTCCAAGTGAGTAGCACCTCAGAGCATTTACAATACTGGCAATATCATCTTAACTTCACAAATCCAAATACATTTAGTCTGGACGAGGGTTACCAAATATATATATATCTACAAATAACGCTAGGCTGCTTACAGGAAGAGGAGCCTCAGAAAGAGCCAGCCATATTCTATTCATATTCTTGTTGCTCCATTGGATTGAATCTGTAATTATGTAAAATTAAAAATAAATAAGGATATTCTTAAAAATTATGCATTCAGTAGTACCCATATGCATTTATGGTAGTTGGTTTTGTTCACAAAATTTCCATGAATACATTCTACAGACATTATAAATAAAATGTGGGTTGGATGTTGTAATACAACTGCATTATTCCTGCTGCAGAAGCAGTAGGTTTATATAAAGACAAGGATTTTGGTTGGGGGAATGGAGAACTAAAGGAGCCAAGCAAGGATAAGGGTTTTAAAAGGCCCACAGAAGAGAGCATGTGGACTGCAGAATTCTGGATTTCATGCAGCTTGTCTAGGGAGGAGCAGGATAGTCCTGTGAGCAGGATTTGGGAATAATACCGAAGGAACAAATAAGGAATTCAGCAGCCCGATTGAAGGGAAAAAGATGGAGGCAGGTAATGTTATGGGTGTGAGGAAAGCTGAGCAAGAGCATGGATGCAGGGTTTCAAAGACAATTGAGGACAAACACAACTCCACACCAACGCTGCGAAGTAGAGTGAGCATCTGTCCACAAAGGTCGAGAGCAGTCAGAGCCTGAGGTGAAAAGGTACTAACAGCAGCCAAACAAGAGAGCCCGACTCATTCTTGTTAATGTTCAACTGGAGAAATTTAGAGCTCACTGAGAATTGATGTTTGACAGAATCGAGGTTAGAGGCAGGGTGTCATAGTTGGATGTCATGCATCTCCATGTGGAAATGGACCCCATGACTGCAGATGATGTTACCAAGAGGGAGCATATGGACAGTGAAAAGGAGAGGACCAAGGATAGAGCCCTGAGGAGAACAGCAGGTGACTTATGATGATGGAGGAGAGAGCAATGGATGAGACAAAGTGAAGTTTCTGGAATGGTCAAGACCAAAGCTAGGAACATACAGTACCGTGGAGGTGGAGCAACACATTAATACTGAGACATGTTGCCCATCAGAAAGCTTGCAGGGAGTTCCTGGTATCTATCATTCACCGTGAGGGCTCAAATGTGCTTGTTGAATGTTGAACAACCAACCTGTGACTATCCTCCTTGGGATGGGAGGTAAGCGGGGTCACCCTGGAGATGAACTGGAATGTCAAAATCGAGCCAGCTCTATGTAGCAGTCTTGGTAGTCTGATTTGTGAGTCAGGCAGGTTCACAGGCCTGGACAGTACAGCCTAGACCACTGGCAGGACTTGGAATGGCAGACCAGTCACTGAGATCAGGGAATCCTCCCATTCAGCTACTGACAACCCTCCAAAGCCCTAGTGCCCTGTCCTAGCTGTACAAGCAATGGGAAAGATTGCTGGACAAGTAGTGGGAATCAATGGCAAGCTATGTGACTTTAGCTGGTTCGACTCTAGCAATACCCCAACACACACTCTGGGGTCCCTAAGGCTTGATTCTACTACTTATGCAGGGATAAAGATGGAAGTAGGCAATGTTCTGGGGGTGAGGAAAGCTGAGCGAGAGCATGGATATAGGGCTTGAAAGACATTGAGACAAACAAAATTCTGCACCGACTCATCGAGGTATAGTGAGCATTCAATATTTTATTCATTTTACTTTTTCATAGCAAGATCAAACTATTCCATAGGGAACTTTGACTGGTCGAACCTAGGCAAAGGAACAGAAGTAACTGGTGCCATTATTTCTACTCCCAGCCTGCAGTAATCAAGAAAGAACAGAGATAGATGTTGAGTATCGCTACAATTTAAGTCAGTATGATATGTTATGCAATAACTAATAAGCTTTGATATACATGCAAAATATTTATTTTACATATTGTAATCCATTTATACAAATTGGCCTCTTTTAATTTCAATAATGTTTCGTAACGTAATTACACATAAACTATATTGACTTTACTGCTTCTGAGCTCGAGTCCATGGCTTCTTGTTGTAATCCGTGACTGTATTAAATATTTATTAGGGTTCAGTTCTCCAATACTCACTGGGATTTTGTACACGTCAATAAGTTCTTTCTCCAATGTGAACATTCCCAGATGCCTATAACCTCTTTATGTAACACATGACCTTCTCTGTATCTGCTCCAATGCAAAACTGTCCTCACTGATATGTGATTAGATTTGTAAACACAGTACTCCACGTGGATTCTGACCACCATTACTCTGTAAAAGTCAGTATATTTTTCTGTGCCCTGACTTCAACTGTCCTTCTCTGGAACCCATTCTAGGAGTTGATTATCTTCCTAACCCAAATAAAGAGTTCCGATGCTGATTGACCTGTTGTAAATTACCAGCATTTTGGTTTTACTTCAGATTTCCAGTATTTACTGTTTTCTCTGCTAATAGAGCAATGTTTTATCTAAGCAATGCTGCAATGTTTAGAAAAAATAAATATAGAATACTTTATACAGGATTTTGCTTTCACAAACCATGGGAACATTTATTGAACTCACACGAAACAGATTGAAGTTTGTAAACAGTGGTGGAACCTTACCGTTTGTGTCAGTGGGAGAACCCAGCAACACCTTTTGCTCTTCTGGCAATTCTAACCATAATCGACATGCTTCCACTGAAGGTCGGAAATGGCTTCTGGTGTAGACAGACTGGTAGCGGGAATGAGAACGTATAGGGGGACGAGGCTGTACTGCTTTCAAATAATCAAAACTACTTATTGATGCCATATCTAGAAATGAAAGTTAACAAAGAACAATTGTTAATACAGTGGAAATTGATGTACAACAATTATTTACATTTATAAAGAGCACTTTGTGCATGGTAGCGCCTCGGATCGCTTATGTACATACTATCTCTTTCTAACCTACAGTATTTTTTACTGCACTGACCTTGTGGATGGATGGAACTTTAAATGTTGGGACCACAATTCATCTGTGATCCACACCACACTGGTGCAGCTGGTGATCAAAGAGCATTCACAATCCAAAAGCCAGGTTCAGTGGCTGCTATATTTCTATTCTGGGCAATTTTTCACGCAGCTACCTTAACTAGTTCATTAATAACAGCAACAACCTATATTTATATAGCGCCCCCTCAACCAGGGTAACATCTCAGAGCATTTGATGTTAGACTCAGAGAAAGTACACATTACAAACTTATTTTCACCAAACTTGGGCAGCATTAAAATGCAAAATGTCATGATACCTTCACTGTGAAGTTGCATATGTGATGTAATGTGTGAGTCACCGCAAAATGGTTAATTTCTGTCTGCTTTCCTTTCTTTCCACCCTTTTATTTTCTCCCTGTTATGCTGCTGTTTTTATTCAGTCAGCTTTTGGGTGGATCAATTGACACCCTTCGACTTGTAACAAATCCCACACAGAAAAGGCACATACACAGACTACAATGTGAATAGAAAAATAACTTTAAAAAAGCAGAAAGATATTTTCTTATAATACCAATGTGTGCATATACACACACAATATAATTTATATAGTGTCTCTTCAGGAGGAGTCTCATAAGCGCTTCAAAGAGACACCTGGCTGGGCACCTAAGTAGGGAGTGGCAGTCGGAGGTGGGGAAGGGAAAGAGGAAACACAGTGAAAGGGATGCACCTTGAGACAAACAAACAACAACAAATTACATTCGCATAGTGCCCTTCACATCGGGAGGTCATCCCTTGGCGATGGACAGTCAAGCATTCGCACCTAAGATGGAAGGGATCAGGAGAGCAGAGAGGGTGGGGGTAGGAGGGCGACTGAAGGCGGGGTTGAACAGCAACAACAACAAAATTTGATTTATAGAGCGCGTTTCACGTTGGGAGGACGTCCCAAGATGCTGAACAGTTAGGTCGGGACCCGAGCAGGGGGGAGAGGGGTCGGAATAGTGGCAGGGGGTTGGACAGTAGGAAAGAGGGGAGAGTTAGGAGGGCAGCAGAAGACACGGTTAAAGAGGAAGGTCTTGAGACCCTCCCTGAAGGAGGAAAGGGAGGAAGCAAGGCGAAGGAATTGCGGGATGGAGTACCAGAGTGTGGGGGCAGAGAGGCTGAAAACCGATCACCGATGGTAGGGTGGTTCGGGCGGGGGATATGGAGCAGGCCAGAGCCTGCTGAACAGAGGGGATGGGCAGGCTGATAGGGAGACAGCAGGTCGGAGAGATAGGTGGGGGCAAGGCCGTGAATAGCCTTGAAAGTGAGGACGAGGATCTTGAATTTGACCCTCTGGGGGATGGGGAACCAGGCAAGGGTGGGAGTGATGTGGAGCCTAGTGCGGGAGAGTACACAAGCTTCAGGTAAATCATCTGCAGCTTGTGAAGGGTGGAGTTGGGAAGGCCGATGAGTTCCCGTAGTCGATCCTTAATGTCATGAATGCTTGGACAAGTGTTTCGGCAGCGTGGGGGGTGAGGTAGTGGCGGAGTCTGGAGGCAAGGGAGGGGGCAAGGCAAAGGGAAAGTGGGATGGAGTCCCAAAGAATGGGGCAGAGTGGATGAAAACCCATCCGCCGAGGTGGGGCGGACTGGCGAGGGGCACGAAGTGGGCTAGCTCTCAGAGTGAAGGATGTCAGTAATGTTGAAGGAGGTGAAAGAGTTAGGGTGAAGCCAGGGCATGGGGGGATTTGAAGGTGAGAACGATCCACTGGTGGATGGGGAGCCAATGGAGCTGCACAATGTGAGGTTTAGTGTTGATTCACGGAGTTTGATGTTCTCATCGCCTAAGACGAGAGGTGACAACAGGAAAGCCATCTGTCGTGAAGAAAGTTCGAACTCATCTAGGACTTGATATTTGATAGGCAATCAGATTGAACAGCTATGGTCCTGGAGTCAATGTGAAGGTAGAGAGATAGAGCTGTGCGTCATCCACATACATAAGGAAATTAAACCCCATGTGGTTGTTGTTGCCGAGTTGTAGCCTAGAGATACTGAAGAGGATATCCGCAACTACTTTTACACAAGCAATTCACAGTAAGCTCATTCGACTTACAATGTACTGCATTAAGTTAATAGTGCACTATGTATAAACTTGTAATGAGTTGAATATCTTTGATTCTGTTCTTGGGGCCCATAAAATAAAATTAGGTTAATTATATTAGGTTTGCCTCATTGTGCTGTGCCACAGCCTGGTAGGATATTGATCGCAGTCCTTAACAATACATGACTGCTTGTGGGATACTGCTGTGCGTATTTGACTGCCGCATTTTGCCCACAAATATACAGTCAATTCACTTTACAATATATTTCATGAAGCGCTTTGAGACGTTGATAAATGTGAAAAGCGCTATATCAAATGCAAGGATTATTATTATGTGTTGGAGTTTCTGACAAAGAGTCCTTTCTCCCCAGCACCACCATCCATAAAATCCAACTGATTCAAAACTCAGTCACGTTATTCTCAACTGTACCAAATACCACACACAATTACCCCAGTCTTTGTCAGCCTCCAATAGCTCCCAATTGCAGAACAATCAATTTCCTTACAAATTAATTCATGCCCTAGCACCTTTTTAATCACCAACCTGCTTATACCCCCACTCCACTCCGTCCGCTTCGCTAAGCTGGCTCCAAACTTCCCCCAAATCTTGTAAATTTACCAACTTTGGCAAGAAAAACATATTTCCTATTGATTTTAAGTAATAAAAATGTTATTAAATTCCATCATACACTCGTACGTGAAGATTGGTAAATTTGTACTGTGTAAACAAATTTACTTTCACCGCCTCTCACTGCCACCCTGTTACACTCTATCTCACCCCCTCTGACTGCCACTGCACCCCCATACCCAGCAAACAGTGACTCTCTCTCCGCTCAGTGACTCTCCTCCCCCCCTCCTCGCTTCGCTCTCAGTAAACTTTCCCTGCTCTCAGTGTCACTCCATCCTTCTCTCAGTCACTCTCCCCCACGCTATCCGTGATTCTCTCCCAAGCTCTGAGTGACCCACTCCCTTTGCTCTCAGTGACACTTTCCCCACCTGCTCTGTTTGATTCTCTCCCACCCCATCTCCCCGGCCTCAGTGACTTCCACCCTGGTCTCAGTGAAACTCTCCCTGCTCTCAGTGACACTCCATCCCTCTTTCAGTCACTCTCTCTCTCGCTCTCTGTGATTCTCTCCCTCACTCTTGGAGAACTCTCTCCCTCGCTCAGTGACACGACCCCACTCTCAGTGAAACCATCCCCCCCCCCCCCCCACACACATTCTCAGTTACTCTCCACGGCCCTCATGACACTCCATCCCTCTCTCTCAGTCACTCTCTCCCTCGCTTTCAGTAACACACTCTCCCTCTCTCTCAGAGACACTTTCCTCACTCCACCTTGATCTCAGTGACTTTCTGCATCACTCTCAGTGACTCTCTCTCTCGCCCTCAGTGAACTATCTCCCTTGCTCAGTGACACTACTCCGCTCTCAGTGAAACCACCCCACCACACACACTCTGTGACTCCCCACTGCCCTCAGTGACACGCCATCCCTCTCTCAATCACTCTCTCCCCCGCTCTCAGTAACACACTTTCCCTCTCTCTGAGACACTTTCCTCACTCCACCTCGATCTGTGACTTTCTCCATCACTCAGTGACTCTCTCCCTCGCTCTCAGTGACTCTCTCCTTCGCTCTCAGTGACTGTCCCCCTCGATTTGTAACTGTCCCCCTCGTTCTCAGTGACTTTCCTACTCCCTCTCATTGATTCTCCTGCCGCTCTCATTGACTTCATCCCTCGCTCTGTGACTCTATTCGTCGCTCTCAGTGACTCTCTCCTTCGCTCTCAGTGACTCCTCACCCTCAGTCTGAGTGACTCGCCCCACCCAGTGACACATCCCCCAGACAGCACTCATCTGGTTGGAGAGCCTGTCAGCACTGATTGTCAAGCATCACCATGTTGTGATTGTCATGCCTCACTATGTATGAAGCTTGACCATGAGTGCTGACAGGCTATCCAGCAAAATCAGACAGATTCTGCCTTCAGCTGATGTTCGTTCCACTCACAAAATATACAGTCACTCCACTTCGCAGTATGTTACGTGAACCTCTTTGGTGACATCGCGACGACGTGATACGACGCTATATCAAATGCAACAAATTATTATATTACTATTGCTTATGGGAGTTCCTGCAGCTCAGTGGTTAGAGCGCTCGCCTCGCAAGCGAGAGACCGGGGTTTGATTTTCGTCTGTTGACCCAGCAGTAAATAGGAACCTGGTTGCGAGTCAATGGGCGGTTCACTTTTCTGGGGGCACTAATCCCTTTAAAAAAAAGTCACTCAATCTGTGACTATTTGTGGGGGCCTCGCTGTGTGCAATTGGCTGTGGCATTTCACCCACAGAATATACAGTCCATTCACTTTACAGTATATCCTGTGAAGCGCTTTGAGACGTTCAGAAGACGTGATGAAGTGCTGTATAAAAATGCAATAATTATATTACAATTCCACTATTCCTCCCTCTCCCCAACCTTTACTAAAATCCCCTCCCTCCTCCCTCTCGATCCCCTCCATCCTCTATCCCCTCCCGCCCCCACTCTCCCCCTTCATCCTCTCTCTCCTGCCCCCCCACTCCCCACCTCACATCCCCTCCTTTCTCTCCCCCCACCCACCACCACCATCTCTCTCTCTCCCTGCCTCCCCTCCACCCACCATCTCTCTCCCCCCTCACCCCCCACCATCTCTCTCTCCCCCCACCATCTCTCCCCCCCACCCCCCACCATCTCTCTCTCCCCCCCCCACCATCACTCTCTCCCCCCCTCCACCATCTCTCTCTCCCCCCTCCACCATCTCTCTCTCCCCCCCCACCATCACTCTCTCCCCCCTCCACCATCTCTCTCTCCCCCCTCCACCATCTCTCTCCCTCCCCGCACCATCTCTTTCTCTGCCCCCCCCCCACCATCTCTCTCTCCCCCCCCACCATCTCTCTCTCCACCCCCCGCACCATCTCTCTCTCTGCCCCCCCCCCACCATCGCTCTCCACCCCCCCCCCCCACCATCTCTCTCTCCCCCCCCACCATCTCTCTCTCCCCCCCCGCACCATCTCTCTCTCTCTGCACCCCCCCACCATCTCTCCCCCCCACCCCCCACCATTTCTCCCCCCCACCCCCCACCATCTCTCTCTCCCCCCCCACCATCTCTCTCTCACCCCCCACCATCTCTCTCTCCCCCCCCATCATCTCTCTCTCCCCCACCCCCCACCATCTCTCTCCCCCCCCACCATCTCTCTCCCCCCCCACCATCTCTCTCACCCCCACCCCCCACCATCTCTCTCCCCCCCAACCCCCCACCATCTCTCCCCCCCCACCATCTCTCTCCCCCCCCACCCCCCACCATCTCTCTCCCCCCACCATCTCTCCCCCCCCCCACCCCCCACCATCTCTCTCCCCCCCACCCCCCACCATCTCTCCCCCCCCCACCCCCCACCATCTCTCTCCCCCCACCATCTCTCCCCCCCCCACCCCCCACCATCTCTCTCCCCCCCCACCCCCCACCATCTCTCTCCCCCCCACCCCCCACCATCTCTCTCCCCCCCCACCCCCCACCATCTCTCTCCCCCCCCACCCCCCACCATCTCCCCCCCCACCCCCCACCATCTCTCTCCCCCCCCACCCCCCACCATCTCTCTCCCCCCCCACCCCCCACCATCTCTCTCTCCCCCCCCACCATCTCTCTCCCCCCCCACCCCCCACCATCTCTCTCCCCCCCCACCATCTCCATCTCCCCCCCCCCCACCATCTCTCTCCCCCCCCAACCCCCCACCATCTCTCCCCCCCCCACCATCTCTCTCACCCCCACCCCCCACCATCTCTCTCCCCCCCCACCCCCCACCATCTCTCTCCCCCCCCACCCCCCACCATCTCTCTCCCCCCCCACCCCCCACCATCTCTCTCTCCCCCCCCACCATCTCTCTCCCCCCCCACCCCCCACCATCTCTCTCCCCCCCCCACCATCTCTCTCCCCCCCCCACCATCTCCATCTCCCCCCCCCCCACCATCTCTCTCCCCCCCCACCCCCCACCATCTCTCCCCCCCCCCACCCTCTGCACCATCTCTCTCTCTCGCCCCCCCCCCCCCACCCCGCACCTCCCCCCTCTCCCTCCCCTCACCTGGCCGCTGGTCGGCTGCTCGGGCCCCGCTGAGGCTCGGGCTGTGGCTCCTGCTCTGGCCTGACAGGCCCGCGGCCCTCAGTAAACAGCGGGACTCGGGCCAGCGGAGCAGAGTCCTCATGACGGGGCCGGGCTGGGGAGTGACAGCGGCTCCCGGGGCCGCCCGGGCTGTGACAGTGAGTGTGAGCAGTGAGTGTGAGCAGTGAGTGTGAGCAGCGCCTGCCTGTGTATAAACTCTGACTCTCAAGCTAAGTGTAGTGTGAGCTGTGTCAGTGAGTGTGTACAGTGTGAGTGTCAGTGGGTGTGTACAGTGTGAGTATGTCAGTGAGTGTGTACAGTGTGAGTGTGTCAGTGAGTGTGTACAGTGTGAGTGTGTCAGTGAGTGTATACAGTGTGAGTGTGTACAGTGTGAGTGTGTCAGTGAGTGTGTAGTGTGAGTGTGTCAGTGAGTGTATACAGTGTGAGTGTGTACAGTGTGAGTGTGTCAGTGAGTGTGTAGTGTGAGTGTGTCAGTGAGTGTGTACAGTGTGAGTGTGTCAGTGAGTGTATACAGTGTGAGTGTGTACAGTGTGAGTGTGTCAGTGAGTGTGTAGTGTGAGTGTGTCAGTGAGTGTGTACAGTGTGAGTGTGTCAGTGAGTGTGTACAGTGTGAGTGTGTCAGTGAGTGTGTCAGTGTGAGTGAGCAGCGCCTGCCTGTGTATAAACTCTGACTCTCAAGCTCCTGTTTATGTTTTTCAGCTGGACTGTCATCCGGGTCATCAGAGGGCGGGGCCAACACACAGCCAACCCCCCCCCACCCCAACACATTGTACACACTACACACTGTATACACTATACTATACACACTGTATACATTACACTACACAGTACTGTCTATACACTGTATACACACTGTATACACACTGTGAGTAAGACCGAGGCCCTCCTGATTGGCTCAAGCCAGCGCCTCCGCACATCGGGCGCTGCCAGCCTCAATATCCAAGGCTGCACTCTCCACCTCACAAAGCCAATCAGGAACCTCGGCATCATGTTCAATCAAAAACTCTCCTTCCTCCCTCACATCCGCGCCTTGACCGGCACCGCTTATTTCCACCTGCGCAACATTGCCAGGCTCCACAACTACCTCACCCCCCGCGCTGCCGAAACACTCGTGCACACGTACATCACCTCACGGCTGGACTACGGAAATTCTCTCCTCGTCGGCCTCCCCAGTTCCTCCATTCACAGGCTGCAGGCCATCCAAAACCCTGCAGCCCGTGTACTATCCCGCACCCGCCTCCGCGACCACATAACCCCCACCCTCGCCCGTCTCCACTGGCTCCCCATCCTCCAGAGGATCGAGTTCAAGATCCTCGTCCTCACCTACAAGGCCTTACACGGCCTTGCCCCGCCCTATCTAACCGATCTACTCTCCCCCTACACGCCCACCCGGACCCTCCGTTCAACAGGACTTGGCCTGCTCCAAGCCCCCCGCCCGAACCGCCCCACCATCGGAGGCCGGGCCTTCACTTTCTCCGCTCCCACCTTATGGAATGCCATCCCTCAATCCCTCCGTCTCGTTTCTTCCCTTTCCATTTTCAAGGCCGGTTTGAAGACTTTCCTCTTCGATTGTGCCTTTTGTTCCACCCCAAACTCTTTTACCTCCCCTTCATGTTTCACCCCTTCCCGAACACTCCCCTCCCAGCTTGGGTCACACGCCTCCTGTGCAGCGCCTTGGGACATCCTCCCGACGTGAAAGGCGCTCTATAAATGTAATTTGTTGTTGTTGTTGTATACACTACACTAACTACTGCACTATACACACTGTATACACTACACTACACACTGTATACACTACACTGTATAAACTATACACTGTATACACTATACACACTACACACACTACACTACACTCTGTATACACTACTATACACACTGTATACATTACACTACACAGTACTGTCTATACAGTGTATGGACTACACACACTACACTACACTCTGTATACACTACACTATACACACTGTATACACTACACTATACACTGTATACACTATACTATACACACTGTATACATTACACTACACAGTACTGTCTATACAGTGTATAGACTACACACACTACACTACACTCTGTATACACTACACTATACACACTGTATACACTATACACACTGTATACATTACACTACACAGTACTGTCTATACACTATATACACTATACACTGCATTATACACATTGTATACACTACACTGTACACTGTATACACTACACAGTACTACACTAAACACACTGTATACACTATACAGAACTGCACTATAGACACTGTATACACTACACTATATAGTACTGCACTATACACACTGTATACACTACACTATACACACTGTATACATTATAACTACACTACTGTATACACATTGTAATACACTGTATACAATACATTATACACATTGTATACACTATACTGCACTATACACACTGTAATACACGGTATACACTATACCCACTGTAATACACTACACTATACATACTGTAATACACTAAACACTATATATATCTATACACACTAATTCACTGTATACACTATACACTGTATAATATACTATATACTACACTATACACACTGTAATATACTATATACTATACACTGTAAAGTACACTATATACTGGATTATACACTTACACTACACTATACACACTTTATACACTTTATACTGAATATTACACTATTCACTACACTATATACACTATACATACCAATTCATGGACTAGCACTATACACACTAACACACGTAATACACTGTATACTACACTATAACACACAGTATATAATCCACTTATATCTGACTAATATACTGTATACTTTACTATAACACAGAGGAAATAATCCACTTACACACTGACTAATATACTATATACTACACGATAACACACAGTATATAATCCACTCACACTGACTGATATATTGTATATACATCAATACACTGACTAATATACAGTATATAATACTGTCACACACTGACTAAACTACAGTATATAATACTGTCACACACTGACTAATATACTGCATATAATATACTAACATACTGATCATAATATACTGCATATACAGTGCACACACACACTAGAAATACACACACAGAGACTGAAAACACATATACACACACTGACTGCAAACATACCCACTCACACAGACTAAACTCACCCTATCCTGCAACCTGCTGAAACCTTACCAATCTGCCGACTTCCTCTGCTTGGCAGGCACTACTAGTTTGACTCTCATCCCCATCCCGACCACCCCAACATCAGTGCTTAGGCCTTAATACTTCATGTCCCACCTCACCCTCACAACTCCATTCCAGAGTCCCTTCACCATGCCTCCTTCAAGGTTCCATCTCACGACTTTCCTCTCTGATCATGCCTTCAGTCATCTTCTCACCCCCACCTCCATTGGCCCCACTCTAGCTGATTATAATCCCTGGGTGCAAACCCTCAACTGTCCAGTGCTATGGGATGTCGCTGATGTGAAAGGTGCTATATATAAATTTTATTCATTTTTGTTAATCACAAACTGACTTTAAAAATGCACAACTGAATGCACACATATGCACACACTGACTTTAATAATAAAAATCCTTCAATTTGATACAGAGCCTTACCACGTCTGAGATGTCTCAAAGCGCTTCACAATATATTGTGAATTGAATGTATATTTTATGGGCGAATAATAATCCTTACACTTGGCATAGCACAATATCATGTTGAAAAGACGTCTCAAAGTGCTTCACAGGATTTACTTGAAGTGGAGGGGCTGTGTATTTGTAGACAAACACAGCAGCACAATTGTGCACACTGAGTTTGTTCCACAAACAGCCATGGAGTAATTGACCAACTTTATTGGTGGGATTGTTGACCAGGGCACCAAGGGAAACTCACTTCTCTTTTCGAATAGTGTCTTTAATGTCCACCTGAGCAGGTAGATAGGACCTTGGTTTATCATCTCATCCAAAGGACAGCACCTCTGACAATTCAACACCCCACAGCACTTTGTTGGAGTGTCAGCAAAAAAATGCTGTGGGATCTCTAACATGCACCTGAACAGGTAGATGGGGCCTCAGTGTAACATTTCACATCGCACATTGAGGCACATCGCAACTCTTCATTGGAATGTCATCTTAGACTATATGAGTTCCAAGTCCCAATGTGGATCTTGAACCCACAACCTTCTGACTCATAAATGAGAGTGCCACCAACAGAGCCAGCCTGATACATGATGTTACTTTGGTTCCAAAAGAAAAAATGTCTAAAATAAAATACTCATTCATTTATTAAAATGAAGGCAAGGTTTTTATGTTTTGTATCAGTTGGCAAAGCTCTAGTCTCTCGGTGAGAAATGGTGGGTTTAATCCACACATTAGCACTAGAAGTTTTCTATGCTGACCCTTAAATGCTGGACTGGCATACTTGCATTGTTAAAAGAGCAAAGATATTTTATACCAGTGAGATTATAGCTCCGTCTTGTGGTGAGAGTCTAAATAACCATACCAGAAATTCACTTACTCTCAAAAGATTGGTTATTTACAGGACTGATCCAGGCACTATTAACTGTTCTTAATGTTCCAAGGCCTCAGATTCTTCATGGATTTAACAATAAGACTATTATCCTAGAATTTCACATAATGCAATTTATCATTCTTACAAGACTGAGGCCCTTCTGATTGGCTCATGCCAGCGCCTTCACACATCAGGCACTGGCAGCATTAACCTCCATGGTTGTACAATCCACCTCACCAAGCCAGTCAGGAATCTAGGTGCCTTGTTCGATCCTCAACTGTCTTTCCTCCCTCAAATCCAAGCCATGACCCACTCTGCCTCACTCACCTCCACTACACTGCCCGACTCCGCCACTATCTCACCCCTTCTGCCACTGAAACCCTCATTCTTGCTTTCATCACATCCAGGCTCGACTACACCAACATCCTGCTTGTCAGCCTTCCTAATTCCTCCCTCCAAAGGCTGCAAATAATAGAGAACTCTGCGGCCCATGTCCTCTACCGCTCCAAGCTCTGTGGCCCCATCTCTCCCATTCTTACCCGACTCCATTAGCTCCCATCACCAAGAGGATTCAATTCAAGCTCCTGGTCCTCATCTTCAAATCCCTCTACTGCTTCGCCCACTCCACCATCTGCCACTCTGTCCCTAACCTCAGGAATTCATTCCCACAGTCCCTCATCCTCGCCCCCTCCGTAACCTCCTTCAAGTCCCGTCCGAACAACCTCTTCTCCGACGGTCCCATTGGTCATCCCAAATCCCCTCCTTTCCCTTTACCCTCCCCGATCGCGACCCCAGCTTGGGTCTGAAACATTGACTGTCTAGCGCCTTGGGACGTCCTCCCGACGTGAAAGGTGCTATACAAATGTAATTTTGTTGTTACACACAGCCCGGATTTGGAATTTTTTGCACTTGATCAACAATCTCCCAGCTAGAATTGGTCATTCACTGCTGTTTATTGGTCATTGCTGGATTTGCGTTCATGTACAAAATACAGTCAATTCACTTCAGTTTACACTAATTCCCGTGAACAGTGTTTTGATGATGTGAAAGACGCTATCTCAAATACAAGAATTATTAGATAATATAGAAAACCAAATGGAAAAAGTATTTTCCAAAATCCTGCATAATCTTAAATTTCATAATACTGTACAGTATTAATAATCATTCCATTTGATATAGCGCCTCATTATGTGATTGAGAATTTCAATGTGCTTCACAGAATATATTAGAAGAAAAATACGCAGGATTTGTTGTAAAATAAATTAATGATTTATGATTTTCACATTAATTTTTACCCTGATCTGTAGGCTAAATTTCCACATAAATTATCAAGCATCTTTGTCCCCATTAGCCCAATAGTTTCCTTGATATGATCAATAAATGTATTACTTTGAAAGGAAAATCTGGTGGTTCATTGGGACTCCTGCAATGCAAGATTATGTTATGATAAGGAGCTCCTACCATGCAGTATATAAAAGGCTGAACTAACCAGGTCACTGTTGAATTCACACAGATTAAGAAACATCAGAGTGGACATCAAATTTCATACCAATGTTTTCAGTCAACTTGAAGTGACCCACAACCTGAAGCTTTCTTCATGTCTAATGAGTTTATCATTTACTCCAAAATGTGAGGGTGATAGAATAGAAGCATAGGCGATCATTTACCAATGAAATACATGTGTGTACTCAGTTGTTTATCATAAATGATTACCAGAGGCACCATTAAATAATGAGCAGAGCTAATTTAAAAGAAAAACTTGTGTTCAAGTGTACATGTCTGCAACTAAAAGTAATAATTTGTATTTTGTTTCACTCATGCAATATTTAGTAAAAATAGAAACAATAATATAGTTATAAACTCCTTTCACTCTCAAAACAACAACAACAATTTGCACTTATATAGCCCTCCACACAGGGTAGTGTCTCAGAGCGCTTAAACTTCTGTTGGAGTGAAGTGGAGCGCAGAGAGCAATATTACACTGTAATCTAAACGTTCCTCTCCAAATCTTGTTATTATGATTTATGTTCTTTGTGAACTTGGTAGCATTAAATGACTGCAATGGCTGTATGATTTTTTTGTTAAAAGTGATAATAATTCCTCAACTAAAAAAAATTGGTCACTTTAATCCACGACTGTTCATGGGAAACTGATGTGAGCAATTGGATGCCACATTTCACCCAAATATATACAGTCAATTCACTTTACAGTATATTTTGTGAAGTGCTTTGAGACATCTAGAAGATGTGAAAAGTGCTATATCAAATGCAAGGATTATTTTTGTTATAAAAGCTATTATAGTGATTAATGGAGGTTATCTGTAATCCCTTTAGTCATTTTTGTAATGCTATTTTGTTAGCACTGAGAATGTTGGAATGGTTCAATTACTTTCAATTACACTGAATGCATTTTTGTGTAGGCAATAGCAGCAGCCATTTTGTGCACGGCAAAGTCCCATAAACAACCATGACGTGAATAACATTAACCTGGATTATGAGTCAGGAAACCAGCGAGAAATCAGGGGAAACTCCCTTCTCTTTTCATATAATTTCATGAGATCTTTAAAATCCACTTCAACCTCAATCCTAAAATCAATCCAAATCTTAAAAGAGAACTAGATCTTTATTTAGGGAGAACAGGTCTGTTAGGTTATAGGGAGACAGCTGGGCAGTGGGATTGAGTTGCTCTGTTCAAAGAGCCGGCATAGACTAGATGGGCCGAATGGCCTCATTTTGGGCCGTAAAATTCTATGATTCTATGATCATGCAAAGGATTGCACACTTGACACTGCAGGACTCTTCAGAAATGACCACTAGTGTCCGTCTAGACTATGAGTTCATTAACATGAAAATGATTTGAGTTCATTAAATGTAACATATGAAAGATAAAAGCTTGAAGGAGTGTGGTGTAGGGCGAACCAAAGGGATTGAATGAACAACTTGCTCTGAGAGTCTTGATGAGTCGAATGGCCTCCTTTTGTGCTGTAAGTTTCTGTTTCCACGATTTATAGCAAAACAAGAAGAGGCTGTTGATAGGAAAATGAGTGAAAATTGCTTGGATTCATGGAAACAGGGGATGGGCCAGTCTGTATCCGGATGTCTTTTTTTGACAGGACGGTTGAGAGTTGAAGACATTGAGGTTCTACACTGGCTCAGTGACATAGAGAGTGCCTCAATGTAGATTATCCAGCAATAATACTTAGTTCACTTACACAAATATTACCAAAGAGAATCTCTGCCAAAACCTTTCTGGTGACCAGCTAGCTTCCAGGAACCATGTTTTAATTATATTTTAATTCCTTCCTCTACAATTCATCATCAGTTTTTCTCGCTTACCTGTTGTTAATGCTTCCCATTTGGAATCTTGCCCAAATCCTGGGCTCCTTTCTTTGATGAGAATTGCTAGGTGTTGTAATGGTGCGTGACTTATTAACAAAGTGAAAGCTAGCAACAGATGGAATGCTTGAGAATTTCCTACATTTCTTCTATTAGCTTGTGTGTTCAATTGCTTGACAAAAAACCCCCATCAGGAGCAGGAAATGCTGATATTTTACTTGATGTTGAGGCGATTGTGATGTTGACCTCTTGAATGACAGTCAAATAACACATTGTCGCTCACTTACACACAAAGACAATGATTTGGGAAGTGATTTGGTCAAAATACAGGAGGGTGTCTGTACAGGAGAGACCAAAACACCATAAGAAACCAGAGACTTCAAGAGAGAAAGGAAGAGAAATAAATAAAAAGTCAATATCACGGTCTGATTTTCTGATGTGATTATGTATTGCCTCCTTAATATAAATGGAATGACTGGTCCAACTTTTCACTTATATTTATGAAATGAAGGCAATCAGTTCAAAATGAGCCTCAATCCTATTTTATACTGTTGTTTTCATTTCATTAAGTATTAAAGTGAACTTCATTGAAGGTTGAACAATTTCATGAGCTTTTTAGAATGATTAACTATGCTTAAAACAAACCTTATGATTCTATTACATTCAGAGTAAATGAATCCCCCAGGAAAGAATGGGACTATTTAGTTATGTTTGAACCAATACACCAAATTAATGAATGACCGCAGTGAGATATTGCTGGCACTGATCAAACCCAGTTAAGCACTAAAAGTCTAATGTTTATGATTCATCTTTGGTTGTTAAGGTTTGGCAATGAATTTTTTTTGATATGAAATAGGCAGGATTTTTTTAGACTTTTGATAACTATTTTTGAATAGGTAATTTAACTGCAGTTTTATTGTACTGTATGTGCTTTCACTACAGTATAGAATAATTGATAATTCTGTGGATTATATGCATGAGGGAGAAGGCCTAAAAGGGTAGTGGAAACAGATTCAATAACAACTTTCAAAAGGAAATTGGATATGTACTTGAAGAGAAAATATTTGCAAGGATTGGGGAAAGAACGGGGAATTGATTGGGGAGCTCTTCCAAAGAGACAGCACAGGCCAAATTGCCTTCTTCTATGCTGTAATACTACTAATAATAATAATTTGATATAGCGCTTTTCAGGTCTTCTAGATGTCTCAAAGCACTTCACAGAATATACTATAAAGTGAATTGATTGTATATATGTGGGCGAAACGTGGCAGCCAATTCCTTTGTCCCACAAACAGCGGTGGATTGAACTGACCGATTTATTACTGTAATATATAGTAATGCTTGCATTGATATAGCAGCTTATCAGGTCATTGAGACGTCTTGAAGCGCTTCACTCTCTGACTGCAACTGACTCTCAGTATTCCCCACCCCCACCATGAGTGAAAAGCGCGGACTGTGTGAATTGACTATGCATTTTATGGGCGGAATTCGGGGAAGGAAAGCTTTCAACTGCATTAGTTCACATTAAGACAACTGGTGAGAGCTTTGAATATTGAAAAGCTCTTGGCTCTCAGAGGAGAAGCAGAGCAGAGAGCAGCTCCCTATGGAGCGAGCGAGCGAGTGTGCATGTGATTGACCTTACACTCTCTCCCATTACCTGCCCTCGTGAAACCAGGTCACCTTTTATATGGAGGCCATAACACACCACACATTAGGTCACTGCTCAGCCGCAAAGGAAGCAAACTGGAAGTAATATTCTATGATTCTATGATTCGAAGAGGAGGGACAGCCTGGGACATTTGGTAGTACTCTCTCCTCTGAATCAGAAGGTGTGGGTTGAAACCCCATGTTGGGACTATGTATTCATACCATCTCAACTGGTTTGATATTCTGGAGGGATGAGATCAGATCATAGGGCTTTCTTGATCAAAACCAATCTTCAAAACCAATCTCATGATCTTGCAATACATATGCAAGTTCTTGTTCTAATTTAAGTGTGTTTTTATTTAGAAATGGCAGTATCCTCAATTTGATTTTTATTGCCACAGCTGTTATATATATTTTACTAGTAACTTGTCTTGTCTCTCCATTCTAGTGGTTGTTGAAGATACTAGAATATTTGTAAATATTTGTATCCTGATCAACAGTTCTCCAGAATAATTGGTCATTCACTTCACGGCTGTTTGTGGGACATTGCTGTATGTCATTTCTGCCCTGTTGGCCTACAAATCAAGTTGTTCTTACGACTTAAATCATGACATTAGAGCTTCGCTGGAGTATACAATCTGACAGTTTGAAAAGTTATCCAAAGTCACTCCACTCATTACAATTCTCTCTGAAGACTACTTTGCTTCCCTTAATACACGGAACAAAAAATATATCAAAAGAGAACAGCGGGCAGAAGCATTCTTAATATAAAATCAGCAAAGCCCAAATCTCAGTCAAAACTTTAAAGAACTAATTTTGTTTCAATTAATCAGTTTTAGAAGTATGTCATTTGGGAGAATGGATTGTGCACTCATTGTGGTTTTAACAAATATGTATTGAATTTCACCAAGGACAATGGAAAAAATACATCAGTTATGATACCACTCAGGTTAAATTTCAGTGGTAGGGTTTCTAGCCATGGGCAAAGATTATTGACCTTTCCATCTGCACTGTGCTGTTCTCTAATACCCACCATCCCCAACCACCCCTTCCCCCAACCATACAGAGAAGCAAAGAACACCTAAGGCGTTGCTGGCTTTCAGGATTTCAGCTCTGTATTGATTCCGTGCTCAGCTACTGATGAGCATCCATCTCTGACTAATCTTTCCTTGAGCCTGGTATTTGACAGTCACTCACTTTTTAACTTCAATCAGACACAATTAACTACATATATCAGATATCTGTCCTCAAGTGGTGATACCTGAGCACTCTTGTGTTTCTGTCTCTGTCTCTGTCAGAAGTCTGGGAGTGTTAGCTGGATGGTAAATCGGGGTTTTAGTGAGCAAAGGAGCAGATGCACTCATGTAAAATTCAAAAGAAAAACAAGTTCCTGCATTCAGCAACTGCCCTGTTATTTAATTTCTCTAAGAAAAGAAACTCTATGCCTTAAATCCATCAGGTCAGCAGCTGTTCTCTCAAATGTTCAGAATGCCTCCCCCTCCCTATTTTCTCTGGTGTGGTGAAGGGTGTCCGGTCCCACTTCCCGCTCTTAAAGGAGATGTAATAATAATATTCCTTGCATTTGACAGAGAGCCTCTGTTGTGTCTCAAAGCAGTATACATTATGAAGTGGATTAACTGTGTATTTTGTGGGCAAAACATGGCAACCTATTCCGCCCAGCAATTGTCTCACAAACAGTCATAAGAACATAAGACTAAGACATAAGACTAAGGAGCAGGGATAGGCCCCTCGAGTCTGCCCTGCCATTCAGTAAGAACATGGCTGATCTTCTAATCTAACTCCGCCCACCCACTTTATCCCCATAACCCTTAATCCCTTTATCCATAACAAATCTACCAATTTTAGTCGTGGATTGTCACCAAATGTTTTTTGAGGGATGCTTACCCCCAGAAAGTTATCTGCCAATCAACAAACAACTGGGTTCCCACTTACTTATTATTATTAAAAGGTAAACAGAGGAATGTGGTGTTAAGGTTGTGTCCAAGATTGTGCCTTGCTTGGGAATCACGCCCAGGATCCCTTGCTTGCCAAGCGAGTATGCTAACTAACTACTGTGGTCTGGGACTAAATTTGTTTCTTTTCCTTTCTGTTGGGTTTCACAAACTTATCTTAATTTTTTTTATTCAGGTCAGGATTGCAATATTCTCAGATGGATTCATAAATAGTGAAATCATAATCCTTGAATTTCATGATAAATATTTACTAGATGCAGAAATAACAAAATATTGATACATTTGCTACAGCACCTTTTATGTCAGGAGGATGTCCCAAAACACTTAACAGGATTTACTGAGAAGTTTAGTGACCTTGCATTTTTTGGCAAATGTAGCAGCCAATTTGCAAAAAACATTGACCTACAAATAGCAATGAAGTGAATAAAGAACAACATCTTGCATCATGCAATTGGCTGCCACATTTTGCCCACATAAAAGATACAGACAATTCACATTACAATATATTCTTTGAAGTACTTTGAGATGTCTAGAAGATGTGATAAGGCATTACATCAAACCAAAAACGATTATTATTATTTATACAGCACCAGCTAACAGGGATAGCATTTTGAAGTGTTGTGTGAACAATCTTATTAGGAGGATTGTTGGCCAGGACACCAGGAGAAACTACGTTCCTTTTTGACTCATACCATAGGATCTTAAACATCTAGCAAACCAGGCACATGGGACTTTGGTTCATGAGTGGCACCACAAGCTGCACATCCCATAATGTTTTGGAGTACTAACTTAAACAATTTCCATTTCAAGTCCTGATCATGGGGCATGAACCCACAACCTTTTGACTCGGAGATAAGAGTGTTGCCAACTGGGCCAAGCTGACACACAGTAAATCCGGAATTCAGTTTGGGTGTTATAGCTGCCAAGTATTGAGGCCACAGTCTGGAAACAGAGATTGACATTCAAAGAGACTGCATTTTATTTCACTTGAATTGTTTTTTAGAAAAACTTATGTGATTTTTCATATTCGGAGTAGACCACCCTTCCCAGATTACAAGACTGGTTTAGATGAAGTTGGCCCTTCAGCTCATTTCTCAACCTTCCAGAATAATAATCATACAATCAATCTTGATGTTTTGAACTCCATTGTCCTGGCCTCAACCTTTCTTCATGGCAATTTGCAACTCTAAACCGTTTGTTTGTCTCAGAGCATCCAGATAATATTGTTATGGGGTTATTTTCTCAATCCGATTCTGAAATGTGTAGAACTCTCTCTCGCTCTCTTCTGAATGTTGGACAGGAAACCTGGAAAAATTCCCTTTTTTCGTACAGTGCCGTGGGATCTCTAACATCTGCTTTGAGTGGCAGGCGGATCCCTGGTTTAACATTTCATTTGAAGCCTGTCACTTGCAACAATGCAGCACTCCCCCAACACTGCAGTGGGTGTCATCTTAGACTATGAGCTCAAAGTCCTGCCAGTGCAGCTTGAACCCGAAACCACCTGAATCAAAGGCAAAAGTGCTACAAACTGAGCGAGGCTGACCCCTTAAGGGGATTACAAAACGTTATAAGGGATTACAAGATGTTCTCTTTTGCAAACACCTGGTTTGATCTTTTTCTTTGGTTCTTAAGGTTTTCCATAACAGCTTTTGAGTTGTTGTGATAAAGCTTGTTCAGCCTTTGGGGCAGAATTGGATTTTTGGTGGTAAACTCAAGCTTCTAACTTCTCGTTCTCATTTCACGCAGCTTGAAAGCAGTCCTATGGTGCATTGTTCCAGAGACCACAGTTGTGGCATAGATATTTCATTCTAAATGTGAAAGGAATCTATAGGTCCTGTGGCATTATCTTTATTAGTTGCGATGGTGAAGAAATACCAGCTTCAGATTAAAGTAATTGTATAGAAGAAAAACCTCAAGGGCTATGTAATCGATGCAGGTCTCACAGTGATGTTACATTCGGCATTACTTAAGGTTACCTTACAGCTAAAGCCATTTTCAAAAATTTATGAGATTCTAAAAATCAATACTGTACACAAGTGCCTAGAATGTATTTATTTATACAGTAGGCTGAAACACAGGGGTCTCATATATTTTTTCTCATATATCCATTTCTTAGTTGGATTCTCTCATGTGCTTTTTCCTTGATTTATCTTGTTCTGCCTTCCTCTGTTTTCAACCTTAACAGTGTCCTGTGCTATGGCCCTCAAATAATAATACAGTTCTTGGGTAACTCAATCCTCGAACGTTTGTGGACACGTGCAATTGGTTGTCACGTTTCGCCCACAACATATACAGTCAATTCACTTTACAGTATATTCTGTGAAGCACTGTGTATTATTATAGCCCCTCATATGAGGTTTCTTGATATAAATAAAATAGTCCAGAAGATAATAATACCAATCCTTGCATTTAATATAGTGCCTTATTATGTCTTCGAGTTGTCTCAAATCCATGAAGTGCTTTGATGTAAAGTAAATTCACCATAAAGTGAATTGACTGTATATGTTGTGTGCAACAATAATAATGAAACCAAACTGTGCCAATATATGAATCGCAGTCCCAGGTTTCACTCCCATTCTGTGCTGAGTTAATTAATCTCAAACTTTATAATTGGCTTCCAACCATAGCTTTGCAAGGGGACATATACCAACTAGTTTCACGTAACTACCTTCATGCAGGATTGTACCTTGGAGCAATTCACAATGGTGGAGTTGGATGCTGAGCAGGTGGAGTTGGGGGGCTGGGATGGGTGGGGGGCGCACACAGGCATGGTTGAAGAAGTATGTCTCAGATGGGATTTAAAGATCAAGAAAGAGGGTCCGTGACACAGCAATTGAGGCAAGGAGACCCAAAGCCAAATACAGCCAGAGTTTGCGACTCCTGTTTGCTATACAAGGAAGTCTGCTGCAGGCTTCTTTATGTGGGTGACAAGTGAGGATAATATCAGGCTCAATGGCTTATTGCAATGCCCTCATGATCAAATAGACTAACAACAATCATTGGAAACGCTCCTCAATGAATATTAGTATCAACCATTAGGAAATGGTTCCTGGGGGGGATCATCGAACCCATGAAACCTTACCTCAGATGAAGGGAGATGTGGAGGTGGTGGTGGGTGGTGGGGGGGGGGGGGGGGAGAGAGGGAAGATCTAATGCCTTCCTGACAGGGGGAGAGGTTAAAAAATGCAGCTCGAAAAAAAAGTAATAAAAACACATGCAATAATAGAATTCATTTGCACAGCTGCTTTCATTCTGTACTAAACTTCTATCTATTGTAATCCGATAGAATCACTTAACTACAAAGTTCTGCTTTCTTATCCAAGCCACCAGCGCAGCTCACGGAAGGGTACAAGACATCCTAAAACATCTTTGCAAAGATAGCATTGATCTGACAGGGTGGGTAGGGCTGTAGGTTAATGAACTCAATGTCTGACCCCTTTGAGAGCTAATAAATCTTGCACCCACACTGCTTGGTATGGTTTTGTTGTTACAGAAACAGTGTACGAGTTTCAAGTAAAAGAAGACATTGATAGTTTTCCTTAATAACAGGAAGAGTAACTCAGATGGTTTAGTGGGTAAAGGCTCTCTCTCTCTCCAATCGATGTCTGATATTTTGGGACACTGCAGTTGGGTTGGAATACTGTTAGAGTGTAACCAGCAAATTGCATTTATATAGTGTTTTTCACGACGAGAGTAAGTTAGCTGATCTCAGCCAGAGCCAGTCATGTATTTTGTCATTTGGTTTGTAGAGAAGGGAGCAGCTGTTTCTCAAGCTCAGTACCTCCAACTGGTGGAACCATCACTCAATGGGAAGTGATGTGTGTCCAAGCTACAGACAGGAAGATGGTGGCAAAGCTCTCTTTCAGTTCCTGAACCTCAAAGTTAACTAATGAGTGATTGCTGCATGTAAATATAATGTTTAAATAGCATTGAAAGTAACAAATAGCACTATTCCAATATTGTTGAGTGTCCTATTCAAGTGCTTTATTTATTGTCCATCTATTATATTTAAACAAGAACGATAGAGTTTATGAGGCACTAGAACTTTTTTTTTGCATTGAGACCATGGAACACTGGCAGTGTTCAAAGGTAATCTTGTTCAAAGGTAATCTTTAAATTATATTTTATAGGCCTAAACATTGTGTTTAAATAGCAGGTCAATTTCCTGTCATTCCTGTAATTTCCTGTCATTAACGTATCAACTTGGTTCAGTTGGCAACACTTCGTAACACTCTCACCTCTGAGTCAGCAGGTTTGGGTTCAAAGTCTAGGCTGTCACTCCAATATATTGCTAGGGTATGTTGCATTGTCACAGGTGCCATTCTTTGGATAAAATGAGATCCCATCTGCTGTTCAGCTACACGTTGAAAAGAAAGTGTTTCTCCTGGTGTCCTAATCAACAATTCCCCCAAATTAAATGAATCATTGGGTATTGGTGAGGCATTGCTGTGTGTACAATTGCTCCCACTTTTCCTAAAAATACAGATATTAGAATCCAATTCACAGATTACAGTGAAATATTATGAAGCACTCTGAGATGTCTCTTGAAGATCTGAAAATCTGCTACATCAAATGCAAGATTTATTATTGTTTGTTTATTGTTGATACATTAAATAATGTTTGTATTTGATGCAGCATCTTATCATTTTGTGGAACATCTCCAAGTGCTCCACAAGACTTACTGTAGAGTGTAATGACTTTGTATTTGCAGGTGAACATAGCAGCTAATCTGCAGACAGTAATGTTTCACAAAAAATCCAAATCTGCTTCAAAAATAGCAATCCTTGTAATCCAAATCATAATCCCTGCATTTGATATAGTACCTGTCATGTTGGATGGATGTCTCGAAGTGATAGATGGATATACTGTAAAGTGTTGTGACTGTAATTTTGTAAGCAAATGTGAAAGTTAACGCATAGGGCAATGTCAAACAAACAGCCATGAAAGGAATAAAGGCAGTGCCCGAAAGCACCGAGCGGGAATTTTCATATCAGGGGGCAGTGCAGCAAGCTGTTTCTGATTGACAGGTCAGTTATCATAGACATACTGTTAAGGCCATGTGCTGTGGCATCCCTTAATGTGTTTTGCGTTAATTGACACAGGGAACCTGCACACAAGGAATCTGTTATAAAATGCCACAAACTTTACTACAATGTCCTTAGCTGGAATAGCAGTGAGATGTCTGAGGTAAACTAAGTCTTCTGTTGACCTTGAAGAAGGTTGTCAGCTTGTGGTGCTGGCGCATGAGACAATTGTTAGCCTCCGCAAGGCTTATTCAGCAATCAGTCTAACGCCCTAGCCCACAGGTTGAGAACATAGCTTGCTCTTCATGGGAAACCACTAAACTTCATCTTCAGCATTACACGCTGACAGAAAATCACTTTCATTGCTCAGATGTACTTATTTCAAAGCCATCAAGTGTATCTGGTCCTCAAAGGTTTTTAATACAAAGTGCAGTGAAAGGGTAGCATGGAATAACTAAACTTTAATCCTACATAGGTTAAAACATTGATAAACTCAATCTATTCTCCCACATCTCTAGCTGGGATAGCTCTGAATGAATGTCTGGTACAATTTATCTCTGTCTGTCTGTTTGATTATTTGTTTGTTTGCTTGTTTATTTGCTTGTTTATTTATTTCTGTGTATGTTTACATTGCAAAGCTATTGCACTATTATGGCATTGAGCCAGTTTGGCAAGTATCAGCTGGGTACAACATAACCTATCATGAGAAGACATAGAGAATCATTATACTTTATCCATCAATTGTTCTCCCTCCTAATTTCCCTAATACAGCTGTTTATTTTTTCCTTCTCCTGGGGTATGATTCTATAGGCCTCCCTTGCATTATTTCTTTATCTGTTAAGTTTTATTAAGTTTGTAAACTAATAAGCATTGTGTCTTCTATTGGACTATGTGAAATACACGTCTTTACTGATCTGTCTACAACGGCTGTCTCCTTTTGTACAGTACTTGTATTCCAATACGAGTATCGAACAAAACTGCAAAATACTTTGTTTCAAACTACTACTATGGTCTTGTTGAGTGTTTAGAGCACTCACATTGCAAGCAAGAGACCTGAGCTTGATTCCAGGCAGGACAAGACCTTCGGTAAGTTTATTATTATGTATTTTTCGTACAGACAGTGGGGTTCAATGTTGAAGAGAAATTCAGCATGGGTTAAAATAAGTAAATAAATTTTCAGAAGATTCCTCTGTAGGATTTATAAAAGTAAGGCAGTAACAGATTATCAATCACTCCATTAAATAAGATTCACAAGCAGTTAGTATGCTGATGGGTTCATGCAGATAGTTCAGTAAATAATATCAACTAATCCCAATCAAAGCGCTCTGAAACCATTGATTGGGAGTTCATATTATTTACTGAACGATCTGCATGATAGCAGATAGTTCAGTAAATAATCGAAGTTGTTGTTGTTATCTGAGCATTTAAGAGTCATGAACATTATGTGGGCATGAGGAAGTAAACTGTCTGTAGCTAAACAATAGCATTAGACATTACTGTGGTGTCCTGTAGCTCAGTGGTTAGAGCACTCGCCTTACAAGTGTGAGATCTGTGTTTCGAATCCAGGCAGATCAGGGCAAAACCTTGGACAAGGTTGATTATTTCAATCCACAACTGTTTGTGGAACACTGCTAAGTGAAATTGGCTGCTGCGTTTCGTCCACAAATATACAGTCAATTCGCTTTACAGTATATTCTGTGAAGCACTTTTGAGACGTCTAGAAGTCGTGAAAAGTGCTATAACAAATGTAAGGATTATTATTATTACTACAGAATATTTAAATTATATTATGGGCAGCTAGCAGTAGAGTAGTCTCAGATTAGGTGCAGAAAAATACCAAGAGGCTTGAAGCACCGAGTGTCTTGTTTCTATGCTGTAGCATTATACGAGTCCACAGAAGAGCAATTGAATGTGTAATTTATTAAATGGTATAGGTGATAAACACAATGCTTGAGGGTAAAAAATCTTAGGAACAGGAGAGGTCATTCATCCCACTGAGCCTGCAAGTCTGTGAGTTTAAAGCTCTGACTATATGAAATGCCTCCCAATATATTTCTTTATGACTCGTGTAAATCAAATGCAACAATCAAATGAAATGAGATGTTGAAAATTGTTCTGCGTTATCAGGCAAACATTTTAGAGTTGAAGGAATGAAGCTAACTTCATTGACCAAAATTGTAACTGCAGTAGATATAATAAATAATAATTACCCTTGTACTTGAAATAATGCCTTATTGTGTCGTTGAGAGCTCCATGGAATATACTGTAAAATGGATTGACTGTATATTTTGTCGCTGAAACAAACATCAGGTGAGGGCAGAATCTGTTGGGTGTGAGGAATCATTTTGTTGGGTAGCCTGTCAAGACTCATTGTCAAGCTTCATAGATAAACTAATGGATAATAATAATGAATAACAATAATCCTTGCATTTGATATAGCGCTTTACATGCTTTTTAGTTGCCTAAAAGCGTTTCACAGAATATACTGTAGAGGGAAGTGACTATATATTTGTGAGCGAAAATCGGCAGCCAATTGCGCACAGCAGCATCCCACAAACGGTGGTGGATTGAAAATGACAATTTTTTCCCCCAGGAATTATTATTAGGCGTATGGAATATAGTTTTGCCCTGCCTAGGTCTCTTGTTTTCAAAGCGAGTGCTCTAACCAGTGAGCTACAGGACTATAGGGGTAGTATACATATGTGCTCTGGGATACTACACCTCGTGAAGGCCGCTATATAAATCCAACTTGGTGTTGTTTTTATTCAACATGGTTCAATTATAACCTATGATGATGAATGGGTTAGCAGTGCTGGTCGGTTTACTCCGCTTCTAGTGTTCTCTAGCTGTCAGGAATTCTCAATCAGTCGACAAAAGGGGCAATATGGATTCTGGATATTAAATGACATCTAAATGAAATATTAACGCATCTTTCTCCTTCTGGCATTTTCCGTTTTTTTTTCAGATGATAATAATAGTAATAATCATTCTTGCATTTGATATCCTGCCCTATATTGTTACTTTTTTGATATTTGTTACATTTTGTTGAAAAATCTCACAGCACTTGCCAGAGTATATTGTAAAGTGGATTGACTTTATTGTGTTGACATTATTGTGTGGACGAAATGCAGCAGCAATTACACACAGCAAACTCCTACAAACAGTGGTGGATTAAGTGACCACAATTGTTTGTAGGGCTTTTTTTTTTCTCTTTTGTTTTTTTTTGTGTTACTGTACTTTCAGTTACACTGAGATTGTGTTTGCTTGTTCTGACAGTTCAGGTCTCTGTTAAAATAATCTTCACAGATTCCCAGCACAGTATATTTTATGTGAAGCTCTTTGAAACGTCTTGAAGACATGATAAAGCGCTGTATCAAATGCAAGGGTTATTATTATTATTATAATAACAATAACTACCACTATTTTACATTAAGGCTGCACCTCAAACAACCTCTATCCTGCATCAAAAAGAAAAAAGGTTCCTCAAGGTTCCTTTTTATGCAATACCATTACAAAATACCATAAATTAGACCTCTCTATTTTGTGCAAGGGATTTTTAAAGAATAATTCTGTGCTCCAAGTGTAGAGGAAAGGACAGTAGGTGCAATAGGAAGAGTAGAGGTGAGTGCCAGTTACCTTATAGATTGAGCTATTGTCAGCTTGTCCAAGTTCAGTCGGGATTTAAAAAATCTTTGTGCAGTTTGTATTACAGCTAAAAACTATTTTAAAGTGCATAAAATAACTGTATCAGTTAGAAATCAATATCAATCTGTGTCTTCCTTAATCCTTCTAAAGTCTGGAGATCAGTTCCCACGCATGCATTCTCACACCATGGAATTAGATTTCTTTTGTACCCAATTGATTGGGTTTATTTGCACACACATACCTGGCTGTAACAAATAGAATTACAGTAGTTCAGAGCTCTGACTATTGAAGTTTCAGTGCTCTACATTGAGAGATCAGCCTGGCTCATTCGGCAGCCCTCCCGCCACTGAGTCAAAAGGTTGAGTGTGAAGGACTTTGAGATGTCTTGAAGCCATGAAAAGTGCTATATTAAATGCAAGGATTATTATTATTATTAAATTCACATCTTGAGCATTAACACTCCAATGCATTGGTAGCACTCCAATGCAATGCTTTGTTGATGGAAATGCCGCCCTTCGGGTGAGACATCAAACGGTTCCTGTCTACCTATTCAGGTGGAGGTTAAAGAGCTCACAGCAGTAGTCGAAAAGAGGATAACATATAATATAAATAATAATAATAATCCTTGCATTTGATATAGTGCTTTTAATGTCTCAAGATCTCTCTTTGCTTAAATATAATATTAATATTAGGGTTAGGGTTAATATTTATATTAATATTATACTTTTATATTTAATGAACAGAGAGAAGAGAGTTTCTTCTCTTGTCCTGGCTACCAATTCCTCAATAAAATTATTAATTCTTACAATCCTTACATTTGATAAAGCTACTTGTCATGTCCATGATATTACCAATTCACAGGATTTTCCTGTGAAGTGTTGTCATAGGATCATAGAATTATTCAGCCCAGAAAAAGGCCATTTGGCCCAATGTATCTGTGTCGGCTCTTTGAAAAGATCTATCCAAATGAATCCCACTCCCCCTGCAAATCTATCCTCCCCAAATAATTATCCACTATCCGAATGGGCTTCCACCACCCTTTCAGGCAATGTATTCTAGATCCAAACAACTTACAACGTGAAAAAAATTCTCCTCACCTCCCCTCTGTTTCTTTGAACAACCATTTTAAATTGGTGTCCTTTGGTAACCAACAAATTATTAGTGGAAATAGTTTCTCCTTGTTCACCCTATCGAATTCCTTCATAATTTTGAAAACTTCTATTATGCCTCTTCTTAACCTTCTCTGCTCCAAGGAGACTAATCCTAGCCTCTTTAGGCTCTCTTGTTAACTGAAGTCCCTTATCCTGATACCATCCTGGTAAATCTTCTTTGCATCCTCTCAATTGTCTTGACATTCATAGAGTTCTATAGCTCAGTGGTTAGAGCACTTGCCTCGCCAGCAAGAAATCTGGGTTCGATTCCCGACAGGGCGAAACCTTGGGAAAGTTTGCTTACTTGACTGCCTGATAATAATCCCCCAAGAAAAGCCAACAATAATAAATTGGTCACTCAATCCTCGACTGTTTGTGGGTCACGGCTGTGCATAATTGCTGCTGCAAACACAGTACTCCAGCTGTTTTATAAAGGGTTTTATAAATGTTCATCATAACTTCCTGACTTCTGTATTCTATGTCCCTATTTATAAAGTCTACTATTCTGTATGCTTTTGTAATAGCTTTACCTACCTGTTCTACCATCTTCAAAGATTTATTTATATGAACTACCAGGTCCCTCTGTTTCTTCACCCCCTTTAAGATTCTACTATCTAATTTATAGTGCCTCTCCGCATTCTTTCTTCCAAAATGAATCAATTTGCATTTATCCACATTAAACTTCATCAGTCATGTGTCTGCCCATTTTACCTATTTGTCTATGTACTCTTGCAGTCGGATACGCTCCTCCTTACTTTTTAACTACTTTTCCCAGCTTTGTATGATTAGCAACCTGGATGGTAGATGATTGTATCTGTGTCTTTCTAGATGGCTGTATTTCGAAGTAAGCACAGCAGCCAACCTTCACACACAATGTCCTATAAACAGCCATGAAATGAATTACCAGCTTTATCTGGGGGATAACTGGGCAGGATCGTGAGCGAAACACCTTTCTGTTTTTGAATAATGCCATGATCTTCGCATCACATGAACAAGCTGGCAGGACCTCGTGCTAATGTCTCATCTGAAGGATGGCACCTCTTGACAATGCAGCACTGATGGCCGTTTGTTAGATTGAAGTGTGCAAATTGGCTGCAGGATTTGCTACAAAATACACAGTCACAACACATTACGGTTAATCCTGTGAAGTGTTTAAGACGTCTTCCCAACCTGATAGGCATTGTATCAAATGTACGGATTATTGTTATTAATATTTTCATGGCTGTCTGGAGTAAGGCTGTAATTACATGGTGATATAGTAACAGGTTCAGGCTAGACTAGACTGTAACTCTGTCCGAGCTTCTTATCCATGCATTTAAAATCAGTCAGGTTTCACTATTTAATTGATATTTTTAGCCTACTATTGTTAAATATTTCTGTGTTAAAGCTGTAATTAAATCCGCAGACTAATGAAATACTGTGCTTCCTAAAGTACTGGAGCCTCAAGGCATGGATTGATCAGTGTCAAAATGGCTCACTATCAAAACATAAACCCTTAATATCTACCGAAGAATACAAGCTATTTAACTTTAGTTAATGATATGTTGGCCTAAAACCACCTTGATATAAATATGGTCCGAACCCCAAAAGTTATCAATGTTCAGCAAGAAACAAGATTCGTACTGTATGAGAGTTGAGGTAGAACTTAGACAAATTGAAGCAAAAAGGATAAGCTTCAGTATTGGGTTCTGAAATACAATATTCACAAACCTGATTCCAGTCAATGATAGGGACTCTGGTCTGCAGACTTTAAACTCATTCACCTTCAATTCCAGAAAGGTTCAATTACTAATTTCCACAGCAGCAAAGTCCCTCTAAATGTCGACAATCACCATTAACTTGCTGGCTTGCAAACATCACATTTATGATGTGACCTTGTTGTTAACTGTGGTACACTGGAATACAAAACAATCTTGGCAGAAGATTTGTCAAAGCACACAGAATCATTGTTACAAAGGTTACAGTTGCTGACGAGAAAATAACACAAAATATGCCAAAGCCAGAAGAATAAAGAAGGTATTCAAGTTGGTTACCCGCTGACATTATCAACTAACTCAATAAAAAATCGGAAAGAGAAAAAACTTCCCCAGAAAAACTTCCCCAGGAGATTACTAAACTTAACTGAAAGTCAGTCCCTTGCTCATATGTTTCAATTTTTCCTGCCTGGAGGCAAATCAATTTGGTTGCAATGATCAGTAGTCTGGATTGAATGGAACTGATTACATTTTAAAATAAATTTGTTTGTATCTTCTTGTGTGTAAGGAATCAGAAAAGAAAAAGAGAAATTAACTGCATTTGTTTTAGCTACATACTGTATCTTGTGCAATTCAGATGGGATCAGTGGCTTCTTAATACAAGAACAAAAACAACAACAACCTTACATTTGTAGAGCACCTTTCTCATCAAGAGGATGTTCAAAGGAGCTGAACAATCAGGGGTCAATACCCGAGCATGAGGGGGAGGGGGTAGGGGAGAGCAAAGTAGGGATGAGTGGGGCAGAGAGGTAGGATAGTCGATGAAGGTACGGTTAAAAAGGAGGGTCTTGAGACCAGCCTTGAAGGAGGCAAGGGAGCATGGTGAAGGGATTGGGATGGAATACATTACATTCAGTTGTTATTTGTAGCCATTCATTTACTGTATCTAATAAAAATGTAAAGGAATCAATGGACTAGTCATACTGAGCCAGATTGTTTATTCAATCTGGTCCAATTAACTCACCCTTATAAGAACAGTAATCCTTACATAGGATATAGTGCTTTTTACAGCTTCTAGACATCTCAAAGCACTTCACAGAATATATTGTAAAATGTAGAGACTGTGTGTTTTATGGGCAAAACGCGGCAGCACAACGGTGTTCCACAAATAGTCATTGATTGAACTGACAAATTTATTATTCTTTTTTCTGAAGGGATCATTATCAGGCGTGCAAAGAAACTTGGCCAAGTTTTGCCCTGTCGAGAATCGGAACCCAGGTCTCTGCTGCAAGGTGAGTGCTCTGACCACTGAGCCACAGGACTCCACTCAGTTGATTATTTATTAGTCAAAAAGTTCTGTATAAAAGAATCTCACTTAAGATTTATTTTGGATTATAATTCAGTTGTACTATATTTCTGTATTTTAAGATAGAAGTTTAGTTGATAGAAGTGCTCTTTGGCATCAATTTTTAAATCATAGTATCAGGCCAATGCAGAAACAATGAAAGATTTGGCTGATTCACAAATAGGCCAGAAAGACAATGGGGTTAAAGAAGATCTTTAGCCATGCCATCGCTGGAGAGAACCATTGATTTAAGTGCTCCATTTTGCTATCTGAGTGAATGGTGCTATATGAAGTCCTGTAGCTGAGTGGTTAGAGGACTCGCCTTACAAGTGAGTGACCTAGGTTTGATTCCAGGCAGGGCAAAACCTTATGCAAGTTTTGTTGCAACCCTATACAGTACACAGACCAGCAAATGAACATGTGAGAGCAGGCGTGCTGTACAAGGGATAGTCTTGAGAAAAGACCATTTATGTTGCAGGTTTATGATGATCTCACAGTGTGACACAGCAAGAGCATTTTTGAATTCATGTAATGGATACACAACACACACATACACCTGCACGCATGCACGCCTGTATACACACACGCACACACACACATAATACACACACACACACACACACACACACACACACACACATTGAGTCCAGGGTACAATTGCAGGAACACAAGAGCCATTGACCACATACACCACACTGCTTGTGTCAATATTAAATTTTAGTTCTCTGTTTCATTTCTGAACACCAATTATAAAATTATGGTCACAATCTGATTATGGTAAACTATTTCATTTTCAACTTTCTTCCAGTTCTGCTAGATGTTATCTTATGTGAAGGTGTTAAATAAATGCAAATTGTTGTTCTTTCATAAAGTTCAAGGGCAAAACCTGTATATAGGTGAAGTTTATCATGCATTATTCCCTGGCTCTACATTAATATGTATGATCCACACTTTATTGCAACATCTTATTATAAGTCCAGAAAGTAAAATCTGCGAAGGATATTGAGGACTGGTTACATAGTAGGTGAAGTTTAATGAAGCTAATGAAATATTAAATTTAAAATGGATTCTTCATATCTACCAATATGAAACCAATAATAACTGGGATAATAATGGAAATTCACACAAGATATCAGAAATAAAATGCTAGTTGCAATCTGAAGAGATTAGGCAATGTTAACCAAATAATAGAATGTAACTTCTGAAGAAAGACATCTGCAATTTAAGAATGACAGATCATATCATATATCTTTTATTCTATAGTAGTATCCTATTGTGGGTTTAACCAGTCTCTCCATTTGTAAAGGCTAGACCTAAAATCTAAAGTTATGTAAACTAATACCATGGCACTCCCCCATCCATTCTCTGACAGCTTGTCTTAATTGGTAGCACTCTTCACTCTGGATGAAAAGATTGTTCTTAGACTTTTCTGCTTATTATTATAAGATTGTGGGTTCAAGCCCTATGTTGGAACTTGAGCTCCTAGTCTAAGCTTACACCCCATTGCAGCACTGGAGAAGTTGCACTCCTATTGGAGTGGTGGTATTTTGGATGAAATATTAAAAGAAAGATTTCCAGTTGCATGTTAAAGATCCTGTATTCCAAAGTTCTCCCAGGGTTAGGGTCAGCAATCTTCCAGATGTACCTCTTAGCTTTCATGAGAGTTTTCAGGTACCAATCACTGCCACACTTTCCTGTGAATCTTGTGAGGATGTCCCAGGGAAATTGTTACCCTGGAACATCCTCCAGAAAACGAGAGATGCTCTACAAATATGATTTTGTTGATGTTGTTGATGTTGACAGTGATTACCTTGAGATATTTTAAGGTGCAGGATAAGTTGCTGTTTAATTACCAGCTCTTTGTTAAAGGGAGAAATCTGTTTATTGAAGCTTTTCACTTTATACAGTTAGAAATCAAATGCAATCAGTTGGGGGACATTTGTGCACACACAACTTGAACCAGTGATTAAAGAAATTGTATCTATAAAGCGTCACTCCATTAAGAAGCAACCCAGGCAGAGAACCCTAATTTAGGATTGGACAAAACAAGAGACCACTGTAATGCAATATCATGGCACTTTAAAATGCAGTGACTGTAGAATTTTTAACCACAGTAAAGGGTTTCCGTGTATTTCTCCGCTAACCAGCCAAAATGAATAAGCTGAATGCAATCAGTTAAACATCAAGTGGAAATGATTTGTGGAGTCCTCTAACTCAGTGGTTAGAGCGTGCACCTTGCAAACACGAGACTTGGGTTCAATTCCAGGCAGGTCAAAACCTTGGACAAGTTTTCTTACTCCACACGCCCAATAATAATCTCCCAAAAAAACAATAATGAATCGGTCATTTCAATCCATGCCTGTTTGTGGGACATTGCGCACAGCAATGTCCCACAGTGCTACAGCCTGAACCAAGCTAACACATAGAGAAATGATTAGCAATTGGAAATTTGCATTTCACCAAGTATCAGAGTCCTGTAGCTCAGTGGTTAGAGCACTCTCCCCACAGGCAAGAGACCTGGGTTCAATTCTCAGCAGGGCGAAAGCTTGGGCAAGTTTCCTTACTCCACACCTAATAATAATCCCTCAAGAAAACAAACAATAATAAATTTTAACCACGACTGTTTGTGGGACACTGCTATGCACAATTGGCTCCCCCGTGCACCCATAAATGTACACAGTCAATTCACTACAATATATTCTGTGAAACGATGTCTAGAAGACATGAAAAGCACTACATGAAATGCAACAACAACAACAACAACAAATTACATTTATAGAGCGCCTTTCACGTCGGGAGGACGTCCCAAGGCACTGCACAGGAGGCGTGTGACCCGAGCTGGGAGGGGAGTGTTTGGGAAGGGGTGAAACACGAAGGGGAGGTAAAAGAGTTCGGGGGGGGAACAAAAGGCACGATCGAAGAGGAAAGTCTTCAAATCGGCCTTGAAAGAGGAAAGGGAAAAGACGAAACGGAGGGATTGAGGGATGGCATTCCATAGGGTGGGAGCGGAGAAACTGAAGGCCCAGCCTCCGATGGTGGGGCAGTTCGGGCGGGGGCTTGGAGCAGGCCAAGTCCTGTTGAATGGAGGGTCCGGGTGGGCGTGTAGGGGGAGAGTAGATCGGTTAAATAAGCAATAATTATTATTATATTATTGTTGTCCATTCTGGACTCCTTTACTCTCAAAGGTCACCTAAGATTCGCAGCAAACAAATGTTTTTGCATACACAAGACCTGAACCTGAAAATTTTTCAAATCATTTAAATCATTTACAAAAACTTATTATTTGCTGGTCAGGATTTTATTTTGTCAGGAGAGGGCAGCAAAGTCTGAAGGTACTGTATGGGCTCCCAGCAGGCTGTTCCCATCTGATGTGTAATCCATTCATTGTGAGCACATCATCAGATCCCCTCATTAATAAATCATAAGATAATGCCAGGATAAAGCAGATTACAAGTGTTCAGTGTATTTAAAACACCCAATATCCAAGGACTGTGTCAGCAGTTTGCAAAACTCTGATGGACATATAGAATTGTGGATGTGGCCACTATACCCACAAATGTCCAAATAACATGCATATAAATGTAACAAACATAAAATAGCTCTATCCAACCATGTGGTGTGGATATAATATTTACGTGATACCATGACTGTTTACAGTGTACTGTACTATGGCTGTTCAAAGATTCAGAATGTCCGATTCTGCCTTGAGAAGTGTTCTTATTGTTGAACATTTTAATTTGCTAATCAACTGCATGGTGTCACTGTAAAAGATTGGCTTGAAATCTACAAGTCTTTCAGCACCTTTAACATCATTAAACTTATTATTTAACATCAAATGGTGCTGCAAATATTTATCACCTTGGGTATTGTTTGGAAACATTTTTTCAGTTTCAGATTTGTGACTCATGTTAGAAATGATTTATAAACACAAAGTCCATTAGTCAGTGATCTTGATCATTGTTTGTTCCTCCAGTGCCTTGAGAGACAAAAGTCCTGCTTGGAAATGTGAGAAGTTACTGGGACCCACAGGAAAATCGAAATAAAGGACGTCCATTTATATTTTATGAAAAGAAGTCTTGGCACTGATCTTGAAGGAGGCAAGGGAGGGAGCAAGGCGAAGGGATTGTGGGATGGAGTTCCACAGCATAGGGGCAGAGATGCCCGGCCACTGATGTTAAGGTGGGCATGTGTAACAACAATAACAACAAAATTACACTTGTATAGCGTCTCTCAAATCAGGAGGGCGTCCCAAGGCACTGAACAGTCATTGTTTCAGATCTGAGGTCGGTGATGGGGAGGCTGGAGCAAAAGGGGAGGATTTGGGGTGACCGATGAGACTGTCAAAGAGGAGGGTTTTGAGGCTGGACTTGTAGGAGGCTAGGGAGGGGATGAAGCAGAGGAACTTCGGGATGGAGTTCCAAGGGTTGAGGGCAGGTTGGTAGGGGTTTAGGAGGTTGCAGAGGTAGGATGGTGTGAGGCTGTGGAGGGCTTTGAATCCTCTGGGTGTTGTGGAGCTAATGGAGTCTAAGGGTTTCAGTGACCTGATGGCTGTGGCGGAGACGGGCGATGTTGCGGAAGTGGTGGAAGGTGGTGCTGGTCATGGCATGGATATGGCGGAGAAAGGATAGTTCAGGGTCAAACAAGACACCTAGGTTTCTGACTGGCTAGGTTAGGTAGAGTGTGCATCTGTGGATGCTAATGCAGCTAGTGAAGCATCGAGGATTCCCAGGTCAGTTAAATAAAGCTTCCTGAACCTATTGCGACAGGATGCACTAAATGCAGAACCACCCCCACTCCCGATACTTAGCAAAGCCATCTCCACCGCACCCAAACATTTTTAACCTGCTGCTGTTTAAGCTTTCTGAGTGCAGTTTGCTTTAAAGCCGGTTCGCTTTGTACCTATGGTCAGAAGGTAAGGCCTGAGGTGGACCAAACTCATTTCATGTAATAATCATATATTAATAATAATCCTTGCATTTGCTATAGTGCCTTTTCATGTCAGGAAGATGTCTCAAAGCACTTCACATGATATACTTTAAGTGGATTAACCCTATTGTGGACAGCCGATTTGCACATAGCAATGTCTCACAAACGACAGTTTGCAGGTAAAATTCCTTTCCTTTCTTTCAAATAATGTCATGGGATCTTTAATGTTATCTAAACAGGAAGTTAGGGCCTTGGTATTAATGCTTCTGAAGGACAATAGATCTAACAATGATCATGAAGCGCTCTGAGATGCAATCTGGTGTGGAGGGCACTATATAAATTCTAGTTGTTGTATCTAATGTAGCTTTGCAGTGAACCACGAGGAAACCCAACACCAAGTATATGGAGTTCAGACTGAGAGTTTCAAACCATTAGCCAAATGCCCATGGAAATTGCACACTCTGCCCAGGTCACCAGATTTATATTTTAAAAGCAGTATGGTGTTGCAATGGGGAATGGTATTGTTGGTATTATGGGTGGATGAGATCAAATGGGTCAAAGGGCCTTCTTCAATCAAATCAATCTTGTAATCGTGTGCCATTGTCCCATTGTACCAGTCAGTGGAATGTTCACCCACAAGATATACAGTCACTTTAGTTCACAGTATATCCCATGAAACACTTTGAAATATCCTCCTGAGGTGAAGGCGCCATATCAAATATTAGGATTATTTTATTTTTTATTAGGTTTGGACTGGCAACCAGTCTAGAATTATTGATTCTTATAAGATTCAATGTGATATCACATTGGTTCTGAAAAGTTGCAATTTTCACCCCGTAATCTGGAAAAGTTAATGGTGAGATCTCACTAGTTGTTTGAAAATTGAGCTTCCAACAGAGTCAGCTGAGGATGAAATGTGTATTGCTGTAAGCAGTGTGATGATGGGCATATGTCTCACATCAGACAACAGCGCTTGTTTTTAATCTATGTCACTTTCTTAACATCCTTGACAAACAATCTGCGAGCAATTGGTGTGTCAGTCTGGGTCAGCTTTCAGAACTTCACACCCCAGGGTTGCAAGGTCAGGGGTTCAAGTATCATAGCAGGGTATGACTTTACAATATAGCCTGGCCCAACAAGTCAGTACTGAGGAACCCTGAAGGTGCTATCCTTTGGATGAGATATCTAACTACAGCCTCTTCTTGGTTCTGCAGCTGGCTAAAGATTGCATTAATCTATTTGAAGAACAAGAAATTCTCCTGTGGCCTAAAACTAAAACCACTTTAGCTTTAGCCTTTAAGGCAAGTTGTCCTTAAAATTTTAAAGTCTTTAACACAATCCACAAAATTGTGTCCAATTCTTAAATTTGATAAGAATTGGATAAATTGGGTTCCAAATTAAGATTGAATTCCAGAATGTTTCACAGTTCTACACCAGTATAAATTTTTAAAACAAATTGGTCTCACAGCCTAAGACTTGGCTGAATTCCAGGCCTCTGATGTGTTCCCTCCGATGACAATAATTTACTAACAAGGGCAAAATTATTCCAAACAGATATTTGCTTTTGTAATAACACAGCAAATGCAAGTATTGATATTTCATGGACACAATATAATTCAACTAAGAAAGAGATACACATTCTGTATAGTTGTTTTGTATATGGATTTGTCTCATAACTTAGGATAATGGCCTCTTTGGTTGATTGTACAATCTCAAACAGTCCAGGCTGATGTAGAATCTGGTCTATCTGTAAATAAGTGCCTTTGGTTTATTGAAATTTTCTAATTTGTTGACAAACTCATTAATGGAAGAATAATTCTGCCATGCAAAGTTATTAGGTGATAATTATCTCACCGACCTGAAATCAGATCAATAGCAGTCAATAGGTATTACGGAATTCAGAGTAAAGTGCTCCCCCCACTGCCCGATTAACTATCGCTTGTGTTAAACCATTTTAATTGTGATATTTATTTATTTTGACTCTAGTGGGGTAAAGGAACAGATTAGTGATCAATTCATATTTGCTGATGTGATCTGATTCATGACAGGACTCACTTATGTCACATCACATTAGATGTCAGCCTGGTTCAGTTGGTAGCGCTCTTGCTTCTGACACAACTTTGTGGCTTCAAGCATTCTGAGCTCATAGAATAGTCCTGGAGAAGCTCTGCATTGTAGGAAGTGCCATACTTCAGATGAAACATTAACCAAAGTTCTGCTTCATGTTCAGATAGATGTGTGCAATTGGCTGCTGCGTTTCGCCCACAAATATACAGTCAAATCACTTTACGGTATCTTGTGTGAAGCCCTATAAACTGTCTAGAAGATGTGAAAAGCACTATATCAAATGTAAGGATTATTATTATTATTAAACATCCCATAGTATTATTTTCAGGAAAAGGGATTTCTCCTAGCCAACAATCCTCTGGATAAAATCCATCATTCATTCTGCGCCTGTTTAAGGGAGATTGTGTGAAGAAATTGGATGCCTACAAATACACAGTCACTACACTTTATGGTAAAGCCTGTGAAGTGCCTTGAGACACTTCAATGATATGATAAGGCTGGGGCTATTTAACTATTCAAACCAATTTGTAGTGTCCTGGCATTGACTAATTCACTGTGGTGTGTTCTACAGACTTAGATGGTCCTTTCGTATTTTGTCCAAGTGACCATAATGAACATTCTTCACATGTGAGTTTAGTCAGTGAGTGTTGACTGCGGAAGGCATCATATTCTGCCATCACTTCTGATTTCCACACATATATAATTTGCAGTTGTGTTCCCTATTGTTTCTTTTCCTCTAGCCCACGGGGATAATTGCTTTCCCGGCCGAGATCAACTTGAGCAGTTCAGACAATACCTATTACATGACTCAGTCCCTTTAGCTACTGAGGGAACAGTTACTTTAACATCTATTGGCACTGCACCAAGGTTACATAATTAGTTCAGTTGGTTGACATGGCACCAGACGTTCTGGGGCAAAATTGCAGTGGCTCTGATGAACTTCTCACCCTTTTGAAAACAATGACCAGAATTATCTTCAGAGAGTGGGAGGTGGGCAAACTGAGACTCGAAAGCCATGAGTGTCTATAGGAAATCCAAGGAAATTATTGTTGGTTGACTTGCATCTAGTGAGTGAGCAAAGTTACTTCAATCCACAACTGTTTGTGGGACATTGTTGGTGCAATTGGCTGTTGAGTTTCATCCACAAAAAATATACAGTCAATCAATTTTACAATATAGTGCTTTGAAATGCCTCAATAACATTTTAATATTAAATGTTTAATATTAAATATTAAAATGGAAAGATTATTATGCAACTTACATAAACAACAACTTACATTTATGTTGTAATTTTCACACAGGCTAGAGTCTTGGTGCACAAGAGCACAATCTGATTGCTGGAACAATCAGGGATTGAGTAAAAGCTATTCAAACAAAGTTCATCACCTTAATCAATCACTCAATAAAACACCAGTGTGTGCTTGCAGAGCAGTATTCTTATGTGATAAAATTTAATTTCAGACCTCTGCACAACAGAGAAACATGAAGAAAGCTGGTAGAAATTCCAATGAGACGTAAAAATATGTTCAAGTCCATGTCATTTTCTCAAGTAGTGAATGGTCAGAAGGTGGTCATGACTGCTTTGAAACAATTTGTATATGAGTCATACACAAGAACTTATCTCCCCATTTCTTGTAGTGTATGCAGCCACTTTGTGGACTGATTTAAAAGCTGCGTGTACCCCACACTTAATTTTGATGAAATCAATAGCAAATAAGCTGCGCCACTAAAAATCAAGGTTTCAAAACATTCAGTATCTGATAGATTGAAACAGAAAATTTGCTGAATTTAATTTAAATTGATTGCTTTTTATTTGCCTTCTGCCTCATTCTCCAGCCTGTCATTCGCAAAGCTATTGCATTGCCTTCGGGGGCAGGAGAAGTGAGACTGTTTTGGTTGGGATGCAGTTACTGCAATGCAGAGGTTTGGAGCAAAATAAGTCCCTGAATGTGCCTAGTTCTGAAAACTCTTGTTAAAGTTCAGTGTTGGCTGAGGTCCCGTCTAAAGATCCTGTGACACATTCAAAAAGAGAAGGTCATTTCTTCCAATCTCCTAGTAAACAATTCTCCAAATAGAATGGATCAATACTTCATAGCTGTTTGTAGGTGCGCATTGCTGTGTCTCACTCAATTGGCCGCCGCATTTAACTACAAAATACATAATCATTACATTGCATAGCATATTGAGGCATCTTCCTGATATAAGGGGCTATATCGAATAGAAGAGTTTTAAGAATTATTATTATATACAGGCTGAATGCAAGCTCCTTACAGTACTGTTCTGATTTGGGCTCACTCCATATGGCAAGTGAGGTTTCCATGCTAAAGAATGGTTGCCTTCCAGGTCATCAGGTCACCACTGACCCCACTTTCTGTGTGTTGCACACATGTGGACAATCCCCAGGCAATTACTTTGGATTTAAAATGGCTGGCAGTTTGGTTTATTGTCTTGAGGTATCAGTTTTGTAAACAGAGCTTGCAAAGTTATGGCCTTTTGTGCTTCTCTCTCTATATCTGGCTTCAAATCCTGCTCTAAATTCTACCTCTTCTAACGTGTCTATGGTCACACCCACTCGGCCTTATATATTAAAAAAATCTCAAAGTGCTTGCTCTACATTCTCGGTTGTCCATTCACATCACCACATCAACCTATGAGGATACGTTGAATAAACTAGGGCTGTGTTCTTCAGAGTACAGAAGAATTAGGGGGGGATCTTATTGAAACATATAAGATTCTTAAAGGGTTAGATAAAGTAGGCACTGAGGGACTGTTTCCCCTGGTGGGAAAATCTATAACCAGGGGTCACAGTCTTAAAATTAAGGGTCAGCCTTTTAGAACAGAGTTGAGGAAACATTTCTTCACTCAGAGGGTAGTGAATATATGGAATTCACTACCCCAGAAGGCTGTAAATGCTCAGTACTTGAATATTTTCAAGACTGAGACTGATAGATTTTTGAAAAATAGAGTGATTAGGGGATAAATTAGGGGATAAATAGAGGGATTAGGGGACGGCTACCGACCCATCTCCAACCTCCCGTTCCTTTCTAAGGTCCTTGAAAGAGTGGTTGCCTCCCAGCTCCGCTCCTTCCTTTCAACCCACTCACTCCTTGAACCCCTCCAATCAGGTTTCCGCCCTGCTCACAGCACGGAAACTGTCCTGGTCAAGGTTACAAACGACATCCTAACCGCCTGCGACCAGGGCTCCCTCTGCCTCCTCGTCCTCCTTGACCTGTGTGCTGCATTCGACACAGTCGATCACACCATCCTCCTCCAACGTCTTTCCTCCCACCTCAACCTACAAGACACAGTCCTTGACTGGTTCCATTCCTACCTGACCCACCGCCTACATTTTGTATCTTCTAACGGTTTCTCCTCAAACCCCCGCACAGTTTCTCACGGCGTCCCCCAGGGCTCTGTCCTTGGCCCCCTCCTTTTCACCATTTACACGCTCCCTCTGGACGATGTCATCCGCAAACATGGGGTAAATTTCCACATGTATGCGGACGACACCCAACTGTACCTCTCAGCCTCATCCCTCAACCCCCAGACCATCAATGTTCTGACAGCATGTCTGTTCGACATTGAGTCCTGGACAAGGGACAACTTCCTCCAATTGAACGTGAGCATGATCGAGGCCCTCCTGATTGGCTCAAGCCAGTGCCTCCTCACATCGGGCGCTGCCAGCCTCAACATCCAAGGCTGTACTCTCCACCTCACAAAACCAGTCAGGAACCTCGGCATCACGTTCGACCATAAACCCTCCTTCCTCCCCCACATCTGTGTCTTGACCGGCACCGCTTATTTCCACCTGCGCAACATTGCCAGGCTCCGCAACTATCTCACCCCCCACGCTGCCGAAACACTCATACACGTGTACATCACCTCACGGTTGGACTACGGAAACTCTCTCCTCGTCAGCCTCCCCAGCTCCTCCATTCACAGGCTGCAGGTCATCCAAAACTCTGCAGCCCGTGTACTATCCCACACCCGTCTCCGTGACCACATAACCCCCACCCTCGCCCGTCTTCACTGGCTCCCCATCCTCCAGAGGATCGAGTTCAAGATCCTTGTCCTCATTTTCAAGGCCTTACACGGCCTTGCCACACCCTATCTATCCGATTTACTCTCCCCCAATGAGCCCACCCGGACCCTCCGTTCAGTAGGACTTGGTTTGCTCCAAGCCCCCCGCCCGAACCGCCCCACCATCAGAGGCCGGCCCATCAGTTTCTCCGCTCCCACCCTATGGAATTCCATCCCCCAATCCCTCCATCTTGTTTCCTCCCTTTCCTCTTTCAAGGCTGGTTTGAAGACTTTCCTTTTCGACCGTGCCTTCTGTTCCCCCCCAATTATTCAACCTCCCCCACGTTTTCTACCCCCTCCTGAACACTCCCCTCCCAGCTCGGGTCACACACCTCCTGTGCAGTGCCTTGGGACGTCCTCCCGACGGGAAAGGCGCTCTATAAGTCTAATTTGTTGTTGTTATTTGTTGTTATATGGGGAGGTAATCAGAGTTAGGTGAGAAGATCAGCCATGATCTTATTGAATGGCGGAGCATGCTCAAAGGGCCGAATGGCCTACTCCTGCTCCTAATTCTTATTGTAAAGTGCTCCGAGATGTAACTGTACCCAAAGAGCATTACTTAATGTTGTTATGTATTATTACAATTATTACTATTGTTGCTATCACCACTGAAATAGCAGCGTGTCAGGAAGTATTAAGAACTCAGAACAATGTCTAGATTTCTATGAACTTTAATCACATCTTGTTTTCCTGAAAGTTGTTATTTTCTGCGTCTCCATTCCACCCGCTCCCACCCTCAAAGATAAAGTATTGATCAAAGGTCGAGAGGTATGATTTTCCAGCAGGCTGATAACTCAGCAGTGATAACTACACAGCAATGACCCAGTGCCCTTTCCATGAGCCTGCAATTGTATACAGGCAGGTGAATGCGTTGCTTCTCGGAAAGCTGTAAAACTATATTGTTTTATTCACAACTCAGGGTCAGTGAGAAAGTACCGTACCATGATAGCAGCATAGTCAAGTGATCTCACTGCCCACATTGTTGATTCTTAGGAACTGATGGTAACACAGCCACTCCCAGGCTGTAGCTGAAGATAAAACCTTTGTTGAAGATCATGTGCCAAAACTTCAGATCATTTTAAGGGATTGGGAAGAAACAACACTATATCAACTTGACAGAAAAATATAAGTTCTTTTTTGGATTTGTTATTGAGCCATTCTGCCCTTGCCTTCTTGGAACACAATCCTGCAGCCACTTCACCTTGCCACTTTCTATCTCACTTTTAAATCTCATCATAACCGACAACTGTACCATTACCCGCTCTGCCTTCCCCCACCTCTGCAAAATCGCCCGGCTCCACCACTGTTTCTTCCCTCAGGTCACCAAAACCCTCATCTACACATTTATCACATCTAGGCTCGACAATGCCAACTTCCTGCTTGTCAGCCTTCCCAACTGTTTCCTCCACAAGCTGCAGATCATCCAAAACTCTGCAGCTCATGTTCTCTCCTGCACCAGGTCCCATGAATGAATCACACCCACCCTTACCCAGCTCCACTGGCTTCGCATCTCCCAGAAAATAGTGTTCAAAATCCTCATCCTCGCTTTCAAGACTCTCCATGGCCTTGCTCATTCCTGCTTACCCCATGCCAATTCGTCCACTCCCTCCACTCAGCTCAGCAGCTTATGTATCGGGAGTTAAATCAATTCTGGTCTTGATTGGCTCTTTATTCCTGAAAATTGAACATGTTGTGTCTCCGTGACTACTCTCATATATGTGTGGTACAGCTGATACCATCGCAATATGAGCAGGTTGCCATCATATAGTTCAGGCAATTGCACCATTTTTGCAATAGTAAAAGACACAGAAAAACAGGACGCAAAAGACAGCAAATGCTGGAAATCTGAAACAAAAACAGAAGTTGTTGTGAACACTCAGCAGCTCAGGCACCATCTATGGAGAAAGTTAAAAAAAATTATCTGTGTATTCAAGTCTCTCCATGGTCTTGCTGCCTTATACCTCTCTGATCTGTTAACCCCTTATTAATCTGTCTGCTCCCTCTACTCAGCAGGCTCCGGTCTGCTTCATATTCTCTGCCTGGCCCATCTCACTATCGGAGGTCTGGAATTCAGCCTCTCTGCCCCCACACTCTAGAACTCCATCCCACATTCCCTTCTCCTCACTCCTTCCCTTGCTTCCTTTAGAGGCATGCCTCAAGACCCTCCTCTTTGACCGTGCCTTCGTCCATCCTCCTATACTCCCTGATCCCAACTCCTCCCACCTCCAATCAGGTCCTAATCCCTCATTGTCCAGCGCCTTGGGCCATCCTTTCTATGTGAAAGGTGCTTTCTAATTTTGTATTGTATTGTACTATATATTGCAAAGTATAATTTACCTGTCTATTTTGTAAAAAGTATAAACCCAGAATAAAAATAAGCACTATACCTGGAAATACAATGTTTTCAGATACATTCTGAAGATAGTTATTTTATGGTTTTTAACAAACATACTCAGTAGCAACCATACATCTCTGAATATAAAATAATTCTATCCACGTCTCTGTGAGCTCATTATAATCATTTTCTGTGTGAGGGCATAAGCTGTGGAGACACAAGGGATCTGATTGCTCATTATTCTTTTCTCACCACTGCAAACTGCATTGGCCACGTATCAAGCACAACATCCCTTTTTGACTAAATGGAAATGGAGTTTAAAAAAAAATTCCCCAGTGTGAGTGAAAAAGTTTGTAATTGCTTTGTTTTTTTTATGCCAAGGTGCAAATGTTATGACATACGTTGAAATAAGATTGGGAGTGTAACTTTACTTGGTTTTAGGCAATGGATCAGAACTTACACATTAGTCTTTCTTTGTTTCCTACTTATACCAATAAATATGACCCCTGTTTTTTAAAAAAATACTCAATATTAATGCCAATGGATTACTGTTAACAGCACCACTGGAGGCAATTGAATTTGAATTCCCCTGCTGGCTTCATTCTGTCACTGTTTGATCTTCCTTCTGAAAACATGTCAACCCTACACCCCTTGCTGTATATTATACCCATCGATGTCAAAAAGAGAAAGTCCCATGAACAATGCTTTGAAAAAATGATGGAATATACTTCCAAATTAAATTTGATCACACTTCTGAAAAGTTCTGAAAAAGTTCAAAAGCTCATCTTTGTTCACTTAACGAAGGAGTTGTTTGTTTTTAGAAAGTCATCTTGCTTTAAAAAGTGCCTTAGTTTCAAAATACACAATGTATAAAACAGTTATTATAATATGTATTAAGGAGCAAGATAAATCCTGATGAAGATGCCTAATGTGATTCACTGGAATCAAATAATTTTTTTTTAAATGCATTTTTAAACATTTGAAATTACTTTTTTTTCCAACTGGTGAGAAAACCCTTGGATTTCAGTCAAACGTACACTTACCTCTTCAGTTAGAGGAGAGAAAAGAAATTGTACAAAAGAATGATTAATATTTAAATAGCGACGTACATCAGGAGCACTAAACAGCTAGCTGAGTCCAGGGATTCGTGGTGGGGGAGGGGACGCATGGGGGAGGGCGATGGAGGAGGGGAGCTCAAGACTGGTAGGGGACATTGGAGAAGCTGAGTCTGAAAGTGACACAGGCATGGATGAGGGTTTTGAATGAATATAGGGGTGGATGTAAGCAATATTACAGAGATGAAGAAAACAGGATATGGATAGAGCCTGAATAAAAGATTTAAAGTAGAGTTGAGGGTCAAACAAAATGCCACAATTCTGGGCAGTCACCGTGTATAGAATGGGTTAGGGAAAGTGCTTTAAATGCACTTAAATTTGACTGAAATTTGTTTATTGTAAACTTAATTATCTGATTCGGAATACTATCTTGACTTACATGTGTTTATATGTGAATATAGTACGCCAGGGAAGCAAGAAAAGGAAAGATAAAATATTGAAGGATTTATGATCTCAGGTTACTGTAATATCTATAAAATATATATCTAAAGTAATGTAGATTTGTAATAACCAAGCACAAATATACAGATAAAGATTTAAGCCAGAGAAAAATGTATGTATTTACATGCTCCTGCTGGCTAGTTCCATTAAGTCTCACACCATAAGTGTGTTTTGTACCCACAGGAGCGCTAGGGGCTCGGTCACAGCTGTCCTCACTAGCTTCCTTTTTACCTCACCCTTCTGATGAAGTTGCCAGCACATGTTCAAGGCCCCTGTGTGGTAGAGCTAATCATGGATTCTTTTTGAGCCCAAACCACCAGTTCTCTGTAGGAGCGGAGTGAAGCAGCCAAAAGGAATTGTATTGATGGCTGAGACATGTGGTGGTCTAGTTGTCTTGGGATAGTTCTTCTGAGAACTGAAGTGCTGATACATAGCAATCTCAGCTAATTCTTTAGCAAGGAATCCTCCCTTACTTATAAAAGTCAAGAGTTCTGGGAATCAAACACAGCCTAAAATGAACAAATTTCTACCATTTCAAATCTATTTGTAGATACTTGACTTTGCCCCCACCCCACCACCAGGGATTGGATATGACAGCATCTAATGGCCCAAAGTTTCGCCTTGTTTTTGTCTTAGTCTGTGAAAAAAAATGTTGTCTTAAAATGTGAGATCATGCAGAATCGTGGGAATAAAATCTGAAATTCAATCTCAGTTTGGCTTTTCACAGGTTCTGGATTCCAATCTAAGATTGGAATTCAAGAACGCAGCCAAAATCCTCTTCCATGCATTTGATTATTTGATTATTTTAATACCTTGATTATTTTAATGCCATTCTCACTGGTCTCCCTAGCTCAAAATCCAATGAATTCAAAATTCTGCCACCTATACTGAAATACACGAAACTCCCTGCACCCCATCACATCAGTCTTTGTCAGCTCTACTGACTCAGTCGTGGCCAGGTTTCTGATACAACAAAAAATTTAATTTGTAGAGTGCCTTTCACGTTGGGCTAACATAATAAGAAACATGCTAGCTAAAATCAATATTTAGATTTTTTTGCATTGGAAATTATTGCCTCTTTGGATGAAAGGAACTGGATGAAGACTGATTTCACATTATGTTCCACCACTCAGCCAGAAGCTGGATCAAATTATTTTGTATGTCTTACAAGAGTGTATTACTGAAAGCAGAAAAAAATCCTCTTCCTTCCACTTTGCTGTCCATAATTGATGTCTTAAATAATAATCCCTCAAAAAAACGGTTGGTAATTTTCAATCCATGACTGTTTGTGGGACACTGGTGGGCGCAATTGGCTGCCACGTTTCACCCACAAAATATGCAGTCAATTCACTTTACGTTATATTGTGGAGCTCCTGTAGCTCAGTGGTTGGAGCACTCGTCTTACAAGTGAGACACCTGTGTTCGAATCCAGGCATATCAGGGTGAAACCTTATGGGGTTTCCTTACTCTACATGCCTAATAATAATCCATCCAAAAAAACATAATAATAAATATTAATCATTTTCAATCCATGACTGTTTGCAGGACATATGCGTTTCACCCACAGATATACTGTACTGTGACTTCACTTTACAGTATATTCTGTGAAGTGCTTTGAGATGTCGATAAAATGTGAAAAGCGCTATATCCAATGCAAGGATTATTATTCTTCTTACTATTATCAACAACAACAAAACAAATTACATTTGTGTACCGCGTTTCATATCAGGAGGACCGTATTTTGGACCAGAACTGGGGTCAGATTGGGGAGGGTCAAGTGCAGCTGGGGAAGGAGTTTGATCAAAAGCATAGTTGAAGAGGAGGGCCTTAAGGTGAGTCTTGAAGGAGGCAAGGGATGGGGTGATGCAGAGGGATTGCGGGATGGATTTCCAGAGGATGGGGGCAGAGTGGCTGAAGGCCCACCCACTAAAGGTGGGGCAGGCATGGCAGAGGACATGAAGCAGGCCAGAGCTCGCTGAGCGGAGGGAGCAGACAAGTTGGTAGGAGGTTACAAAATTACATTTATAGAGCGCCTTTACAGAGCCTAGTGTGGGAGAGAACACGGGCTGCAGAGTTCAGGATGATCTTGTTATCACATGACTTCAAGATCACACTGCTTGCCAACAAGTCACTTCATTCTCTGGCACTTCTTGACCTCTCCGACATGCTTACTCCCCACTTCACAGTCTGCTGCCTCCGGGTGGCCTGTTCTGGCCTCCTACTTGTCTCTTGTTCCCTCTGCTTCATCACTAGCAACCGTGCTTTCAGGCCACTATGCCTTGAAACTTTGGAACTCTCTCCCTCAATCCTTCCTCCTTTTCCCCCTTTCCCAATTTTCAGATGCCTGAAGACCTTTCTCTTTCACAGTGCTTATGGATACCTGACCCCTTTCCCTGGCTTAAACACTCCAAGATGCTATTCTAATGCAAATCATTGATTTTATTGTGACACTGTCAGTACCAGCGTTTATTGCTCATTGATAATTGCCCTGAGAACATAGCAGTGGTGGGGGCTTCTCTTGAAATGTTGGCAAATTTTCTCTATGAGGGTTGAGGGTACATCTTGTCAAGTATTATACTCCTCGCTCTCAAAATTTAACAGAGTTTGATCTAACTGGAATGTTGGGTACCAGAACTATTAGAAGAGAAACGAGGAAGAGTAAGTGATCAATGATGATGTGGCGAAAGTCTAGGAATATATATACACATATACATATTATATATTATATATACACACATATATATATATATATACACACACACACACATATATATATATATATGTATATTGCATTGGGGTCAATGTAAAGGTGTGATCAGGATAGCTGTGATCACGTTGATGTCTGTAGGCAAAGCGAGGTCACAGTGAACCATTGTGCTGTCATGTGACAGTTGTTATATTGATTGCTGCACATTACGCCAAGACGACTTTCATCCTAGGATTCGAAAGGTAAAAATGTCATCCCAAACCTTAGCACATTTTAACTGATTATGTGTTATGTTGGCTTGAGTTTTATTTTGAGCACACATGTTACAGATGTATCTCCTTATTCCATTGTGTTAATCTTACGCTCTTGGACTAGTAGAATATCGCAGACTCATGAAATGTTGATGAATTTTCTCTGTGGGGGTGGAGGCTACATCTTGTCAAGGGTTATTTATACTCTCTCAAAAATTAACAGAGTATGATCTAACTGCGATGTAACAAAATAGCAGTTAATAGTCAGAAAATGTTCATAAGAAATTGTAATTTGCTATTAGTAAATTCTGCCTGTCTGTACTTTCTGTTAAAAAATATCTTTGTTCTGAATTTTTTTTTAAAAAGATTTGTTCTGAATTTCACACGCTTCGATGACATGCCACGTCCTCTGGTTCTGCTGTTCATTACAAGAAAAAAAACTTATTGTGGTCTACAAGATCTAGCCCCTTGAGAATCTTAAAGACCATAATCATTCCACCCTCAACCTTCTCTAGTGTAGTGGACAGAGCTGCATCTTATAAACCAGGAGGTCGTTGGCTCAAATCCCAATTTATGCTGACTTTATGAGCTGGGTTGGGTTGGGAGGATAAATTGGCCCCTAACTGTCCAGGGTTAAGCAGGTGCTCCCTATATTTACTTGTATATGTGTTTGTGCATGTGACTGCAGGGTGAGGTCAGGTTCAGTTGTGACACCTTATCCAGTCAAGTGACTTGGCTCCACTCACTGCCAGGCTCACACCTGGACCAGGGGCAGACAGAGACAAGAAAGGGTAGGGACAGAGAGGCCTATTCCAGTGGGGAGAGAATTAGAAAACAATTGGACACTAAATCAATTTTTAGATAATTAGGTTGGCCAGAAAATTGAAATATTCTTCAATTGTCCTCTGGAGTTTTGTAGCTCAGTGGTTAGAACACTCACCTCGCAAGTGAGAAACCTGGCTGGGTTTGATTCCTAGCAGTGAGATACCTTGGCAAGTTTCCTTACTTCACTCACCTGATAATAATTCCTCAAAAAAACAATTGGTCAATCCACTTCAATCCACAGCTGTTGTTGGGACGCTGCTGTGTGCAATTGGTTGTTGTGTTTCATAACAACATAAGAATAAGGAGCAGGAGTAGGCCATTTGGCCCCTCGAGCCTTTCCCACTATTCAATAAGATCCCAGGTAGGAAGCCCATTGGGTTCATCCATGCCCATATGGGCTTGCTACCTGGGATCTTGGCTGATCTTCTAATCTAACTCCACCTATGCGCCTTAACCCATATCCCTTTATCCATAAGAAATCTGTCAATTTCAGTCTTGAATATGTTCAAGGACTAAGCATCTACAGCCTTTTGGGGGTAGAGAATTCCATAAATTCACTATGGAATCTGAATGAAGAAGTTTTTCCTCAACTCAGTGCGAAAAAGCTAACTGCTAATCTTAAGACTTTATGACCCCTGGTTATAGTTTCTCCAACCAGGGGAAACAGTGGGAAACAGTCTCCCACTATCTATTCCTCAGGTCTCTTAATAATTTTTTAGGTTTTGCCCACAAATAAACAGTCAATTCACTTTACGGCATATTCTGTGAAGCACTTTGAGATGTCCAAAAGACATCTTGTGAGAACATCTTATAAAAACCATGGGAAAGTGAAAAAGTGAAAAATGCTATATCAAATGCAAGGATTATTATTATTATTGTTATCTTTTAAGGAATGGTGATTATGGGTCGAGCTCACTCTCCATACTAACATGTCAATACAGGTGCTTAGTTTGTCAAGGCATGAATCTTCTATGAAACTCATGTGTCTAATTCTCGGCCAGCTTTTGTTTGTCTGGTGTCCTTATTCAGTGAGAGCAATAAGCAGAGCATAGGTGTAAGAAATGGGAATTGTAATTATTTGATGTCACAATTGTATTGCTTTTGACCAAAACTAACTGGGTCTGGCACCTGGATTTTATCAATTTCGATGTAAATCATTGAAAGAGTAATCAGTGTTTTCAAGAAACTCTTTTTCTGTGAAACCTTACACAAATGCTGATATCGGCATATCTTTTTGCTTATCTGTGATAAATGGCTTGAATTTTGACCGTTCTCTTACCTTCAACTCAAACACATCATGTTATAATCTGTGTTAACAAGACTAACTTTCATTAAACAGTGTGCTTTAAGCAGAAAAACAACAACCTGTTTCTAAGCATTTTATTCCTTTACAACCTCTCTACAGATGAGTGGTGGATGGGTTTGAGTGAGGGTTGAGGTTGTAGACCCAGATTGTTGACTTCTTCATCTTCTCCCTGAATAAATGAATAACTTAGACAGTGACACAATATGGGTGGCCAATAGTCAAACACACAGTAACAACAGCTAAAGCAAATTAATTCCTGCTTTGAGCATATGGGGATTCAACAATCAGATGAAGAGTGCAAAGGGTTCACACTAGAGAAGTGAAAAATGTCCTTGAATTCAGCCTTAGCCTCTTGAGTTATCAACTGGACCACAAGAACAGTTCATTGATGGGTGGGGAGTTCAGAGGGCAGGTACCTCTAACCCTCTCCCAGCTCAGTGATCTGTATTCCACATCTCTTGGTCCTAAATTCCGCACTTTGTGTTAAAATGTAAGATTGGGTCAATTTTTTTAATTTAGTTTTAATTTGAGAGTTCATTTCCCATGGTTCTTCCAAATTAAGGAAGACATTTTAACATATGGATGTGCCAAACAAGCACATCACTCCAATGCCATGGAATCCCCTTCACTAATCCATGCTTCTTTTTCCTTGTATTGCTCATTAAAATGTACCTCCACCTCCAGATAATATTCTGAGAAATCTAAATAATCTTTGGGTTTGATACATCTTTTTATCACCCGTTTTATGTGGGGGATTGTATCTGGGGTTGCCAGCCATTTGGTTTGAAAACAGACAATCATATTTTAGCAGCTATCCGAGAATTGTTTAAATGTAAAACAAGCACCAAAAGTAACGTGTGTTACACCACATTATCTGTACCTTTAATGTGGAGACATTAAAATTTAAGAAGTTTTCAGCAAAGTTTAATCCTCAACAAACTAAACCCCAGAACTCCCATTCTGGTCCTAGTTTTGAATTTAGCAAACAGTGGCATCCTGAGAGATCCAGGAGCAAGCCACTTACCGCTTGAGTCACTTTTGGGTAGTTGTAATATTAATAGTAATATGGATAGTATGATAACAGCTTGTGATTGTCCCCTTTCCCCATTGAGATGAAGAAAGTGATAGCAAGACATCACCAAGACATCACTTAAATGCTATTTTGAAGAAGATTACTCTGGTGAGCCAGGTGCAATGGTAATTCATTTAGTAACTTATCTTATGCCACAAAATATCCGTGTGTGTAGATGGTTCGTGCTCAGTGCAGGTTTGTCCTGTTTAGTTTGAAACTGGAGCCTGAAGTATTCCTATCAGTGTTACAGAATGGCTTTCCAGTGGGGCAGTAACATGCAAATCTTTCATCTCATATTTCTCATTTCAAAATCCATTTATTTTCCAAAGCTTCAAATGTTAGCTATGTTCTAAATATGCTCATCAATCTGAGCATTATATTGTGCTTAAGTTATTCATTATAAGATGTTGCCAGAGTATTGTTGGTATTGCAAATCTCATACATTCTCTCTTACTCTAGTCTAGTGTATGCTCAACATATGTTTTTGTGCTTCTTCCCCCTGGGTATTTAGTACAATAATAATACACTAGTTACTTTTTAACTTTTCACAGCAGAAACGGCTGGGGCCACCTTGAGATGAACAGACTGAATTAATCAGGTGGCATTTGGTAAAAAATAATGATTTTGCGCAATGATGGGAGCACCATATTATTTCCCAAATAGAATAGAAGCCTGTTTATCCGGCACCATTGGGACCTGGCCAATGCCATTAAACAGCATGCTGGATATTCGGATGGCCAGTTGCCGAAAAACTCAACACAAACAAAATCTTTTTAAAAAAATAATTTTTAATTAAAATGTTTTAAACATACCATATTAATAATAGACTAAATAATAACAGAATATTGTATCGATACTTACCAATAAAGCAATAAATATCGGTTGCAGTCTATAAACACAGCGCACAATCAAAGGGGTACTCTCATTTTTTCCTCTTCTCTCTCTCTCTCTCTCTCTCGCTCTCTCGCTCTCTCGCTCTCTCTCCTTCCCCCCATCTCTCTTTCACATACACACACTCAGTCTGGCATTTCAATGGCTCCAAATCCAACCCTACTCCACTCCTCTCATTTTCCATCTAAATTAATCAACTCACCCCCCCCCCCCCCCTCTCTCTCCCCGTCTCTCCCCCCCCTCTCTCTCCCCCTCCCACTCCTCTCTCTTTCTCTCCCCACCTCTTTCCCTTCTCTTTCTCCCCCCCATCTTTCCCTCTCTCCCCAGTGGCAGTACCACCTTCAGTCACTATTAGCAACATTCTGAAATAACAATATGAGGCGGAAAAAATGCGTCACAGCGATTGTGCTGGATAAGATCTGGTTAATCGAAAGGGGACCTTTTTTGAGGTGTCAGTTTTATGGAAGTTACGGTTGATCGGGTCACGGATAAATGGGCTTTTACTGTAGTTTAATGGAAATGTAGTATCTCAGGTGAAAAAAATAACTTTAAACCTAAAATAAATATAATTGTGGGTCAGGCTGAACATCATGATGAAAGTTGCGCACGTGCCCTTATATGGGCATTATGACTTAAATACTGTTAAATACTAGGTTACAATCACCATCTGTATAAAATATATTTAATCTCTGATCTGTGTTGAGTTCACTGCAATAAAGTGCCTACAATTGTGAATTGGAAAAGACTTGCCAAGGTTCCCACTACAAAGGTTCCCACTACCAATAGCTGGGAACATATGCACCTCTGGATATCAGGTGTAGGCAAAATCATGCTTGTCATTTCAATCTTGTAGACATCTCAAAGCGCTTCACAGAATAAACTGCAAAGTGAATTGGCTGTATATTTGTGGTCAAAACATGGCAGCCAATTGTGCAGCAGTGTCTCACAAACAGTCATGGATTGAAATTTTTATTGTTAGACTGTTTGAGCTGGTGTTAAAACGCAATAGAAAATAAAAGTATTCAAAGCACAAGAAAGTAAAATTTTGTAGATTTTTGCTTCTTGCCCTTCAGTTTTAGGCAAGTTGGGTGTGTTCCTCTGTGGAGAGAGCCCAATGTGCTTCAGACACAGACATTTTTATATATGTGGCAAATATAGGTGGAATTTTTGATCTGGTTTGGATATTCAAGCATGGTGATTGGTTCCTATATGTATCAGACACCGGGTTGACGAAAGAAAACATATTTCGGCTGCAGAGGTCCAACCAAACAAATGATCCAAATGTGAGAACAACAATAGGGGACAGAGAGTGATGGGAAAAGGGGGAGTGCTAACCTCGAGAATGTAAATGGAATAGACAGAACATGTGTGAGAGAAAAAAAAGGTGGTATGGGAATGAGAGTTAAAAAGTAAAACGCAAATTTTAAACCGTGTTTACAGGTGATGACAACCACAAATGTATCCTATCTGCAATATTTGTTCAGGATATTTTTTAACTCGAATTTTTATTTTTATTTCTAGATCAAAGTCATGCATCTGAAACAATAATGTAGTTACCAGGGAAGAGCTTCAAAAAACACTAATTCTGCACTGAGGTACAGATAGATATATAACGATACTCTATATGTAATATTGATTTGCATCTTGTCATGTCAAAATGTCTCAAAGTGCTTCTGAGAGTTGTTCTGTCAACTGTAAACAAATGAACATGGCAACCAAATTGCTCACAAACAGCCATGAAGTGAGCGTCCATTTTTTTTTCAAATCTGGGGGATTACTGCCCACGTCATCGAGAGAAATTCTCTTCACTTTTCAAATATGTCATAGGATTTTTAATATTCACCTGAATGGGATATGTGCGAGGGGAAGAGGATAGAAAGGTAATATACGAGGCAATAAGGAATGGGTAGAGAAACTAGAGATTCATATGGAGTATAAGACAGCAATGAACTGGTTAGGCTGAAAGGCCTGCTTCCATGCAGCACAGTCCTTGAAATCAAAGTAAAGATACCCATTTCATGTTGGACATAGAATTAGCAGCCTTATATCGTGAAGCAACTAGAAGGAGGACTTAGTTGAAGCTCTGATTACTACTATAATGTAATGAAGTACCCATTATAGCTAATTTCCTCCTTCTTATAATAATAGATGCACTACAGATCCCATTCACTGCACAGTATGTATCTGGTATGTTCACTTCCGACTCACCAGTCAGTTTGTTTAGGTGTCGCCATTTCTTCTTGAATTTCTACGCGTACAAAAAGCAGGAAATCATGTCATCAGCAACCTAATGAGCCAGAAGTCTGCCATTTTATCTTCGACAACTCCTGAGTCATCAGATTGATGACTCTGAGTCATCAGACCATCAATGTGCAACAAACTAGGTGCTAAGCAGCAATATCACTTCCAATGACCCAGAAGTCAGACATTTTTGTTTTAGTGGGAAGCAGCCAGCGAGATAGATAACACATGTGCGCAGCAAAACTAGTTACTATGCCTCAACATACAACATACAAACTTATGGCTGAAATTTTATCTCAAGAAAACAAGAGATGTACAGTGTAAAGGCAGCCTTGCAGCTCACTTTATTTATACTTCCAGAATATAATCCTTTAAACATAAGAATATTAAGGATTAAATTCCAGAATTTAATTAGTTGATACGCTTCAAAGATGTGGTAAGGGGTGATACATGGAAGGATTATTACATCCAAACAACTTCCCATTAAAACGTGGGTTGGATGAATTCTAAGTTTACTTTTCCCTTCCTATTCAGCATCTTTTTCAGTTCAGCATTGTGACTCTTTCATTCTCTCGCATTTTGAGACATTTCCCAATGAGAAATGACATATGTGGAACTCTCAGTCTCATTTGGATATTCCATCAAGCATGATGATGGATTTCGGCTTGTGTCAAGACACCCAACTCACCAAAAAACAAATACATTTCCATCTGTATAGAAAAGTTATTATATAAGGATAAATTATTATTACTGTAGTATGTACCCTCTATAAGGACTGTATGAAATGCCTTTCTGTGGACAGCTGTGCACAGCTGTACTCTAGCAGTTTCATTAATAGTACATTGTATTGTTTTGTTATTGAAGCCGCTTTCTTTTACTGTGTAGATTTTCCAGACCCTTTCCCAACGAGACAAACCAGAGAACAGAAACAACCAGACAACCAAACAAAATGTCAACCGAAGCACAAGCTTGCCCTGGAGAGACAAAGATAGAACAGTTGCCTTGTACGGTCGACGAGGGTTTTAAAACAGTGAATGGCAGAATTGATGCATTGTCAACCAAAATGGAAGGTCTCATAAACGATATTAAAACTCTTACAGATGCTGTGAAGAAAGAATACCTAGACGACACCAAAGATGGATGATCTATCCTCACTATCCTCACCATCATCTCTTGTATCTGGCCTGAGTAATAACTTATTTGGAGAAATAGTTTAGGGGTATGTCTTGTAGTGGAGCATTTTGTATTGGAAGATTAGACTGACCACTAGTTACATTAGTGAACACTGGCACGTAAAAACAAGCTTGTAAGATGTATGGCAATAAAGATCGTATTGCATCACAAAATGAGTTTTGGTTCTTCATTATTGCTACATCCATGTTGAAATGTAGTGATCTAATTTTAAGTGTTTTTTTTTACTTAATAATAAGTATATAAGAAATGCTAGTAAAATGAAGACTGAGGTCCATCTAGTTCACCTTTCTAGTGGTCGCATGCACATGTCCTAAAGGAATTAAAAGCAATTCTTCGAAAATAAATCCAAGTTGCACAGATTGGGTCCTAACCATTCACCCACTAAACCTATACTCCAGAGTGATCTACTTACACATAGAAGTTCTCAAGGGCAATATAATACAATACAACACAATACAACAACCTTGAGACGTCCTGATGTGAAAGGTCCTATGCAAATGTAATGTTGTTGTACAATGCCTGTCACACCTGTCAGCGTCTGTCATGTCAAAGTGCTTCACACTATTGACTGGGCACCTGAGTCAGAGGGTGGGAGCCAAGAGGGTGGGGAAGGTGCCCGAAAGTATGGTTAAAAGAATATATTTTGAATTGCTATTGCAACAATACATGAGCAGTGGGGTAAAATTAATTTGTTCAATAGGATTCCTTACTAACAACAATAAAATCCCTCCAAAAAAAAATTGGTCATTTCAGTCCACAACTGTTTGTGGGACACTGCTGTGCGCAATTGGCTGCCCGCGTTTCGCCCACAAATATACAGTCAATTCACAGTCAAGCACTTTGGGATGCCTAGAAAACATAAAAAGCGCTACAACAAATGCAAGGATTATTATTATTATTTTTAGAGCAACTTTCACTTTGGGAGGATGTCCCAATGTGCTGAAGGAGTCCTTCAGAGCATTGGAACATCCTCCCAACGTGAAAGGTGCTCTATAAATATCCTTTTGTTGTTGTAGTGTTGCAATAGCAATTCAAGTACAGTATTAAGGAGTCCTTTCAGAAAATATTGTAAGTTACACCCAGACATGTGTTTATGCACATTTGAGTCAGAAGAGCCAGAGATTTATAGAGAAAATAATCTCTATTTAAATGCTTTTGCTTCTAAATGCCACCTGTTTATTCTCATGTGAAATGTTAAGCACATAATAATTAACTAACTGAAACAATCAGTGCAGCGAATGAACAAATAGAGCATTGACAGTATGGAACATGGAGCATGTCAGCACATTCAAGCCAGGTCTCCAATCATTTGATGACTTCAGCTACCTTCTGCTAGATGGAATCATAGAATCCTGCAGCACTAAAGGAGGTCATTCGACCCATTGTACCTATGCTGGCTCTTTGAAAGAGTATCCATTCAGCCCACTCCAACACTCCTTCCCCATAGCCTTGCAATTTTACTTTCTTTTCAAGTACACATTTAAGCAAAAAGCTGCTGATATTTATGCTAATTGACAAGATTCAAAAATATGTATGAAAATATAATAACAATTTGGTCACTCAATCCATGACTGTTGGATGTAGTGGCTGAAAGCTAATTGTAGCGAAGAAGGAAGAAAAGAGAATGGAGTTTCTGCAGGACATTTGAAATCATGTGGTTTGCATCAAAGTAATGCATATACAATTATTTTATTATAATAATGTTGGTATTGAATAAGGCATGATCAGAATCCCGTTATGCCATCAATTATGTTCTATCTTTTCCAATGCATTGCAGTCTGACCCTTTGTGTTTACACACAATCTGGGAATCAGCTTTCAGAATCTCAAGCAATGTTTGACCACCTATTACAACAGGAAGGACGCCAAATAGATTTTAGGCATCAGGGAATATACATATAATGTACTATTTATTTCACCAGGGCTGGAAGTAATTTGAGTTGCCATTCTTTGCTAACATATGAAAAGTATTACTAAGCCAATTCATTCTCCGTTTGGCTGTGTGATTGCTGTCCCTCAGGAAGTGCTGTGTATTGGAAACTGGTTTCTAAAGTTTTACTCCTTTATGATCACTGGTATGTAGGTGTTAGAGGATTGGCTTTTTAACAATATATGTAGTTGTAGAAATATATATACAGTATATTTGGTACCTATAAAAGTGAAAGGAAACATGCTGGGGAACAGGACATTCCTCTGTGTCTACAGCTAAGCAAGCATCAAGCACTTCCAAGCCAGAAGCAAAGCTCCCTTTACCTTAATGTCCATTAACCCCAACACCACCTATGCAACTGCAGAACATTTCTTATTTCCCAAGTGAGTCATCTTTTTTAACCTCTCTGCTGAAGACAGCCGATTTGGTGCCTTTTGTGCACTGTAAACTGTTGTAATATAATCATATAAACACTTGAGGTCAGATTCTGAAATGGTGTGTACCAAAAAGGGGAAGATATTGAACAATAACATCAAATTACATTTGTACAGCGCCTTTCACATCAGGAGATCAGCATCACCTGAGCAGTGGCACAATTAATAGAGTAGATGAGTTTTCTACCCGAAAGCAAGAACATTCAATATCACTGGAAGGTATTAGGAAATCAGGAAATATTGGTGTACAACATTCTTTATATTCATGCAAGGCTACGTGCTTGCAATTTTATCATGACCACAAAACTATTTTTCTTTGTGAGGTTGTAAATAAACATACACGCTTTTCCCCAGAGCAATGAATACCAGAGTATGTCTGTATTTATAATTAATGTTAATCTGAAGTATGTGCTTCATAGACCAACAACAATAAAATCACATTGATGTGATGGCCCTTCAAGTCGGGAGGACGTTCCTAGAAGTTATTGAAAGCAATCATATTCTGTTTATGCAAATAGACATATATTTAAAATCAGAAATAAGGAAGTCTGGTTAAAAGATATCCTTCTTGCAAAATATCTATTAAAATGATTTGCTACATTAACCCTGCATTTTCCCACAGGGTAAATATTCTGAATGCATTTATAAAAGCAGTACTATTGCACGTTTATGCCAATATGATGTGTTTTCAATACTGACCTTGTTTCAAAAATGCACAAAGTGAAATATTTAGTAGTAAATAAGTAAGGTTTTCTATGTTTTCATCACATGGCTCTATTTCAATAAACTATTAATAAAACTGGGCAGGATTTTGTCAATGTAACAAGAGGGCATTATGATGCATTGAGAAAAATAGCAACCCATTAATAGTGGTGCAGGATTTTAGAGGTCTACTGTTAGGCACAGAACATGACTATAAAAAGACTTTGGGAAGAAACTTTCTTTTAATTCTTAAAAGAACTTGCACAAAACCAGCTTGTAAATTCTGACTGTATTTAATTTATATTAAATAACAATTGTTACATTTGCTATATATAGCACCTTATCATGCTGTTCAAACATGTTGGAGCACTTCACAGGATTTACAATGCAGTGTAGTTTTAAGCAAGTGCAACAGCTGATTTGCACATAACAATGTTCTACATACAGTCATGAAGTGAGTAACAAACTTTATTTGGTGAATTATTGCCAGGACTGGTTAGGCCTCAGCCAGAATGTACCACACTTTAGGAAGGATGTCAAGGCGTTGGACAGAGTCTAAAGAAGATTTACCAGGATGCTACCATGAATGCGGAACTTGAGTTATCAGGAGAGGCTAGAGAAGCTTGGATTATTCTCCTTGGAGCAGAGAAGGTTAAGAAAGGACTTAATATAAGGTTTCAAAATTAATAGGGGATTTGATAGGGTGCACAAGGAGAAATTATCTCCACTGGCGGGTGGGTTGGTAATCCGAGGACACTGATTTAAAACAGTTATTAAAAGAAATAGAGGGGAGATGAGGAGATATGTAGAGAGTTGTTCAGATCTGGAATGTATTGCCTGAAATGGTGGTGGAAGCCGATTCGTTAACAACTTTTTAGAGAGATATGGATAATTATTTATGCAGGACAAGTTTGCAGGGAGAGCATGAGGGAGGGGATTAATTTTGAAAAGATCTTTTATCTTTGGGCCAAACGGCCTCATTCTGAACTGGGTAATTCTATGATTCTATGAGGTCACTGGGGAATATTGTCTTCGGATTTTGAAGAGTGCCATTAGAACTTTAGCGTCTTATTCACTATGAATTAAATCTACCCCCTTCTGATTCAGGGATGAGAGTGTTGCCAACCGAACTAGGCTGACTCCTAAATTTTAGCAATTTCTTGATGTTCTGAAATCATCAATAGATAATTTCTTCCTTTTTTCCAACTACAACAGTAAACTATAACTTATTCAGCTAATCGTGTGCACTATATGAATTATACCATTATCTCTAGGGCATATTTCCACTCCCAATGTTTTTACTGGTAATGGATGTATACAACAGGAATCAAACAAGCTCATATGCCACCACACCCTCCCACCACCCCACCATGGCCCACCACCACCCCACCCGCTGCCCCACACTCACATCATTAGTCGGTGGATAATCTTTTTTCACTCAGTAAGAGACTCACTTGCTCACTTGCCACCTGTCAGTATTATGAGGAAAGTTGCAGAATTTGTTAGCTCGGGGAAAGATTTCTCCACTGTGAGTGACAGAAACCCATTCAGTTCAGCTCTTCTTGGCTATATTCCAAAAGCCAATACCGACATCCACACGATTCCACATTCCATTTCAGCATCTGTCTTTATACCATGATGTGATTTGCTGTGATAACAGGAATCTGCTGCCAATTTGACAATGAGAACCCTGGAACTCACAACTCTGCAGTGAATGGCACCCTTGTGGTCTGCTTCAAACTACTGCACATAGAATCTTGATCTGATACTATAGAGACAGAATGAAGTTGACAAAAAAAAGCATGAGAAAGCAATTGATTAAAATAGCCCATGATATACATTCCAGATACTGCATTCCAGGAGCTCACAGTAATAATAATGATGATAATCCTTGCATTTGATACAGCTCCCTTTCAGGTTGTTGAGACGTCTCAAAGAGCTTTACAGAATACATTGTAAAGTGTGTTGACTTTGTATTTTTAGGGCGAAATGCAGCTACCAATTGTGCACAGCAGTGTCCTACAAACAGTCATGGGTTGAGTGTTGAGTGACCAAGTTTTTTTTTAGGCAATATCACCCTGGGAAAGCGATCCGCCGATTGACTAACAACCACTTACTGCTAGGTAAAATGGTTACCTCTCGATAGTCCGAAGGTTCGTTAGTCCAAAGCTTCCCCTAATCCTAACCCTCACCCTAACCCTAACTGTAACTCTAACCCTAACCTTTGGACTAATGAACCTTCGGACTATCACACCAAATGTTCGGATTAACAAACTTTATTTCATTGTCGGTTTGGACTATCGAGCGGTAACCACGGTAACTGCCTCGGGTATAGGAAATTTGTGTGTTCGGACTATTGAACCTTCGGACTAATGAACCTTCGGACTATCGAACCTTCAGACTATCGAGTGTCCCCCGGTAAAACAGAGTCATGTGGAGTAGGGAAACTTGCCTAAGATTTTGCCCTGACTGGGAATCAAACGCAGGTTCTCTCACTTGCAAAGCAAGCATGCTAATTGCTACAGTACTGGACTGCCCAAGATGTACAAGTAGTATTGTTGTGGAGCTTGACCCCGCAAGCATCTGATTCAGGCAAAAGTGAGCTAAGACGACAAAGTCAAAATGGAGGGAATAGCGTGTGGCCACAGAAACACAGAACAAATCCCTCCTGCAGAGCATAAGCAGACATAAATGATACACATTAAATGGAATGCATCTGTCCAATAATGCCATCTCTGATATATAATTTATTTTGATGGGATGATTGTGGCGCTCAGAATAGAAAGTTGTGTGTTGAGTTTTGTATGATGAAACATTACCTAGTACTTGCTGCAAACGCAAAAGCACTCATTTAAACCCTGCTAGTTTGTTGCTGAGATTTGCAAAGGAAATGGCTTATTTCTCTGTTACTATTCCAATTCATGCTCGGATATTCAGAGAAAAAGTCTGGGTTTGTTTCTTTTTAAAAAGAAAGCTCAAACTGTGTTGAGACGTCCTGTTGCCTCGGGGCTTTTTAAATGAAACCATGCATGATTGTGATATAATATACTGCTGAACCTTAATTACTGCATCTGGCTCAGTCTAAATAATTAATTATGCAAAACCCAAGCAGCTGGCACCAAACAGACTCTACCGACTTTCTGTCAGTGTCTGCCTGTTTAGAAAGGGGATGAAGGGATTTAGGAATTAAGCTCTTTAACCGCTGTCTCATGCTCATGTGAGGCCAGGGTCTACATGAAAACTACCACAGCCCCCTCTTGGTCAGGTGGTGCAATGAGTATCATCTGAACACCTTGTAAATGGGAGGCCGTCACCTCCTTCTCTCCCCCACCCCTGGGTAATGCAGTTCAAGTTAATATTCTTTCCACACATCAGAACTGGCAGAACGCTTGTCTATTTCCCATGTGCTCATTTTAGGTGAGAATTCTGGGCTGAACACCTGGGATGAATAATTCTTGATTTGGTTCACCCTCTCAGACATGGGCCCCCTCAAATATATTTCACAATAGAAAGCAGAGATCAGGCTGCCAATGTCAAAACTGTAATACCTTGGTCTCAAATTCACTTACAAATTTCATTGTAAATGAGAGAGATGTATTGTTATCAAGAGGTTCAGTGGAATGAATTTGGCCAAAGCCCTCTTCAGCGGCCTTAAAACAATGGGGAGAAAATGCAGCACATAATGTGATAAGTATTACAGGTGATAATGATCACATCACATAATGCATTTCTCCCTCCATTAAAATATGGGTGTTATGGATAAACGTTCAAGTTAGTTCGCATTTTTATTTGAAGAGTAGCATATTTGACTGATAACCGTTTGCCCTTTGTTTCTCTTGGCTTTGGAATCCTTTGGATACATTAATCACACCTGGAATAGTGTCTTCTGATTGCAGAAGGACAACTGCAGAGTTAATACAACCTTGGACAATAGCTAATACAATATTCCTGATTCAGCATTGTTGGAGCGTACATTAGCCTACGGGAAATCTGTACATATTGCAAATCTGTTACTCCATCTTTCTGCACTCTCAATCGCCTAGGTCAAATTTATGCATTGTGTTTCCTTGATATGGGTCTGTGCTCTGTTATTATGCTGCTTATTATATACAAAATCAGGAGGTTATAAACTCCATATGCTAGACTGTCAGGTAACAGACAAATAACTTCACCTCTATGCATTCCCTTCTCCAGTACAAATTTTTGATTTATTCCTTTTTCTATTCCACTCTGCAATTTTGATGATGATGCCTTGACTTTTCAATGAATGAAAATATCAACTGCATACTCCAACTTTAATGTTGTAGTCTGGCACCATGTACACTCCAACAACTTATAAATTCCATCATGTCACATTCTTTTCCATAATGTTTAATTTAGCTACAACTTACAGAAGTTCTGAGAACAGTTAAGTTGGCTTGTTTTAATTCAGATTGATTAAGATAAGAGCTGGGTTGGGTTTTATGGGATAGAATGGCAATCAATAGAATTCCCTGCATTGTTGTTCACTTATGACTGATGTCGATGGAGAGGTTTTTTGGTGTGATAGACAACTTGAGCAGTTAAAAACAACAATAGACACAACTGTAAGAAGAAAGATCTTTAAAATGTATTCCCACTTTCTCTAAGTGACAATATTCCATCTGAAAAGCACTCTGCCTTTACTGCTGTTTTTCTTTTAGCAACCTATGCAGTTCAACAACAAGCTACACTGCTTTTAAACTCTCCGAGGTCTACCAACATAATGGAAACTTTATAAACGGAAGTTTTATTGTTGTCTGCAATCTCCTAAAAAATAATTATCCCTAAAAAACCAATAATAATTTGGTCACTCAATCCACCGCTTCTGGGACACTTGTGCGCAATTGACTGCTGTGTTTCACCCACAAAATACAGTCAATTCAACAACAACAACGACGTCAATTTATATAGCGCCCTCCACGCAGGCGTCTCAGAGCGCTTCACAGTAGCAGATCCTGGGACTGAGCCAGGAGAAGAAGTAGAAAGGTGACTAAAGGCGCGGTCGAAGAGAAAGGTCTTTAGCAGTGATCTGAAACTGGGAAGAGAGGGGGCAAGGTGAAGGGAGTGAGGAAGGGAGTTCCAGAGCCACGGAGCATAATGCTGAAGGCATGGCTGCCGAGGGTGGAGCGGAGGATTTGGGGGAAATGGAGGAGGCCAGACCCAGTGGAGCGAAGGCAACGGGAGCGGTTTTGGGGAAAGAGGAGATCAGAGAGGTAGGGGGGTGCAGAGGAGTGGAGTGATTTGAAAACAAGGGTGAGGATCTTGAAGTCGATCCGGGTCAGGGAGCCAGTCAAGTCTGATAAAGCCAGGGGTAATGGGGGAGCGAAAAGTTTGGTGTGGGTGAGTATGTGGGCAGCAGAGTTTTGAATCAGCTGGATTTTGTGGATTGTGGTGGAGGGGAGACCAGCGAGGAGGTCATTGCAATAGTCCAGCTGAGATGTGCCAAAGGCATGGACCAAGGTTTCAGCGGCTTTTGGGGTGAGGTATTGCTGGAGACGGGCGATCCATCAGCAATGGAAGAAGGTGGTGCTGGTGAGGGACGTGGGGGAGGAATAACAGTTGGGGATCAAACCTGACTCCAAGGACAGGTTTGGAGAGTGTTAGGGGCAGACTAGGAAGGTGGAGGAGGTGAGAGCCATGCAAGTGGAGACATTGATGAGAGCCAAAGAGTATGGCTTCCATCTTGTTGATATTCAGCTGCAGAAAGTTCACTCTCATGCAGCTCCTAATGTCTGACAGCCAGGCTGAGGTCGCAAAGTGAAGTGGAAAAGTAGAGTTGAGAATCATCAACAAACATGTGGAAGTGGGCCCCATGTCTGCTGATGACATCCCCAAGATGGAGCATGTAGATGAGGAAGAGGAGGAGGATGAATCCCTGGGGTACCCCATAGGTAACCGGATGAGAGTGGGAGGAAAAACCACTTATTCAATCTACAGTATCAAAAGTGCAAAATACTGCAGATGCTGGAAATCTGAAACAACAATAGAAGTCGCTGGGAACACTCAGCAGGTCAAGCAGCATCTATGGAGAAAGGAAAAGTGAGTCAACATTTCGGGACCACGACCCTTCATCAGAACTTTGAGTTGAAAGAAACTAATGAAAACTGATAGCAATAAAACAAAACTACATTAGTAAAGCATCTTTCAAATTGGGAGGACATTTCAAGGTGCTGGAGAGTCAGTTTTACAGCTGGGGTCGGGAATAATGGAAGGGAGGGAAGGGGCGTGACTATTGGCATGGTCCAAGACGAGAGTCTTGAGGTGGGATTTGAAGGAGGCTAGGGATGGGGCAAAGTGGAGGGATTGCGGGATTCCAAAGGATGGGGATGGAGTGGCTGAAGGCTCGCCCATTCAGAACCGAGGCAGAGGGAAGCTAGTAGGGTGGAGACTTTAAAGGTGTAGCTAGGGGGGTGGGAGGTTTTGGTGGCGGGGATGTGCAGTGCTATGAGTTGATTTACAGATAAATACCTATTAATTTTGATAGCAATTTAGTGTCCAGAATTTTGGCAAATTCTTAAATATATCTTTCATTTCATGCAAAGTAAAGTGACTGTGACTGTGGGAGCCAATTTGCTCACAGCCATGAAGTAATAGTCACCTTCCACTTTCCTCTCCCCACTCGCTCAATGTCAGACTCCTCCACTCCTCCACAAGCACACTCGAACAATATCCTGCATGAAGGGCACAATATAAATGTAAATTGTTGTTTTTGTTGTTATTATGTTACCTTGGGATCATTGGCTAGACTTGTTTTGAAATAGAGCCAGGGATTTCTAAAGCCCCTTGGCTCTATTTTTAAAGTCTGCTTGAACAGACAGATGGAAGCTTGGCTTCATCTACAAAAGGACAACAATTCTGCCAATTAACTGGACTGAAGTGTTAACCTCAATTGTGAACTCAAATCCCAATGTGGGGCTTGAACTTCTTACTAGGCGGCTGTTACCGACTGATCCAGACTAACATCAAATATTTAATTGCTTGACAAATAATGCTTGAATACTACTTTGACAAGGTGAATTTCCACCTGAGTCTAGATTTACTTAGGTAACTATTCAGTGTTCAGAATTGGGCAAGTTCTGAAATATACCTTTCATTTGAAGCTGGTTTTCTATATGATCACATTGAAAAACACTTTAGGAAAAGACTCAATTCAGGTATTTGCTAAATTTTGGATTTTCTGAAATGCTGCATAGAGTAAACTCTCTGAAAAATTCCAGGTGGAATTTTTCCTCCAACGATTTTCTTTAAAGATATATGAATATGTTTCCTTAGTAAAATTCAGTTGCATGTCCCCCACTCCCTCTTGACCTTCTTAAACCTTACCAATCCTCCCCCTCTTTCCACCTGGCTTGGTTCTCAGCTCCTCACCCTGCCTGCCTGCCCCACCTTCATCAATTAGTCCGCTTACTGTCTTAATTGTTTCATCAATTAGTTGGCTTACCCTCTCTCGGGGACTGCATCTGCAGTCCCTTCACACTATTTGTCTCCTTCAAGGTCCAGCTCCAGACCTTCCACTTTGACCAAGCCTTTGGTCATTTCAGCATCTTGGTCGTCCTGACGTGAAAGGCACTATACAAGTATAATTTTGTTGTTGTTTTTTGTTGTTGTCCTGTTGTATGATGACACCTCTCAAATATGAGACATACTTTTCACTCCAAATTTGAAAAGTTTCAACTTTGTTCACAGTTAACAGCCTCTTCCTCTAATTCAATCCTCTGCTCTGGGCTCTCAATCCTCCAGGTGTTTTTCATTGGATCTTCAAGATACTATAACATGATTTTTCTCAACAACAATCGCCTGTTTTACATCTGAACTTAAAGAATATCTTCCTCTTTTTAAACAAAGTTTAAAATTCCTTTTTTAAAAAAACTATACTCCTTACTCCTGTTCTTAAATCTGTACCTTGCAGTTTTTGTTAAATATAAAGATTTTTCTCTTGCTCAATCTTTCTTCAAACACTTTTGTCTCTCTCCTCTTGTCTGCATTAATCTGGATTTCTTTTTCAATCCTTTTTCCTTCTTGACTTTGGCCTTTGTGTTCCTTCTGTACATTCCTCCTTTCATTATGTATGACCTGGGTGTGTTCCTTTCTTCGCTTATGTTTTCTTTTTCTAACACCTGCTTGGCCTTATTTTGTATTCTGAACCATATTCCATCTCCCACAGACCCATCATACAAGTTCTGGTCTCCTGCTGATTTTATTTCCATTGAGACAGTGCCTGCTTCATTACCTTTGTCTGCTTCTGGCTGTTGACCACATTTGCATTTTTTGGATATGTGAATATGGTTCTGGATTTGTGGAGTCGTGTAGCTCGGTGGTTAGAGCATTCGCCTTAGTGAGACCTATGTTCGAATCCAGGCAGGGCAAAACCTTGGGTAAGTTTCCTTACTCCTCACACCTAACAATGATCCGTCAAAAAAAAACTATAATATAGTTTTCAATCCATGACTGTTTGTGGGATACTGTTGTGCGTAATTGGCTGCCGCATTTCGCCCACAAATATGCAGTAAAATTCACTTTACAGTATATTCTGTGAAGCATTTTGAGACTTCTATAAGCTGTGAGAAGCGCTATATCAAATGCAAGGATTTTTATGATTATTATTATTGATAATATGTGACCTTAATAAAATTCAGTTTCATGGATATTTAGATTTCAAAAAATGAGCCAGGCTGACATCAAAATGCTTTTGATGTCAGCCTGGCTCATTCTTGCCTCCGAGTCAAAAGGTTGTGCGTTCTAGCTCCACATTGGGACTTTGAACTCATATCGTCTAGCCTGACATTCTGTACTGTATTTCTGGAGGTGCTGTCCTTTGAATGAGATGTTAAACTAAGATCTCATCTGCTACTTCAGGTGGATGTTAATGATCCTGTAACACCATTCGAAAAGAAAATGATTTTTTTTTCCTGATGTCTCAGCCAACAATCCTCCAGATAAAATTGGCTATTCACTTTGCAGCTACAACAACAAGAACTTGCACTTAAAAAGTGCCCTCCACACAGGGTAGCATCTCAGGGCTATTTGGGGAATGTTGATGTGGGCGAATAGGCTGTAGTGTTCACCTATAATTACACAGTCACTACACTTTATAGTAAATTCTATGAAGCTCTTTGAACTATTTTGATGCGGTGATGAAGTGTGATATCAAATGCCAGAATTATTATTATGTGATGCAAACTAGCTTTCTTCCCAGAACAGTCACATATGGTCCAAAACAAGAGAACTATTTGTGAGAGCAAACTATTGCAGTCTTTATTTTTAGATATCAAAGCCAGTTTGGCAGAATTTTGTGTACTCATCAAAAAGACTTGTTCAATATGGTGAGGATGCACAAAAGAAATAATTCAGACAATGATAGAATGAAAAAGTCTGTCAGCAATGAAAATTTGATGAAAAATTTTGTGAAAAATAGTGTAGAAGCATTTTTGAAAGTGAAGTTTTGAAGCCTTTTGACATCCTTTGTATTATGAATATATTGAAGGTAGGCAACATGGCATGCTCAAGAGAGGAAATGCTGGGAAATAGTTTGCTGGCAGAAACTCTATAAAACAGCAAGACAACTGGATAATAGATACTGCCAGAAAAGGTGATGGGAAACATATCGAGGAACAGATACAAACACTGGAAGACTTTTGAATGCTGATATGTTGTGGCACAAACTATTTTTAATTGGCAGACTGCCAAGAAATATCTGCTAAACATTCAGTGGAGTGTTTGCAAAATAGTTTTAAATGGTTGCTGATATTGCAATTTTTTGAGATGCTTATGCATTTATTCAACAGATCAAAGCTCATTAAGTTGATTTGGCTATTGAAAACTCATTTGTACATAACCTAAGATTTATAAATTTTTGAAGCTTGCTGTATTTCAGCAATAAAACTCACTACTTTTGCTAAATGCTCTTTCGTTGCTCTGCTTCTAACTCCATCCCCTCCAAGATGCTACTTCAAATGAAGGGCACTATATAAATGCATGTTGTTGGACGCTGGAGGATGTGAAAGATTTTGATTGAAACTGAGTTCTATTCTCTTTTAATTCATACAATGACAGTTACTGACTTTGTGCATTCAGGTTCTTACCTGAATGCACAATATAAGACAGCAATTCTATTCATTCCTCTTTTATAGACAGCTTTGAATGTCATGCAAAATTTGCCCTGTCAACAATTGTTTTGCCTTTACTACAGCAAGGGAGTTTACTAGTCCAAAATTTAGACAAATCTTCAGCTAGAAGATCACTGAATAAAAACTGTAAGCTCATCTGTTTGTTAGTATGGCCTGTGACAATTTTCTCTGCTCTTTTCAGGACATTTTTCATAACGATAATGAAAAATGGCACATTTTTCAGTTTTGCTCTACATTTGTTCAAATTCATATTGTTCTATCAATCCATAAAACACACAGACACTGCACTTTGCAGTGCAGTGTATATCATGTAAAGCGTTTTGAGGCAAGATACAGACTAGAAAAGCGTTATACCAAGTGTAAGGATTGTTCTTTTTTATTATTGTTGTTAAACATTAAACAAACTCGCAAACATTTCTTCAGATTTTACTAAGATGTAAATATTATTCTGGACAAAACACTGCAATGGGAGTAATCTTTCATATCTGTGGGTGGAATTACACCAATATAGGGTTTTCCATCAATTTTCAGGGTTATAAAACAGATCTGACATATCTGTCAAGACATGTACTGTACAGTACTTTAATGAGGCAAAAATCTGAATTCAGATGCAGTAATTGGCATATGAGAAAATGAACGTAGCCACTTGAACTGCACGAATAACCACATTTTTCCTGACCAGATATTCATAGAGTGGAAAATAACAACTGAAAATTCTAGTGAAGATCGTCATTGCAGTGATTTCACTTTTGCAAAACCCAATAGAAATTCACCCACAAAATACACTGTCAATTTACTTCATAGCATACTTTGTTAAGTGCTTTGAAATGTTTCAACAACATGATAAGGCACTATATCAAATGCCAGGATTTCTCTATCCAAAGAAACTCTTGAATACATCACGATAAATTAAAACACACTATCAAGTTAAACACAAATAATTGGTTTCAAACACATTTAAGGTGTCAGTCAGCCAACTAAGCTGATAGCACTCTCGTCTCTGAGTCAGACGGTTATGGGTTTAAGGCCCACACCAGCACATAATAATAATAATAATAATAATCCTTGCATTTTGCTATAGCGCTTTTCATGTCTTCTAGACGTCCAAAACCACTTCACAGAATATATTATAAAATGAATTGACTATATATTTGTGGGTGAAACGTGGCAGACAATTGTGGTTAGCAGTGACCCACAAACAATTGTGGATTGAGTAATCGAATTATCATTCCCGGCCAGTGAGAAACATGGGCAAGTTTCATTACTCTACATGCCTCTGTTTACCTAGAATTGTATTATGCAGGAAACTGGTTGTTAGTCGAGTGGTGGATTGCATTTCTGGTAATAATAATCCCTTCTCAAAAAAAAATCCCTTCTCAATCCACAGCTGTTTGTGGGACACTGCTGTGCACAATTGGCTGTCACGTTTTGCCCACAAAATATGGCCAATTCACTTTACAGTAGGGTCCGACGATATATCGATATATCGCTAAAACCCGATATAATTTTCATATCAATACGCCGATATAGGCATTTCAAAAATATCGATATATCGAAAAAGTCGATATATCGAGGTAAAAGATCGGAATCCGCGCACACTGAACTACAAGACCCAGAATGCTCATTTCTACACACAATGCACAGACCGAGGTGCAAAGCCGCCATATTGTATTCATAGTCCTCGAATACAATATACAGGTATGCAAGGGGTGGGGGGAGGGGGGAGAGACGGCTGGGTGGGGGGGTGGGGGCATGGGAGAGACAGCTAGGTGGGATGAAGGGGAGAGAGACGGCTAGGGGGGGAGGGGGAGAGAGACGGCTGGGTGGGGAGGGGGAGAGAGACGGCTGGGGGGGGTGAGGGGGAGAGAGACGGCTGCGGGGGGTGCGGAGGGGGAGAGAGATGGCTGGGGGAGGGGGTTGGGGGGAGAGACGGGGTGGATGTGATAATATACAGATAGATAGAGATGGGGGGGATGTGAGAGAGGAGAGAGACACAGAGACAGACAGAAAAACACAGAGATGGAGAGTGTGAGAGACACAGAGAGAGAAAGACATTTACCTCCTGAGTAGATAGGCCCCAAATGCGCGCTCACCCGGAATGCGCGCGCACCCGGAATGCACGCGCTGCGCGAATGCGCAGTACGAAAAACCCGAAAATATCGATATTTCGGTATATCTCGATATGAGCCCATCAATATATCTAAATTGGAAATTTTCCATATCGACAGACCCTACTTTACAGTATACAGTATTCTGTGAAACATTTTGAAATGTGTTAAAGACATGATAAGGCACTATATCACATGCAAGAATTCTTATTATTATATTACAGTATTACAATATTATAGGCTGACACTGTAATTTGCTACTGTTTGCATATAACATATAGCTACAATATAACATCCAGAGTGGAGTTCCTTCAGGTTGGCGTAACGAACTTCCTGTTACCGGAGAACATAACCTACATTTGTTATTAAGGGAGTTTGTAAAGAAATGCCAGAATTTAGATTAATGCAAGATTGAATAATAATAATAATAATAATACTCCTTGTATTTGATAGAGAGCTTTTCACATCTTAGCGACGTCTCAAAGTGCTTCACAGAATATACTGTAAAGTGAATTGACTGTATATTTTGTGGACGAAACGCACCAGCCAATTGCGCACAGCATGTAGACTTTTCTTCCTGGTTGCGTTGAAATTATAGATTTCCTAAACAGATTGCATTACTTATATGAGGAACAAAGATAAAATGTGTTTGGAAATACCCCTGACTTTTGAAAAAAATGGTTAAGTCCAAGGATTTAAATGCCGCAATTATTGTTTACCGCACAGTACTGGTTTAACTCAATTGGCATCATATAAAGTGATAACCAAACACTGGCTCAGGTAACAGGATATAAGAACCAGTGGCCAATAGGTAGAATCCAAGGTAGAAATCCAGTTGTGATTATAACCATTTTGTATTGTTCGCAGTTCTGTTCTTTGGATGAGATGTTAATTCCCAAGTTTCATTTGCCTATTCAAGTGGATATTGGAGCTGTTTGGTCACTTAATGACTGTTTGTGCAATGCTGCTATGTGCAAATTCGCTGCTGTGTTCATCTACAAATGCACAGTCATTACACTTCACAGTAAAATCCTGTAACATTATGTGCTTTGAGATGTCTTGATGGTAAGGTGAAATATCAAATGCAAGAATTATTGCTAATGTTTACATGGTGCTCCTTCCACATTATGCAGTGATACAAGAGTAGTACTGAGTCATTCCCAATTTCATCCACCCTAATAGTTGCCCCCTACAGAGCAACAATGTAAGTTACTAGAAGATAAGAATTAGGAGCAGGAGTAGGCCATTCGGCCCTTCAAGCCTGCTCCTCCATTCAATAAGATCATGGCTGATCTTCTTACCTAACTCTAATTACCTGCCCTATCCCCATATCCCCTAATCTCTCTATTTTTCAAAAATCTATCAGTCTCAGCCTTGAAAATGTTCAAGGACTGAGCATCTACAGCCTTCTGGGGTAGTGAATTCCATAAATTCACTACCCTCTAAGTGAAGAAATATTTCCTCAACTCTGTTCTAAAAAGCTGACCCTTAATTTTAAGACTGTGACCCCTGGTTATAGATTCTCCTACCAGGGGAAACAGTCCCTCTCTGTCTACTTTATCTAGCCCTTTAATAATCTTATATGTTTCAATAAGATCCCCCCGAATTCTTCTGTACTCTCGAGAATACAGCCCTAGTTTATTCAATCTATCCTCATGGGTCAGTCCCCTCATCCCAGGAACTAACCTAGTGAATCTACGCTGCATCCCCTCTAAGGCAAGTATGTCCTTTTTTAAATGAGACCAAAACTGTACACAACACTCTAGGTGCGGTCTCACCAAAGCCCTATACAGTTGCAGCAAGATTTCCCTACTCTTGTACTCTAAACCTTTTGAAATGAACGCTAGCATGCTATTCGCCTTCTTAGTTGCTTGCTGCACCTGCAAACTAACTTTTTGAGACTGGTGTACAAGGACACCCAAATCCCTTTGAACACTAACACTATCTAACTTCTCCCCCTCTATTTTTTTATTCTTGCTACCTAGGTGGTACAACATCGATACAACAAACACAATCTACTGCTGGAGTCGGGTAGATCAGCAGGTCATAGAATCATAGAATCATAGAATTTTACGGCACAAAAGGAGGCCATTCGGCCCATCTAGTCTGTGCCGGCTCTTTGAAAAGAGCGATTCAATCCCACTGCCCTGCCCGCTCCCCATAGCCTAATAGACCCGTTCTCCCTAAATAAAGATCTAATTCCCTTTTAAAAGTTGTTATCGAATCAGCCTCCACCACCTTTTCAGGCAATGCATTCCAGATTCGAACAACTCGCTGAGTGAAAACATTTCTCCTCAGCTCCCCTCTACTGCGCCTTGAAACTATTTTAAATCTGTGACCACGAGTCACAGATTCACCCACGAGTGGAAATAGTTTTTCTCTATTTGCCCTGTCGAAACCCCTCATGATCTTATAAACCTCTATTAGGTCTCCCCTCAATCTTCTCTGCTCCAGAGAGAATAACCCTAGCCTATCTAGCCTCTCCTCATAGCTGAAGTCCCTCAATCCTGGTACCATCCTAGTAAATCTTCGTTGTACCCTTTCCAATGCCTTCACATCCTTTCTGTAGTGTGGTGACCAGAATTGAACACAGTATTCCAGCTGAGGCCTCACCAAAGTCCTATAGAGGTTAGTCAGCACTTCCTGACTTTTGTACTCTATACCCCTATTTATTTTAAGGTCAATTGACAATTAAATTAAAACCAAATTTCTGAGCATTATAAATTACTGATATCTAGAAACGTTTGCTCCATTTTCTCTTTGTAGTGGTGTGTTGTACATGCAGAGAAACTACAGTACTTTTAATAAGCATTTCGGTGTTTCAACAACAATAAAATTACATTGATAGAAGGCCATTCATCACATCGGGAGGACTTATCAAATATAGATGATACTGAACATGTGCACACAAGCATCAGGAGCAGGAAGGAATGTGGGCATGAAGCCAACTGAACTGAAGATTAAATGTTTTCCTAAAAATAGTATGATTCTTATAAATACAACAGAGTGCAGTGTGTTGCACACAAAAATCAGTGATATACATGATTAGGAAGCAAGGAGTAATTTTCACCACTAATAAATAAAATGCACATAACAAGAGCTATCCAAAAGTTAAATCACAAACTTTCCAGCTGTCAAGACTCCTGTATTGAACAGTTTAACCATGTTGTATTGTGACGTCATCTGACATAATACTGCTAGAGCTGCCCTTATCTCCATCCACATTTATCATTTGGTTTATTAATTGAGAAAAATATTTAAAATACTTGTCTGAGGCAACACATTGGTGGTTGGTTCATGGGAAAAGGGGGAGGAAGAAGGTTTCTCTGTCTCAGTACAATTCATATCTGGTTCTGAAGGTGTTTCTAAATTTGATATGCCAGTCAAACCCCATTATCAAAAGTATTTCCTTCAGTATTTACTAGTAGTGTAAATGGCAAGGATCTAGAGCAGGTTATTGCTGTGCTCTGCTGTTAACCAGGCCTTCTCAGAAAGAGCCCAGTCCATTTGCCATAAATCTTTCTTTTTTTTTTGCAATTCAGCTAATATACTATTAATTCCATGTGCTTTCCTTCTCTTTAAAGACCCATATGAGGAATTTTACCAAATGCTTTCTGAAATCAAAATAAATGGTAGAGGAAACATAGCATGTGATGTGATGATTATTACAAACGTACTACTTTCTGCCCTGCCCCACTGCACCGCTATGTCCACAGAAAAACCTTTGTGTATTGAATTTAGTTATCTCCTTAAAGCTTTCTACAGAATTGTGAAGCATGGCATAGCCTGTAAATGTTGACTATACTTTCTGGCTCCTTTTGCTTTTTAGATTAACATCAATAACTTCATGCAAAAAAAACTCCTTGAGCTTTTATTCCATTACTGTACTATTAAACTCAGTGGTTTACCATTCCCCTCGGTTTACAATCATAGCTCCCTCTTTCTTTGAATATTTTGATTCTATTAGTTACCCCTTCATTTTTTATGCATGTACTGAGGTCCCGCTTGCCTAATCAGGTGGATATTAAAGGTATCTGCCAACATGGAAGCCGATATATAAACGTAAATTTGTATTGCATTGAATCCAAAGGATTATTCGAAAAGATATATCTTTGATAACTGAGTATATCAACTCAAATTCAGTTTTGAAATGATCTGTTTCCTGTTTTAGCCTTGCCAGTTACTGAAACTAGGGACTCTTCCCACTCAGCTCCTGTTAACCCTACAAGCCAAAGCCTTAATTGATAGGGTGGTCCTAGTTGGACAAGCAGCGGGAAGCTTGCCAAATAGTGATCTCAATGGTAAACTATGCAGTAACCGGAGTATTCCAACACGCACGATGGGATTTCTAAGGCCTGGCTCTCGCCAACCTGCATTTACTACTCTCTGGAATTAGGGAAGCAGTATGTGTTCCTCCGGGGAGAGAGTGCACATTCTATTTGGGATACAGAGGGCATTTCATGTGTAGGCAACCATCCACATGTGGAACTCAAAGTGTGGTTTGGATCATTTTAAATATGGTGATGGGTTCACGGATGTGTCAGACACCTGGCTGACCAAAACAAATCTCTCCACTGCTGAAAAGATTTATCCAGCTTCACTATTTTGGGTGAGGGGAATTTTGTTAAATTCAACTTCCTCAACTCACTGCCATTGTTGTTTCCACCATTCACACATGACCTGGGTGGGTCTTATCCTCATTACAGGTCAATTAGTATTACAAGTCCATTGTGTACATAATCCGTTTAATCCTACTTTTGTCCCACTTCCTTTGCAGAATGTGTGCTTTGAATCTGAAGCCATCAGCTTTGTCAGCACTTTTCACCCTGTTTACAGGGATTGTAAATGGGTTTTTACTTGCATTGATGATAACCAAGATGTTGGGGCCTATTTGGGGATTGGTACTTACCCCCGTAGCAAATGATGCCATGTCACCATCTCACCCATTCCAGTCTCTTGTTCAACCACCAGAGGGTTGAATATTCTTGAGGTATTTCTTGCACAATGGGTATGGAATATTACTAATCAACCACCGACTCACGTTTGAAGACATTTGTTTTGGAGCAGAGTGAAAGCTCATTTTAATCCCCACCATTACCACCCACAACAAAAAAAAACACACATTTATATATCTCCCTTGAAGCAGGACAATGGTTTGAAGCATTGTACAATAGAAAGGCTGGACAGTGAGCGTGGAAGAGGAGGAGGAGGAGGAAATGACTATAGATAGGTCCAGTTAAAGTAGGATTTAAAATACATACAAAATGGTGAGATGGAGGGATTGAGGCAGGGAGTACCAGAGATTAGGAATAGAGTGACTGAACGCCATTGATTGTGTAATGGAGGTTATGGAGTTGGTGAAGGGGGTAGCAGAGTAATGGTAGACGAGCAGGTCAAAGAGTTAGGAAGCTGCTTGGGAGAAAATTATATGTGAGGCGGTGATCTCAAATCAAACTTTTTGGAGATTTGGCAAGGGTTGGGTTGACTGCTATAATTGAAGTGTAGAGTTTGATATGGGTGAGAATGCAGGAGGCAGAGTTTTGTATCAGCGCTGGTAAAACCAACACGGCTGTGAGCAATTATTCACTTTTCCTTTATAAAATACCTTAGGAAACAGCTGGTGTTGGATGTCCTGCATGTTATTCTCTATGCAATTGCAAGACATTTTTTTCTTATAAACATTTCTGGTCCTCCCTTGTAAAAAAGTACCATGGTTATGGTGGTAGTACCATGGTACTACTATGATACTACCATAGTACTACCACCATTACCATGGTACTTTTTTATAAGAGTCTTTACCAGACTACACTGCTACTCACATTGGCTGCTACTAAGATACTGAATATGCTGCTTCAAGCACTGAATATCTGAAATGCACTGACAATGCATTCATTTTCCATTCCAGAACCTACCATTGGGGAATATCCCAGGTAGTGAAACACTCATTCCTTAGGTTTGTTGAGCAAGAAATTGCACCTTGATCCAACTAGACATTGGTAAGCCTTTCCTCTTCATTGCACTTCAGTGTCTATTGCGCAATGTATCAAATCAACTTCTCAGTTAACCTTAGTTGGATTTATAGTTTGTCAATTGTAATAGTCCACGGGAAAAGTTTGTGGGTCAACATATGTAAATAAGCATCCTTAATTACTTGTGATGCTCCAAATGTTTGCATTCACTATTTATTTTCATAATTAAGGACAGACAAATGTGTTTGTAACCTAGTTAACCCAACATGAACATAAATGTATTCCAGGTCCTGTTTTTTAAAGATAAAGAACCAATATATTTTGGGTCAGCCAGGTGTCTGACACATGCAGAAGAAACCCATCGCTTTGCACGATTATTTTCCTCACTTTCAAATGCCTCTTATGAGTGGCCTCTTATCTGTGGCCTCTTATGAGTATCCATACCAAACTGAGAGTTCCATGTATCCCACCTATACGTGGAAATTCCAGAGATACATATTGAATGATTAATTCATTTTACGACATTGCTATTCTAAGCTATTCTAAATGTAAAAATGACAGTACTGAACAGAGGGTTCAGTACTGCCTGAATGGGTGTATGACAGTATTCTGTTCAGTGCTGTCATATACACATTTAGAGTAGCTTGAGTGAAGAACTTTAACAATACAGCTCAATGTGTTTTCCATTTACTGACTTTTAAATTTGTAGATGTTAAAAATTAACCGGGTGGAAGATCAGGTTTCCAAAATCACATGTGTTTGTTTGGACTTAAATCTGGTGTTTTGTTAAAAAAAGAGTATTCTTACAGCAGAGCTAGATTTCAGTCTGCAGAAAACAACCAGCTTCTCCAACTGATCAATTTACAGATTGTATTTATTTCTGCTTAAAGAGTCCACAAAACAATTGTTTTATTTGTAAAAACCACATTCCATGAAATCCAACCCTTTTAATGGTGCAATACCAGAAGGGCTTTGTGTAGCGCTGTAAGATGTTTTTGACATTATAGGCGCTGTATAATTCTCATTTTGTTCTACTGGCTCTTCATTCTCTAGCAGATTGAGTTCATGATTATTTCCCTCACTTTCAAATGCCTCTATGCTCCACCTACCTCTGTGACCTCCTGCCCTACTGCCCCAGACACTCTCTCTGCTCAGGGAGTACCAGCCTGCATCATGTTTCAGCATGATTGGATGATGAGGCTTCGACTCTGCTGCTCCCTCCCTCTGGAACTGGGAATATCTCATTTTTCTCCCTCCCTTTCTGCCTCCAAAAGAAGACTGAAGAATATAATCCTTCAATCATGCTTTCAACCACATTTCCCATCCAATGGAGGCCTGCAGAGTAGTGGTTACCAACAACGACAACAACAAAATTACATTTATATAGCACTTTCATGTCTGGAAGATGTCCGAAGGTGCTGTATCCCCCCTACCCTGCCCCTCTCCCTTGCTCGGGTCCCAACCTGACTGTTCAGTGCCTTGGGACTTCTTCCCGAGGTAAAAGGCACTCTACAAATGTAATTTTGTTGTTGTTTGCCTCACGTAAGATCAGGATGCCACTTTAGTGTAGTGCTGGGGTAGGGTTGCATTGTAAGAGCTGCTGTCACCAAATGAATCTTTGAGCCACTGTCCCATTTGCCCATTCATACGAACATGGCAAATCCTATGGACAACTCAAAAAGACAAAGTAGTTTCTCCTGGTGTTCTGGCTAACAATCTCTCAGGTAAAATTGTTTATTCATCACAAAGTACTTTGAGACATCCTCCTGATGTGAAAGGCAATATATCAAATATAATGAATATTATCAATACTTATTATCCTCTTTTTCTTTGCTAGAATTGGAGAGAGCAGAGTGATCGAGAAGAACCATTCACAATAACAGAAGCAGCCCATTTGGTTTATATTATCACTTGGTTTGCAGGATTAGTTTTATGGAAAAAAAAGCAGATACTAAATCCGCAATGAATAATTTGTTCATAGGGTGAAAAACAGGCTGGAAAGACATCGCAAAACTGATACAAAATATATACAAGGGTCCTATGCACTCAATTAAGATTCACACAGATAACATTATCAGAAAGTGCTGAAGCATAGCAAATTGCACGATAAGAAGGGAAGATTGTACCGTAATTTACAGACTGCTTCAGACAGGCTTCGAGAGCTTTGCCTTCCTTTTTCAATGAGAATAATGGGAGGGTAAGGGGGCCCAGGCTAGGAAAGTTTCAATCCTAGTTCTCATTGAGTGCTGAAGTACAATTATTCAACCACTCAACTATAGGCCCAGATGGATCTTACCCCTAGACTGTGGTTTAGAATTAACACATCTGTTCATACTCTAACAATGAGAGTTTTAACGCTGACTGCTGGGCAATCCAGGTGGGATTTATTGCAGCTAAACCTATTTGGCAACAATATACTGAGGAGCTGCAGTGTTCTGACACATCATAAAACAATACAGCTGCGTAAAAGATTTAACAAGTCAATAATGTGATGGGTTTAAGCTACTATGTTAATGTATTGTATTGTTACACTGGAGCATTAATGAGTATGCAGAAAAAGAGTTCTGTCGACCTGTGGCTTAAAGAGAGGACCACATTCAAGTATTTATTTGCATTTCCAATCATTTGAAATCCTAAACTCTGCCAGTCTCGTGTTTATTTCCCTAAATTTTGAAGGAGACGGAAGATTCTTATGTTAAACGATAGGTACAAATAATATATTCTGTGCAGGTGGTGCAGGTATATTCGATCGCAAGCTGTAACACAGAAGTCATAGGTAAACATCCACCAGAAGTTTTTAGCTTTTTTCATTCCAAAGAGCTAAATCCGATTTGCTTTACACAAGACTTGAAATGACCTTACCTGATCTGCACTGATGGGGTTACAAATGCACACTGCATGGTGCCAGCACAAGTCTCCCATGCCATCGGCGAATCTTTACGGCAGTCGCATTGAGAACAATATTGAGAACAGCAACAACAATTTACATTTTGCCTTTCACATCGAGGGGGATCCTCAAAGTCCTTTCTAAAGCTAACTGGGAAACTGAACTGGTATATGGTGGAGTGAAGGAAAGGTTGACCAAAAGGGTGGTATGGTTAAAAACAACAGTCATAAAGCAGAAGAGAAGAGGCAGAAGGCAGTCCTAGACAGTGGAGGCAGAATGGTTGAAAGTTCATCCAATCAACAACAACAAAATTACATTTTTAGAGTACCTTTCACGTCGGGAGGAAATCCTAAGGTGGAGTGGGACTCGAAGGCGATAGGAAGCAGGCCATTGTTTGTCAAGCAGAGGGTTACTGGAGGTAACAAAGACGGAGTGGGGCGAGAACTTGGAGAAATTTCAGACAAAGTTTCAATCAGGTTTCCTCAAACTGGAAATTTCAAACTATTCATAAGGTTAGTAATAATCCTTACATTTGATATAGTGCTTTTCACAACTTAATAATCCTTTGCATGAAACGTTAACCCAAGGTTTTATCTGTCTTTTCAGATGGATCCCTTGGCATTATTCGAAAAGAGAAAGGAGTCTCTCCTGGTGTCGTGGCAAACTGTCCTTCAAATAAATGTGGTCATTCATTTCATAGCTGTTGGTGGGATTTTGCTGTGTATAAATCGCTTTTCCATTTGCCTAGAAGTGTAGAGTCACTACCTTTTACAGTAAAAAATTCTGCAAAGCACTTTGACTAAAATGCTAAAATTATCTGCACCAAACTTTGCTCCCCCATTACCTCAGTCCTTGCCAGATGTCACCTGCTCCCTGTCCCGGAGAGGATCAATTTCAAGACCCTCACCCTTGATCTCAAATTCCTCCATTCCTCTGCACCCCAGGACCTCCTCGATCTCCTCTCTCATCAAACCAGCACCCATTGCCTTCGCTCCACCGGGTCTGGCCTCCTCCTTGTCCCCCGAATCCTCTGCTCCACCATCGGCGGCCGGGCCTTCAGCCACTATGCCTCGAAGCTCTGGAACTCCCTTCCGCACTCCCTTTGCCTCTCCCCATCTCTTCCCAATTTCAGGTCTCAGCTAAATACCTTTCTCTGCGATTGCGCCTTTGGTCACCTTTCTTCCCCCTTCCCTGGCTCAAGCCTGTGATTCATTATTATGAAGTGCTCTGTGACACTGTGGAGGGCTATATAAATCAAAGTTGTTGTTATAAAATGCTAATATCAAATGCAAGGACTATGTTTATTTACCTGCCTTCAAAGACCTCCATGTCTCTTCAACATCTTTGAATCTTTTTTTTTCTGGCTACAGTGTTAAATGCCCCTCTGTGAAAGACGATGTATGAATGCAAGTTGCGACTGTTGAATATAACAATACTTGCATTTGATATAGTGCCTTATCGTGTCATTGAGACATCTCAAAGCGCTTCACAGATTGTATTGCATAGTGGATTGACTGTGTGTTTTGCGGCTGGAAGATGCACCAACCCATGCAGAGAGACGAATAAAAATGCGAATTTAATTTCAAAGCAGACATTTTTCAGCTTTTACTCCGGAACTAACATCTGGTAAAACTGCTCTGGATCTCAGTGGATAAATGGACCATTTAGTGTGGTACTGAACCATACGGATCAGGAAGACCCCAGTTTTGGTCAGGCTTGTGTTGAGTTTCCTGATCTGGGCAGTGGGAATCCATTGATAGGCCTGGGATTGTATGGTTTTGCTGTTGTTGTAGTTATTGGTTGACCTCTTCTGGAATATTCCTTCGGAAATATGGAATCTTTTATTTTAAATGGTAACAATTATAAATTAATTACGGTGAAAATATGATACATGTCATTAAAACAAGCAGCAGATATGGGACTGTGCTCCTCACATATTGAAAATATTTTACCAAGAAGACCAGGCATTTCTGTTTTAAAGTGGGCTTCTGGTTTCAGTGAAGCACTAATGTATACAAAAAACAGTCACTGTAATTAGCGTGAATTGTGGTTAGTCCACAGCCTGACTTTATGTGCAGGTCAGTGGATACATCTCTTTCTAGACTTTGTACAGCAATGGAATGGATTAGGCTTGAACATGGATCGAATCATTGAGTCATACAATATTACAGCAGAGGGCATTCATCTTGTTTGCATCAAATTATTTCTGCTGTTTTCTTTGCACATGAGCCAATATTTCCTACTCTTCTACTTGCCATCCTTCAGATGAGATGTTAACCTGAGGTCCCAACAGCTTGTTCAGATGTTAAAGATCCCACAGCACCATTCAAAAAGAGAAGGGTGTTTCTTCCAGTGTTCTGACCAACAATCCCCAAAGTAAAAATACATGTTCCTTCACTCCATAGCTGTTTGTGGGACATTTCTGGGCACAACTGACTGCTGTGTTTTGCCTATACAATACACTCAATCCACTTTGAAATATATTCTGTGAAGCGCTTTAAGACATCTTAACAAAATGGTAAGGTGTCACATCAAATGCAAGGATTATTATTCTAATAGTTTCTCATACCCTTAATATTCCTCCACTTTAAGCATCCATCTGATTCCCTTTCTAAAAAATAAATTACAGGTTCTACTTCAACTACAGTTGTCCACCGTCCTCTGTGTAAAAAATATTCTCTCAGCTCCCCTTGAATTGCTTTTTGTGACTATCTTCGATCTGTGCCCTCTCATTACTGATTAGACATGCCAAGTTTTGATGGGAATTAAATACTGAAAATACAGTACAGTACTTGAGAATTTCCATAACAACATGATTCAACATATTTTGTATTAAGAACATAAGAACATAAGAATTAGGAGCAGGAATAGGCCATTCAGCCCCTCGAGCCTGCCCCGCCATTTGATAAGATCATGGCTGATCTTCTGACCTAACTCTAATTACCTGCCCTATCCCCATATCCACTAATCCATCTATATTTTAAAAATCTATCAGTATGAGCCTTAAAAAATGTTCAAGGACTGAGCATCTATGCCTTCTGGGGGTAGTGAATTCCATAAATTCACTACCCTTTGAGTGAAGAAATGTTTCCTCAACTCTGTTCTAAAAGGCTGACCCATAATTTTAAGATTATGATCCCTGGTTATAGATTCTCCTACCAGGGGAAACAGTCCCTCTCTGTCTACTTTATCCACCCCTTTAAGAATCTTATATGTTTCAATAAGATCTCCCCTAATTCTTCTGTACTCTAGAGAATACAGCCCTAGTCTATTCAACCTAGCCTCATAGGTCAGTCCCCTCATCCCAGGAACTAACCTAGTGAATCTACACTGCACCCCCTCTAAGGCAAGTATGTCCTTTATTAAGTAAGGAGACCAAAACTGCACACAATACTCTAGGTGCGGTCTCACCAAAGCCCTATACAGTTGCAGCAAGACTTCCCTCCTCTTGTACTGTAAAGCTTTTGTGATGAACGCTAACATGCCGTTTGCCTTCAGTTGCTTGCTGCACCTGCAAACTAACTTTTTGAGACTGGTGTACAAGGACACCCAAATCCCTTTGTACACTAACACTATCAACCTCTCCCCATCCAGAAAATAATTTGCTTTTTTATTTTTGCTACCAGGTGAATAATTTCACACTTCCCCACATTAAATTCCATCTGCCACCTACACGCCTACTCCCCTAGCCTATCTATATTTCATTGCAATCTTATTGCATCATCCTCACAGTGACTCTCCTACCTAGTTTAGTATCATCCGCGAATTTAGACATGTTACATTCAATGTCCTATTCCAGATAATTGATGTAAATTACAAAAAGCTGAGGCCCAAGCACTGATCCTTGTGGCACTCCACTAGTCACATCCTGCCAATTCGAGAATGACCCGTTTATCCCTACTCTGTTTTCTACCCGTTAGCCATTCTTCTATCCATGCTAATATGTTCCCATTAATCCCGTGGCCTTGACTTTGTGCAATAGCCTTTTGTGTGGCACTTTATCAAATGCCTTCTTAAAATCTAAATATACCACATCTACTGGTTCCCCCTTACCCAACCTGCTAGATACATCCTCAATAAACTTTAAAAGATTAGTTAAGCATGACTTCCCTTTTGTAAAGCCATGCTGCCTAATCTTGTTATGGTCTTCCAGGTATCCTATAACGACATCTTTGATTAAGGACTCAAGAATTTTGGAAATTACCTGAAGTCAGACTAACTGGTCTATATTAACTACTGAAATGTTTTGTTATCGATGATTGTTAAGACCTGTGTTCGAATCCAGGCAGGGCAGAACCTTGGGCAAGTTTCCTTATTCCACACGCCTAATAATCCCTCAAAAAAACAATAATAAATTGGTCATTTCAATCCACGACTGTTTGTGGGACACTCCAGTGCACAATTGGCTGCTGCTTTTAGTTCACACACATACAGTCAATTCACTTTACAGTGTACTGCATTCTGTGAAGTGCTTTGAGAAGTCTAGAAGGCATGAAAAATGCTATATTAAATGGAAGGATTATTATTATTATTGTGTGTTGGAGCTATACAAATGTAATTTTGTCGTTGTATTCTCTTCTCCAATTCAGGACTCAATCTACCTCATACATGCCTTCATTACACCCAGGCCTGACTTAGCCAAAGCCCTGCTTATTGGTCTTCCCAACACTTTTTCAAAACCTTATGGTCTAAAAATGTGTGCTTATCATTTCTGTTTGCAGAGCAGACTGGATGCTGAGCTAGTGGGAGGATCAAATCGTGTCACATCCTAGATGTAGCGACACTTTCTGACTGTAGAACTGGCTGCTGGCTCATAGCTCCACACAAATGGGCTTTAGAAGCTTCAAGCTGCCTCTGTACTGATATATCTTGGAACTGTGAGCTGCTGCTGTCTGATCTATGTGTTGAGCAGATCAATGTACAGCTAATATTTTCCACTCACTGTGCTCAGGTCCCATATTGCACTCATGTGCTGCTGCCTTACCTCTGTGTGAAACCAGGGCACTCAGTTTCACAAAGTTTTGAATGTCCTGAAGTCCGACCAATGTACTTCTCCAGCCGGTGTGCAATAAGGTCATGAGGGACACTGTGGCTAATGTGTCCCTTGAGTAATTATGGTGGATTTACCAGCTTGTAAGTTGTTTTCTGGAAGAATCCGTGAGAAGACTGGTAAAGTCTGTGCCAGCACAGTGTGACGGAGTCAGAATTTGTGTAATTCAGCACACGGATGTAATATGAGTGCGTTTTTCTTTAATGTAAAACTTACTATGTTGAAAGGCTGATGTAATAAGTGCTGGCTTTCTCTGTTGCTATTATCGCAGTAATTATTGTACTGTACTACATTATACACCTGAGAATGTTATTTTCATTGCAAGCTATACTGAAGATCAGGTTTCAAACAGGCGAGTGAAACTCAGAGATGAAAATCTACTTATGTAAGATTGCTGTGTGAATGGAAGTTTTAGTTGTTTGTTACAGGAAAAAAGGACACAAGACAGAGGATGAGGACTGAAAGAAGAATGGTGTTCTCCCCAGAATTATGCAGCAGAATGTCGGTCCTGTCACTGTTATAGGTAACTAGGTTACTCTTTTTCTTTATAAAATTTCCAAAAAGTACATGCATACTGCTGTCCTTCACTGAAAAATGTTTCAAATGGCATTACTAACGTATCCTATGGATCCTTTTTTGTTTCATGCATGTGCTCAGTAAAAATCTAAATTTATCACTGATGGCAGAATAGAAATATGAAACATGTGCTGTTAAATAATAATACTGTAGTAATGAGAGTTATGATGTTATTGCACGAAGAATAAAATAGACCTTGATCTAGCTTACTTTGGCCTGTGGTGATGACAGAGGAATGATTGACATCTGAGATGCTGTGAAGAATCACATTACACGCACTTTGTTATTGAACTGTTTGGAGACAGATGGCTACAGACCCTTTGAAAATGAATATTGAAAAATGCAGTATTTCCAATATCGGTGAAGTGCATGCTTGCATTTAAGATCAATGTTTTTGGCACGTGTGTAAGCTTTAACACAGACTGTGCAGCAATAATAGCCGTAGGCCGGAATAGAGCCGTGAGGTACAGCATCTGTAATAATAATATATAATAGTAATTCTTGCAATTGATATAGCACCTTATGCATACTATTGAGATGTCTCAAAGGATAATACGGTAATATGTTGCAAAGTGAATTAAATTTGGGCAAAATTTGCCATGTATTATTTGCGTGTATTGCTGTCACAGGTTGGAAAGAAGAGTTCTTGTGTGTTTTAATGTAGAATGTTTTACTGTCGGTCCTGCAGCAACTCACAGATTTCACCCACATTCCTCTATAAGCAACAAACCAAATTCTGATAATGAAAACTTTTAACGCAGTACAGTATGGTAAGTTGGTCAGTTACATTTGCATTGATGTAAAACAAAGCATTTCAAGGCACTTTGACAAAGTAATGTCTCACTCAATATCAACTGAAGAAAAGTTCCCTGAATAATTTCAGATACTCAACAACAACAACAACAAAATTGTATTTCTAGAGCGCCTTTCACGTCGGAAGGACATCCCGAGGCACGGAATACTTATCAATCCCAATACTTATCAATCCTTACATTTGGCAATCCAACAGTGACTTTTCTGTCAGGAGAGTGTCTCAAGTCACTTCATAATGTAGCGACTGTTTATTTTGCTGCCAATTTACTTACACCAATGTCACATAAACAGCCATGAAGTCAAGAACTGTACTTCCAACAATGCAGTGCTTCCCCAGCACACTATTGGTGTGGCAGTCTGGACTGCGAGTCCTACCGTACTTTGGAGAATCTACAGTTCAAAGTTACCAGGTAAGCCAGACCGATACCGCATTATAGTTTATAATTCAAATGCAAGAATTGTTATTAAGTATTATGAGTCCTGTACCTCAGTGGTTAGAGCACTCACTTTATAAGTGAGAGATTTGGGTTCAAACCTTGGGCAAGTTTCCTTCCTCCACACGCCTGATAATAATCCCTCAAAAATAAAATTGGTCAATTCAATCCACGACTGTTCGTGGTTCACTGCTATGCATAATTGGCTGTCACGTTTCGCCCACAAAATATACAATCAATTCACTTTACAGTATATACAGTATATTCTGTGAAGTGCTTTGAGACATCTTGAAGACCTGAAAAGCGCTATATCAAATGCAAGGATTGTTCTTATTAACATTAAAGGCATGAAAGTATCAGCCTAGTGAGTCAGAATGTTGTGGGTTCAATACCATCTGCTTTGTCCACTCCTTCCCCCTTTTCATATCCTTCCTAAAAACCTTTCTCTTTGAGCAGTCACCTCCTCACTGCACCTAGCTCGGTGTCAAGCACTGCCATTGTTAATCGCTTCAAGACCCAACACCATGTGAAGAGCACTATATAAATGCAAGTTGTTGTTTGAACTCACAAACTAGACTGATGCTCCAGTGCAGACTGATGCTCTGGTGGAAATTTGTTGCATTGTCAGAGGTGTAGTCCTTCTGATGAGACATTAAACCAAGGTTTTGGCAACTACTCAAAAAGTGAAAAGAGTTTCTCACAGTGTTCTCGCCAATAACCCTCCAGATAAAATTAGCCATTCACTTCATAGTTGTTGTGGGACTTTGCAAACTGGCTGCAACCAACTACGATCTACAAAATAAACAGTCGCGTTACACTTCATAATAAATTCTGTGAAGTGCTCTTAGATGACCTTCCAACATGAAATGTAAATATATAAAATGTAAATGTTATTATTATTGTGTTATCCTTCACTGAGCACCCAGAGTCACCAGAGCAGGCGTCCAACAGTTGGACCTTCTGTGTAGTTTCTATTGGTGGGTCTACCACTGGACCTATTTTAAATTGAAGCGCTTTGAGATGTCCTCCCAATGTGAAAGGAGCTGTAAAATGTAAAATTGACATTGTTGTAATTTCTTTTTCTCAATTTACAACAATGTGAAATTACAAACACAGATGCCAAATGACCCTGAGTTCAAGGACCAGACTCTCATTTCCCCTTTCAAACTGTCCTGCTGTAAACATTGAAATAACATCTGAGACAGGCCAGCGGAGACTCAGAAACAGAACTAACTCAATGGAACTATCGTCAGGGAAACAGGAATCGTGACATTTGATAATACGCCTTGAACTCAAATCTGGAGGCCAGTGAGGGGAGAGGCGAATATTGATGAAGTGAAGTCAGGAATGTTTTCTTTATGGGTAACATAAGAGGTGAGGTTTTCTAGAACTTTACAGTGATCTCGCAGAGTTCAATTGCCGGGTCCTGATGAAAGATTCAGTCGCTGTGACTGTTGTGAGTTCTGGGTTATGTTTCTGAGCTGGGAGAAGAAGTGGGAACTGAGCTTGAGACAGCACAGAACAAACTACTGTAACAAAATCACAGGTTTGGAAAAAATATTCTGTTGCACCAGTAACACAGAACAACAATAAAATTATATTTTTAGTGCATCTTTCCTGTTGGGAGCGACCAGGGCTCCCTCTGTCTCCTCGTCCTCCTTGACCTGTCTGCTGCGTTCGACACAGTCGATCACACCATCCTCCTCCAACGTCTTTCCTCCCACCTCAACCTACAAGGCACAGTCTTTGACTGGTTCCATTCCTACCTGACCCACCATCTACATTTTGTATCTTCTAACGGTTTCTCCTCAAACCCCCGCACAGTTTCTCATGGCATCCCCCAGGGCTCTGTCCTTGGTTCAAGATCCCTGTCCTCGTTTTCAAGGCCTTAACCGGCCTTGCCCCACCCTATCTATCCAATCTACTCTTCCCCTATAAGCCCACCTGGACCCTCTGTTCAGCAGGACTTGGTTTGCTCCAAGCGCCCCACTCGAACCGCCCCACCATCGGAGGCCGGGCCTTCAGTTTCTCCGCTCCCACCCTATAGAATTCCATCCCCCAATCCCTCTGCCTTGCTTCCTCCCTTTCCTCTTTGAAGGCCGGTTTGAAGACTTTCCTTTTCGACCGTGCCTTCTGTTCCCCCTTTAATTTTTCGACCTCCCCCACGTTTTTTACCCCCTCCTGTACACTCCCCTCCCAGCTTGGGTCACACGCCTCCTGTGCAGCGCCTTGGGACGTCCTCCCGACGTGAAAGGCGCTCTATAAGTCTAATTTGTTGTTGTTGTTGTTGGTAGGACGTCCCAAGCAACAGAACAAGATCACAAGAGTAGTATGGATGCAGAAGTCTAGGATGAGTTGATGAATTCAGAACTGCTGAAAATTATACATGTTTATAAATACCATAATTACCTTACTAATAATCCATCTGGTCCCTCCGCTTGGCATTCACATCTCCAACCTTGTCTACTCCACTATCTGTAGTTGGGCTTTCAGCTTTTCTGCCCCCACTTTCTAAAACTCTGGAGAGTTGTTAGGATGCAGAATTCCCTGCTGGCAGGATTGGTATTAGGTTTCAAGAGGGAACTAGAGAAATATCTGCAAAGGAGGGATATAACAATGATCATAATCCTAGCATTTGACATAGTACCATAACTTTTAGTTGAGACATCTGATAATGCTTCACAGAATATTTTGTAAAGTGTAGTTGTAAGTGTCATTGTAAAGGAACAGAGGGTTGGTGAGGAGAAGTGTTTTCATACAGTGAGTTGTTTGGATCTGGAATGCATTGCCTGAAAGTGTGGTGGAAACTGATTCAATAACAAGTTTTAAGAGAGAAGTAGATAGTTATTTAGTGAAGACATGTTTGCAGGGCTATGGGGAGAGGGATTGATTGGATATGTCTTTTCAAAAAGCTGGCACAGACATGATGGGCTGAATCTCTTCCTCTGTGTTGTATAATTCTATGATTCTATGTAGTGACTCTGTATTTTGTGGGCAAAATGTAGTAGCCAATTGCACACAACAATGTCCAACAAACAGTCATGGATTGTTTGACCACAAAGGATTACTCTGTAAACAACCCAACACAGATATAATGGGCAGAATTGCGTTCTACTATACTTTAACTTGATCTTTTCCAGTCCTGTAGTATTTTCTAGATAGACATCTGCGAAAATACCTTACTGCTTTATGAACAGAACTCATAAACGAGCAGGAAAATGAAGATTACAATTTTTTTTGCATGTAAATTGAGTTTGTTTTTAGTTTATTTCCTTTTGCAGCAAAGAACATTAATTCACGTTTAAATATGTAATTGAATAACAATAGAGCAATTGAGTGCTATAATTGAATAAAATAGAACAAAGCAGAAAGTGGAAATTAAGAGACTGAAACCCTCTAGTATCAGGTTTTGGAATGAGCTTGGCTCAGTTAGTATCTGTCACTTCTCAGTCAGATGGTTGTAGGTTCAAGCCCATGAGTTCTAGTCTAGACTAATACTTCAATGCAGTGTTAAAGGTACTGTCTTTTGGATGAAATGTATGAAACCGAGTTTGTGTCTGCCTGTTATTTTACCTTATACTATAGGAAATAAGAAAGGATTTCCCCCTGATGTCCAGGCCAATAATCTTTCAGATAAAATTAATCATTCATCTCATCTCTGTTTTTTACAACCTTCCTGTATGCAAAATTACTACTGTAAAACATAATTGCTGTGAACAACTGTGAGTGGGAACCGTGACTGAGATTTTCACTTTGTAGTCCAGAGGCAATAAGGCCAATTGTAGTCACTGAATTACTGGCTCAATTAACTGACAATTAACTCAATTAGCATATCAAAGAATCAAAGAATCTTTTTAATGTGTGCTCAGTGCCAAATTATGTGAAGCATTGAGCATTAGTTATTTGAATCATCAAAACAGTAGCTTTAACGGAGAGTATTATAATTTATCTGCAGGTTTTATGTTAATAATAAATATAATAATGTGCAGGCACAGCCATGACCAATTTTATTTGGGGGATTTTGGCCAGGATATCAGAAGAAAATCACTTCTCTTTTTAAAAGTGTAGTGACTGTTTATTTTGCACTCAATTTATTTACACTAATGTCACATGAACACCTACCTACCTACCTACCTACCTACCTACCTACCTACCTACCTACCTACCTACCTACCTACCTACCTACCTACCTACCTACCTACCTACCTACCTACCTACCTACCTACCTACCTACCTACCTACCTACCTACCTACCTACCTACCTACCTACCTACCTACCTACCTACCTACCTATCTGTATATTATCACATCCACCCCGTCTTCCCCCCCCACCATCTGTCCCCCCCACCATCCGTCTCTCCAACCCCATCCCCGCCTCCATTCCTCTCTCCCCCTACAACCCCCGCCGCCATCCCTCTCTCCCCCCACTCCCCCACCACCGTCCCTCTCTCTCCTCACTCCCCCACCACCGTCCCTCTCATCCCCCAACCCCCCCCGCTGCCGTCCCTCTCTCCCCCCCGCCGCCGTCCCTCTCTCCCCCCCGCCGCCGTCCCTCTCTCCCCCCCGCCGCCGTCCCTCTCTCCCCCCCGCCACCGTCCCTCTCTCCCCCCCGCCGCCGTCCCTCTCTCCCCCCCACTCGCCGCTGTCCCTCTCTCCCCCCCACCCACCGCCGTCCCTCTCTCACCCCCCCGCCGTCTCTCTCCCAACCCCCACCGCCCCCCGCCGTCTCTCTCCTCCACCCCCCACCCCTTGTATACTTGTATATTGTATTCGAGGACTATGAATGCAATAATAAGAACCGCACCTCCAATATAATGCAGCACACTGAGGCACCATATTAAAGTATCAGCCTGGATTACATGAGTTCCAAATCCCATCATAAGATTTGAACCCACAATGTTCTGGCTCAGGTGTGAGTGTTACCAACTGAGCTAGACTGACAGATGAAAGTGAAGCTGTACTGTGTGAAAATCCCATCATTACAATTTTTAATAAAAGTACTACAGACATATACAGCATGATTGTATTATGTTGCCCTCAGGAGCCTCCTGTACTTGTGCATTATTTACAATGCTGTCAACCGGTGCCCTCAGTATTCCCATAGCTCTATCACCACATTATCACAGATATTATCAGGTGCTGTATTGATAGGTTACCAAAAACTGATAACATAATAGTGAAGAACCAATAGGAAATTGCTGTGGGCAATTGGGCCGTCATATTCACCTGGTTGAGCAGCTCAGCTCCTGGATGTTGGGAGTGTGCACTCTACAGATTTTAAAATCAGCGTCACAAACAATATTGTTAATCGAGCATTTGATATAGGACCTGTAATAACAACAAACAACAACAAAATTGCATTTGTAGAGAGCATTTCACGTCGGGAGTGAGTCCCAAGGCAGGTGTGAACAGTCAGGACGGAACCCGAGCAAGGGAGAGGGGCAGGATGGAGTAAGGGTGGGTGGGGAGGGGGGTGGAGAGTAAGGAGGGGAGGGAAGTAGTTGGTAGGGCAGCAGAAGGCACGGTCGAAGAGATAACATCAAACCTCCTCAAAGCACTTTACAGCTTTCTGTAAAATGTAGGGATTATATACTGTATTTGAAGCATCAATGCTGCAGTCAATTTACACACAGTAATTTATCACAAGTGCTAATCAATTTTATCTGGAGGATTGTTGTCCAGATATGGAGAGAAACTCCTCGCGTTTCAAATACAATAAATCCAGTTTATCTTTATAAATTGTATAATGGGTAAATCGTACATCTACCAGCATCCCATTCAAAACCACCTAAATTTACTTGCACTAGTCATATTTATTACCATCTAACACTAACTACCCTATCTTCCATTACTCCCACATTTACCAGCTGCATTGATTAATGCGCACTTACCGGTCAGCTGCGTTGAATCGCAGGAAATGTAGTTTTGCATACGCAGAAGAACGTGATTCCCACAATTCAATGCAGTTTCAGTGCTTGCTGGCACAAGTGCACACAGCAATGAGTCAAAAAGCATAGAATTACGGGAAGCAATAGTCTTGAATTGTCATCGCATGCAAACTTACTGGCTGTAATGACGAAATACTACACAGGAACTTACAGGATACAATGAATTGCACATGCGAGGTGTAGAATATCGATTAAATTAGATTTTATACGATTTATGCAAGTTTGCCAGCAATTCAGACTTTTTGTAGATCATATTAAATGTTATAGTCCAAATAATATGACGTATGTGAGTTTTATGGTGGTGTTGTAGATTGTTCACATTTGCCTAAACAAATGGATGGTTCCTTGGTTTAAGTGTCTTCCAAAGGATGGCATCTCCAACAATCTAGCAATCCCCTTGCAGTTGAGTGTCAACCTAATCCACAAGTTCAAAATCTCAATTTCCTGACTCATAGGTGGGATGGCAAGTATGTGAACACCTGTTCAGTTTGTGTCATTTCTAAGTAACCATTATGTACATTCACAATCTGTGTTTCGCCCACAACTATGCGGTCAATTCGCTTTACAGTATGTTCTGTGAAGCACTTTGAGACGTCGATAAGATGTGAAAAGCACGATATCAAATGCAAGGATTATTATTATGATGATAAATACACATCACTCCACTTTACAGTAAATCCAGTGAAGTGCTTTGGGACGTACTCCTGAAGTGCTACACCATATGCAAAGACTATTATTATTGAAAGCCTATGATGATTTGGTTAGAACTTCGACATTATTTATTAAACTAAAAATTAAACATTTGAATGAGAAACTTTCTCACACGGTTCTCTATCCTATGTAGGTTACTTTTTTCTTTGTTCGAGAAAAATGACAGCCTTGAAGAACAATGCAACCACTATTGAAAGAACATGAATCTTTTTGGTGCTAGGGCCATACAACTGGCATATTATGCAAAGTTGATAAGCATGAAATCCCTAGTACAGGAACAAGATGGCTATAGAATTATGTCTGCTGCATACTCAAGTCATGTCAATGGGATCATTAACATCCACCTGAATATCAAGACAAGACCTCAGTTTAACACCTCATCTGAAGGACAGCACATCCAACAATGCAGCACACCCTTAGCACTGCATTGGTATATCAAGTTAAGCTATGCGGAGTGCTAACTCGCTTATTGTGAATACAGGCGTGAGTGTACGTGAAGTTTAGTATTATACATTACTAGTTTCCTCTGGAGAGAGGCTTGCCTTGGCTCACATTGTACTGTTGTAATGTAAAAACAGTAGCAGTGTAATAATATTCTTTGCATTTGATATATCACCTTCATGCGTCAAAACACTTCAAAGGTAGATGTTGTTGAATACAGGTAAGTTCAACTACAAAATACATTCACCTCACTTTAGAGCATATCCTGTGAAATGCTTTGGTGCATTCTCTCACTGTGAAAAACAGTGTCAAATGGTATGATTATTATAGATTCTATAGTGATTGTACATTTGTACGTAAACACACAGCAGGCAATTTGCACAGAGCAATGTCACTTAAATAGCATGAAGTGGATGACCAATTTACTTTTATCTGGAGGATTATTGGTCAATATACCAGGAGAAACTATTTTCAAAGATTGCTACGATATCTTTAACGTTCACCTGAGTAGGCAGATGGGACCTCTTTTTAACCTGAACTTGGACCTCACCTAACCTTGCATTGCAACGTTCCACCAGCATTACATCAGTGTCAGCCTAGACTCAAAGTTCAAACATTGAGCTTGAACCTTTTGGACTCAAGGAGAGAAGGCTAGCAACTGAGCCAAGCTAACATACGATAGTAGTCTGGAGTTTGTCACTACGTGATAAAAGCTGCCATCACCTCACAAGGAATTTCCTGTGTTAATGGGTACACCTTAATGTATATGCGACTCTCTCTCTCTCCTTCCCTCTTCACTCCTGTGCATCTGCACATGTATTAAAATGCAAATACAAAGTCTGTTGTCTTTAAGGTTCAGGCAACAGACTGAATCAATCAGGGTTGGGGGATTACTGCACTGCTGACAGGTAATCAATAGATTCAGATCAGAATTTGCTGCTCTGAATCCGACAGGGTTAATGAGTGGCCAGGCTGAACAATGCTGTGAAACTCTGCCTTTCACTCCAGTGAGCCTGGAGAGCCAGAAATATCCGCTTGATTAGCTGCAAATAATGCTTGGAGGGAGGCAATGTTTCAGCCCTTACACCAGTCCAGCCTGGGGCATGACAAGCCTCTTAAATGCGCTGTCCGCCGAGTGACACCTTGTGAATCAAAAAGGCACAAAAAAACCATGCATGATTTCATGCTTCACGATAAAGAAAATCTTTATTCAAACCCTTCCTTTTTTGTTGAACTTACATTGTTTTTCAGGCACTAAATGCTTTCCTAGGTGAGTTCAATGGGGGTAGATTAGTAAAGTAAGGTCAAACCCACACTTTGTTGTTTTCATTCCTTTATAATGAGTATCTATCATTTTGCTTTAGACATGCACATGTTCAAACTGTAACAACAACAAAAAAAATCACATTTGTATAGCATCTTTCATATTGGGAGAATGTCCCAAGGCACTGGAACAGGCATCAGCTCCCCATAGCACACTGACACGTTCTAATAATGGTTCTTGGAATGTAAATCACTGGTGATCTCTGCATCCCACCAACCTGGATTAGCACCATTTGTGTTACAATGAACCCTTGAACTGGGTGTTAAAAACATTTATGCTTAAAAGCTGAGCCTCCCCGTCTCCCTGTCCCCACTCCCAAGGTAGAGGTGCTCCAGGTCACTATCTCACCAGTTTCATCTTCTTTACAGTTTTGAGACTTAGCTGCAGAAACATAATGTTCTGTTGCCCAGTGGAAGTTTTCAATGCTTGTAGGACAATACTGGGAGCAGAGGCAACGCAACAAAACAACTTTCTAGTTGTGGAATTGAAAAGGTCCTGGCTGTGGAAAGGCACTGCCCTGATCTTTGCTTATTTTAAATAACAACTTACATTTGTAGAGCGCCTTTCACTTTGGGAGGATGTCCCAAGACGCTGAACAGTCAGGGGTCAGGACCTGAGCATGGGGGAGTGGAAGCAGAGTGGTAGAGGGACAGCTGAAGGCTTGGTTGAAAAGGAGGGTCTTTAATAGGGCCTTCAAGAAGGCAAGGCAAAGGGATTGTTGGATGGAATTCCAAAGGGTGGGGGCTGGCCACCCATGGTAGGGTAGGTCAGGCAGGAGACAAGGAGTAGGCGGAGTCTGCTGAACAGAAGGAGCAAACAGGTTGATAGGGGTTCAGCAGGTAATAATAATATAATATTATCAGAGATAATATTATCAGAGATAATATTATAATATTATAATATTATCAGAGGTCAGAGAGATAGGAGGGGCAAAGCCACGGAGGGCTTTGAAAGTGAGGAAAACAACCACAAATATATTTATTACAAGTACAGTGTTACAATTGTATTGTTTTACAGATGAATGCTCAAGGTTAAGACCATAGTAGTTCCTTATGTTCATTTCTTAGTAATTGCTCTGAATCTCTACTTGTGTGAGTGTGCTGTATAAATTAAAGTTGTTGTTGTCATTGTTGTTGCAGCTCTTTTTATTCATTCACCATTTTACAAAATTACACTTGTATAGTGCCTTTCACATCAGGAGGATGTCCCAAGGCACTGGACAGTCATGGTTTCAGATCCGAGCTGCGGACGGGGGTGGGGGGAGAGGGAAAGGGGAAATAGGAGTTGCCGATGGGTCCATTGAAGAGGAGAGTCTTGAAGCGGGACTTGAAGGAGGTCAGGAAGGGGGCGGGTTGGAGGGACTGCAGAATGGAGTTCTATAGGTTGGGGCCAGAGTGGCTAAAGGCTCGCCTGCCAATGGAGGAACATGGAGCTGACTAGAGTCTGCTGAGTGGAGCGGGTGGGCAGGTTGGCAAGGTGTTAGAAAATCGTGGATGTAGGGTGGGGCAAGGTTGTGGAGGGCTTTAAATGTGATGACCAGTATCTTGAATTGGATCCTCTGGATGATGGGGAGCCAATGGTTGAGCGAGGATGGGGGAGATGGAGTAATGGAGTTTGAGATGGTAGAGTAAATGGTCTGCAGAGTTCTGGATTATCTGCAACCTGTGGAGGGAGGAATTGGGAAGACTGACAAGCGGGGGATTTGCATAGTTGAGCCAGGATATAATGATGGCGTGAATGAGGGTTTCAGTAGCTTTGAGAGTGAGGTAGTGGCGGAGTCGGGCAATGTTGCAGAGATGGTGAAAGGCAGAGCGAATCATTGGTTGGATGTGGGGGAGGAAAGACAGTTGAGGGTCGAACAAGAGACCTAGGTTCCTGACTGGCTTGGTGAGGTCAAGTGGGCAACCATGGAGCAATAGATTTCCAGTAGCTACCCACTCCCCTATCTTTTTCGTATATGCTTTCACATTGCTTATCTCTACATCCCAAATCCCTGACTGTCCAACACCTTGGAATGTCCTTCCAACACGAAAGGTGCTATACAAATGTAATTGGTTGTTGGTGTCAGTCTTATCCGTCAGCACTGTTCCCAACCCTCTATAACAGCTGTCATCACCTCCATCCTGAAAAAACCTTCCCTGGATTCATCCCTACTCTTCAAAAACTGCCCCATCTCCAACCTTCCATTCTTCTCTAAGGCCCTAGAATGAGTTGTTGTGTCCCAGCTTAACTCCTTTCTCTCTCACCATTCCTTCTTTGAACCCCTAATATCCAGGTTTCCGTGCTGCCCATAGCACAAAGACAGCCTTGGTCGAAGTCTCTAATGACATTTTAAATACAGTATCTGCGATCAGGACTGTCTCTGCATCCTTATCCACTTTGACCTCCCTGCTGCCTTCAACACTGTCTACCATTCCATCCTCCTATACCACCCCTCCTTCCGGCTTAATCTTCATGGACCTGTTCTCACCTGGTTTGACTCTAACCTTTCTCACCTCCACTTTGTCGCTACCAATGGCTTCTCCTCCAATCCCCACACTCTCACCCATGGCATTCCCCCAGGGCTCTGTATATTCACATGCTCCCCCTTGGTGACATTATCAGCAGACATGGGGTCAACTTCCACGTGTATGTGGATGACACCCAATATCTTTGTGCCTCTTCACTCGATTCCAGGACCTTTGCTGTCCTGCAGACTGCCTGGCAGACAGTAAATCCTGTATGAGAGCTAACTTTCTATAGTTGAATGTGAACCAGACTGAGGCCCTCCTGATTGGCTCGTGCCAGCGCTTCACCTTCATAAATCAGGCACTAGCAGCACCAACCTCATGGTGGTACACTGCACCTTACCAAGCCATTCAGGAACCTAGGAGTCTTATTGATCCTCAACTGTCTTTCTTCCCCCACATCCAAGCCATGACCCACTCTGCCTTCCCTCATCTCATCCCCCAGGCTACTGAGACAGCCATGCCTTCATCATATCCACCCTTGACTATGCCAATGCCTACGCTTGTCGGCCTTCCAAATTCCTCCCTCCATGCATGAAGGGGCTGGCATGGGCCAAACAGTAGGGCCTCTGTCTTGTTGACATTTAACTGCAGAAAGTTAGCTCTTTCATGTCTAATTTTGTTTTTAAACAATTCTAATTATATACTACAGTAGTACCATTGTCAGAACCGAAGGGTCATGGACCCAAAACGTTGACTCACTTTTCCTTTCTCCATAGATGCTGCCTGACCTGCTGAGTTTTCCCAGCAACTTCTGCTCTTAAAGATTCATCTGTGCCAGCAGTCTAACTTTGGACTCAACCGTTATTTGAAAGTCATTGGTGTCACCAACAGAATGTGATATTATTGATGATGTGATAATTATTATATCACACCCACACTTTACACTTCACCAAGATCTTTTCAAGCAATTTCTCTGAGTTTTTCATAATAACCTATAATAATATGGAAAGATAAACATTCAGAGAATCCTCCTAAGTAAATCAATCTATATAATATATAACTTTGTGCAGTCATATAGCATATTGGTTAGCATGCTTGTTTCCTTGCTCCAAATGCCTCTCGTTTCTTAGCAGTAATTAGGATCTTTAGCTTTAGTCAACTGGCAGATCGCCTTCTGTTGGGAATAATCCCTCTCCCCTCAAATATTATTTGGTCACTCAATCCACATCTCTTTGTAGGTCACTGCTGTGTGCAACTGGCTGTTGCGTTTCACCCACAAAGTACGCAGTCAACTCACTTTACAATATATTCTGTGAAGTAGCTTTGAAATTTCTCAATGACGTGATATGGCAAGATATCAAATGCAAAGATTATTATTATATTTTTATAAATTATCTTGAATTGTGTTTATTTCCTTTTCAAACACCCCAAGTAAATCCTCCTTTTCAAGCCTGGGATAGGACACACTATCACAATCTTTGCGCCAAATGGCCTGAAGAACTTTCTTTATCCAGCATCTTTTATGATTTATCTATATGTCTCTGCTCAGGGCTGGATTAACCTTTTGCAGGCCTGGTGCAAAAAAGATTTGTGGGCCCATAATTTCATGTACTCTATTTAGAAGTAATGGGCCTAGTGATTTACTGGCTCTCAAAAGAGCTAGGGTTTGTGAGGTAAGACAGGGGCTCCAATTCATGGCACCATTTGCGCTATTGTTAATCCACTAATCTCCCTCCTGGTTCAGTGTGCAGAGAGTACTTTGTTGTGTTTTATTGTTGTTGTCCTCTTCAATGGACCCATCGGCAACTCCTACCCCCCCCAATCCTCAGCTCAGGTTTGAATTAATAACTGTCCAGCGCCTTGGGACGTGAAAGGAGCTATACAAATATAATTTTGTTGTTGTTGTACATTACTGGAGACATATTTCCTGCTTACCATCTGAGCTATGGCGATTCATGCCTTGCAAGGACCAGAAGAGAGCAAATAAGGGGATTAAGATTCCCCTCACAACTACAGACAGCAAGTTCCTGGAAGCCCAATAAATAATAATAATCTTTCCATTTGGTAGAACGCCTTTCATGTCAGAAAGACAGTTCAAAGTGCTTCACGGGATAAATGTAGAGATTGTGTGTTTTGTAGGTGAACTGGAAACAATTGATTGTTCCTATTTAATTTCTTTTAATCAAAAAAATTTGAGGTTTTACATAAACAAGATCATTTTATGGTTTCCTTGTGCAGTGTTTCTAATATACAAACAAATCTCCCCTTAATGGCCAAAATTGCATTACTTAGCAAGAATCTATCAATACACAAAAACTTGCATTTACAATGAGATGAGAAAATTGGAATATTATTAAATGTATTCAGTACTGCATGCCAGGCAGTAAATAGAATGCTATTTAATGGACCTTTAATCACACAGCTGGTCAGAAATGCATCACGAATATTGAATAGCAAAAGAAAATATAATTTTCAGTTCAGCAATTCGTTTTGAGCTTCTTCCTTGAATATTGTAAACCGCAAATTATCCAGTAATTTTATTTTATTGTGCAGGATTTGGTAACATTTTGTAAAATAATTAATTGTGGACATAATTTTAATTAGTATTTCAATTTCAAACAGTTTCATAGTAATCTTTAATAATCATTTCAACCATGCATTTGTAGGGAGACACAGCAGCAAATTTATAATACAGTACAAATTTACATTTATATGTATTTCATGGCTGGAGGATAGTCCAAGGTGCTGGGCAGTCTAAGGTTTGCACCCGAGCTAGTGGTTGGGGTTTGAGGGGGGAAAGATAGCCGACAGTGCGGTCAAAGAGGAAGGTCTTGAGGTAGACTTGAAAGAAGAAGGGAAGAAGCAAGTCAAAAGGGTTCTGGGATGGAGTTCAAAATGGTGGGGCCAGATACCCTGAAAGCAATGATTGCCGATGGTGGGACTGGGATTCTCCCAACAATACACTGGAGTGTTAGCCTAAAGATGACAAGCAGAAAATGAAATAATTTAAACTATTCATTCGATGCTTGTTCCATTCCATCAAATGTATCCAGATGTCTTGGAGGTGCCTTCCACCACCCCGGAACAACATGAGGATGTGAAGCAAAGTTATGGGTTCATACAGTACATTGGTCTTTTACTAAAGAAAGAACTAACAGTAGCTGGTATAAAGGGAGCAAGGGATCCAAACCCAATTGTATCACCTGGATAAATTTCTGAACGGACCCTTTGGCTACCCAAAGCATTGCTATATTTGATGTTTCTTTTCCTTTAACTGTTTTTGCAATGAGCCAGACCAAAGTATTGATCTTTGAAATAGTTATTATGGTTTCTGGACGCATACTGGTTAATATATTGTTGGTCTCCGAAGGGTGTTTCTACTTTAATTAACAGAGAAAGTGTTAGTTTGATGTAGAGGCAGCCAATTTGCACAGAGTCGTGCCTCTCAAGCAGCCAGGAAATGAATGACCAATTTTATTTGAGGGATTGTTGGCAGTGACACCAGGAGAAACTCTTTCTGAATAGGTCTATGAATGTGTTTAGGTTTTAACCTGGCTCAGTTGGTAGTACTTCCGCCTCTGAGTCTGAAGGTTGTGAGTTTTGAAGCCCCATGTCAGCACTTCACATAGACTGATTATGCTGCTTAGATGGCGGTGCTGTCCTGTGGATGTGATGTTAAACTAAGGTCTAGTCTCTTCAGGTGGAATACTAAAGATTGCATTGCCCTATTCAGAAAGAATTTCTCCTTGTGTCCTGGCCAACAACTCTGGCAAAATAAAATTGGTTATTGAATTAATGGCTGTCTGTGGGATATTGATCTGTGCAAATTGGCTGCCACATTAGGCAAATCTACAAAACAAACAAGCACTACACTGTACAACAAATCGTGTGAAGTGCTTTGGGATGTTCTGACAATGTGAAAAGTGCTGTGCCAAGTACAAGGATAGTATTGCTTTCATACCATTTAATTTTTTTTATTAGTATTGGCATTTCACTCTCTGACTCTTGCTCCTCATTTCACAAAGTGGCATTAGCTTGGAGACAATGGGGAAAGAATATAGCTGAAGAACTTTGCAGTCTTGATTTATTTTCTTTTGTGTACAATCAGAAATCGTGAGACAACATTCTTGTATCCCTGAAGATAACATTTTGTAGGTGATCAATTCAGAATGAATGCCCCCAAAGACCTATAGTTTTCCCGCATATAACCAAAAACATTGTTCATTTTGTCGGGCTCTGCAGATCAGAAACGTGCATGACAAGCATGGGTCCTGTTTTTTTTGGTGCTACAGCAGCACTTTAGCTCATTCAACAACAACTTAAATTTATATAGCACTCTCCATGCCGGTCGGTGTCTCAGAGTGCAAAATCATGCAGTTTAAAGATGTAAATGTTCTTGAAAATGAATACAGAGCAAGTAACCTTGTAAAGTTTGCTCAAAAAAGAGGAAAAATGTTTAAAAAGTGATTTGGTGCCTAATGGAGCTTTGTGGATCAGTGGCAAGGGACAGATCTGTTTAACCCTCAATTTTCCCTCCTTGATAGGTTTTGGTGAAACACTAAGACTAAATTAAGGTTTACGCAACTAGGAACAATAACTACTTCAACACTTAATCTGCAGTCTGCGTGTGGGAGGGGATTGGGAGGGGCGGAGGCTCATGCGGAGTATACACATCGCACAAAATAGTTGGCTTGTTTCCATGCTGCCATGCTGAAATGATTCTTTATAAAAGTTTGTTTACTGACTGGATAATACCCATTGTATTGGAAAGTACAAACTTGTATGTTTTATAATGCTTTATCATCCAAAAATCTCAAAGTGCTTTAGAGGTAATTACTGTCAAGTGTACTGCCTGTGTTTTTTTTATATAGGCAAACATAAGAGCCCTTTGTGTCATTGATGTCCCAGAAACAACCATAAGGGCGAATGGTCAAATAGTTCCTAAACAGACCAGACCTTGGTTTAACCTTTCATCTTTAAGATGGTATATACTGCAGCGCTCCCTGAACACTACATAGCAGTGTCAACCTGCACAATGTACATTTGAGCATATATAGTAAAATATGCTCCACAATACTCAGCTATAACTTGCATTAAACCCACCATCTGCTACCTCAAACCCATCCGTACTGCTCTTTGACCTCTCAACCCCACCTCCTCACCCCTTTACTCTCAGACTTCTTCAACCACTTCCTGTCAACTGGCTCTGTTCCCAAGTTCCTAAAAACAACTGTCATCACCTCTATACTAAAAAAAATCTTCCCTGCCTGGACCCATCCTGCTCACTAACTATCAACCTGTCTCCAATCTCGCTTTTCATTCCAAGATCCTTAGGAGAGTTGTTACTTCTCAGCTTCATCCTTCCTCCCATGCCACTCCCTTTACAGCCCCCTCCCAATTGGGCTTCCATTCTGTCCACAGCACCCAAATGGCCCTGGTGAAGCTAACAAATATAATTCTGGCCATCGATGATGAGGTCTCCCTTTGTCTCTTCATCCTTCTCAACATTTCTGATGCCATTGACACTATGGACCACTCAATCCTCCTCCACCTCCTTTCCTCTCACCTTAACCTTCAAGGTTTTGTCCTTGAATCATTCAGGTCTGATCTCTCCCACTGGCTCCACTTCATTTCCACTAACTGTTTCCTCCGTCCCTCACACAATCTTGTGTGATGTTCCTCCTGGCTGTATCCTCGGTCCCCTCCTCTTCAACCTGTACATGCTCCCTTTTGGTGACATCATCCACAGTCATGGAGTCAACTTCCACATGTACGTGGTTGACACCCAATTCTATCTCTCTGCTTCCACCCTCGACCACAGGACCACAGACAGTCCATTAGACATCAAGCCCTGGATGAGAGCCAACTTTCTACAGTTGAATGTCAGCAAGGCTTTCCTGACTACCTCATCCCATTGCTTCCATACCTCAGGCACTGGCAGCATCAGCATCCGGAGATGCACACTCCACCTCACCAAGCCAGTCAGGAACCTAAGCATCTTGTTCAACCCTCAACTGTTCTTTCTCCCCAACATCCATGTCACTACCCACTCTGCCTTCTCCCACCTCCACAATATTGCCCAACTCCACCACTACCTCACCCCTCAGGCTGCCAAAACTGTCATACATGCCTTCATCACAACTAGGCTTAACTATGCCAACTTCCTGCTTCTCGGCTGGAAAATAGCCAATGAATCAGGCTGTACTTCTGCCAAATAAATCTTGTTTAATACAACTATCTAAATTACTTTCCTATAGCGCCTTTCACGTCAGGAAGACTTACCAAGAAGACTTACCAAGTATTCCGGACTGGTGGTAAGAATTGGGGAGGATGGTGGTAAGAATTGGGGAGGATGGAGGGCAGAAGGGGAATGAGGTTGATTGAAAGCATGGTCAAAAAGGAAGGGCCCCAAGGTGGGTCTTGAAGATGGCAAGGGATGGGTTAGGTGGAGGGGCTGTGGAATGGAGTTCCAGAGGGTGGGAGCAGAATGAGATTAATAAAGTAACCCAGAACAATACTTTAGGATGCACAAAAATAGTAGAACAGGGTTTAGAATTGCAAAAGAAAATGTCATGGCACCAAGAAGGTTTGGAGCAAGATGCTAAGGACGGTAGTTGAATTAAGGACAATGGTCTCATTTAAAAAGCAACTTGATGCTGTGATGGGAGGGTTTTTCCAGTTGGAGGGTTTTTCCAGTTGGAGGGCTTTGTTCATCTGAATCACTCGTTATCTTTTAATGATTTGACGGTGTGAAAAGCATGATATTCGTAGCTGTAGTGATTCTGTACAAAGCCGTAGGGATGAAGAAAAGGCTGAAAGAAACACATGCAGAATTCATTGGGTTTCCAAGTAACATATCAAATAAAGGAGAAAGCTACTTTGAAGCATGTAAATAAACTGTGATCTTTGCTGCCTCTCAACTGGAGGTGGGAAAATGGTTCTGAACTTAATTATGCTAAATCATTCTGAAATGTGTGTGGCAGGAGGTGGGGGTTGGTTTTGTGGGGGGCCTAAACAAATTTCAGAGAAAATTCTCTCATCCAAGAAAAGACTGAAATGTCTCTAAAACGATCAGGAAGTGAAATGTGCTAAAACTATCTTGGCCAGCCTTCAGAATTGGGATTTCTTGGGGGATATTTTTACAAAAGCGAATTTGTTAATGCATTTGACTCTTTAAGTCCCAAAGACAAGTCACCATCAGAGCAGTGATTTTCAGGTGTGAATGCCACGTATACAAGCTCATTGCTGGCAGGTTGGAAAGGAGGTATTTATGTTTCACCCATAATATGCATAGTCAATCCATTTCACAGTATATTTTGTGAAGCACTTTAAGACATATCAATGATGTGATAAGGGGCTATATCAAATACAAGAATTATTATAATGATCAATATTATTTTCATACACCGTGACCCACTGCTCAGTGTCCAACCCATACCTATCCAGTGAAGGGCATCTGCGTCCTTTGGCCAACTGTTGCGTGTCCTTTGAGTACCTTCTGCTGCATTTAGAAGAAATAATTTAAATAATAATAATTCTTGTGTTTTATATAGCACCTTTCACATAAGGTGGTGGTCTTATAATGCTTCATGGGATATACTATAAAGTGATGTGTTTGTTTATTTTGTGCAAAACAATTTACATTGATGTAGAACCTTTCACATTGGGAGAAAATCGCAAAATGCTTTGCAGGCAAGCTTTGTAGTACTGTACTATATTTTGTAGTACTGTATTTGGTAATATGTGTGGGTGTTCACAAAGTTATCCCATTTTATTTCTTACAATGAATTTCCATTTTCTTTTGCAGTTGAGTAGAGTGTAACAATGTTTGACACCAGTAATTTCCTAGTTAATCCATCCATGTTATGGAAGATGTTGCACAAAAATGGTGATGGATCATCCATTATCTCCATGAAAATGATGGCTTTCACAACAATCCTCTGGATGTCTAAATGCAGTTAAACACTTGTATACAATGTAGTACTTCTAAAGACAATTATCATCATGCTTCCACATGTTTCAGTTGTTGGTCAGTGCACTTTAGAAAAACAAACATGAGGGTAGCATGGCTTTGTGAACACCCTGTATTGACTTTAGGACATACTTATGTTCTCTTGCACTCTTCAGCACAGCAGATTGGAAATGTTCTTTCAATCCCTGGAAATACAGCAGAGATCGCTGCTTCTCTATTTCTTAACTGCCTAATGGTGAGTTTTCATCCATATGCTCACAGAGTCTGTGGGGAGGGTGAGGGAGTGGGGGGAGAGATCTCGCCCGTTGCTGTCAGGACAGGTTTGTGATTTCCAGTTCATAAATTAATGATGTGTCAAACCTCAAAGGCCTGCACAAAGCTGAGCACTTGGACTCACCACCTAGTGGTGATTGATCATTCATGCCATTCTCATGCATGTTAAAAACCTGAACCCATTTTACTGTTAATGACCGCCTCGCCCCTAACTCCCTGTCTCCTTTCCAGCTGAGCCCCTACTCTATTTTCGCAACGCACTTTGAGACATTGTGCTACATAAAAAGCACTAAAAATGTACTTGATATATCATAAAATATAAAAATAATATTCCTTGCATTTAATACAGGACTATTCACATCTTCTAGACATCTCAAAGCACTTTACAGAATATACTGTGAAGTGAATTGACTATATAATTGTGGGCAAATCTCATCAGCCAATTGCGAACAGCAGTGTCCCACAACCAGTCGTGAATTGAGTGACCAATTTATTACTTTATTTTGTTTTATTAGCAGGCATGTAGAGTAAGGACACTCGCCCAAGGTTTCTTCCTGCTGGGAATTGAACTCAGGTCTCTCATTACAAGGCAAATGCTCTAACTACTGAGCTACAGCACTATATAAAATATTGGTGATGTTAGTTTGTGTTGCCTTCATTATAATCAACTCTCTTTGTCATATCACAGCCAAATTAGTCAATCAATATCGGGAAACCTTTGTTTAATCTTAAAATGAACCTGTCAATAATCACTTGATTATGGAACTAATCTCTGTTGCTAATCACTGTTGCTAATTACGTGATGAACATGATAACTGCTTGATGCTTGAGGAGGTGAGAGTTTATGGAAGGGGTAGGCGGGGAGCAGGTAAGTATACAACATTTCTTCACATAGAATTATCACATGAAATCTGCTGTATCATGTCACAGATTTGACCCAAGTATCAGATACACTTGAATGCCCATCTATAGCTCCTTCTACCTTGGCTGTTACAAGACCCTCTCCCCCATAACTGCAATTATCTACTTTAATCCTGCAGCTCCAATCTTCCCCTACACCCTTGAGTATTATTTGTCATCAAGGTTTGATCCAATTTGCGTATTCTGCAAACTCTGCTTTAATGTCCATTTGCAGTAATACATTCATGTTCACAACATCACAGGATGGGTTTGCAAGAAGAATGTCATTCAATCCATCTGATCCAATGCCTCCAGAATACCCAATGTACAATCTTCCCATCATACAATCAAGGTTGTTTTTTAAATGAGTCCAGCGTCCTGACCTGAATTACCCTTGCTGCAGCCTGTTCCAGTTGTTAATTACTCTGGATCAATAAATACTTTCTAACAACTCTCTGGGTTAAAAAAAAGTCTAACATCTCCCTCTTGTTACTCCTGGTAATAACTCTGGCAAGACAGGAGCCAAATATTTGATTCACATCAAATGATAATCTTTACATTTGATACAGTGCATCAAGATAATGTCTCACAGTGCATCACAGGATTTACTGTATGGTGTGCCTGTATATTTTGCAGGCAAATGTGGCAGCCAATATTTGCACAAAAGACCAGAATGTGAATGACCAATACTTTTACCTGAAGAATTGTTGGCCGCGTTTCCTGATAATAAAATAAGCAAAACTCCCTTCTCTTTTAAAATCTTTAAAGTCCATCAGATTAGGCAGAGAGACCTCAGTTTTACATCTCATCCAAATGATGGCATTTCCAACAATGGAACAACAACAGCCTAGATTGTAAGTTCAAAGTGGGGCTTGAACCCAATAATCTTCTGACTCAGAGGTGAGAGCGTGACTGACTGAGCCAAGTTGACACCTGGTTTTCACATTGAGTGGTGCTGATACACTATTCTAATGCTGCGTTATTCTGCACAGTTGCTGGAAAGTCACTGAGATCTTAGTGACAAATCCACTTCTAAATATGTGAGCTTGGATGGGAGTGGGCGTAGTAGATAATTCAACATGCTGTGTGCAGTGAAGGGCAAGATTAAAGCTGTCAGAATGCAAGACATGGATCAGCAGTAGGCGTCCCTAATTAAGATGGCGTGCAGCTTTCCTGACTTGAGTGATATAAAATAAATACTTAAATAAATGTTGGCTGTACTTTACCATTAAAATAAATGTGAATGTCGTATAACTTGCCTACAGATTTCACCAAACAATCAGTGGGGAAAAGGAAGATTAGAATGTTCAGCAATCGGTTTGAGAAACTTACAGCCAAACACACTTCTTAATTCCTGTGGCTTTTCTGGGAAAATGGTTTATTTAAATTGAAGGTCTTAACAAAAGTAGACAATTGCAGACAATTGTGAACTAACCAAGAGCTTATGACAGGCTTGGAAAACCTAAGGCAAAGCTCCCACACTGGACTCTGTGATCACATTTCACCCACCATTGCTCAGCTCTACTGACTCCCCATCCCTCAGAGGATTGAGTTCAAAATTCTCATCCTCACCTTCAAGACCCTGCATGGCCTTGCCCCTTCCTAACTCTCTGATCTGCTAGCATGTTATCAACCTGTCCGCCCCCTCCATTCAGCATGCTCCATGTCTCCCGCCCAGCCAGCCAAGTATATGTGTTTTTATGTGAGAATGCATGTTTGTGTCAGTTGGGCACACAAATAGGGATGCACAGAAACAGAAGTGTACATACAAACATGTGAACACACATAGGTAAATGGGTGTATTTGGGTGTATGTATTAGAGACAGAGAGAGAGTATTTGTGCACCAGCAGCCATGTTGCCCCCGCTCTCTAGAATCTCATCACAGAGTTCCCTTCCCCTTACACCATCATGCTACCTTCAAAATGTACCATAAAACCCATCGCTGAGCCCACCACTGTTTGTGTGTGCACTTCTATTTAAAGGCAAACAGATTCATGTGCATACCACTGTTTGCATGCACATTCATATGTGTGCATATCTCTGCTTGTGTGTACACCTCTCTTTGTCTGTTTGCTGTAACAGATTTTGTTGATTTGATTATCAAAGTAAAGGAGAAACAAGCGTCAGAAGTGCTATATTATTAACCCCTTATGTAAAGAGATGTCTCAAGCGGACAGATTCCTGAGTCTTGCGTAATTGAAGCTGGAATATAGCCTCTGTGACTCTTATCAGTATTTATGTGTAACTTATTTTAACTCTTCATCAGTTCCCAGCAGGAGACAAAGACAAACTTGCCTTTAAAACAAACGCTACATTCGAGACTCTGTTAATTGACGCCACCATTGATTTATCATCTTGAGGACAGGCATGTTTTAAGACATCATTGGGAAAAAGCTCAGGCCTATACATTAGCATGTTAATGACAACTAATTTCCTTAATAAGCTAATGAAAGCATGTTTCTTTCACTCCCCTTCCCCCTCCCTCCCAGCAAAGCCTTCATTGGTGAGCTGTTATTACAGTATTGGCGACAGGCGTCTGGTGACAGATGCAGCTACCCACTCTGAGTGGCTTTGTCCAGTATTTTAATATCTCTTGGGGAGCTGCAACTGCTTGAACATATTGTGGATTGTGCCTGGGAACATGATGGCATACTTACTCACACAGTAACATTCGAGGGGTTCCATCAATAGCAGGTCCCGATGGGCCAGCCGCCAAGCTGTCCAAACCACAGAGGAGTAAAACGAGTCGAAACTATGCATTATGGGGCCGAAACTGCCCTTCTATATCAACGCTGCAATGCATTTCACATTGCCTGTTCATCTATTTCAGAAAGGTTTCTTTGCTCTCCAGCTCTAAATGTCAAAGGGAGCAGCTTTGACACTAACACTCTGTATTTCATGTTCCCACTCTCACTCTATCATCAGTCTTTTCATGGTGCAGCTGTTTGCTCTCATTGTAAAATAGTACATAAAGCCAGATAACTTGCTTATTAGTTTTAGACCTGTATGACTGCAAATACAGATATATGTCAGGACAATTCCCATGCAATGGTCCTCACACTCTTTCACCCCACTGCCCTCACCCACTGTCTCCTACCCTCTTCGGGCTCCCACGGTGCTTCTTTAAGTGCTTTAAGGCATTATCCTAAGTTAAAGATGCTGTATAGCACAAATTGTAGTATTTGAACATTGCTCAATATGTTTAACACACTCTGTGGATGTTTTCCAGAACTTTACAATCTCCACATTTTCTCCCACAGCAATGCTAAATTACACACATGTCTGTCTGTCTGTCTGTCTGTCTGTCTGTCTGTCTATCTATATTTCAAGTCAGGAACTGGACAGTCTAGGTTTTGGACTCGAGCTGGGGTTAGGGTACAAGGGGTTGGGGAGGGTGGGAAGGTGAAAAAGGTGGAAAGATGGCTCAGAGCACAGTCAAAGAAGAAGCTTTTGAGGTGGAACTTGAAGGAGACCAGGGAAGGGACAAGTCAAAAAGGGACGGGCTCTCATCTCAAATCCTTTCATCTCACTTCCAACCTCATGGCTTTCAAAACCCATCTAAAAAACTTTGACAACATTTTCACCCACTTCCCCCATCCCTCTTGTCTCCCTCCTATCTGAGGTTCCTGCTCAGTCTTTGCAACAGAGCATGAGACATTCTCTCTATGTGAAAGGCTGAATTCGAATGTCGACTGAATTCCAAATATTGCACAAATATTGCTCTAGCTTTATTACAGTTTTTCAATGAATGACAAGCAGTGCTTACGCTGTGGTAACCTAATGACAGTTAGTTTCAGCGTGAGATTAGGTATCCACAACATGGGGACTCCTGATACTCTTATTGCTCAATGGAGTCCTGTAACTCAGTGGTTAGAGCACTCACCTTGCAAGTGGGAGACCTGGGTTTGATGCCCAGCACGGTGAAACCTTGGGCAAGTTTTGTTACTCCATATGCCTGATAATAAACCTCTCAAGAAAAACAAATAATAATTTGGTCATTTAATGCACGACTGTTTGTGGGACACTGCAATGCGCAATTGGCTGCCAGGTTTCGCACACACAAATACAGTTCAGTCAATTCACTTTACAATATATTCTATATGTCTAGAAGCCGTGAAAAGCACTATATCAAATGCATGTATTATTACTATTATTGCTGCAAGTGTGTAAGATGAGAATTTATGCTTTTGCTGGGTGTTACACTGCACATCAAGGTTGCTTTCCTTGAGCTGTCAGAAGCACAAATCAGTATTATCTTGATAGCCAACCTATATTAGATGTCTACAATCGCTTAGTGGAGGGGGCAGGGAAAAGTAGGCAATACTACAGTTAGGAGCTGTGCTCTACTTGTGCCTCTCAAGGTCAACTCTGCACTTGTTTCTGTGCTAAGGGGTCTTTTCAAACCCTGTGGGTGACATGTCTGGCATTAGTCTGTTATCCATTTCCAAATCACTTGGTTAGGTAACAGCTGGATTCAGGGAGAAAAAGTAGGTCAGTGTATCTGTTTCCCCAGGACCACCCAGCAGCAACAGGAGCCAGTGTAGCTCACGTTTCCTACAACTGCCTTCTTTACAAATTTTCTGCTCGCAAATGATTGTGCACCTGACTGACCGACTTCATACTCTTTCTCAACGTTGATCCACAATGAACACCAAGTAGCATGCAAGTATACAAGTTAGCAGGTTGGGGGCAAAACCGTAGGTAAGACATTGCAAGGTCTAGTCTGGCTTACCAGACAAGATGTGATGGGAAGCCCAATTCCATTGGCTTCCCATCACACAGAGGATACAGTTCAAGATCCTGGTCCTCATCTTCAAAGCCCTCCATGGCCCTGCTGCCCCAACCACTGCATCCTCCTAACCCCCTACCAAATTGTCCACCCCCTCCGCTCAGTGGACTCCCACCTGCTTCATGCCCTCTGTTTTGTCCACCCGACCATTCTGGGTGGTCTTCAGCCTTCAGTCACTCTGCACCCATTCTCTGTATCTCCACCTCTCAGTCCCACTGCCTTGCACGCTCTCTTGCCTACTTCAAGACCCATTTCAAGTCCCTCCTTTTCGACCGTGCCTTCGATCACCCTTCTTCCCCTCCACCCTCCTCGATCCTGACAACCACTTAGGTCCTGCCTCAGTGTCTTGGGACGCCCTCCTGATGTGATAGGCCTAGTACAAATGTAATTTTGTTGCTGTTATTTATTGCTGTCTGTAGATGTCAGCTTAGTTCAGTTTAAAAACACATTGAATTGGTATTGTGCACCAGGTAGTGGGACTCTGCACATATGCAGATCTGTACATGGGAAGAGCTCTGATTTCCTTGAACTGAGTCCTGGTCGACGGTGGTTTGGAGCAAATAATGGACCTGTGGTTTGCAGCTCTGAATTACTCTCATAATGCAAATCAGAATGCTTCTATAGTAAATTTGGTGCAAAATAAATTCAGTTCCCATCTACAATCTGTGTTCGGTTGAGTTCACCTTTTCATGGGAGGATGTTAGTATCCTTTGAGAAGTTGCCGAGCAGATCAAGCAAGATAATTCCTTCGATCTGAAATTTTGTTTGGTAAAGGAGGGTGGAGAGGGTCACAGCTGAAACCAATTCTATGTTCTTCCAATATCCCTATAATGACTGTACTCAATGATTGCCTTTTTGTAGGTGAATACAGCAACCAAATTTGAACACAACAATGCCCTATAAACAGCCATGAAGTGAATGAACAGTTTTATGGGTGGGATCATCATAATCATTCTTGATTTTGATATAGCGCCTTATCAAGTCGCTGAGGCATATCAAAGACTTATCATCACCATTCCCACTATAAAGTGGTTTGACTGTGTATTTTGTAGGTGAAGCTCCTCTGCTGCATGCTTAGGATCTCAGTTCTATGAAGGACATGTTTGTATATACACTTTTAAACTCTCTAGGATTAGGTAAAAACAGGGTGCATCTCTCCCAGGAGAGAGTACACATTCCATTCTAGATGAAGGAGCATTTCCATACATATGTGGAACACTCAGTAATTTGGTTTCGATAGTCCTAAGCATAGTGATGGGAGTTCTTTGTATGTCAGACAGCCAGCTGACAAAACAAATTAAGAAAGAGTGCACCTATGCAGAATAACTCAAGTTGTTTCCGTTATGTAGATTGTGCGCAGAATATTCTACTCATTCCTTTTTCTCATCTTGTTGGCAAAACCAGAGAATTACTGCAGATGCTTCCAGGGCAATTGGCACAAATATTAATGAAAGACGCATGGAACATTGAACAAATAATAACCTTGGCTGGTACAAGGCAGAAATCTAATATAATGCCTATAACGTTGACATGTTTTAAAGAGCTTCATAGTTTCTCTGCAATCTGGAGTCACTGTGTGTTTGTAGACGAACATTAGTTGGTCTACAACAATGTTCCACAAACAGCCATGAAGTGAATGATCAATTTATCTGAGGCATTGTTGCTTAGGGCTCTTTTGAAATAGCGTCATGGGATCTTGAACATCCACCTGAATAGGCTGCTTCGCTGGCTTCCCACACTAACAAAAGGGCCAACTTCTGGGTCATCAGGTCACTGCTGACATTACTTTCTCAGCACATGGTTTATTGTGAGTTCAATAAAGTTGATGTGTTTTTGTTAAAGAGCATAATAAAGAATATAAGAATCCTTGCTTTTGCTATAGCACCTTATCATGAGAAATCTCAAAGTGCTTCACATGAAACACTGTAAACTGAAGTGACTGTGTGTATTATGTGGGTGAATTTGCACAAAGGAATGTCCACCCGCACAGGCAGAAAGGACCAGTCAGTCTCATCTGAATGTCAGCACCTCTGACAATGCAGGCCCCCACCCCCACAAGCTTTCAAGAGGCAAGAGTGCTACACACTGAGCCAGGTTGACAGAAGTACTTTTGTATGAAGCACGTTGTCCTTCAATTATTATCGGCCAATACCATACCCCATCATTCACCACTGTATAAATGCAACAGAATTCAAAACAGAGCTCAGTACACAAACCTCAGAATATGGCATACAATAAATGCTTGGAGACACAATAGTATACTGTTCTGCTCACCAACATTTTGCCAATGGCAAGAATTCCAACAATGATTCAGTTGTGTGTCTTTGTATCACTGCAATATGTTGTGTTATAGATTGATATAGATGTAGGTCTGCAACACTGATTCGCTGCTCTGTGAGCTATTGTCTTCAATCTCACCAATGAGACTAGTTGACAAGTTGAGACCTAGTTCTTTCCCACAAGCAGAGGCAAACATCTTGCAGGACTAATAGTTTTATGAAACAATTCTGTTTGGTTCTTCATCCTTTTCTGCTATCTTTAACTTGACGGAAATAGAGTTGTTTTTTTCAGCACAGTGGGGCAGGAAGCCTACGTTTCACCTCTCACTCAGGGATCATTTGTTCAGGGACCAAGAATAAATTAACACCCAATGTTGAAAGTTCTGTGGAAGCACAACTTATCGCTTGGGACTCTGAAAGTCTGAATGTCAGTCTTTACATTCTTTCAAGAACTAGGCAGTTGAGTTCTTAATAACATTAAACAAATGGCCATTTGAAAGCTCCTGGGCAGAACATTAGATGGTGGGTTCGGTAGCCTCTCTTTGGACTGAAATTCCTCTGATTCTATGGACAATGGGGGAATCTGGTGTCAATTTGAACCAATTTAATTCTATATTTGCAGGTGCAAAATATTCTGCTTCAGAAACTATTTCCTCTAAGTAATGTTTGGAGTTGAGCTCCGTTGTGATTCAAACTGACTCAACCAAGGTTTATGCTTGAGGTTTTGTGGTGAATTGGCACCAAAGCAGCTGTGATTTACTGTATTGACCATATTACATGTTTCACTGCTTTACTCCTCATCTTTACTCCTCGTTAAGTAAAGCAATATGTCAAAGCTGATTTAAAAAAAAATTGATTTGATATTAAAAATGTCATTCTGATTTTGTCACGCTGATTTGAGTTGCTTAGTATAGTATTTGGTGCCTTGAAATATATGAATTTGCATCAATAACAAACCACAATCTCAAATCAGGACATCCGAAATAAAAATGGAGCAAATCACTTTTATTTTCCAGATTTACCAAGTTGGGTTTGGCGAGTCGCCATTCACAAATCTTGCAAACAGGTATTCACAAAGCAGAAGTTTCAGTGAACCCAAGAAATGTGGATTGTGAGGTTGATGCCTCCACATAAACAGAGCTCGTGATTGACAGCTGGTTTCAGAGATTGAGTGAGTCCTTCCTCTGAAGGGAAGAGTTTAATACAAAACAGATGCAATTTGTATCGAGTTGCTCAGATTGAACATGAGTATTGTACTGGTTGTGTCATAATCTAAATATATCATTGATATATGCGATAATCTAGGTGGAGATTCTCAATGCTATGAGAGAGTCTGGATGAAGGACTCTGTTGACAAATCTTAGGTTTCTGCTGAAGTACACAATGAGGAGGCACACCCATGCTTTCTGTATAACAATTCGTGTCAGTTTATCTTTTTTTCACAGTTACAGCTATTACAAAAACAACTTTGATTTATATAGCGCCCTTCACGCCGGATGCATCTCAGAATGCTACTAAGCTTCACTATGTCTATCGTTTCTTATGCTATGCAAATTTCTCCGTATCATGGTGAAAAAAACGTGCAATAGTTATTGGAGTCGGATGATCATGTAAGGTTTTGAGGAAGTGGTTTCAGCAGGATATCAAATCACAACAGTGCAATTTAAATGCAGTTGTACAAATCAATATAGCCTTTGCTCAAAAATTCTTTTTCTTCTCCATTTAAAAGTTGTTTGGCAATTTATTGGACTGTTCTGTTGTTATACAAGAGCCAGTGGGTGTAAAGCTAACACTGACATGCTTAGTGAGGCTGCATCATTCCAGCAGTACAAAGTGGCGGTACTGAGCTGCCATAGTGATATGCTCCAACTAGTGCCAAGCCAACTGCTCAGAAGATTCCCTCCCAGCAGTGGCAGATGAGCTTGAGGCTGCCCTGGGACTTGAACCCGAGACCATCTGGATGGTAGGCAGACGCACTCCAGCAAGCGCCAGCAGTCTACTCCCAAAATCACATTTATTCAAATGACAAAATGTTGCCATCTGTCACTTATTTGGTGTATGAGACACCGGTAAGTCTGTTGACACTCTCACCATCATAGACATATTGTTAGTTTCACTAAAATACATCAGAATCAGAATTCTGTTTCCACTCTGATCAAAATACATACAAATACACAGTCAATTCATTTTACAGGATATTCTGTGAAGCACTTTGAGACATCTCAACAATGTGATAAAAAAAGCTATATCAAATGTAAGGATTATTATTATGTTATTGTAATAATATAATAATAACATTGTGGAGTCCTATAGCACAGTGGTTAGAGTACTTGCCTTACAAGCGAGAGACTTGGGATCAATTCCAGGCAGGGCAAAACCTTGGGCAAGTTTCCTTACTCCACACAGCTAAAAATAATCACTCAAAAATAAGAAATTGGTAAATCCACGATTGTTTGTGGGACACTGCTGTGGGCAATTGGCTGCCTCACTTTGCCCACATATATGCAGGTAGACCCCACTTACTGAACGCTCGGTCAACGAAAGTTCACTATAATGAAAGTATGTATTTGTACCTCCTATCCGCGAAGGCTGCGTTCGCTATAACGAATGTTTAAATCTCGCACGCTTCCCATCTCTCCCGGCTGCCTCTGCAACACATGCTCGGTCTCAGTCGATGAAGCATCAACCCATCCACTATGCCACCTCAACGCTCATTAGCAACTTCGCCAACCATTTTCATCTCTTATTATTGTAATTTAAGTATTATAGCCTTCAATAGCAGTTATAACTACCTTATGCCTTTGCTGGTACACTGAATGTGTTAGCGCTAGGAACCGCAGAGGAAGAAAACAGATTTTTTCCCAAACAGAAACACAGTAGCGGGCTACCACCCGCTTAACAAAATTTTTGCTTTCCGGAGAGTTTCAAAGTCCCTAACCCCTTCGTTAAGTGGGAGCTCCTGTGGCTCAGTGGTTAGAGCACTTGTCTTGCAAGCTGGGGAGACCAAGCTGGGGAGACCTGTGTTCGAATCCAGGCAGGTCAGGGCGAAACCTTGGGCAAGTTTCCTTACTCCACACGCCTAATAATAATCCTTCCAACAAAAAAAAAATTGGTCATTTCAATCCACGACTGTGTGTGGGACACTGCTGTGCTCAATTGGCTACCATGATTCGCCCACAAATATATACAGTCAATTCACTTTACAGTATATTCTGTGAAGCACTTTGGGATGTTGATAAAATGTGGAAAGCGTGGTATCAAATGCAAGGATTATATTATTATAATTCACTTTACAGTATATCCTGTGAAGTGCTTTGAAACGTCTAGAAGATGTGAAAAGCACTATATTAAAGGCAAGGAATATTATTATTATTGTAATTGTATATTATTGCGATTTTTCTTAAAGTGTTTGATAAAACTTTGGATGAAAATAAAACTTTTAGCAACTGAAGCAAGATTAGTGCAACAAAACATTTCTGGAAAAGAAATGACTCTGAGTAATAAATTAATAGACAAGGTGATGTTTGAAGTACAGCTCATTATTGTTCTCAGATAATTGCACCGATCTGTTCCAGTTCAAATGAAGAGTTAAAGTGTGCTCTAAATTGAATGGTGGGCTGGGGGTGTGGGGAAGAAAGGATCCAAGTTTCAGAATTCCTCAAATCTGCATTTTAATCAATTCTTGTTGTGTCTGGGCTGACACTTTGTAATTCCCAGTGGGCCCCAACTTCAATGAAGTCAGAAAACTGAAATTAGCATTTGTGCGGAAGTTTAAACATTTGTAAATAATTTGACAGCTACAACAACAACTTTCATTTACATCATGCCATTCACACCAGTTGGAGTCTTGGAGCCACCATAAATGAGCACCATCACCATTCCCACTGTAAAGTGGATCAAAGAATGATAGATAATACATTATAAGTTTAGATTTAAATAGTGCCTTTCATGTCCTTCCTACGTGAAAGGCGCTATACAAATGTAATTTTGTTGTTATTCACATGGGGAGGATGTTCCAAAGCTTTTAACAGTTCTGGCTGTTTATTAATAATAATACGTAACATCACAGCAGTTAAATACACTTCCTGCTATGGCAATGAGCAACATAGACCAAGAGGAACCCAGGTTCAGTGCGTTATCTGTGTAGATTTAGCTTATCTCAGTCAGATGGCAGTGGGGGTGCTACGTTTGGCCTTATCATCCCTGAGTTCAGATGAGGGGAATTGCTTCATTTCTACTTGTGATAAATATCCAGTGACCCTTGGAGAAAGTGCGGGTGTGGCTGTCAGTCAAGGAAGGCTCTGGTTCAGCTTTATCTCCCCATAGTCCTAAAATCTTCACTGACAAGATGCATAGATGATTGCTTCAGAGAAACTGTGGTGGGCTCTTGGTGTCTGTGAAGTCATCGACCCCTTGATAGGGATACTAATGTCACCCAGAAGTATGGAAAAAGGGGGACTATAACTTTATGTTAAATGGCAATCAATTGCAGACCCAACAGGTTTCTTTGTAACTGCGCTATGATCCACAAAATGTGCTGACATTTCTGGAATAAGGTTGGCATCAAAACAATACACACAAACACAACACAATGTCAGATAATAACTTACAATCAAAATCTTGCCAAACAACATACAATAGGACGGCAACAGCAATGGGTATAAATTAGTAACGTTACAGCAACATGGTAAAAGTTGTTTGCTGCCTCTCCCACAGCACAGGTAAAGCCAAACAAGGGGAGAAAGAGTTGTTAGGTCAGGTAGAGGAGATTGAATTTCTGACTTGTTAGGTAACACGCCATTGATAACATGCTGAGTCAAAGCCAGGGGATAATCAAAGACAAATTCTTGTCACAATATTTGGGGCTAAAGCTGGCCTGTTCTCTCATTGAGTTCACAGCCTTGGCTAATACTCCAAATCAGCTGGGAATCTCTGCATCATCAGAGGTGACGTCTTTAGTGGAACCATTAAACGTAGGTCCTGTCTGCCTGTTCAGGTGGATGGTAAAATTCCCATGGTGCTATTCTAAAAAGAGGAAAGTGTCATTGGATCTTTAGCGTCCGCCTGAACAGACAGACAGAATCTCTGTTTAATGTCTCATCTGAGGATGACTCATCAACAACAACAGCAAATTGCATTTATAGAGCGCCTTTTACAGAAGACGTCCCAAGGTGCTGGACAGTAAAGGTTCGGGACCCAAGCAAGGGAGAGGTAAGGTTGGGGTGGGAGGTGAGGGAGAGAGTTGGGAGGGCGTCAGAAGGATGATAGAAGAGGAGGGTCTTGAGACTGGCCTTGAAGGAGGCAAGGAAGGAAGCAAAGTGAAAGGACAGTGGGATAGAGTTCCAGATTGTGGGGGCAGAGACGCTGAAAACCCGGCCACCAATAACAGAGCAGGTTGGGCGGGGCACTCGGAGCAGACCGGAGCCCACTGAATGGAGGAGGCAGGCAGGTTGATAGGGAACAATGCAATAATCCCCCAGCACTACAACGGAATGGCAGCTTAGACTCTAGGTTTTACCACTGAGACAGGCTAACATGTGATCACGATCAATGTCATACCATGATGAAATTGATGTAAAGCATTATAAAACCACCTGCATTCCTTTCTGGTTATGTACTTAATTAAGGGTACTTGAGTGTATTCAACCATTGTTGAACACATTGTTTGGGCTATTTAGCCCATTTTACAACCTAATGTCACACCAGTAAGTAGCATGGAGTGTTTAGAAAAATGCTGGATGAGATGTCCCTGTGTGTTCAGTGGTGTGACTGAGTAAAGAGATGTGTGAAATGACATAACTGAGAGCAGCTGCGTCCACTCTTAATATTTCAAAAGGAATCCACAAGCTCCAAACAAGTGGTATTTAATACAATACTGAACCAGATCACTGCTTGTGCTACTCTCTAATTTATGAGGTAAAACAAGGTTTCAAAGTGAACACTTTCCACTCACCGGGGAAGCCATTGATTGCTGCAGAAAGATTATTAGTAGCTTTTTCTCCCAGACCATGATGTCACGCTGCTCAATGCTGGATGAAATTACATGGATTTCATTCTGTGCACTTTAAACCCCACATCTGATACTCTCTTTATCCTCTGTGATGCTCTACACTCCCAGCCCCGGACCTCCACCTCAATCGCAGTACTGTATATAATTAAATGAAGCTCCAGTAAAGATGTGACTGCTTTATTTATTTCCAACATGATAACTTTGCAATGTGTTTGGCTCCAGTGCACTGTGTATAAGGCGTGCTGCACTTTAGGGTCACGATGCAGGTAAGATCCAAAATTCCACCTGGTCTTAGCCTGCAACCACCTTCTTGTTTTAAAATGTAAGATTAGGTGAAATGTGTTCTAAATTGCAAGAGTTATTGTGGTAAGTCACAGCTTCCTTTCCACCCAATGACACTCCAAACATTTACAGTTTAAGAACACCTCTGCTCCATCTATTAGTTTTTCATTTGCACGGTGAAACCTGGTTTGTAAATTACAGTTGCAATGGATGTCAGCTTAGATCAATTGGTAACACATTCTTCTCTAAGTCAGATGGTTGTATGTTCAAGCCCCATGTCAGAACTTTGAGCTCATATTCTAGGCTGATGTTCCAATACAGTGCTCCCATTGCTTTAACCTCTGTTTGAAAAAAGAATACATGTTAGGATATAAAGTGTAATTTGGGAGCATCAACATGGTACGCAATGGGAGCACCAGTGTACTCTGCTCAGTTACCATTCTAAATTCTGCAGGTTTGGGAATCAGGATTCGCAGTTCCAACTCTCCAGCTATGATTTCCTCACCCAACATTTGCAAAATGGAAGCCGCGATTGAAGCAACAAAGCCAATTTGCCCATATTCACATCTAGACCCTACTTTATTAATTGGCATTGGCAGAAATTGGCACTGCTCCTGGATTTGCTTTCTATTTTTCCAGCACTGCTCTCCTGAAGTGGTTGACTCATGCTGGGATATTTCCATAGACACTAGACTCCCTTTGGTACCTCTCCCTCGTGCCCATGCTTCATGTGTGAGCCTAATTTTGGAGTTTAAGCATGGAACAATACAATCACTGGTGCTAGCAAATGGCAGATGTTAAACCCCAATCCTATCCTCGCTTATTTTCCACAATCATGTACGTGTTCCAGCAGGAATAACTGAGTAGTGGTTATTACCTTCCCTAACCCAAGGGCACTGACTTATTGCCATCCTGTCCCAGATCAACAAACTTTGCATAAATTAAACCTGGCTCAGTTGTCACAATCAAGCTGTATAATGCCCTTCTCTGCCTACTGTTTTATCAGCCAAAATGCAAGGCTTGAGAGGCAGTGCAGTGAAGAACAGTTAGGCTAATAAATAATCAATAATAATCCTTGCATTTGATATAATAATAGTAATTCTTACATTTGGTATAGCGTCTTATCACAATTTCTAGACCGGTCCTGCCTGGAATCGAATGCATGTCTCTCATTTGTAAGGAGAGTGCTCTAACCACTGAGCAACAGAACTCCACATATATCTCCTTACCGTGTTATCAAAATGTCTCAAAGAGCTTCACATGATCTTACTGTAAATTGAATGCATTTTAACCAATTTACAAAACAACAATGTCCCACAACAGCCCTGAAGTGAATAACCATTTTTACTTGGAGGATTATTCATTGGGTCACTGGGAGACACTCCCTTTGCTTTTCAAACAATTCCATGAGATCACTGATGTCCATTTAAACGAGCAGATGGCATTTTGGGTTAATGCTCATCCAAATGATAGCATCACCAACAATGTAACATACCCTCAGCACTGCCTTAAAGCATCAATCTAGATTATGATCTCAAACACCCCACATTGGGCTTGAGGACACATTTTTCTGAGTCAACGGCAAGAGTGCTCCTGACTGAGCCAGGATGATCCATTGAATTAGAGTATTGAATTATGGGAGATAACAAATTTTGCTAAGGCTCATCAGCCTTGAAAAAATAGACGCCAGAGATGGAACATTATAAATGCTTTTAAGAAGCTAGATGAGATAAAGTAAACCCGGAATTATAGTTTCTGATGAGCCAAGGAAGACAAGTGAGCATAGGTTCAGGGTAATTGTAGGGTGGATAGTTGGATACAAAGAACTATTTCATTGCACAGAGGGGCTCTAGGCTCATTTCAAAATAGTGTGTTGCTGTACTGGGAAACAATAGAATTGGTATTCTGGAAGATAGAGATAAAGTGAGTCAAAGAGCCTTCTTCATCCAAACCTGATCTGGTGGTCAATGTCTCAGTTCTCCATGGGACAGTGAAGTTACCAACTTGGCCATTGGGGGGAGCTCTGATGGCTTGTTTGAAAAGTGCTACACTCATATTGCCCGAAACACCCTATAAACTGCATTGTACACTAACAATATTTTTTTTAAACAAAAAAATCATGGCATTGAAGCAGTATTTCAGCTACACAGTGGGAAATCAAGTTTGTATATCAACCGGGTTCCTGTTTCACTGCTGACCCTGCTCACTGCTGCCGTTCACTAATTCAGGAGTTAAAGAAATCTGTGCACTACCATTTTAAGAAGCATGTATTAACAATGCTTACTTACTGCTGATCAGCAGCTCTGTCTATGAATTTGATCCTTCAATCCAATCCCAGTGAGAGCATTTTTCAAGAACTCAGAAGTAAACGTGCAGCTGGAGAGCTGAACACATTATTAGGTATGGGGAAGGGGCATTGTCAAGTAATTGTGGTAGTATCATATATCATTACAGATGTTGCATATTGGTAACTATACATGCAGTATATATTAGGCACCATGTTGCCTTTTACATTGGTATTTGAACCGTATATGCAGCTGGGAAGCTGAAAACATTTCAGAATGGGAAGGAAGCCTAGTACGGTGGTTGTAGGATACATCAATACACACGCTGTATGAGGGGGACTATGCATTCAGCATATATTCAACACCACATGGCCTGTATCAATTGGCATTTGTGTGCGTTTGACAAATATCTGATGAGTCTACACTCAGATTAACTGGTGCACGTCAAAATATTAAATTACGCCCCCGGAGTGTTGTCGTTGCTACTTAATGATTTTTCTGGGTTTGGCGTTGTGAGATGACAAATTCTTTCCATAAACATCAGTGAGGCATGGGGCTCCCATTTCAGCAGTCTTGATCAGAACTTCTCTATCATTTTGAAGGTGATACTTTTTAAGCAAGTGCATTTTAAACGTCAAAGAACACAAACAAGGATTTCCGCCCAGCGGCACTGAAAAAACCCCCAAAAACAAATTTGGGTTCACTAGTAAATATTAAAAGCATTTTTTATTGTGTTTGCTATTGGGGTTAGTATCACTAATATTAATAATAACAATTATCCTTGCATTTGGTACAGTGAGTGGCTTTTGCATCGGTCTCAGCACTTCATAGGAATATACAGTAAAGCGCAGTGACCGTGATGATAATAGTAATAATCTTTATATTTTATATAGCGCTTTTCATGTCTTATAGACGTCTCAAAGCGCTTCACAGAATATACTGTAAAGTGATTTGACTGTACATTTGTGGGCAAAACACAGCAGGCAATTGCATACAGCAGTGTCCCACAAACAGTCGTGGATTGAAGTGACCAATTTATTTTGGACGAATGCGGCATACAATTTGTGCACCATGATAATGAAAAGATAATCCTTACATATGATATTGCATATTATCAAGTCATCAAGACAACTCAAAGTGCTTCACAAGATGTTACTGTGAAGTGTAGTGACTGTGTACTTTGCTAAAGTGGAAATTCCTAACATGACAAAAAGACAGAAAGCAAAGCCTGCAATAAGCAATACAAGGCTTTCCTTGTGGGGAAATTCCACTAGATCGCATGTTTGTGAATAAAAGCCCCTGCCAATTAGTGACCCCACAGTGTAGGAGATAGGGTTGCAGTCAGTGATACAAATCCCATTTGATTCACTGACCAGTTGGTTAAAGAGATTTTATTCCAATTTTTCTCCATTTCAGGCAGATTTTCCATGAATGCATCCTAGTGTTTTCATCTGGTTGACATGAAATATCAGTAACTTTCTTCTCCAGCTGGAAGGTAATAAAAGTCCAGTTCAGTAGGCATTCATTATGGGGCTGGAAAGTATATCCACTGGGACCTGCGAGCTGGAATATTTCAACGTAAAACATGCAAAGGATTCAGATTTATGGATGAAGTGTTAATGCAGTATCATGTGCAGGAGCACAGGATATCAAAGTGAGCAGGCAGCAGAGCTACCATGCATTTAAAATGAAAAATGTGCCCTGTGTAAATGCAGGACGATGTAATGGAGGACAGATGGGGTTCTCCTCTTTCTGACTTGTAACGTTTGCCTGTGTCGGTACAATTGCAGCTACCCACACTGTTTTACCAGTTAGTTAGGGCCGCTGTGTTATTGGCTCGAGACAAGCTTTGGTCTGCTTTATAAACCCCAGCGCTTGTTAGATTGTCTCTTAACAATCCGCTCACCGCAAGCTGTTCTTTAGTATCTGGTGCAACCATCTGAATACATGAAGCAGCTGTAGGGCTCAGATTTGACAACCGGCTTGCAGCGAAATCTGTCAAAAAGCTAATAAAATGCCAGGCACACTGATAGCGTCTGAAAGCTGAATTTGCTTTCAACATCAGCTCAGCAAATGCATAAATCTTAGCAGTGCTTAGAGAGAAAGAGAGAGAGAAATAGCACAAGTGAAATACTCACACACATTTTGTTTTGCCATCTTTTGCGATACAAAAAAGTAAATTTACATGGAGGAGAAATTCAATCTGGGTCTAGATTTACTCTGCTAAAGGAGCATTTTAGAGTGTATAAAATTTAGCAAATTGTTGAATTCAGTCTCACATAACCCACACACATATATAAATTAAACCTTACTGGTAACTCCCTGATAAGTAGTCACCATTAAGGATTAAACTTCCTCAATTTGTATAGCATTACTATATAGATTCAGGACAACTTCACATTGACTACGTTTTCAGGCCTGAACATTTAAAAGTAATAACTCAAGTTTGCTGATTGATACGTGTGTGATGGGAGTGTGTGTTTTTGCATCAATGAGAGTAAAGCATAGCTAGCTATTTATTATTTGTGTGACTGTAAGCAGTGGAGCATCCCATTTCAGACCGGCAACCCCCGATTAACTGGAATGTTTACTTATTGTGTTACAGGCTTTTGGGGCCATCAATGTACCATGCAACGACTCCTGGGAAGCAGGGCTAGGCTGAATGGGAACAGTAATGTGCAGCTGCAGTCTGGTCTGCTCAGGCCGGCCAGCCAATGTTTTACATAGTGAACCTGGTGAGGTTTTCACTGCTTTAAGTGGCTATCCTGTGTAAAAGAGCGCTATATAAATGCAAGTTCTTATTGTTGTTGTTGCTAGGGTTACTCAAATGCTGAATTTATGTACTTTTTTAAAACATGTACCTGGTACATTTTTTTGTGTCTAACAAATTGTTAATGGTGGAATGACACTGTCACTGTTTTGGAGTAATCAGAAACTAATAGCTGTGAATTGTTGAATGTTAATTAATGTCCTCCCGACATGAAAGGTGCTAAATAAATGTAATTTTGTATTGCATTGCACAAACGTTTCTGAATAATAACTAAACAGTGAATAATAACTAGTTATTATAAAATTTAGGGAATAAATATTAGCATGATAATAATCCTTGCATTTGATATGGCACTTTATCACAACTTTGAGATGCCTCAAAGCGTTTCACAGAATACATTGTAAAATGAATTGACTGTGTATTTTGTGGGCGAAACATGTAGCCCTATTAAATTATTGAATTGGTAGTTGATAGTGCCTTTAACAACAACTGTGCTCCCTTGTCATGGTAAGTGGACACAGGGTTAGCAGGTACAAGCTGATGGAGTTCAATTGCATGTATCATTGATGACATATGGTGGTTGTGACCAGAAGCAGATTGACAGTAATCTGTCAGGTCACAAATAGTCTTTTCTGCATGATTCATGTTTCCTTTTCCTGAAAAAATCAAAGAGGAAAACTGGAACATGTGATGTGTTAATCATCATCAGTGACGATGGTCATATTGTTGATAGATATATTTGAGATACCAGGGTTCGTATAAAAAGCATCAGAGGAGCTGACATGTAGGGCTCAGTTACTGCTGTGGGAATGTGAGCAGGAAGGAATGGAAAGAGGGTTATCCACAGCTTTAAAGTCTAGCTGAAAAACAGAGCCATGATGTTATGCCTCATCTGAAATACAGCACCACTGACAGCGGAGTACATCTCTGGAGTGCCACACAGGTTGTGAGCTCAAGTCTCGATGTGGGGGTTGAACCCACAATTTTCTATTCCCAGAGGCAAGAGTGGTACCAGCTAATAATAATAAGCTGGAGCTCCTATATCTCAGTGGTTAGAGCACTCGCCTTACAAGTGCGAGATCTGTGTTCGAATCCAGGCAGATCAGGGCGAAACCTTGGGCAACATTCCTTACTCCCCATGCTTAATAATAATCCCTCCAAAAAAACCAATAATAAAATTGGTCATTTCAATCCACGACTGTTTGTGGAACACTGCTCTGCGCAATTGGCTGCTGCGCTTTGCTCACAAATATACAGTCAATTCACTTAACAGTATATTCTGTGAAGTGCTTTGAGACGTCGATAAGATGTGAAAAGCACTATAGCAAATGCAAGGATTATTATTATTATAATAACTATTATTTTAGCTGAGTCAAAATGACACTTAAGCAAGTTGTCAGTGTCTGCCTGACTGCAGTTCTGGAGACACTGGGCTCCTATGTTTGGCAGCTGAGAAATGATATAACTCATATGGATGACAAGTTGGAGTGTGGGTCTCTGCTCAGACTCGCATTTTTGAATGGATTGGCATAAAGCAAATGCCTTAGTATTGCACAAGCAGCAAAGATATTTGTTAAAATAGAGTCAGAGCCTTAGTGAAGCCATTGGAAGTACTGTATCTCACAATTTCCCTTATCTCCTACTGTTTACCTGAATTTGAGTTTCCTGAGTTCACGGTTCTTCTGATAACACCAGTGAGTGCTAAGTGTTAAGTTACACGAAACAATGACTCAGAAATCAATACGATTTGTTTCGGATGCAAGCCCAGAATTCACATGCTTGATCTGGACAGTAAATTCTGAGCATGTACTTTTCCCCAGACTACTGAGAACACGATATATCTCAACCACTCTGCCAGCATTCCTTCAACATCACCAGAAGCTGATCAGCCCATCAAGTGCATCAAGGAAACTAAATTCAGCCACTAGGATCCAAATGTTAGAAAATTGCTCAGAAAATAGTTTAAATTAAAAATTTTAAGACAATAACATCCATGAAGCTCAAACTATGATGATTCTGAGCTTCCAATAACCCATTATTGGACTTGTCCAAGGTCAATAATAATTACTGATTGCTCTTGATTGCATTCATCTATTCTCACATACTGCATTTTTCTCCCTAAAGCCACTTTTCAGCAGGAGCCATTGAATACTAGTTGAGGTTAGTTTATTGTGTGAATAGTAATATTAATCTTAGCATTCATCAAGTCTTTGAGATGTCTCAAAGTGCTTCACAGAATGTACTGTAAAGTGAATTGACTGCATTTTATGTGAGTGAATCGTGGCAGCGAATTACACACAAATGCTAGGATTATTGCAGTGTCCCACAAACAGTCGTGGAGTGACTAAATTATTATGATTATTTTATAAAATATAGTTGAGCCACAGAGGTACAATCCAACTGAGTTTTCTAAGCATAGAGTAAAGCATGATTGATTTCTAACCCCACACTAGCCCAGGCATACCAGGAATAATTGTAACATCTCCAAAGCTACTCTAACTGAGATCAGCAGCACAGAACAGGGATCAAACCTTGGGTCTATCTGATCTGTATTACTCAGTGCCAAACCATGTGATGCATGTTTCGCCCACATATATGCAGTCAATTCATTTTATAGTGTATTCTGCAAAGCGCTTTGATACATCTAGAATATGTGAAGGATTATTATTATTATTATATGTGATGAATTTACCACCAATAAATCTTTGGGGAATAGTAGCTCTATTTTATCCATTAATATGGAAGCCCATCATAAGTGCAATTCAATGATATAATTAATCATAAGCATTAGCTGAACCAACAGGCGTTTCTTATTTACTCCTTTAACCAAAAACATAGGGAACGTTGTGTCTTCACTGAACGTCTAGTCAGGACTGAAAAGGCTAAAAATAGCTCATTATGAACAGGATATGGCTTAATCTATGGACTTTCCAGTGTGTTCAGCCTGAGGCAGGTACACTAGTTCTCTTGCATTACAAGTTTGGTTTGAGAAATCAGGTTTCCACATATTCAGACCATCATTTAAAAAGTAGACAGAATACAGGCATGATATTACCATTTAATACAAATATTCATTTATATAGAGTCTTTCATGTCAGGAAAGTGTCCCAAAATGCTGGACAGTTCAGGGTTTTCATCTAAATATGAAATCGCCCAGTTGCTCCCTCGACTCCATCGCTGACCCTCTCCTTAATTCCCAGCTGAACTTCCTTGCTCCTCTACTCAGACATCATAAGCCACTGCTTGTTCACTGGCATCTGAAAGACATCGCTACTGACTTCTCTAGAGTGTCGCACAGGTTGTGAGCTGAAGTCTTGATGTGGGGTTGAACCCATAATTTTCTAGTCCCAGAGGCAAGAGTGGTACCAGTTGAGTCCAAATGACACTTAAGCAAATTGTCAGTGTTTAGTTGACTGCAGTTCTGGAAGGCCATCATCACTGCTATTCCGAAAAACTCTGCTTGGACGCATGCCTGTTCTGAAACTACCACCCATCACCAACCTCCCTTTCCTTTCCAAGGTCCTGGGATGTGTTGTTCCTTTGCTCAATCCTTTCCTGCAACTTCCTTCACAAACCCCTCCAATCGGGTTTCTCTGTCGCCCACAGAACCGATAGCATGATCAAGTGGTGGGTCTTGAGGCAGGACTTGAATGAGGCTAGGGAGTTAACAAACCTTGAACAAAAAGCTCAACTTCATTCCAAAGGTGGGAACCATGGCCTTCTGATATAAAGCTTGCTTTGAGCCAGGGCAAGATCAGTGAACTTCCCTTGATGTGCACGTCACAGTTCCTCGCTTAAAAATGTTTTGGGAGGGTTATACGTTACAGCCCAGCATTTAGGAGTCTTTCTTCAAACTTGCCTCTATAATGATCAAAGTATCCTGACTCCCTTACATCTTTCCTCAAGGTTTCATTGACTTTAAATTGCTGAAGACTGATTTTTAAAGACTTTTGGGGTTAAACAAACCTCTTCTAGCTGAGCAGATCCTCTCCAGCTTTGGAAAATAGGATCTTGCTTTTCTGTTAGTATGTTCGGTTGGGATATAAATGATTCCATTCAGATCATACACTGACCTCCCCTGAAACCAATGTATTTGATCACTCAATCCATGTCTTTTTGTGGGACGCTGCTGTCCATAAAATATACAGTCTATTCTGTGAAGCACTTTGAGAAATCTCGAAGATGTGATAAGGCACTATACCAAATGCAACGATTATTATTATCTCTCTATCTCTCTGCCTCTATCCATGATTCCAGGACCACTGCTGTTCTGACAGAATATCCTGGGTGAGAGCAAACTTTCTTCAGATGAATGTCAACATGACAGAGGCCCCCCTGATTGGCACTTCCCCCTTATTAAGCCAATCTAGAACCTTGGTGTCTTGCTTGACCCTCAACTATCCTTTCTAACCCACATTTGTGCCATGGCCTTCTCTGCCTTTCCCCGTCTCTGCAACATCGGCTAGCTCCGCCACTGTCTCACATCGCAGGCCACCAAAATCTTCATACACGCATTCAAAACACCTGGGCTTGACTATTCAAACTCCCTGCTTGTCAACATCCCCAACTCCTTCCTCCACAGGCTGCAGAACACTGCAGTCTTCTCCCACACCAGGCTCTGTGACTCTATCACCTCCTCGCTTAACTCCACTGGCTTCCCATCGCAAAGAGGATACAGTTGATACAGTTCAAGATCTCGGTCCTCACTATCAAAGCCTTTCATGGCCTTGCTCCCCCCTACCTTTGCGAGCGCCACTGCCTACTAACCTGCTGGCTCCCTCCACTCAGTGGGCTCCAGTCTGTTTCACATCCCCCTCCTCACCCTCTGAAACTCCCCACAGTCTGTCTGCCTTGCCCACTCCCTTGCCTCCTCTAGACTGAACCTAAAACCCTCCTGTTCAGCTGTGCCTTCGCTCTCCTACCTTCCACACCCACTGCCCTCCACCTTCCCCATTCCTGACACCAAGCTCGAGTCTGAAAAACTGATTGTCCTCAACCAATCCACCTTGACCCTCTCCCCACTTTCAAGTCCCACCTCCACCCACTTCCCTCCCACCCCCACCGGCTCGGAGATGTTAAGGCCTCTGAGATGTTACCCAGTGTAGTGGGCACTATTTAAGTGCAAGTTGTGCAAGTTGCAAGTTGATATAATTAAAATATTTCCATCATCAGACTAGGACAATCCCAGATTTCATTTCTGGTGTGTTGTGCGTTAACTGATCTCAGTTAATATCACATTGAAGATTTAGTTGGCAAATTGGCCCAGTTGGATGAATATTAAACCATGCTACAGTGTGCCTATTCTAGTGCATATTAAAGATACCATGGTGCTGCTCAAACAGGGAAAGGCATTTGCCTACAAGTATATAGTCACTACATCGTACACTTCTCATATAAACCATACGAGATGTCTCAAAGTGCTTCACAGAATATACAGTACTGTAAAATGAATCGACTGTATATTTAGTGGGGAAACGTGCCATCTAATTGTGTACAGTAGTGTCCTACAAAAGACACTAATATCAAAGGTTTTTATTTGTGTCATGTAGTAATTTTAGTGCAGTCCATTGTTTGAGCAGAATTTATACTATGCTTACAAACCGTGAGGTGAATTGAACTGTTTAGTGCAAAGTTTTCACATCCTAAAGTTTCAAACTTTTTTAAAAGTATGTAAAGAAATGGAAAAACTGCCTTGAAGAGCTAATCCTGTCTTGAGTAATAATTATAAAAGTAACAAATTCAAAGTTCAAATGTCACTCCAGTGACTGGGAATGAAAATTTCAGGGCCTCGCTAAATGGAAAAACAACATGACTAATTGACTGTGAGAAACTCGAGGGAGAAACTATTCTCCAGAAGTCAATGGCTTCTTTTCAATGCTGACTTTAAGTAATGTTTTTTTTAAATTGTGATTTTTTGCTGCATTCCTTAATTACCTCAAGGAGTGATTCGGAATCTTAATATTTCAACTCATCCAGAACTCTACAGCTTGAGTACTGTCCAGTGTAGATCCTGCCTTTTCATGGCAATCTTAACTGGCTCTATCTAACAGTATTTCAAGATATTTATTGTTTTTTAAAAATCTTGTTGTTGCCTTAATCCCTGACTCTCCATCTGTTTAATCTGCTCCAGTCCTATGTGCCAGCCATCTCAAGACTTTCCTCTTCAGCCGTGCCTTCAGTCATTTTCCCACCACCACTCCCCTTGCCCTCCACCCTTCTTGACACTCCAGCCCCTTGGGACGTCCTTCCAATGTGAAGGCGCTATATAAATTGTTATTGTTGTTGTGCTGAGTAAAGACCCACTGACCTCTGTTGTTAGCTACAAAAATGCACTGTGAAGCACTTTGAGGTGGCTCGGTGATGTGATATGGCACTATATCAAATGAATTATTCACAAACGAACAAAATAATTATTATACTCTTAATACTGACTCTGGCAGGATCTGACTCCACCATTGGAGACTCAGTCTTCAGCCCCAACAACAACAAAATTACATTTATAGAATGCCTTTCATGTCGGGAGGACATCCCAAGGCACTGAGCAATCAGGCGCTGGGACCCAAGCAACAGGGAGGGGCGGGGTAGGGATGAGGGTTGGCAGAGAGGTGGGAGGGCGGCTGAAGGCACGGTTGAAAAGGAGGGTCTTGAGAGCAGCTTTAAAGGAGGCAAGAGAAGGATGTGAGGCGGAGGGACAGTGAGATCGTCTTCCAGATGGTGGGGGCTGACAGCATGGCCACCGATTGTAGGGCGGGTCAGGCAGGAGACATGGAGCAGGCCGGAGCCTGCTGAACTGAATGAGTGGGCGGGTTGGTAGGGAATCAGCAGGTCAGAGAATTAGGAGAGGGCAAGGCCATGGATGGCCTTGAAAGCGAAGACGAGAATCTTGAATTCTATCCTCTGGCAGATGGGGAGCGAATGGAACCTGGCAAGGATGGGAGTGATGAGGTCGCAGAGCCTGGTGTGGGAGAGGACACGTGCTGCAGAGTTTTGTATGATCTGCAGCTTGTGAATGGAAGAGTTGGGAAGGCTGACAAGGAAGGAGTTTACGTAGTCAAGCCTAGAGGTGACGAATGCATGGGTGAGGGTTTCGGCAGCCTGACAGGTGGCAATATCGCGGAGCTGGTGCAAGGCATGGATGTAGGGGAGAAAGAACAGTTCAGAGTCAAAGAAGACACAGAGGTTCCTGACTGGCTTCATGAGGTGGAGTGTGCAACCATGGATGCTGATGCTGTCAGCACCCGAGGTGCGGAGGTGCTGACGCGAGCCAATCAGGTGCGCCTCAGTCTTGCTGACATTGAGTTAGAGAATGTTGTCCATCGTACAGGACTTGATGTCAGACAGGCAGTCTGTCAGGATGCCAGGAGTCCTGGAGTTGAGGATGTAGGTGGAGAGATACAGCAGTGTGTCATTCGCATACAATTTACCCCATGTTTGCAGATGATGTCACTGAGGCGCAGCATGTGAAGAGGGGGGGACTGAGGACAGTGCCCCAAGGAATGCCACATGAGATGGTGTGGGGGCTGGAAGAAAAGTCATTGGCAGAGATGAAGTGGAGACGGTATTAAATATAGGACTCCAACCAATTAAGGTCGAAACCTTGAAGGTTGAGGTGGGAGGAGAAACAGTGGAGGAGGATTGATTGGTCTAGGGCAGTGGTTCTCAACCTTTTTCGGTAATGTACCTCTTGATAATTTTCAACATTATCGTGTACCCCACCCAACCACATATACACACACACCATCCCCCTCATTCCACTTGCATTTTATGACCAAGCTTTTCTTAAATAACTAGCACATGCAAAATCAGGGGAATAACAATTAAGGCTATCAAATGCTAAATAAATCACTGTACTGCTACCTGTACCCCTGGAAGTAATTTTGTACCTCTTGGGGTACATGTACCCCTGGTTGAAAATTGCTGGTCTAGGGTGTCAAAGGCACCATTGCCAATTCTTCCTTCAAAACTACTGCCTTCACTTCTCCACTTTTCTCCCTGCTTTCAATAACCTCCTAAATTTCTATCTCTTTGATCTGCCTTCATGTAGTATTAAATTCCTTCCACTTCTTGCTCAGTGTGCACAACTCCCATTTTGAAGCACTTTGAGACGTTTATTTACGTAGTGTTACATAATGGCAAGTTGTAGATACGATAAATATTAATCCCTTTGTTTTTGCTCTGAAACCATTTGGAGGCAGCAGACAATGTTGGGTGAAAACTCTTCTCCAGTAAACTCACCAATGGGATAGGAGCAGACCTCTTACTTTAACTACCACCAAAATATCAGTGCCACCCATCTTGTGAAAAATGCTGCCTGCTATTCTGTACAGTATGATACAGAGCCGGTGTTGTGCTAGCAGCCTGCACTCAGGAGCTGAGGTGACATCCTCAACCTTGAGAATATAATAACAAGAATAATAATTCTTGCATTTGGAGGTGCTGCTTTTCACATCCTCTAGATGTCTCAAAGCAGTTACAGTCAATTCAGTTTACAGAATATACTGTAAACTGAATTGACTGTAATATTTTGTGGGAGAAACACGGCAGCCAACAGCAGTGTACCACAAACAGTCATGGATTGAGTGACCAAATTATAATTTTTTTCTTGAGGGATTATTATCAGTGGAGTAAGGAAACTTGCACAAGGTTTTGCCCTGTTGGGATTCGAACCCAGATCTCCCATTTCTGAGGTGAGTGCTGTAACCATTGAGCTACAGGACTTCTACAGAATGATGGTTAACCTCATTACAAGCCTCTCACTCATGAGATTATTGCTTACTTATTGCTTCCTTACGAGCTTCACATATTGATATGGCAACTGTGGCAGGGAAACAGCTCATTCAGTCCAACCAGACAACACCAGTGTTTTTACTCAACCAGAAACTCCAACCCCCCTGATTTCTCTCACCTGCACCACTCCAGAATGCTTAACACACTGCAGAGACTGTTAGTCTGGGCAATGTACATAAACACATAAAGGATGTTTCTTTTTAGGTTTTCAGGCCTTGCAATGATGTTTGTCAGGCTCCTGCTATTGTATCATGTGTGCCGGCCTGGCTCAGTTGGTAGCATTCTTACCTCGGAGAAAGAAACTTGTGCATTTACCCTCCACATCGGGACTTAGAATTCTTATATTAGTGGCTGACATTCCGAGGAATGCTGACAGATCGCTGCAACATCAATGTGGCCGACCTTCAGGTGAAGTGTTTAAGCCCAAATCCCGTCTGCCTGATGAGGTGGATGATAAGGATCCCATTGCACTATTCGGTTTCACCCAGTATCTTGACCAATAACCCCCCAATAAAATTGGTCACTCATTGCGAATTTCTATGTACAAATTAGCTGTCATGTTGTGCACAGAATTTGAAAAAAATAACTTGGTCACTCAAACCACAATACAGTATATTTTGTGAAGCACTTTTAAAAGCTCAAGACATGATAAGGCCCTATATCAAATGCAAGGATTACTATTATTATGTTCCTCCACAAAATCCTGTGAAGTTCTTTGAGACATCCTCCTGATGTGAAAGGTGCGATATCAAATGTAAGGATTTTTATCATGTGATTTGGAGAAAACTAATGTACGGTACATTGAAAAGCAGTGATCACTTCTCTATTTGACTGCATGCTGCAGTAGAATATCACAGCTTGCATTAATAAATCAACAACAACTTGCACTTGAATAAGCACTTTAGGATTAATGTATTAAAGTGGTTCACAAAGGAGATGGGAATATTTTGCAGGGAGGAAAGGAAGGGATGTTTGAGAGTGTTTACCACAAGGCACGGCCGAAGAGCTAAGTTTTTTTGGGTGAGATTGTTGAAGATAGAGAGAGAGGCACAAAGTGAAGGGATTTGGAGAGAGTTTGCAGAGATTGGGATTTAGTGACTGATTGCTCGGTGATGCAGGAGTGAGTGAGGAATGAGCAGGAGAACAGAGTCAAGCGGTTCTTGTTACTTAACACTCGCATTCTTCATTCATTAATTTAAGACATTAAGCCTAAACCTACTTCATATCTACAGACTGCTGATCTTGGAAATGTTTTATTAAAAAGCACTAAAACATCAGGAAGTGAATGAAAGGCAACTATTTAATTTCATGATTTAAAAGACATTCATCAAATGGGCGTTTGAGCTTTACTCTCAGTTTACAATCTGATCTGAGGCTCCCCCAGCTTGTCATCTTGCATCTCCCTGCCTCATGTCTATTGTAAATTCTCACAAGTCATACAAGCCTCATTCAGTATCACTGTTTGCTACATCTTGCCTCAGGTTGTGTCATTGGCGCAAATGTACTGAGATGTACCAGAAATGTACCGAAAATATCCTTTTTATTGAAGAATTGTAAAATGTGCAACGTTGTTGTGTTTTTAGAGCTCCAGACAATGAGAGAAATGGGAAAAAAAAACCCTGAGGCGTAACATGCTTTCGATGTACTATCTCTATAATGGTTTTTGCTTCTTTTCTTCATCGCGGCAGACCATAAGGAAGTGATAAACATTTTTGTGATTTAGAGCAGGAACTTAGTGACAGTAACAATCCAGGCAGAAAACATAATTAAGCGCAGCTTCCTCCCCTCCCTCTCTCACTCTCTCCTATCCCCACCGCTTGTTGACCATCAGCAGGGAAAAGGAAATGCAGCTCAAATATTATAAAGTTCATTTAAATTTCACATCAATCCATTCTTTAGATTTATTCACGGGCCACTTTGCTGGGAGTTATAACTGAGATCTGCCAGTGCACCAAATCCAGTGAGTACAATGTACAAAATCCCAGAGCCTTTGTAACATGAATGGCTCATCAGCCAACCCTACATAACAACAACTTCGATTTATACATACTCCCTATAACAAACTGGTGTGCTATAGACCATGTTTATAATATTTCTGCCACTGTTATTATCGAGCTCCTGTGGCTCAGTGGTTAGAGCACTTGTCTTGCAAGCTGGGGAAACCAAACTGGGGAGACCTGTGTTCGAGTCCAGGCAGGTCAGGGCGAAACCTTGGGCAAGTTTCTTTACTCCACACGCCTAATAATAATCCCTCCAAAAAAACACAATAATAAAATTGGTCATTTCAATCCACGACTGTGTGTGGGACACTGCTGTGCGCAATTGGCTGCCGCGATTCGCCCACAAATATATACAGTCAATTCACTTTACAGTATATTCTGTGAAGCGCTTTGGGACGTTGATAAGATGTGGAAAGCGCTGTATCAAATGCAAGGATTATTATTATTATCTTAAAGCAGAATCTAACCTTGGCTGGTAGGTTATAATGTTTCTTCACTGTTATTCTAACATCTACAATGTGTTTGAAGAGGTAAATTATGTGACTTCATAATATTTTATATTTTCCACATCAGATCTGTTATGAAACCTTTCATATTTTATCCTTTTTTTTAACTGTAAGGTTACATGCACAACTGCAGAGCAATGTTTGAGTTCATATATCCACACACTAAAGAATTGTAAGAAAATGCAATGATGTCTTCTTTTACACAAAGCTTGGACCTGTAGTGCAAATTGAACAAAGGTAAATCTGTAAAAATACTCAGATGAGATAATGTAACTCTCAGCATGAACATGGCCCACAGGAATCTAAAATTGAAAACTGAATCATTATTAAATAATAATTTTGCAGTCATTAATTTTATATAACCAGATTTCAAAATCAGGTAACAGATACCCTGATTTTTGGTTACATTTGAATCTTTATGATAGAATTATATTTCAGCATAAAAAAGAATTTTAATGCGGGATCTTTGTAAGAATTGTTTAGTTTGTCCTGCTCCCTTACCTTTTCACCATAGTCTTTTGCAGTTTTCCATTTCACATTTTTGTCTAATTTCCTTTTGGAAGCTATTACAAGAGCTCAGTGGTTAGAGCACTCGCGTTACAAGCGTGAGACCTGTGTTTGAATCCAGGCAGATCAGGGCGAAACCTTGGGCAAGTTTCCTTACTTCACACGTCTAATAATAATCCGCCCAAAAGAACAAACACAAAGCTAAAAATGGGTCATTTCAATCCACGACTGTTTGTGGGACACTGCTGTGCGCAATTGGTTGCTGCGTTTCATCCACAAATATGTCGATAAGATGTGAAAAGCGCTACAATAAATGCAAAGATTATTATGCATTATGCTTCAACCACCATTTTGAAAAAGCTTTTCGGTAGACTGGTTGTCACTTTTCCCAGTATTGGGTTCTAAGGGCGGATCAGATTTATGGGGATTAAACTTTCTTCTCTCTGCCAACTTTAAGGACCTGAGGGAATCTCAACCTCAACATGGCACTAAAATGGTGTGAGCTCCCAGCATTAACTGTCTGTGCTTAGCATAGAAATAAGTCAATCATCAACGGGACAGCTGTTGTGAGTAAAGCAGAACAAATACAAACTGAGGTTAAAATACATCATTGGGGCAAAGTAGAGACAGCTTTGTTGTTATAATACTAAATTGATATAGCATCTTATCACATCGTTGAGACCTCTCAAAGTGCTTCATGGAATATATTGCAAAGTATATATTTTGAAGGCGAAGCATATATTGTGGGCAAAAGTTATGTATTTATCTAAATGCTCAATGCCGACATGGAGTGAGAAATGTGGAATTACTTAGCAATCATCAGCATGTCTTCGATAAGGACAATTTACTAGAGGGAAATCAAACCCTCAATATTAGACTGAGAAACTTCTCGCAAGAGAGGTGGAGATGAAGAAGACCCTTCAGCCAATATGATCTTGATTCTTCTACAAAACCACTATTGCATGCCTATTGGATCCCCTGTAGCTCAGTGGTTAGAGCACTCGCAAGCATGAGACCTGTGTTAGAATCCAGGCAGATCAGCGCAAAACCATGAGCAAGTTTCCTTACTCCACATGCCTAATAATAATCTGTCCAAAAAAAAACACAATTAAAAAAATTGGTCATTTTCAATCCACAACAGTTTGTGGGACACTGCTGTGTGCAATTGGCTGCTGCATTTCACCCACAAATATACAGTCAATTCACTTTACAGTATATTCTGTGAAGCACTTTGAGACATTGATAAGATAGGAAAAGTGCTATATCAAATGCAAGGATTATTATTATTGTAACATAAAGCTGTTTCTCAAATGGCCAGAATGCTGGCTGATGAGTGCGGAGACCTGGCTAATGAGTCTGGAAACATAACCATTCAGACCAGCATCCTGGTCTGATCACCTGGCTAGTGAGTTCAGTGTTCTGGCTTATTTCAAACAACATCTGTGCTTTAAAACAATTGTTTGGTTATTTATGTTTATTGCACTGGGAGAATGATGAACTACCACCTAAATTAATGAAGACTCAGCAGTTTCTTTCGGTAAAAATAAACAATTCTGGTACATTGGTCAAGTTAGACACCTCTTTATGAAAATGGCAGTGGGTGTGATATCTGGGTCTGATTCGACTTGCCTTGCTCTGTAAAACTCAACCACTTACAATTCTGAAGAAAAGTTACACACAAAAGTTTAACTGGACATTAACACAGCATTTCTATTTCAGATATTCAATAATAATAATCCTTGCATTTGAAATTGCGCCTTATCGTATCATTGAGACGTCTCAAAGCGCTTTCGCAATGTTTGTTTTAAACCCTCCACGGTTAGTAATTCCTGGCAGTTTTCTTTTTGCGAGAAATGAATCAACTTCTGTGACATTCACTGATGACTGTAGTTCAGTCTTAGTTTTCAGATGAAACACACATTTAATACAACATCCTGACCTCTGTCAGCAGCTCTGGACAGAGTTTACATTATTAAGATTGTCTTTCAAGTGCCTTGGTAGCCCAGGCATTCAGGCTCCATTTTTCGTCCCTGAATAATTATTTATTGATGAAGATTATGTAAGCCAGATAAAGCATGAGTGCTTGCAAGATTCCAGAGTCCAGATTACCAGGGGCCCACAACCTTTTGTTGTTACCATTTAAGTGTACATGAGTGTTCACTTACTTGTCCCAAGCTACAGCTTGTTATCTGGAGTGCTTGCTTTCTTTGAGTCTCATTGTTTGACATATTTTTCCTGTTATTTAGACATTTGCACTCCACAATCCTAGTTGTGTATTTTTGTATGCATTGATGTGCATTAAATTGCATTCAGGTTAAACCAAGTAGAAATAGGTAAGAAATAGTTTTTGTATTTCTGATGCCAAGGCCGCAAGTTACTGCTAGGACTACATTTTCCTTCCTGTTCTGCTTAACATGAAACAGTGTCAATCGCTAAGGGTGTATTTGGGTAATATGCTTTCTCTCACTTTGTGACAACCTGGCACGGAAGTCATTAATATGTCTGACTGCAATAATTTCAGGGAATCAAACCTGTCCCTGGCATATTGAGCATCAGGCCACAAACTGCAAGCCACAAGCCACATTTGCTTACAAAACACACAGTCACTACACTTTAGACTCTCTCCTTAGTCCTCTCCTTTTAATATTTACTTGCCCCCGCTTGGCACTGTCATCCGCAGACATGGGGTTAACTTCCACATAACGCCAACTCTATCTCTCTGCTCCACCCTCGATTCAAGCACTATTGCTGTTCTAACTGATTGATTGCCTGCCAAACATAAAACCCTGGATAAAACCCTGGATAAACTCAGTTGAATTTTGACAAGACGGAGGCTCTCCTGTCTCCCATCAGCACCTTCTCACCACAACCATTGACAGCAAAGAAACTACTCAGTTACAAACTCAACCCCGTGGAGCTGGTGGGGAACATTGGTATCTTGTTTGATTTTCAACTGTCATTTAACCTTATATCCATAGGAAAATAGGAACAGGAATAGGCCACTCAGCCCCTCAAGCATGTTCCGCCATTCTGTTAGATCATGGCTGATCTGAACTCAACTCCAAATTACCCGTATGGTGCGTATGGCTTGATAATCTTTGCTAACAAAAATCTATCCACCTCTGACCTGCTCAGCTTTCTCCCACTGCTGTAACATTGCCCACTTCTGCCACCAGTTATCACCTCAGGTTGACTAGATTCAATGCCTAATAATGAATCTAGTATTCTTCAAGCCCAGCTAGCTTACACCTACTTCCTACTTATCGGACTAACCAGCTTCACAAGATGTAGACAATCCAGAAATCTGCAGCTTGTGTCCTCTCCTACACTAGACTTTGTGACCCTATCACCCCGCCCCTCCCTGGGCTCCACTGGCTTTCCATCTACCAGGGTATCGAGTTTAGGATCCTGGGGCTAACAGATAATTCCCTCCATGGTCTTGTTTCTTCTAAATCCCTACCAGTCTGTCCACTCCCTAAGCATAGCAGGCTGTTTTACAGCCACCAATTTGTTCTTCCATCCCTGATCGGGCTTTCAGCATATCTTCTCCCACACTCTGACACTCCATCCTAGAATCCCTTTGGCTCACCATTCCTTTCCCCTATTTCAAGGTCTGCCTCAAGACCTTCCTCTTAGCTTGCACCTTCAACTATCTATTCCTCTTGTCCTTCCATCTCTAGTTCTAGTGCAAACCCTGGACTGTCTAGCACTGATGTGAAAGGTGCTGTATAAAAGCAAATTTGAATTGTATGTTACAGTCTATACTGTGAAGCACTTTGAGATGTCCTCAAGCTGAAAAGATAGGTTACAGGAGGATTTGAACATATTTGTGAATTGGGCATATCATGGGCAGATCAAATTCAATGTGGAGAAACTACTTAACATTGGGACAAAAAAATCCTGGAAGTGTCTATTATTTGAACAGAAGGAAATTAATGTGTATGGAAAATGAAAAGGACCTGGGCGTCCTGATTGGCAATCAATTGAAGCTCTCCCAACAATACTCTGTGGCAGTGAGTAAAGCAAACCAGATGTTAGGATGTATCAAAAAATCAATAGCAAGCTAAAATAATGGGGTAATCCTACCACTGTACAAATCATTGGTGAGGCTATACTTAGAGTACTGTGAACAGTTCTGGTCTCTACAATACAATAAGGATATTGAAGAAATCAAGAAGATACAGAGAAGGGCAACCAAACTGATTTAGGGAATGGAAGGACTGGACTATGAGGAGCGGCAAAGTAAATTGGGCATATTCACACTGGAAAAGAGAAGATTGACAGGCAACAGGATTGCTGTCTTTAAGATTCTGAAGCGGCAAAACAATATAGATCATGAACAAAACACAAAATACTACAGATGCTGGGAATCTGAACATCCATGAAGAAAGGAAAAAGAGGCAACGTTTCGGCTCTACAACCCTTCGTAGATCATGAGTCTATTTCAACTTGAATGTAATAGTAAAAGCAAGAACAAGGCCTGCAATAGAAGTGGGATAAATTCAGAAGGAACACTATCTCCTGGCGTATTCTACACAAATACTATTTCAGTGAGCGAATAGCCAACCTGTGGAAAAGGCTCCCTAGGGAGACGGTTGAAACGGTTTCAAACACAAAACACAAATTAGATAGTTTTCACATAGCAAATAACATGATGGGATAGTTGTCACATATGTCCAAACTACATAGGCAGTTTGAACATATGTGCAAACAAAACATATATGTTCCAGAAAGGTGGAAGGCAAACTAGATGGACCTTGGTGTTTATTTGTCTAGCATTTCTTATGTTCTTATGATGTGAAAGGCACTATAAGCAATATTATTATTATTTATCAATCACTAGCTGGACTCCGGAAGCACTCTACTGACCTAACTAATAGGCATCAATATATTACTAAGTCATATAAGCTATGCAACACAAATGGACTACAGATTTCTTGAGAAATCATGCAAATACAAGTCTGAAGTTTTAATGATGTTTTGAGTGAGTAAGACTTGCCTTTTGCAAGGTTGTTGATTCTGTAAAACACATTTTATAACAACAGAATGAGCTGTAAACACCAGTCACTTAGAGATAGTATTTATTTTAAGTGGAGGTAACCTGAATGGTTTATTTGCTATAAGACTTTAACCACAGTGAGTGCACGGACACACACACAACACACAAAGACACACAGACACCCCAACACTGAGACACTTGCATTTATATAGTGCGTTTCACTCAGGGTTTCTGAGCACTTAATCACCGTCAGGGCCTAATCACCCACACACAGATACACACATTCTGTAGCTCAGTGGTTAGAGCACTCGCCTCACAAGCGAGAGGGTCTGGGCCTGATTCCTGTGCAGGATGAAACCTTAGGAAAGTTTTCTTACTCCACACTTCCGTTCACCTAGCAGTAAGTAGGAACCTGTTTATTAGTTGATTGGTAGATTGATTTTCCGGAGTAATAATCCCTTCAAAAAAATAAATGAAGAAAAAATAAGAAGAATTTGGTCACTCAATCCCTGACTGTTTGTGGAGTACTGCTGTGCACAATTGGCTGTCACGGTTCGCCCATAAAATATACAGTAAAAATATAAAATAATAATTCCTCAATAAAAATCAGTCTTTTCAATCCACGGCTGTTTGTAGGACATGACTGTGGGCAATTGGCTGCCGTGTTTTGCCCACATATATGCAGTAAATTCATTTTACAGTATATACTGTCAAGCACTTTAATTTGTCCCAAAGACATGAAAAGTGCTATATCGAATGGAAGGATTATTATTAACAATAATCAATTTCAAGATCCTCGTTCTCATCTTCAATTCCTCTCCATGGTCACTCCCCACCATATCTCTGTGACCCTAGATTTGAATAGAACTAGGATAATGGGTGCCTTTGAGTCCTGAGTACTAATTTTACAGTTTGTGCATGTATTTGTGAGTCAATGATTTTGTTATCGCAAGAGTGATGCATCCATCTATAAACATTATGGTTTCCCATTTCAGATTTGGTTGCTGAATCATAATAAAGAAATTAATGTAAGAATACAATCACTTAATGAGTAGTGACTATTTACATGACACATACAGGTTGGGCTGAGTAGCCTGTTTCTGGACAGTATCGCGCCTGAAGTGAAACAACAACAAAAAACAAATTACATTTATAGAGCGCCCTTCACAACGTGAAAGACGTGATACAAATGTAATTTGTTGCTGTAAATCAATTTCAAGATTCTCGTTCTCATCTTCAATTCCGCTCCATATCTCTGCGACCTTTTTTAACCACACTGACACAGTTGTTCCCTTTGCTCACTGAGCACTGTCCTAATTCTTCTCCTCCCTCCACTCCACCATGAGCACATGGGCTCTCAGCCTCTCTGCACCTGCTCTATGGAACTCCCTCCCTCCCTCCCTCTCCACCACCCCATCCCCCACTCCCCCACCCACCTCAAGGACCATCTAAAGATGTATTTATTTGACCAAGCTTTCGGTCATCTTTCCACTCTCCAATCCTCAGATTAAGTGCCCAGTCAACAGTGTCAAGCTCTTTGATGTGCCCTCTCAACATGAAAGGCCCTATATAAATGTAAATTGTGGTAAATTGTACTGTAAATCATATAAGAACAGACCTTCCACACATCAGAAGAAAACTAGAAGAATTGAGCTACTAATGGTTAGATCTGAATTTACTAGATGTAAGGGAGATAAATAACACTCCACCTTTCATGGGGTTAATAGACAAGATTCTTGTCTTGCTAGACATTACATCAGAATGATGCAATACACTAAGGATTGGATTCGATGTCAGATACAGCTGGTGCTGCTGGGCTCATTACAGTGGAGAGACAGCTTTATTAAACAGACTCCTGTAGAATATTTCATGTTTATTTAAGGTATTATTGCACAAGCTTTAAAACATAAACCACTTGGAACTGTATTGGATCCAAGACAAATGGCGATTGAGCACTATTGAGAGGTCATCCTCACTTGTCAGTACATCTCACCGACCTTGATATTATTTTTTGCACGCCCGTAAATTTATAGCTGCATAAAGGAAAGTTCGGTAAGATTGATTGACAAACAATTAAACACCAAGATCGGCAAATGTATAATCAAATATTCCTTGCAATGAATTGAGCACTTATCATGTTTTTTAAATATTGTAAAGTGCCTCATAAGGTTTTACTCTAAAGCGTGGGGATTTGTGTGTTTTTCAGCGAATGCACAGCTAACTTTGCATACTGTAATGTCCCATAGACAGCCATGAAGTGAATGACCATTTTTATTCGGGGGATTTTTGACCAGGACAACACGAGAAACTTCCTTTTCTTATTGAATAGTGTCATGGCAGAATTAACATTACCTGAACAGGAAGGATCTTGGTTTAATATTTCACCTGAAGGCTAATGTCTCCAATGATGCAGTGCTGTACCTGTTAGCTCAAAATCCCTGACTTTAGGTTTGAACCCATAACCTTCTATGTCAGAGCAGAGCGCTGTCAATTGAGCCAGTCTGACCTCTAATTTACTAAAAAGCAGAGATTAATACCCATCTGTCCCAAGAGTACCAATAGTTACAGAAATAGAACGTGTTTCAAATATTACATTGCAGATCAGCCCTGCAAAGTACCATTTTATAACCTACGACCCTCCACCACATGAAATTAAATGCAAAGCATGTGGAATAAGCTAATGAAAGGAAGTAATCATAATAATAATTCTTGCATTTGGTATAGCACATTTCAAGAGATTACCTCCGATTAATTCGCAGCATTTTTTACAATGTTTATTTTGTGGGTGGGTGCCCCTACCCCACCACAATAGTCATGAAGTGGGGACTCCTTTTGCATTCACATTTATACAGTCAGTGGGTAGGGAGGAGATGACCGATCATAAGCACGATCGTAGAGAAAGATCTTCAGGCATAATGTGAAGAATCGGAAGGAGGTGGCAAGGGAGAGGGATTGAGGGAGAGAGTTCAACAGTTTCAGGTTACAGTGGCACCCTGGATAAGAGTAACCAGTTTCCTATTGTGTTTTCTCAATAATTTTATAAGATTTGTTCACTTATTAAGGATTCCTATTAAAATTCCCATTGTCTTGTGTGAATTCTGTTCCAAATGTAAATTATATTAGAGCTGAGCTCCCATGGATCAATGTGTTGTACTTCTTACATGATTCAGATTCCTTATCAGGTTAAGAAAAACTAGGTCTCACAATGGTTATAATCAAAGTGCTATCACTACCTGGGAAATAGAACTTAGCCACTGTTAACGGTTATGCAAATGACAAAGAATGTTTTAAATTTCATTCATATATCATGCCACAAGAATACCCCACTTGGTCCAATTAACTCTAATAATCATTAGTCCTTGCATTTGATATACCGGATGTACTCAAACTCTGTATTCACGAACTCGGACTCCAAGTAACATCTTCCAGCAGCTATCGCCCCAGGCCTCAGAGTTTCTCATCATCATTGGCTATCTGGCAGACATCTGCCTTCAGGGTGGTGGGAAGACTTTTACAGGACAACTGGATTTTCTCGACTTCCAAGTCTGATACCTCATAAAAGGCTTACTAAGCACCCACTTCTGAGTCCTCTTGTGAGACAAATAGACTTGCCTGCTGTGAAGCCAAGTCTTCCTCCAGGGTGTTTAAGTACCAGAATAGGCCTGAGCCCTCCTTGGCTGTGGCCACTTCCCATATTTTCCACATACGCACCTCACTACTTGATGCAGAACTTTGCAAATGGGCTGGAGGAACTCCCGCTCCTGTAGCTCGGATAGTATTTTTCCTTGGATAAAGTCCCCAGATGTATTGTATAAACTGAATGCCCAGTGGGCACAAAGGACAACCCAGCTCACAACAATCGTCTGGAAAAACATTTTAAAATAATTTTGATTCAAGGATCTTACCTGTGCGACTCCCCTGTGGCCTAGTGGATGTTCCGCTACGGAGATTGTATTTTTAACATTCTCGCTGGTAGCTGGAGGTTACAAACAATGATCAATCGACTGTTCTGTAAGTGTAAGTTTTAAAGAAATGTCCAATGTCTATGAACTAGGATTGAACGTAGGGTGAAGGTTAAAGGGACTATATCTTCAGGAAAAATAATTTTCCAAATCTTTCTTTATTTAGAGACAGAGTGGAGCCAGCATGTTGATGCCATGTGCAAGTGTCAGGACACAGCATTATCAGTCTGATTTACATCATTGCATTGTGTGTTTGCAGACAAGCGAGAAAAGGTTTGCAAACACCTCTTGGAGAGGACGGTGCTACCTTAATACATGTTTACAGTATAAACATTTCAAACTCTCAGTCTGGTCTAGGTTCTCTTAAATGTGGTGATGGGTTTCTTCATGTGTTAGACACTCAGCTGACCAAAAAGTAATCAAAACATGGAAATTACAGTGTGGAAGGCGGCATCAAAATGTCTCAAAGCACTTGACAAGATTTACTGTAATGTGTGGGGACTGTGAAGAATTGTCACAATCTAGAGAAAATACAGAACCCACAAAAGAAGTACGACCCTTTGAGCAGCCATGATTCATTGCATGTGTATTGTTTAGGCAAACGCTGTAATGAATTTGCACACAGCCATGAAGTGACTGACCAAATTACCCAGGGAATTGTTGGCCAAAACAATGGGAGAAATTCTCCTCTGGAAAAGTGCCACAGGATCTTTAAGGTGCTCTAATGTGCTACCTGCATGAAGGGTGCTTTATAAATGCAAGTTGTTGTTGTTGAAATGTTAATCAGAATTGGCAGACATCTCATCCAAAAGAAGACACCTCTGATAAAACAACTCACTGAATTGAAGTGTCAACTGAGTCTATGAGCTCAAAATTCTGACCTGGTGCTTAAACCTACAACCTTCTGACTCAGTGGTGAGAGGCGATCATTTGGTCTTTTGTTTTGCATTCAAATGGAAATGTTTTCATTTTCTGATCTGTTGCCTTGGATAATTACTTCTGACATCCCAGAGGTGCAGTGCTTTAGCTCAATGTGAAAAGGGCAAACATGATTCTGAGCAAACACAGCATCCATTTTGCGGGCAGTGAGGTCTGACAAACCTCCAGTATCAATTTACCTGCAGGACACTAAGAGGAACTCTGGGTGAGAAATGCTAACTTTCTGAATAAATTTAGTATATCTGATCTATTAAGAAACATCATAGCTGGTATTTATCTACTGGTTTAAGGCAATCAATAAACAATTGCATGTAAAACCAGGCATTTCCAAGTTTGATCCATGATCTTACTAAATTAATCATTTCCAGTCGAGATGGTAATGACTTCAACCAGCTGTGTACAGAATGATTTCTTGAGGTGGTTGTCGGAATAGAATTGATTGGTGGAATTCATTCTGTTTCAGATTAGGACATGTTTCATTAGCATATGTTTGACAAAAAATATAGTCACTGCACATATTACAGTTGCACATATTACAAAATTACAGTTGTTTAGCGCCAATGTGAAAGGCGCTAAACAACTGTAATTTTGTTGTTGTTATACTAATAATCTTTGCATTTGATAAAGCCCCTTAACATGTCATTGAGACATCTCAGCTTTGTAGAATATATTGGAAAGTGGATTGACTATGTATTCTGTTGACGAAATTGATAGTACATTCTATAACATGCTTTAAAGAAGTAATAAGGCACTATATCAAATAAATAACTACTACTTGTAACTGTCTATAGTACAGCAAAATTACATTTGTATAGCTAGAATAATTTCAGTGAACTCAATCTGTTAAGAAGCATTGGAGATCTGGCAAGTATTTATCTACCAATCTTTTTTGGTTGGTCGACAAATAATCATAGCAATGACAAAATAATCATAGCAATAACAAAACAACATGCCACCAATCAAGAAATACTGGTATTCCTCTCTATTCGTCGTCCCAATATATGTTGTTTCGATTATACGTTGTTGGTGAATCAATAAATAGTTTGAATAAATAATTCAAAAATTTGATTAATTGAAGGGATATGAGCTGATTACATTTTATAATAGTTGTATAGCAAATATATAAATACGATAATAAATGCAATTGAGAACACTTGCTGGAGATGGTTGATGTGGTAGTGGGAGGGGGCGTTCAGATGAAGGGACGGGATTACCTGCCTTTTGTGCAGATCTCCAGAGGGGCCTCCCTCATGCCGCATCACCAAACAGCTGATCGCTGGCACGTGTTTGCTCATTCATACATTTTGACAACTTTAGAACAAACGTACGAAAGCTCATACTCGTGCCAGCAATCGGTTGTTTGGAGTCGCGGCATCAGGGAGGGAGGGGCCCCTTTGAGGATCCGTAGAAGAGGCAGGTAATGCTGCCCCTTCATCTGAATGACTCAGCCACCTCCCACTCACTACATAAACCATCTCCAGTAAGTGTTTTCTTAATTTTATTTTTAACCTTATTTATATATTTATTAAACTTTTATTTTAATTTTCAATACTAAAAATTAAAAGCAATACTAGTAGTGTTGCTTTTGGTCTTTATTTAATAGTAGTGTAAGAAAATTTAGACCAGATTTATACTGAAGGAATGGAACCCCTACTGATAGCATTAGGGCCTACAGTAATTTAGGTTTTGCTATACGTTGTTTCACTTAAAATCGCACTTTCCAAGAACACATTCCCAACGCTAATTGAGGAGTCCCAGTATTCAATCAAGAAACATTTAGCCTGTTGGCCAACCAAAGAGGTCAGCCACTACTGGTCTGGACTCATATCTAAAGCCTGGCCTCTTGGCCCATATACCCCTAATGCTTGCCATGTGCTGTCAGTTACTGTGGAACTTTCCCCTCTAGCACTGCCTTTAGCAGTTAATAAGAAGAACTGAGAGAAAATAGAGGGCATAGAAAAGTATGAATTGCTGTACATCAATGATTCATCACCACAAGGAGTTTGTGCCATTTTTGCATAAAATAATTGTTCTTTAAAATTGAATCCAGAATCACAAGCTTAAACTATTAGGTTTGCGAATCTGAAAGAAACATTCCATTTGGTCTCTACTGTAGATACAGCCCAAAATAAATAAACACTTCACAACATTGCTCACTCACCAGACTCAACTTCAATAAGACCTGATATGACTTCATTTGAATCCAAGATGTCAAGATGTAAGGAAAATGGGAAAAAAAATAATTAAGGTTGTCCAATAATAATATACATCTGTAACATTTTTGTAAAGCTTTTACTTGCTTCCCATGGGTCAAAAACGGCATGGTAAACCCATTATAGAAGGGAGGTTCTCCATGTGTTCTTGCCAACAATCCCTCAGATAAAACTGGTCATTCACTTCAATGGCAATTGGTGGGGTACTCAAGGTGAAATAAGTTGCCACATTTACCTATGCAATCGCAGTCACTAGACATTTCAGTGTATCGCGCCGATCCCTTTGAGACACCCTCACAATGTGAAAGGCAAAATATCAAATGCAAGGATTATAGCATTACTATTAAAGCAGCTAAGTGAAAAATAGGAATTCCATCCACAAAGGCATTGTAGTCCAACTGTCTTATTGTCGAAGTAGGCATAATATTTTCTTCCCAATCATTATAATTGAACATTTATAAAGGAATGCAACCATAAACTATTCATACATTTCCCAAATAATAGTTCTAAAAGAAATCAATTGCTACCCTTGAATCAGCAGGGATGTCTAATCATTTTGGTTCATCTACTGCAGAAAGTTTGTGTCAGCAGATTCAAGAGAAAGTTAGATTGTTATTTAGTGAGGAAAACTCAATTGAGGGGTATGGGGTATTGGAAAGTGCAAGATTTTTTTTAATACTTTGGGACTGGCCACATAGACACAATAGTCTTATCCAAATCTGTACATTCCTATATTCCTATGTCATAGGGTTAAGCATTACAAGTTGAACTAAATTGAACTTTCCCTAGGAAAATGTAAAAGGAATATAAAGTGATGTATTTCTTTGCTGCCTAATTAATAATGTTGCAAAGAAATATTTCCAATATCTTCTAATTAGAACACGAGAAAACAGATATATTTATAGAAAAGTAGATTAAAAAGTTTTCACTGGACTTTTGTTCTCAATTTGGATATTACTGTAACTGGGTTCTCACAGGTTGCATCTGCCTTTCATTGATTCGCGCTTTATATGGTAAAATCAATAGTTCAACACAGAAGTGAGGAGTGAGCAGGGTCATGATGAGTGAGCAAATTCCAAGGTAAAGAATGGGCAGGTTATAATGGGTGGAGTGATCTTATAAAGTGCAGAGAGAGCAGATTATAAAGTGTATGGATGACAGGTTACAATAATATTTGTTGCATTTGGTATAGCTCATTATCACATCATCAAAATCCCTTGAAGTATTTCACAGAATTTACTGTAAAGTGGAATGATTGTTTGTAGGCCCAAAGGCATAGCCAATTTTGCACACAGAAATGTCCCATAAGCAGCCTTGATATGAATCATACATTTTACCTGAAAGATTATTGATGAGAATGGCAGGAAATTTTTCAAATTGTGCCACAGGATTTTTAATGTCCATGTGAAAAAGATAAATGGGATCTCATGTCACATAATAATAATTCTTGCATTTGATATAGCGCCGTATCACACCTTTGAGATGTCTCAAAGCGCTTCACAGAATATGCTGTAAAGTCAATTGATTGTATGTATTTTGCGGGTGACTGTAGCAGTATATAATAGTGTCTCACAAACAACAGTGGCTTTAATGACCTAATTTTTTTTTTCTCAAAGCGATTATTACTCCTGCATAAGCGATCTGCCAATCATCCAACAACCAGGTTCCTATGCACTGCTAGGTAAACAGGGGTGGGTGGATTAAGGATACAATACTTGCTATCGTTTCACCAATCCAGGAATTTGACCCAGGTCTGCTCACTTTCATGGCGGGGCGAATGCTCTAATCGCTATACTACAGGACTCCATCTCATCCACATGAGATGGACTGTGTCTTGGACTGCTTAGCAGTGGTGAAGCGCTCTGAGACACCATCCAGCGTGGAGGGCGCTATATAAATCAAAGTTGTTGTTGTTGCTGTTGGAGTTACAGCAAGTTGGAGGGGGAGGGTTGGTGGGGAGGTGATCGTCAGCATGGTCAAAGACGAAGGTCTTCAGGGATAATCTGAAAATAGGGAATTCCTCCCAAGTAAAAGACACTCTATCAAATGCAAGGATTCATATTATTATCTCCCTTAGTGATCGAATCGGTAGATTCCTCTTAACCAAAAGGATCTGGCACTGTCACAGCAGTGTGTGTTTATGAAGGCTGTGCTGAAAGTCACAGTGATGCACATTGTGCAGTGACCAAATGTCTGTAAGCAAATACAGCAACCAATTTGCGCAACACAATGTTCCACAAACAGCCAATAAACTCTTTCCACTTTGTGAATTGTGCCACCTTTCATGGTCCATCTGAGAGCAAGGTAAGCAGGACCTTGGTTTATCGGCTCATTCAAAGAACAGCCCCCTCATACAATGTAACCAGAGTGCTACCAACTGAGCCACTCTAACAACTGAAATAAGCTGACATTTAGATTGAGTAGCAGTTCCCCAAAACACTAACAAGGTGATTTGTGCAATGAATGAATCTATCCAACCTCATCTCCCTGTTGTGCATAGAGAATTGAGTGGAATAGTATATCACCAAGTTCATGTTAATATAAAGACTAGCAAAAGGGCCCATGTTGCATTGAAAAGGGAAGCATAGCAGAATAAGACCTCTACCCTGGGTAAACTCTCATGTCTTCACTCAGAGAAGTCTTCGTAGGTCAGGAATAAATTCAAGTATCTAAAAATAAATGGCAAATTAAATCCCTAAATGTGTAAAATGATTGAATAGTGATTATTTTCAGTGTTGCCTAAAACATACCGGCAAGGCATTGTGTAATTAGTATTTAATAATACATGAACTCGAATTGCAAATCCGTTAGGTGCTGCTCTAAGATTTCATGCATGCAGTGCTCCATACATCCGTATGTCTTGTCAATGTTTCTGTTTGATGGGAACTATCACAATAATACAGCTGTTGGTGGTAAGATACAGTCTGTGGTGTCAGAGGGATTCAGAAAGCTGATTGATGTGACCGAGTCTGCTCCCACACAGATTGAGGCTGCTCCAAGAGTTTCCTTTGCTTGGCAGTGCGCCTTGTGTTTAGGTACAGTTATAGAATTAAGCTACTCCAGTATTGCTCGGATAACTCATCGCTGTGACTTTCAACATAGCCTTTATGAGCACACACCGCTGTGACAGTGCCAGGTCCTTATGATTAAGAGGAATCTACGGGATCGGCCACTAAGGGAGGTAATAATATAAATCCTTGCATTTAGATAGTGTCTTTTACTTTGGGAGGAATTCCCCATTTTCAGATTATCCCTGAAGACCTTCGTCTTTGACCATGCTGGCAGTTGCCTCCCCCCTAACCCTCCCCCTCCAACTCGCAGTCAGGTTTCACCACTTGTTAAGCGCTCCAAGATGCAATCCTCCATGAATTGTGCTAGTAATTGTGTGCTGCATTGTGGTATTGCATATTAAAGTGCTCTGGGACATTACACAGCGTAAAGGGTGCTTTATAAATGCAAGTTGTTGTTATTTGATTAGTTGGAGTCCTGTAGCTCAGTGACTGAGCACTCGCCTTATGAGCGCGAGACCTGTGTTCGAATCCAAGCAGGGTCAGGGCGAAATCTTGGGCAAGTTTCCTTACTCCACATGCCTAATAATCCTCAAAAAAAACTAATAAATTGGTCATGTCAATCCATGACTGTTTGTGGGACACTGATGTGCGCAATTGGCTGCCGCGTTTCGCCCACAAATATACAGTTAATTCACTTTACAGTATATTCTGTATATTCATTAATGAATGACTATATTTTGTAGCTAGGTGTCTAGAAGACGTGAAAAGAGCTATATGAAATGCAAGGATTATTCTTATTATTGTTATTAAGCGCTCTGAGATGTCGACCAGCGTGGAGGGCGTTTTATAAATCAAAGTTGTTGTTATTATTAAATAAATACAAGTATATAAATACAAGTTTGCTGTTGTAGTTTATAAGTAAGGGTTGATCCACTGGGAAATAAGAAGCCAGTGAAGCTTGATGAGGACTGAGATGATTGGTGCTTGGAGTTTGGTGCCAGGGAGGACTGTAAAGTATAGTGATTGTGTATTTTCTGAGCAAACAAGGCAGCCAATTTGTGCACGGCTATGTACCAAAAACAGCCATGAAGTGAATGAGCAATTACATATGTGAGATTGTTGCCCAGGACACCAGGAGAAACTATTGGGTTAAAGGGATACATGGGAGTTGAAGATTGCAGAATCCACTATGATATGAAATTCTCTGGTTGTGAAGTGATCAATGAGAAAAGTGTCAGACTTGAGTTTTGCCATAATCCACTAGGTCATAGTAAGGGGAATAATCTTCAAGTTAAACTTCTGTATACAGTACTGAACAGTATTGCTGAATACAAGTAACACACCTAACAAAATTATTTACTAATGCACATTTCAAACATTTGCTCAATTTCACTGTATTTTCAACGATTAAGAACAAACATATTTTTCAGCAAGGAATCTGTCAGCATGAGTGTGGAATATATCATATCATTCCCTTATTCCCAGCTCCACTCTTTTCAAAGGTTCTCTGTCTTCTTATCGGAAACTTGCTGTGGGAGGACTCAGTCCTCCACTGTTTTTGACCTTCTACAAATTGCATGTTTCAGTCTCTGTCGATTCCTGTCTGCAAAAGATGAATGCATCATTGTGTAACTAATGCAGGTGCTAAAAAAACAAGGATAGGCTTAATTGTAGCCAGACTTTTTGCAAAACCCCCCCAGAAATCTTACATTTGCCCAACTGTGCTACTAACCTTTCGTGGCTGCCTGCCTATGTATGAACAATAAATTGAATTATAATAGCTGGCATTTTTATGATGTCTTAGCAAGCAAAAATGACTCTGAGTGCTTCACAGATAACTACTGTCAGTTGTAGTGATACTTATCTGGCAGAAACATCTATAATAATAATCCTTGCACTTGATATAGCATCTTCTCATGTTTTTGAGACGTCTCAAAGCTCATAATGGAATAGATTGTAAAGTGAATTGACTGTGTACTTTGTGGGCAAAACGAGGCAGCCAATTGCGCCTAGTAGTGCCCCACTAACAGTCATGGATTGAATGACTAAATTAGTGTTATTTTTTTTTAAGGGATTATTACTCCCGGGAAGCGATCTGCTAACCAACCAACAACGAGATTCCTATTTACTGCTAGTAAAACAAAGGTGTGTGGAGTAAGGAAACTTACACAACGTTTCGCTCTGCTCGGCAATCGACCGCTTATCCTATCACTTGCGAGGCGAGTGCTCTACCACTATGCTACATGACACCACATTATGTAAAGACTGTATTTTGTAGTTTGACCCACAACCAATTTGTATGCAACAATGTCCCTCAAACAGCCATGAAGTGATTGACTGATTTTGTCTGTGACAACTGGCCAGGACACCGAAGGGTCGTGGACCCGAAACGTTGACTCGCTTTCCTTTGTCCATGGATGCTGCCTGACCTGCTGAGTTTCCCCAGCAACTTCTGTTTTTGTAGGAGAAACACCTTTTCCTTCCAAATAGTTCCATGGATCTTTAACATGCAACTGAACAGAAAATGGACCTTGATTTAATATCTCATCTGAAGAATTGCTTATTGATAATACAGCTCTCTGCCAGCACAGCATCAGAGCAAGCCTACGTGACAGAATGTGATTTGTGGTAATTATCATAGCCCATGTCGCATTTTTCAATCCATAGAGAATCATACACCCACAATCCTGTTTTAAATCTGACATGAATCTCAATGTTGAAGAGTTAGTTGCTTATAATACATCATTTACAAAATAACACAAATTTACATTTATATTGTGCCTTTCAAGTTGGAAGGATGTCCCAAGGTGCTTTGCCTTTGATGGGAGTTCAGCCTAGCTCAGCTTGTAGCATTCACACCTCTGAATCAGGTTGGGGTTGAAGCACTTTGAGATGTCCTCCTGATGTGATACCCACAATATCAAGTGCAAGGATTGTTATTACTTTTAATTTATTGAGCTCATATTTCAGGGTGACATTCCACTGTGATACTAGGGATTGCTGCATTTTTGAAGGTCCCACTGTTCGGATGAGACAATAAATCAAGGTCCCGTCTGCCTGGGCAGCTAGATATTAAGATCCCATGACATTTAACGAATAGAGGAGGACATTTTTCCTCATTTCCCGACCTGCAATTCTCCAGATTGATTAGGCATTTAGCTCATGATTGTTTCTGGGACTTTACTTGCAAAAATGTCTGCTGCATTTATCACTTTTTTTTAAAGTGATTGCTTACAAAGTGCTCTGAAAATGTTTCAACAGTGTAAGATACTGTGAAAATACAAACTGGTTTTTGCCTTTATGTATGAACTACTGTATTTTGTGGGAAAATATATTTGAACTCATTCGCAATTTTGTTTTCATGCCACAAGTTCACAAAAGGTGCATATGAAGAAAGACCTTAAACCATCCAATTTCATCTTCCAAAATACCCACCCAACCATCTTCCATAAAGAATATCAAATTGTTTCATAAATGAATCCAGCAACGAGGCTTTTGTTCTCTTCTGCATTGCAACTGCTCATTTGTTAGCCTGGCTCAGTTAATAATAACTGAGTGTCCCTGAGTCAGAAGGTTGTAGATTCAAGTCCTATGAAGGGACGTTAAATTCAAAGTGTAGGCTGACACTCACTCTGGAATGCTACCCCGCGAGAAGGGAGCTATATAAATGCCTGTTGTTGTTGTTATTGACATTCCAATGCAGTGTTGGGGGTGGGGATGCATTATTAGAGGTATCAAGAATTTTGAATGAGATATTAAACCAAGTTCCATCTGCATTTTCGGGTGGCTGTTTTTGATATTGAAAGCAATTAAAAAGGATTTTATTAGAGTTAGCTGAAGAGAGGGGAAGGGAAAAGATGGCCAAAAGTGTAGTGAAAGAGATATATCTTGAAGGGGGCTTGAACATATATACTTGATTATTATCCTAGAATATGATCTTGAAATAAAATACCTTCCCCCTTCCTCTATTCCCTCACAAATATCCTCAAGTCCTCCAAACTCCTTCCGTTCCTGCCTTCCACCCACCTTGACCTATGTAAATGCAAATTGCTGTCATTGTTGATCTTGACCTTACCTCCATCATTGATCTAATCCACAACTCAATCAGCTGCCTTCTGAGCTGCCTTCTCAGCAGCCTCACTCCGATCACATCCCAGAAAAACATCCTCAGACTATATTGGAGTGTCAGCCTTTACCATGAGTTCAAAGTTCAATTCCAAGTTAAGATGCGTACCCTAGACTGTTCAGCCAAATGTTTGCACCTGAACTGGGAATTGGAAGCAAAAGGAGTGGAGGCCAAGGTGGGTGGAGAGGGAGATACTGTTGCATGGTCAAAAAAGAATGCCTTGAGACTGGCTTTGAAGGAGGCAAGGGATGAGGCATAGGTCCTCCAGGAAGGAATTTCATATGGTGGGGGTAGAAAGGCTGAAGACTTGACTCCTAATAGTGGAGTGGGCAGGGCATGGTACATGGAGCACTTCAGTGCCTGCTGAGTGGTGGGAGTGAGTTGGTTGTTTTTAGTAAGTTGCAGAGTTAGGAAACCACAAGATCTTGTAGGGCTTTACAAGTGTGACAAGGATTCAGGAGATGGGGATCAAATGAAGTGTTTGGCTTATAGATCTTGGTTTGGGAGAATTCAAAAGCTGCAGAGATCTATATAAACTGCAGGCTGTGGAAGGGAAGGAAGAGTTAGGAAGTCTGGTGAGCAGTTAACATAGTGAAGGTTTGATGTTATGAAAACATGGATGAGGGTCCTGGCAACCTGAGGGGAGACATGGTGACAGAGGCGGACATTGTTGGAGATTTGGAGGAAGGCAGATCACGTGAAATTTACAGAACAGTTGATGGTTGATCAAGACGCCAAGGTTCCATACTGGGTCGGTGAAGTGGAGAGTGCATCCATGATTAGAGATTCTTTCAGAATCTGAGTTGAGCAAGCACTGATGGGAGCCAACTAGGAGCACCTCTGTCTTATTAATATTCAACTGGAGAAAGTTGGCTCTCATCACAAGATCACACAATTGGGCTGGATGAAGGTCCTTTAGCTCATCTAATCTCAACCCTCCAGAACACCCAATCTACCACACCTCCATCACTCCAAACAATCTAATTTTTACATTAATTCAGTGTCATGGGCTCCACCATCTTTCTGGCAATATGTTGTTGATGAAACTCTGGGTAAAGATAAGTGGCATCCACATAATAATAATAATATAGTGCTAATCCTTGTATTTTATATAGTGCTTTTCACATCTTCTAGATGTCTCAGGGTACTTCAAAGAATATACTGTAAAGTGAATTGACTGCATATTTGTAGTCACGTGCCTGAAAGCTGACATTACCCCATTTGGCTAGACCACAGTAAAGCCTGTTATCATACCTCTGTCTGAGTTTAATCAGCCTTTTACTTCAGGATCATCCTGGAACCCAAATTGGACATTAAAGATTCCATGGCACTATAGGAGAAATGAAGGAGGTTCCTTTTGCTGTCCTGGCTGTCATTCCACCAGATACAATTATCATTCACCTCCTGAAGTTTGTGTCATCAATGCTGTGTAAAAATTGTGGCTATATTTGTGTAAAACAATTGTGGCTATATTTGTGTACAAATAGTCACATGCTTTACAGGTCACTCTATTGAAGAGCTTTGAAAAGTTGTGAGAAGATGTGAATCAGGCGCAATCTTAAAAGAAATAATTATTTTCACGATGATTAACTTCTAAATAAAATTGGATTATGTGTATTATATACTCATATTCACATACGCAATTCATTATCTCTTATATTATGGGTACCGGTGCACTTCTGAACGATCTTATATTTTAAGACAGAATGGTACTCTCAAGAAACAAACGCCCAAACATTCGCACTTGTAGATAAGTCCACAGTTGATCAGTAGTGTGTTTTCGGTTTTATCATGATTGAATATTTCTTGATTTATGGCATAAATCAAGATATAGGCAATACAGTAAATTGTATTTTGCTGGCCGACCGTAAAGGCTGGCCACCACTACTCGAGACAGTCTCATCACATTTTCTATGCACAGAAAGCTCTGTATGTGCCAGACTCTGCCACAGTTAAGTGCTCTGAGATGCTACCCTGCATGGAGGGTACAATATAAGTGCAAGTTGTTGATGTTTGCTATTGTTGTTTGATCACTCTGATTACCACAAGCAAAGGAATGTTTCATCCACAAAATATATAGCTTACAGTATATTCTGTGAAGTGCTTTGAAATATCAAAGGCACAGTCACAAAGACCTGTCAAGGTCTTAACCTACCTCACTTCCTTTCACTGAATACTTAACAGATTACTTAGTATTTCTGCATCTTCAAAATAAAAATTAGATGCAAAATGTTGCAAAATAAAACAAGTTTCAGGATTTCCGGAGAAGCTAAGGACCCCATTAGTGTCAGGTCTAATTTTTTATAATATCAAACTTGCATATGAAAAAGATTACATTTTCACCACAATCTCCATCCTAAAGGGATAATTCAGAGGTGCTATTTGAAACAGAGACGGAGTTTCCCCAGGTGTCCTGGCCAACAATTCTCCAAATAAAATTGATCAATCACTCTATGGTTCTTTAAGGGACAATGCTCTGTGCAAATTAGCCACTGCATTCTCCCATAAAATACACACAGTCACATTACTTTACAGTATATCCTGAGAAGCACTTTGAGACATCCAGCTGAACTGATAAATCACTTTATCAAATGCAAGGATTTCTATTTAACTTATAGGTTATAAAAAAACTTTTTTTTTGATTGGAGGAAAGTTTGCCGTGGTGTCCCCCAGGGTATGGTATTGGGACCACTGTTGTTTTTGGTCTATAATAATCCTTGCATTTGATAAAGCGCTTTTCATATCTTTTAGATGTCTCAAAGTGCTTCATAGAATATTCTGTAAAGTGATTTGACTATGTTCGTGGGAAAAACATGGCAGCCAATTGCGCACAGCAGTATCCCACAAGCAGTCATGGATTGAAATGACCAATTTATTATTGTTATTTTAAAGGGATTATTAACAGACATGTGGAGTAAGGAAACTTGCCCACGGTTTGACCCTGCCTGAAATTGAACGCAGGTCCCTCACTTGAAAGGCGAGTGTTCTAACCACTGAGCTACAGCACTACACCGTATAAATGACCTGGACTTGGGTATAGGGAGTACAATGTCCACATTTGCAGATGATACAAAGCTGGACAAAGTAATAAATGGTGTGGAGGATAGAAGCTGACTCCTAGAGGTCATAGAAAGACTGGTAAAATGGGTAGACACATGGCAGATGAATTTTAATGTGGATAAATGCAAAGTGATGTATTTTAGAATGAAGAATGAGGAGAGGCAGTACAAGCTAGATTGCAGAATCTTAAAGTCAGTGAAGGACCAGAGAAACCTAGGGATTCATATGAATACATCTTTGAAGGTGGCAGGACAGGTAGATAAAGCTGTTAAAAAAAAGCATACGGGATACTAGGCTTTATAAATAGGGGCATAGAATACAAAAGTCAGAAAGTCATGATTAACCTTTATAAAACACTGATTAGGCCTCAGTTGGAGGCATGTGTTCATTTCTGGGCACCACATTTCAGGAAGAATGTTAAGAAGGTGCATAGGAGGTTTACCAGGATTGTACCAGGAATGAAGGACTTTAGTTATCAGGAGAGGCTAGAGAAGGTAGAATTATTCTCCTTGGAGCACAGAAGGTTAATAGGAGACTTAGTGGAAGTTTTTTAAACTATCAGTGGATTTGTTAGGGTGAACAAGGAGAAACTATTTCCACTGACAAGTGGGCCAGTAACCCAAGGACACCGATTTAAAATAGAATCATAGAATCATAGAATCATAGAATTTTACGGCACAAAAGGAGGCCATTCGGCCCATCTAGTCTGTGCCGGCTCTTTGAAAAGAGCGTTTCAATCCCACTGCCCTGCCCGCTCCCCATAGCCTAATAGACCCGTTCTCCCTAAATAAAGATCTAATTCCCTTTTAAAAGTTGTTATCGAATCAGCCTCCACCACCTTTTCAGGCATTGCATTCCAGATTCGAACAACTCGCTGAGTGAAAACATTTCTCCTCAGCTCCCCTCTACTTCGCCTTGAAACTATTTTAAATCTGTGACCACGAGTCACAGATTCACCCACGAGTGGAAATAGTTTTTCTCTATTTGCCCTGTCGAAACCCCTCATGATCTTATAGTTGTTAAAATAAACACAGGGATGAAGATAAATGTTTTCACGCAGCAAGTTTTTTGGATCTGGAATTCATTGCCTGAAAGGGTGATGGAAGACGATTCGATAACAACTTTTGAGAGAGAAATAGATAGTTATTTGGCAGGCTTGCAGGGCTATGGGGAGAAAGTAAGGGAGTAGGATTGATTTGGACAGCGCTTTTCAAAGAGAAGGCACATGCACGATGGGACGAATAGCCTCTTTCTGTGCTGTATAATTCTATAAACTATCACTGGCAACAGTGATTAGATTCACTGCACAATTGGCTGCTATATTTCTCACACAAAATATACCATCAATTCATTTTATTGTATATTCCGTGATAATGCATTATATCAAATGCAAGGGATATTATTATTACAGAGATTCCAGAGGGCCCAAAACACAATGACGAAATATCAGATGGTCTCATCTTTAAGATTTTTTCCCATTACCTTAAAACTTATAATTGAGTGGACAGCACTGAATTTAGCAAATTAAAAAAATTCAGCAGAAAATTTAAGACCACAAACCCACGACTAAGAACATGAAAAATTCCACACCTCCCCACCAGAAGTTTCGGTTCAGTCTGCTTTATTTTAATGGTAGACTTGGGTGAGCATATATCCTAACACAAGCTGTGAGAGCAGATGCTAACACAGTGAACAATGGCTTATTAACAAAACACAGGTTATCTAAGTACTTAATGCTGCAGTTTTTCTCCACTAATAGCTGGGTTTCTGAAGTCTTAAATGCAATGTTTTGAGGGCAGTTATTGGATCAAGTTGTTGAATGGCCAGAAAGCGTGGCACTTCCAATAAACTCTAACAGTCAGATTGCTTGAGTGTCTGGTGAAAATAATCGGTACCAGTTTTCACCCAAATTAGCCGGCTGACTAGTTTCCTGTAATCTGGAGGGTCGCATGTTCACTGGAGAGTGAAACATTCACTGGCTGGGAACTGCAAGAGTCAAAGCAGTATTGCACCCCACTTTGAACTGGGGAAGATCTCATACAGTGGAGTCCTGTAGCTCTGTGGTTAGAGCACTCGGCTTACAAATGAGAAACCTGGGTTCAATTCCAGGCAGGGAGAAACTTTGGGCAAGTTTCCTTACTCCACTTGCTTAATAATAATCCCTGAAAAAAAAACAAGAATAAATTGGTCAATTAAATCCATGAATTGACTGCTACGTTCGGCCACAAATATATGGTCAAATCACAATACAGTGTATTCTGTGAAGTGCTTTGAAATGTCTAGAAGACATGAAAAGCGCTATATCAAATGCAAGGATTGTTATTATCTGCCTTAATGCAGGAGCATTAGTTTTTAAGGCTGAGTTAAAGATAAAACAAATAAAGCTGCATCGAAAGCAATCTGTGAAGTCATGATGAAGTTGCTCAAAACATAATTTGCTTTTGTAACATAACTTGCCTCAGCCTGGGTTTAGCGAATAGAGATTGTGTAAAGTATAATTATGGAGTGAGAATAATGTAGGAAATGAATATGTGAGGAGAGACGCCTGTCACTCATTCTGTTTCTCTGTGAGTCGGTCTGTGTGGTAGTGTCAGCCACACTGTATGGTTGTGTCAGTCATTCTGTGTATCTATCTATACATCAGTTGAAAGATACTGTGTTGTTACTTGACAATATTGTAATATAAAGCAGTGTGCAGTATTGATGCAAAGTTTCTCACCAGCTGATGGATATGTGGACCTTGATATTAGTACAAAGGACAAAACCCATGGGATCAGTCAATACATCAGTGTGCAAGCTACTGCTTTTCTTCCCTCTCACACAAAATATTCTGACCAAGAAGACATAGGTTTAGAGTTATAAAGGGCAATTTCAGAAGAGACACTAGGAAATTTTTCTTTCCACAGAGGATAATCTGTGTCAATACATTTACCAGATATTCTATGAAGCACCTTGAGACGTCTCAACGATGTGATAAATTCAAGGATTGAATGATTATTATTAATCAATGATCCGGAACAGGTTGCCAGGAAAGGAGGTACAGGCCAGGACTGTGGACCCATTTAAAAAGCATAGCTTGATAGGGGAGAATGGATGTTCCGAAGGGTGAGATCAGATGGGCGTCTTCATCAAGACCTATCTGTAGCTCCCCATTTCCCCACCTCCATATACATTAGTCCTTGGTGTCCAAACTGTCCTCCATTGTTAGAAGAACAGGATGATCCTATTTTTACAGCATTGTATGTGAAGTTCTGATCTCATCCTTCCAAAATACTAACTAAATCTAAATTAATGATAATAAGAAGAATCCTTGCATTTGATGTAGCACTTTTCATGTCTTCTAGATGTCTCAGTGGTTCACAGAATATATTGTAAAGTGAGTTGACTGTGTACTTGTAGGTAAAATATGTGGTATTCTTCAAAGCGTTTCTTAACTTATATATGATGCACTTTAAGGGACACCAACAAGTGGAATCTTTCTCCAAGCAGGTTGTTTCTTCCTCTCCAGTTGTACCACTGCCATTATATGTACCCTTGAGGCAAGTTCATTTATAGGTTCTTTTAATAATGCTTTCGATCTGCCAGGAGGGTTAATAAAATAATACTCTGCAAGGTTGGAAAAATAGTGTTGAACAATGGATAGGCTAGGATTGAAGCCTCTGATTGAGAGCTTCATAAACATAGCAAACTTCAAGGCATAGCTCTCATCAACACAATATTTAAATCATAGCAAAATTGTGGATAATCCTTTTGACATTGAATCCAAAATATTTATGTATTACAATCAAGAATAAGCAAAAAGCCTAAAAAGTAATAAGTGTCAACATGCTCAGTGGTTGCACTGTCACCTCTGAGTCAGAAGGTTGTAGCTTCAAGCCTTAAGGCACAACTTGGAACTGTGGACTAAATAGTGTCTGCTGACCCTTCAATACAGTGCTGGGGAGAGAGCTGCATTGTTGAAGGTATCCTCCTTCACAATCATTCAAATACAATTGATCATTCACTTCATGGCTGTTTGTGGGACATTGCTGTGCGCACATCAGCTGCTATGTTAATAATAATAATATTATTGTTATTGCATCTGACATAGCGCTTTTCATGTCTTCCAGATGTCTCAAAGCGCTTCACAGAATATACTGTAAAGTGAATTGACTGTATATTTGTGGGCAAAATGTGGCAGTCAATTGCGCACAGCAGTGTTCCACAACTGTCGTGGATTTAAATGACCAATTTTCTTTGAGGGATTATTATTAGGCGTGTGGAGTAAGGAAACTTACCTAAGGTTTCACCCTGCTTGGATTCTAACACAGGTCTCATACTTGTAAGGCAAGTGCTCTAACCATTGAGCTACAGGAATCCATGTTTCCCTGCATATACAAATAATTCACTTTACATCAAATTGTGTCATGTGTTTTGAGAGATTTTGAGGAAATGATGAGGCAGTGTATCAAATGCAAGGATTATCATATGATTATTATTTTCGATTAGGTCTGATCCCACGACAGACAGTGAGTCAGCAGGGTTCTTGCTTGAGCATCATCACAGCTGTTGCATTCCTGCCCTCACCAACCTATGCTGTTTGAGCATCGTGACTGGATAACAATGAGTAACAGATGTGTTTCTTTCCTTACTCGAGGGGTACAAACACAAATTGTAGTATCACAACTGCTGACCCTATTGAGATCAGCTAACAACACTGACCAGAAATTAAAATTAAAAATGCTGTTCTGAATTGCTTAGTGCCATGCCAGGCAATGTTTTTTTTAATAATAATAATAATAATGATCCTTACATTTGATATTATGCCTTCGGTGGGGGGGGGGGGGGGGGGGGGGTCATCTCAAAGCACTTCACAGGATTTTATAATACAATACTTGCATTTGCATTTTTCAATGTTCCTGTGAAATGCAGGTTGTGCATATTGGCATACTGACAGTCGATTTGTGCATAGCAATAACCCACACAAACAGCTATGAAACGAATGACCAATTTTATTTGGGGGATTGTTGGCCAAGACACTGGGAGAAACTCCACTCCTTATTTTGAATGGTGCCATGGGATCTTTAATGTCTGGCTGAACAACAACAACTTGCATTCATAAAGAACCCATCACTCAGGGTAAGGATCCCAGAACAGTCAGATGTGACCTCAGTTTAATGTCCTGCTCTCAGGAAGGCATTTCAAACAATACGGTGGCCCCACCCCTCACCATGGCACTGTATTGCGGTGTCCCCATACACTTTGTACTCAACGTTGTGTAATTTGAAACCACTACCTTCTGACTTAGAGGTGAGTGTGTGAATACATGCGGGGCATGGTAATCAATTTGTAATCCAGCAATAACCCAGACAAACAGCCATGAAGTGAATAACTAATTTTATCTGTGAGGTTGTTGGCCAGGACACTGGGAGAAACTCCCTCTCTATTCCGAATAGTGCTGTGCGAGCTTTAATGTCCACCTGAACAGGCAGGTGGGACCTTGGTTTGTTGTCTCATCCTCAGGAAGGCACATCAAAAACTTTGGCACACCCATACCATCTGTATAGCCCCATATTGGAGTGTCATCCCTCGCATGAAGCTCAATGCCCATGTGGTTTGAATCCACAACCTTCTGAGTCAGAGGTGAACAAGTGACCCACTGAGGCAGACTGACACCTGACTGAAGCAAGGCTGACACCTGGCATCCTGACATTAAGCCATTGGTGAACACTATTGCTTCAATCTTTAACCATAACAACAACAATAAAATTACACTTGCATAGTTCCTTTCACGTCTGGAGGACTAACCTGCAACAGAAAATCAGGCTCGTAGAGTTCAACTTACAATGTAATTTTCAAAACGTCAAAGGTAAATACAGTATGATGAATTGTGGTTTAAATATTCATTTAGGTTCCAGCTGAACCAAACTGAATGCAATGAAACTCTTTTCAGGTTGCTTGCTGTAAATCATATTGAATTGCTAAGAAATTCTGAATTTACTGAGCATCTGTCTGCCTTTTCATTGTCGAATAGAGTTTCTCAATTTTTTCATTATGACATTATGAGCTCCATTGCCTCCTAAAACTGTGCATGCCACAGCAGGATTGGATAGATGACTTAGTCGGGCCTTCAGCCTCTCTGTTCCCACCTTTTAGAACTCTATTCCACACTCCCTTTGCCTTGCTCCCTCTTTTGCCTCCTTCTAGACATGTCTCCTTACCCTCCTCTTCGGCCACACCTTTGGTCACCCTCCAACCCTCCTGATCCCATCCCAGCTCAGATCCAAATCCCTTACTGTCCAGCGCCCTGGGACATCTGTCCCATGTGAAAGGCAATACACAGTACAATGTAATTTGTTGTCGTTGTTGTTTGTCACTGTCCCACAGTCCATCGGTTGTTTCAGATAATTAAAAATACACAGATGTATATTACTGAAAGTGCCTTCTCCTTGTTTGTGTTAAAGAAACAGATATTGTCTTTCCCTTTTAGGAGACTGTCTAGGTGTCCTATTCACACTGAAACGAACATCATTGCAACTTTTCTAAATCATTGTGAATAATTTAGTACGATTACAGAACAAGAAAATATTTGTACTCAGGATCCTACAGTCCTATAAAAAATGCAAGCCGTAGCTGTTGTTACTAATTGTAGGGATTATATTGCTTTGTTTGTGCTAATTACTTTTTTCCAAGCTAACAGTGCATTTCAGAAACCAGAGAGTTAAAACTCTTTATTGTCCCAGTCTACAATTCACCAGTTTTATCACCAGGAGCTTTGCTGAAACAATTTGACAAGTGCAACATGAATAGTACCAAGAATGTGAGTGAAACTTAGTAAAAACCTGTTTAAGTGCTCTGAGGCACTATTCCATATGAAGGCTACTGTACAAAAGCAAATTGTTCTTGGGGTTGTTGTTGTACCTGTCAGGAAAAGAACCAGCCAATAAGGTAACTTCCTGCCTAAATGTGCTGATGTCAAGTGTAATTATTAACTGTTGCATGGAGGTGGTGGTGTTGGGGGGTGGGGGGAGAATAGCTATGTTACAATTATTGCTATTGCTACTGGTACATTGGCCAAATGGCAGAAGAACTTTTCTTGTTCCAATTTGTAATGTCGTCTCAAGCTAGAAACCCTTTACAGGTCAACTAGTCTTCAGTACTGGTCATGATTAATTGATCAGAGAGATGACGGGCTGCGGAAAAGGGAGGGGGCACAAAATGTTCACCGTCAAATATGTGCTGGGTTATTGAACACACTTCTTTATTGCTAAAATACATTTATGTATACAGAAGGATGAAACTGTATTCATAGAAGACAAGTTGGCTTTGCAAAAGAAATGATGTAGAATTATTACCAGGGAACAGCTGTTTAGTAAGAAAATGTTTGTCAGAAATTTTGTTGAGTCCTGCATATGATGGCAGTTAGTGACCTCTGACTTTTCCCCCAGACTGGGTTGATGGGATTAGGCGAAGTTGGCACTTACCCAAGGTTTAGTCATGACATAAGTTCCTGAGAGGTAACATTCTTTTTAATTACTGCACTACGCCTTGGTCAACGTTTTTTAAAATAAAGAAAATTAATTCTGAAAACAGGTCACTGAATTATTTGACATGGGAGAGCAACACAAGGTAATATAAATATCCGCTGCATGGAGAGCCTGAAAAGTAAATGTGAAGTGTAAAATATTATAATCTTGGCTGCTGGAAGCAATTTACATTTATTTTGCTTTAATAGTAGGTCTTCTTTAGGCATCTAGAGTACGGCTAAATCCTGATAAACATATACCTAAACTGCCCCCCAAAGAAACACTGCGCTCCTGTCAGGAATGATGCTTAATGGACTAAATGGAACACATTTGAATTTCAAATATGGTTAAACTGGCTCAATTGATAGCATTCCTGCCTGTGAGTCAAAAGGTTATGGGTTCAAGACTAATATGAAGATTTGTACTCACATAGCCTAGGCTGACACTCCAATAAATTTCAAAATCCAATACAGTGGTAGTGTGTGCTACATTTTTGGAGGTGCTGACCTTGTGATGAGATGTTAAACCAAGATCCTATTTGCCTATTCAAGTGGACATTAAAGATCCCATAATGCTATTCAAACCCAAGGGAGTTTCTCCTGGTGTCTTGGTGAAGAATACCCCAAATAATAATAATAATCCTTGCATTTGAAAAAGCGCTTTACTTTGTCTTCGAGATGTCTCAAACTGCTTCACAGGATACACTGTAAAGTAAATTGATTGTATATTTTGTGGGCGAAACACGGCAGCCAATTGCGCACTACGTTTAAATAAAATTGGTCATTTACTTCATGGCTGTTCCTACCGCTGTGTACAAAATTGGCTGTTGTAATCATCTGCAGAGTAAACACTCAGACACTATTCTTTCATGTATATCCTGTGAAGTGCTTTGAGATACCCTCCTGATGTCCTCCCGATGTGAAAGGCGCTATATAAATGTAATTTGTTGTTGTTGTTAATGTACAAAGCATTAAACCAAACCCTTAGATTACTACCTGCTGATCTTTCCTTTACTTCCATAATATTGTCCGCCTCCGCCAATACCTCCCCACTAGCTTCTGAGACCCTCATCTAAGCTTTTATCACATTCAGACTTGACTACCAATGTTCTGCCTGTCACATTCCAACAACAACAACTTCGATTTATATAGCGCCCTCCATGCTGGACAGCATCTCAGAGCGTTTTATAATAGCGGATACCGGGACTGAGCCAGGGGCAGAGGCAGAAAGGTGACCAAAAGTGCAGTCAAAGAAAAAGGTCTTCAGCTGTGACCTGAAACTGGGAAGAGAGGGCGCGAGGTGAAGGGAGTGAGGAAGGGAGTTCCAGAGCCTTGGGGCGTAGTGACTGAAGGCACGGCCGCCGAGGGTGGAGTGGAGGATTCGGGGAACATGGAGGAAGCCAGACCCAGAGGAACGAAGGCAGCCGGTGCTGGGTTGTGGGGGGAGAGGAGATCAGAAAGATAAGGGGGTGCAGAGGAGTGGAGGGATTTGAAAACAAGGGTGAGGGTTTTGAAGTCGATCCTCTCTGGGATAGGGAGCCAGTGAAGTCTGCAAGGACTGGGGTAATGGGGAAGCGAAGCTTTAGAGCAGGTGAGTATGCGGGCAGCGGGATTTTGGATAAACTGGATTTTGTGGATTGTGGTGGAGGGGAGATCGGCGAGGAGGGCGTTGCAATAGTCCAGCCGAGAGGTGACAAAGGTGTGGACCAAGGTTTCAGCGGCTTTTGAGGTGAGGTATTGCCGGAGATGGGCGATCCGTTGGAGGTGATAGAAGGCAGTGCTTCTAACAGAACGGATGTGGGGGAGGAAGGACAGTTGGGGGTCGAACTTGACGCCTAGGTTGCGGACAGGTTCGGAGAGTTTTAGGGGAAGGCCGGGAAGGGGGAGGAGGTGAGAGCCGGGTGAATAGAGATTTTGACGAGAACCAAGGAGTATGGCCTCCGTCTTGTCGACATTCAGCTGCAAGAAATTTGTGCTCATCCAGCCCCTGATGTCTGAAAGGCAGGCTGACAGAACATCAGGTGACTAGGGGTCACAAAGTGAAATGGAGAAATAGAGTTGCGTGTCATCTGCATACATGTGGAAGTGTGCCCCATGTCTGTGGATGACGTCCCCAAGAGGGAGTGTATAGATGAGGAAAAGGAGGGGGCCAAGAATGGATCCCTGGGGTACCCCACAGGTAACCGGATAAGAGCGGGAGAAAAACCATTTGCGGAGATGTATTGCTGGCAGTTTGTGAGGTAGGACTCGAACCAGGTGAGTGCAGTCCCACTGAGGTGGATGACGGAGGACAGGCGGTGGAGGAGGATGGCGTGGTCGACTGTGTCAAATGCGACATGTCCAGGAGGATAAAGAGGCAGAGGGAGCCCTGGTTGCAGATAGAGAGGACGTCATTTGGGAGAGGATGTCCCCAACTTTTCCCAACACAAGCTGCAGACAATGCAAAACTTACCCATTACAGGCTCCCATTCTTTTCGGCTCCACTGGTTCCTCACCCCTCAGCATATCAAGTTTCAAATCCTCATCTTCACATTCAAATTTTTCCACAGTTTCACCCACCCTACCTTTGTGATCTGCTCTCACCTATCAACCTAACTCAACTATTCACTCAGCAAACACTGGCCTGCATCACATCCCCACTCTTTTCACCCTAAAATTGATGAGCGAGCTTTCAACCATTTTGCCCTTCTCTGATTTCGAACTAGACAATTGAAGAATTTTCTAAAATGCTGCTCAATCATAAATTTTGGTATTAAGAGCGTAAGAAAATTTTATATGTTTTTGTTCAATTGAAATTCAAAGGCCAAGCTTGCGATATAATAATATCACTTTCATTTATTATTAAACTTTATCATATTGGAGGGACATTATGATGAACCTCTACAAGACATTAGTTAGGCCTCAGCTAGAGTACTGTTGTTCAGTTCTAGGCACCACATGTTAGGAAGGATGTCAAGGGATTGGAGAGGGTGCAAAGGAGATTCACCAAGGATGGTACTGGAACTTCAGTTATGAGTAGAGGCTAGAGAAGCCAGTATTATTTTTCTTGTAGCAGAGAAAGTTAAGAGGAGACTTAATAGAAGTCTTCAAAATTATCAGAGGATTTATTAGGGTGAACAAGGAGAAACTATTTCCATTGTCAGGTAGGTTGGTATTCCCGGCAGGTCGCAATGCTGGACAAGTTTTCTTACTCCACAAGCTTCTGTTTACCTAGCAGTAAGTAGGAGTTGTTAGATGACCGGCAGATCACTTTTCCCGGGATAAGAATCCTTAAAAAAGCAAACAAAAACTTTAATCATTCAATCCAGGATGGCTTGCATATTGTTGTGTGCAATTGGATGCTGCGTTGTGCCCAAACATATAAAGTCAATTCACTTTACAGTATATTCCGTGAAGCGCTTTGAGATTTCTAGAAGACGTGTAAAATGCTGCATCAAATACAAGGATTATTATCATTATCTCCAATTTATCCATAGTGATTGCCATGATATTGAGCCTAGCATATCTGTGATCAACCATAAGAATTGGAGGTAGGAGTGGGTGGTAGTTCAAAATATGGATGAAAGACTTTTATAATACCAACCATAATACATTATACCTGTTTATGTAAGATTGCTATAAGAGTTATCCTATAACTCTTAATGGCATCCTTTGATTTACTTCTACATGTGTACAATATTTATTTTCGAAAAGCTGATGTAGTTTAGTCCACAAATGAACAGCGAACCAGATGTATACCAACCGCATATGGACGTAAGGGCATCTCTCCAGTTCTATAAATTTATCACAGATTAGGATCAACAGAAATGCTGGGCTGGAGCATAATATTGTACAGCTCTTACTTCACTCTGAACGCAAAATGTATTACAGCTGTGTCTGACTTCCAAATTCCATTGCATGTGGCATGGATTTAACCAAAGTTAATGTAGCACTTTTATCAAATGAAAACAGAACAAATGACAGATTCAAATCAAAACAGACTTTCTTATTTTCATTCAGGATTATAGGCAAATAAATTAAGAAAACATTTTTTGCCCATAAATTTTGCTTGAGTAGGGAAAGTCATTTGGTTATGGATGATGATATATATCGTTGCACAAAGAGAAGTGTTTTTCAGGAATGACTTTAACGTAAAATCTGAAGTGGTGATTATCGGCTAATCTAGAAATTGTGAAAAAAAAACTACTTTAAAATTATCAAACAGTTGTTGGGGGAATTTATTGAAGCATTGAACAGAGTGCACTATACATTTCCTAGGATGTTACCAGGGAATGAGTGGTTAACCTAATCAAGAAAGATTAGATGGATTAGAGCTTTTTTTTAGTGATAAAATGATTGAGAGAGTAACTGATACAGGTGTTTAAAATTATGAAGGGGTCTGATAAGGAGGAAGTTAATCGGTTCTTTCCTCTTGTTGGTATTTCTAAGACCAAGGTAGCTGCAAGATAGCTAATATGAGATCTAATGGAGATTAGAAAGACGTTCTTTATGCAGAGGGTGGTGAGAAAGAGGAACTCACTCCCTGAAGCAAAACAATCACTGTATTTAAGAAGAACTATGCATCCATGAGGGAGAGGGAAAAGGCGAAAGGATCAAGAGGAGTGAATACATCCAATGGTACACACCACCATTGTGCATACTTCATGTATGAGTCTGTTGTATAAGTAGACTTCTAGTACTATATTATATACATGTCTAGTGCTATATTATATACATGTCCTGCCCCTCTGAAATGCTGACCACCTATAAACCTGTCTGCTCATCCTTTTCACTAGGCTCCGACCTGCTCCATGTCTCCCACCCAACCTGCATCAGTGGTCGGGCTTTCATCCTCTCTGCCCTCACACGTTGGAACTCCATCCCACAATCCCTTCACCATGTTCCCTCCCATGCCTCCTTCCAGACTGGTCTTGAGACCCTCCTCTTCGACTATGTCTTCAGCCATCCTCCTACCTCTCTGTGCTACCTCATCCCACCCCCATGCTCGGGTCCTAAACTCTGACTGTTCAGCGCCTTGGGACATCCTCCCAACGTGGAAAGTGCTCTACAAATGTAATTTTGTTGTTGTTGATTTTGTTGTTGTACATTATTTTAATTTGGAAGCTGATTTTCTATAGTTTTTTAAACACAAAATCTTCTAAACTAAAACTGAATTCAATAATTTCTGACAGTTCTGTTTGATCATAAATTTAAAAAAACAAGCTGGCTAAATGGGAATTTAATTCCAAAATAAATATTCCTTGCAATTGATATAATGCCACATCGGATCAACAAGACTTTTCAAAGCACTTCACTGTAAAGTGTAGTGACTGTATTTGTACACATATGGAGCATCCAATTGCAATGTAATTGTAATCTACCACACAGCCATAAAGTGAGCAACTATACTTATCCAGAGGATTGATTTTAAGACACAGGGAGAAACTCGGTTCTCTTTTTGAATGGTACCTGGGATCAATAAGTTCATGTGAATGGACTGTTGGGGTCATGGTTTAACATCTCATCAGAATGACAGCGCCTCTGACAATGCAACACAACCTAATACTGCATTGGCATGTCAGCCATGAAGTCAATTATACCCAATTTAATCTGGAGGATTGCTGGCCATGACATAGGATACTGTTTTATCTTCTCCACCCAGTGCTTTCCTACTGAATCATAACTCAGACTCGGCATTCGACAGATCTAGGAATGATAACTCCAAAAAAAACACAATAATAAAATTGATCATTTGAATCCACCACTGTTTGTGGGACATTGCTGTGCGCAGTTGGCTGCCACGTTTCACCCACAAATACACAGTCAATTCACTTTACAGTATATTCAGTGAAGCACTTTGAGACATTGATAAGATATGAAAAGCGCTATATCATAAATGAAAGGATTATATTTATATTATAGCTAGAACCAGAATCCTTCCACAATGTGACACATCATGTTCGTGTTTCACTTCCCTACACTAAAAAATCACTCTTGATTCCCTGCTATGAATAGTAGAATATCTTCACAAAAACATGACCCACAACTGTTTTAAATATCAATACATTTTATGAAATGTGATTAATGCAACACAGGCCAGTATAAAACCTGAAACCTCTTTGAATTGCTCAGTGGTAGATCATATTACACCATCACTTACCCTCCAGTCATGGGGGATGGGGTGGGGGTGGGGGAGGATAGTCTGCATCATGATGCAAATAGGTAATTGTATATCTATGTCTGTGACAATTTTTTGTTGTTGAATTTTTCTCCACAGAAGGAGGAAATTTAGGCCATCACACCTGTGCCAGCTCACTGTGAGAGTATAGATCCCATTCACCTTTTCTCCATTCCTTTTATATGTTTCCCTTTGAAATGTTTGTTTAAATCCATTTTATTCATTTTATGAATTCTGCTTCAATCGTTTTTCAGTGGGGCAAAATCCTCATGACAAGTTTTCTGCACAAATGAACCCCTCTGTGTGATAGGAGTTATTTAAAGAGTAAGTATTGTTAGAATGGCCTCCCCCCACATCCCACTCCACCCTCCTCACCCTTCGCTTGTAGCACTGATTACCTGTGGATTGACTAAACCTTGCAAAAGTGGTCCATACACTCCAACATCCAAGACTGCATCAATTACATCCTCACCCATATGTCTAGTAGCTACCACTGGTTCCCTATTTGTCAGCGGATCAAGGTTCTAACCCTCATTTACAAAGGCATCTAATTTCTTCCCTATTTCCCTGATCTAAATCAAATACAAAACATTATTATTAATGGTAACATTATTGTTGTTTTACATTACATTATTGGCCCTTTGTTTTGGAATCACCATCAAATAGAAACAATCTATTTGTGTGACCTTAATGTTAAACAAGTCTATCAGCTCTCCTCTCAATCATCTCATCTCCATCGAGAAAAATTCTAACTTGTCTAGGTTTTTTTCCTGCCAACCTAACATTGAAATATAATAATATTATTACTGTATATAAAATACAATGTACTTCTTATGCTTGTGCAGATTACATTCATGCAATGGTTTGACCTGGACTTTGTTTTATCCATTAGCAGTATCTCCCTGCGTTATGCAAGCCAATCCATTAATTATTGTAGTGCTGCTGGTAATAGCATTCCACACAGTATTGTTTTGCTTTAGCCAGTTAAGGCTACTCTCTGGCATTCATTAACTAAATGTTTGTTGGTCTCATTAAGGTGAGAGCCATGCGAAGTTCTTTGAGGAAACAGACACACACCAACTAGGACTGATGCAGGCTACTATATGTAGCTGCTAAGGTCAAGCAAAAACGACCATTTGCAGGCCATAATGTAAGGCTTTGCAGTAGGTTTATTGGCCCCGCTGGAGTTTTCTGGCTGTTAGTGAAAAACAAGTCAGACATAAATTGAGATTCAGTAAGACAAACACCAGTTGATCCATGCAATGAGTTTCAGCGGGGCTCAGAATCATATACTATAGTTAGTGTAGTATTGCCTGGAGCTATGAAGTTAACAATAGTCTGCAACTTCAAGGCTTCTGGTTCTATTCAAGCTTCAAATGGAGATTGTCCTGATATCAGCCAATTTTGCACTTGCAGCTGTGTAAGTCGAGTCATTGTGTCTCGGACAAACAGACTTGTCACTGTTTAACCTTTCTAACAAATCAAGAGCACCAAGATGCACCAAGATTGGATGATAATTCCACTCATTGCAGTCTTTAGTGGAACTTGCAAAATGTACTCCATTTTTGCATTCAGAGAGGATTTTCTTCTCAATGTACTTGGGTTGTGAAAGATGGCAAATGTAAAATTGCTCATATTTCATCATGTTGTTACAGATCTTGTTATAAATTCTGTTGCTTTTTATCCAATTCTCTCCTTCAGGTGCTGGTGTGTTTTTGGATAGGGTTCAGTGGCTCCTGGCAATGACTTGGACATATTAGAAGCATAACATTAATAATAATATGAATACTTGCATTTGATGTGGCGCTCTTCATGTCTTCTAGCCTTCTAGACATCTCAAAGTGCTTCACGAATATGCTGAAAATATAATAAGTCCTTGCATTTGAATATAATAATACTGTAATAATATTATATTTATTTGAATATAGCACCTTATTGTACTGTTGAGATACAAAGCGCTTCACAGGATTTTACGGTGACGTGTAGTGACTGTTTATTTGTTCAGTAAGTTATTCAACAACTTTGAATCAGCCTGTCCTGTCTTCAACCGATGTTCAATCAATCTGGTGTGTTGGTAATGTGTATTCTGTGTGCGGAGGTTGTGTTTGTCTGCGATCTCCGCTGAGATCAGTTTACCCTCTATCAATCACTCGAGCTGACAACTAAAGAAATACCATTTAGCCCAACTGCTAAAGCAACTTCAGCACTGACTGAGGTAAACCTAGGCATTGCCTCCATGAGGAGAGAGGCAAAGTGAGGTCTGAGAGGACAGGACAAGAAGGATAGTTGATGTTCTTGAAGTGAGGAGAAAAAACATGTTTAGAGTTACAAAAACTGTACAGCATGGAAACAGGCCATTAGGTCCCTTATTACATGTCTCTTCTCCATTGAAAAAATGCTTAACCTCTTCAGTCTATCCTGATAGCAGTAACCTGTCAACCCTGCTATCATCCTACTAAACCTACGCTGTAATCTTTCCATCATTGTGATATCTGTAAGGAGATGTGAAAAGAGGTGAGGTGGGGGATAGAAGAGGGAAGTAAACAAGAGGTTATTACCACTTCCCTATTTTCTCATAAACAAAAGTAACATAAGATAAGGAAGTCATTCTATTTCAGCCACTGTCAAGTTTAAATGTCTATCCTTGTTCTTTGTTTTCTCCCTCCATCCTTCCCCCTCTTCTGCTGGAGCAGGTGGAGTAGGATAACCATGCACCATACCACACCCTCAGCCAAGTTACATTTCTTCAAGCAAGTGTCTTGACAGTAAGTGTCAGCAGAGAATTCAATAGTGAGGGTTTCAGAACCAAGGTCAGTCAGTCCTGTCCTCAGTAACATTCGCAATCACTTTCCAGCAGTCATCAAAATAAATTGGAAACCATGTAACTTGTGCTTGTTCAGTTAGGGACATCATGATGATTTGGGCTTAGGGGCATAGCTGAAGAGATAATTCTCCCTTCAAGAGTCACATATTGCTCATTAATGGGCAATATACTGTAAAAGCCCATTTATCTGTGATCTGATCAACCGTAACTTCCGTATAATTAGTACCTCAAAAAAACGGTCCCCATTCGATTAACCGGATCTTATGCAGCACAATTGCTGTGGCGCATTTAATGAGTCAATTGGTCAATTGTTGCACTAGAGTACAGTACGATTAGTTCTGAATGCTGCCAGTAGTACACTTCCGGTCTTTCTTCTTAAAGGGCCACTGTTTTTTCTCTCCCTCTCCTTTTTCTCTCTCTCCCTCTTTTTCTTTTTCTCTCTATCTCTCCCTCTCTCTTTCTATCTCTTCTTCTTTCTTTCCCTCTCTCTCTAACGGATACTATGTATTGCCTGTGTAGCCTGACAGTATTGTGGGTTTATACACTGTTTTGGTGAGGGTGGAGTGGGAGAAGGAGAGAGAGGCAGCGGGAGAGAGGGAAGGGGTGGGGTGGGGAAAGAGTAGAGGGGGGAAAGAGTGGAGGGGTGTTGGGTTTGGAGACATTGAGATGCCAGACTAACTGAGTGTGTGTGTGAGAGAGAGAGGGGGAAGGAAGGAGAGAAAGATAGAAAGAAAAACTGACAGTGCCTGCCCCTTTATGAAGTAAAAAACTCTTCAGTCCGCCATTGTAGAAGTTTGCTTTGTGATTGTGTGCTGTGTTTATAGACTGTAATCGATATTTATTGCTTTATTGGTAAGTATCCATACAATATTCTGTTATTATTTAGTCTATTATTAATATGGTATGTGGTAGGGTTTCGGCAGCTGGCCGCCCGAATATGTGGCACGCAGTTTAACTGGCACTGGCCAGGTCCCAAGTGTGCCGGATAAACTGGCTTTTACTGTATAACTGTCAGTGCATGTTCTGTGAAAAGAGTTCCTTCTGCCTCCTTGTTCTCTTCAATCTCTCTGCCACCTTCAAAACTATATGAAGACCAATACAGCCTTCTCCACCAGCCAACAACCTTCGCTATTTTACCACCTTAGCTGACATTTCCTAGTTTCACTCTTATCTATCCCAACATCTACACTTTGTGTCCTCCAATTGCTTCTCCTCCCACCTACTTAAACATCAAGTCTCTTGTTAAAAATGACCTAACCTATTCTGTCTTTTCCGATAATAGTAGCCTGTCAACCCTGGTATCATCCTGCTAAACCTACATTGTACCATGTAGTCACGTGGTGTTCCTCGGAACTTTATCCATTTATCCACCATCTATATGCTCCACCTTCCAGCAACATCACACACAAATATGGGAGTTTGCTTTCATATGTACAAGCACAACATTCAACTCTATCTCTCTGCTTCTCTCTAATAATAATTATAATCCTTGCATTTTGCATAGTGTGTTTTCAAGTCAGGAGGATGTCTCACTTCAGAGCATTTACTGTAGAGTGGCAATGTACGTTGTAGGCAAATTGGGCAGCCAATTTGTGCACAGTGATGTCCGACAAACACCATCAAACAAATTACCAACTTTATTTGAGGAATTGTTGGCCAGGACACCAGGAGAAACTCCCTTCGCTTTTCAAATATTACCATGGGATCTTAATGCTCACTTAAATAGGCAGACAAGATCTTGGTTTAAATTCTACTTTGAAGGATGATGTTTCAGACTCCACCGTCACCTGATTGGAATGTCACAATGTGACCCAGGTCTCGATGTGGGGTTTGGGACATCCTCCCGACGTAAAAGGTACTCTATAAGTGTAATCTTGTTGTTCTTGTTATTGAACCCACAGCAATCTGACTAAAGTCCACAATATTATTATTACTATTAAAGTCCACAATACGGTAATTTATTTATGCAAGGACATATTTGGAAAATATTACTATGCTTAAAATTATCTAAATCAATACAAATCTATAGTTAGTTGTGACTCAGCCAGTAAAGAGTGTACACTCTCTCCTTGGGGTGGGGTGGTGGGACTTTGCCTTCGACACTGTCGAGCACTCCATCCTCCTACACCACCTCTCCTCCCAGCTCAATCTTCGTAGACCTGCCCTTGACTGGTTCAACTACTATCTTTCACACTGTTACCACTTTGTCGCCACTAATGGCTTCTCCTCCACCACCGCACTGTCACCTGTGGCATACCCCAGGGCTCTGTACTTGGCCCCCTACTTTTCAATATCTGTATGCTTCCCCTTGGTGACATCATCTGCAGACATGAGCTCGCCATCAACCAGAGGATTCAATTCAAGATCCTGGTCGTCACTTTCAAAGCCATGCATGACCTCACCCCACCCTATCTCTGCAACCTCCTCACCCACTATCAATCTGTCCGCCTCCTCCGCTCAGCAAGCCCCTGACCCACCCACCCCACCATTGGCAGGCGAGCTGTCAGCCACTCTGCCCCTAACCTCTGGAATTCCATCCTGCAGTCCTTTCACCTCACCCCCTCGGTAGCCTCCTTCAAGTCCTGCTCGAATACCCTCCTCTTCAATCACCCCAATTCCCTTCCTTTCCCTCCACCCTCCTCAATCCCGACCCCAGCTTGGGTCTGAAACATTGATTGTCCAATGCTTTGGGATGTCTTCCTGACGTGAAAGGCACTATATAACGATAATTTTGTTGTTGTTGTTGGGAGGGGTGGGTGGGTGGGGGAGGCAGACACTTTGTCTAATCCCAAAATACAGAAGGAACGGGCTTGATGGGCTGAATGGCCTTTCCAAATTGAGTGCTTTATGTTTGCGACTTGATTCCCTGGCAGGCTTATGGGTAGAGGATGACTGCTGTTTTGAAGTTGAGGCATTCCAGGGGGTCAGTGAGGTATTATCACTGCAGTGTTTGGCTCTGACATTAGGGCCTCATTGTTCCAGTGAAGGAGGCTGTAAACCATTGTGTGTAAGCCACTGCTGAAACAATCAACTTAATCGAATGGTATTCTGAAAATGTTTCCTTTGCCTTTACATGAGTGACATCTATACAGATGTTAAAACTTTTAACAAATCTCGCATTCCCCTCAACAATGTATCTATAATTTACAGCCGCTTTGTAAACCTCAAAAATATTCATGTGGTTAAACCGCTGCCCTTTGTCACATTCTGTTCTAAAGATGTAGCTGGTTATCAGGAAAAGCAGCAACATTCGTTTTCAAAGTGCGGATTAAGGACATATGACCACTAATATGTCACACATTTTAAGAAGGCCCAAATGTGTGTACAGAATGAAAGATTCGCTCTGAATAGTATTGGCTGCGGTAACTGAGGTCAGGGCCACAGAAGGAACACAGCAGAAACTCCGACTCTCTTATGCAACAAAACATGATGTTCTGATGGTTTTTCATAAAGTTTGACTAGTCAATTAAACCCAGACACAATCAATACACTAATGAGTTCTGAAAATAATTGATTTTCACACTTCTCACACAGGGCCAGCTCACTCTGTTAAGAAGTTTATACAGATGGTAAGGATCAGACTGACGTGCACTGATGCAGAACAGTGCCTCCAGAAACCCAGCAGGCTGCAATTGCTCTCCGAGCATTGTCTTGGTAAACTAGCATAGCAGAAATGCATTGCAAAAGAGAGCAGGAGTAATCCTCCGCCCTGGCCCAAAGACAAGGGTGAAGGGAGTTGCTGCCCTGTCATTATCTTTTGGTCTCAAGGTTAGAATGAAACCCTTAGGGTAAGCAGCTGTCAATTAGAGATAACTCTTACCAATGCACTGTCTGGAATCGGAGACTTATCTCCTAGCAACTGGAAGAACTTTTCATTCATGGTCACTAACCTTAGCACTGGCACCAAATCAAAAGTCATGGAAGAGACATCGCAATAACCTTTTCAGACTGGACAGATGCACTAAATAAAAGGCTTTAAGTAGATGGAGTCTGACTGAAATCAATGGAATTCACTCCTAACAGCAAAATATCACACCTAATTTAACTTTCAGAACAAAGTACTGTACTATATATGTATGGCTTTCTGCAAAGCTTATAGCTGTTCCTAGATTTTCTGACAAATAATAGTTTTAGTGACAAGGGAAATAATACTAACTCTGGTTATGAAACTGCCACTGCTGATTTTAGCTTGGCAATGAATGAAGCCTCTTGTGCATTATTGAAAAGCTTTCTCTTTAAAAGAGCCAGCACAGACACTTCTGAGCTATAAATTTCCATGGTTCTACATGCACTGGGTTCTGCTTCCCATTCATTCCCAGAGAATGAACCAAAGTCTTTCCTGGTCTGAGCCATTAAAAAGTGCCCCTCGATTTGTTTGCACACAGTGGAGAAGAAAATGTGACCTAAACCTATCATCGAAAAATATGAGTGTGAACCCTGCTGATGAGTGTGAATTCTACTATTGGATGTGAAATCCGCTGATAGCACCTTGGGACATCCTCCCGATGTGAAAGGCACTCGATACATTGTAATTTTGTTGTTGTTGTAATAGGTGTGAGTTCTGCTGACTACACAATAGTAGTTGCACCTAAAGCTGCAACAAGCCTTGGGGACAAGTATAAGTTCGAGTGTCACTTTATTGTGCACCATCTGATTTCTGAATATCCCATAGCAATTCTGAAAGCAAATCTCACAATGCAGAAACAGCAACAAAATCCACCATAAGTGGCTCAGTGGTGCTGATGTTGGCAGTGGTCTCTGGGTTTTGTGGAAACACAATCCTTCCAGGTTTCAGCATAAAACCACTATGACCTCGCTCTCTGGAACTGGTTTTCCAAATCCCTCAGCCTCCTGCTTTCCCTGTTTCTAAATATTGCAGCTATATGTTGACAAGATGGAAACCATACTCCTTGGCTCCCGTCAACATCTTCTGTTCGTCTTCTGTCATCTTCCATCCTGCGGCTCTGACCTCCTCAACTTCCCCGCTCTATCTATTTTTCAAATTTACCGAACCAGTGCACAATCTAGCCACCAGGTTTCACCCCCAGTTGTCCTTTCTACCCCAAATACAGTCCCTGATCAGAACTGCTTTCCACCTCCTCAGCCGTATTGCCCGCATCTGATCATACCTTACCACAAATGCAGGCAAAACACTCCTTCCATTAGACACCCCATACTTTGACTTCTCAAATGCCCTCCTCATTGATTTCCCCAGCTTCACTATCTGCAAAATCCAGCTAATCCAAACAGCGCCACCTGCAACAACAACCAACTACAACAAAATTACATTATAGAGAGCCTTCACGTCGAGAGGACCTGCATACTTACTCCCAGTAAATCCGTACCCACATCACACCAGTTCTAGCCAGACTCTACTAGCTCCCTATCACTGAACAGATCAACTTGAAGATCCTTACTTTCACCTTCAAATTGATTCATACCCTGGCACCATTCAACCTGCTTACTCCCCAACCCACTACACTCTACCGCTCAACTGTTTCGGGCCTTCTGTTTGTCTCTCTTCCCACCACTCCACCATTGGTGGCCACATACCCCGAAACTCTGGAACACGTTTCCTCTATACCTCCACCTAGCTCACTAGCACCAAGCAAACCTCTTCAGAGATAAAAAAATATTGCAATAAGTTAGAGGGAACTGGATGATTCTAATTTTGATTATTGCTCTGCTATGGACTGATTGAATGTCAGATTTCAATCAGATTGAATTGAATGAAACAGCAACAACAAAATTACATTTGTAAAGTGCATTTCACATCGGGAGGAAGTCCCAAGGTGTTGAAATGACATAACCTGCTTACAATGAACACACTTTGCCATCCATACATTTTTTCCACTGGTGCTAGTACCATCATTGTCAATGTCACAACACACATGATGTGAAACCTCCAAGATGTTGCCTAAAAACAGTGTACTAAAAATGAAAGTTGTTGTTGTTAAAATGAACCACGGTTGAAGACATCACAATTGGGCTCTGAATATATGCACATAACTACTTTAGGTATGTTGTGTTAACATTTTATGGTATAAATCAAGAAAGTTTCAATCAAGAAAATGTATTTTGTTGACCGACCCAAAAGACTGGTCATTACTGGACTAGTGAAAATGATGATCATTTTCCACTGTCCTATTTTTGTTCTGCTCTCTAACTGCCAGAGTTCCAAACAACAACTTAGATTGATATAGTGCCTTGTAAGGCACGTCTCAAAGCACCTCACATATTAAGATCAATTAGATATAAAGGGTGTGCTGCTATAGAGGAAAACCTGGCAGCTGGATTGTATGTGGAAAGTCCACTCCAGTGGAGTACTGGGGGATTACCACATTGTCAGAGTCACCATGCTTTGGGTAAGATATTAAATTGAGGTCCCATCCATCTATTCAGGTCGACATTAAAGAAGAGAAGGAAATTTTCCCCAGCTATTCAAGATAAATTGATTATTCACTTGTGGCTGCTTGTGGGACTTTGATGTGCACAAATTGGCAGCTGTGTTTGACTTCAAATGTATAGTCAATTACAGTAAAAGCCCGTTTATCTGGCACCCTCGGGACCTGGCCAATGCCGGTTAAACTGCACGCCGGATATTCGGGCGGCCAGCTGCCACCCAACACAATTTGTTTAAAAAAAGAAAACATATATATTAAATTACATTTTAAAAAACATACCATGTTAATAATAGGCTAAATAATAACAGAATATTGTATGGATACATACCAATAAAGCAATAAATATCGATTACAGTCTATAAACACAGCACACAATCAAAGGTTTTTTTCTTTCTCTCTCACACATACACACAGTCAGTCTGCATCTCAATGGCTCCAAACCCAACCACCCCTCCACTCCTTTAATTTTCCATCTAAATTAATCAACTCACCCCCTCTATCTTTCTCCCCTCCTCTCCCCCACCTCTCTCTCCCCCTCCCACTCCTCTCTCTTTCTCCCCATCCCTCTTTCCCTTTCTTTCTCCCCCAACTATTTCCCTCTCTTTCTCCCCACCCTCTTTCCCTCTCTCTCAAACCCGAAAGTGCACTACGGCAACATTCAGAGGTAATCGTACTGTAGTCTGTGAGGGAAAAAAATGGCAGTGCATCTTCAGGCACTAGTAGCAGCATTCCGAAATACTGAAAATATACTGGAAAAAAATGCATCACCGCGATTGTGACGCTGTGATAATTGTAACCAATTATCCGGTTAATCAAATGGGGACCTTTTTTTGAGGTGCCGGTTATACGAAAGTTACAGTTGGTCGGGTCACGGATAAACGGGCTTTTACTGTACCTGCAAAGTTCGTTGAGGCATTTCAACATCGTAGGCATAAAACAAATTATAGTGACTTGGGACGTCCTCCCAACGTGAAAGGCACTCTACAAATGTAATTTGTTGTTGTTATTGTTGCTGTTTCAAAGATCAGTATCATAAACAACAATGAGAATAGTAGGCAAATAATGTAAATTTTTCATGAAGAATCTTTCTCTTCTCCAAAAGGCCATTGATGCTGGATCCATCCAACCTTCAAGAGTTCGGTGCTGTGAGATGCCGCCCGGCATGGAAGGCGCCATATAAATCCAAGTTGTGGTTGTTGAGTAAGGTTGATAGAATTTTGGTATGTCAGGGTATTAAGGGATAGGGCAAACAGCAGGAAATAGTAATTGAAAGGATTATTTGAGGTACAGATCAGCCATGATCTAATTAAATGGCAGAAGGGCTGAATGGCCTACTCCTGTTCCTATGTTCTGAAGACAAAATATAAGGCAAGGTAATCAAATCAATTTTGTTAAATACCAGTGGAAGAAGGGAGGAGATGAAGTGGATGGGGGAACAACAACAACAAAATTGCACTTTTATAGCACCTTTCACGTTGGGAGGACGTCCTAAAGCGCTGAACAGTCAGGTCGGGATCCAAGCGGGGGTGAGGTGGGGTGGGGGGGGGGGGGGGAATCGGAGTAGGGGGAAGGAGAGGGGGAAGAGTTAATGGGGGAGCCAAAGGCGCGGTCAAAGAGGAAGTTCCTGAGACTGGCCTTGAAGGAGGAAAGGGATGAAGCGAGGCGGAGGGGCTTGGGGATGGAATTCCACAGTGTGGGAGCAGAGATGCTGAAAGCCCGGCCGCCGATGGTGGGGCGGTTAAGGCGGTGGATGAGGAGCAGGCTCGAATCTGCTGAACGGAGGGTGCGGCAGGCTGATAGGGAGACAGTAGGTCAGAGAGATAGGCAGGGGCAAGGCTGTAAATGGCCTTGAAAGTGAGAACGAGGATCTTGAATTCGATCCTCTGGGGATGGGGAGCCAGTGGAGACGAGCGAGGGTGGGAGAGCATATGAGCTACAGAATTCTGAATGATCTGCTGCCTGTGAAGGGAGGAGCTGGGAAGGCCGACGAGGAGAGAGTTCCTATAGTCGAGCCTGGAAGTGATGGGCAGGGCAGAGAAAGAAATAATAATAACAATTCTAATACTGTAGTTGGTACAGCATCTTTCACATCACAAGAATATTGAAAAATGCTTCACAAGATATAGTGGAAAGCTAAATGCGTGTGTAATTTAAAGACAAACGTAGCAACTAATTTGTGCACAGCACTGTCTCACAAATGGTCATCAAGTCAATGATAAATTTTATCTGGGGGGATTGTTTGCCCAGAAACTTCCTTCTCTTTTCCACTGGTGCCATGGATATTTAAAGTCTACATGAGATGGCAAATGGGACCTTGGTTGAATGTCTTATCCAAAGAACAGGATCGCAAACAGTGCAGGACATCCCTCCGCACTATATTGGAGTATTAGTCCTGGAGCCTAGAATACAAGTTCAATATCCTGATGTGTGATTTGAACCCACAGCCTTCTGACTCGGAGCCTACTGACTGAATCGAGGGAGAGCTGATGAGGGAAGAAATCAATGTTATGGTGACAGTTTTATGCCAATGAAATCCCAGTAGGGGGGTGGGGAGAGTGGGGGGAAAGGGTGGAATCTGCACTTGGAGGCTCATAAAGATTGGTGTCAGGCCTCAGGAAGAAATAAATAAAATGTTACAAAATGTATGTACACTGGTAACCCTTAGTGTACATACACCAATACCACAAAATGCAGCCTTAGACAAAATTGGCTGCTGTGTTTCACCCACAAATATAGAGTCAATTTACTTTACAGTATATTCTGCGAAGCACTTTGAGACGTCTAGAAGACATGAAAAGCAGTATATAAAATTAAAGGATTATTATTATAAATCTAGAGAGTTGGCAAGTCTGGGATATTGTTATTACAAAAACAACAGCGACAGTAACTTTTATATATTGCCTTCCACTCCGGGTTGTGATTCAGAGTGCTTTTAGATCGTAGAGTTGTTGTGATTGATTTGTATATCTGGCACTGGAGTGTAACAGTTTCATTCTGGCTATAGTAACTAAATGGAGACCTTAATGCAATTGTGCATGAATGTGCTTTGTGAAATAAATAACTAATTAAACATAATGCAGTACAAAGTTACATTTGTACAGTGCCTTTCACGTCGGGAGGACGTCCCAAGGCACTGGACAGTCAGGGATTTGGAACACCAATAATATCCAAGTTAAAAGTCTGCTACACCGTAGCTGATTTTATTCCACACAGTAAATTTTAAATGTTATAATGCCCCCCTCATTTTATATCAGATGTTCCACTGGACAGTATCACATGTTGCACAGATAATGGAAGAACCAGAGACCTAGCACTGGGATCTATCAATACAAATTCTAGCAACTGCAACAATAATACTACTACTGATAATAAGAATAATCCTTGCATTTGAGATAGCCCCTTATCACACCTTCAAGATATCTCAAAGTATTTCACACGATATATTGGAAAGTGTATATTTTGTATATTGTATATTTTGTGGGCAAAATGTGGTAGTTAATTGCGCACAACAGGGTCCCCAAACAGTTGTAGATTGATCTTATTTATTTAGAAGGGATGATTACCCTGGGAAAACAATCTGCCAACTGATTAACAACTGGGTTCCTACTTACTGCTTGGAATACACAGATGTGTGCATTAAAGAAACTTGCCGAGGGTTTCGCCTCACCCGGGAATCAAACCAGGTCCTCTGGCCATTCTAACCACTACACTACAAGCCTACAATCCTTTCATTACTTGTTCAAAATAGGAACCATTTCCCCCCCTCCACCCCCCATTATAAAATCATTACTTTCAGTGATTGGTTCCTTGAGACATCCCGTATGCAGGGCGAGGAAAAATCTGAATCGTATTACATTTAATGAAAATTGAGAATTCTTAACATACTACAGTAGTTGGGTATTTCAAAACAAGTTAATCTCTGAGAAAGGGTTTAACAGTTTTTAAATAACTAATTCAAAGAGGATGAAATGCCGAAGAAAAATCTTAAATTGTCGAATTTGTGATCTGGACAAAGCAAAAATCCGATGATTCACACTGGGAATAAGAGACCAATTACTGGCTTATTTGTGGATGACACCATGATGTCTGAGAGTCAAAGGTTGTTCTGTTTTGTTCCTAGAACCGTAAAAACTTGCAGCACAGCCTTTTGGCACATTGTGTCTGTGATGGCTCTTTTAAGAGTAATTCTTCCAGTTCCATTTACCTGCCCTTTGCTGATACCTCTGCAGCTGACTCCTTTTTATGTATTTATCTAGTTCCCAACCTTTCCTTCATTGCCATGGCAATGTACTTTGATAAAGAAGGCAATGTCAGAGGAAGCTATTATTGAAGTGACCAGATTCTGAGACCCCATTTAGTTTACAGCACTGGCTCAACATCACCCCTGACTAGAGGTCCTGATATAAGGTAAAGGAGGTAGTTTTTCAATTCTATAGGCAATGATTACCAAATCCCAAGTCAAGTTTCCATCCTATCTCCAGAAGCAAATAGTGTCCATCACAGCAAATACTAAATGGTTGCTGGATGACTGCCATGGGGGTGAGGGGCACTATTGCTGATCTCACAAGTTCCAAAGAGAAGTTCTGATGAAGAATGCAGCTTTGGTCAATTTAATTTGTTCCTTGTAGAATATCTGCCTTATTTATTTGCACTGCATCATCAAACTATTTCTTGAATGAACCGTCTTCTCTACAACAACAAATTTTACATTTGTAGAGCGGCTTTCACTCCGGGCGGATGTCCCAAGACAGTGAACAGTCAGGGGTCAGGACTTGAGAATGAAGGTGGGCGGGGAGGGGGGATAGGGTGTGGGATGGGGAGGGCAGAGAGATAGGATGGTGTATGAAGGCACGGACAAGGAGGAGGGTCTTGTGACCGGTCTTGAACAACAATAGAAACAAAACAACAAAATTACAATTACATTTATAGAGTGCCTTTCACGTCAGGTGGACGTCCCAAGGTGCAGGATGGTGGTAAGGGAGATAGCAAGGTGAATGGATTGTGGGGTGGAGTTCCAAAACAGTGGGACAGAGAGGCTGAAAGCCTGGTCACTGATGGTAGGGCAGATCGGGCGGGAGACATACAGCAGGTTGAAGACTGCTTAACGGAGGGAGCAGATAGGTTGATAGAGGGTAAGCAGGTTGGAGAGGTAGGAGGGGGCAAGGCTGTGGAGGGCCTTGAAAGTGAGGACAAGGATTCACCCTTTCTAATAAACTATCACCCTTCCTTGTAACCTATTCTAGCTATCCATTGCCTTCTGTGTAACCGAATGCTTCCTAGTCTCTTGTTTTCCTAGTTATATTTTATGTTATAGTTATACTTCATGCTTTCCCCTTGCCTTTGATTCAGGATAAAACAAACTAAATTTCAGTGCTTTACAGAGAGGGGCAGAGATTTGGATTTATGAGGAGCCACCTCAGGTGTGATAAAAACATTTAAACATTTTGTTGGAAGTGCTAAAATCATTGATGGTTAACTTTCAGCACTTTCATGAAGCAGAAATAAAGCAGAATTGGCCACAGATGCATTTAAACATTACAGATCTCTTCACAAATGTTTTTTTTATTTTAACCATGAGATATGGATGGTATAGAATTCAGTAACAAAGGAAATTGAAACAGAACCAGTTTTCTTATTTATTTCAGTGGACTTCTCTTGGGGTATTTGGTTTAAAGAGAACAGATGTTATTTTGTAGGGATGGATTTGGAGATGAGGGAAAAGGCTAAGGTTTAGACTGAGTCAAGCCAGCTGAGCACCACATAATTTAAGACGTATTGAATGCTTCCAGGCTATTATTATGCCTCCCTGAAATATTTCATAACAATTAAACCACAACTACTAACAATAACACACTCCAACATAATAATAATCCTAACATTTGATATAGCACCTTTCACATCAGGAGAATGTCTCAAAGCACAAAGACAATGATCAGTTCCAGTTACACTCACTTTAATTTCCTCCTTTACACAGAGACAAAAGAGAGTTTAAGTCCCAGGATGACAACTGCGCTATGGGGTATAGCATTGAGGCAACCAGAACAGGAGGGTCCCAGATTTGATTCCTTGTCCGTGCTGAGTTAACCGTCTCAGCTGGGGAATTATTCTGAGTTGCAATTAGGTTCACTGCCTGGGGCTGTGGAGAGGAACAATCCTGATCATATCCAGTGACCACTGCTACAACTGAGAACAGATTCACAAAGCTGTCCATTGACAAATAATTCGCTGCCACTCAATGAACAGGTTCACACATAACACTTATCACATTTGCAAGTATTTCTGTGTTTTACATCTCATGAAGGATGCAACAATAGAGCACATAAATGCTTCTCTTATGGTTTAGGTGGTTCAGCTGGGGTCAGGTTCGGGGATGGTGGAGGGAAACAGTGGGATTTGGGGTGACCAATAGGGCCATTGAAAAGGAGCGTCTTGAGGTGGAACTTGAAGGAGGCTAGGGAGGTGGTGAGATGGAGGGACTGTGGGATTGAGTTCCAAGCATTAGGGTTGGAGTGGCTGAAGGCTCACCCACCGATGTTGGGGCGGGTGGGTCGGGGAACATGGAGCTGGCCGGAATACACTACATTTACAGTAAATTATGTGAAATGCTTTGTGACTTTCAGTGATGTGATAAGATCCTATATCAAATGCCAGGATTATAAATTATCGACTACTTGCATCCTCCTCAATCAATTTATTTGCTAAATACGTATCTAATTCCCTCTAACTCAAATTAATGTTAAAAGATCTATTTTAATAATCACAAGGGGTTATTTCCAGTTTTCCTGTGCAAATATTGCAATCTCCTCCTCCTGTTCACCAAAAGAAAATTAATTGGTAATTAAATATTCCTTGCATTTGATATAGCATCTTTCATCTTTTGATCTTTTGTAAAATGTGGCCACGTTATAGTGACTGTACTTCATAACAGTGCATTTGATGCCTTAGGACATCCTTCCAACGAGAAAGGCACTATGCAAATGTAAATTTGCTTAGTATTTTGTATTATACATTTATGTATTTCCACAAATGCCTAATTCACCATTTTGGATAACTTATCACTGAGTCCTTTTTCCCTGGGAGTGACTTGAATTATCAGGAGTTTACTGTTAATTAGCTGAATTTGGGGAAAAATATCTGCTTAAAACTGGACTGAAAAATGCCAAGGTTGCTCAGCAGTCATGGAGGAGCTTTATTGCTACTTTGATGAATGTGAATTGAAAAGCACAGTGACACCGTCATTCCTCTTCATCTCTGACCCCGCGCTGCTTCCTTCTCTGCTTCCCCCTGCAGCATTTTCCTCTCCTTCTGCCTAACACCTCATCAATACCAAAGTCCTTTGCTGGGATCTATTACCTCCTCTTGAAGTCTAAGTAACAGATCTCAGTGAGTGAAAAGCTTCACATAGGCCAGTTAAAAAAAAATCCCACTTACCAAGAGTAAGTATCACCTATATTTTCTCAGGGCTATCTGAGAAGTTGAACGAGAGAAGTTTGGATTTTTGTGTTTGCTTTTCGTAAATGCTTTGTAGTGACACGTTATTTTTGATCTGAATTATCATTTCAATTGAAAGGAGCTACGTACGTGTTTCCTGAAAGTATACCACAGGGATTACCCGCACACTTTGATCTTCACAATAAAAATCATCCTTGCTTTCCTTGGCTGTCTGTCCTTCCACACTTCAGAACATTTCCCCTCTCCTGCCAGCGTCCGTGTCCAAATCACTGAATCTTTCATCTCTATACCTCATCTATGACTCTCTCTCTATTTTGCAAGTGGCTCCCTATCTCTGTATCTTGCCCTCTGACCTTTAAATTCCGCCAACAATAAGCAGTCCACTTTAGGAGTAAAGCTTCTTGTTTTCTTTATTAGTGTTAAGAGGATACATCAATAACTGACTGGACACGTAAATGAGGAAATCTAAGCAAGCAGTCGCCAATAATCAGTCGTTTCGCTTTGAACTTGGAAAAGAAACAAATCTTCGGAGGTTGTGTTAAAGCTAAGGTTACATGCAGACTGAGGGTGAAGGTGAAAGAGTGTGTGGAAAGCTGTGAGTGGTAAATGGAAGCTACCTGCTGGGGCTTTGCTGGCGACTGCTAGGCAACAGTCTGTCCCCCGCGTTGCAAACACCAAGCCACAAAATGAATGATCTCATCTACAAATCAGTTGTTTGCCAGACACCAATGGATTCAGCTGGCTTTAATAATATAGCAATGATTATGCAGCAGGTGCAGTTTAACAGCTACTGGCCGACAGTTATTTCAAAGCCACAGTTTGGGCTTGTCTGCTCTATTCCATCTGCGCATCTCTCTCCCTCTTACTCTCTCTGCTAATTTCACGTACAAAGTACAAAGTTACTACACTTTACAGTTTATTCGTGAAGCACTCTGAAATGATCTCCCAATTTGAAAAATTATATATCGAATACGGGGATTATTACTGCTATTAATAATAACCTTTGCATTTGATATAGTGCCTTATTATATCTTCGAGACATCTCAAAGTGCATCGCAGAAAATACTGTAAAGTGAATTGACCGTATAGTTTGTCAGTGAATTGATTCTTTGTCTTAGTCTAGGGGAGAGTATGTCAGAGTATGGGATGAATTACTAGAGGATGCTATCAGAGCAAAGCTATTATTATTTGCAGAATTACCAAACTCACCGTCAACTGGTGGAACCATCACTCAATGGGAGGGATGTGTATCCAAACTGCGGACAGGAAGATGGTGGCAATGCTCTCACGCATTTCATGTTAAGCTGCCTTGCCCACCAGAAAGCTTGGGTGCATTACTGTTGGGCAATTTGAGACATTTCAATGTCATTGATGCTGTAAAAATGCAAATTCTCTCTACTAGCTGGACTTGTATGGCTACTTGAGGTCTTGTTATGCTTTGGGCTGCTACCCCGCATGAAGGGCACCACATTCATGCATGTTGTTGTACTGCACAACTATTTGAATTAGAAAGGCTCGTACAATGATTTGAGATGCTCGCGCTGTGGAACTGACATTTGCTTGGAGTGATTTGACATAACGATGGTGAGAATGATTCCTAGTGAGAAAGGGATGAGATATGAGATATAAGCAATAAGCATAGGAGTTAGGACTGTTCAATCTTGAGATGAAATGTCTTAGAAAGGCCCTTATAAAAATGCATAAGTATTTAAATAGGATTGAGAAACTAATTGTAGGGCGATACTTTTGGATGCAACAAGACTGCAGAACAAGAGGGCACAGGTTTAGAGTTGAGGACAGATACCAGGACCTATTTATTTACCTAGAGGTTCAGTAATGACTGGAATAGGTTACCGGGAAGCATAATTGAGTCCAGGATATTGGATTCAATTGAAAAACAGTTCAATGCTATGAGTATTCTGAAAGGATGAAATCAAACTTCTCTTGTGATCTCATTAATCTGCTAGATTTTGTAAATCTGCATGGAGTTACATCTTAATAAACTACCTGAGGTATTGGAGGTGAGAGAGAGGATGGCGTTTTTAATGGAGTCACGAGAGGAGCCTCCCAACATATTCATTTCACATGATAACAATCAGATAAGAGGATTTACAACTGTCAGACCATTTAATTCAGGTTTATTGGCAATTTTATCTTTACCAGAAATTTCCAAACCCAGTATATATTCTATCTCTCCAGACATCATCTTTAATCTTTTTCCTTGTAAGAATAATGTATATTATATATTATATTAACATATTAACATTCTAAACAGCTCGCTATGTGAATAAAAACCTTTGGCAGACTGAAATGAACTGTGCAGAACTGATTTCTTAATAGTCTCAAGTGACACATTAAATAAATGTCACCATTAACTGTAAAGCATAATGGAACATGCTTAATTTACCAGAGAAATAAATGAATAAACTTCAGTGCCCAGTCGTATGTTACACATTCATGATGTTTGACTTTGCAGGTTATAATAATCATTTTGGGGTTTGCATTAACTTTTTATCAAATGTGACAAAATACAAGTTTATGGCTAAAGATTATTCGGTTAAATGTGAATAAAATATCTTATGGTGTTACAATGCCATGATCTTATTGTTTTTCTTGTATTATTGTTAGCTATTTGCCCCACTATAATACATTTTTAAGATGACTGAACATGAGCAATATGGCAAAGAGCTTGGAAAGAGCTAGCCATGCACTGCAATGAAAGCACGTTTCCTTGCTGTTCCAGGTAAATGCTTCAAGACTTAGCTGTTTGTAGGATATTACTGTGCGCAAATTGACTCCTGCATTTTCCTACTTAAGTCGCGGCAGTTCATAGTAAATCCTCTGAGGCTCTTTGAGACATTTTGATGATATGATAAAGGGGTATATCAAATTCAAGGATTATGATTATTTTTACCCTATGTGAAATTGTTATGCAATGTTAAGATTTCAGCCCAGAAAAACAGCAATTTGCAGATGTTGAAGTGAAAATATGACTTTTCTGTTAAAAAACGTCACACTGTTTAGGCAATCTTTTTTATAAAGCAGTGTTGCCCTGTGATTAAACATGTTCACTAAGCTAGGGATCTGCTTGCAAAAACCGATCTTGCAGGGGATTAATGTCAGAAAAACATGCTTTGTGCCTTGTCCCTGCTGACCTTTGTTCTTTATCGCAGGATTTCTGGCTCTGTGGTAGCTGGGAATATTGGGGGCAAAGAAGGGAGGTATTAGCATACAGACTGTAACTATTGCTATTCATCCTGCAGGAAAGAAATAAAAGATTGTGGAATTCTGTAGCTCAGTGGTCGGAGCATTTGCCTTGGAAGCAAGACACCTGGGTTTGATTCCCAGCAGGGCGAAAACTTGGGCAAGTTTCCTTACTTCACACGTCTGATAATAATCCCTCAAGAGAAAAAAAAATCAATTCATGGTTGTACACAATTGGTAGCCGTGTTTCACCCACAAATAAACAGCCAATTCACTGTACAGTATATTCTGTGAAGTGCGTTACGACGTGTAGAGGATATGAAAAGTGCTATATCAAATGCAAGGATTATTATAAATGTCATTACAGGTTAAATGATCAGACAGTGATCAAAATATTTTTTAATTGATGGACCATCTCTCAATGGACCAAGCAGCCAGAAACTGATTCCAAAAATAGTGCAGCTGTCTTAATATTGGGGACAAATTTTACTATAATATAGGATTACACAAGAGGTTTTGGCCCATTTTATCTCGTTCATCCACAATATCTATTTTATAGTCATTGCATTATAGCATCAAGCTATTACTTAATGACTCCAGCAATCGAGCCTTAATCCTGGTAACTCATTCTAGCTATTAATTACCATCTGTGTAAAGAAACTCTTCCAAGGTTTACCTTAAGATTGTACATCATAACTCCATTCCTCTGCTCTCCTGTTCTGATACCTTGGCATGTCTGAAAGTATTGTTCTGGGCTTGGAACTTCTCAGTCCTATTTAGCATCTTATAAATCTCCATAACGTACCCTCTGGGATGTCTTTTTCAACTGCTGAAGAGCTACATCTAGTTGTTTTTCATAGCTCATCCCTCTAACATTGGGATCATCCAGCAACCTCACTGGAAGATGCACTAGACCTGGATGGGTTAGGGTGTAATGTATCTGTGCTCAAATAACCTGAAAGGACTCACTGTCTCAGTTCACATTTTCTCAGGTGGAAGAATGTCCACCTGAGAGAGGCAATAGAGTGTGAGCAGTATCAATTGAATCAAATATTACAAGAAATTACAAAGTAACACAGCATGAGAACAAGCCATGAAGTCCAACTGCACCGATTTGTACTTTGCAACTTTTGTAACCTTGCTGACAATGAATGGTATCTGTCTTACCTCTATCTAATGTCATTGACTGCTATGCTTTCAAGTACAGGTACTCTTCCCCAACCGCGGGGAATACATTCCTGAAAACCTCCGTGGTTGGTAAAACCGCAGTTGGAAAATACAGGGCCCTATGGGAAACATGGGAATAGGGGGAGTAAATTTGGATGCCAGGATCTGCAGCAATCCGCGAGGCTGTCTGATTGACTGACTGATCTACACACAGACAGAGAGAGAGAGAGAGAGAGATAGAGAAATCATGGTGGGTGACACGGAGGGTGGTTGGGTGGGTGGGTGGGTGTGCAGAAGGTGGTGTGGTGACATGGGGATAGGGGGAATATGTTTGAGAGCATTGGCTGCCAGGATCTGCAGACACAGAGAGACAGAGAGAGAGAAATCAACGGAGATTTACCTTAATCCCAAGAGAGAAGTGGCATCTCACTTGATTCCGACATCGTAACTAGGACCTAGAGCCAGATGCTAGCGTGAAGCTGGTTGATGCAACTGGGTCCTAGTACCAAATGCTAGTGTTAGTGTTAAAACCCGTGGATAAGCAAGGGTTAAGCAAGAACCATTGCGTGGTTAGCAAGGGTTGTTGCATTTAGCAAACCATGGGTAAATGAGTTTAGCGGTTGTCAAGGCCGTGGTTGGGGCGGGATACCTGTACTTTATATTGATAAGTTCTTAGAACAGACCCACGAAAGAAGAAGAGAAATAAGAAGCTAGCAAATAAAGAATACAAGAAGAAAATAAACAAAGACACAGAAGAAAGATAAAGTAGAAGAAACTCCTCCAACTAGTAATTCTCTTCTCTGGATTAGTAACTATACCTTTCTGTATTATGCATATTGCTGTGAACATCTTGTTGCTGTGAATTTGCTATCTGGCTGAAAAATGAAAATATAGTGACAATTTAATAAAAATAATATTTCTTGCATTCGATATAGCATCCTATCATGTCATTGAGCATTTCCCGAGTCCGGCATTACGTCACCCCCAAAGTCGCTGAAACCCTCATCCATACCTCAATTGCATCTCGGCTTGATTATGCAAATGCCCTGTTAGTCGCCCTTCCCAATTCCTTCCTCCACAGGCTGCAGATAATCCAGAACTCTGCAGCCTGTGTCCTTTACCATTCCAAACTCCGTGACCCCATCTCCCCTATCCTTGCCTGACTACATTGACTTCCCACCATCCAGAGGATCCAATTCAAGATCCTGGTCCTCACGTTTAAAGCCCTCCACAACCTCGCCCCACCCTACATCTGTGACCTCCTATCCCTTTACCAATCTGTTATGGCCTGCTCCACATCCCCCGACCTATCCACCCCACCATTGGCAGGCGAGCCTTCAGCCACCCTACTGCCAACCTCTGGAACTCCATCCCAAAGTTCCTCAACCTCCTTGGCCTCCTTCATCTCGCCTCAAGACTCTCCGCTTCGAAGGACCCATCGGCAACTTCCTATCCCACCCTTCCCTCCCACCCCGTCCTCAGCTTGGGTCTGAAACAGTAATGTCCAGTGCCTTGAGATGTCCTCCTGATGTGAAAGACGCTATATGACTGTAATTTTGTGATTGTTGTGGTTGTTGAGACATCTCAAAGCGCCTCACAGAATATATTTTAAAGTGGATTCACTGTGTATTTTGTGGGCAAAATGCAGCAGCCAATTCTGCAAAGAAGTATCCCACAAACAATCATGCATGATCAAATGATGATTTCTGGTTTAGAGGAATTATTACCCTGCAAAAGCAATCTGCCATTCGACTAATAATAATAATAATAATCCTTGCATTGATAGAGTGCTTTTCACATCTTCTAGATGTCTCAAACTCTTTACAGAATATACAGTAAATTGAATTAACTGTATATTTGTAGGTGAAATGCAACTGCCAATTACATACAGCAGTGTCCCACAAACGGTTGTGGATTGAAGTGACCAACCAGGTTCCTACTAACTATAAGATAAATAGGTGTATGGAGCAAGGAAATTTGACGTAGGTATTATCTCACCTAGGAATATAACCTGGGTCCTATGGCTTGAGCACACTAAAAACTGCTCTATGGGACTAAACAAGTCAACAGAATGTTTGGGGGTGAGTGGGGGAGGCAGACAGAGAGCAGACAGAAGATATGCAGGAGAATACAATTAAAAGCGTAGCACTTTCAGAGAGCTGGCACAGGCCGAATGGCTTCTTTCTGTGCAGTAAGTCACTGTGATACTGTGTATTTACTTCACTGAACTTACCCCTAAAAGAAGCTGACAAACCTCTCCAGTTGAAGGCAAGTAAAACATGGACACATTCTACCAATCCCTACAAAGTATTTCCATTCTGTGGTACAGTTAAATGTATCACTGAGGTGGGTGGGGAGGTGGAAATGGCCTTTTAATCACTTGACTGAAAAAGAAGAAAGGAAACGGAAATAAAAATAAACAGAAATCTTCTCAGCAAATTAAAAACAACGACAAGAAACAGAATTATTGAGAAACGTTTACAAGAGCCAGAGAATGCAATTAGCGTTCAACTGACTCATGCTACGCTGCACAGAAACTTCAATGAATTTGTAAATCAATGAATTCAATTTCCCTAATTTTCAACAAAGCTGTAGTGTCTTATTAATTTAGCTTTAGCTTTGGATAAGCATTATTTTCAAAGGTGAAAAGACTTGTTACAATCGCGCACATGAGCTCCTTGTGTGCGTGAATACGTGGGACTCCAACAGAGACAGGTAATGACCATGGCTGTCATTACCTTTTCTTCGGGTCAAGCTTTATTATTATTCAGATTCTCTCAATCTGCACAATACCACTCTCTTGGCCAACAAGTCCCAGATAAAATTAGCCATTCACTCATGGCTGTTTGTGGGACATTGTTGTGGGTCAATTGACAATTTTGCTCGTCTATAATTTTAAAAAAGTAAGTTGATATCACGCCTTTCAAGTCAGAAGGCCACTTCAAAGTGCTTAACAGGACATACATTAAAGTGGAATGTAATTTGTGAGAGAATGCGGGAGCCAATTTGCACACAGCAATTTGCTGTGATACAATCAAATCATTACAATTTCTACTCTGTCCTCCCAGTCGCTCATATAATAAGTTAATATAGCACTTTTCATGTAAGGAGGACATCTTAAAGTGCAGTGGCTGTGTGTGCACACTTTCTGCTAGTCATCGACTGTGTATACATGAGCAGAAATTGCGATGATTTGATAATATCACATCAATAGTGTATATTTTTATTAATATACATTTTTTTAAACTGGGTAATACGACTAACCAATCACAGTATTCAAAAAGCAATAATTTTCAAAGGGAAAAATCTAATCAAATAATCAATAAGTAAGGGTTTGAGGGATAAAAGTAGATAGACACAACAGTAACTATTTTAATTTTTTATAATAATAAATAATAATCCTTGCATTTGATATAGCATTTTTCACACCTTCTATGCATCTCAAATCGCTTCACAGAATATGCTGTAAAGTGAATTCAATGTGTATTTGTGGACTGTATATTTATACAGTACCTTTCATGTCAGGAGAACTCAAAGCACACTGACCTGAAGTGGAGGAAAGGGGAATCTGGGGTTGCCAGGGGAGGGGAGAAGATCACAGAAAGGTTCGTTGAAAATAAAGGTCTTCAGGCAGGTTTTAAAGGTAGAGAGGGAGGGTGCGAGTGTGGATGGAATTCCAGAATGATGGGGCAGAATAACTGGTGGGGCGGGGAATATGAAGCAGCTGATATTTGCTGTATGGAAGGAGCAGCCAGGAGGGTGTACAGTTGCAGGAGGTTGCAGAGGTAGATGTATTCTGTGAAGCGTGGGTGGTTTTATTTGCCGCTGGAAATGCCATCAATGGAGAGAAAATACTGGTTTTGGGGGAAGGGGGGTGGGGGGGAAGATGTCCATTCAGAGGTTAGATTATTATGATGGAGGTCCACTTGCTGCCTGCTGGAAGTCACAGAGAAATCCGTAGAACTTTTCCCACGGGGATAAAAGAGATGGTTAGAGTCTGCACTGAAGGAGATTGCAAGTGGAGCAGGAAGGAATAGGTCACTAGTTTGATTGATCTTTTCTCATATTTTCCTGCACCCTGCCATTAATCTGAACAATAATCGTGGAGCCCTATAGCATATTGGTTAGAGAATTCACCTTGCTAGCAAGAGAACCTGGGTTTCATTCCTGGGTAGCGCAAAACCTTAGGCAAATTTCCTTACTCCATGTTCCTCTGCTTACCTAGCAGTAAGTAAGAAATTAGCTCTCGGTCAATTGATGAACCACTTTTCTAGGGATAATCATCCATTCAAGAAATATAAATATTGATGATTTGGACACTCAATCCTGTCCCACTGTCTGTGAGGGACAATGCTGTGTGCAACTGGCTGCCGCATTTTGCCCGCAAAATACACAGTGAATTCACTTTGCAGTATATTCTGTGAAGTACTTTGAGTACTCGAAGATGTGATAAGATTCTATATTAGATGCAAGGATTATTATATTATTGTTACTTTAAAATTACAGAATTGCAGAAATAGCATCAGGTAAGGAGGTAGCAAATCATTCCCTTGATACCACAACTCTCTTATTTCCTGGAATAGCGACCTTCGTTCTCACTGGTAGGACATTTCCTGGAAACAACCAAAGCATGTCAGCACATCAGCAGTAGACTGAAGATGACAAGACTTTATTTCCTATTGATTTGGGACAGAAATGTAGCAATAAAATTTTGGAAAGCAGTAGCTGGCTGAATTTCTCTCTCCGCACATAAAGCATCTCTGGATCCAATGCATTTGTAAATGACATTTTTACCGTGCCTTCCAGGCACACGGTTACAGGGTGAAACTCTCAAATGTTCCGCTTTGTGGACATCTCTTCCAAATGTTACAAGGTTGACAGAAAAAATAATGAGATTAGGCAGACTGTTAGTAACCATGAAACTCCGTCCTGCTTCTCTGATGGTCTCGTCTCCAGTGGGTAAAAGCACCACCTGATGTTTCAGAAGGCCTTACAGAGCAATAAGTCAAAAGTCTGATCACGGTGTGCACTGCTGAACACCTGATTGTAGCTGGTGGCAATGTTTCACAGTGTGAGTGGCCTAAATACCCCCTGAGCTAAAGAAAAGGAGACAAACATCATAAGGGAACGTTGTACATGCCATCTGCTATGATGTGGACTTTGCATGATAGAGCACAGCAATACTATATATATATATATATCATGCAATACAATAATACTATTGTAGAATTATGTGTAATACTACACAATTTCAAAGTACTTGACAAGGTAAGCCAGGCAACCAAGCTGGGGGTGGGCTGATCCTTCACCTTCTGAGAAAAGGGCTTCAAAGCTAAGCTTCTTGCCGTTTCATTCAAACGAGAATTGTGAAAGATTTCAGAATATCTGTCCCACCTTACACCTTCATGTTAGCATCTTAATGTTGTGGCATACACGGAGAAGGGAAAATAATTACACTGAAACAGTTCTAAGGTGTGAGAGAGTAGCCAAGATTTTGGTGTCCTATTTTTCTACCTATTTTTGTTGATTTTAATACTGAAAGTTAAGTACTAACGACAGTTGCTAATATGATATTATTGAGAGAATAATAGAATAATTACTACAAGGATTAACTGAGCCCTGGCAGAATCTGAATTAGTATATCAGTGAAGAGTTACATGAGTAAACAATTGAATATTAATTAATTCCCTCCTGTGTAGCTATCCTCAGTAATTTCTGGCTAGTTTTCTAAACAATGCCAACAACACGCAAAGAATTATAGAGTGTTTACTTTGGAAAACAGTCTTTTTTCTGTTCAGTCAGTTGTCCACCCATCATTATCTTAGCAGTATCCACACTCGACTGAGAGTTCCACATATGTTTGCCACCTACACATGTAAATTCCTGTCTCTGCAATGGAATGTACAATCTGCAATGGAATCTCCCTGGAGGGACATACCCCTATCCGGAATGTATTGGGCACAGGTTGGCAGGAATCAAGGCTTTGGAACCATATAATGTGATTTGAAATACTGCTGGAATTTAACCAGCTAGAAACGCAAAGCTTGTTATTGCATGTTCTGTCTCAAAAGCTCCCTGCTGCTTGTCCAGCTAGCACCCGTTAAGGTTTTACAGGGTTAACAGGGGCTGAGGTGGAAGAATCCCTGGCCCCCATCTGTCGATTGAGGTCCTGCTGATGAGCCAAACTAGCTGGTCTGTTCTCAATATTGCAGTAATGATCCACCCAGCTAAGGATTCGGATGACCGAGAGCACCGTACATGATTGACATGATTCCGAAATTTCATTGCTAAGCATGTCACCTAAGAACCAGCTCAGCTCAGCTTAATTCCCCTCGCCCTGACAATTCTCCTCAACACCCAACACCCGCCCACCACTCAAGGAGGCTAGTCACCCTAATTCTTCCTCAATTTATGCCACTTTACCTCTGTCTCACTGATCAGTGGAAATATTTCCTGAATTCACTCTTTCAAAAGCATTCATGATTTTGAAAAATCTAGCTGTACAGTGCAAACCAAACATTTACAGAAAAATAAACCAGAATAGACTTCAAAAATGGTTTGATATTTATCATAAGTTCTTTTGTGGGGCTAATTCTGTAAAGATATATTGATTGTGCATTGTGCTCCCTAAATACCATCCCAAGAGTCTGGGCTACCGAGTTGGGAATTAAATAAACACAACATTCAACATTTTGTTTCTCTCGCTCCCTCTCTGTTGCGGAAGGAGTGGCTGACTGTGAACTGTTGGCAATCTTCAAAGGTCAAAAACATCTTTAGTCATGTCCAAACCCATGACAAAACAAAGGTGATAAATAATAATAATAACAACAACAAAATTACCCTTGTATAGAGCCTTTGATATCAGGAGGACATCCAAAGGTGCTAATAATAATAATCCTTGCATTTGATACTGCACCTTATCACTTTGTAGAGACATCTCAAAATACTTCACAGAAAATACTGTAAAATGCATTGACAGTGTATTATGTGGGTGAAACACTGCAGCCGATTGCACACAGCACGGATTGGGTGTCCAAATTATTATTGTTTTAAAAAACATTTTAAAGGGATTATTACTCCCAGACAGTGATCTAATAATCAACTAACATCTGAGGTCCTACTTCCTACTGGGATGTCCTCCTGATGTGAAAAGCTCTCTATCAATGTAATTTTGTTGTTGTTGTATTTAGTGCTAAGTAACAGAAATTATGAATGGAAAAGAGACAAGAAAATAACATGGTTGGTGTAACACCATGTTTTTAAAGGTTGCATGAAAATTAAACTGCTGTAAGTCGGAATTTCTGAAGCTCATCAAAGTAGCTTGCTTTTTTTGCCCCCCATTGACTAACACCGAAGGAGAATTCAATCTGCATTTGCCTCAAAGGACTGATCAGTGAAACCTTTGAAGGCTCAGTCAATGCTCCTGCTGCAGGATCTGAACTATTTGGATCCGTTTCAGAAAACGTTGATTTCCAGCCGATGTAGTCAGGCACAAAGATATAATTTCTCTATCGGTCCTAACCTCCACACGTTGATGTGTATAAGTTATTTTTTTAATGTTTGCACCAAACCCTTTTCTTATCCCCTGAAGGAGTCATGTTCATGTCCTGCTCCAGCACAGATCCATGGACACCAGGATTTCTCCAACAATATATTGCTCAAATGCCTGTTTTTCACATGTGTGAGATCAGTCAGTGAGAGCTGGCAGACTATTAGACTGTGGAGGGCATCACAGCTGAGCTTGTTCCTGCCCTTGCCCATAGTAACCAAGATTGGCATGTTACAGTGATGTTCAATAGATAACTATCCGGAGTGAGAACTCTACTGACTTTTTCCGTCTTTAACCCCCAGGAGTGATAAGATCATATAACAATAATAATCCTTCCATTTGACATAATAATAATAATAATATAATAATAATCCTTTCATTTGATATAGCGTTTTTCATGACTTCTAGACATCTCAAAGCGCTTCACAGAATATACTGTAAAGTGAATTGAGTGTATATATTTATGAGCAAACGCAGCAGCCAATTGCGCACAGCAGTCCTGCAAACAGTCGTGGATTGAAATGACCAATTTATTATAGTTTTTTTAAAAAACTGATTATTATCAGGCGTGTGGAGTAAGGAAACTTTCCCCAAGGAAACACAGATCTCACGCTTGTAAGGCAAGTGCTCCAACCATTGAGCTACAGAGCTCCACATAGTGCCTTATTGTACAGTTGAGACGTCTCAAAATGCTTCACAGAATATACTGTAAGGTGAATTGACTGTATTGTTGTGGGTGAAATGTGGCTGCCAATTGCACACAGCAGTGTCCCACAATCAGTCGTGAATTCAGTGACCAAATTATTATTATTTTTCTGTTGGAGGGATTACTATTCTTTTATATTTAGAGTCACAGCTGCTGCTTGGAATCCGAGTTCAGCAAAAGTATTATTAATACCATTCCCTCAACATTCCTGAAAAAATCCATACCATTGATACAGCTAAAAAATATATATCTTGATCCTAAAGTATTCTGCTGAATCAATGCGCAGATGTGTTTTGATAACAATGGTGACCTCATGCATAAGTGCATGTCCTGGCTAACAATCCTCCATTCATTTCATGGCACTTTGTGTGACACTGCTGTGCGTGCGCATATTGGCTGCTATATTCACTCACAAAATACAGTCACTACACTTTACAGTACATCTTGTGAAGAGCTTTGGAATGTCCTCCCAACATAAAAGTAGCTGTAGAAAACGTGAGAATTATTATTATTACTGTTTGTGACAATAGTAACCCAGGTGTAGGCCATATGAATATTTTTTCAAAGTACAAGAAAAAATGATAGGTTCACTTGTATCCAGGGTTATCACATCACACTTCTGGGGTATGATGCTAATAGTATGTGATTAAGAGGTATCCTCAATGCACAATGATATCTAAAATGGGGGAAAAGGGGCAAACCATTTCACATTGTTTGTTAGAATTACAAAAGTCTAAGAAAACAGGTAAAAACAATGAGTTTAACAATGAGTTAAAAGAGGATCTATGCAATCCAATTGTATTTATTAATATAAAATTTGAGTTAAAGCTTTCGACCTGTTATGGTTAGCTATCAGTACTGGTGTATCTGAACTGTGTTCACAGACCCATTTTCCCAGTAATTGTACATTTCATTACTGTATTCTTCTGTTCTAACGCCATTACGTGATCAATGTTTACTCAATGCAAGCTACAAAAACCAATCATTTTTGAACAATATGTGCTCAGCCACCAAATAATCAATCCCTCCCCCTGCTCTTGCCTAATAATTATCGATTTCAAAGCTATGCTCATGCATCACTATTACAGAGTTTGATGACAGATCATCTTTGAACATTAATATAAATAGACAGGTATAGAAAAATATTGAAATACTGCGGAATGTAATTTTGGAAAAAATATGATTACTGAAATATTTGCAGGTAATATGCTTCAAGTCTAACTAACAGCTTAAAATAATAATATAGTATCCCTTGTATTTATATCGTCGGGATGCTCAAAGTGCTTCACAAAATACAGTATACTGGAATGTAAATTGACTGTATAGTTTGTAGGCAAAACCCATGTCGTATTAAACGATGTGCCTCTAGTTCATATTATATCAACCAGAGGAAACAGTGTTTTAGTTTTATGCTATTATTCTACCTATCCATTAGAGTACTGTATATACTTGCGACACAGTCTAGGCTGGCACTCCATTGCGGTGCTGGGACACAGTGCACTGTTGGAGTTGCTGTCCTTCAGGTGAAACATTAAACCGAGATGCTGTCTGCATCTTTAGATGGTTGTTGAAGATCCCCTGACACTTTTTCGAAACATAAAGGGAGTTTCTCCCAGTCTGCTGGCCACCAATCCTTTAAATGAATGTTTGTGAGACATTGCTGTGCACAATTGTGCTGCCATGTTTACCTAAAATGCATTGCAGGACCGTGTTGTTTTGCAGTTACTAGAAGAACTTGCAAATAAATGGATTCAAAAAAGTTAACAAATGCCGCAAGTGCTGCAATGCTGAGAATACAGAGAATATCTAGACCCAAGTGGAATTTGCATCCCTTGGTGTCAAAGCTCAACCATGAAGAATGGTCTCTTGGATGAGAGCGTCTGGCATCTATAGAACCATACATTAGCAGGAGCCAGCGCCTTGAGGACAGGAGGGTGAAAATTGAAAGAGGTTGAAATATGATGCTGGTAACACAGCTGGATTTCACCATACTGTAGATGATCCTCACTTGAGTGGTTACGGCAGAGTTATAAACAAGTCTGGCAGGCAACAAGGCCAGCTGGTATTTTCAGGGCTCTGTTGCATACAACACACATTTGCTGTTCGACCATGCCTTTAACCGTACAGATTGAATGAGTGGCACAGGAGTTTAGAACCCTGGCCGTTCACCTCTGGGACCTGGGTTTGCATCCAGCCGACACTAATGGGATGAGAGCCTCCTTTCTCTGCCAGCTGCAACAATTCTAAATGAGATGGGTTTGGGGAATCCTAATATGCATGAACTCATAGTGCAGATCGGTACACAAAAAAACCTATAATTCAGCACAAATTGACCATGTCAATCACAAAGGATGATAGGTTTAGGGAACAGATCTGCCTCTCTGGTACTGCAGGTGATATATTTACATATATTCCCTGGTATTAGAAGAATGAGCTATGAGAAACATTAGACAAAACTAAGGCGATTCGGTTTTGAAAAGAGACACTTCAGAGCAGACCTCAAAAGGGATTTTCAATGGGAGTGGGAAAGTAAACTCGGAATAATAGTATCAGATACGTCCTTTAAATGATATATTAAACTGAGAATCCATCTCTCCGTTTAGGTGGAGATTAAAGATCTATTAGCACTATTCAAAAACGTAAGTTTTCGAACATTTTCTTAGCATGAGAAACTCATGCTGGAGAGAAACATCCTACAGTGGTGGAGTTTCTCCAAGTGTAACATCCATAAATTGGTTATTAACTTCATGATTGTTTGTGGGACATTGATGTGTGCACATTGGCTGCCACATTTGCCTACAAATTCACTTCATAGTTTATCCTATAAATTCTATTATGAGAAAGTTTATAGTTTATCCTATAAATGTTATAAAGGCTAATATAGCTTTGAAATGTCCTCCAGTCATGACAGGTGCTACATTGAATGTAAAGATTACTTTACAATCATACCTTGTGAGACTTTGACGTATACATTTTGACTCTTTTGCCAGTGTGTGAACAGGCGACTAAATTTTACATTAGATTTACCTGTTGAATGGAATTGAGGGGCTTCCTTCAGCACAAATATATTTAATTTTCTCTCTCTTCGGACAACGATAGTAGGTCATTTCTTCTGCTGTATAATTGCTAACACTTGAACAAAGGAACATATTTTTGAATTATTGCAGTACTTGGAATGAAGCATTCGAATACAGCGCTCCTGGATGCTACAAGTGCGCTATATAAATGGACGTTGTTTTTGTTCTTACTTTGTAAGATAGAACTCACGCCACAGATTTCTAAATAGAATTGTAGTATGTATTTTTATACTGTCCCAACATTTCTGCCAATGCTGAGGATGCTATTTGCCGCAGACACCTTAATTAGACGATAACAGAGCTGCTTCAATTCAGCAGGATTTATTCTTGTAGTTTTTTTCCTCCACAATAATTTTCTGCAAAATATTAACTGGAGGCCAACGTACAGAATAGCCATTACTCTGACACAGAATATGCACTCTGAGAATACATAACTTTCTTGCATAGCAATTTGCACTTTGTTACTGCTTTTCAGTTAGCAATGTTATGTGGGGGAATATTGTTTGCAGTATCCATCTGACTTGATCCTGGATTATTCGTGACTGAGATGTGGTTTATGATTTCTACACTCCAGTAGTTAAGCAGGACATAGATTTGTGGACGAGAAATATTTCATACTGGGTATAAGAAAAAGAGGAATTATATTCTTGAGAATTGCAATGTCTTTAAAACATGTTTTTAAAACAAATCTTAACATTTAAAAACATCTGGCAGAGAGCTTTAATCTCCCTGGAGTCAATACCTCTTCTCCCAGTGTCAGTATCAAGCAATCCAATGTCAGATACAACAGGACTACTGTTATTATTCTGCCAGCCTGTCTTCACCCCATTCTCATAATAGAATTCTAGTATGACATTTCTGTTTGTAGTGGTCTCTCTTGTTTTGAATATATATATATATATATATATAATAATAATAATCCTTCCATTTAATATAGTAGTTTATCACATTGACGAAACATCTCAGAAACAGCTTCAAACGATTTTATCATGAAGAGTGGTGACTCGTTGGCAAATGTTAGTGCTCAGCAATTTTCTCCTCTTGCATTTTAGATTGTTGACACCTTTTTCCTTTCACCTAGGGTACAGTGCCATGGGTGAGACCTGAAAGCGATTATTGAAGAGCTATTCAAGGGAGCACAAGGATTTATGCAATTCAGCCAGTCTTGTCCTTGTACAGTGTTTACACATACTACAAAAAAGTCTATTGGATAATGATCAAGAGCAGAACACAGGACGAATGGCCAAAAGTACCAACCTCCTGGCTGAGATCAGTCAATGTTCACATTGAACCTGGTACCTAACTGGTCTGTATAGCTAGGTACACTCTTGATAAACTCACAAAGATATTGAGGGGCTTTCTAATGTTTCTGCATGAGATTATTTGTTTAATGTTTTACCAGATCCAAATTGAGATTATTCAAATGGAAATAGTGATCTGGTTGCTGTTTTTTAAGATTCTGAAGGGACTCGATAATGTAAATCACGACAAGCTGTTTCATCTTCCCTGGAACAGTAGAATGTGGTCTGCGAATAAAAGGGGGTGAGAATTCAAAACAAATCTGCGGAAACACTATTTCAGTGAATGAGTGGTAAATCAATGGAACAGGCTCCCGAGAGAGATGGTGAAAGCATAAAGTGTTGATTCTTTCAAATGCTAATTAGATACATTTATTTTAGTAAATAATATTTTGGGATACAGCATATGAGTAGTTCAGGATATGACACATGCATGCAACTACCGGGATGGTGAAAGGTGAATTGGATGGACCTTGGTCTTTTTTCGTCCAGTATTTCCTATGTTCCCATGGAGACATTCATGGCATTTTTCCCTCTGCTCACCCTAACTGAGGACCACTGGTGGGTTCACAGCCGCCGCCGATCTGAGATCAGTTAACTCAGCACAGAACAGGAATCAAATGTTTGACCCACTGGTCAGTACAGTTTAATACTGCAGTTTGAAGCACCTTTATTCACTCGATTTTAGGAAGCCTTGGCTGCATGCTTTTGTTTTAAGTCTGTACTTGATATATGCTCTTAAAATATATCCATTTTATATAACCCTAAGCCATTCTGTACATAGATACAGCTGACTGGAGAACAGTCTTTGATTTTTGTGTGAATGATTTGAAAAATGAACACAGAATGGATGTTCGTACACATGTTAGAACAGTTAAAGGGTGACAACTCAGCAGAAAACATCCTTACTATACCTCTCATTGAACATTTGATCAGAAATAGAGGAGGGAAAGGGTTAAATCAGAAAGAAAGAGAGGCATTGTGCTGCCCCTGGTTAGCTACATGGTGACATAACTCACATTAGTTTGGTTTTAAGACAACATATTATTCCCTTTCGTTTGTTCACTGTGAAGCATTAATAATCTCCACTTTCCAAATTAACTCTGTCCATTCTCAGAGGAGAAGAAAACAAATCACTTCCTGTGAAAGCCCAGCCTGAGTTCATGACTCCATCTTACATTAAATCCAGTCTACAAGAAGAGGAGGGTCTTGAGTTGGTAGCATGAAGGAGGCAAGGGAGGGGGGACGAGGTGGAGGGGCTGCGGGTTGGGTGGGAACAGAGTGATGAAGGCCCATCTGGCATTGGTGTGGCGGGCGAGGCTGGGGACATGAAGCAGGCCAAAGCCCACAATGGAGGGAGCGGTAGGTTGGGAGGGGTTTAGGAGGTCGCAGAGGTAAGAGGGAGCAAGGCCATGGAGGGCATTGAAAGTGAGCAACAGGATCTTGAACTATATCCTCAGTGTAATGGGAAGCCAGTGGAGTTGGGCAAGGATGGAGGTGATAAGGGGGTGAAGAGTCTGGTACAGGAGAGGACACCAGCTGCAGAGTTCTGGATGTTCTGCAATCTTTCAAGTTTACATAGTCAAGCATGGATTATTGAATGTGTGTTTGAGGGTCTCAGTGGCGGCCTGTGGTGTCAGACAGTTGTGGAGCCGAGCGATGTTGTAGAAGTGGGGAAAGTTGGAGCGGGTCATGGCACAGATGCAGGTATAAATGACAGTTGAAGGTTGAACAAGACGCCACAGTTCCATATTGGCTCCGTGAGATGAAGAATGTATCGATGGGAGATGTTGTCAATATCCAAGAAAACTAGGTGCTGAGGGGAGCCAAGCTGCCTCAATCTTGTTGATATGCAACCACAGGAAGTTGTCTCTTATCCAGGACGTGATGTCCCACAGACAGTCTGCGAGGACAGCAGTGGTTCTGGAATCGAGGGTAGAGGCAGATAGAGTTGGGTGTCATGTGGAAGTTCACCCCATGTCTGTGGATGATGTCATGAAAGGAGAGCATATAGATGTTGAAAAGGAGTGAGCCAAGTCCTGGGGGTGGGGGGGGGGGGGGACGGGACACGGGACACATGACAATGCGGGGGCTGGAGGCCAAGCCATTAGTGGCAACAAAGTGGAGATTGTGGGAAACTTAGGATTCGAACCAGACAAGGGCAAGTCCACAAAAATTGAACTGAGAGGCAAGGCGGTGTAGGAGGAAAGAATGGTCGACAGTGTCAAAGGCAGCAGAGATGTCAAGGAGGCAGAGAATATCTGGTTGCAGACGTTCAGAATATTGTTAGTAACTTTCACCAAGGCTATTTCCGTGCTGTGGATAGCATGGACACCCAGTTGGAAGAGTTCAGAGGGAATGGCAGGAGAGGAAGGAGTGAAACTGGGATGAGATGACTCATTCCAGGGCTTTGGAGAGGAATAGAAGGTTGGAGGTGAGGTGATAGCCACCTCCAAAACAAAATAAAAATCCCCCATTGAGCTAGGCACAGGGGAAAAGGGGTGTGACAAAATTCCCACAAACAGATAACAGGAAGGGCAGGTCATGAGATATTTTGTCAAGTTCATGGTATACCTAAAATATAACTCATTTATTTGTGCCATGTTGGAGAGAGAGAATAAAGACACCCGTGTGGGCCTGAACAATAACGTACAAAGAAACTCAGTGCATTTTTTATTGTAACAATACCATTTGGTAGAGACATATCTAGGGAAGAACACATTGGTACCATTGAAAGAAAAAGTTTCAAATCCTGTGCTAAAAGTCACATATGTACTTGGAGATGGGTCTAGGGAAGATTTTTTGAGCATGGACTGATGCCCTGTAGCTGACATTTGGAGAACTGTAATAGTGGTTAAAGTACTCACCTTGCAAGCAAGAGACATGGGTTCAATTCCAGGGAGGGCAAAACCTTGGGCAAGTTTCCTTATTCCACACTCCTGATAATAATCCTTTAAAAAAACAATAATAAGTTGGTCATTTCAATCCACAACTGTTTGTGGGACACTGCTTTGTGCAATTGGCTGCCGTGTTTCGCCCACAAATTATACAGTCAATTCACCTTACAATATATTCTGTGAAGTGCTGTGATGTATAGAAGACATGAAAAACTGTATATCAAATTTACAACAACAACTTCGATTTATATAGCGCCCTCCATGCCGGACGGCGTCTCAGAGCGCTTCGATTATTAATGTAATCTTAATTTAAGATTATTGATTTATTAGTAATTTAAGGATTATTATTATGGTAGCTGTTTTTAGGTGGGGTGGGAACAGGGGCAGTGGATAAGATAAATGTGTCTCTCTGAGCTTCTTCTACCTTTAATGCAGTTGAGGTGAAAAAGTAATCTGTTACAAGATTTACCTAATAATCCTTACAATTAATGTAACACCTTTCACAGCACAAGGAAGTCTCAAAGCAATTCACAGTTTATAGTACTGTATATAGTGCACGTAAATGTGCGAAATGACTGTCATTTGTAGGTGAATAACCAATTTATACATAGTAATGTACCACAAACAACCATAAAGTGAATGACCAATTTTACCTACAGGATTGTTGGTCAGGAGAAGGGAGAAGTTTCCTTCTCTTTTTGAATAGAACCATGGAATCTTTAACTCCACCTGAATAGTAAGCCAGGCCATTGGTTTAATGTCTCATCTGAAGGATGGCTTCTTTGACAATTTAATGCTCTGTCGGCAGTATATCTGGCAGATGAATGGGTTTGAGTTCGGCAAATCTGTAAAAACTTGTGTTTGGGGACTTACGGGGAAATTTCTGGAACGAGTAATTTTATTCGATCTAACTCATGTTTAAATTGGCTTGGCTACAGTATCTATTTAACTTGCTCCAGTTATTTAATCATCCTTGGATTTGATATCGCACTTCACAGAATACACTGTAAAGTGAATTGCCTAAAGTTTTGCCCCACCAGGGAATCAAACCTAGGTCTTCTCGCTTGCGAGGTGCGTGCACTACCCAGCATGTTACAGGACTTGCTGTCTGTATCATGATGTACAAATGTGATCATTTCTTCATATGCTATGCTAGGATTTCTCGACATGATACACTGTTTGTGGCATTCATTTCCACAGCCACCCTGACTGAAGCTGGGGAACAGGGGCAGTGGATAAGATAAATGTGTATATAGGGTTGTCATTTCACAAATAAAACTTACACCATCATTTTTAAAGCCTACATAGTTAAATAGAACTAATCCATCCTTGTTGAATTTTAGGGATTGATCCTTTTTGCTAAACACACAAATTAGAAGAGGCAGGGGTGAATGCCTCATTGTTGTAACATTCACTGACTTCTATGAGCAAACTTGGAGAAAGTGGAACCTTCCTCTTTGACCATGCCCTTGATCATCCTCAATCTCCAACAACCTTGCATTAACACCTTTGTTGACTCCAGATCCCAGCTTAGGTGAAACCCTTGACTGTCCAGTGCCTTGAGATATCCTCCTGACAAGAAAGGTGTCAAATAAGTGCAATTTGTTGTTGTTGTAAAGGGAAGTTGTTTGAATCTGGCTCAGAGCAGGCAGTATAGATGTTAATTTGATCTCTGTCAGTGTTTGGAGGCTTGTTTACCTGGGAATCCAAGTGTAACTAAAAGAAAATTCCCACAGCGTGTGGTAGAAGCTTTCTGTGCGACGACAGAGTGCTGCATGACTTAAAGCCTTAGTCTAACATTTCAAAACCCTAAGGTTTAATTATCATGTGCAGCCTAGTGTAGAGTCTGAGGGCTCAGGAGTAGGGGGAGCATTGCGGACTGATGACCCACAAAGGGGAGAGGCGAAAATTGTTAAAATAGAAGCAACATCTTGCATGACAGGTTTTGCTGGCTATTTTAATTTGATATTTCAGGTTGCGGGAAATTGCGAACAATAATAAAATGTTGACTGTTCCATTGCTTGGAACATTTTTCTTTTGGGAAGGAAAGGCTTTTGGGAACCAGGGTTCTGTGGTTTATTTTAATTAAACGCTGAGGGGAAATTTGGATAAGAATGTATAACAATAAGACGCTTTGCATTTTAAGTTTTTATCAGATGCTGCTTTAAACACTGATGGTTGGGTGAACTCCATTTCTGCTCCAGATTACAACCTAGGGAGAGAAGTGGAAACATTATTTTAATTTAAGTTTCGATATTTGTTAGGTAAGGATAATGAGGGATGGAGGGCAAAGGCAGGTAATTGGAGTTGAGGTACAGATCAGCCATGATCTAATAGAATGGTAGAACAGGCTTGAGGGGTTGAATGACCTACTTCTGCTCCTATGTTATTCTCTTTTATTGACTTACATTAGCAGAAATTGAAGGAGGGTTTGTTTTATATTCTACATTGTTTTTATGTCATGTTTCAGGTGCAAATCACATGTTGACTTGTGTGCTTTATGTAACATTCTGTTCTCCAATCTGTAATTCTCTTGTTGAAACCAACAGGAGATTGTAACCTTGATTTAAACCTCAAGTGACATTTTTATTGGGAGACTAAGAGTGTGAGTCAGATTTTCCTCTCATCTTCTAAATAATTGCTGCATGGTAAATGAAGGAGCGGGTCAAATAGGTCTTCCTATCCCCTTCCAACTTTGTACGCATGATAGGGCCAAGCAAAACAAGGCTAACGTTACTGGATTGCTTCCCCACTTTTAAGAGAATGGAGACAGACCCAAGATTAGTCACAGAGCTAAGGTTTTACAATGCTCGTGAGGCTTTGATTGACTCATTCTAGCATCAGAGTCAATAGGCTCAAATTAGATTAGGACAAACCAAACCATTGCAAAGCCATTGCTATTAGGCTGTTCATTTATTCTCAGAGTCTGCTTCATTTTGCAAACTGATTTAATTGTTTGCATGAACTCCCAACTGGGTTGTATCCCTTTATTAGGAGAATCATAAAATCATAGAATCTTACGGCACAAAAGGAGGCCATTCAGCCCATTGAGTGTGTGCGAACTCTTTGAAAAGAGCAATTCAATCCCACTCCCCAGCTCTTTCCCCATGACCCATCCTCCCCAAATGAATGTCTACCTTTCTTTTAAAAATTGTTATCGATTCGGCCTCCACCACCTTTTCAGGCAATGCATTCCAGATTCGAACAACTCGCTGAGTGAAACAATTTCTCCTCAGCTCCCCTCTGCTTCTTTTAGAAACTATTTAAAATCTGTGACCTCGAGTCCTAACTTTCAAGACCATTCACAGCCTTGCCCCCTCCTAGCGCTCTGACCTGCTGTCTCCCTATCAACGTGCTCATGTATCCTCCATGTCCTCCGCCCGACCTACCTTACCATCAGTGGACTGGCATTCAGCCTCCCTGCCACCACACTCTGGAACTCAATCCCAGAGTCCCTTCACCTTGCTTCCTCTCTTGCCACCTTCAAGGCCAGTCTCAACACCCTCCTCTTCCATCATGCCTACTGCTGCCCTCCCAACTCTCTCTCTCCCCTCCTAACTCTCTCTCTTCCCCCTACCCTGCCTCCCCCCCTTGCTCAGGTCCTGACTTAACTGTTCAGCGCTTTAGGACATCCTCCCGATATGAAGGGCGCTCTAGAAATGTAATTTTGTTGTTGTTATCTTACTGTGGATTCGCAGGTGAAAGCGGTAGCCAATTTGCACACAACAATGTCCCACAAACACCAACCACTTATACGGTGATCTATCTGCTGAAACATTTTCCCTCTCATTATGATCTTCTCCTATCCTGCTTGGCTCCTTTGTTTGACAAACTTGGGTCTGCTGCATATTCGTCCACTGCCTCTCTATCAGTGGTTGAACTTTCAGCAACTATGTCCTGAAACTCTGGGATTTTTTTTCTCTACCTTCCTGCCACACTGTCTATCAATCTATCATTAAACTTTGTCTATCTTTTCAACCACACCCAAAGTCACTTCCTCCTCCTTCCTTCTCGTCAAGGTTCCTATATTGGGATGTCCTCCCGACGTGAAAGGCACTCTATAAGCCTAATTTGTTGTTGTTGTATGTTATCCAAAGTGAATAGGGCTATATAAATGCAAGTTGTTATTGGTTGTTCAACGACTAAATTCTCTGGAGGATTGTTTGTCTGGACACTCAGAAGAAATTCTATCTCTTTTCAAATTGTACCAAGGAATCTTTAACATCCACCTGAATAGATAAACTGCTTAACCTCTCATCTTAGGTTCAATATCTCCAACAATGCTATCCAGTAATTAGAGTGTCAGGCTAGAGAGTGAGAAAATACATGAACAAATGTTAGATATCTTTAGAAATATATAACATCATCAACAACAACAAAATTGCATTAATAGAGTGCCCTTCATGTCGGGAGGACGTCCCAAAATGCTAAGAAATATAAGAAATTGATATAAGAATCTTTATATTTATATAAAAATATATAAGAAAAACATATCTCCTCCTACACCTAAAGACTATGCATTGTATCTAATGGACACAGGGGCATCTATTAGTGTTTGCAGTGGGAAGCATTGAGAATTAATCCAGAGTGGGCCACGCTTTCATTATTTTGATTGGAAATTGTGGTCAGAAAGCCTGTAGAGGGCACTGTTAATAGAAAGCACATTCCAAAAATATTCCCATGTACTGTATCTCTCACACACAGAACCCAAATTATTGAGATTCTTGGCAAATATTCAACAAGTCAGCTTTGTCACAGTCCAAATATGTAGGTCACTTAATGGACCAACAGAGATCTTCTGCAGAAAACAAATAAACCTGTTCTGTATAACTTATGTCATCAAATGCAAAACCTGAACACAAATGTGAAAAAAAGGAACATGCCATTGAAGTTAATGAACTTTTTCCCATCTGGTCAACTTTGTTTTTTTATTGCAACTCCTGAAACTCCAGTGGGTTTCGAGCCAGACGTCTGCGTTCTCCAGAATCAGCTCTAACCTGCTTAAGTAAAATCTTTTTAAGAACCCGTCACTTTTAAAGTAATGGTGCTTAGTGGGCTCTTTCGGTTTAAAAGAATTTGAAGGTTATTTGTTGCATTGTACAGTGCTTTGCTTCTGTCTTGTACTCAGCCCAGGATTGATTACACCAGTGGTTCAACACCACAACAATCTCAAATAAGGGTTTAATAAGGTCAGCTATAACATGCCACGTGTTGAATTCCTAACTGTAGTGCCAAACACCATTTTGTTTCTGTATTAGCTCTCATCCTAAAAGATCAATAACTGTGGAACACAGTTAACTACTGCAGCACTATGATCAGAAACACCACTAAATCGACACTGGGATCTGTCTGCTACATGATTCAAAAAGGATTTGTAAACTTCCAATCCTGTCAGTCAATGGACATGCATCACTCCAGCCAGCAGCAACTCCACTTTGATATCATTGGAAATGGATAGATTTTGAATGCTATGGCAAATACAACAGTTTAGACCCAGTATGATCATCAAACACTGCCGTAGTCACCTCCTCATCTCTTGCTTGACATCTAGTCTTGTTACTGTGCAGGCTCTAACCTACTTGAAGGAATTTATATAAATGCAAATTGTTGTGGTTGATTAAATTAAATCATATGCCATACCTACTACTGCATTTTACGCACAGCTATGATTAGATCAGATTGTAATGCTTCCCAGTGGCCTGCTGGATAAGGCCCTGGCCTCCTAAAACAGGGATTATAAGTTTGTACCATCTGGGATCATCTGAAGTTTAGTACAACAACAAAATGACACTTATAGAGCGCCTTTCACATTGGGAGGACGTCCGAAGGCGTTGAACAGTTAGGTCTGAACCCGAGCAGGAGGGGTGGGGGGTTCAGGATAGGCGGAAGGAGAGTAGGAGAGGGGGGAGAGTTAGGAGGGGCGGGGATATACTATTTAATTGTACATTATATGAAATACAAAAGCTTGAATGGGTATAGTATTAGGGTGGGACAGTGCGATTGATTGGACAGCTTCCTCTGAGAGCCGGTGTGGACTTGATGGGCTGAATGGCCTCCTTCTGTCTTGTAAGTTTGCATGATTCAAGAATGCAATGCAATATCAATTCAAAATGTACAGGGATGAGAATCAGAGATCCTGATTTGTACTTTCCGCTCCTAATCAGATTGTTCATAGGTGAGGAAAGTTCAGCAGAAGCAGAACTCCAGTATGAATGTTGGTATTTTAACATTATTTAAGCAGCTGGTGGCTTGAATATCACTGAGAAATGGTTAATTCACATTTCTCAGGCATCCTTTGAACAGTCTAATATGTGCAAGAGAGTGTATCTACACTGAGGCCGATTAGCTGTGCAGCATTTATAACCCGAGTATCACAGTGTCAATTGACGCACTGCCAAACCATCTCTTCAAAGTGCCATGAATAGCACAAAATAAACCTGGCATAGCTCCATAATCCCTTTTATTTAATGTATCAGCCAGCAGAGGAGACGAGCAAGAAAAGCAACAGGTAATTCTTAACCGCTCAGCTTCCAATATGTTTCTGTTCATTTCACATGTGAAATAACTGAACTGTTGTACAGCAAAATACCAAGCCATCAAATTTCCTATACGATTGTTCACAGAATGGATTAAACATTTAAAAGCCTGCATTATAGTATGTGTTACCCTCTTCCTCAATGTGAAGGCACTATACCAAAGTGCTTCAAGTGTGCCGAACAATTTCATAGCCATTTGCCACATGATAAAGACAAGTAGATTTGTCATGTAGAAGAGAAATGGGGCTTTTTAAACAAAAATGTCACATCAGCAGTTGTATTACTATAAATTCTGTAATTAGCTTGTTTTGAAGACAATTATTTTCACAGAGCAGAACACTTCATGCTTTAAAATGAACTGTGAGCATGTTTTATTTCCACTGCTGTGTCTGGCACTTGTTATAAATGTCGAGGAATAGCTGACATTTTCTCAGACATTCTGCAGATCCTTGAAGTGTGCAGCACTCAAACCCTAGTGCTTAGTAGCAGTCACTTTCTAAGCTAGTACTGTTTCAGATCTTGTTCATCCATCTTACTTAGGCTTTACAAACCCATTCTGTCCTCCAGATGCGTGGAGTTTCTGGAAGCAAAAACAGTCACTGTATACATCAGTGGGCTTTGATAAATTTACACTTTTTTCTTAATGTAGTTTTTACAAATAATTGAAACTGCCCAAAGACAAATTAGGGTCTAACAAAGTGCAGGTTGAGTAAACCGTGAGATAGTCAAGTATCAATGAAGTTAAATAAAGTGAATAAATTCAATATGAAATAGTGAAATATATCTTGGAAACCAGTCCAAGGTGGTCACCAAGGTAACAAATTGATCAAAGTAATATTTTTCAGCTCCTGAATCAGTGGTAATAGTTTGTGTAATGAAGGGATAATACAATCCTTTGTAACACAAACTTGTACAAATCTTATTTTAATAATTCGTACATGACTTTAGCTTATATCAATGTCAGAGCATTATTATTCATCTTGGATCTCACTCTTGTCTTCAACTTGAGGTTCGGAGCCAAAGCACCCTACCCTAATTTGCTTTCTGATGCATAGAAGCAACAGAGGTCAGAGGTTCAGAGTTCCAAAGGGCACCTTTAGGACTGCCTCAAACCATCTTCTGGTAATCCATTCCAGCTGTTGATCATCTTCTATACAAATAAATATTCCCTGGTGGCTGCCCTAAACCCATCCTCCACAACACTGAACCTGTCCAAATCATTTTAAATGTCTAAAAGTAGCATTGGATGGTGGGGGCAGGGGTGGGGGAGAGCCAGTGGTCTTGAGTGTACTATTGATGCACAAAATATCATGAGGCAGCTGTTCCATTTGATCCTGGTACAATAATCATTTTGCTCTGTGACCAGGCACAACAGCAGGATAGAGTACATGGGCTGATGAGGAGGTGTGTGCTTTACCTATATGACACATATCAGGAGGTTACACTCTCCACAAACAACACATGGAGTTTCACTTAATTGTGTATTTTTTTCAAATAAGTTTGGTGTGTCCAATTATTGTTAGACTTTCTCCCCTTTGGTGCTTACCTCCACCTCACGCCATGGTAAACGGTTCTCATGGTAGGGTAAGTTCAACAGACACTACGTTCAACAGATGTTGGCCCTTAAGTACCTCAGCCAAGTGGTTATCATTCTTGTGTGAATCTTGGCAGGCACCTTCACTGCAGTAGCCAAGCGTGACCTCTCATCACATATGCTCATTACCAGTAGAAGGTGCTATTGAGAGGCCAGAAGCAGCAATCCTGACTTGTTTACCTTCTCTGAATCTGGGAAATTGGGGGAAAATGTAGCCAACCATGCATCCTGACTGAAACAAGCAAACTCAGCATATGACTAGATTTGAACCAGAGATCTCATGGTTCATAAGCTGCAGCTCTATCCAATGCACCATCGGGACTGTCTCTTCATCCACCCTTCACAGTTGATGGTATACTGATTGTCCTACGAGGCACTAACAGGCAGATTTTTCAAAGAGCATTAACACATTCCCCATTCTTTAGTAATAATTTACTGTTCTTTTAGTGAAGCCTTTGTCACCACTGGAAGTGATCCCAAGTCTCTGGTTATGGTTGACACTGATAAGGCACAGCCCATCTATTTTAAAAAGTGAAATGTTAGATTAATGCACACAAAAAAGCCTACTTGGACCAGAGGATTTTAATAGCAGGAATAAATAAGTTAAACAATTTATTTAAACTGTAAACTTGTCACAGTACAGAAATCATTGTTTTAGAGTTTGAACTCGGAGTTGAAATGTCTTCAGTGGAAAACCACATTATTTCACTCTCAGCAGAAAAAAAGCTTTAAAATTGTTGATTTAGCAAAAGAAGGGGCTGCACCCAACATTTCCCCTTCTTCCCATCATTCAAGAAGATAAGGGAGTTTGCCTCATTACAATTGACAGCAAATGCTTGCAAAGTGCTGAGAGAAGTTCTTTATTGATAGATACAACATCAAAATAAATAATTGTTATTAATGTGTCACAATTGGGGAAGGGGTAGTTTATAATTTATAATTTCTGTCATCAGTTTTTAAGACTTGGACAAGAAAATGTATTGATTAAAGATAAATGCAACATCAAATATTTTGAAATGTTGATTTTTTTAATCTTGGAGTTTCTTAAATCCAGAGTCAACGATTCTTAAGTTAGTCAATGTGCAGGGCGAAACCTTAGTCAAGTTTTCTTAATCCACAAGCCTCCTTTTACCTAACAGCAACAAGGTCCCACTAAATACAGTCAATTCTCTTTACAATACACAGTAAAAGGCTGTTTAGCCGGCATCCGATCAACCGTAACTTCCGTATAACAGAATTTATCTGGAAAAATGCATTGAATTAAAAAAAACATGTTTGCTTTTTCGGCCGAATATCCAGCACACGCTTTAACCGGCATTGGCCAGGTTCCGAGGGTGCCGGATAAACGGGCTTTTACTGTATTCTGTGAAGTGCTTTGAGATGATTCAATTATGTTGAAAAAGTTAAAGTTCTGATTCAAATGGAAGGATTATTACTATTACATCAATTGTAACAACCATACATCAGATGTGGAACATATCGTAATTGCTGGTTATTTGTGGAGTCCTGTAGCTCAGTGGTTAGAGCACTAACAAGCAAGAAACCTGGGTTCTATTCCAGGCAGGACAAAACATTGGGCCAGTTTCCTTACTCCACACACTTGATAACAATCCCTCAAAAAAATCAATGATAAATTGGTCATTACAATCTATGACTATTTGTTGGGACACTGCTGTGCACAATCAGCTGCTGAGTTTCACCCACATATATACAGACAATTCACTTTACAGGATATTCTGTGAAGCAGTTTGAGATGTCTAGAAAGAAACACTGTATCAAATGCAAGGATTATTATTATAAATGAGATTTTAATTCATAAGAATTAATTTTTTGATTCGATTTTTGGTCAACTGTCTACCCTTCCTGAAGACACTGAATAGTCAATACAATACAAAATTACATTTGTATAGCACCTTTCACATTAAAGCAAAGTCATCTGGTATCACCCTTTCCGATCCTGACCCCAGCTTGGGTCTGAAGCATTGACGGTCAGGCGCTTCGGGAGGTTCTCCCGACGTGAAAGGCACAATACAAATGTAATTTTGTTGTTGTCCAATGAGAAATATCCCTGCACCAGAAAGTCCATCTCTTCAAATCCTGCCAATGAGCCAGGCTGGGTCGTTTACAGTGCTCTGGAGTATTGCAAACCACAGAGTGTGTGCAGTGCAAGTACAGTGATTGTCTCCAAGCTATTCTCCTCAACTGATTTCCACAAACGTGTGTCTTCTGGAGTCCTGTAGCTCAATGGTTGAGTCCTGCAGCTCAGTGGTTGGGAGTCCAGCAGCTCAGTGGTTGGGAGTCCTGTAGCTCAGTAGTTAGAGACAAGCGGGAGGCCTGGGTTCAATTCCAGGCAGGGCAAAACCTTGGGCAAATTTACTTCCTCTGCACGCCTCCACACGGAATAATAATCCCTCAAAAAAAGCAATAACATTTGATCAGTCAATATGCAACTGTTAGTGGGACACTGCTGTGTGCAATTGACTGCCGAGATTCGCCCACAAATATACAATTAATTTACTTTACAGTATTTTCTGTGAAGTGCTTTGAAATGTCTAGAAAATACGAAAAGCGCTATATCAAATACAAGGATTATTATTATTCCAATGGAGTGCCATAGATAACAATTTGGAATGGAAGCTTTGGCGTATGTTCACTTTCTCTTGCCGTGGCATTGAAGCCAGACTCAGCACCTCAACTGTTGCTAGTGGACTGTATTTATATGACTAAACACATAAAGTCATAGATATATATAGCCATTCTATATAGCCATTAAACAGCTTACCATCTGAATCTGGGGCAAGAGGTCAGGAGGAGGTAGGGAAACAGTTGGACTTCAGTTAACTAAATTCACTGACATGAATCTCTTAAACATGTGTGCTACCTCACACAGCACAGCCTATCCATTCTGTATTATTTCAAATGTATTTTTCAATATTTCTTCACAAGTGAGCTGTGAAATTACCAATCAGGCCAAAAGCAGACACATTGCTGGGCTTCTACATCTTGTTTACAGTGTAGGCCCTAGTAATTCCTTTGGTTAATGATTGAAAGTTTTGCATTACTGAAGAATGGCTCTACATCATCTGGTTTCAGTGGGTGGTGGTTTGTGAACTAGATAAGCACAATATAAAACTGAAATGCAGGTGGTGTTACTTGTTTGTAGTGTTTGCAGGTCAACGTCTTTGAAGGTACATTGCTTGAAAGCTATAGAAGAGGCTGCACTAAACAATTTATCACTGGTAACAAATGGAAATGAGCCTGTGTGTGATATTTGCTTTTAAACTAAAATTGCTTTCACATTTTCACTCAGTGATTCTGATATGAGAATAGAATAGTTTTCATGGTTTATCCAATGGCAGCTCAGGAGGTTGCCTGTTAGATTTGTCATCAGAAGATTTAATAGTTTGCAGGCTCGGTTGATAGCACTCTTGTCTCTGAGACAGAAGTTTGTGAGTTCAAATCCCAAGTCAGGACTATAAATTCATATATTCTAGGCTGGCACTCAATGCAGTGTTGGGTGTATTCTGCACTATTGGAAGTGCTCTCCTTTACATGAAACATTAAACCAAGGTTCCGTCTGCTTGTTTAGGTGGATGTTAAAGATGTGATAACAACTACTGATATTGAACTGTTCAATTCATGTCTGTTTGTGAGATATTGCATTGTGCCAATTTAACCTCTGCATTTGGCCCACAAAATTCTGTACTTTACAGTATATCCATTGAACTGCACTACCTCAACAACAACAAAATTACATATATAGAGCGCCTTTCACATCGGGAAGATGTCCCAAGGCGCTGAACAGTCGGTGTCAGTACCTGAACGGGGGTGGTGGGGCAGGGTTTGGATGAGAGAGGGCAGAGTGGAATTGGCAATTCGGAGGGCAATTGAAGGCATGGTTAAAGAAGAGGTTCTTGAGACTGGTTTTGAAGGAAGCAAGAGAGGGAGCAAGGTGAAGGGATTGTGGGATTGAGTTTCAAATCCTTGGAGCTGAGAGACTGAAAGCCTGGCCACTGATGGTAGGGTGGATCGGGTGGGAGACATGGAGTAGGCCAGAGCGGACAGGTTGATAAGGGGTCAGCAGGTCAGAGGTAGAAAAGGGCAAGGCTATGGAATGCCTTGAAAGTGGGGAAAAGGATCTTGAATTCAATCCTCTGAGGAATGGGGAGCCAGTGGAGCTGGGAAAAGTTGGGGTGAAGGGGTCGCGGAGCCTGGTGTGGGAGAGGAGATGAACTGCAGAGTTTGGGATGATCTGCAGCTTGTGGAGGGAAGAGTTGGGGTGGCCAACCAGGAGGGAGTTGCCAACCAGGAGGGAGTTGCTGTAGTCGAGCCTTGAGATGACAAATGCGTGTGTAAGAGTTTCAGCGACATGAGGGGTTAGGCAGTGAGGGAGATGGCGATGTTGCAGATATAGTGGAAGGCATTGCTGATCATGCCACAGATATGGGGGAGAAAGGGCAGTTCAGGGTCAAACAATACACCAAGGTTCCTGACTGGCTTGGTTAGGTGAAGTGTGCGTCTGTGGATACTGATGCTGCCAGTGCCTGAGGTGTAGGGGCCCTGGCACAAGCCAATCAGGAGGGCCTGGTTTGCTGATGTTCAGCTGTAGAAAGTTGACTCTCATCCAGGACTTGAGTCTGGCAGGCAGTCTGTCAGGACATCAGTAGTCCTTGAATTGAGGGTAGAATTGGGTGTCATCCACATACATGTAAAGATTTACCCCATGTACCCATTACTTCCCATGTCTGTGGATGATGCCACCAAGGGGGAGCATGTAGAGGTTGAATAGTAGGGGACCAATGACAGAGCCCTGACGAACACCATATGAGGTGGTGCGGGGACTGGAATGTTGAATGTTGAATACAGCTGAATATTGACAAGACGGAAGCCGTACTCTGGCTTTCGTCAACGTCTCCAATCGCACGGCTCTCACCTCCTCCACCTTCCTGGCATGCCCCTAAAACTCTCCAAACCTATGCGCAATCTAGGCATCAGGTTCGATCCCCAACTGTCCTTCCTCCTCCACATCCGGTCCCTCACCAGCACTGCTTTCTTCCACCTCCGTCAGATCACCCGTCTCTGGCAATATCTCAACCCAAAAGTCACTGAAACCCTGGTCCATGCCTTTGTCACCTCTTGGCTGGACTATTCCAATGCCCTCCTCAGCGGTCTCCCCTCCACCACAATCCATAAAATACAACTCATTCAAAACTCTGCCGACCGTTGCCTTCGCACCCTCCCTATCTGTCTGACCTCCTCACTCCTCAAACCAGCACCCATTGCCTTCACTCCACCAGGTCTGGCCTCCTCCATTTCCCCGAATCCTGCGCTCCACCCTCAGCGGCCGTGCTTTCAGCCACTATGCCCCAAGGCTCTAGAACTCCCTTCCTCACTCCATTCACCTCGTCCCCTCGCTTCCCAGTTTCAGGTCCCAGCTAAAGACCTTTCTCTTCGACCGCGCCTTTGGTCACCTTTCTATCCCTGCCCCTGGCTCGGTCCCGGGATCTGTTGTTGTGAAGCGCTCTGAGACGCCGTCATGAAGGGCTATATATAAATTGAAGTTGTTGTTGTTAAAAAAGAAATCGTTGGCGGAGACAATGTGAGACAGTGTGAGAAGTAGGCCCTGATTCAGTCAAGGACAGAATCTTGAAGGTTGAGGTGAACGGAGAGGCAATGGAGGACGATCAAATGTAATGATTATTATTAAATCAAAATCACATTGAGAGATCCTCCTGACATTAAAGGTACTATGTCAAATGTAAGAATCTGTGTAATGTCATAACCCATTACTGACCTGTAATAACAGCTGTCTGCTTGCTGTATGCCAAGGCCACAACTTTCATTTGCAATTTTGATCTGTTCCTCTGTGTTCCATTCTGCCATTTAGGAGACAGATTTTCTGTAATACAGTAGAAGAGATCAATTTGATTCAGATGGTTTCCTGTTCTAGTAAACTGAAATTCGAGCCTAAAACTGTATTTATTATTGGGGGTGAACTCAGACTCTACCAATGGATAAAATCTCTGGGAGGAACGCAGCACCATGCTAGAATTCAAGTGTCCTGGCCTCAACTACTTTTCCTAGCAACCTGCTCCAATCATTAACAGCCCTCTGGGTAAAGAGATACTTCCCGGTGTCTGTCGTGAAATTGTCCTTTACAACTCTAACTCTATGTCCTCCTGTCCTACTGTTGTACAACTCTATGAGGCCCCTCTTGAGTTATCTCCTTTCAAGGCTGAAGAGCCCTAGCTTGCCTAGTAATTGCTCCTAACTTATTCCTTTAATGCTGGAGATCATCCTATTGCTCTCCTCTGCACTGGCTCTCAGATGTGGGTAGCAGCCCTTGTGAGATGATGACCAGATCTGTCTGCAGTCTGTGCAGCCTGATCCAAGTGGTAGACAGACTTTAAAATGAAATTTGGGGATCTGAATTCAACTGATTTATTTGACAATCTAGCCAAGCTTCCTGTTTGCCTTGAGTATTGCTGCTTCACACTGTTTTGGCATAGTGAGCAATGGGTCAACTAACACCCCTCGATCTATTTCAGCTTCCCCTTGGCAAATTCTATTCCATCAATGGAATATGTACATATGTTTCCTATTCTTACTTTTAATATGTATGCACACTGCTGGAATTTCCAGCGTTATGGAGCCCACTCTCAGTTTTAAAGGCTCCGTGATATAAAGGTAAAAAATACTTTACAGTCATGCAGCTCAGTCATACACTTCAGGAAGTAAATTCACAACTGGGCAATCGGTATTAGAAGCACAGTTTAAAATTTCAACCATGAAGATTTGTTTTGGTTACACACGGAAATCCATCACATGTTGAAGAGTCTTCAAACCAAATTAAGTGAGAGAACAATTCACATTTGTTTAGTGTCTTTCACGTCGAGATTTCATGCAAAAGCATTGGCAGTCCTGACTTGGCAACCGAGCATAGGATAAGAGCTTAGGAGAAACATGAGTGGAGGGAAAACGTAACCCAAGTTGAAGTCAAAGAGGTAGGTCTTGAGACAGAGCTTGAAAGAGGTGAGGAAAAGGTTACTTCTGGCAATTTTTAATTATTTGAGTTTGATATTTGCAGCATTTTAAAAAAAATGTACAAATAAAGCTTGAGGCTGAAGACTCTGGATCGTTGGATATAACCAGACCCTTTTCCCTCCCTGTCTCCGATATTCTTCCCTCTTTCTCTACTCATCCACTACCTTTCTAAGACACAGTTCTGCAGATCGGCCAAGTTTGACACCCCTGACGCACTCCACGCTACCCGTCCCCATCAGCTCCAGTGTGTTGATAAGTAATTGGGTAATTGGGGTGGCGGGCGACAATGTGAGGAGTAAGAGTTTCAGCTCCGCCCACTACAATAATAGTCCAGAGTCAATGAACTTTCACTAAAACTTAAGGTCAGGGTCAAACCTGGGCATTTCCATGACTGTAGGGTGCAGAGACTTTACTAATTGAACCATTTGGGGAAACCCCAAAAGTATGAATTTTCATTTATCTCCTCCAAGAACCATTGTTATTTCTGATAGACGGTCAAAGCTTGAAGATAAGACTCATTATTTACAGGTTGTTCCTCTCAAGGATTACAAACGTCAAAGAAGACATTTGTGTAATAAAGAGAAGTAAGTACTATTATCTGACATCAAACATAAAGTAACCAGTTTTAACACTCCATTTAAGAATGTGTTGAATAACCATTAAATCATTGCATGTTCACAGTGATGTCAATTTTTGTGATCAGGAATTGTATCACCAACTTCACTGGTTGGTTGGTGCTGCCTAATGTGATGAGAACACTGATGGGTTTGGGGAGCCTCCTAAGTTTGAAACAGGAAAATGCTCCGGTCAATCAGCATTTGAAAGGGAAATATATGTTGACGTTCTATGTAAGAATCCTGCCTGCTCATTGTGTGCAGTTGTAAAATGCTGTGATTGATCTGCAATCACCTTGTATAGACCACAACTGGTTTTCAAGCAGCCAGAGGCTACTGAGCCACTCCTCCCCCGGAAACCCCTCACCCCTCCTCCTCTGCAGATACTTTGCGGGTCAGAATCACAGGCAATAGAGTCAGCACAAAAACACTGAGCATCTGTGATAGTACATGTGGAATTGCTCTTAGCACTGCAAGCCAAAGCCCTAATGGATAGGAGAGCCCAAGCTGAACAAGCAGTGGGAAGCTTACCAGAGAATATTCAGTAGCAAGCTATGAGGTTTTAGTATGTTAAATTTTATCGCACGCTCTGGGGTCCCCCAAACTTACCAACCTAATAATAATAATCCTTACATTTAATAAAGCACTTTTTATGTCTTCTGGATGGCTCAAAGCACTTCACAGAATATACCATAAAGTGAATTGACTGTATATTTGTGGGTGAAACACAGCAATCAATTGCACACAGCAGGGTCCCACAAACAGATGTGGATTGAAATTACCAATTTATTATTGTTTTCTTTAAGGGATTATTATGAAGGATGTGGAATAAGGAAACCTGACCAAGGTTTTGCCCTGCCAGGAATCGAACCCAGATCACTTGCTTGTAAGGCGAGTGCTCTAATCGCTGAAATACAGGATTCCACTAAATTTCTCCAGTACAGTCTTATCTGCAGTTTCTTTTCTGGTGCCAACTTTCCTGTGTCTACTGTGAAGCTCTGTACTCACAAGAAGGAAGTCAGGGAAGGTCGGTAGGGCAGACAGTCAGACAGAGCAGATCAGGGCAGGCAGGTGAAAAGGAGAGCAAAAGAGAGAGACACACAAGTTTTTATTTATATAGCTCATTATCGGTTCAAAACATCTCAAAGCATTTTACAATGAATACTGTCAAGTGGACGTCTTAAAAAAATGATGTAGGCAAAACCCATTTTTTTTGGTCAGCCAGACATTTGACACACATGGAATGGAAACTCATTGTTCACAGAGTTTAAGAATATTCGCACCAGACTGAGAGTACCATTCAGGCAGTTTCCTTCTGAAACCACATTGCTGGCTTGTCGGAACAGGGACAGGGACACTGCTCAGCAACCCTGGTGAGTTCAGCAGTTCAGTGAGTTAAGCTTGGTGCTCGGAGAGGTTTTGCCTCAGGAGGTGCGATGAAGAATCACCACCTCCCATTCTCCAGCTCACAGAGGCCGAGTCTGAGGTCAGGCTGCAACTGGTGGGGCTGCAGATTTCAAAGATCTTCCTGGAAAATTAGATGAGATTCATCAATAGATTGGCTGCTCATTCTGCCATTCTAACTTGGCACCTCTATTGTGCTTCATGCTGAATGAAACTGTTGCTGGACAATTTCAATGACAAGCTATGCAGTTTTAGCTGGTTAGAATCCTGGAGTACCACACACTTTGGTACCCTAAAACCTGCAACTAATACCTTGCAGAATTAGGTAAATTGATTGATAGATTTCTTATGGATAATGGGATTAAGGGATAGGGGGATAAAGCGGGCAGATGGAGTTAGATTAGAAGATCAGCCATGATCATATTGAATGGTGGGGCAGGCTCGAGGGGCCGAATGAACTATCCTGCTCCTTATTCTTATGTTCTTATGTAAGCAGGATGTGTCCCTCCAGGGAGAGAGTGCGCATTCCATTCCAACAAAACTATCACTGGGATTCCCAATTTTAGGTGGGATGCATTGAAATCGCATCTTGGATACTCTTAAGCGTGGTGATGGGCTTCCATATGTATCATACCCCTGGCTGACAAAAAAAACTCACACTGAATTTGATTTCTAAACTTCTCACAAGAGCAAATGCAAATTCTGTAACTTAAATACTGTAACACTGTACTTCATCTAACACAGACTTGCTGTGTGTCTCTCATTCTCTACTGCACCACCATTAACGGCCTTCAGTATCCATAACCATATACTCTTGAACACTCTACCTCTATCCCTCCCCTCGTCCTCCTCTTTATGAACCTTTAAATCATACTTTAACAAATACCTCTTCAGCTGCTCGTATGATCCACTCTCTCTCCCTTCTCCTGTTCTCAGTACTTCTCCACCAATGTGAAGCGCTCACAACTATTATCATGATACTTACAGAACAACAGAATTACATTTGTATAGCGCCTTTCATGTTGAGAGGGCATCTCAACACAGAACAACAGCAATTTGCCTCCATATAGCAGGCAAATAATTCTTGTTCTTTAATTATCCCATAATGTATCATGATTTTTCCTGAATATTTTTATCCTAGTATCGATGTGTGATTATATTAACCAACAGAAGAATTTATCAGTTATGTGGTTAACAATGAAGGACGTTCAATATCCAAGGGCGTCCAATGTCAATTATCTTCTACGCTGCATCATTCTTAATGATAATTAATGATAAAATAATGAGAATTATCATTCTTCACGCAGAGGGTGGTGAGGATGCAGAACTCACTGTTGGAAACTGGTTGAAGTAAAATGCAATATATTTAAGAGAGAACTTCATACATACACGAGAAGAAGGCGATATAGGGGGTTAGGAATGAATAGGAGGTGTGGATTGAAATAGCGTGTTTCCAAGTTTCCAAGTTGTATATCTCTATGTGTCTCTGTGAATGTAATAATTTGCCCAGTCAAATCCACTTCAATCACATTTCCACCACACTTGAGTTCAGCCAGTCTAACTTCTAGATTTCCTGCTTTAGTGTTCCAAAGTGCGGGTCAGATTTTTAACTGATTAACTGATAAATACCATGTCATGTCTCAATATCCTGAGTTCCAAGGGAACAAAATTTCACGGGGCAGTTTCATAACATGTTCCTTGTGCTAATTAGCCCAGGAATGCATTATGAGGTGCCACAAATGTTATTCCCTTGCCATTAAATGCACATACACTTACACATAGTCACAGATGTTGGCCACGTGAAGTTGGCAATTTAGTCATTGAGGATCTGCAGCTGATACTGTACTTGCAATTCTGAGTTTGCCATCATTCACTTTAGATGTTAAAAGCTGGGCTCCCATCTACCTGGTTAGTTTGGAGTTAAAGATCCTATCATAATAATAACACTCACATTTGATATAGCGCCTTATCATATCGTTGAGATATCTCAAAGAACGTCACAGAATATATTGCTAATTGCTTTGACTGTATATTTTGTAGGCGAAACACATCAAAGATTCCATGACACTAATCAAAAAAAGACAAGGGAGTTTCTCCTGGTGTCCTGCCAACAATCCCCTCAGCTCAAATTATTCATTCACATTATGACTAGGAATTACCTTGGAAATAACATTATGGAATATAGTACTGTATATAGGTAGTTCAGGACATGTCAATCCAACTGATAGGAAGGTTGAAGGAAAACAAGAAGGTCGTTTTTTCATCTAGCATTTTTTATGATGTCACACTTTGGGTGACATCATCTGCAGACATGGGGTAAAATTCCACATGTATGTGGATGACACCCAACTCTACCTTTCCGCTTTCACCCTCGATTCCAGGACTACTGGCGTCCTGACTGAGTGTCTGTCTGACATTGAGTCCTGGATGAGGGACAATTTCCTCCAACTAAACGTCAACAAGACGGAGACCCTCCTGATTGGCTCGCATTAGCGCCTCCGCACCTCAGGCACTGACAACATCAGCATTCAAGGCTGCTCTCTCTCCACCTCTCAAAGCCAGTCAGGAATCTGGGTGAATTGTTCGACCCTGAACTGTCCTTCCTCCCCAATATTCGCGCCATGACCAGTAAAGCCTTCCACCACATCCGTAATATTGCCAGACTCCACCACTACCTAACCCCCACGCTGCCAAAATACTCATTCATGCATTCATCACATCTAGGCTCGATTACAGGAACTCTCCTTGTCGGCCTTCCCAGCTCCTCCCTTCACAAGCTGCAGATTATCCAGAACTCTGCAGCTCGTGTACTGTCCCGCACCAGGCTCCGCGAATACATCACTCTCATCCTCGCCCTTCTCCACTGGCTCCCCATCCACCAGAGGATCGAATTCAAGATCCTTGTCCTCACCTTCAAAGCCATTCATGGTCTTGCCCCTGCCTATCTCTCTGACTGACTCCTAGCAGGTTCCGGCCTGTTCCGCGTCCATCGGCCTAACCGCCCTACCATCGATGGTCGGGCTTTCAGCCTCTCTGCTCCCACACTATGGAACTCCATCCCAAATCCCTTTGCCTCACCTCCTCCCTTTCATCCTTCAAGGCCGGTCTCAAGACCTTCTTCCTCTTCGATCGTGCCTTCTGCTCCCCTTCTAACTCTTCCCCCCTCTCCTACTCCCCTTCCCCCTACTCCGATTACTCCATTGCTTGGGTCCCAACCTGATTGCTCAGCACCTTGGGACATCCTCTTGATGTGAAAGGTGCTCTGAAAATGTAATTTTGTTGTTGTTGTTGTTATGTTCTTAGGACTGTTTCTGAGACATTGCTGCAGAGAAATGGGCTGCAACATTTGCCTAGAAATAAACACTAATGGCACTTTATGTTAAACCTTGCGAAAAGTTTTCAGACTTTTTGATAATAAGCAGCTATGTAAAGTGCAAGGATCATTAAACGTTACTGCAGATAATGTGATTTATACATGATTTAGACATGGTGGCCACTATCAAATTTGTTGTTTACTCTGCGAGTAAAACAGTGATTTGTCATAGTTATACAGGATGTACAATAAAAGGAGCGTTAAGTTGCATCACATTACTCACACATAATAGAGGTGTTTAAGAACCTGTGGAGGTGTTTAAGATTATAAAAGGATTTGATAGATTTTCTGTAAATAAACTGTTCCCACTTGAGTCCAAAATGTGAGGTCATAAATATAGCACACATAGCTCATCTCCGTCAATACCTCATCCCTACATCTGCCAAAACCCTGATCCATGCCTTTGTCACCTCTCGGCTGGACTATTTCATGCCTTCCTCACCAGTCTCCCCTTCTCCACCAATCACAAAATTCAGCTCTTATCCAATACTTCACCAAACACCTATCCCCAAACTTCACACCCGATTACCCCAGTCCTTGACAAACTGTACTGGCTCCATCCCAGAAAGCGGATTGACTTCAAGATCCTCACTCTAGTGTTTAAATTCCTCCACTCCTTGTGCCCCACCCCACACCGATCTGGCCTCTTCTCTCCTCACAGCAGTACCCGCTGATTCTGCTCTACTAGGTCTGGCCTCCTCCTTGTCTCCTGAATTCTCCGCTCCACCATCGGTGGCCGTGCTTTCAGCCACTATGCCCTAAAACTTTGGAACTCCCTCCCTCAACTCTTTTGCCTCGACCCTCCTTTGCCATCTTCAAGTTGAGTCAGAAGACCTTTCTCCTCGACTATGCTTACAGTTACCTTATCCCTCCCATTGGGTCAGCCTCAGGCTCTACTATTGTGAAACACCCTGAGACGCTGCCCATCGTGGAGGGTGCTATATGAATGCAAGTTGTTGTTGTTGTAGCATAGTCAGCAGCAAATCTAAAAGGGAGTTTAGGAGGAACGTCTTTATACAAGGAATGGTGAGAAGATGGAATTCACTGACAGTAACTGAAAGTGCAGTTGAAGATTATTATCCTTACATTTTTATCATGCCTTGAACACCGGGAGGATGTCCCAGATCTGTAAAATGCAGTGACCGTGTATTTTCGTTGTTGGTGAATGAGACAGCAACATATAATAATAGTCAATTTTATTTTAAATGCTTTTCGAGACCTCTAGAAGATGTCAAAAGTGCTATATCAATTGCAAGGATTATTATATGAGTCAGACATCGCTGATTTTGAACGCAACATAGTTCCACAAACAGCCATGAAGTGAATTACCAATTTGCTCCAAATGTTTATCTTCCTGTTGGGAGGGGCATCAATTGTTGTTTCAGTGAGTCCAAGTATGGGTAAATCCACCAGTCTAATGCACAGTATGGGGCTTCTGCCTGAGTTAGTTCTGGAATTCTTTAGAATATAACAAAGCTTAGATTGAGCAAAGGACATTTATATTTCAGCCCATGAAGCTCTCTCCTTGCCAACAAGTATGCAAAATTAGTGCTCCATTATGTAGTTTATCCACCCACTCTATTTCCTACATACATAGACTGAACCCCATAGTTCATCGGTCCCTTCCCCCACTCATGCCCCAGATACACAGAAACCATTGTATCCCACAGAGTATTTCCTTATTTCAGCCTGTACCTATCCCCCACACCATCCCAAACCATTCTCAAGCGGATACATACTCAATTATTTTTCGGTTGAAAAGGTTAATCCATGCAGCAACGGCAGCTTGTGTTGAGAGTCCATCCCACAGAGATACAATTCTGTGAGAAACAAAAGTAGCCATTTTCTAAACCTACTTGAGGCTTTTTTAATTTTGAACCTACATCCTTCAATTCTGCTCTCACGGCCTAAGTCAAACAGTCTGCTTTCATCTACATCAACTTTACTTCATGGCTGTTTGTGGAACATTGCTGGGCCACATTCGTCTACAAAAAATAAACAATCAGTACACTTTACAGTATATCTTTGAATCGCTGTGAGATATCCTCACAATGTGAAGTCGCGATAACAAATGTAGGAATTATTATTACTAGCTCTGCCTCCCACTATTTTTCTCCACTTTGGCGTGCATTGTGCAGCAAGAGTCCATTTGTAATAGTTTATTCTTTAATAATATCATCGAATGTGGAGTCTTGTTGCTCAGCAGTTAGAGCACTCACCTTGCAAGCAAGAGACTTGGGTTCGATTCCAGGCAGGTCAGGACGAAACCTTGGGCAAGTTTCCCTACTCCACACACTTGATAATAATCCCTCAAGAAAAAAACAATAAAAATAAATTGGTCACTTCAATCCATGACTGTTCGTGGGACACTACTGTGCAAAATTGGCTGTCACGTTTCATCCACAAAGTCAATTTTGCCCACAGACAATTCACTTTACAGTATATTCTTTGAGACATTTAGAAGTCATGAAAAGCACTATATGAAATGCAACGATTATTATTATTAAATACACCCACGCATGCACACGGGCAAGGGAGAGGCACAGTGAGAAGTGTCCATAAAGACAAACCAGTAGAACCTAAATGAAGAAGGAAAGGTCAGCCACACCACACGAGAAGTCTGTGCACAATTTTATCATTCAACTTTGCTTCCTCTTTTTGTCTAGATTTGTCAATCCAATCTCTCTGTTACTACTAGCTCATAAAATGTTTACCTACTCTTGCTCCCATCAATAAAATCAATTTCTCAGAAAGAACTGAGGCTTGGTTGCCGAATATGAAATGCTTTCCAGTTTTTTAAGTTATACATCCATCATCATCACTCTACATTTCGGAAATTATCAAATCCCATTGTGTAGCTTCTGTTTTCTGGAGTCCTGTAGCGTAGAGCGTGCCTAGCAAACAAGAGAATCTGGGTTTAATTCCCGAGCAGAATGAAAGCCTAGACAAGTTTCCTTACTCCATATGATTCTGTTTACCTAAAAGTAAGTAGGAACTCAGTTGTGATTTGCCTGATCGCTTTCTGGGAGTAATAATCCACGAATGTTTGTGGGACACCGCTGTGTGTGATTGGCTGCTGCGTTTCTCCCACAAAATATACAGTGAATCCACTTCACAATATATTCTGTGAAATGCTTTGAGACGTCTTAATGGTGTGATAAGCCGCTATACCGAATGTAACGATTATTGTTACATACATATGAGCATTTTTTTAGACATAAAGTTTTGGAGCTAAAGGCATTTTAAAAATACGGTAAACATTTGAAGTGTATTTGAGGCCCTACTTTAACAAAGCCATAAAGGAACCATCAGTGAACTTGTTGATTGGGACTTCTCTTCATTTATAGCCCTTGTCCATACTTGCATTCCATTCCGGCTCAAACAATGCATGTTTGCAGGCATTGGAGATCAAACCACTTGAAACATGCACCCAGGCTACCTGCTGGTTTCATTATACACTGGTTGTTCTGGACAAAGACTGAACCGAATCAGCTGAAACTATTCTGAAGAAACTGATTTGAATTGCTGCAGTTAAAATATGTACCAGCTTCGTAATGCTCATGAGGACACAACTTTCTTAAAGGAGTACAGCTGTGCTGTTTACAATGCTGGAACTGGCAGTTCTATTGGAGATGTTGAAAAGGATGGCGAAAACACAAGGGCTTGATGTAACAACAAAACAGCAGGCAATGGTCATGTGGGGGAAGCGCTGATGTGTTTTTCCTTCAGCTGCTAACGAGCTTCTTGAGATGCCACATTCTTGTCAGCTTTAAAGTGGCAGCAATGTGTTGATGGGAACTGGAGGCTGAGAGTGTGTGCTAGACTCCAGAGTCACCACCCGGAATTAATGAGCTGTTATTCAAATAACACTTCTCTGCGCTCTCAGTATTACACATGAGTTGGTGTTCTGAATTCTCAATGAAGGAAATCAGCATTAGTACAAATATGATTAATATGTAAGTAGAATGTGGATAAATGATCATTTAATCAAATACATATGTATAGCTCCTGTGGCTTAGTGGTTAGAGCACTTGTCTCGCAAGCTGGGGAGACCAAGCCGGGGACACCTGTGATCGAATCCAGGCAGGTCAGGGCGAAACCTTGGGTAAGTTTCCTTACTTCCCACGCCTAATAGTAGTCCGTCCAAAAAAACCACAATAATAAAATTGGTCATTTCAATCCACAACTGTTTGTGGGACACTGTTGTACGCAATTGGCTGCCGCGATTCGCCCACAAATATATAGTCAATTCACTTTACAGTATATTCTGTGAAGCGCTTTGGGACATTGATAAGATGCGAAATGGCTATATCAAATGCAAGGATTATTATTATGTATTAAGGGCAGACACTCTCGCCATTGATTCAGAAGGCTGTGAGATTGAACAACAACAAAATTACATTTATAGAGCAACTTTCATGTTGGGAGGATATACCAAGGCACTGAACAGTCAGGACGGGACCCGAGCAAGGGAGAGGTGCAGGGCAGGGGTGAGGGGAGGGGCGAGAGTTAGGAGGGGAGGGAGAGAGTTGGGAGGCAGAACAAGGTATGGTCGAAGAGAAGGGTCTTGAGACCAGTCTTGAAGGAGGAGAGGGAGGGAACGAGGCAAAGGGACTGTGGGATGGAGTTCCACAGTGTGTGAGCAGAAAGCCTGAAAGCCCATCCGCCGATGGTAGGGCAGGTTGGGTGGGGAACACGGAGCAGGCCGGAGCCCTCTGAACGGAAGGGGCAAGGAGGTTCATAGGAGGATAGCTGTTTGGAGAGGTTGGGGGGAGGGGGGGATGGGGGGCGAGGCCGTGAATGGCCTTGAAGTTAAGGGCGAGGATGTTGAATTCGATCCTCTGGGGGACGGGGAGCCAATGGAGCCGGGCAAGGGTGGGAGTGATGTGGTTGCGAAGCTTGGTATGAGTGAGGACACGAGCTGCAGAGTTCTGGATGCTCTGCAGCTTGTGAAGGGAAGAACTAGGATGGCTGATGAGGAGGGAATTTCATTAATTGAGCCGTGATGTGATGAAGGTGTGGACGAGGGTTTCGGCAACCTGAGGGGTGAGGCAGTGGCGGAGTCTGGCGATTTTGCGAAGGTGATGGAAGGCAGCACCAAGCCATAGGTCCGTTCTTTGAGCTCATAGTTTAGGCTGAGACTTAAGTTCGATGCTGGGGGAGGGGTGATGTATTGGAGTATCAAAGGGCCATCCTTCTGCTGAGTGATTAAAATTATGCTCTGTCGAAAATGGTGGATGCTGGAAGATCTGATGGCACTGTTCAAAAATGAGAAGGGAGTTCCTCCAGAGTTTTGGCTAACAATACTTTAGATAAAATTGGTCACGTACTTCAGGATGGTGGGAAATTGCTGTGCCCAAATTAACAGACCATGATTACCTTTTAAAAAAAATCACGATATTGTAGAAATTCTAGTGAAATGCTTCAAGTCATTTTGACAGTGTGAAACCTTAGGCAAGTGTCCTTACTCCATACCTCTGTTTACCGAGCAGTAAATAGGAACCAGGTTGTTAGCCAATTGGTGGATCACTCTCCGGGGGGTAGTAATCCCTCCAAATGATAAATAATAATCAAGTCACTCAATCAACGACTGTTTGTGGGACCCAGATGTGGGGGTCTCTGCCGCGTTTTCCCCACAAAATACAACAGTACAACAACAACAATATTACATTTATAGAGCGCCTTTCACATTGTACACACAAAATACACAATTTACAGTATATTCTGTGAGGCTCTTGTTTCAAACAACAAATTGTATTTATATAGTGCCTTTCACACGGGATAGCACCCCAGAGCACATGTAAAATGTCTCAATGATGTAACAAGTTGCTGTATCAAATACAAAGGTTATTACTATTTATATGTATTCTCTTCCTGAAACACTATCATATATTTATATGTCTAGCAACTCAATAGGGCTGAGTAGCAGAATATGTAGAAATAATTAGTTTTAATACAATACAAGATTGTAAAGCGCCTTTCACCTTGAAAAGAAAAGGAAGGTTGAGAATGGGTTTGTAGTTTGCAAACAGGAATGGGTCCTAGGAAAAAAAATTAGGATTGAGGTGATGACAACTAATTTTAGGGGGAAGGGAACAGTGACAGGCAGAAGTTGATGGCGTTTTGGAGGGCAGAGGTAGCTGAACAGATCCCCACGAATTTCCTCTTGAGGAAATCCAGCATCCCCTAGTAGTTAAGGTTGGATGAGAGGATGGACAAGGAGTGAGAGGATAGACCATGGAGCCAGTTGGTAGTGGACATTCAATAATATTCCACCTTAAATTCCAGATTATAAGAAATATAAACCAAACCGTTTTTATTTATTCACATGAGACAAAAATGTAACTAGTGACCGAGCCTTTGGTCACTACCACAATCTCTGGAAATTCTCCCTGGATTCCTTTGTCTAATTCTTTGTCTCCCTGACTTCAAACCCCTACAGTGAAACCCAGCTTTAACGTGGTCAGCTGGATTGTAAGTGAAGTGCAACAGAAATCACTGCTGACAGGGTTTTGAGAAGTGACATTAGCAGTGCTTCATGCACAGTCCACAAGAAATGACATTAATGGTGATGTGACGACAACAATAACAACAAAATTACACTTGTATAGCGCCTTTCACATCAGGAAGACGTTCCAAGGTGCTGGACAGTCAATGCTTCAGACCCAAACTCAGGACAGGAGGGGAGAGAAGTGGAGATTAGGAGTTGGCAATGGGTCAATCGAAGAGGAGTCTCGAGGTGAAACTTGAAGGAGGTCAGGTTGGGGGCGAGGCAGAGGGAATGGGACATGGAATTCCAGAGGTTGGGGGCAGAGTGACTAAAGGATCGCCTGCCAATGGTGGGGCGGGTGGGCAGGAACGTGGAGCAGGCCAGAGACTGCTGAGCGGAGGGGTGGGCAGGTTGGTAAGGGGATAGGAGGTCATGGATGTAGGGTGGGCGGGGTTGTGGAGGGATTTAAATATGAGGACAGGATATTGAATTGGATCCTCTGGATGATGGGAAGCCAATGGAATTGGGTGAGGATGGGGGGGATGGGGTCACGGAGTTGGGATCGGTACGGGATATGGGCCACAGAGTTCTGGATTATCTGCAGCCTGTGGAGAGAGGAATTGGGAAAGCCAACCAGCAGGGCGTTTGCATAATCGAGCCAACCTGGAAATTAGACAGTTTTTAGATTTAGAAACCGGCTAATGAGCATTATATGTGAGACAGTGAGACACGGGAAACCTCGCTATAAATCAGGTCATGCCTATTGAAGACACAGAAACATGCTTCTACTGGATTTCTTTGACCATGTCTTCAAGCGCATGGGGAATCTTTCCTGAATGTGATGCTATATAAATGTTGTTGTTGTTTGGTCAATGCCCTTCCTCTCTTCCGTCATTGGTGCTCCAGAACAATTCTGTGAAGTACTTCCTTCAAGACGTTCATCCAAATCTGAAAGCCACTACAGAAATGTGGGTTGCTGAGCTCTAATTTTAAATAATACATTTGCATTCTTTGAACTGATTTCACACTTAAAGAATTAGCAACGTTGGAACAATTTTGGGCAGGAGTAGACTATTGTCCCATCTAACAGTCCCAAGTTACCCACAAATCACTTTCGTTTCTGCCTCATCATATGCTCTACAACATAGGTTGCTTCAGGAATGAATATGGTGATGTGTTAAGAAAACCACCTGCCTCCAACCTTTCTCCGTGCTGTTTAATGTTTAGCTGACTGTTATCGATCAGCTTGCTGTTAAACTAAATTCTGGAAATGCCAAGCCAGGCAGGAGATATTTCAGTGTAAAACAGTTAAGTGCATTTAGCCAAATGCAACTATTATAACTATTTTTCTTCAAATGCAATTTTTCTGATGCGCAAGTTGATGAGACAATTAGCAATAACTAAGATGTATGTTCATTGCAAGACAGTCGCAGACTAATCTCTACAATCTCTTTGTGTGGACTTTTATAGCTTGATGGAGGTTACACAAATCAATATGTTTTCCCAGGAAACATGATTACTTCATAAATCACTGAGCATTTTGCTGCTACTGATTCTGATCATTGTAGGATAGTGCCACAATACAGTTTAACATCAATTCAAATGAAGCAAACAATATGGAGAAAAATCAACAACAAGAGCAAACATCAAGTTGCAAGTCAGCCTGGCTCAGTTAGTAGCACTCACACTACTTTGGGATTTTTAACTCACAGTCTAGATCTAGACGAGCACTCCACTGCAGTACTGGAGGAACGCTGCATTGCTGGACAATCCATGCTTTGGACAAACCAAGGTTCAGTCTGCCTGTTCAAGTATACGTTAAATATCCCATGGCAGTTTTCCTGCTGTCCTGGACAATAATCCCCTAGATAAAACTGGTTATTAATTTTATTGCTGGAAACATGCCAAAGAGCACGATAATGCTAAGAATGAATGATGAAGCTCTTTCAATGGCTCAGTGGAACTGCAGCCTGGAAGCTCCTAGGTTTTGAAACATTATCTGTGTTGAGTTTGCTGATATCTCTCCTCCCAGTTCTTCATTGTGCTCCACCACTATTTATATAGCGCCTCTCATGCAAGGAAACATCCCAGAACGCTACCCTGCATGAAAGGCACTATATAAATGATTGTTTTTGATCTCAGGTGGTCATAGTGAGGAGGTGAGTGCACTACAAATGCCCTCAGTCTTCTTAGATTAGGGAGAAGGAAACTATTTATCAAGTCTCATTTCACTGGTCGCTAATCAGGGCCACCCCGTACCTGAAAGTGTTCATATGTAGATGATGGCATTTTGAAGATAACCGTGAAAATATCATGCTAATACTCAATGCCTAAACTTAACGATATGATAATTTAGACAAGATGTCAGTCTTTGAGGAATTCAGTATGAATCGTCACCCTGAGGAGAGATGAGGATATTTTCTGTGGTTCAGCCAGGTGAGGAACCCATTATTCAACCCAGAATGAGAGGTCCATATATGTATAATAATAATCCTTGCATTCCATATAGTGCTTTTCACGTCTTCTAGATGTTTCAAAGCACTTCACAGAATATACTGCAAAGTGAATTGACTGTATATTTATCTGCAAAATATTTACAGGGCAGCCAATTGCGCACAGTGTCTCACAAATGGTCGAAGATTGAAATGACCAATTTTTGTTTCTTGCGGGATTATTATCAGGCATGTGGAGTAAGGAAACTTGCCCAAGGTTTTGTCCTGCCTGGAATCGAACCCAGGTCTCTTGCTTGTAAGGCGAGTGCTCTAACCGTTTCTCTAACAGGACTCCACCATTGTGCATAATGCCACCATTACATGAATATTTCCCTATGTTTGGTATGTAATGCACACTGTCTCCCTGGAAAGTCACACCTTCCTAGTATCAGAAAATATTAAGCACAAATTGAGAAGAGTTGGAGTTTAATCAGTTGAAGCTACATAGCTTTCCATTGAGGGCATAGTTGCCAAGCTTCTTGTTGCTTGTCCAGCTATGATCACTCTACCCATTAGGGCTTGGGCTTGCAGGGTTAACCTGAAGAATCCCTGAACCTTTAATAGTTCTACCTCTCGAAACCCTGCCGAAGATTCGCTGGTCTCTCAGCAGCAGTGACCTGGAGTACTGCTGACTGACGTGACACCATCAGGAATTGGATGAGTGAGACCGCCACACAGAGTTTACTCAATAGGGAAAAATGTGAAGTGAACTGTGGAAGAAAAAGGTCATACATTCCTATTCAAGATGATTAGGAATAGTAACAAGAGTAGAAATAATAATAATATTCATCATCTTCCTTGCATTTGATACAGTGCCTTACCTCATATTAGAGATATCTCAAAGTGCTTCATGGTATTCACTGTAAGTTGATGTGACTGTGCATATTATGTGGGTAAATGATTGACAATCCAGCAGGAATTGGCCATTTCCGGACCTATGCATTCCTCTGTTCCTGAGAAAGCCTTGTGAGGAATTCGGGATATTCATCTTGGGATTAGGTTCTGCATCTAACATTGTTACCCACAACCAAATATGAAGTTAATATATTCCACTCACTCGTGATCAAAAACAATGCATTCCATTCTTAAGAACCTTCATAATCAGAAGGCAAACAATGCACATTTTGAACCATTTTCCTTTGCTTTCATGCTTGCAGATCCATATCTTGTGTGATTCATTTGCAAACTGAAATTCGATTCTTGAAAATTAAGCATTGCAATTTCCTCATTTAATTCCATACTTAATCAACCGGTAAAAAAAAGCACGTTCAATTTGTTTTGATGTAAGATTTTCTTATGCTTCTTTTTATGTATGTTGCAGAGGCTTTAGAATCCTCCATCAATAAATTTAATGCAAGTCCACTTCAGTTATGCTGTCCTTTAGATGAGATGATCCTGTCTGACTGTTATAGTAATAATAATCTTTGCATTTGATATCACATCTATCGAGATGTCTCAAAGTGTTTTACAAGAAATACTGTAAAGTGATGTGACTGTGAATAATTTTGGTGGGTGAAATATAGCTCGGTGTGAGATTAAAGATCATGAAACCATGGGCAAGCTTCCTTACTCCACACGACTGATAATAATCCCTCATAAAAAACAATAATAAATTGGTCATTCATTCCATGACTGTTTGTGCACAATTGGCTGCCATGTTTCGCCCACAACATGTACAGTTAATTCACTTTACAGTGACTTTAAAGGCCCCAAGCACCATTTTTATGTGACAGCAATTTACATCTACTACCACCAATGTAGTATATTGCATTTGCTGCTCACAATGTGGTCTCCTCTATATTGGTGAGACAAAATGTAGATTGGGTTTCCAATTTTCCGAATACCTCCGTTCCGTCTGCAAATATAACCCTGAGCTACCGGTTTCATGCCATTTCAACTCTCCTTCCCACTTGTAGTCTGATCTCTCCATCCACGGTCTCCTACATTGTTCAAATGAATTGCAGAACAAGCTCAAGGAACTGCACCTTATCCATCTGCTAAGGACCTTACAGCCCTCTGGCCTTAATATTGATTTCAATAATTTTGGGCCATAACAGCTCACCTTCCCCATCTCTGCAACCATCTGGTCTGCCTGTTCTTTGGCAATTTTACCCCCATTTGTTTTAACATTGTTAACACTTCTCTCCAGTTTTGTTCCAATTCAAACATCAATCAATCAAAACTTACATTTATATAGCGCCTTTCACGTCGAGAGGATGTCCCAATTCCCCTGTTTGTTTCACAACATTCACACCTCTTTAACCCATCATCTCCCACCCTCTACCCCATTTTCTCCTTTGTCTTCCTTTCCCTCTCTTTTAATCCTTAAAAGCCTCTCCCTCCCAACATGCCCCAGTTCTGATGAAGGGTCATGGACCCAAAATGTTAACTCACTCTTCCTTTCTCCATAGATGTTGTCTGACCTGTTGAGTGTTCCCAGCAATTTCCATTTTTGTTTCACATTACAGTATATTCTGTGAAGCGCTTTTAGACATTTAGAAGAAAAGCACTATACCAAATGCAAGGATTATTATTCTGTTATAACTACTTTTATGACCTTTCCCACATTGCGTATGGCTGCCTGCCTCTTCTCCTCTGCCTCGGTCCAACCCTATCATTGTGAAGCCCTCCAAGACATTATCCGACATGAATGGTGTTATATAAATGCAACTTGTTGCTATTGCCTGATGTAAAGATAAGTAATAGTCACTGGAAGAGTTGAAAATGCAAACCATGTCAGCGATTCCCTATCCACAAAAGTTTGACAATGGGTTGTGAAATATTAACAAACTATTGATAAAACTCTGAGGTTCATCTATTTAAACACTGTACAATGATGGGTTGGTGGGTGGGAAGGAAGGGTTGTGGGTATTCTGTTTAGTTGACATGTGGAATAATTGTTACATGCTTCAGTCAATAAAACACTGCAGTTTTTGAGAACTGGACTACTTTTATAGTACAAGACAGCAGCTTATTGTCCTGGCTTTCTGGAACGAACACTGTAGTACTCCGGTTGTAAAGTGTGGTCATCCTTTCAGAGAATGTCTACATGGTGAAATTAGTTTAAAACTCCTGCCATACGGAATAGGGCACAGGAATTACAAAGGTTTTAAGCAATCAATTCAGGCTTGTTTATCACATCCCACAAACAATTCAATGTATCCTGAGGTTTAGCCCTAGGCTTTAAGAGAGATCCTTTTATTAGATACCAGGAAGGTTGATAGTAACTAAAGATACTTTGACAGTTCTAATATAGCAGGATAGAGAGTTACAAGATAGTTAAAACCTGAACTATAACCAGGATTATTCCTTAATGTGCATGTTAGTTAGTGAGTGGGGATGAGGGAATGTGGGGGGAGAGGAGGAGGCGAGCAGAAATGTAAGTGATTTTCTTCCTCTAAGTCATAATTTCTGAATTTCCAAACCTCAGCCATTAACAAAACACACCAGTGTCATAATAATAATCCTTGCATTTGATATAGTGCCTTATCGCATCTTCTCAAAGAGCTACATAGAATATACTGTAAAGTGAATTGACTGAATATTTTGTGGGTGAAACAGGGTCTTTACCAGGACTGTCTGATAACTTTAATGTGAGGGAAGCTCTTCTACAACTGACAAAAACAACAACAAAATTACATTTGTGAAGTGCCTTTCACGTCAGGAGTACGTCCCAAGGCACTGAACAATCAGGGTTCACGGCCTGAGCATGCGGGTGTGGTGGGGGGCAGGCTTTGGATGAGGGAGGGCGGAGAGGTAGGACAGCAGCTGAAGGCACGGTCGAAGAGGAGGGTCTTGAGACCATTCATGGAGGCAATCTATTCAGCTGCATCTGCACTCCCATCCGCCACCCCCTCCCCATCTCCCCCTCACAATCCAACCCTCCTTCCACAATTTGAAACCTCCTGTCTCCCTCTCCTCTGTCATCACCAACACATCAACCATGAAGCACACCACCTGCACCCCTATAACCTATCTCTCACACCATCTCCAATTTCTCTCTGCTAATGATTTCTCTTCCAGCCCCTGGACTGTCTCGGGTGGAGTTCCTCAGGGCTCTGTCCTCAGTCCCCTCCTCTTCAACATTTACATGCTTCCCTTGGTGACATCATCCGCAGATATGTTGTAAATTTACACATCTATGTGGGTGATACCCAACTCTACCTCTCTGCCTCCACCCTCAATTCCAGGACTACTGCTGTCCTGACAGACTACCTGTATATATCAAATCCTGGATGAGAGACAACTTTCTACAGCTGAATGTCAGCAAGACCGAGGCCCTCCTGATCGGCTCATACCAGTGCCTTCGCACCTCAGGTATTGGCAGCATCAGCATCCACGGATGCACACTCCACCTAGTCAGGAACTTGGGCATCTTGATCGACCCTCGACTGTCATTTCTGCCCCCATATCCGTGCCATGAGCAGTCTGCCTTCCACCAACTCCGCAACATTGCCCAACTCCGCCACTGCCTCAGCCATTAGGTTGCCGAAACCTTCAAAGCTCGACTCAAGGTTCGACTAAGGAAACTCCCTCCTTGTTGGCCTCTCCAACTCTTCCTTCCACAAGCTGCAGATCATCTAAAACTCTGCTGCTCATGTCCACTTCCACACCAGGCTCCGTGACCCCATCAATCCCATCCTTGCCCGGCTCCACTGGCTCCCCTTCCCTCAGAGGTTCAAATTCAAGATCCTGGGACGTCATCCTAATGTGAAGGTGCTTTACAAATGTAATTTTATTGTCATTGTTGTCAATCAAATTCGTTAGTAGGGAATCAAGTTAGAATTTCCATCACCCTGTAGAATCACGTTCCAGCAGTAGAACGTGCCAGCTTGGCATGTTATACCCATTGGTTGGAGTGAACAAAAAATCTCCCTTTCCTTATTAAGGAATCCCATTAAGAGATACTGTAAATTGGATGTCGCCATTGGCAAAATTTGGGCTTTGGAGGTGACAGAAAAGCACAAATTTCCTTGAAGCAGAATTTGTGAGAAATTATATAGTTAGACTGCAGGCTCATGTTACCCATTGGAAAGATTGAGAGAGAATGGCTGTAACTGAGGAAATACAGGAAACAGAAAATCCCTTTAGCAACCACTAAAAGGTTCCAAAACAGCTTAATTCCATGATGTCTGCAAAGGTTTCAGTGAGCCTGACATTAATACTGTGCAGGATTCTCCTTACATCGTTCTAAATTGGCTTTTGCCCACATATGCTCTATTAGCTGAGTTATTTGTGCAATTTTAAGAAATTCGGAGCTCACTAGTGGGACTGATATAACAGATACAAACGAAAAGGACACATGTAGTATGGTTTGAATTAGGCACTGATGAATTTTAAACATTACTGGTATGTGCTGTATATCTTATGTCTAGTTCTGTGCTTTTATGTTTGCAAGATTTTTATGCACTGACTTCAATGTGCAAATGCATTGGTTACAAAAATATCGAATTACAGCACGTAATCTCTAGCTCTGTTCTGAAAGAGTACTCTATACTGTACTAAACTTTCAACCAGCTCATCAGTACTACATCTACACATTAAAGTAAATAGTGGAGAGGTAAAATTCCTTCCATGTCTTCCTGTTAGAAAGAAAGGACAGATTCAAAAATATACAACAGTGGGAGGAATTGTCTTGTTGAAAAGATAGCAGCACTACTCTCATTTCCACCCACAGTACAATAGAGATAGCTCTGCTTAAAATGCCTCTTTTGCAAGATGAAAGAATCTGCATATGTTTGCACATAAACAAATCGAGCAGAACATACAAAGGAAAACCAGCATTAAAATAAAACACACTTTTAAAATTGTTCCTATCAAACTATGTGTCAGTTCCGGGGACAGATATCACCCCCAACAATTGACACCTAGTGCCAAAGTCAGGAACCCTCACATGAAACACAGTTTAACAACAATCATTCTTGCGTTTGGTACAGCACTGTACCATGTCTTCGAAATGTCTCAAAGCATTTCAGAGAATATACTGGAAAGTTAATTGATTGTATATTTTGTGGGAGAAACATGACACCCAATAGAATACAGCTGTGTTCCACGAACAGCCGTGGATCACGTGACCACATCTTTAGAAAAAAGGATTATAACCCCCAGAAAAGTAATCTGCCAATTAATGGGTACTAGGTAAACAGAAGCGTGTGGAGTAAGGAAACTTAACTAACGTTTCACCCTGCGTGGGAATTGAACCCAGGTCCTTGTATTTGCGAGATGAGTGCTCTAACCAATATGCTACAGTACTCCACAGTGTACACGATTGAATTTAGCAGTAAATTCACTATTTCTTCAATATTTGGATGTAGCAGACAGTGACGGAGCCATTCTAAAAGGCAGTAAATGTGACACAAGGCCCTTGGCATTGGATTTGCTCATCCCACATCATGGATTTCAACTACTGGTTTGCAGGATAGCAGCCGAGATTTTGTTTAGTTTAAAACAAAGTTTAAAAGTTCAGAGGATTTATTCAGCTTTGGGGGATGACAGAGGCCACAAATTATTTGAGTCAGGTGAGGAAGAGGATGTTTTAGCAGCAGGAGGCCAAAGTCAGATAATTCAAGAGAGCTAAGATGAACAACAGGAATGTCAGAACAAACACAAGCACCAAAACTGCCTTGAGATCAGACACTGGAGCAGAAAAAGCAAGATGGAGACAGATAGAGAGGAGTCAGCCCAAATGAAAGTTGTGTTCAGTGACAATCAATAGGTGAGTGAGAGTTGAGTGGAGATAATGATAATTCTTGATATAGTGCATTTCACATTAAGAGGACATCTCAACGTGCTTCACACACTACAATTCAATGTGTAGTGACTATGTGGTTTGTAGGCAAACACCCCAGGACTGCATTGGAGTGTCATTCCAAACTGTGAGTTCAAAATCCCAATGTGAGGCTTGATTCCACAACCTTCTGACTCAGAGCTTTGAGTGCTATCAATTGAGCCAAGCAGACACAAATGGAAATGAATAGGTAGAATTTCAGTTTTCCAATGAGGTGGTTGCAGCTTGGGCCTCTCAGAGACCAAAATGAGTTATGAATTGTTCCATTTTGGGGGGAAATCAGCAATATTCATAAATTGATGTGTTCGATAGCAAATCCTGCATGAACCCAACAAGTGCTCAAACTGAATCTCCAGAAATCCGGTCGGACACCGATCCCCTGGATTTCCTCTCAGACATCGATCATCCTTGATTGTCACTCCAATTTTACCTAACTGCGGTTCCAGCGGGTTGGCCAGACTACATAACTGGGTACCTGGAGAATTTATTTCTTGTGAATCTTTTGGTCCTTTCGCACACAGAATATTCAGTCAATTCACCTTACAGTATATTCTGTGACATGCTTTCAGATGGCTCAAAGCAGTGGTAAGGCACTATAGCAAATGTAAGGGTTATTGTAAGGGAATGAGATGGAATGTGCAACTACAGAGGTCAATAAGTGTACCTTAAGTGTAAGGGACACTTATTGACCTCTGTGGTTGCACACTCCATCTCATGAAGACAATCAGAAACCTAGGTATCTTGATCGATCCTCAACTGTCTTTCCTCCTCCACAACCAAGTCATGGCATGCTCTGCCTTCCTTCACCTCCACAACATTGCCCGATTCCGCCAGTACCTCATCCCTCAAGCCACCGAAACTCTCATTCATGCCTTCATCAATGACCTGCTTGTCAGCCTTCCAAATTGCTCCCTCCATAGACTGCAGATCCTCTAGTACTCTATAGCCCATGTCCTCTACTGCTCCGAGTTCGATGACCCTATCTCCCCCAATCTCACCCAACTCCATTGGCTCCCCGTCAGCCAGAGGATTCAATTCAAGATCCTGGTCCTCAACTTCAAAGTCATGGTCTCGCCCCACCCAACCTTTGCGACCTCCTAACCACCTACAAACCTTTCCATTCTCTTTGCTCAGTGGGCTCCAGCCTGCTCCATGTTTCCCCAACCCATCTGCCCCACCATCGGCGGGTGAGCCTTCAGCCACACTGCCCTCAACATCTGGAACTCCATCCCACAGTGCCTTCTGCCTTGCCCCCTCCCTAGCCTCCATCAAGTCTCGCCTCAAGACCCTTCTCTTTGACGGTCCCATCGGTCACCCCAAATCCCTTCCTTTCGTCCACCCTCCCCGATCCCGACCCCAGCTTTGGTTTGAAACATTGACTATCCAGCACCTTAGGGACATCCTCCCAATGTGAAAGGCACTATACAAATGTAATTTTGTTGTTGTCAAGTCACAGTAGCTAAAATCTACCCCACTAAGTGAAACTTTATGCGTCAGCTGTGTCTTAGCTGCACTCTGCCCTTTTCTTTGATCAATTTGATGAAACATTTATTTTGCAACAGTTCAGCTGTATCACCACTAAAACTGAAGGAAAGGCAGTTTATATTGATGTGCACATCCTGTGGCCAGTCTTTCCAAGAGCTAATTATCCCAAAACAAAATCCAGTGCTCAGCATACTCAAGGTACAGTGTTTTGTGCACAGTGGGGGAGAGAAGGGGTCTGATTGATCTGCTTAAAAAGGAAACCTAGGTAAATGGGGTTCTCATGTAATTCATTTCCTCATCATAACATCACATGGAAAACATTCACATTTTGCATGTTTCAAAGGAGTTTCTTCAGACACTAACGTTATCATTGGAAAAGGATGTGGGAATTGCATCCTAATTCTGCACCATCCAATATCCTCTTGAAACCGAACAGATCTGAATTGAACAAATGAGCCTGGATTCCAAGCTTGGGCAGAAAACCCAAACCACTGTTTGCCCCTCTTATAATGGTAATATTAATAATAATAATAAGTCTTGGAATATATTAGATATAGTGCTTTTCATGTCTTCAATACCTCCCAAATCATTTCACAGAACATAGTGTAAAGTGAATTGTGGGCAAAATGTGACAACCAAATATGCAGTTATAGCCACTCAACTTATTTTCCCTCCACAGTGATCTTTTCTCTATTTCTCCATGTTCACTAAAATGTAAAATGGGGCTGAAAATTTCTGTTTAAAAAGAAACCTTTGCTTTTTCTAACTACTGTTATTCTACATCTCTGTAAGCTTTCCTGCTGGTGGGAACTTAACCTAAGTTAAGTTAACTTAACTTAACCCTCTGGTGCCAAGATGCTGCTCCTGTTCCTATGTTTAAATGATGAGTAAAGCTGGTATTCCCCAAAGTGACACTGAAATGCTAAAATCCAAGCACTAGCAGGGAACAGTGGTGGCTCAACAGAAGCAGCATTTGATTTTGGTGGAAGAAATCACTAAATTCAGCAACAACTTGCAATTATGCTGCGTCCATAACATGGATAGCGTCACAGAGAGCTTCATTCGGGGGAAATTTCCTTCCCTATTTCAATCATTAATGTATTAATAATCCTTATATTTGGTATAATTTCACATCAGGAGGATGTCTCAAAGTGTTTCACAGGAGACTCTGTAAAGTACAGTGACTGTATTTTGTGGGCAAACACAGCATCCAATTTACACACAGTAATGTCCCACAAATAACTGTGAAGTGAAAAACCAATTTTATTTCGGGAATTGTTGGCCAGGACACCAGGGTAAACTCCCTTCTCTTTCTGAATAGTGCCATGGCATCTTTAATGTCCATCTGATCCGAAGAACATGAATATTTTCAAGAGCACAGATATCAACCAATGTGAAAAGTGTCTCATCTCACACGTCACTTTTCATCAGCACTTTCCAAAAACAGTGTCAAAAACTGCATACAAAGCACGCAAAATTTGAGGTGTTTTTGATATGATATTTATCAACAACAACAACAACAACAACGAAATGACACTTGTATAGTGCCTTTCACGTGAGGAGGACATCCCAAGGCACTGGGCAGTCACTGTTTCAGTTCTGAGCTGGGGACAGAGAGGGTGGAGGGAAAGTGGGTGGATTTGGAGTGACTGATGGGACAGTTGAAGAGGAGGGTCTTGAAGTGGGACTTGAGGAAGCCAGGGAGGGGGCGAGGGTGAGGGACTGAATGTGGAGTTCCAGAGGTTGGGGGCAGAGTGGCTAAAGGCTCACCCGGCAATGATGTGGCGGGTGGGTTGGGGGACATGGAGCAGGCCGGAGCCTGCTGAGTGGAGAGGGTGGGCTGGTTGATAGGCAGTTAAGAGGTCGCAGATGTAGGGTGGGGGCGAGGCCATGGAGGGCTTTGAATGTGAGCACCAGGATCTTGAATTGGGTCCTCTGGATGATGGGGAGCCAATGAAGTCAGGCGAGATGGGGGCCATGAAGCTTGGAGCGGTATCAGTGATCAATACAGGATTAGAATAGCAATTTTCAATTTATAGTCAAATTCCTCAACATAAAACTTGTTATATGACTCATGTTGTTGACAGCAGCTTCACATCGGCCAGAACCACTCCATGATCAATGACAACATTCAATAGTAACTATTCCTTTCCCTTCTCCAACACTGCTAGAGTACGACATTCATTGTATCCATGAGTTTGCTGATAACTATGGAATGTTTAAGGCATTGAATTACATAGAATTATAAAAAAAGGTGTATTCAAAAATGGGATTTATTTCACTTTTATTAATTAACTTGGGTGCCTATTTAAGAAGACATGCAAATCTGTTCTTAAAAATTTAAACCCATCTTCTCTCCCAATAATTTCTTGATGGTTAGACAGATCAATATTAATAAAGTAATTGATCTCAAAATTGCACCAATTGCATTGTGTAAAAAGTCTATTCCTCCTATTACTATTTTCCTCATTGATTCATTCATTGTTGTAGCACTTGTCTATAAAATAAAGTCACTACACTTTTTGAGACGTGCTCCCAACGTGAAAGGTACTCTGCCAAATACAACAATTATTATTTAAAATGTATCCCCTATTCAAGACAAATCTCTTTGACTGTGTTTTCAGTCATATTTTGCCTCTCCATCCACTTTCCTCCCACACCCAGCTTGGGTGCCCAGCCAGCATTGTCCATCACTTTGGGACATCCTCCTGATGTGAAAGGCACTATATAAATGTAAATTTGCATTGTGTTGTACTGATCTCTTCTTAGTCACTCACATTCTCAGTGAGTGATTCACCCCGTCGTTCAATGTCAAACTCAACCAGTCTGTGTCATATATCAATTTGGGGGGAAAATATTTGTAAGACAGACTTTTCTTTCTTCCTTAGATTAGTTGCTGGCTGACAGGGAGTTCAACAACATGTAACAGCAAGAGCCGTCTCTCTGCAGAGTCTCAATTCTGTTACCACAGAGGTGACAAGTGAAGTCCGTGGGATCATTACATTTAAGTCTAAATATATATATATACCCTAAACGTGACCTAAAGGGATTGGTTTAACTGGTTTCCTGTTTCCACCAGCGAATTCCATTTACATTTTTGGAGAATTCCATTTACATCTTTAAGAATCTACAGACTTTTAAAATAAAAATACTCCCCGTTGCAGTACTATATTAAATCAAATGAATGTCAGTGCAACCTAGCTGTTTAAAGCATGGATTCGACAAACCGTTGCCCTGACAACACTAATTCTGATTTTTTTTACGTTTGCAATCGCAAATTGTTCAGGTGGGGTATTAACATTACAACAGCATTGTTTTAATTATTTTAAGTATACCATACAGCTGTTTGGAATAAAAAATGAGTGCATTGTATCACTAACTTAACATACATGTATTACCATGTGTTAATGCAGAGAGAGCGGTGGAGTCCCGTAGAGTAGTGGTTAGCACACTTTCCTTGCAAGCGAGAGGACCCGGGTTTGGTTCCCGGGCATGGTAAAACATTAGACAAGTTTCCTTACTCCACATGCCTCTGTTTACCTAGCAGTAAGTAGAAAACTGAGTGTTAGTTAATTGTTGGATTGCTTTTCTAGGATAACAATCCCTTTTTTAAAAAAATGGTAACTCAATCCACATTTGTTTGTTGGACAATGCTGTATGCAATTGGCTGCCGCATTTCCCCTAACAGTGAATTCACTTTACAGTACTGTATTCCCTTTACACTTTACAATATTCTGTAAAAAGCTTTGAGGCATCTCAATGACGTGATAAGGCGCTACATATATCAAAAATGATATTACTACCTTGTTTGTGAGAAACAATTTACAATTTTATACTCTTAGCACAGTGCAGTGTCTCAAAGCATTTCACAAGTAATTACTATTCCAGTGCAGAGTGTAGTAACAACTATTGTAGGCAAACACGCTGGTCATTAGAACAAGCTACATCCATCCCACAGACAATCATGAGGTGAATGATCAATTCATTTGGATATTTTGGTGCTGAGGTTACCAGGAGAGACTCCCTTCTCCTTTTGAATTGTGTCGTGGAATCTTTAATCTCCCTCTGAACAGCCTGGCAGATCGTGCAGAAGTGAGGAAAATTCTTAAATTCAGTCTTCATCTGAAAGCTGATTTTCCTGGATCTTCAAAGAAGTTCCGGCTCAACAATTAAGATTGAAATGAGGGGAAAGTTAAACTTTACGACAAAACGGTCTTGCAGATTGAGATTGGCTATAATTTCAAGCCGAGAATCTTTCTAAAAACATCAACTGAAAGCATTTAGCTTTTCCCCCAGCAATGCACTGAAGCGTCAGTCTAAAACTGGGAGCTCAAGCCTTGATGTGGAGCAGAGGACAGAGATTTACAGACTTTGTGGGTTAAACTGACATGTAGGCTTGGATAATGCAGATGTAGCTCATCAGAAACAGATACAGTTAGCTAATCAATCATTTAAAGTCATGCTTAAATTGTTAGCAAAAAAATTTAATTGCTAAGTCCTATAACTTATTATGTCTTGAACTTCACTGTCTATGAATTTCACTTGGGGAGCCAGACCCAAAGCACAGGCCATTACAATGGTGCATGCCGGAATCCATAATAATAATCCTTGCATTTGATATAGCGCTTTTCACATATTCTAGACATCTCTAAATGCTGCACATAATATACTGTAAAGTGAATTGACTATATTTGTAGGTGAAATGTGGCAGCCAATTGCACATAGCAGTGTCCCTCAAACAGTCATCGATTGAAGTGACCAAATTATTATTGGGTGTTTTCTTGAGGGATTATTTTCAGGTTTGCAGAGTAAGGAAACTTGCCCAAGGTTTCGCCCTGCTGGGAATTAAACCCAGGTCTCTTAATTGAGAGATGAGTGCTGAGCTACAGGATTCTAAGACAAGGTACAAGACTGAGCTTCCACAACTGGAATCCATTGATTATCATGTCAATCCAAACTGCTGGGATGGGGGGCAGGGAGGTTATTACAAGATAGTGAAATGTGGGGCTTCCCCCTTAATTATCCAGTTCATTAGGTTACCCTACCAGCTCTGCTGTTGTGAGGAGGCTCTAAGCAAAATTCAGGCACTTCCACATCAATGGAAGAGTTGGCCCTCTTTAGTGCACCTCCAAGTGGCTGACAAAAAAAAGCATCAATGCAGGTCTCAGAGCTATGGTACTCAGAGAATTGAAATAGTAGGGAAGCTCTCTTGTTGGTTCAGCAAGACTATTCAGCAGATTAAATGTCCAGGTTGTATTGAGTTCGCTGCTTCAACTGGAGAAGTGCTACAATTGGACTCAGTACCGCAGGTTAGGGAGGGGGAAATCAGCCAGAGTTCCTGCTCTCAGTTACTATCAAACATCTCCTGGTGGAGGTGTATATATGTGGGCATTGGGTGAGGATTAGAACACAGCAGTGATCCGGTTTGTGCCAATGCTTCCATATAATAACAGCACCTTATGGATGAGAGAAGGAAAAAAATTATAAGTTAGGGTTCTCTCTCTTGAGTGTTATCCAGTCACCTCTTCTGGAAGATGTGTGACTAGTTAGTGAGTAAGGCCAAGATAGGTTTTGATGTGATGACTCTGTTATTTATCAAATAGCCTGACAATTATCACCGACAAGGCTCACACCTGAATAAGGGCCGCTTAGGGGAGGCACCTAAAGGTAAGTGTGGACTTGTACCATTTCAAAAGGAAAACATGAAATCAAACACCTTCAGGATAAGAGGGAAGGAGTAATATTTGAGAAAATAAAATTCAAACTTGATGTTAGCCAGTTGAGGATGGATGGTACCAGAAGGTTACCGAGCACTCCACTGGGTAGTTTAACTTACAGTTAGCAGTACGTTACAATGTGGGAATGCTGAAAATAGCATTCCTATGATGCAGTAGTAGCCATGCATAGTCAATATTCAGCTACTGCCAATGGACCCTTCAAGCCTGCACACAGGATGATTTGTTACCCATAACTCCACAAATGGTTATCAAGCAAATGATTGACAGTATATTTATAAGGAATTTGAAAATAAAACAATATTTCATTGTTTATAAACATAAAAAGCACTTGAGGTTATTGCATTAATGTGAACAGTGTGTTGTGTCAGAAGGTATAGCATATCGGAGAACTTTACAGTGAAGATCTGCGGAATTAAAGTCAGGTTACCCTGATCTTTTCATCACAACTGGATTCTGTTCATGGGATATCATAAACATTTTCTCATTGATATTGGGTTCAAATACTGTGCTTTACTACCTAAGATACTGAGATACAGATGGAAATAATAATAGCATAAATGAGCACAGATGGTAAGTTAAACTAGCAGCTTTGTTAAAAGGTTCATTTGAGAACCATTGGCTCATGTGGAAAAAATTATAAAGGAATTATTAAAATGCCAGTTCTTCCACAAACTGCAATGTAAGGCATCAGGTGGATCTAGCTAATAAGATCTTCTTAAAACTGCCCCCGTAGCTAATGCTGTATGTATATATACATCTGAAGATCCTTAGCAAAGTGAGGATAACACTGATAGAATTGTTTACACTCACACTTAAGCAAACTAGATCCATATCGAGATTAGATATCAGATCAAGTTTCCCAGTTCTTTTAAGGTGGATTTCTTGTTTGGATCCCTTTGTGTTTCATTCATTGATCTAATAGAAGTTTCATTTTTTTTGCTGTTTTTTTCATGTCCAGTTTTGTCCGCATCCACTTTCCCTTACCACGATGATGATTTCTGAGTTGCCCAGGCACCTGGCATTCCTCCAGTATGACAGATAAGTTTTAATTGTTATAAATAATAATATTCCTTGCATTTGATAATACATCTGATCACACTGTTGACATGTTTCAAAGCTCTTCACAGAATTATACAGTAAAAGGTAGTGACTGTCTAAAGTATTTCCTGTGAAGTGCTGTGAAGCATATTTCAACATGTCAAATATAAATCCAGTGAAAGACAAATTTGATATGGGAGATTATGACTAGGACACTGGGTGAAACTCACTTCTCTTTTTGATTAGTGCCACTGGATCTTTAATAATAATAATCCTTGCATTTGATATAGCGCTTTTCACATCTTATCAACGTTTCAAAGCGCTTCCCAGAATATGCTGTAGAGTGAATTGACTGTATATTTGTGGGCGAAATGCAGCGGCCAATTGCGCACAGCAGGTTCCACAAACAGTTGTGGATTGAAATGACAACATTTTATTATTGTGCTGTTTTTTGGGGGACGGATAATTATTAGGTGTGTGGAGTAAGGAAACTTGCCCAAGGTTTCGCCGTGATCTGAACACACACGCTTGTAAGGCAAGTGCTCTAACCACTGAGCTACAGGAGCTCTGTCGGAACAGCAGATGCACTGCAGTTTAAGTACTTAGCATCTGCCTCAAGTGAAGGGCGCTATAATTGTTGTTGTCTCTTCCAAAGGCTATTTTATTTTATTATTTTATTGACTGGGGCAGGATAGGAAAGTTTGAGCAAGTCTTTCTCTACACCATATAAGTACAAGTAGACATCACCAAACAGCGTTCTGGAATGGAACCACAGCTGATTGTTCCCCTCCCTTACCCGGGCATGTTAATGCCAATTGTATCATTCCATCTCCACCTTGGCTAACATCAACTAAAACCAGGGACTGAACTATCATGCTTTAAATGGCTCAGTACTGAGTAATGTACTTGCCCATTCAGCCATCAAAACATCAATTTACTCATGTTTTAAGTCTCAAAAGACTTGAAGAGCCAGGATTCAACTTTGAACTTTAAACCCAGAAATAGGCCTGAACTGAACAAACACAGATTCAATTTCAGATTTGACAATTTGACAAGTACATTTATGTTCATCTGTACTAGCACCAATCACTCACAATCCCAGTTATTCTAAATGAAATTGTATAGCTGGTGTAGAAGCTTACATTGCATCAATGCCCTAAAGCATAGGTCTGTCAGATTGGCTCAATTGGCAGCAATCGCGCTCTTGGGTTAGAAGGTTGTGGGTTCAAGCCTCATGTCAAGAAAGATTCATTCAGTCGGTATTGTGCTCACTGTTGGTTTAGAAGGCTATATGTTCAAGAAACTATTTGGATCAGTCTAGACTGACACTTCAGCGTGGTTCTCAGAAATTTTGCATTTTAAGAAGTGTTGACTTTTGAATGAGGCTTTAACTCAAGGTCCCAAATGCCCATTCAGGTGTTATAATGAAAATCCTGTGACCCAATTTGAAAAATAAACAGAATTTCTCTAGTGTCTTCACCTAAAATTTATTAGATTAACTGGACATTTCCCTCACTGCTTATCGTGGCTGGCCCGCTGGTACTAATGATTGCCATGGTTGCTTACAAAATAAATTTACTCCACTTGATTGCACTATTGAACTCAATTGAGATTTGTTGACGATATATAAATTCAAGTTTTCTCATTGTCTTGCATGGGTTCCAGATATGAGAGACCATTGCATCACAGTAACCATATTCAGATCCACTTAAATATTGCAACACAAAATTACATTTGAAGAGTGCCTCATGTCGGGAGGATGTCCCAAGTTGCTGAAATCAGGGATCGGGACCCAAGCAAGGGGTGGGTGGTGGGGGCGGGCAGGGTTGGGACGAGGGAGGACAAAGAGGACGGAGGACAACTGAAGGCGCTATCAAAAAAGGAGGTTTCTTGAGACCAGTCTTGAAGGAGGCAAGAGAGGGAGCAAGGTGAAAAGATTGTGTGATGGCGTTCCAATTTTAGGCATTTCTTGCAACCTTTTCTATAATGTGTCAATGTTGGGAAAATTTAATCCAGTTCTTTCCATCTGGTCATGCTCACTATGTAACTTGGAAAGTGAATACGAAAGCCCAATAAAATTATTTTTAAATCTAGAATACTAATAAACCTAATGGTGAAGGCATTATACTGAAAACTGTAACACATTGAATTTAGATCTGTTAAAATTATACATGTTAAGGCAGCAGGACATGTTGTAGCAATATAATTTGAGACAAAGGGCGCAGAACCTTTGACCCTCATGTTTTTTACGAGACCCATTAGTTGCTGAAAATTCAAATGATTTGCTGCTAATTATTGAGGCTGTGATTTACCTTTAAAAATAGGCCAACAGCAAAGCTGGACATTGCTGACCTTCATAACAACATGGAACCTGGATCCCGGTCTCATTATAGTCCCACCATTTCTGCTCCAGTGCAATTTGAACTCGGGCTTTGGAGTATAGAATACCAAATTATTCTCAATATTAATTGGTGCTACAATTGTACAAGTCACCCAGGGAGGCCACAAGGAAGGCTGGTATAGGAAATGGAAACATTTACACTGGTGCAGTAAGGATACTCTCCAGAGACTGGGATTGCGTTGGGTCTAAGGTGCGGACTCTTTCACCTTAAAACACATTTCGCCCACACAAATGGGTGGTGCCAACAATGGGAAATCAAAAAGGGGAATGCTGCTATATTTTTCAACACACTAGAAAAACAAATAAACTTTCCGAAACAGGACAGCTCATACCTATTTGTTCAAAATCCTCAAAGCATCTCTCATTAAAGTGAGTGGTAACTCACTTTAGTTTGTGAAAAAAAAGTCAATACAATTCTTCACCTTATTTCACCAGCTCAGTTTTGTGCACAGTAGCAAAGAAAAGGTCCATTAAATTCAGATGACAAGTGAAACTGATATATGTTGTTTTCAAAGAATTTGCAGGAAATCTATCAAGCAAAATGTAATCTTGAAATCTACCCGAATATGCTCATTAAGTTTCTTTTGTAATTCAGTTTTCATCATCTTAGTCAAGGTTTAAAATGTAATAATAATCCTTGCATTTGATTTACAACAATAACAATTTTGATTTATATAGCGCTCTCCATGCCAGACGGCATCTCAGCGCTTCACAATAACAGATCCCAGGCCCAAGCCAGGAGAAGGGGGAAAAAGGTGGCCGAAGGCACAGTCAAACAGAAATGTCTTTAGCCGAGACCTGAAACTAGGAAGAGATAGCGCCTTAGCACGTCTTTGAGACATCTCAAAGCGCTTCACAGAATATAGTCTAAAATGAATTGACTATATAGTTTGTGGGAGAAACACAGCAGCCAATTGTGCAAAGCAGTCATGGATTGAATGCTCAATTTTGGATTTTTTGAAGGAGTTGTTACCTCCAGAAAAGTGATCTGTCAATCAGCTAATGATCGGGTTCCTACCTTCCACTAAATAAAGAGGTATGTGGAGTGAGGAAACTTGCCCAAAGTTTTGCCCTGCCAGGAATCAAACACGTGTCTTTCACTTGCGAGGCGAGTGCTCTAACCACTGATGGGACAGGACTCCACATATTTTGAAATGTACATTCATTGTACATACAGTACTTTAGTGCACTACTCTGTTTTACCTAGAGTACCCTTTTCTGGTGCGATCAATATTCCCATCAGTACACAAGCAACACTCCATTGTACCAACAATGTGTCTTGAAGGAAAATACTCCGACAGATTCACAGAAATCATGTTAGACAAGTCTTGTCTTATGAACTGGCAGATAACACCATGTAAAACTGAAAATAGATGTAACTCAGCAAGTTATTCAAATGTATAACGTATGTAATGTATGACCGACTAAAAATAATGCCTGCTTAGAAATCAACACAGCTAAAACAAAATATTAGGATATTAGGTCTGGAAACAGTGTCAGCGATGGCTGCATTCAATGTGCAAATTTGGATATTAATACTAATAATCCTTGCATATGATAAAGTGCTTTATCATATTGTTGAGACGCCTCTGAGTGCTTCACAGATTATATTGTATTTCAATGTAGGATGTGCAGATTGACTGTACCTCACTAAACAGAGCAAGCATTGCAACACCCAAAATATAATTTACTAAAAGGTACATTTAGATGTAGTTTGACAACAAAAAGCTATTACAGCAAGTTATCCACAAGTTCATGATAAATTGTCACAACTATGGTTTTGCAATCTTTCCTTTAATATTGAGCTCAGTGGAGCACCCAATACTTTACAAGTGTGAATCCTCATTTTCTACTTCAGACATCCTCGTGACCCTTTTTGTGAGATTTACAATTTAGTGGGGGGTTTTTTGTATTATGGACAATTTTGTGCTGTGGATTCACGCTCACTGAGAACTCGATTGAGGCTCTCTCAATCTCATTTGATACAAGGCGCTGGCAAGACAATAGATAAGATTCCTGTCAGGTTGGTTCCGAGAGAAAAGGGCTGGCTGCATTAACCCATTATCCCAATTTTTTAAAAGTTCATTTAATACAAATTTCTCAGCAGCCACAATGCTCAACTAGGCTGTGTATTGACTTGAGAGGATGGAATTTGAATCTCAATACTCAAATGCCCTGGGTTTCCTATGGAAGGAAGGTTATGCCATTCTTAGCCAGATGATCTGTGGGGAAAAAAAAGGAAGCATGGAAACAATCTGTGAAGCGAGACATCCACAGGTCTTTTTCTCCTTCAACCACATCTTAAGAATGTTGTCTGTAGGTGTACGACAACAACTTACATTTATGACGTAGCATAACGTCTGGGAGAATTAATTTAATTTCTCGGCGGTTTAACCCAGTTCGCTTTTGTAGTTTCCAACCAGTTGTCGTGAACATGGTATGAAATTCATTATTTGAAAAATTATGTTTCAGCCATTGACATTAATATATTAAATATACACAAATTTATTGCCTCAATTTGTACACATCACCAATGGTGTAAAATGTAAGATTTACCCAGTGCCCAAGTGTTATATAACTACAACATTCTCTCTAGCTGGAATTCAAGTTTCAAGAAACTTCTATAAATTGTATAACTGTATAGTTGGATGATCCCAATTTTCAAAACGAGTGGACTTAATATTAAAATGTACATTACCTCCCACTAAAATCCTAACTGTTGACTTTTAATTACCATCAACTTCCTTGTTTGGGATAATCCTAAAAAATTGGTTGCATCAATGGATCTGCACGCCTTTCTTTATGTCAATCTTTAAAAACAAACTAAATCTCCCCAAGCATCACATTATTTTTAATATAGGAAAACATTTGAGGATTCGTCCATAATTTGTTTTGATATGCAAATTTAATATTTGCGCAATCACTGTACACAAATGGTAAATGTGAAACGAACGCCTGCAGAAACCTTTTTCTTTGACAACAGGCAAGAAAGAGTGAAACATACTCCTTTGAACCAAACCGCTGGCGAATAAGAATGTGGCATGAAACCCTGGTCTTTCAAATGTGCATCTCAACAGCTCTCTCTCCCGAGTTCAAACAGTAAAGGCTACATCCCACGTGCCTGAGACAGCCAGCTGTGGTGTTAGGTACAATATACATCCATATATATACACACACACACATCTGTGTATATAAAGTGCAGATATGATCATGCAAATACAAGTGAAAATGTAGGGTTTATTCGGGTTTTGTGTCTCTTTTCTGCTCCCTGTATGTGGGCCCCTGGAGTCCTGCTGACAGAAAATCTGCTGAATGATACTCTGTCCATTCATGTTAAAGCGGGTGCCTCAAATGAGACTGGCTTGGTTGGGGGATTTCAATTTAAAGCGACAATGTCATTTTCTGTTTGCCCAAACGAAGTGAACCTTGCAAAACCACAGGTAACCATGCTCCTCAGTGACAAAGTACGAGCAACAGACTTGGTCGTTGATGCCAGGTTTTATTGCCATCTTTTCGCGGGTAAAATTTGCACAGCAGGGTTGAACTTTTCCAGAGATCTGTCTGGAAATATTTATTTTAAAAGAGTCGTTTTCATGTTCTGTATAAACGCATCTCAATCTCGACGCTCCGGTTTCTATCAGTTCCAGCTGATTTGATTTCCCTCCCTACCCTACCCCACCCCCAACCCCTTCCCAAAGATACAGACTCTCGCATGAAGACAGGCCATGATTACTGTGCACTCCTCTGCTTTTAGTTCATTAAGTTTGCTACAAAAAGAAATGTGCAGATGGTCTGTATTTCATATTGCACAAAAATGAATAAATTTCACATGTGCCATGGTGATGATCTATTTTCACACCTGTCGTGGGACTGATCCACATATCACAGCGTATGCTTATACATAAAACTTCCTACAGTATATAATACAGTACATATAGTCTCACTAAGATAACGACTTGACTCTGGAATTCTAGCTCACGTCTCCCTCCCCCCCCACCCCCCCCCCCCACCCCATCAATAATTTTTTTACCTACAAATATTCCATCAATCTAACTCTACAACTGTACATTTCATCTTTTTTAAAAAAAACTTTTCTTGAGCACTTGCAGATTTAAAATCACAAGGCATTGATGCAAGTCTTTCCGTTTCTCTTTTTTTTCTCTCCCCCCCCAAACAATTGTAAAAGAATCCTGCAGGCAGATCATGCCAATGTTCGCATGCTAAAACAGGAAGATTAAAAAGAAAGTGGGGAGGAAACAAAACTAAAGAGAGAAAGAAAAATAGATATAACAACAAAAAAAGAAGTGCCAGAAATTCTCGCTCTGGACAATCACAGCAAGAAGGTTCCCTTTTAGCTGTAGAAAAATATCAGTGAAAATATTTTAGATTTTTCTTCTTCTCTTTTAAAAAGTCTTGAGGTCTGTACGTATCAAAAAAAACATTTCTATACACTTGAGGTCTACACTGCCTGTGTTATTTAGGTGGTAAGGAGGTATTGTGAGTTTTTTTTCTTCTTTATACAAAGCAACAGTCTTATTGGCATATACAAACACACGATTAAAATACAACCATCACGTTCAATTCAGTTCAGTGTCTTTTTTTTCTCCTTTTTTTCCGTTAAAAAAAACTACATGTTCATATACAAGCCTGGCTCCTTTTTTTAAAAAAAAACTTTCTTCAATGCTGCCGTTTGAACTCCCTGCAGTGTGTAAAAAGATACACGAAGAAGTCTTCACAGCTCTCGAGTGACTGAGTCAATGAGTGAATGGTCCCTTTAAATCAAAAGTTCCAGGAAACAAGTTTTTAACACCCCTACACACACACAGAGACACACACACACACATTCTCTCTCTCTCACACACATACAGGACTATATATATATATTATAGCCCAGATACAGCTTGCGATCCATCCATAAAATCCTCAAACGGGAATTGTTCCACTGGTTGTTGATGGGGGGGGGGGGGGGGGAGGGCGTCACTGCTACAAATGCAACAAGAATTCAATTTCCAATGGGAGATAGATGAGAGACAGATGGATATGTGTGTGTGTGTGGGGGGGGGGGGGGGGGCGGGCAAAAAAAATAATAGTCGTTTATAAACTTCCACCCACTGCTCATTTTTCTCTTCTTCTTCACATCCAGACGCGCACACACACAGTTTTCATTTTAAGTGTAAAAAAAATTGGGTGTTTTGTGTGCGTTGTGAGGAGGTTTTCGGTTGGTTGTCTTGTCTCATTTCAGGTCTTGTTTCTTCTGGGTTTAGGATTTGTTTTCCCCTCTCTCTTCCCTCCTCCAACAAACACCCGCTCTCGTTTTCTTTCTTTCTTTCTTTCTTTCAAAAAAATCTTCTCTTTCTGCTAAGTCCGCTTGTGGGTGGATGGCATTACAAACGATGAAAAGTTCGCCTCCAACCAACCCAAGTCAAACCCAACCAACCAACCAACCAGTCAATCAAATCAATCAACCAGTCCATCTCCCGCGATGACATTTCTTCTTCTCTACCCACCCCACCCCTCTCTTGATGGGGGATGGATTGAATTAAAATGTTCAGTCTCCCAAACACGACAGAAAGGAAGGGGAATTCCTCTCTCTTCTCTCTTTTCTCTCTCTCTCTCTCTTAACTTTTTTGCATCATCAATCCGATTTTTGTTATATGAATGAATGAACGAACGAACGAACTGACGAATGAATGAATGAGTGAATGAATTAATAGGTGAACACCAGGTCGGAAAAGTTGGCTTCCAGCCAGTCGCCGGCGATCATCTCACTCAGCTCGGGAGTGCAATAGTCTGGGAACTCAAAGTGAGAGCCTGAGCTGCCCTCACTGCAGGAATCCAGGTCCTTGTCCACCAGCGACAGGCTCAGGTTACCCGAGGAGAGCTGCTGCTCACAGACTCCAGCCCCGACAGCGGCGGCGGCGGGTGAGAAGTTCATGCTGAAGTCGTACATCAAATCGTCTGTCTCTTGGCTGGACGAGGTGGAGACCGAGCGGCTGGAGCTGGAGTTACTGGGGGAAGCGGCTCTCAAGCTGTGGCCGTGGCTGTTGCCTCCTCTCCTGCTGCCCTGCAAATGCATCTTGCCAGTCACCTCCTCGTACATGCTGGCCCCCTCGCTGCACTCGGCAGCCGAGCTCAGGGTCGGGCTGGCGGGCACGGCGGCTGCACAGCCCCCAACCCTCCCCAGCCCCAGCCTCCGACCCGGGCTGCCGGCCACCCCCTCCCGCCTCAGCCGGCCGTCCTCCTCCTCCTCCTCCTCTCGGAGCTGCTCCTCCAATTCCTCCTCCTCCAGTTCCTCCTCCTCCTCCTCGCTGGGCGCGCGGCTCCGGACACTGACGCTCAGGCTGCCAGCCCTGCCGTGGCCGTGGCCGTGACTACTGCCGGTCATGCCGCTGTTCCTGCCGCCGCCGCCGCCGCCGTGGCTGCCGGACACCGAGTCCTCGGGGTCGCCCGATGCTTTGCAATAAACTCTGTGAGGTTTGAGTTTGCCGCCGCCGCCGTGGTGGCCGCTGTTGCTGTTACAGCGCTTGCCGGAACTTTTCGTGTTCTTCTGACTCTTATCCGGAGTGGGGCTCGGCCCCTGCCCCTGCTGCTGGTGTTGTTGTTGTTGTTGTTGTCCCTGCTGTTTGCCCGACTCCGTTTTGGGTTTTTTCCTGGGTCTGTACTTGTAGTCGGGGTAGTCTGCGATGTGCTTGAGCCGCAGTCTCTCCGCCTCCCGGATGAACGGGATCTTCTCGCTGTCCTTCAGCATTTTCCAGCGTTTGCCCAAACGCTTGGAGATCTCGGCGTTGTGCATGTCCGGAGACTGCTCCATGATCTTCCTCCTCTCGATCTTGGACCAGACCATGAACGCGTTCATGGGCCGTTTGATGTGCCCGGTGGCTGTCTTGCACCAGTCCGGGTCCCTCTCGTCCACCCCATCGCAGGTGGGAGAGGGGCTGCAAGCGATAAACTCGCTCTCGTCGCTGTCCGTGGCTTCTCTCGACAAAATGCTCTCGGTCTCCACGCCGGCACTTTCCTGAACCATCTTCTCCTCCACTTTCGTGCGAAGGTTTGCAATGTCCCAACGTTATGCACCCACCGACCCACTCACCCACCCACTCACTCACTCACGGTCTCACTCACTCACACTGACACACACCGTCTGGACTGTGTGAATGAACACACTGTGTGGTTCTTGTCCTTTCTCTCTGTCTCTCTCGTCCACCAGTAACTTGTATCTCATCCACACGCGATCGCTCTTCTCTTCTCCTCCTCCTATGCCTCTCCCTTCCCTCTCTCTTTACTCCTCTATGTTTTTTTTGCCAAAGTTGTTGCACCTTCTCAACTAGTTATTATCTTTTTCACGCAGGCAACGTCACCTCACCAGTGGCCAATGGTTTCTCGCTCCCCTCCCCTTGCAAGAGGGAGTGGAAGGAGAGAGAGAGAGAGAAGATTGAGAGAGAAAATCTTTAACCCTTCCCTTCCCACCACAATCATCTGCTCCCGCGTTATAAATACCATCGGATCCACTAGAGAGTCAACCTTTCCAATGAAAAATATTCTCCCCCCCCACCCTTCTCCGTTGAGGGGAGAGGAGAGGAGGGGAGGGGAGGGGATGGTGGCTTTAAATCTGTGTGCTCTCACCCACACGACTGATAGATATCTTCAGACACAGAGAACGACCTCAAGTTTATCTCAATGCCCACAACCTAACTGGAGATGGCGCCTCGACACAGCAGTCAAATGTCCTCTCTCTCTCATACTCTCTTTCTCTCTACAACAGCTTTTAGGCTGAATCTTCAACTGCAAATCCAAACGCTTTACAGTAACACACAGGACACACTGCTCTAGCATTTTACAGTTTGGTTAGATTGAGGCATCTATCCTGTTCATTCTTTTTTTTGTGTGTGTGGGGGGAGGGTTTGTTGAGAGAACAAAAAGTCACAGTTTATTACACAAAACCAAATAAAACGAGGTAACAAGTCTGGCTCTGGCCTCCTGTTTGTCCCTTGTCCCCTCCACTCCACCATCGGCAACCGTGCTTTCAGCCACTCTGCCCCAAAGCTTTGGAAGGCTCTCCCCCAATCCTTGCCCCTTCTCCTTTAGATCACGACAAAAGACCTTCCTCTTCGACCGTGCTTACGGTCATGTCTTCTCACCACCCCCCCGCCCCCAGCTCGGCGGTAGCCACAGTTAAGCTCTCCGAGACACTGCCCTACGTGACGTGTGTTATATGAATGCAAGTTATCGTTATTATCTTTCTCATGTCTAATAATAATCCTTGCATTTGATATAGCGTCTTATCACGTCTTCTAGACGTCTCAAAGAGCTTCACAGAATATTACTTTCTCTTCGACCGCGCCTTTGGTCACCTTTCTATCCCTGCCCCTGTCTCGGTCTCGGTCTCCACTACTGTGGAGGACGCTATATAAATCAAAGTTGTTTTTGTTACTGTAAAGCGAATTGACTAATATTTGTGGGCGAAATGTGGCAGCCAATTGCGCACAGCAGTGTCCCACAAACAGTCATGGATTGAAATGAACAATTCATTATTTTTTTAGAGATTATTAGGCGTGTGGAGTAAGGAGGCTTGCCCAAGATTTTGCTCATTTTGGAATCAAACCCAGGTTCTCTTACTTACAAGGTGAGTGCTCTTAACTGTTGAGCTACAGGACATCCGATGTCTAAAATATTCTCCCAGCGCAGACAACACACATAAAGTTTTATTTGGGATCAGAACTGGACTAATGGCACACTTTTATTTGTTTACATGTGGTGGGTTGCACAGGCTCTGCTTGTCAACATGTTCTTCTGACCTTAACTTTTGAAAACTAAGATGGAGGAGGGGAAAGCAAAAATGTGAAATCGAATTAAAAGCCAATTTTGTCTGCACCATAATTCCTGCATTTTTTCCCATTGGATTATATTAGTGGAAGTGAAGGGAGCGTTCCCATGACCCTGGTTTAAACTATTAAGTTAGATATGGAAGTTGTGCCTATAGTCAATCTCAGGAAGGCACAGTTATTATACTTGCTCTTCTGTCAGTTCCTGCTGATTGTCTCCAAAACTGAACTTCCCTGAAATAGCCGAAATATTTTTGTCGTACACACACAAACACACACACACACACACACACACACATACATTTGGGTTTTTGATGAAAACAACAGTTCTTTTAAAAAAAAGACTGCTGTTTAACTGATAAAACCATATTTCATGACTAACACCACCCAACCATGTCTCACTCACAAAATATACAGTCAATTCACGTTATTGTATATTCTATGAAGCGATTTGAGATGTCTCACTGATGTGATAAAGTTGCTATATCAAATGTAAGATTATTGTTCTCATTATTAAAGTGCTCTGAGACATTACGTTTTACGTACAGGACATTATACATAAACTCAAGTAGCTGTTGTGCCTCTATTTTTGATTTTGTAGCAAGCTGAGCAATATTTCAGAATTAAGGGCACATCAACAGAGAAAATACAGTGAATTTAATTGGAAGTGAAAATATTTCTTATACATTTCAGCCGTTGGTACAGTGATTGTACATGCAGATTGAAACACTTTCTCAATTTCAGCAGCATTGTTGGGTGCCACAGTAGACAGAATTACCTCTGACTTGCCTGGTGTAACCTTATTAGTTGGAAATATGTACAAGATGAAAAGAGAAATTTGTTGGCAAGCATTGAGGTACTGATTAAAGATAAAGCACAAGAAATTTCTCCTTATTCCGTGATGCAAGAGCGAAGCATTCCATCCGATTTTTAATTGTTTAGAAAATGCATCCATCAGAATAGCAGCCTGGTAGCACAGTCTGTGGAGAGCAAACTTGCCAACCAGATGGTTACAGGTTTCAGTCCCAGAACAGCCTGTCTGTCACTCAAGCTCAAATATCGCTGCTTGAGAGTGACTTTTTTTTCACACTGGATGGAGTGTAATGTTATAGCAGGATGCACTATCGTGGAGGGGGAGGGGCAGTCGACGAGAGAGGCCAAAGAGGCCTGCTGGAGTGAACCCATTCCACGTCTGACATCCTTTGTGATCATGCTGTGGCAGTGATCACTGAGAACTGTGTGGCACATAACATCTCGCACTGTGAGGGCGAGGTGGGGGAGGCTGTGTTTGGGAGACAGCTCCAGTGAGAAAAGAACAAATAGGAGGAAAAAGTAAAATCAAATAGCTACAAGGTTTTAAAACAGAAACAAATTTAATGGTAAATCAACTTTGGGTGAACATTGTCTATCCTTGACATGTTAAACTGCCTGCTATTTTATCTTGAAAGCAGAAGAGTGAATTTTAATGAGTATTGTGTTAACAGTTTATCATACAGAGCAATTCACTGGATATATGCTCACAATAATATTAGCTACAGATGAGAGAGCATACATTTTCAAAATGCTGTACTTTATTCTTTCTTCAAAACTACAACATACAAAAAAGTACCAATGTTAATTTGAGGTTAAAAGTGATATATTATTTATTTAGACTCATTAGGAAGGAGACACTATCATTCCTTGTCTGTGAATCAGAAGGATTGTGGATTCAAGCTCACATTGAACCTTGATTGCACTGTAAATAAATAATAATTATTGTATTCAATGCTGCCTTTCACATCAGTAGGGAATCTCAAAGAACTTCACACTTTTAAATGTTGTGATTGTGTATTTTGTAGATGAACACAACTCATGAAAACACATATATGTCCCACAAATAGCCATGAAGTGAATGATTATTTTATCTGGGGAATTGTTGACCACATCACTGGGAGAAGATCCCTCCTCTTTTCAAATAGTGCCATGAAGCCTTTAACATCCACCTGAACAGTAAGTCAGAGAGTTAATGTCTCATCCAAAGGACGACACCTTCAAAATGCAGCAAACCTCAGCGATGCATTGGAATGTCAGCCTCGACGGTATGAGCTTAAAATTCTGGCATGGAGCATGAATGCACAACTGACTTCTAACTTAGAGGTGAAAGTGCTACCAACTGAGCCAGTCTGTCACCTGTAACTCTAGGGCTACATTGTCACATGCAATCTTTCAGATGAGATATGATAAGATATTCAGATAACACATCTGTTGGTTTAGGTGGACTTTTCACAATCTCGTGACACTGATTGAAAATGAAGGGAATTTCTCCCAGTGTCTTGGTCAACAATCGATAAGTTGAATGTTTACCCTGTGGCTGTTTGTGAAGCTTTCCTAAGTGTGTTCCTGAAACAACAACAACAAAATTACATTTACAGAGCGCCTTTCACGACAGGAGGACGTCCCAACTGAAAATACATTTCCTAGAGTTGGCAGTAATAAATTAAAGCTCAACATGGTAAATAATGAAATTTTTTTCATTAAGGGTGAATGAATACTTGTAATAGTCCAGGCAACTGCTTCCACTTTGAAATGAAAAACTAGTTGCTAGTTACTGTCAATTGGAGTCCCGTAGCTCAGTGGTTAGAGCACTTGCCTTACAAGTGCGAGACCTTGGTTCAATTCTAGGCAGGGTGAAACATTTGGCAAATTTCCTTACTCCACACACCTAATAATAATCCCTCAAAAAAAATTGGTCATTTTCAATCCACGACTCTTTGTGGGACATTGCTCTGTGCAATTGGCTGCCGCACATGAAATATACAGTCAATTCACTTTGCAGTATATTCTGTGAAGTGCTTTGAGATATCTAGAAGATGTGAAAATGGTATACTAAATGCAAGAATTGTTATTATTAATTTCCTGATCATCGGCAGCCGGTCGTATAACCTTTCTGCCCCCACTCTTTGGAATTCCATCCCATAATCCCTTCGCTATGCTCCTGCCTTTGCCTCTTTCAAGCCCAACTCAAGACCCTACTTTACGACCGTGCCTTCAGCTGCCCACCTACCTCTCTCCCTTCCCTCATTCCAACACTCGGGTTCACCTAACCCCAGGCTCAGGTTCTGACCCCTGACCGTTCAGCACCTTGCGACGTCCTCCCAATGTGAAAGTCACTCTACAAATGTAATTTTGTTGCTGTTGTTGTTGATCAAGCCTTGGGGATATACACTGAGTGTTTCCACATTATAAAGCAGATTCACTTATTGCGCTGTTTGGAGTGTGAAACCTACATTTACTTTTCCAAAATATCCAAAATTCAAGAGCTTTGGCCTCCATCCTTAGAAGCACAGTGCACTGAAAGTCAAGTAGTCACTTGAGGACGCTGAAATCAGTAGTTTTGGCTTTGGGTTTTCTTGCCATTGGTTTGTCTTTCTGCGCACATAGTGAATGTTTAAGCGCTGACCAGCAATAATGAGCAATTTAGCAGCACACCACCCCGAAACTGCGTTATATTGGGATTAACAGCACATTGGGACATCTATCTGACATGAAAGGCTATATAGATGTAAAAGTGCTGTTATTCAAACAGGGCTGTACTGGTATCAAAATGTCATCCGACTTATGCACCCAACTGTACTGCAGAGAGCTGTCATGTCCCACATTTATTTGGAACAATTCTTGTTTGCGAAAACAAAGCTAGCGAGGACTCAGTGCTGTAACTCCAAAAAACAGTGACTGGATTGTAAACCCACAGTGAAATCAAAAGTATGTTGGGATCATTGGAACAAGTGTTTTATACCCAGTTTCACCAGTTACAGCGGAATGGAATCGTAAAACCTTGGCCCTAAAAAGAAACAAAAGAAGCAAATAATATGAACATGCTGAAAGTGTCAGTAATTTCACAGTAGTTAACACTTTGATCACTTCAAATGCAGACTCTTGCTTCTATAGTGGCTCAGCTATACCTGGTGTTGGCTTGTGATGCAGTTTCCCCTCCCCCCACCCACCAATGCTGTTGCTATGGTGTGCTGCTGGGATCCAAGTGACCGTAAATTTCATAGTGACATTCTGGGGCAGAGGCCAATTATGATATAAGCCAGTAATTTTGGTCATCTTGAGAATGAGTGCTTATGTTTCAGCCTATGCCTGTGAGCAAGGTTGGTGAAACCTCAGTGAGTGATATTGGTGTGGACAGCACACTTGGGTGTAACGTATATGGAGGATTGTTTTTTGCCACGTTTTTGTTTCTTTTTCACGGATTTTCTTCGATCTCACACCTTATTCTTGGAAGAGACAATGGTAACTCTGGCTTTTTAGTAAGGCTACTAAGGAGTCACAGGGAAATGATAATAATAATCATTGCATTTGATACAATGCTTTTCATGTCTTCTAGACATCTTCACAGAATATACTGTAAAGTGAATTGACTATATTTGTGAGTGAAACACAGCAGCCAATTGCGGACAGCTGTGTCCCACAAACAGTTGTGGATTGAAAATGACAAATTTATTGTAGCTTTTTTTAATGGACGGATTATTATTAGGTGTAAGGAAACTTGCCCAAGGTTTCACCCCAACCTGCCCAGAGAATGAGAGGGTGAGAGAAGCTTCCCTCTTTCTCCCTTCCTCTTTGACATTATTTAGCTTCTATTTGAAGCTACAAGAGGCATTAGTTCCAAACGTTGAACCCTGTTGGCATTTGGGTGTTGTGGTAGATGCCAATGTTTGCTTGACCACTGTCTTGTGAGAAGAAGCCAAGGGCACTTTGTTCTCTCTTCAAAGACAGCAAAGTTCCAATTGAGGTTAAGCTTGTGGCGTATACGATTTGTGTACTGTTCTCCTTCATGGTTGAGAGCAACTGGGTATGCAGTGGAGGGGGCTTCTTCAGCCTGTTTGTGGAGTCCACAGTCAAGCAGTGAAGTGACATTGTGATCAAAAGGGGAATTGACTGCAGGGCAGAAGCTTTCCGGCCTTAACTGATCTGTTGCTGAGTACCTCAAAGGTGCGAATGGATCAACATTCTGTGTCTAGAATGGAATGCAGTGACGCATCCTGCTTACGTAACCATGGAAAATATCAGGTGTAAATTGGTAAGAGCTAAGGCTTGGAAACCAGGAATTTTGTATTGAAAGAGTTTAATCAACTAAACCTGCATGGCTTGCCATTGAGAGCAGAGTCTGGCAAGCTTCCCACTGCCTGTCCTGCTCGGCGCATCCTGTATATTAGGGCTTTGGCTTACAGGATTAACAGGAGCTGAGTGGTAAGAGTCCCTGCTTCTAGTAAGTCCTGCCAATGAGCCAGCTGTCTGTTTGTCATCAGCAGTACCCTGAAGTACCGTGGACCTACTGGCTCAGAAACCCGACTACCGAGACCGCCCTAGAGAGTTGATTCAATTTCAACATTTCGCTGCCAAGAAGTCAGCTCAGCTCCAAGGAGACCCTGCGCTGACCTCCCCTCTGAAGAGGGTCTTTACTTGAAAGCAAGTCAGAAATTTCAATTGTTTCCCACAACTGTACTGTGGCAGTTTTTGGCATCCTTACCCTTAGACTTGTGTGCCTTTTCTCGTTATATTAATATTGTGTGTAGATGGGAGAAATCTACAATAAAAACTTTGCATGCAACAACTTAAAAGTACAAAGTAATTTTCAAAAATGGGCATTTAAAGTCAGTAAAGTAGGAGTAACTTCCATTTTTATTGCACCTCCTCACGTCAAAACACTTCACCAGTAATTACTGTCAAATGTAGTGACTGCTTTTTCGTAGACCAACATGACAGCATTTTGTCCCAGCAAGGTTCCAGGAACAGCATGAATCAGCATAGCCTTTTATGAATTAATCATTCCTCTGTAGGATTGTTGGCCGGGATACCTGGAGAAATGTGATTAATGTTGTGGTATGTTTTTTGTGTCCACCTGAGCAGGGTGAGAAGCACTCAATTTAAAGTCATATCCTTGAGACAGCATCTCTGAAAATGCATATTGCCCTTGCTACATGATAATGTGAGCTTGATTGACTCCAAGTCCCAATGTGGGACACAACCATTTGACTCAGATACAACAAGGCCACAAATGGAATCAAGGTAAGAGTGAGGATAGTAACATTATGGGAAAATCTTGGTTTCATTCTTAGTTTAAAATGCCGCTGTGCAATTTGCTGCCACCTCCAATGACGAAGATAAACATGAATTTGCATTTTTAGAGCATTTGAAATATCAAAGTGTCTCAAAGTGCTTAACGACAATGACTATTAAGTGCAGTGACAGGTTCTTTAAAGACCAACACTAGTAGATAATGTGAATTATGTAATATTTTGATCTGTTTAGATGTGCATGGGGTAAAATTCCACTTGGTCTAGATTTACTAATTTTATGTCCAATTTCAGAATATCCAGAATTTAGCAAATTATTGAATTCAATGTTAACTCCAAAGTGTTTTTTTGTACTATCAAAAGAAACTTACAGAAAACCAACTATAAATTTAAGGCTGTATTTAAGATTTTTCAGATTCTATACCCTGGAATGTTACCCGCTTCAGTTTATTGTTCTTCTGAAGATACAGAATAATCCCATTTTGCGCCTTTAGTCCCAACCAGCCTCCAATAGTTCACCCAAGTGATCTTTTGTCATGCATGAGCCGAGACAGTGAGTGCCTTTAAGTTATTCAACCATATCAGGACATCACAATTGTAAATGGACTACTTTAACACATCTATATTGGAACGGTCCAGCAATTCTTATCAGAATGCATTGTCTACAGGTGCCCTAATGGATAAGGTAAGGCCTATCTAAACAAACAGGAGAGGCTTGACAGACAGACAGCTCTCTCAATGGCAAGTTACAGAAATAATAATCCTTTGTTTGATATACTGCTTTTCACGGTTCTGGATATCTCAAAGCGCTTCACAGAATATACTGTAAAGTGAATTGACTATATTTGTGAGCGAAACACAGTAGTCAATTACGCACAGCAGTGTCCCATGAACAGTCATGAATTAAAATGACCATTTTTATTATTTTTTGTGGAGGTTATGTGGTTTTAGTTGGTTGAATTCCAGCGTACCCCAACCAACACTCTGGGATTCCTAAACCAATAAACACCTCGTACTCTAGATTTAGGTAAAGTAGAATCCATCAACAACAGCAACAACATCAACAATGGCTTGCATTTATACATTATACCGTCTGCCAGGCAAGGTAACATCCCAGAGTGCTTGCCAGTGGTGGGGCACGACATCGAGCTGGGGGGAGCAGGATGTGACAGTAGACACGATTGAATAGGAAGGTATTCAGGATCAAGAGGATGGAGAAGTAAGGAACAAGGCAGAGGAATAGAGAAAGAATGTTCCAACATTTCGGGATGTAGTGGCTGAAAGTGTGGCTACCAACAGAGTACAACAACAACAACATTGTTGAGTAAATTGTTGAGTAAAAAGAGTAAATGAGTGCAAGAGGGACATGCAGAAGGCTGGAACCAGTCGAGCTGAGGTAGCAGGTAGCACCTTATTCTGAGGGTGTGCATTTACAAGATTTGAAAGATGTATAGCACGGGTACTTACCTCTTGGCTCAACTGATCCGTGCCAGTGTTTATGCTCCACACAAGTCTCCATCCACTCCTTCCCATACCCTTCTATTCCCTTCTCCCTCACATAAACATTTATCTTCCTCTTGAATGCAACTGTACTATCTCATTCAATCACTGCTTCAGGCAATGAGTTGCACAATCTCACTACCCTCTGCGTCAAGTAATTCCTCCTAAATTATCTTTTAGATCCTCAATCTCAGGGTCGAGTTTTCATACTGTGGTGACTGAAAGGATCTGGAGCGACTGGAGTCGTGGAGCTCAGTGGTTGGAACACTTGCCTTACAAGCGAGAGACCTGTATTCAAATCCCAGCAGGGCAAAACCTTGGGCAAGTTTAGTTACTCCACACATCTGATAATAATCTCTCGAAAATAAATAAATAAATTGGTAATTGTAATCCGAGTGTTTCTGAGATACTGCTGTCCGCAATTAGCTGCCATGTTTTGCCCATTTACAGAGAGTCAATTAACTTTACAGTATATTCTGTGATGCGCTTTGAGACTTCTAGAAGACATGAAGAGCACTATAACAAATGCAAGGATTATTATTATTATTAAAGCTATGTTACAACAAAATTTTACAAACAACAAAATTACATTTGTAGAGCTCCATTCATGTTGGGAGAATGTCCCAAGGCGCTGGCTCCAATATGAAGTTTGTACTCTGTTTACATTTATTCCTGTGTTGTAGAAATTTGAAATTTCACTACAAAATTATCTGTGTCAAGAGTTACACTGACATTTAATGAAACTACCAGGTAAGCCAATGTAGTAGTTGATCTGCATCAATAATAATAATACCCCTTGCAGTTGATATCGACCCTTATCACATCTTTGAGACATCCCAAAGCACTTCACAGAATTATTGTGTAAAGTTAATTGACTGTATGTTTTGTGGGTGAAACACAGCAGCCAATTGCATACAGCTGTGTCCCCCAAACAGTCATGGCTGGAAGTGAATAATTAAAAAAAAAATTCTGATGAAATTATTAGCCTTGAAAATGCAATCTGCCAATCGACTAAGAACTGGGTTCCTGCATACTGCAAGGTAAACAGAAGTATGTAAAGAAACTTTCTGAACATTTTGGCCTGCAGGTCGCCCACTTGCGATGCATGTACTTTAACCACTGAGCTACATAACTCCACAATATCCTACGAATAACAATGGGATCTCTGTTTTGGTCAATTTAGATAAAGGTAAAATATCAAGCGGAATAGAACTCTTTGAAATGGTGCCAAGTTAAACATTTATCTTGGCTATATTTTGTTTTACAATACAACAAATGTACATTTATATAACAACAACAGAAAATTACATTGTATAGCGCTTTTCATATCTGGAGGACATCCCAAGGCACTGGTCAGTCAATGTTTCAGACCCGAGTTGGGGTCAGGATCGGGGATGTTGGAGGGAAAGAAGGGGATTTGGGGTGACCAATGGGACTGTCGAAGAGCGGGGGGTTTTGTGGCGGGACTTGAAGGAGGCTAGGGAGGGGCGAGGTGGAGGGACTGTGGGATGGAATTCCTGAGGTTAGGGGCAAAGTAGCTGAAGGCTCGCCCACCGATGGTCGAGCGGATGGGTCAGGGGAGATGGAGTAGGCCAGAGCCTGCTGAGCAGAGGGAGCAGGCAGGTTGGTAGAGGGTTAGGAGATCACAAAGGTAGGTTGGGGCGATGGCAAGGAGGGGTTTAAAGATGAGGACCAGGATCTTAAATTGAATCCTCTGGGTGCTGGAGTCAATGGAGTCGGGCGAGGATGGGGTAGATGGGGTCATGGAGCTTGGAGCAGTAGAAGACAAGGGCCACAGAATTCTGGATGATCCCAGCCTACATAGCACCTTTCATCTACAAATATACAGGGAGCTAGTAACAGAACTAGCACAATGGTTCCAATGGCATTCTATGCTATAAACTTTACATGATTCTATTGTATTCTATGCTTTGATGACTTGCGGTGTTAAGACTACGCTATTTCTTTATCTGGATCATGTTTTCTGGGCTCATGTTCATAAAAAGAGTAGCGTTCAAAGCAAACCAGCTGAAACAGAACAATAATCTTGGCAAATTCAGACAGGCTCATCTCCTCCTGGTTTGAGTCATACACCAACTAGACTCTTGTGGTGGTTTCAAGTGTTCTCATCCTTTCCTGTGTCATTTGAAGGCATCGCTTTATGGTGGGCTTTAATTACTGTTAATTTTGTCTGAAACTCCCTAGTAGTCTTTACAAAGCTAAGCAGCCTAAGCTCTGTAGATGACACGCAGTCTTGGCATGCACTTATGGGGAGACTGGATCCGTCATGCAAGGAAGATTTATCAGTAGCTAATTAACATTGCTTTGAATTTTGGATTATTTGAGTATTGCAAGGCATTTCTCTATATCCAAAATGAATCTGATTCCTCCTCCCACAGTATATACTTATACCTGAGCCCTATATTACACAAGCAGTATTCAATGTTCTGTATAATGCTGTTTAGGTTTGAGATGAGTGGAAGGCTAACAGAGATCTGAACGAGAATGGTTGCACCGCACTTAATTTGAGTCCATTCGCTTCGGAGGTGGTTTTAAATCAGGGTCAGGAAGTGGCAGTTTTTAATCCAATCTGATAGCAAAGAAAATTAGTTTGGTCATCCACACAGTAGATCTGCCTTAATTATACTGAATCCAGGACTCAGTCTATCGAATGATGAGAGTAGATTAGTGGAGCAATTCTAGCTATCCTGGGTTCTCCCAGCAAGGCAGCTACCCAATAAACTTGGATTTTGTTTTCTTTTGTAGGTTTGTGCACATTGCTTATGCCTGTATAGAAATACAGGTGAAAAAGACAGTTGCATAACAGATTCAGTGATTCATTCAGTAATTAATTCAGTGATTGAATATTAATTCGGGATTTAGAATAATATCAAAATTTACTTTCTCTCATCCTGTCTGCTCATTGTTCAGCACCATCTTTCTGAAGCCTCCTTGAATGAGATATTAAACCAAGGTCAAAATGCAAGGATTATTAAGGTCTCATCTGCTTGCTCAGGTGAAAGTTAAAGATCCTATGGCACCATTTGAAAAGAGAAGGGAGTTTCTCTCAGTGTCTAGCTCAACAATCCCTAAGATAAAATTGATCATTCATAGCTGTGGTACACTATCCAGGCACACACATGACCAACTTGGACAAAATGCTGGGGAGTGGCTGGTAACTATGGAATTAAGCTATGGAATACATTCAGGAGATGATAATGGAAGGGCGGGGGGTGGTGGTGAGGAAGGAAGAAAACTGAAAATGTTTGGAGAAATGATCCCAAGTCAATGTAATCACAGAAGAAAATTGGGTTATTGAAAGAAACATTTGGACTGAAATCTACTGCCAGCTTCTCTGGCCAATATCCAAATAGTGCTATCTTGCTAGTTTAACCAATTACACAGTGATTTAGTGTTCAGAATTTAGATGCCGGATATTACAGGTGGAAGGTCAGATCATGGCCTATTCTATCCTCTAGTGTATTGGTTAGAATACATGCCTTGCAAGCAAGACCATCCAAATGTGATTCCAAGCCAGGGTAAAACCTTAGGCAAGTTTCCTTCTTTCACATGCCTCTGTTTACCAAGAAGAAATAGCAAACCAGTTGTTAGTCCATTGACAGATCACTTTTCAGAGGTGAAAATCCCTTAAAAATATTTGGATCACTTAATCCATGATTGCTTGGAAGACACTGCTGTGCACAATTGGCTGTCACATTTCACCCACAAGATATACAGTCAAACCAAGTTTGTAGTATTTTGTGAAGCACTTTGAGATGTATGAATAGTGTAATAAGACACTATATCAAATGCAACAAGAACAACAACATTACATTTATAGAGTGTCTTTCATATTGGGAGGATGTCTCAAAACGTTGAACAGTTAGGTCGAGACCCGAGCGGGGGGGGGGGGGGGTGGGGGGGTAGGGGGGGGGGGAGGGAGGGTCGGGGTAGGGATATGGGGAAGGAGAGTACGAAACAGGGGAGAGTTAGGGGGGCAGCAGAAGGCACGGTCAAAGAGGAAGGAGGCCTTGAAGGAGGAAAGGGAGGAAGCAAGGCAAAGGGATTGCGGGATGGAGTTCTAGAGTGTGGGGGCGGAGAGGCTGAAAGCCCTGGTAGGGCGGTTCGGGCAGGGGACATGGAGCAGGCCAGAGCGTGCGGAATGGAGGGGACGGGCAGGCTGACAGGGAGACAGCAGGTCAGAGAGATAAGCGGGGGCAAGGCCGTGAATAGCTTTGAAAGTGAAGACGAGTGAGAAAGGGAGAAATGCAAGGATGAAAGTGCTACTAACTGATTTATAGAGATTATTGTAGGGATATGAGTGCTTCTAATTGATTTAGGCCAAGATACACATTGAGCCCAGTGCAGTTGTAACCAATGTCCATACAGGTATATGACATCAGCTGTGACCATGGGACCGCATGGGACAGCCAGGAGTACAAATTGATTTTGTCCATAATAATACTAACCCTTATCCATTGCTCACAGAATTGTCCATTCATGGTCGGTCTGGCCAATCAATTCTAATATAATAATCCTTACATTTGATACGTTTGACAGTATATTCTGTGAAGTGCTTTGAGATGTCTAGAAGACCTAAAAAGCACTACATCAAATGCAAGGATTATTATTACGTAACAACTCTGTTGAAATATCATAGGTCATTGTTATCAAGTGCAGTGACAACATTTACAACACAACAATTAATATTTACACAGTGCCTTTCATATCAGTAATGTGTCTCCAAAGCTTCATGCAACCACAACAACAACTTATATACTGCCCTCCACGCCGGGCAGCATCACAGGGCACTTAGCTGCTTATGTACCTGAGCTGTGGGAGGGGGAGGGGACAAGTGACCGTAAACACACTTGAAAAAATATATCTATACGCTGGCTTTAAAGATGGGGGTGGAGGGGTGGGAAGTCTGGCAGTACTTTTCACCAAGAGATATTTGGTGTGGCCTTCCTGCCTTCAGGAACCTTGGGTGGGAGAATCTATGCCCTAGCATTGTTACACACTGAGTATGAATTAATTGTTTAAGTCGAATGTGAAAATAAAGTAATTTCTGCACTGCTCTGTTCGTCGCTCCGCGTAAAATAAAAATACGTCATTTTCTCATACTTCTCACAGAAATGTTGTAGTGCAATAAGCTCCATGCTTATGTTGAGCATTCACATGTGTTAATATTCAAGCACAATCACAGCAACTCCAGCAGTTACCCCCAACACACACTCTGGGGTCCCCAAGCCTTAGCTCTTGCCAACCTGTGCCTAATACTTTCCGGAATTAGGTAAGCAGGATGCGTCCCTCCGGGGAGAGAGTGCACTCTCCATTCCAACAATCTATCTCTGGGATTTCCATATGTAAGTGGGATATATGGAAATCTCTGCTTCTCCCCACTGTGGTTGTGTTGTAAGTTCCACGCTTGTGTTGAATATTCGCATGTGTTAATATTTAGGCACAATCACAGTGACTTGGGAGATGGCTGTTAATAAGAGAGGGTTCTATTGCTGCTCCAATTAAGATTTAAAGCAATAACTCCCCCCACTGGAATGCTGGTGGCTAGAAATCCCTGTGAGGCCAGTATAAATGGCTGTAGCTGGACCCCCTGTGAATTGAAGTGGGGGTGCTGGGGGGGAGGTGACTAAATGTGGCTCATTTGCTGGACTGCTAATTTAATGCCTCCTGACAAACTAACTGACTATGGACAATGCTCAGTATAATAACATTGCAACACTTGGCAGTAATTACTTGTGAAGTAGTTTCAGATGTTTTGATGTAATAAAGGTGCCGTAATAGCATCTAAGGATAAAACATGAGGCAAATCTCAAAGGCTACTGGCCAGAGCCCCAGGAAAAACTTATTTATGTTTGCAAATTGTATCATGGGATCTTTAACATACGCTTGCAATTGGACAGACAGGAGTTCCCTTTTTCACATTTCATCCAAAAGACTAATCTATATATTTGATAGAATGCCTTTCATGTTGGGATGGGGCCTCAAAGTGCTTCACAGGATATACTGTACTGTAATATGTTAGTACTGTGATTGTATGTTTTGTCAGCAAACACAGCAGGCAATTTGTGCACAGCAATGTCCACACAAATTGAATGACTAGTTTTATTTGGGGAATTGTTAGCCAGAACATTGGGAGAAACATTCTTCTCCTGCATCCTAAGAACAAACAGGTGGCTTGAACCTAAAAGCTTCTGCCTCAGTGACGAAAATGGTACTAAAGGAGATAAACTGATACATGGGGTAAAGCTGAACCTTTATTTTCTTTGTAATTTTTCTTGAGTCTAATCCCCTGATACATTACACATCAGAGGGTACATCAGGTTGCAGAATAATAGGTAATAATCCTCCCATTGTACAAGCTATTGCCAACCTACATAAACTAAAGATACATAATAACAAGCAAAATAATCCTCAACACATATTATCTAGACATGTCCATGAAGAATGGGCATATTGGCAAAGTACTGTACTGATGATTGCTAAATATAGCCATCAGAAATGTAGTCCAATATGATTTACACAACAATCACGACAATACATTTACACTTGTATAGTATCTTTCACATTGTGCCATTGACACACAGCTCACCAACTGGTTCTATCCTTCTGCCTTGCCCCTCTCTACCAGTTTTCAGATCTTATCTGCAGACTTTACTTTCCTACCATAATAAATAATAACAATAATCATAATCCTGGCATTTGATAGAGTGCTATTCACATCATACAGATGTCTCAAACCGCTTCACAGAATATACTGTAAAGTGAATTGACTGCATATTTTAGCGTTTTTGTGAAAGTTACCAAGGTTTCGCCCTACCAGGAATGAACTCCAAGTCTCCCGCTTGAGAGGCTCCGATTACTCCATAAGGAATGGAGCTACAAGACTGTACCGACAGTCACCTCATCTTTCTTCCCCGAACGGCACCAAAGTCAACCATTGTTCAGCAAACTGAGAACCAACCTGTGTCAAGAGTTCTATGTAAAGGCAAGTTGTTGTTCAGGTTTCAGAGCAGTGTTGTAGAGGTCTGAGCAGGTTTCTTCACCATGCTTTCAGTTCAGTTGCTTGACATGGGTATTGGGGGAAGGGAAAGGAAACAAGTAGGGGAAAGACCAAGAAAGAGAATGAATAAATGTTCTATATATTTGATGAGTCCAGGGATATAGAAAGACAGCACTTTCATCTGGCTTGTGTTAAACATCATTAACTACTTTTTCCCTAAGGTGGAGAAGCTCTCAACAAAAAAAACCATTGACTTTATTGATATTGCATTTTTTTGTGCTGAGGGCAAGGGGTTAATGGAACATTCCTATGGAAAAAAAGCTGAAGTACAGTATATGGTGGCTTCTGACCTCCCTCACAAATCAGTATTCTTGTTCTTGGGGGAGGTTTGCTGGAGAATGGGGCAAACGTCGCTTTTGTGTAGATTCAGCTCATTCCAGGAAACATTTCCTCATGTTGTAACAGCCATTTTATAACTCATTGATGTGCTACAGTTTAAGAACTGGAGAGTTTCAGTTTACGCCACTTTGTGAAAATGGTGTAAAGGAAAACAGCTCGGACATATGGCAGCCATCATTGTGGAGACTCTTTTAAAACCTGATCCAAGCCCCATTGAAGCTTTGTGGTTTTACCTGGTTAGACTACAGTAGTTCCCAACTAACATTCTGGGGTCTCCAAGCCTTGGCTGTTGCCAACCTGCGCTTAATACTTTCTGGAATTAGGAAAGAAGGAAGCTTCCCTCTGGTAGAGAGTGCACATTCCATTCCAACAATCTATCTCTGCGATTTCAATGTAAGAAAGATACATAGAATTCTCAGTTTGGTTACTCTTAAGCATAGTGATGGGTTTCCACATATATAAGACATCCAGCTGACCAAAAAATAGTCCTTGAACATAACACCAAATCATATCAAATTCAGATCACTTTTTCAATGTACTTGAGGCGTGCTATACCAGCTAAGTGCCTATGTCATTTGAAGCTTGCATCCACTTCAAATAGCATAAGCCGTTTCAAGTGAATGTTTTACTTTACATTGTACTCATCTACAATTTGCACATTTCAGTTTGGTTACAGCCGGCAGAACAAACAGCAGCTGAATAGAAAAATTTGGATTCTGAAGTGTTCTTTTAATTCGCTGCGACATTTATTTTCCGATGCTTGAAAAAAAATCCCCTCAATAAAAAATAAGCTTTGTCCATATCCAAGCTACAAGTTGAACACAATCATTTCCCCACTAAACTGTATTTAAAGCCAGCTGATAACTGAAATAAAATATGACTTCTCTCGGTGCCAAACAAAGCCAGGGTGCAGATTAAATCTTTCATTGTACAGAATGTCTGATTTGAGCTGTTGTGTGGAGGTGCCACACTTTCCAAAGGAGGAATGGAGGAAAGAAGAATAAATAATCTTGTTTCATTTACCAATATTAATAACAACAACCATGCATTCATTTGATATAGTTCCTTATGTTGTTGAGACGTCTCAAAGGGCTTCACACTTTATACTGTAAAGTGGATCAGCACCTTGGGATAAATAGATTACTTGCTTTAGGTGACAGTCACACAATCTACATTCACTGATCTCAAACAAGAGGGAACTGGGTGTCTTCAGAGGTGATACCCCATTCCCACATTCAGCTTTTGGTGATGGTGGTGTTGGAGTAGGGGAAGCAAATAACAGCACAACAAAATTACATTTATAGAGTGCTTTCACGTCAGGAGGATGTCCCAAGATGCAAAATGCATTGTAAGAATCCTTCTGAATGCTGATGTGGGTAATCTGGGTTTGGCTGTGATGTCAAACATTCTTAACACTGTAGAGGGACCTAGCAGTATGGATAAATTGGTCCTTAAAGATGGGAGTGCAAAGCAGACATCATAAAAATACTAATGGAATTCTTCTTTTTATGCAGAGATATTGAATACAGTAAAACCTTGCTTATCCGGTACCCAACCAAATGGTATAGTCAACCAACCGGTATCTCCCAATACAATTCACCATTCCAGCAACCGGATCTCATACCGTAGCCTTCCGAAACACTCATGGCATGCTCACTTTGCGCATGCTTGGCGCATGTGTACTTATTAAACTTACCGAACTCTAGAATGCTTTTTTACCGATCATTTTACTGAGTGTGCTGGAATGCTTTATCGGTAAGCATCCATACAATATTCGGTTATATTTAGTCTGTGATTAATATAGTATGTTTTAAAATAAAAAAATTTGGTTGGATTTCCAGCAACTTGCCACTCGAATATCTGGTATATTTGATTAATCGGCAATGGTCAGGTCCTGAGGGTGCCGGATAACAAAGGTTTTACTGTAGATTGGACTCTCAATCTGGTTTGGACACTATTAAACACAGTGATGGTTTTCCAAATGTGTCAGTCAAACAAAAAACAACATTTATTACAAGAGCAGTGAGGCAATGTTAACTTCATACAAGATATTTTTCCTGTCAATATCCAGCGACCCTCACTGTAAATTGCAGTCTATAGTGGATGCCTATTGTTCATAGGATTGGCTTTAGCAGTGATGCCCCGTCCCATAATACTGTAGCTCAGTAGTTAGAGCACTCACCTTCCAAGCCAGAGTGCTGGGTTTGATTCCAGGCCGGGTAAAATCATGGGCAAGTTTCCTTACTGACATGCCTGATAATAGTAATAAATTAGCCATTGCAATCCATGACTCTTTTGTGGGACATTGTTGTGCTCAATTGACTGCCGTGTTTCATCCACTAAATATGCAGTCAATAATTCACTTTACAGTATATTCTGTGAAGTGCTTTGAGATGTCTACAAGGAATGAAAAGCCCTATATCAAATGTAAGGATTATTACTACTGCAATGTTCACTGTCTGGGCTGACATTGAAGAACAGTTGCATCTCCCAGAGATTTTGGAGCCTATGTAACTATAATATTGAGAAGCTAAGGGACAAACAACAAAGACAGCATCAGATGTGCTTCACTGAAGAATAGTCCAGGGACTCCGCCCTGCAATTTCTTGTCTGAAGGCGAAATAACTTGTGAAACAATACCATCTGATGAAACGCAAACAATGCACTTATAGAGATCAATTTAGTTAAGCATAAATTAAAATCAAAAGAAATGTTGTGAACTGTGTAACTTAATCAAATTTCAGCTCACTCAGTTAAGTACATCCTAGAGTGGAACTAAATCACATAGACTTTCAGGGATAGGTCTGTGCTGAGTTAGCTGATCTCAGAAGTGGATGGCAGTGGAGATGCTGCAATTAAGGATCTTGGAAGAGAAAACACCAACACAAAAAACTGTGCTGAATGACCTCCAACTGTGTCATACATTTCTATGGTTCTCATTGACCTCAGCCTCCTTGAGTCAGCTGAGTGGGGTGGGGGGTTTGTAATGTGTGTAAATGGATGCTGAGGGAGGACAATAACAATTTACATGTATATAGAGGGAAGACATCTCCTAAGGCTTCACACTGCTGACAGAGAATCAGTGCAGTGGAGGAAGGGACGGCAGCTGAAGTGGGAGGGGAAAGCTTGGGTAAAGAGTAGCAGAGGGGGAGGGTGCGAGGCTGAGGGATTCTGCAATGAAATGCCAGAGTGTGGGTGCAGAATATCTGAAAGTTGGGTATTGGTAGAGTGTGGTCAGAGCAGTGGAATAAAATTTACATTTATGCAGCAGCTTTCATGTTGGCAGGATGTCCCAAACTGCAGTAGGGATGTAGGAAATCACAGAGGCAGTGTGGAGCAAGGCTACTATTCAAGAGGAAAATAAAGGAAGGAAATGACAATAATTCTTTTAAATTAACAGAGTGAGTAAGGCACTGCTGTGTTCAGTTTTTTTCTCAGCAAGAAGTAAAAGCTGTGTCTGTTTCTAATTGCCTCTTGTCAAATTTGCTATTATGGAGGTGAGGTAAGGGTGGATATAGTTTGACCGTCTGTTTAATGAAAACAGCTGCATTTCTAGTTCAAAACTCATTTGAAAAATCTTGATTCAAATATAGTACAGCATTGCATCAGTGTCCTTTCTCTCCAAAGCAGCTATAAAATGTTTAAATTGCATGAGAGTTTTGTTATTACAAACTTTCATTACCGCAGAACTGATGCTTATCTGCACCAGAAGCATCTTATACCTATACTCAAAAGGTATCAGGATTCCATAACAAATTCTTCAGTCCCAGCAGTTTGGAGTAAGGTAAGGCTTCATTGTATGGTGGTATCTAATTTGCAGTAAAGTGGAGTCCGTATTATAACATTATTCACTGTAGCACAGACCTATTTATAACACAGTTGCACTATGAACTCCATCCACTTATGTGCACACAGCCTGCCCAGTCACCTCCCAGGCACATGCTGATTTCTGGGTCATTAGGATGCCTCCAGTGTCACTTCTTGCTTTGCTCAGGATAATCAAAGCGGGAAGTGGCATCAAAGTCAACCTAACAACAACAACATCTTGTATTTATATAGCCCCTTCATGTGGGGTAGCGTCCCTGAGCACTTTCAACCAAACGCAGAGGTATTTTTAATGTCAGTGCAATTGGTGCAACGGACCAACGGGCCCCTCATATTGCGGGCTCCCAAAGTAATGCAAAAAATCATTGAAATGGTAGGATTTGAGTGTGCTGTGCTCTTTCTTGTCTTTTGTTAAATACCTGTATAGCAAAAAGCAGAGCTCTCCCCAGCCCGGAGGAGCAGACAGTCTGCCTAAAGAGGCATCACACCCGCCAAAAGTTAATTCTTGAATAAAATAAAATTGCGTATGCGCGCGTACTTATTAAAGTGTACATGTGCATTTATTAAACGTACCGTCAGTGACGGGCCCCTTAAGAAAATTGACCGAGTAGTTTGAAGCTACTAAGTGCTATATTTAAGCGTTCTGAGACGCCGTCAAAGTTGTTGTTGTTCAAGTGTTAAAAACGCCTCTGCCCAAACGCTGACCATTTGTACATCCTGTTCTAAAATATGCATGACTTCTGGTTTGTTGGGTTTCCTTGGAGTCTTGTAGCTCAGTAGTTAGAGCACTCACCTTACAAGCGTGAGATCTGTGTTTCAATCCAGGCACGTCAGGATGAAACCTTGGGCAAGTTTCTTTACTCAACATACCCAATAATAATCCCTCCAAAAAAACACATTAATAAAATTGGTCATTTCAGTCCATGACTGTTTATGGGACATTGCTCTGCGCAATTGGCTAAAGTTGTTTCACGTGCAAATATATAGTCAATTCACTTTACAGTGTATTCTATGAAGCACTTTGAGATATCTAGAAGACATGAAAAGCGCTATATCAAATGCAAGGATTATTATTAATATTATTGACATCACTTCTTTATGTATGCACAACAAACAGGAAATTACACTGGCAATGACCCAATGATCTGGAAGGCCGTCTGTTTCATAGGTGCGTGAACCAGTTGGAGTGCAGAGAGCGAGTCCACCAGCCATACTAATTTGCAGCCAAACCTATTATCATGCATCACTATAGTGCAAGGTGGGATTTTATGGTTCCCAAATAACATGCTATAACAAGACTTCACTGTATTTCATAACAGGAATGAGAAATCAAACTCGTAGAAACTAGGGATCCTCCATTGCCCAGAATAATGGCCTCCAGCAGCTCTGCTCCACAGTGACCTACTTTGAGACAAAGGTCCTAAAGGTTGATCAGATTTTCTAGGGGATGCCTTATTCATGTATTCAATTTTAATAAATACTGTAGATTAACCCCAGGTTAGTTGTAAAGATATACAAAGCTTTTTAAGTAGAATCAGAAATTGAAACAATCTAGTGAAATTTGCACTGTTTCGTAACTCTTCCCTTGAGTGCCCCAAGGCATTCCTTGCCTGAAAGGTGCTATATAAATGCAAGTTGTTGTTGTGATAATTATCATTGGGATTTCATTAAGAAATGGTTTCACCCCAATTTGCCACAAAGAATTGAATAAATTGCTTTATTTTTCCCCCCACTGTCATTTCATTGCTAGTTATGTTAGACAAAACTCTGGCAGTAAATAACAACAATTTATTTATATAGCAGCTTTCACTTAGATTGAAGAAAAATGTATCTCAATAGGTGACAACAATAACAACAACAAAATTCCATTAAAGAGCGCCTTTCACGTCGGAAGGACGTCCCTGAAAGCAGCATACTTAAATGATTTTTTCACACACTAGCTTATGTGACAACAAGCCTAAAATACTACTAATAATAAATTGTTCACTTCAATCCACGACTGTTTGTACAACACCTTATGTGCAATTAGCTGCTGCTTTTCGCCCACAGAACATGCAGTCAATTCACGTTACATTCTGTGAAGGGCTTTGAGACATGTCAAGGATATAATAAGGTGACTCAAGGATACAATAAGGTGTTATAACAAATGCAAGGATTATTATTTAAGTTCACGTGCCTTGAACATAGACTGCGTTGGTGCACTCTGAGACGCCATCCAGCGTGGAGGGCGCTATATAAATCAAAGTTGTTGAAGTTGTTGTTGGTATAATTGGTATGGCAACCGAAAACTGAAAAAAACCAAACTGGCTGCATTTTACAGCTAATGAGAACTATTGCATCAAAGGGCTGACACAGAAAGCAATTTGTCTCATAATTCCCAGAGATTGTCAGTTTGCTGCCACATAACTTTGACAGAAGAATCTTACCTCAAATCAAACCTGCTTACTGTCAGATAAATGAAAGTGCTGTCTGACTGTCAAGCATATTAGCATCGCTGTCACACAATCTGGTGAATGGCGGAATGGGCTGTGAATTCTGAGATAAGGCTGCTTTTAAACTTAAATCTTTTCACATTAGAAAAAGATCAACTCTAAAGATTACAAGGGGCTTTTGGATGAAGAAAGTTCTTTGCCTCATTTGATCCCACTATTCAAGAGCAACAGAAGACTTGCAGCTTTTCCATGCACTATAGTGAGACATTTTCTAACTAATGTAAAGCGATAGGAAAACCTGCTAAGAAATAACAGAAGTTCTGTCGTGTCAATAATCATGAAATGGTTTCAAGTTTACATTTTCCTTCGGTAAGCCGGTTGGGTATCTGACACTTGCGGAAACCTATCACCATGCTTAAGAAACCAAAACTGAGAGCTGTCATAGGAACATGCTGACCAGTTTACTCTTATGGATTTCGTCAACTGCATTTTACAAATCAACATCAACATCAGCAAATCTAGTAGCTATGAGAGTAGTCCGGTAAATAAAGAGGGGGAAAAGTGAGCAGAGAATCTCAAAATCACACATGGGGCCCTGCTCAACAGGAACACTAGCAGTAGCTAAGCACACTTTGTGAATACATTTATTTTAAACAGCATTTCACGGCTAATTGAGCTGATTCGGTATTACAAAGATAAGCTGTTATCTTCTAAACAAAAAACAATTAACATCTCTACTTTGGTTCATAATATGCTCAATGGATAAAAATAGGCTGTGAATTGTGCTTCCCTCTTTGACATTCGGAACACAGTTGAATTCTGACTTGTTCTTTTCAGTGGTGCAATTGGGATGTATCATTATGGGAAATGGAAGATTCTTGTGTTTGATAGGACAGCAGGGAGTAAAATAATTGTTTTCCTAACTTTACAAACCAGGGGAAACAAACTAGAGGGAAGGACAACCTTATTCCTTCATGCAATCTTAAAAATCAAGTGAGTTCTAGTATTTTCCCTTTTAGATGTTTTTCTTTCTTTTTAAAGATGCTGCCACAATGTTTTGGGTCAGCCGGGTGTCTGACGCATGTGGGAACCCATTATCATGCTTAGCAGCATCCACACCAGACTGAAAGTTAATAATAATGATAATAAAATGCTTGTTATCAAATGCAAGGATCTGTGCAGTATTTGACAGAGCTCTGTCATCAGTCCCTTCCTTTTCAATCTCTACATGCTCCCCCTTGGTGGCATAATTCGCACACATGGGGTAAATTTCCACATGTAACATTCAACTCTAACTCTCTGCCTTGACCCTCAATTCTAGGACTACTGCTGTCCTGACAGACTGCCTATCAGACTCAAGTCCTGGATGAGAGACAACTCAAAACCGAGACCCTCCTGATTGGTTTGCACCAGTGCCCCTGCACCACAGACACCAGCAGCATCAGCATCCATAGATGCATATTCCACCTATACCAAGCTAGTCAGGAAACTGGGTGTTATGTTTGACCCTGAGCTGACCTTTCCCCCAATATGGATGCCATGACCAGCACCGCCTTCCATCACCTCCACAATATCGCCCATCTCCAACACTATGCAAATTTCTTGCAGCTGAATGTTGACAAGACGGAGGCCATACTCTTTGGCTCTCGTCAGCGTCTGCATTTACATGGCTCTCACCTCCTCCACCTTTCCGGTCTCCCCCTGAAACTCTCTGAACCTGTGCATAATCTTGGCATCAGGTTCGACCCCAACTGTTCTTCCTCCCCCACATCCAGTCCCTCACCAGTACTGCCTTCTTCCACCTCTGACGGATTGCCCGTCTCCAACAATACCTCACCCCAAAAGCCGCTGAAACCCTGGTCCATGCCTTTGTCACCTCACAGCTGGATTATTCAAATGCCCTCCTCACCGGTCTCCCCTCCACCACAATCCATAAAATCCAACTCATCCAAAACTCTGCCGCCCGCATACTCACCCACACCAAACTTCGCTCCCGCATCACCCCAGTCCTTGCCAGACTTCACTGACTCCCTATTCCCAAGAGGATCGACTTCAAGATCCTCACCCTTGTTTTCAAATCCCTCCACTCCTCTGCACCCCCCTACCTCTCTGACCTCCTCTCTCCTCAAACCAGCTTCCATTGCCTTCGTTCCACTGAGTCTGGCGTCCTCCATTTCCCTCGAATCCTCCGCTCACCCTCGGCAGTCGGGCCTTCAGCCACTATGCCCCGAGGCTCTGGAATTCCTTCCCTCACTACCTTCATCTTACCCCCTCTTTTCTCAGTTTCAGGTCCCAGCTGAAGACCTTTCTCTTCGACCGTGCCTTTGGTCACCTTTCTACCCCTGCCCCTGGCTCGGTCCCGGGATCCGCTATTGTGAAGCGCTCTGAGACACAGTCTGGCATGGAGGGCGCTATATAAATTAAAGTTCTTGTTGTTGCTGTTATCACTGCCTTACCCCTAAAGCTGCTGTAACCCTTACATACGCATTTGTCACCTCTAGGCTCAACTATGGCAACTCGCTCCTTGTCAACCTCCCTAACTCTTCCCTACACAAGCTGCAGATCATCCAAAACTTTGCAGCCCGTGTCCTCTCCCACACCAGGCTCTGAGACCCCATCACCCCAACCATCGGTCTCAACACCCTCCTCTTCGACTGTGCCATCAGTTGCCTTCCTTTCTCTCTGCCCTCACTCATCACAACCCTGCCCACCCTGCTCCCATCCCCCCATGCTCAGGTCCTGACCCTTAACTGTTCAGTGCCTTGGTACGTCCTCCCGACATGAAAGGTGCTCTACAAATGTAATTTTGTTTTTGTTATTGGTTGTCTATAACACTGGTCAAAGTTGTCAATGCCATTTTCTCCATCTGCAACCTGGGCTCCATTTTACTCAATGTCCTTCTCAATCTCGCTGATGCCTTTAATTCTGTGGACCAGGGTTGTCCAAGCTTTGGCTGCTGAGGGCCGAATGACATATTTGAGAAACAACAACAACACATTGCATATATTTAGTGCTCCTCACATTCCAGCATGCTTAAATGTTCATGGGCCACATATGCAATATTTTTGTGTTTCCCTTCTACAAATATTATATAAACGTAACCAGTGAATACAAAAATCTCATGTTTAAAATTGTGTAACTGTATTACTTCATTTCACTATATTTTAGTTTCAATGGAAACATTAAATAAGTACTGTAAGAAATCATACAAATTTAAAAATACATATATTTGATCAATAAGTTACAGCTATGTAAGAATAATCATTGGATGCTTTGGGCAACAAGAATAGTTTTCCTCAGGAATTTCTGACGTATTTCCTTTAGACTCTTCAGGTAGAAAAAGAAGCACACTAGTAGCAGTTAAATATTTACTAGGGGAACTGAGTAAAATATAAAACCTGGGATTTTTCATGTGCATTTTGAATAGTTGCAAATTGTGTCAATTCAAGATTCACATTAAACCAAGGGACCTTTAATGTGCAGCTTGAATTGGTACAAATAGTTTTTATTGGTATAAACACTATCAGCCAAGTGTCTGAAAACCCATCACCATACAAGAATATCCAAAGCAAGTTCAAACCAGGCCTGACCAAGGGCCTTTTAATGTGAAGCTTGAATAGGTGCGATGTTAGATGCCAGAACCGTGATTGGAATGCTAGCGGGCAATTTGTGCTTTCATTTACATCATAGTTCAGCCCCGCTCCTTTGCATGATTCTCACGCACCTGAAAAAAGTCTAGAGCAATCTCTGCTTCCCATAGTGTAGATAGTGGAGTTTACCCTGTAGACAGGCTTACAAACCCATAGTCTAAGGGACAATATGTAGAGTTAGCAAATATGCACAATCCGTATGGCGGATTAGATGACATCATCCCCTGGAAACCACCAGTTGGACCACCCTTCTGTAGATCACTCCATGCTTCTCCAACAACTTCCTTCTCCCTCACCTCCATGTTTTCTGTCCTTTCCTGGTTTTGTGGAGTCCTCTAGCTCAGTGGTTGGAGCACTTGTCTTAGAAGCAGGAAACCTGGGTTCAATTCCAGTCAGGCCGAAACCTTGGGCAAGTTTCCTTATTCCACATGCCTAATAATAATCCCTCAAAAAAACAATAATAAATTGATAATTTCAATCCACAATTTTTCTAGCACACTGCTGTGCACAAGTGGCTGCCGCATTTCGCTCACATATATGAAGTAAATTCACTTTACACTATATTCTGTGAAGCATTTTGAGACATCTAGAAGACATAAAAAGTGCTATAACAAATGCAAGGATTATTATTATTATTATTTTACTCTTACCTATCCCAATGTCTTCACTTTTACTCTTCCAATGGCTTCTCCTTCTGGCCTCACACAGTCACAAGCAGCATTCCTTAGGGGTCTATCCTTGTTCTTCTCTTATCACCATCTATATGCTCCACATGGTGTTGTGAGTCATAAACATAAGCATGTATTTAAGCTACAGGTGTACATGGATGCTAATCTGCCTCTGTCTTTATTCCAGAAAAACTGCTGTCTGACCAATTACAACAACAACCTGAACTTACACCATCACACAGGTCAATTTGGGACAAAGCATGTGCATAATATTACCATGATGGTGGAAGGCGAATTGGATGAACCTTGGCCTTCTTTCTGGTGTTTGTATGTTTTCCCTTAGTAATATTATATGTCCATCACTATCCCTCTTCCAAGCTGAGACCCTCCTCTACACCTTCATCACCTGCAGCCTCCCCATTCTTCAAGCATTTCGAGACATCCTCCTGAAGTTAACGGTGCGGTATAAATATAAATTGTTGGTGTTTTTTATAGGATGTTGCTGGGCGCAAATTGAATGCCTGCAAATTATCCTGTCAAAACATTTCACAGCAATTCCCTGAAAAATGCTTTGAGACATTTCGATTTTATAAGCCCTGTCTGAAATGCAAGGATTATTATTGGAACTGAGAAAGTTATGAAGTGACCTGTTAGAGGTCTTCAAGATGGTGAAGGTAGAAAGCAACACTAACACTGGACAGTGGTGAAGGCACACATTTAAAATAATCACCAAAGTTATTTAAGTGGAGATTAGAAAATAATGTGTTTGGGACTTGGATTCTCTGACGCAAAAGTGTTGCTAGAGCAGCATTCACAAATTATTTAAAAGAGATTTGGAGAGGTGCTCAGGGAAAAAAAAAGGGTAATAAGCAGGAGAGTGCAACTAGATTAAGTGTCGAACCCAAATACAAACTTGATGGGCCGAAAGGCCAATATCCTGTAACATTTTGACATAGAATGGCATCTAATCCTGGGTGTGGGTAGTTTCTGCTATTGCAATACCAGGAAATACCCACAACTCTCATGGTGAAAATCTCCCCCATGATAATTTCCAGATGCTGTAGTTATTTGAATATTTTGAGAATTTTCAGAACTCAACATGCCACATTTGCTTCTTCACTACGTAACCGCCCTTCCTGGACAGAAATGTTAGCAGCCAGAAATGCCCTTCCCACTTTCTCGAAGTGTAGCTGCAGCACTATTCTGAACTTGTGTTTACATAATGTTACACTCATGTTATTGACTCAGTTTTAACAAGCAGTATGATCATTTAAAAAAAAAAATGCCGTCCCAACTCAGCCGCTGACATTACCACTGTTCATAACTGCTTGCTTCACCTCACCAAGCCAATCCAAAACCTCAGTGTCCTTTTTGACCCTCAACTATCCTTCAAACACAGCATTCATGCCGTGACACTTTCTGCTTATCCACACCTCCAAAACATTGCCAACTTCTGCTGTTGCCTCTCACTGCAGGTCGCTGTGATCCTGATCCACGCTTTCATTACATCCCAGCTTCACTACGCCAACTGCCTGCTCACTAGACTTCCAAACTTTTCTTCCCTCTACAATATACAGATTATTCAGAACTCTGCAGCTCTTGTCCTCTCCCGCACCAGGCTCCGGGAATCTATCATACCCATTATTGCCTGGCTTCACTGACTCCCCATTCCTCAGAATCAAGTGTAAAATCTTCATTCTTACCTTCAAAGCCCTCCACTCAACAGACACCAGCCTGCTTCAGTCCCCCACACTTCCTGCCCCACCGTTGGCGGTCGGGTATTCAACATCTCTGACCCCACACTCTGGAAGTCTATCCTACAAATCCCTCCATCTCAACCCTTTTCTTGTCTCCTTCAAGTCTCCTCTGAAGTCTTTCCTCTTCAACTGTGCCTTTGGCCTCCTCCCACCCCCACCCTCCTGCCCTCCTATTCTTCTGATCCCAACACCCACCTCAGGTCCCAAACTGCTGATTATCCAGCCCGTGGGACGTCTTTCAGTGTGAGAGGCATTATACAAGTGTAATCATTTGTTGTTGTTTGACCAGGATATCAAAATAAACCGAAGCCTTACAACAGACTAGCGCGTAAAGACACTGTCCAGAGACAACAGCAACAACAATATTAATAATTCTTTAATTTGGTATTGTGGCTTTAAGTTGCACATAAGGTGCCTGAAGTTATTACTCTTTGACGGTGCTTTCAGTCACCTCCTATCACTTTCTAACTTGGCGTCAAACTACATCACTACTACGCATTCCTAGACATTACTCTCATGAAGATAGATAAATTTCTTCTAGATTTCTTATGGATTAAGGGATATGGGGATAAGGCAGGTAGGTGGAGTTAGAATGCAGGGAGGATACATGCACACAAAGGGTGGATCTGTATTCTGGGTGAGGGCAGGATCATGTTTTACTGTGATGCAACCGCAACTGAATAATCTGCAGCATCAAGCCTTAAACATGATGTGAACTAGCAGCCAAAGGGTGGAATGGTTTCCCAGTAAAAGTAGTCAAATGTGAATACAGGGGGGGATAAATTAATAGACCATTTTAGTGAAATTGTTATTTGGCATCTCATCTCTACATGGACCTTGAATTGCCAACATTGCAAGAGGATTTTATAATCCATTAAATGCACAATTAATACTTCTATAATGTACAAGAATGAACAATAGTGTGAGTAATTGTAAGACATATTAGTGCAAATTGCTCAAACAATTACCAAATGATTATAGACTGAGGCTGGTGCTGTGCACCTGAATTATTTCCAACATGATTGCCCGCGTGGCAGAGCTCGGAAAGGCAATCTGTTATTATTATGATAAAGTACACAGCAATTTTATGAGCTAAAATAAAAACATTCTGAGTCACTCTTTTTGAGCAGAGCATATTAATTTTTTTTTAATGAAGACTGCAAACGCTGGAAATCTGAAACTAAAACTGTCCATCATCTTTTGGATGAAACGTTAAACCAACGTCCTGTACACTTGTCCAAGTGGATGCTAAAGATCCCATGCCAAATTTTTAAAAGAGAATGGAGTTTGTCCCGGTGCCCTGGCCAAGAATCCCCCAAATAAAATTGGTTACTCACTCCATGGCTATTTGTAAGATGTTGCTTTGCACAAATTGGTTGCTACATTCACCCACAAAATAAATACAGTCATTGCCTGAAAAGGTGGTGGAGGCAGATTCCATAACAGCTTTTAAAAGGGAACTAGATCTTTATTTAGGAAGAGCAGGTCTGTTAGGTTATGGGGAGAAAGCTGGGCAGTGGGATTGAGTTGCTCTGTTCAAAGAGCCGGCACAGACTAGATGGGCCGAATGGCCTCCTTTTGTGCCGTATAATTCTATACTACAGTATATCCAGTGAAGTGCTTTGAGATATTTCAATGATGTGACAGGGTGCTATATCAAACATAAGGATTATATTATTATTATATAAGTACTACACTTTCCCAATGTGGAAGATGTTATATAAATGTAAACTCATTGTTGTTGTTGTTGCTGTCTATATTCTCAACAACAACAACTTGCATTTATATAGTGCCCCTCATGCAGGGTAGCATCCCAAAGTATTGTATTCAGTATTCTAAATATTATTAGTATTAATAATTGTACTGTGGATCCTGAAGGGAGTTCAGGAGGAACTTTGCCATCAAGTGGATGGTGTAAATGTGGATCCCACTGCAGGAAGCTGTGGTTGAAGCAAATATCACCAGTGTATTTAAGAGAAATTATGAACATCACACCTCTCACCTTCGAGCAAGAACTGAGAAAGTAAAACCAGAAAAGTAATTTCAGGTATGTTGAGCCTACAGAACCAAGAGGGCTCACATTCAAGGTTACAGATGGCAATTTCAGCCACCAGAAAGTATTTTTCTACACACAGGGTAATCATAGGTAGCCCACAAAAGTAGTTGAGGCCAGGCTGGATTCTTTTTTTTAAAATCAGTTTGATGGAATGATGGAAAGATGGCAAAGTGGGTATTCTGAAAAGGTTACATTAGATGGGCCAAACCTCTATTGTGATCTTATTCTTGTGGAATCCTGCAGCTCAGTGGTTTGAGCACTCGCCTCACAAGCATGAGACCTGTGTTCAAATCCAGGCAGGTTAGGGCAAAACCTTGGGCAAGTTTCCTTAGTCCACATGCCAAATAGTAATCCCTCCAAAAAAAAACTCAATAATAAAATTGGTCATTTCAATCCATGACTGTTTGTGGGACAATTGGCTGTGCGCAATTGGCATTTTGCCCACAAATATACAGTCAATTCACTTTACAGTATATTCTGTGAAGCGCTTTGAAACGTCTAGAAAATGTGAAAAGTGCCATATCAAATGCAAGGATTATTATTATTATTATTACTATTATTATTATTATTATTATTCAGCTGTACATTAAAGATCCCACAGAACTATTCGAAAAGAGAAGGGAGTTTGTCTTGGTGGACTGGCGAATAACCATACCCCCACCACAGATAAAATCAATCATTCACTTTGTGGCTGCTTGTGGGATATTGCTGAGCACAATTGGCTGCTGAATTCACCTACAAAATACATAGACACTACAATTTACAATAAATCCTGTGAAGCTCTTTGAGGTATCCTACAATCTGATAAAGCGCTATATTGAAGTGTTGTGAAGTACCAAAACTGCTGCCCTGGCTAAGATCAGCTAGCTCAGCATATTAGAATCTGTAACTTTCCGGTCTGTACAGTCTCGGGTTGTGCATTTACTCACTAGGCAATTTTAGGAGCATAGCATGGTAATAAAGACATTCGTCACCAAATAATTATTCACTGCTTTATCTTGCGGAATTTGGGGCAGAATAATAAGGTGGACAGCAATACAGTAACATCCCATCAAAAAAAACACGCAGTACCTCTTCTTTCCCTGGAATTTGTTGCTGTTCATAATATAAGAGGGTCCCTGAAAACAATGAACACGTGAATTCTGCCAATGAGGTATAGAGTTATCTAACCAGTTTGATTCAGTCTGCCTATGTGGGTTCTTCTGCACTTGCAAATAACACATCATCTTTTCTGGTGCTATGGCTTGTCTTTCTGGATCAGAATTGCAATTTGCAAACTTGTCTCTGTAGGCAAAGCCCTCAACCACAAATCGGCTCCTCCGTCCTCCCTGCCATGCCTCATAGATTCTTTCTTCTGATTCCCCCTGTGAGGATATACTGGATTTCCTCGACTCCATAATTAAGAGAATCTGCCCAACTGCCACCGCCCTTCGAACTTCCTCTCCCAACTCTCTCCCTCCCCTCCTAATTCTCTCCCCCAATACCCTACCCCTCCCACACGCTCGGATCCCAAACCCTGACAGTTGGCTCATTGAGACATCCTCCCGATGTGAAATGTGCCCTGTAAATGTAATCTTTTTGTTGTTGTTGTAAGTGGTATAAGACTGCAATCTATTCTCACCAGTTTAAAGTCAATAATGGCACTGATTCCAGTTTACAGTCTTTACTGCTATCCTTTGCCTAATCTTTTCAAAATCCCTGAGGTTTATGTATAAGATGTCTCTTTAGCATGGGAGTGGTCTTAAACATAGACCAACACTGGGTAGGAGAATGTTACCTTATTCCAGTAACAAGACTATTTTTGAGGGGAAGACAGTTCTGGCACTGAGCCAAACTTTGTAAATGTTGACAAAAGCAAATCATTATCAGTGGTCAGATAGCATTTTGTGGTTGTGATGATCTGTGTCAGATTATAAATACAACATAAGTGTGCGGTCTAGACTTGTTTACTGAACAGGCTACCAATGCTTACTATTGTCTGAATTATTCACATGAATTTAGTTGATTATAGGTATTTGTCTTGCGATCAGTGAAGTAAAAGCTAGCATGATTAAAATTGGTTAGAGATTTATGGGCGTAGAAGAATTTTACCCATTCTAATAAAACAATGGGATCTAATTCGTAATATTTATGAATGAGATTTCTTAATAAGAATTCCCATTGAACTACACGCTGGAAGTGGAAATTTTCAACAAAGTGAAAATTAAGTAGATGGGTTTGTAGTTACTGGAAAGCATCTCCATTTATGAGTCAATTGAGAAACATTCCAATTTAGACCCTGATATTAGGAGGATTTTCCAAACAATGTACAAATGTGCACATTTGTTCTCCTGCTTAGGCTACGTAGCCTGGGTAGATGTTCACCTATAAATTAACTTGTCAGTAAACCCAATAAAGTGGTTTGAGATGTCCTCCTGTTGAGAAAAGCACTACGTCAAAATGAACGATTATTATTCTTAAAGACTGAGAGTGAAATGAATTATTGTAAATTTATTGGTAGGTTTGTTGTTTGGATCATATTACAGATTCAGAAAGATAAAAGATTGTAAATTGTATTTCCACTGTGTTGCAGTTGCACTTGCACCGTGGGTTGGAGGAGAGAACGGTGGAGAAGAAGATTTTTTTCAGTTTAAAAAATATTTTGGATTGAGGTGCAAATCAGCCATGATCTAATTGAATGGCAGAACAGGCTTGAGTGGCTGATTGGCCAACTCCTGTTCCGAGGTTTGTAAGCGCTCCAGAACACTACCGAATGTGAAGGGCGCCATACAAATGTAAGAGTTGCTGTTATTGTTATAAGGTAGGGTTCGTACAATCAACTGACATCCAGTGACCCTCACCCGCTGCTCTAGGTGGAGAGTGTACATGTTGAAAGAGAACAACTAGGCTTGGCTTTTTCAATCCTACATCTAATAGCTTTCGGACACTAACAACCTACAACAAAATACAGCAAAATTACATTTGTATAGTGCCTTTCACATCGGGAGGCATGTCCCAAGCTACTTAAAGGCACTGATCTAGGACCTCATATGAATATTAGGCATTTGGGTGAAAGACTGGAAATCAACTGACCTTCCCCAATAGACTCATCATAGTCGAAGGAGTAAAAGAGCGATAATGCCTTCAGGGATGGAGGAAGGGAGGAGGTAGATTTAGAAGAGAAACCAACAAGAACAAATAATAGGTTTAAACCCAATGATCTTCCAAAAGTCATAAATTAATTTGTTCTGTGTTCATTTCTTCATAGCTTGTTCATCTGCATTCCAAGGCCTGGATCCTTTATTTTATGGCAATAAAGCCATTTTGCTTTTGTGACAAGCGGTGAGCATCAAATTATACCTAATGAAGGTGTCAGTCTGAAAGCCAGCACTGTCAGAGTTAGAAGAACTTGTATTTTTTTATTGCTTTATCATGTCAAAACTTTTTGATACTTTAATCTAATTCCACTACAGCAACTATTTTTTATAGGTATACATGGCAATTGTTTTATGTACAGCAAAGTCCCATAAAAAGTACTGAAGTAAATGACCAATTTTTTTGTGAGTAAACCCTTCTTCTCTTTTCAAATAGAGCAGTAGACTCTTTAACTTGCACTTGAACAGGCAGATGGGACCTCTGTTTAATGACTCATCTGAAGGGTACCCCCAATAATGAGGAATCCTGTAGCTCAGTGGTTAGATCACTCACCTTACAAGCAAAAGACCTGGGTTCAATTCCAGGTAGGATAAAACCTTAGGCAACCTTTCTAACTCCTCACATCTAATAATAATCCCTAAAAAAAACAATAATAAATTGGTCATTTTCAATTCAAGACTGTTTATGGGACATTGCTGTTTGCTGCCGCATTTCACATAAATATATACAGTCAATTCACTTTACAGTATATTCTGTGAAGCGCTTTGAGATGTCTATAAGACATGTAAAGCACTATATCAAATGCAAGGGTTATTATTATTAATATATAAATTGTATAACATGGAAAGAGGCAATTCACCCAAATAGTCTGTGTTTTTGTTTATACTCCACATGTATTTTTATACACTCCTTACTCCCTCTCATGACATATCATTAGTGTAGCTCAATGGTTAGACCACTCGTCACGCAAGCGAGAGGACCTGGATTTGATTCCTGGGCATGGCAAAACGTTGGGAAGTTTCTTTACTCCACACACCTCTGTTGTTATTCGTATGGTGTTTGAAGAGGAAAGCCTTCAGTTCTGATTTGAAGATGGGCAAAGAGGGATTACGGCAGGGAGTTCCAAAGATTTGAAATATAGTGGCTGAAAGCACAGAAATCAATGGAGTAGTGGAGGGGACAAGGGATGTGCAGAGGATCAGAGCCAGCTGAGCAAAGGTGATAGGTAGGGAGATATAGGTAGGTGCCAGGGCATGAAGTTATTTGAAAGTGAGATAAAGAATATCGCTCTGGAAATGGTATGACCCACAGAGGAAAAGGGGAACAGGTACAAAAGTAACCATCACCAGTGACAATTGAATGTTACATTTTTCACCATATTGAAATATTTCGATAGGCTTGAAATAGGTATTAGTATAATTTCCTTGTAAATGGTGTTGAGGTAAAAATGATGCCTATACTTGGATAGTGCACTTAAATTTATCAGCTAGTATCTGAAATAAACAGAAAACCACCCCCATGCTTAAGAGTTTCCAAACCAAATAACTGAGCATGCAATTTCCACCTGCAAGGAAATACCTGTTTGTCTGGCAAATAGTGCCAGACAAACAGGTATTTCTCGCTGGAGGGACTCTGCCCTCTCACCTTATACCAGAAAGTATTAAACACAAATTCGCAAGAATCATGATGGATTCAGATACTTGGAGTATCATCATCAAAACTGTGCATCGTGCCAATGTGCATCCTGCTGCTTGTCCTTTTAGGACTACCCTTCCAGTGGGGTTTCAGTTTGCAGGGTTCACCAAACAATTATGTCAAACAGGAAGAATCATTCCCCATTGATTGATCTGACCCTAGAAGTCCTTCTGATGAGCCAGGTTGGTGGGTCTATCAGCAACAGTGCTTGGAGTCATGCGGAATTGTCTGCCTCGGAATTTGACTGACCACCACAGAGAATCAATTTGATTCCAATATTCTATTGCCAACTTGGAACTAGGTCATCCCAAAGTTACCCCATTTACCTTGTCCCAACTGCCCCTTATCCCCAGGGGGAGACAGCCATGCTCTCAGACAAATCCAACCATTATTTATCTTGCTACTCAGCTTTTCCCACACATTGAGTTTTAGCTGCTGCTTATATTTTCAAAATATTGATATGGGAATTTTTCACGCTCCTTGTAAAACAACAAATATTCCTTGAGGTTTCTCTTTAGCATTAGGAGGCTCTCCTGTGGACATGGTGCCTTCTGGCCAAGTTTTAAAAGCTGCCTTTCCTCCCCAAATGATTCACTTCTGTGAAAATGCTTGAGAGCCATTTGGTTCTGCAAATGCAGTACAGCACAATATCCCAAAAGCATACAAGAGGCAATGTCAGCATATGCTTATCTAACAAATCTTCAGACATTTATAAATATCAGGTTTACTTTATTCAAAAGCCACAGCGAGTAACCAAAATACTGCCACACTGGGTCGGTTGGTAGCACTCTCGATTTTGGATCAGAAGGTTGTAGGATCAAGCATCACTTTTTGACTTTGAGTTCATATTCTATAATAATATTAATTCTTGTATTTGATATAGCACCTTATCACCTTCTAGAAGTCTCAAAGTGCTTCACAGAATAAACTGTAAAGTGAATTGACTGTACATTGGTGGACAAGCATATCTATGCTGACAATGAAGTGCATTTCTGGGTGAGTGTTATGCTTTGGAGGTGCCATCCTTTGGGTAAGACATTAAACTGAGATGTTCAGGTGGATGTTAAAGATCCCTTGACACTATTTGAAAAATAGAAGATAGATTTGATCTTCCAGATAATATAGTTTCCTCACTTCATGGATCTTCATGAGACATTGCTTATATATAAACCAAAGGCAAAATACTATGGATGCTGGAAATCTGAAATAATAACAGAAGTCCCATGCAGCAGGTTTGGCAGCATCTATGGAGAGAGGAAAATAACCTAATGTTTCAGGGCGATAACCTTTCGCAAGAATGAGTTGCTGTGTATTCCCAGCAACTTCCATTTTTATTATTGCTTATGTGTAAATTGGTTGATGCATAAGCCTACAAAATATATCCAGTCCCTCCAGTTTGTATTAAGTCCCGTGAAGTCCTGTAACATATTTTGATGATATGTTAAGGTGCTATATCCAATGCAAAGATTATCATTTTATAGTTCATGGACTAACAGATTGAAACACAAATACATGCCATTAACTACTGAATAACCATTACAAAGCTCTGAGATTCTGAACACATCCCAGGCATTCAGAGCAAACGTTCTCCAAATGGATATTGATGGCTTACCACACCCTGGTTTCTATCCAGTATGGAGGTGAGAGATACGGTTGCAAATAGAGGAGCCTTCAAAATAGGAAATTAATAAATGAAACACATGGGAATAATTACTAACTTTGTTTTTTAACATTGATCACAATGGTACATTCCCATCTTGTGCATTTCCGATGTTTCTAATAATCTAAGAATAAATACTATTTATACACTTCCCCATCAAATTGCTTTCACCCGATGTTACAATATGAATCCCAGTGTTTTTCTTTTATTGTTTGTTTTTAGACCTCCCAAGGTTAATAGCTTCGCAATTAAGCCACCGGAAATCTCCAAAGGCAACTAATAGCCACATGTGCTCAGCTGTGGTTCAATACTGATCTCATTCACGTTGCATTCCTGAGCCACGCTGACTGACAGTGATCTAATGAATTGGGTGGTCCTAGCTACAAATCTTTCCAGACAGCGATAGTAGTGGTAAGGTAAGCAGTTTTAGCTTTTTCGACTCCAGCAGTACCCAGCACACACTCTGGGGTCCGCAAGGCTTGGCTCTTGTCAACCTGCACCTAGAATTAGGTGGGATGCATAAAATTCCCAGCTTGGTTTGGATACTCTTAAGCAGAGTGATGGGTGAAAAAAATGACTCAGTTGATAGGGTCACAGCAACAGTATGAGATTGCGACATATTGACTGAGCCAACATCAGCCCTAGTGTGTTGTTGTGGGGGTTGGGGGTGGGGTGGGGGTGAGGGGATGCTACAATTAGCACCACTGCCCTGAGTTCGGGAATAGAAAAAGCATTCAGAACTTCCAAACAAAAAATGCAGTTTGTTTTAATTCTTTGAGAAAGCGGTCCCGAGAAGCACTCGTGATTTCATGTCATATTAAGGCATGTGAAGTGTGACTACACTGTGGAAATCTGATATCGTCACCGGTTATGAGACTTTTCCTTGTCTTTGTTGAGCTGAGTCAAAAATAGACTGAAGTCAAAACAAGCGTGAAATGTTGTGAACACATGGATCCAAGGTTCAACCGATGTCCGAGAAGGAAGTGTATAATTGCATTAAAGTGAACTGTAGCTGGGGAATCTGAAGCAGGAACTATTGCAGACAGGCAAACACAGAGAGAACAATTGCATTGTAAAAAGCTAAAATGATTCCCTCTGATCCCGCTGGAGATTGACAACTACCAGAAACATTTTGGACTGCACTTCAACATCTTCCTGAACTTAACAAGTAGCAGATACAGAGAGTTCACACAGAGCAAACAGAGGAGGAAATGGCTATAGAGCAGCAGTGAGAACTCAGTGAGCAATACAGGAAGTGTTTGGGAAAGGATGGAACAATTGTGGTGCATATCTCAACTGTCCAGCTGTGACCTGCTTCAAAATGTATCAAGATCTACACTTATTATAATAATACTCCAGATTTCCTATCCCCACTCCTTTCCATGATGCAATTGGTAGTAATAATAATAGTAATCCTTGTATTCCAACTTATTATGTCGTAGAAACATCTCAAAATGCTAGGCTTAGAATATAGGTTAGAGAGCTCAACTAGCAAATTAGAGGACCCACATTCAATTCCTGTGCAGGGCGAAGCCACACACCTCTGTGGGCCCAGCAGTATATAGGAACCTGTTTGCCAGTCAATTGGCAGATTGCTTTCTAGCGGTAACAATCCTTTTTTAAAACAATTGGTCACTCAATCCACAATTGTTTGTAAGACACTGTTATGCATATTTACCATATTTCATGCAGAAAATATACAGTCAATTCAATTTACAGTATCTTCTGTTAAGTGCTTTGTTTCGTTTCAATTACATGAAAAGGCAGTATATGAAATGGAAGGATTATTATTATTATGAATGTCTCAAAGCACTGGGAAGGATATTATTGTAAAGTGGAGTGCTTGTATACTTGTAGAGAAATGCCATTCCCTGCATGGAATGAAACTAATATAGAGGTGTAAAACCCATATGATCCCTGCTCTGACTAAGATAGCTAATCTTGGATAACAGTTGAGCTGTGCCAATTGTTTTTGACACCACCCAGGAGGGTGAAAATTCAGTCAGGGCTCCTTTCCTGTTCCCTATCCAATAACCTCCTGCTGGGAACTGTGAGCCTGTGTCAGAGTTAGGTTGAGACACGATTAACTTTAGCTGCTGTAATATTAATAATAATAATCCTTGCATTTGATATAGTGCCTTATCACGTCTTCGAAACATCTCAAAGCATTTCACAAAATATACTGTAAAGTGAATTGACTATATTTTGTGGGCGAATCATAGCTATTCTTGGCACTATGCCAGCACTCCAAGCCCAGGCTCCCAAATGATCGATGACAAATATTGCAATACATTTCCCATTTTTCATCCTAATGTTTCAATTGGAATCAAAGTAAGTTTATTATTATCGTTATTTTTATTAATGATAATCATAATAATGATGGTTATTATTACATTGTACTTAAGAGCAAATTTTCTTCCTAATAAAATCATGTTGTACCAAGAATAAATAAAGCAATGTGTTTGTTTTTAATCTGCCAAGTGTCTGATACATGCAGGAACCCATCACCAAGAAGCCAATTTTGCAGGTGAAACCATTCCCTGCAGATTAGATTGGTTTTAAATGGCTTCCATGGCAAGAGATCAGGAATTTTTCTCCTTCCTGGATTTAATATCTTGTGGAGTGAGTGAGTGAGTGAGTGAGTGAGTGAGTGAGTGAGTGAGTGAGTGAGTGAGTGAGTGAGTGAGTGAGTGAGTGAGTGAGTGAGTGAGTGAGTGAGTGAGTGAGTGAGTGAGTGAGTGAGTGAGTGAGTGAGTGAGTGAGTGAGTGAGTGAGTGAGTGAGTGATCGATCATTGATGAGCCATTGGCACAAAATAATAATCCTTGCATTTTACTTAATCACGATCCCGAGATGTCTCAAGCACTCAGAGACACCATCCGGGATGGAGGGCGCTATATGAATTAAATTTGTTGTTGTCTCAAAGTCCTTTACAAGAAATATTTCAAAGCATAATGACTGCCTTATAGGTAACTGCAGCAGCTGATTTGTGAACAGCAATGTCCCGCAAACAGCCATGAAGTGACATTATGTTCTTTTGATTTTCTTCCTTCTACCTTGCTCTAGCCGGCTTCTTGCTCGTTCCTCGCACCTCTACCCCACCATTGGAGGTTGCGTTTTCAGCCATTATGCTCCCAAACTCTGGACCACTCTCCATCAATCCGTCCGCCTTGCCCTCTCTCCCCCTTTTCAAGTCCCATCGAGAAACCTTCCTCTTCGATCTTGCTAATTGCTCCGAGATGTGTGGAAATTATTATCTATAAGTGAAAGTTGTTGTTATTGTTATTCTGAAGGTCTTAACTTGAACTGGGGAGGTATCCCAAGAAGTTGAGGCCCAACATTTGAAATGGTGTTACCCTGAGGACCATCAGCGATAAATTTGGATCAATTCATAATTAACAGCAATGGTCATTCAAAGCGTAATGACTGCCTTATAGGTAACTGCATAATTATAATAATTAATTATAACCAGAGAGGAAGTGCTAAAAAGGTTGACGTCGCTCAAGGTGGATAAGTCACCTGGTCCGGATGGGATGCACCCTAGGTTACTAAGTGAGGCACGGGAGCAAATAGCAGGGACTCTGGCCACGATCTTTCAATCTTCCTTGGACACAGGGGTCGTGCCAGAGGACTGGAGGATAGCTAAAGTTACTCCCTTGTATAAAAAGGGGCAGAAGGACAAGCCTGGTAACTACAGACCAGTCAGTCTAACGTCGGTAGTGGGCAAACTTCTAGAGTCCATAATCAGGGACAAGGTAGATCTTCACTTAGAAAGATATAGGCTAATAAAGGACAGTCAACATGGATTTGTTAAAGGCAAATCTTGCCTTACAAATCTGATAGAATTTTTTGATGAGGTAACGGAATGGGTGGATAATGGTAGCGCAGTTGATGTAGTTTACATGCACTTTCAAAAGGCATTTGACAAAGTGCCACATGAGAGACTTATTATGAAATTAAAGGCCCATGGCGTAAAAGGGACAGTGGCAGCGTGGATCCACAACTGGCTGCGAGACAGAAAGCAGAGAGTTGTAGTGAGCGGCTGTTTTTCAGATTGGAGGGAAGTGAGCAGTGGTGTGCCACAGGGATCAGTTTTGGGACCATTGCTGTTTGTAATCTACATCAATGATCTGGACTTGGGTGTACGGAGTACAGTTTCCAAGTTTGCAGATGACACTAAGTTAGGGAGAATAGTAAACAGTGAGTAGGATAGTAGCCATCTGCAAGAGGATATAGACAAATTGGTAAAGTGGGCAGACACATGGCAGATGAAGTTTAATGCAGAGAAGTGTGAGGTGATGCATTTTGGGAGAAGAAATGAAGGGAGGCAATATAGGCTAGATAGTACAATTTTAAATGGTGTAAAGGAACAGAGAGACCTGGGGATTTGTGTTAGTGACTCGTTGAAGGTGGCAGGACAGGTAGACAAGGCTGTTAAGAAAGCATATGGGATACTAGGCTTTATAAATAGGGGTATAGAGTACAAAAGTCAGGAAGTGCTGACTAACCTCTATAGGACTTTGGTGAGGCCTCAGCTGGAATACTGTGTTCAATTCTGGTCACCACACTACAGAAAGGATGTGAAGGCATTGGAAAGGGTACAACGAAGATTTACTAGGATGGTGCCAGGATTGAGGGACTTCAGCTATGAGGAGAGGCTAGATAGGCTAGGGTTATTCTCTCTGGAGCAGAGAAGATTGAGGGGAGACCTAATAGAGGTGTATAAGATCATGAGGGGTTTCGACAGGGCAAATAGAGAAAAACTATTTCCACTCGTGGGCGAATCTGTGACTCGTGGTCACAGATTTAAAATAGTTTCAAGGCGAAGTAGAGGGGAGCTGAGGAGAAATGTTTTCACTCAGCGAGTTGTTCGAACCTGGAATGCATTGCCTGAAAAGGTGGTGGAGGCTGATTCGATAACAACTTTTAAAAGGGAATTAGATCTTTATTTAGGGAGAACAGGTCTATTAGGCTATGGGGAACGGGCAGGGCAGTGGGATTGAATCGCTCTTTTCAAAGAGCCGGCACACACTAGATGGGCCGAATGGCCTCCTTTTGTGCCGTAAAATTCTATGATTCTATGATTCTATGATTCTAACTCCCTGTGTTAGGCAACAAAAGAAACATGTTAAAGAATGCCACAAAGTTCATTAATAGCTGTAAAAAATAAAAATGCTTTAATTGTATTTTGTGTTTGTATTAATCAGATCCAGCCTCAATACAGCATAATAAAAATCCCTGCTCACCACTGTTGCTGATCTACTGCAGCGTAGAAATGCAACTGCATCATAGTTGTTGCTCTCTTCTGCAGCAGGCTCCATGACATTTTCACTCCCATCCTCACCGACTCCATTGGCTTCACACAGAGGATACAGTTCAAGATCCTGTTCCTCGCCTTCAAAGTCCTCCATGGCCTTCCTCTCCACTATTTGCGAATTCCTAACTCCCTACCAACCTGCCTGCTACCTCGGCTCAGTGGGCTCACGCCTGCTTCACGTCCCCTGCCTCGCCCACCCCACCATTGATGATCAGGCCTTCAGCAACTCTGCCCTCACCCTCTAGAACTCCATCCCACAGTCCTTCTGTTTCCCCCCATCCCTTGCCTCCTTTAAGACCCATCTTAAGCCCCTCCTCTTTGTTGGTGCTTTTGATTGCCCTTCTTTGCTGCCCACTCTCAACTGTACCCGATCCCTAGCTCTTGTTCGAAACACTGATTTTCCAGCACCTTGGGATGTCCTCCCCATGTGAAAGGTGCTATACAAATGTAATTTATTGTTGTTGCTGCTGCAATTGATGCAGATCAGTGTTAAAATACAATTATGCCAATATTTTGGAATTTTCTGATGTGTTCGCCTATTTTGAGGCCTGGAAAATTGGATTTAGAAACAGCATTTTCTGCTACTTTGTCACTGAAATGAAGAGTTGGAGAACGAAGAGGTGGCCAAGTTTCTGGCCTTCCTTGGCCAACAAATTCCCCAAATAAAATCGGTCATTCACTTTTCGGCTGTTTATAAGACATTAATGGATGCAAATTGGCTGCTGTGAGATGCTATACCAAAATATAAGGATTAATTCTGATTATTATTAACATCATTATTATTTTGGGATCTGCAGCAACTAAGCCAACCAGTCTCAGGTGGTAAGCCACAACACATTCTCTTTTAATAACAACATTGAAATCACAAGGAATTTTTAATAATTTTAAGAAAAGCTTGACTCAGTAATATGAGGATGGGAGGGTGGGCAGTCTGTAAGGATGAGATCAGAAGGGTTGAAGGTTTTATTTAACCAAACCAAATTTGACATCTTGGGAAAAAATAATTGAGGTCTAAAGCATGATATGTTTAACAACAGCAGCAACTTACATTCATTTAGGGCTCTGCATGTATCATCTCAGAGCACTTAGTAGTGGTGGAGCCTGTTGTTGAACAGGAGAGAGGGGGGAGATAATCATAGGCTTGGTCGAAGAGGAAAGTCAATGCAAGGATTATTAAGGTCTTTGGGCATGATCTGGAAAATGGGGAAAGAGGATTCAAGGTGCAGGGTTTGAGGGAGAGAGTTCCAAAGTTTTGGGGAATAGTGGTTGCCACCGATGGCAGAGCAGAGAGCGTTAGGGTGAATCAGGGAGTCGGAGCCAGTAGAATGGAGACATTGGATAAATGGAGTGCAATAAACAGGTTAGAGAATTAGGGTGCTGCTGGACCATGAAGCGAAGCATAAATGAAGTGACAAGTATAGCACAATACAGTTTTCATTGATATAGTACCTTTCACATGAGAGGACGCCTCAAAGCACTTCACAAGACGGATGGGCACCACTGCTGGAACTGGGAGCCAAGGGGATTGGGGAAAATGACCAAAATGGGATTGAAGAGATCTGTTTTGAGATGGAAGGATGATGAGATGGAATTCCATAGACCAGGGGACAGAATGGCTGAAAACCTGCTCACTGATGGGCACAAGCTGGTAAGTTGAATCAGAGTGGCAATCACTTAGGTCAGTGTGACACAGAACTGGTTACCGGCAGTTATTTATTTTACTTTGGGACTGGACAGAATGACTGTTAGAATGGTTACAATCCAATCTTTCCATAAATCATTGTGTAAGTCTTGTATTTTTATGTTTAATTTTATGCGCACTTTCACAGCACCAAACAAATTGTTTGTGGAAAAATTCTAGCTTAGTCTAAGGTTTACTCTATTAATTTAGCATTTCAGAGCATCCATAATTTGTCGCATTATGAAGTACTTCAAGATGTCCACTCGATGTGAAAGGTGCTATATAAATGTAAATTAAAGGTATTTAATTCTTAAAAGATTTAAATTTCAACAACAGCAAAATTAAATTTGTATACCACCTTTCACGTAAGGCACCTTTCACGTATCCCATGATGCTGGAGAATCAATGTTTCAGACCTGAACTGGGGGTTGGGTTTGGGGAGGGTGTAGAGCACGATGGGGAAGGAGGGTGACTGGTTGAAGAGGAGAGTCTTAAGACCGTCTTGAAGGAGGCAAGGAAACGGTGAAGCAGAGGGACTGTGGGATGGAGTTCCAGGATATGGGGGTAGAGTAGCAGAAAGCCCACTCACCAATGGTGAGGTGAGTGAGGCAGTGGGAGCGTAGTTGGGGCCTGCTGAGTGGAGGGAACGGGCAGGTTGGTAGGGAGTTAGAAGATTGGATAGGTAGGCAGGAGCATTCTCTATACGTTGAAGTATTTTTCTATAGGATCTTTTATGAACTAAAGACAACAACCTTTCAAGTTAAAACTGAATTGAACAATTTGACAAATTCTGGATGCTCTGAATTGCTATCTTAATACAACAACAATTTGCATTCTTCATGCTGGTAGTGTTGCAGAACGTTTAACAGTGGCTTGACATCACTTCTTAGAAGTGTGAAACTAGACTCACGTGGAATTTCTACCCCATCATTTGCGACGCAAGTGATCTATATTTTAAGACCTCAGTTTTAGTTCAGCAGTGATACCTTTAGCCAATAATATTTTCACTTTTTGCCAATTTTCTCCATCCCTACTCTCCCAAAGATGTCGACGTATGTTACGGTATCAATCCATATTTTCTGATATCCATTTTGGTGCCACGCCAGCCTTTGAGTTCCTACAGTGGGTGCCGCAGGCTATTCAATGTGGAGAGTGTCACATCTAAGCCTTCCATCTTGTCTTACATCAATATATGAATGCATGAGAGCAGGGGTCAGTTGTGATGAACAGGAATAGGAATCAAGTCAATTTTGTCTTTCCCGAGTTCAGACTGCATGTTGAAGTCAACTTTAAGTTAATAGCTTCTCTCATCGAAATGCCTTCAAGCTGCAATTATTGTAAAATTTAGTGACTGTTTTTATTGTGCACAATTGTAGACAATTATAGCACCCAGCTGCAATGTAGGTTAGATTAAATAACTCAGAAGAATGCCAGGGATCAAACCTAGGAATTGTTTCAGTTTATTTAACTCAGTTTCCTGCTGAGGAGAGGCTTCAACAATGGAGAGAACCTCTGTATTTTCCATTGTACTGTCTATTTCTTTTCAATTTTTCTCCCTGTTGCTACATGCTTCCTCAGTCTGTGGTGCTATTCCACGGGGTCTAGTTGCCATCTGTTCCCCACCCATTGTAACTTGAGCAGTGAGTATCGTCAGACTGTGGAGAAGCATATATCTGAGTCTCACCATTTTCTCACCTAGTTGTCCACAATTGGGTATTGGGCTAATTCGCCAACAAAATGCAGTCAATCCACTTTACAATATATTATCAATAATAATAATAATCCTTGCATTTGATATAGAAGCCTTATCATGTTGTTGAGACATCTCAAAGCACTTCACAGATTACACTGTAAAGTGGATTGGCTGTGTATTTTATTGACGAAATATATTCTGTGAAGTGCTTTCAAATTTGTCAATAATGAGATAAGGCACTATATCAAGTGCAAGGATGATGATTATTATTATTATTATTGAAGCGTGACCTAGAGCAGGGCCACTAGCTGATTTCACTCTCCCTAACCAGAGACCCATTTGCTTTTCATTGGCTAACACCAGCAAATTCAGCACAGAGCAAGATTCCAAGTAGTAAGATCCTGGTCCATAATCTGTAGCTCTATCCACTACAGCATCAGTGCTGCCTCCCGCCTGTGTGTACTCACATATTTTCCTGAAGGCAGCTCCTGTGTTTGGAGTCATTATGACCCACAAAATTTGGTTCAGCCTCAAGTAATTCAGTAACATTAGATAGCAGTGCCAGAGGTCATTCTGCCAAATTGCTCCAGCATTAAAGATGCAATAAAGAACATTTATGAGTGTAGTTTCTTTAAAATGCAATCACTATGCTCATAACAAAGGTACATTATGGAATGTTAGAAGAAAATACTATCCGCTGTCATATTCCCATGTAATGTGAACTGACGTTTCAGCATCACCACTATTAAAATCATGTTATTTATTGCTGTTGTTTTTATTATTATGCTATTCATATCAATCTTGAATCCTCACTGTGCTGAAATCTAAGCCCTGTAAGGCGAATGCTCTGACCATTGAGCCTCTAGACTCCACTGGTTGCTCCACTCCAAAATAATAATATGAATAATTATCTTTGCATTTGATACAGCGCATTTCAGATCTTCTAGACATCTCAAAGTGCTTTACAGAATATACTGTAAAGTGAATTGACTGTATATAAAGGGCAAAACACAACAGCCAATTGTGTACAGCAGTGTCGCATAAACAGTCGTGGATTGAAGTGACCAAATTATTATTGTTTTTTGATGAGGAATTATTATTTGGCATGTGGAGTAAGGAAACTTGCCCAAGGTTTTGCCATGCCTGGAGTTGAACCCATATCTCTGACTTGTAAGGGGAGTGGTCTACTAACTGAGCTACCTGACTCCATAAAATACAGAGTCAATTCACTTTGTGAAGTGCTTTGAGATGTCTCACCGATGTGATTAATCAATTTTTAATCACTCAATCGCTTCACAGAGAAGTCAAACCATCTGCCAATTCTGATGTTTCACATGGATGGTCAAGATCCCTTAATGTTACATACCGCGTAACACTGCAGCCTCACTATAACATGGTTCAATATGGTTCACTACAGTGCTAATTTTCCCCACAAAATTTAGTCAATTCACTTTGCAGTATATTCCGTAAAGCACATTGACATGTCTCAAAGACATGATAAGGTGCTATATCAAATCCAAGGGTTATTATTATTTTAATTCATTTGGAATACTGTGGTTGCCGCTTGTCCACAGCCAGCCTGCTCATTTCCAGCAAGGCCAGCTGGCTTTTCGTGCTAAATTGGTTCTTTGTTTATCTCACTTTGCTGGTGCAAAAAAGCTGCAAAGTTTGTTTACATAATATCACTCTTTACACTTTAAAGCACCCACTGATGTTTATCCTACTCTGATAACTGAAAATTGTGAACTATTGTACTCTGCATGGATTTTTATTAAGGTTTCCTGTTAAAAAATATGTTGATGATGTGTCCATTATTTTGAACAATTGGTTAGATCCCATTGAGTGAGGTATAAATTTTGAAACAAAACATTGCAGGCACTACTCTGATAAATAATAAATAACAATAAGCCTTCCAGTTGATATAGCCCCTTTTTACATTGGGAGGATTTTTCAAAATGCTTCCAGGATATACTATATAGTGTAGTGACAAAGGCAGAGTTCAAAGTTACAAGAATTTGGTGGGTGAAGGCTTGGTCTTCAGAGCAAGGTTTTAGAAGTGGGTCTGCTAAAGAACAGGAAGACAGTGGAGTCTAGCAAGGAGTATCCTAGAATTATAGAATCATACAGCACAGAGGGAGGCCATTCAGCCCATTGTCTCTGTGCCAGCTCCGAAAAGAGCAGTTCAACTGAATTCCACTGGCCCGCTTTCTCTCCATAACCCTGTAATCTTGTCCTTCCCAAATACCCATCTACTTCTCTCTTAAAAGTTGTCATTGAATCGGTTTCCACTACTCTTTCTGGTAATGCATTCAAGATCCGAACAATTCGCTGGATTAATTTTTTTTTCCTAACCTCACTTCTGTTTCTTTTAACAACAATCTTAAATCGGTGTCCTTAGGTTAATGACCCATATGCCAGTGGAAACCGTTTTTCTCAGTTCAACATCAAATCCCCCAATAATCTTGAAAACCTCTATTAAATCCCCTCTTAATCTTCTCTGTTCTAGGGAGAATAATCCTAGTTTCACTAATCTCTCCTCAAAACTAAGATCCTTCATTCCTGGTACCATCCTGGTAAATCTCCTATGCACACTCTCCAATGCCTTAACATCTTTCCTAAAGTGTAGTGCCCAGAACTTAACACAGTACTCTAACTGAGGCCTAATCAGCATTTTATAAATGTTCATGATAACCTCCTGCCTTTTATATTCTATGCCCCTATTTATCAATCCTAATACTGTATCCCATATGGTTTATTAACAGCTACCCATCCTGCCACCTTTAGGGATTTGCTGATATGGACCCCTAGGTATCTCTGTTCATTTACGCCCTTTAAAATGGTACCATGTAGCTTATACTGCCTCTCCTCATTTGTTATCCTTGTTGCAATGACACTGGTCCCAGCCCAGCTCAGGTGTAACCAATCCCTCGTGTGCAGGTCCTACCTGTCCTAGAAGTGGTCCCAGTGGATTAGAAACCTGAAACCCTCCTTACTACACCATTTCTCCAGCCTTTCTGATCCTCCTTGTTTGGTATTCACTTGTCCACCGCCCTAATCGCCCAACCATCAGTGGCCGGGCTTTCAGCCTCTCTGCTCCCACACTGTGGAACTCCATCCCACAGCCCCTCCGCCTCGCTTCCTCCCTTTCCTCCTTCAAGGCCAGTCTCAGACCTTCCTCTTCAACTGCGTCTTCGGCTGCCCAACTAACTATTCCCCCTCTCCCACTCTCCTTCCGTCTTAATTCAACCCTCCCCCACCCCGCACCCCCCCACCCCCCACCCTGCTCGTGTCCCGACCAGACTGTTCAGTGCTTTGGGATGTCCTCCTGACGTGAAAGGCGCTAAATAAGTGCAATTTTGGTGCTGTTGTACAAGGCATTGGGAGTAATCTGAAGATCACCATCATTGAGGCTGATGGGCTCACAAAGCCAAGTTGGGAAAAGGATAGACTGTGAAATGTTGGTAGGAATGATAAAATGCTGCCCAAGATACATAGGTAAATATCATATAGAATTTAGAGATAGACTAAAGGTAGGAAATTTGATCCTGGGTTTTAGCTGGGATAAAAGATTTCTACTGAAGATCTCTGCTGGAGCATCAGTTTGCTGATGCTCAGGGTCTAAGATGACACATTGAGGAATGGTCAAGGGGAGAGAGATACTGAGGACTGTTGTCTCTCTTGCAAAGTGATTGAATTTTTTTTTTATCCCCACAACAAGGATTGCTCAACCCGCTCAGCCATTTCAATCTGTGGTTCCGAATCTGAAACCAGGAAGCAATTTTTCACACAAATGGCAGTGGAAATCTGGAACTTTCTCCAAAAAAACCCTGTAAATGCTGTACCAAATCATATTTTCGAGACTGAGGTGGATAGATTTCTTTTAGTTGAAGGTATAAAGGGATATCAGGCAATGGCGAGTAATTGGAGTTGAGGTATAGATCAGCTATAATCTAACAGAATGGTACAACAGCCTTAACAGGCTGAATAGATAACTCCGGTTCCTGTTTCCCTATGTTTCAGTCAGGGGTAGGAAAGGGCATAGAAACCTCCTAGGTGATATTTGTAAATAGTTCTAAAGGCAAAAGCACCACCACTTAGATTGCTTATTGGCTCTAAAGGCAAGCTGCATCTGAAGGAGTCCAGTATTCTAAATAGAATTTAACCCAACACAGATGGGGGAATTGAACCTGGATCTTTACTTTTTTGTACCTAGAACTTTCGACTTCAACCTTCACTTTATCCCTTCCTGTTCTATCTCTTCCCTCATCTCTTCCCTCAAACTTTCCCTCCACTTCCACTTCACCACCTATATACGCAGGTACCTACTCAACCTGGCTATCACTCGGGGCCTCACTGTCTTGGACCTCAACGCTTTTCCTTAAAAATTCCTACCTTGACCCTTTCCTTCCCATACATTACTGCCCCATCTCCAACCTCCCTTTCCTCTCCAAGGTTGTAGAATGAAATGTTGCTTCCCAGCTTTCCTCATTCTTCTCCTGCCACTCATGAACCCCTCCAATCGGGCACACAAAACAGAAATATCTCTGGTCATAGTGACAAATTACATTCTGTCCATCTGCAACTAGGATCTCTCTGCTTCCTCATCGTTCTTGACTTCTCTACCGCCTTTGAAACTATCGACCACTCCCTCATCATCCGCTGCCTCTCCTCTCACCTCAACCTTCAGAACCTACAGTTCAGGATTCTGGTCCTCATCTTCAAAGCCCTCCATGGCCTTGCTCCTCACTATCTCTGCAATCGCCTAACCATCTATCAACCTGCCCACTCCCTCCACTCAATGGGCTCCGGCTGCTTCCCATCCTCCGCCGGGCCAGCCATTGATGGGAGGGCCTTCAGCCATTCTGCACCAACCCTCTGGAAGTCCATCCCACTGTCCTTCTGCTTCACTCCATCCCTTGCCTCCTGGAAGACCCCAAAGGCACGGCCCTCCTATTTGACCATGATTTTGATCAATATCCTACCACCCACTGCCATTCACCCTACCCAATCCCTACCCCCAGCTCGTGTCCAAAACACTGTCTGTCCAGCACCTTGGGTTATCCTTCCGACGTGAAGGGTACTATACAAATGTAATTGTGTTGTTGTTATTTCCTGGCCTGGCTGATGTGCTGGAGAATGGCCATCATTCATTTTCAGGACAAAAGCATACCCAAGTATGTGGCACTCCTTCAGCAAATGAGGAATAAAGAGAGAAAAATTATGTGTGTGTGTGTGTGTGGGAGGAAAGGAAGAGGCACAGCGCTCTCATCTGAGACTGAGTAAATTCTTAAAGAAATAAAGTAATTATTATCGGTATGAAAATATAAAAGAATATGATTGTTTCAGTGAAGCTGTGTCACAATGTGTATTCATACCAGGCCCACATTCCAGCAATCTTTCTGCTTAGCTGTCAATTTAATTCCCCTGCTGCTTGGTGTTTTGATTGGCCTGTTACCTGCCCTTATAGTGGTGATCTCAGTGCATGGGAAGCAGACCTGCACAGACAAGTACAGTCAATTGGACATGCTCAGTAAATCATTGCCACCCCCAGAATCCTTTCAGCAGCAAACATTTTAAATAAAGAACAACTGGCAAGTGTTCAACCAGAGGATGTTCAGGCCATTCAGTCTGAGCAGCTGGAACCAATCAAATGACTATAGAGGAAGGTACCAGTAAGAGCCAGTTTCATAACGGATGAGCTCTAACACTAAACATCCTTGCAGAAATTTGGTTTATTTTGTTACTAGTTTATATAGCGTGATCTGCAGAAATGATTGCAGGCCTTATTTCTGTTTATTGCCTTAGTTTAAGCCCCTTTCTGTGGTGGAATTGCTGCCCCATTATTACTCGATCACTTTTGCACCACTTCTCAATTAACAGCATGAAGTGCCAAGGCACTGGGTGCTCAGCTGGAAATGGAATAGAGATAAACTGTGTAAAACCAATCTGGATAGAATACTGCATACATACGGTGAAAGGTAGCACATAGCCGGCAAGTGGTCATTCCTCATGTGTGAGGCTACATTAGGAACATTATGGGGAACCATATAAAGGAACCTTCAATGGGGCCAAGGGGGATTGACAAATAATAACAATAATCCTTAAATTTTATATTGCGCCTTTCATGTTGGGAGGATGTTTCAAAGCTCTTCACAGGATATACTGTAAATGAGGTGGTTGTGTATTTTGGAGGCAAAGGCGGCAGCCAATTTATGCACTGTAATGCCCCACAAACAACCGTGACGTTGTATCAGTGATGGTGTTTATACGTTACAGGTTGTGAGATGCCCTGGAACATTAGTTGGCTGGCCTATTTTTTGGCTCCGTTACTGTTATTTGTGCAGCCAAAACGTGACATTGGTTTGCCTACAAATTACAGTCTCCTCACTTCAGAGTAAATCCTGTGAATTGCCTTGAGCCTTTTTGAGACTATTGCTAATGTGCAATGTAAAGTGCAGGGGTATTATTGTTACAGTGTTATTATATTGAAACTCAAGATTATGGAAAGATTATGTGACAATGTCAAGAGATTTGTGCATGTGCAGAACATCAGTTACGCCTGATACCCTCTGGACGTCAGGAGACAATGGTGAAGTGGAGGTGGGCTGGAATACATGACGCCTCTGTTTTACTGCCATGTTTTAAGTCTCCAGAGCGGTGATGTCAAGATTCGCACACTCCTGGAAGATGTGATCAAGAGACTTAACTTTTGTGGTCTTCACTGCCTAACAATGGTAACGAAGGCTGGGAGATGCATCTGTACATCAGCCAGGTTCTTTCCTGGCCATTTTCAGAAAATACGATTGACATTTATATAGTGCCTTTCACAGGACGATATTTCAAATGGCTTTACACAGCTGGCTGGGCACCCAAACTGGGGGTGGGGAAGAGGGGGGAGCCAAAGAGTATGGGGATGGGGGAGAGTTTAGGAGAGTGCTTTCGCATGGGACGACATCTCAAAGTGTTTCACACAACTGGCCAAGTATTCGAGCGTAGGAGGTACCTGATGGCGTAAAAAGTGCCTGAAGGTGGAATCAAAAAGATGCAAAGTTAAGTCATAAGGTCGGCTTTAGAGGTGGGGATGAAGGAGGCAAGGCTAACGGAATCAGGGAAAGTACTGTAGAGGACACTGCTTTACTACTGTTATTTGTGCAATGGAAACACAAAGAAACATTTCAAAAGATGTTTCACGCATGAGCGAGTGTCTGGGGAAATCACAGTAGATATAAGCTGCATCGCTTAACTGTTGAACGTGACCTGTCCAGGAGGGTCTACCAGTAACACTTTCCAGTATCAGCACCAGAGTCCGATCTTCTGCACACAAAGAATAAGACCTTAGGGCCTGCATAGAAAACAATGAACTAGCAGTTTTATAACACTTTATCAGGTTGAAACATCTCAAAGTACCTCACAAGTATTTATTGATAAGTGTGGTGAGGAAATCCCAAAAGCCGTTTGTTCCAACTCCTGCAAGCCGCCATAAAGTGAGTCATATATTAATATGGAGGAGTTTCGGGCCAGTACTGGTAGTTGGGAGAAATTCCCTTCTCTTTTCAAGTCAAATGAGGGAATCTTTAACGTGCACTTAAACAAACAAATGGGAACTTGGTTTATTGTGGAGTCCTGTAGCTCAGTGGTTAGAGCACTCGCATTGCAAGTGAGACACTTGGGTTCAATTCCCAGCAGGATGAAACCTCGGGCAAGTTTCCTTATTCCACACTCCTGATATTAATCCCTAAAAAAAAACCGATAAAAAATTGGTCACTTCAATCCCTGAACAACGCTTTGTGCAATTGGCTGCCGTGTTTCACTCACAAATATACAGTCAATTCACTTTACAGTATATTCTGTGAAGCGCTTTTAGACATCTGATTCGGCAGCTGATTTTAGACAGCTGATTCGATAACAACTTTTAAAAGGGAATTATATATTTATTTAGGGAGAACAGGTCTATTAAGCTATGGGGAGTGGGCAGGGCAGTGGGATTGAATCGCTCTTTTCAAAGAGCCGGCACAGACTAGATGGGCCGAATGGCCTCCTTTTGTGCCGTAAAATTCTATGAATCTATGAATCTATGAATCTAGAAGACAAGATAAGGCGCTATATCAAATGCAAGGATTATTATGATATTATTATATTGGTGTTTGGGGGAGGTAGCCATAAGTACAGCCAAAGAGGAAGGTGTTCAGGTGGGACTTGAAAAGGGGAAAAGAGGAGTCAAGGCGGAAGGATTGCGGGAGAGTGTCCCAGAGTTTGGGGACGTACGTTTCCACTATGTCACCTTTTATTTTTAATGGGGAGTGAGTTTTATTTGCAAAATATTAACAATTTACATTGATATAGGCCCTTCATATAGAATAAACTTTCAGCGCGCTTCACATACAGTAGCAGGAGGATCCCATGGGTGCAGTTGGTAGTGGGATCACTCATATAGTCCCATTAGTCTTTCCTTTTCATTGTTCTTTCCTGTTTCTGATTTTGAACATGTATCTCAGCATGTGGGTTACAATGATGTGTGGGTAAGGTGAATCACAGAGTTAATATAATAAAGAATAATATATTGATTGATTTGTTGCTAATAGGGCAAATGTGATGCTCTTTATTCCAACCATTATTGCCAAATGAAACACGGGACTTTATTAAGCAATTGTTTATTTCATAAATTGATGATTGGAGACCCAAATGGGTGCTCCCTCCCCCAATCATGCCTAGGGACACCTAGTCTTTAACATATCAGTAACATAGGAATGTACATGGCTGATACAGGCTTTTATGACTCTCTACTGCTTGTTGGAACCATTCTCTCTACCCTTCTGACTTATCCCCTCTATCTGTGTTTTAATCCTTACATTCTTAAAACTTACATCTTTGATCGTGCGTCTGGTCACTTTCCCCTTTCCCTTCAAGAGGTTATTCTATGTGAAGAGTGTTATATAAGTATAAAATGTTGCTGTTGACTTCAGGTCCTAAAACTTAAGAAAGTATCACACACTGAGATGCCCTACTGATGTGAAAGGTGTTACATGAATGTAAAATTGTATGTTGTTTATGTCTATATTCTTATTCTAGTATTATTATCGTGGTTCCTAAAATGGCTTTCAGATATGACTGCTTCATCTCCCTGTTTCTCCCTGACTCAGTATCAAACTGCACTATTGTTAAGCCACGATCTTAATAAATGGCCGGGCAGGCTCGAGGAGCCGAATGGCCTACTCCTGCTCCTACTTCTCATGTTCTTAAGCTCTGAGACGCTAGCCTGTGTGAAGCTCGATACATATATCCAAGTTATTTTTGTTGTAAGGGAAGTTCAGGAGGAAATTCTTTACACAGTGGGTGGTGAGAATGTGGAACTCACTTCTGACCACTGTGGTTGAAGAAAAAAATATCAATTATGTAATAGGAAACTTAATGCCTACATGAGGGAGAAGGGAATATAGTGGAATGGTGTAGGACAGGGGATTAGGAAGGGTGAGGGTTCATGTAGTGTGTAAACACTAGCAGCAGCCACTTATAATAATGACATTCCTTGTAGTTAATATAGTGCCTTTCATGTCAAGAGGATTGCTCAAAGTGCTTCATGCCATTTGGTGTGTCAGCATAGCTGTTGGTAACACTTTTGCCTCTGAGTTAGAAGGCTGTAGATTCAAACCTCATATCAGGGATTTGAACTTATGTAGTCTTCTGGATGCGTGCAGTATTGTTATAAATGCCAGCCTTCAGATGAGACTGAGGTCTTGTTTGCCTGTCCAGATGTACATTAAAAAATTCCATGGCACTCTTTTAAAAATAAGGGAGTCTTTCCCAGTGACCTGCACAACAACCCCTCAAATAAAATTGGTCACCCATTCCATGGCTCTTTGTGGGATGTTGCTGTGCACAAATTAGTTGGTGCATTCATTCACAAAATATACAATCGTATCACTTTACATTATATACATGTAATGTGAAGTACTTTGAGACGTCTCAATGATGGTTAGTTAGAGCACTAACGATTCCCTGCAGGGTGAAACATTGGGCAACTTTTCAGGCTCTACACACCTCTGTTTACCTAGCAGTAAATAGGAACCCAGTTTTTAGTCAATTGGTGGTTCACTGGGGATAATAATCCATTAAATAAAAACTCACTCAATCCACAGCTGTATTGTGGCTGCTGCTGTGCACAATTGGCTGCTGCGTTGCACCTACAAAATATACAGCCAATTCCCTTTACAGTATATACCGTGAAGTGCTTTGAGATATCTCGAAGACGTGATGAGGCACTATATCAAATGCAAGAAATGTTACATATTGTGTATTATTATTAAAGTACTATATCAAATGCAGGGATTATTATTTACTATGAAGCGTCGCGACTGTATAATTTGAAGTTGGACTGAATGGTCTGTTTCTATGCAGTAATGTTCTGTGTAATTACATGTTATGCAGTATATGGGCATCAAATCTCAGGCTAATGCTGACCTCTCCTTGTATCCATATTCACATTGTTCTGTCAATTATGCAACCTTACTATGCTGGTCTGAACAGGGGCAGCTGTCAAACTTTATAACACATTTCAGTCACAACAGTCTTCCTGATTGTTATAAAAGGATTGCAATGCTGAGCTTCAATCACGTTTAATAGTTTCAGTATGTAATCTATATTTACTCCCCAAATTTCCTTTCAAGCCACATGTCTGAGATGAATTACAAGATTTTGTTTTCTTTTTAACTTAAGCAACATTCAGTATTTCTGTGCTCCTATATTCTGATGCAGCGAATGCAACCCTGGAATGTTTTATAATGTCCTGGAAGTGATCAGGAAATAGTTTCAAAAAATTAATTCATCTTAAAAAACATCAAAGGAACATGGCAATAATATTAGGCAGAAATAAATCTCAGTCAGTTTATTCATCATTTTCTTACAAGATTGTTCGACATATTCATCTCTACATCTAATAACTTAGATTTTTTTTATTGTTGACAGGAACTAGGCTGGTTTCCTTTTGAACCCCTGTGTACTGTCATGTTCTATCACCCTTGCTGTTGTCTGCTCTACATAACTATTAGCTGTTTACTTTAAAACATGCCAATATTTTTTGTTGCCCTTATTTTGATGTCGTGATCACTTGTTCTTGAATTATGCAAATAGCAGAAAGAAAAGCTTTTGAATACAAACTTTTGAGGGTCTAGAAATACTGTTTGCAATATGATAATTAGCACATCATGGGTGTTTCTGCTCCTGGAGATGTCATCAGTGAGAACTGGCAGTGATAATATACCATATTTGTGTGTTTATGATAATAATAATCCTTGCATTTCACATACTATCTTATCAGTGGAGTCCTGTAGCTCAGTGGTTGGAACACTCGCTTTACAAGCGTGAGACCTGTGTTCGAATCTAGGCAGGTCAGGACAAAATCTTGGGCAAGTTTCCTTACTCCACATGCCTAATAATAATCTCTCCCAAAAAAAACCACAATAATAAAAATTGATCATTTCAATCCATAACTGTTAGTGGGACACTGCTGTGCACAATTGGCTGCCACATTTCGCCCACAAATATAGTCAATTCACTTTACAGTATAGCCTGTGAAGTGCTTTGAGATGCCTAGAAGACGTGAAATATCAAATGCAAGGATTATTACTATTATTATTATATTATCATGTCCTTGAGTCATCTCAAAGTTCTTGATGGAATATACTGTAATGTGTAGTGACTATGTATTTTGTGGGCGAAACACGTCAGTCAATTGTGCACAGAAGTGGCTAACAAATAGTCATGGATTGAGTGACAACATTTATTTTTATTTTTTATTGAAACAATCTGCCAATCAACTAACTGTCAGGTAAACAGAGGCATGTGTGTGGAATAAGGAAACTTGCCTAAGGGTTAACCCCATTCTTCCACTTGCACAGTAAGCACGCTAACCACTAAGGTACAGTACTCCAGAATAGTCCAGAATGGTCAAAATAGTCTTTATTTGTCAACAAATATAGTCACTGCATTTTACAACAACAAATTCAGCAACAGCAACAACAAATTCTCTTATAGGTTTGTCACACAGGTGATATTTCAGAGTTCTTAACATTGGCTTGACACTGAGCCAGGACAGAGGTGAGGTTGACCTTTGGTCTTTTGAAGATCTTCCTCTTGTAAATCCTCTTTGAAGTAAATCCTATGAGACACTTTGGGAGGTCCTCCTGACATGAAAGACGCTGCTTCAAATTGAAAGGAATATTAGGATTATTATTGTTAAAATGGTTACACCCAACAAGTCAGTTTCTGAAGCTACTAAGCCTCGGTGTTTGTGAGCCAGTTGACATGCAGATCCCAGTTTGGTAAATATAAGTCCCCAATTTTAAAATAAATATTTTTTAGAGCAAATTTTTGGAAATATACTTTGTTTGGTCTTCTCGCCCCCGGCAATATTCTCTCATTGTATCTTGAAGGTGCAGGTGTCTGGTTCTGTATATGTAAACCCATTCCCATAGTATTATATCATAGCTTAAATACCTGTGAGATTGAAGAAATGTCTGTACACTTGAGATGAGTCACAGTTACAATAATTGTTTGCACTTGATGCAGATATATCTTGAGAGAATATCACAAAGCGCTTCATAGGAGATACTGATTGTTATTATTATTTATTATTATCGGGTGATACACTGATCCATTAGGTCATCTGAGAATTATGTTCAAATAAAACATGAGCAGGAAGGCAAGCATGTTTCTCCAAACAGCAAGATAATTGGCAATACTTTAAACATGTCTTTGTGTGTAGGAGTCATAGAGGAAAACTAATATTTCCAAGAACAAAATGACCCGAATTTCCCCCATTTATGGTGAGTTTTTCAGGCATTCTCTGAATTAAATAATTATTTCTTCAATAACCATATTTCTACCTGTTTTGGAGTTCAGTGTCAGTGGAGCATCTTGGAAAGGGAGAAGAAACAAAGAATATTAAAGGCTATTGGATGAACATGCATTTAATGGCAGAGTTTTTGAACAGGGGAGAGAAGAGAAGAGAGCTTGTTTATATTTTGCTGCATGGAGGATACCCTCAATCATGCTGAGGACTCTCAATTACTCCTAAGTCACCAGCCAAGCAGAAATCCAGAGCTTTTGACAGGCATGATCAAGTGACAGATTGACTGCACTGAATTCTCTTTTATGAAATTGCACACTGCAGAAGCACGTTCAGCAAGATTAATTTGGGGTTCATTTCCAGCCCTCAAAATTCAAGACGTTGAATGCTAAGGTGAAAAATGCAATATTTAGTGACAGAAATCAAATTCCACCTGGCTATAGGTTTTTGATTCTCAGAGTGTGCACAAATGGCACTGAAATTGCTGAATTCAGTTTTAACTTTGAAGACCATTCTCTATGGCTCTTTGAAGAAATAGGTAAGCAGAATGCTTCCCTCCAGGGAGAGACTGCGCATTCCACTCCTGATGCAGAGAAAACTTCTATGCATAGGTGGGGCATACATATGTGGAACTATGGACAGATGCTTGAAAGGGTATGGGGCTTGTTAGGGGCAGGAGGATAGAATGAATAGCTTGCTCGAAGAACTGGTGCAGACTTGATGTACTGAATAACCTTTGCCTGCTGTAAATTCCAATGGTTCTTTTGAAATGTGGATACTCTTAAGCACAGTGATGGGTGTCTGCAAGTCTCAGACTTACAAACAAATGACTTCAAAATAAAACACTGCATTCGACAATTCTGGACATACTGAAATGTTACATTAATGGAATAAATTTAGACCCAATGGAATTTCTATTCAAAGTTACTTTTTACCCCAATGTTGTTTGCCAGAGAAACATCAGACCCTTGTAGCTATAAGCACAAATCTCTGAGACTTGGCACCTCTTTCAGTGTATGACATTACCAGTTTCTCAGTCGCATTGATCTGCCAATTTCACAGCTCATGAATAAATATACTATCCCAATAACCTGGAGAGAATCAGGTTATAGTTTTTTTTCAAATAAACTCCAGAGATAAACAATAACTGTTCATATTAAAATAAATGTGAGGTGGATTGTGAAAAGCACAGCAGAAGTCATACAGAAGTGTTATTAATATTCAGAGAATGCTTGAGCAGCAGCATTGCTGTTTGTTAAAATTGCATCCTATTTTTCCTGAATTGCATAAGCTGCACTTCAAGCTTGTTTAGAGTGAGTGCTACACTACAAAATCATTAACATATATTAAGTGGATTTCCAGGATTTACAGATGCACAGTGTTGGTTTGATTTATCAGGCCTGCGATGGGGACATGTCAAATGCTGCATTATTGATATATAGTCTTGTCACTTCATCAAATCCCTTCACATGATATACTGCAAAGTGTAGTGACTGCCAAATTGTGCACAGTAATATTCCACAAACAGCTATGAATGAAAGAAAATACAATTTTTGTTTCCCTAGGGGTATTGTTGGCCAGTACACCAGGAGGAACTTCCTTCTCTTTTTGAATACTGCCTGCCACTATTCTTTAATGTCCCCAGCACTGCACTGGAATACTAGCCTCAACTGTGAGCTCAAAGACCTGATCGGAGGCTTGAACTCACAGGCATCAGAAGCAAGACTGCTACTGACTCAGCAAAAAAACGGAGTCATCCACTATTTGCAGTTTTGTAGTGGGAATATGTGGTGCTTAAAAGTGTCGATATTGTGATTTACAAAAGCTACTTCAAAGAGGCAAATGTTTGAACTCCGGGCAAGCACTTTTATTAATGATTAATGCAGAAATCAAATGTGAAGAGTACTGTGGCAAAAATCAGAAGACAACTGAGCACCCAGGTGGCTTAGTGAGGTTTCAAGGCACATCTACTGCTTCCAAAAGGTAACAAACTTGTGGAATAAGTTACCAAGGTGTCATCCATCACCAGTGAACCTGCACAGAGTTGTTTCTGATCTCTACTATATTTGATGTGCTGTGGGATTTGTTCCATGCAGGTTCATACTCAAAGTGATATTCAGCAGTGGACAAACTGAACAGGCTTGAGAATTTTTTTTCGTCAGCAATGTGCCTGACACATGCAGAAACCCATCGCCATGGTCAGGAGTATCCAAAGGAATCCAAAAATTCCATGCATCCCAACTTTCCACTGATTCAGAACTCTGCAGCACGCATACTGACCCGGACCAAGCTCTGTACAGGCATCCTGCCCCAACTGCGGTCTTGGCAACCGTGGATTTCAAGTATACACGGTTTCCTCTCTGCGACAACTTTGCCAACCGTGGCAGTGAATTTTGCGTATGCATGGGTTTTAATACTAGCACTAGCGTTTGGCGCTAGGACCCAGTTGCATCAACCAGCCACGATGTTGCTTCTCACTTAGGATTAAGGTAAATAATGAATTTATTGTTTTTTTATATATTTTTGATTGTGTTATTTGAACATTTATTGTTTTTGTTAGGTTATTGTGTATTTTTTTGTGTTTAGTAAAAGAACAAGCAACTTACTTCCCCTAACCCCATTTTTCCCATAAGGCCTTGTATTTGCCGCGGTTTTACTAACCACGGGGATTTTCAGGAATGTATCCCCCGCGGTTGGGGAGGGATGCCTGTATTACATCTCACCAATTCTGGCCAGGCTCCACTGGCTCCCCATCATCGAATGGATTGATTTCAAAATCCTCACACTCGTGTTCAAATCCAATCACTCCCTGGCATTTCTCTACCTCTCTGACCTCCTCACTCTCCAGTCCATCACCGGCACCTTGTTGTTGCAGGTCGTGTACTCTCCCCCACTAGGCTCCGCGACCACATCACTCTTACCCTAGTCCATCTCCACTGGTTCCCCATCCCCCAGAGGATCAAATTCATGAACCTCGTCCTCACTTTCAAGGCTACTCATGGCCTTGCCCCCACCTATCTCTCTGAACTGCTATCTCCCTACCAGTCTGCCCATTCCCTCCTTTCAGCGGGCTCTGGCCTGCTCCATGTCCCCCACCCAAACTGCACCATCAGCCTCTCTGCCCCCAAGGTCTGAAACTCCATCCTGCAATCCCTTCACCTCGCTTCCTCCCTTTCCTCCTTCAAGGCTGGTCTCAAGACCTTCCTTTTCAACCGTGCCTTCTGTTCCCATCCTAACTCTCCCCCCTTTCCTACTATCCTTCCCCCTGCTCCTACCCCTACTCCTCCTCCCCTGCTCAGGTCCCGACCTGACGATTCAGCACTTTGGGACATCCTCCCACTGTGAAAGGCTCTCTATAAATGTAATTTTGTTGTTGTTGTTGTTGTTGTTATACGCATTGAAATTCCAGAAATATATAGTTGGATAGATATGCATTCTCTCCCTGGAGGGTGCATAGTACTGCTTATCCTGCTTATTTAATTCTGAAAAGTATTAGGCGCAGGTTGGTCTAGGGATAACAGCACAACATATTTTGCATCAACATATGTGTTGCATGATATCTTGTTACATCAACAATAACAACTTGTATTTACATTGCACTCTTCACACAGCATGGTGTTTTGGAGTGCTTAACAGTAGTGGACCCATTACCACGCCAGGGGGAGAGGGAAGATGAATGTAGACACAGTTAAAGCAGAATGTCTTCACCCCAACCTAAAAATGGACTAAGAGAGGACACGGTGAAGAGATTGGTGGAGCTTAAGGCATAGTGGAGTCCTGTAGCTCAGTGGTTAGAGCACTCTCCTTACAAGTTGAGACCTGTGTTCGATTTCAGGTAGGTCAGTTCGAAACCTTGGGCAAATTTCCTTACTCCACATACCTAATAATAATCCGTCCCAAAAAAACAACACAATAGTAAAATTGGTTATTTCAATCCACGACTGTTTGTGGGACACTGCTGTGTGCAATTGGCTGTTGTGTTTTGCCCACAAATATGCAGTCGATTCACTTTACATTATATTTTGTGAAGTGCTTTGAGACATATAGAAGACATGAAAAGTGCTGTATCAAAATGAAATGATTATTATTATTATAGTGACTGAAAGCATGGCCTGTTGATACGTGTTGTATGACATGTTGATGAGACACATCCTAAAATCCTATCACCTTTCACCTTCTCTCTACCTTCAAATCTATGACTAATGAAATAATAAGTCTTTACATTCGATACAGTGCCATTCATATCAGGAGGAAGTCTGAAAGCACTTCATACAACGTGTTGCAATATGTTGTGACTCTATATGTTGTAAATGAGTGTAGTAACCAATTTGCAATTAGCAATATCCCACAAACAGCTATGATATGAATGACCAATTTTATCTATAGAGGATGGTGTTAGCCAGGACACTGAAATAAATTTCCTTTTCTTTTGAATAGTCCCCTGGGATCTTTAAAATCCATCTGAACAGGCACACAGGGCAGCAGTTTAATGACTCATTGAAAGGGTGGTACTTCCCATAATATTGCATTGGATATCAACATCGACTACATGAGTTGAAACTCCTAAGAACAGTGCTTAAACCCACAGCTTTCTGATTCAGAAGAGAGGATGCTACCAACTCAGCCAGACAGACATGTCAAAAAATATTTCTTGAAATGTTCTTTCAGTTAAATGCCTTCTAGCTCCTAGCTAAGATTGCTACTCCATCTCTGTAAGTTGCTTTGAAACATCACTCTGTGATGCTGTATAACTGCACACAGCAATGTCACACAATCAGCCATGACATGAAAAACAATTTTATGTTGAACAAAAACAGAAGTTGCTGGGAAAACCCACCAGGTCAGGCAGCATCCATGGAGAAAGAAAAGTGAGTCGATGTTTCGAGTCCATGACCCTTCGTCAGAACTTCATCAGAACCTTTATGTGGAGCCTGTTTCATGTTCTTTCATTGTTCCCCAATGTATCTGCCCCATCATTGTCTGTCAGGCTGTCAGCCTATCTGCCTCTACTCTTTGGAACTTCATCCCAGAGTTCCTCCAACTCCCTCACTCATCTCCTTCAACAACAACAACAACAACAATTTACATTTATAGAGCGCCTTTCACGTCGGGAGGACATCCCAAGGCGCTGAACAAGAGGCGTGTCCATTCAAGGTCCATTTCAAGATCTCCTATCCCTCTACGGGTCCCAACCCAGCTCAGATGCCAAGCCAAGCATGTTAGGTACTTTGGGATATTTTCCCGAAGTGAAATATATTATATAAATATAAATCGTTTTGATTTATAAGTTGCTGTTGTTGCTATCACTACTATCAGCCCCTAGCAGTAACCAACGTCAGCAACCAACGTCAGCAACAATAAGGCCAACAGCTTGAGCTTAATCCGTCCAAGGTCTTGGTGGTAAAGTGCTGCCATACTTAGCTTAGAAATAGCAGGGCAGCCATCAGTAGCACTGTTATGCATTAAACAAGATGTCAAATACTTTCTAAGGGTTTCAGTGTCATCCTGCGTCTTGTTTGGTAATAACTGCACTTGTGTGGAATTACAACACATCCTCCTATATATGTGGAACCCACCTGAACTTCATTTATAACTGATATTTGCTTCAATAAAGAACTAAATCATGAAGTAACCAGCCTCAGATTTCATTTCACTGATGGATTGTTCAGCAACACTTTATCAGCAGTCTCAACAAGTAATGTATAATAGAACTTGTTTGACTCCTGTTGTATTCAAAATGGGCTGACCTTCGTACCACAACATGCAAGCATTGTGCTGTGTACATCCAAGGATTAGCTCATTGTTGTGCTCTTTTCAGCTACACATTTGCTTCTGTTAGGAATCATTAGCGCTTAAACCCCTCAGGATCTCTTCCAAATCGTTTCACAGATTAGAAACAGCATTTACCTTAATGGTAATAAATGGTTTGTTCAAACCATTGGCAGCAACTAAAGAACAAACTGCCTACTCAGTGTGGTTTATATATATATATTTATATTTTGTCTATCTGTAAAATATAGCTATAACAGGGGCTTGGTGCCTGGAAAAGAAGAGTTTTCAGCATTCCACATTTACAGACTCTGTAGAATCCTACTTCTGAGGAACACTACTTGCTTTCCGCATTTCACTTTCCATCTATAAGTTGGAGCATTCCAGAAGTTAGAGGCAAATACAACCGTACAGAAATATGTGGCAAAGCAAGAGTATGTAAGTGGAAACAAAAACAGAAATCGCTGGTAACACTCAACGGGTCAGGCAGCATCTACAGAGAAAGGAAAAGTGAGTCAACGTTTCGGATCCACGACCCTTCGTCAGAACTGGGGCATGTAGGGAGGGAAAGGCTTTTAAGAATTAAAAAAGAGGGAGAGGCAGGGCAAGGAAGACAAAGGAGAAAATGGGGGTAGAGGTCAAAGAATGATGGGTTAAAGAGGTAGTAATCTCTGGAACGCCCTTCCTCACTCCCTTCGCCTCACCCCCTCTCTTCCCAGTTTCAGGTCACAAATAAAGATCTTTCTCTTCGACCGCGCCTTTGGTCACCTTTCTACCCCTGCCCCTGGCTCGGTCCCAGGATCCGCTATTGTGAAGCGCTCTGAGACCCGGCGTAGAGGGCGCTATATAAATCAAAGTTGTTGTTGTAGTAATGTTGTGAAACAAAATGGGGAATTGCAACAAAACTGGTGAGAAGAGGTGTTAATAACATTAAAACAAAGAGGGGTGAAATTGCCAAACAACAGGCAGATCAGATGGTCACAGAAGAATGGGAGGGTGAGCTGTTATGGCCTGAAGTTATTGAAATCAATATTAAGGCCCAAGGGCTGTAAGGTCCCCAGCAGATGGATAAGGTGCTATTCCTCAAACTTATGCTGCGGTTCATTGGAGCATAGGAGACCACGGATGGAGAACTCAAACTGTGAATGGGAAGGAGAGTCAAAATGGCATGAAGCTGGTAAGTCAGGGTTGTATTTGCGGACAGAACAGAGGTTTTTGGCAAATCGGTCACTCAATCTGTGTTTGGTCTCCCCAATGTAGAGCAGACCACATCGTGAGCAGTGGTTGCAATATACTACATTGGTGGTAGTACATGTTAATCGCTATCTCACATAAAAACTATGCTTGGGGCAAAAAATATAGAATCTATCGTGGATTTCAAGGCAGAAGTCGTCCCCAGTTTGGAAGCAAACTCTAGACTGTCCAGCAATTTGGACTGCCCACAGAGTGAAACGCACTTTATAAATGTAAATTTGTTGTTGTTATTGTTGTAGTTGAATATTTGAAAGTTATAGGCTTCAAGGGGTATGGGAATATAGCCAGGCAGTGGAAGTAAAAGTATAGCTTGCACTGAGACACAATGCTGGCTTGATGGGCAATTGGCCTCCTTCGATGCTATAACTTCTATTCTAATAAAATGTAAGATTCAAAGCAACTGAATTCTGCTTTGAAAAAAGCTACCATTAAAACTATTTTAACCATGCATATTTCCTTCTCCTTAAAGATAAACAGAGTATTATTGTAATAATAATAATAACAATAGTAACACGACTTTGTACTCTCTGAAAGCACCCAATGGGGATGTCTGTTGCTGGAGGCATCAATATGGCAAAAGGAATGATCAACTAGCATATCACAATATTGATTTGGATGAAGAGGTGCTTTGATCCATCTGATCTCATTGCTCCAGAATGCCCACCCTAACATTCACAACATCAAGCTGCTTTTCAAATGAGTCCAGTCTGGCCTCAACCACCCTTCCTGACCACTGGTCTCTAATTACCCTCTAATTAAAGTAAAACTTCCTGGTATCTGTCCTGAAATTGCCCATTACAATTCTAAACTTGTGTCTTCTTGTTCTATTGTGCTCCGAGACTCTTTCCTGCATGGAGAAAACTATATAAATGCAATCAAAACGCAAAATACTGCAGATGCTGGAACTCTGAAATATAAATGTCATTGATGTTGTTGTCTTGGTACAGTATATCTTAAAGTATTGCTCTAGGTTTACTTTTTGAATCCTATTTAAAATTTTATACACCTCCATGAGATCCCCTCTGAGTCCCAGATTGTTAAATCATTCATGCCTCTCTTGCCATAGGCAGTGGCTGCAAAGTGTATTTATAAGGGGATGATAATTACAAATAATGAGGTTGAAAAGGTTGAATGTACACATCACAGAGTAAATGGTGCAAGCATCGGAAAAAACATGTCTAATGCAGACAACAACACATCAACTTGCCAGAACTTGACACCTTAGAAATCACACAACAGTAGAAGGGGAAAGGAATTAAACTTTCAGAAGAGGGGAGAGTGAGGGAAGAAATTTGAGAGAGAAATAAAGGTCTGCTGCTGGAGCAAGTCATTGATACCATCTGGACAGAGTTGACTGCAATCGGTTGTGATATATTTACAGATACATTATATATGTGTATATATTATATATATGCAGATGTCTGACACAAACAGAAACCACCCCTTGTTTACAACTTTCCAAACCAGCCTACCGAGAGTACCGTTATACACAGTATATGGAAATGTCATTGTGTCTGGAAATGGCATACACACTTTCTCGCAGGAAGGGCTCACCCTCTGTGAACAACAAACAAACAACAAAATTACATTTATAGAGCATGTTTCACGTCGGGAAGATCTCCCAAGGGAAGTATTACAGTGGAGTTCTGTAGCTCGGTGGTTAGAGAATTCGCCTTGCAAGCGAAGAGTTTGATTTCCGGCAAGGTGAAACCTTGGGCAAGTTGCCTTACTTCACATGCCCGATAATAATCCATCAAAAGAAAATTGGTCACTTCAATCCATGACTGTTTGTGGGACACTGCTGTGCACAATTGGCTGGAGTTTAATTTACTATAACCATTGTGAATTCTGCCTGGCAAGCTTCTCGCTACTTGTCCAGCTGGGATCACACTATCCATTAGGGCTTTGATTTTCAGGCTGTTTGGAATATATGTAAAGGCTACACAGCTACAAACATGTTAATAGGAACTGTAGCATACTAGGATGCTTAAATTATAATTAACAGTATAATTAGTGATGGCAATATAAACTTACATTTGCTGCTGCTTTCATATTGGAAGAACGTCTCAAAGCTATTTACAAAGATTGAGCAGAATTTGACTTGGGAGGCACTTGGGTGGGTGGAGGTGGCCATAAATGCAGTTAAAGAGGTAAGGTTTTAAGTGGGATTTGGAAGCCAAGAGGGAAGGAGTGAGATAGGTGAATTTAGAGAGAGAGTTCCAGAAGTATGGAACAAAGTGGCTGCATAGTGATGGTGAGATGGAGTGTGCAGGTACAGTGGGTGGGAGGGGATATGAAGCAGACAGGTGGAAGAAAGTGGATTGAGCTGAACTGTGGTAAAAGATTTGAACGAGAGATGATTTTCAAAGAAACGCAGATATTCAGCACACGCTCTGTTTTCTTGGTTTTCAATACAATTAGACCACTTTTATATTAGGCAAATCCTGCCATACTTTCACAGAGACATTATACGGGAGTGGTAACATTTAGCAAGCAATTTGCAGGACTGGCTGGGAGATTTTAAAATGGGTTGGATAGTGTTTGAGTGCTGTAAAATTGTCAAGCACATTCAACTGTGGGAGTGGTCATTGTACCTACCTGTCATGGGACCTTCTGAGTACCAGCCAGATGGTTCGTATTTAACATTCTGTAACCCATTCCCTCCTCTAAGGCCAGTAATTAGCTAGACCTGCTGGAGAGTTGGCCAAAGGGGTCCAGCTGGAAATCGAGCCTTCATTTCTCCTTTGGGAAACTGTATGCTGTTGAGCGGGAAGAATAATGGTGTGCCTCAAGCAATTGCAAGAGGCAGCCTGGTGATCATATATTGTGTGCTGTCGAAACAGCGATCAGAAATATTACTAAAACATAAAGTTACCCTCAGTGTTAGTTAATTTTTTAAAAAAAAACACTCCTTTAATAATTACTCATGAGTAGAGGATTGAAAGTTAGCCTGGTCATTATTTCTGTGCATTTCTAAGAGTAGTGTTGTGTTATAACATTAAGTTTATTGGGTTATTTGTGAGGCTTGCAGAATGAGCCCCCTGAGTTGTTTACACTGCAGTCAGAGTGTGAAAGGTGACTGTAAGTTACTCAATGATGAAAGGACTCTTAGTTCCAAATTGTGTAAGTTTGAGGGTGACTCAGATAAAAACCTTCAGCCACAGGAAATCAATTCTGCTCTAGAAGTGGGGGTAGAAAAGAGGTTAAATCGGTCTCATAGGATTGGAAGCAGTAACAAACAATGAAGGACTAGAGACATAAAAGGCATAGTAGTTATCTCCCTTTAGACCCAGTAGGTAAAATATATAATAAATTAAAATAATCCATGCATTGGATAAAGTGCCTTTCACGTTGGGAGGATGTCTCTAAACACTTGACAAGATTTACTGTTATGTGTAGTGACTGTATTTTGTAGGCGAGAGCAACAGCTAATTTGAGCATTCAAGATCCTCGTCCTCACCTACAAGGCCATTCACGGCCTTGCCCCACCTATCTCTCTGACTTGCTGTGTCTCTATCAGCCTGCCCATCCTCTCCACTCAGCAGGATTTGGTCTGCTCTGCGTCCACCGCCCTAACCATCAGTGGCTGGGCTTACAGCCTCTCTGCTCCCACACTGTGGAACTCCATCCCGCAATCCCTTCACCTCACTTCCTCTCTTTCCTCCTTCAAGGCCAGTCTCAAGACCTTCCTCTTCAACTGTGCCTTCTGCTCCCCTCCCAACTCCTCCACCTCCTCTATTCTCCTTCCCCCTACCCCAACCCCCGTGCTCGGGTCCCAACCTGATTGTTCAGTGCTTTGGGACATCCTCCCGACATGAAAGGCACTCTATAAATGTAACTTTGTTGTTGTTGTTGTTGAGCAACAATCTTCCACAAACCGCATAGACAATGTTTAAGGCTCGGGGTGCCTCAAAATATAGAACGGTAAAGCCATTGGCTTGGAGCAGTTCCGACCAATTCATAAAGAACAGAGGGTTGTAGAATCAGTTCCCAATCTGTGCTGAGTCACATATCTTAATAAGGATAGCAGTTGGCCCAATATAATTGGCCTGAATGCTACTGAGCTAGGGAGTGGAGATTCAGGAAGGATACTCACTGACCAGGGACTCCTGTACTGGAAGACATGAATGTGTGTTACCCACTATTACCTATTACCTATTCTATTACCCACTAGAAGGGAAAAGTGAGTGAAATATCCACTGGCCTGTACACTCCTATCACACACTCATTTTACCTAATTCTGGAGATTAGTAGGCACAGGTTGGCAGGATTCAGGGCTTGGGGACCCCAAAGTCATGGAGTTTCATTGTAGCTGAGGGGGAAGAATCCCTACCCACAGCCTGCTTGTAGTAGTAGTAGTAGTAGAAAGTCTCTCTTTCCTCCCTCTCACGCACTCTCACCTCCTTGAAGCCAACCTCCTTCTGCCTCGACCCCATCCCCACCAACCTACTGCTCACCCAGCTCCCCCTCCTCCTCTGCCCACTGTTGGCTGATTCATCAACCAGTCCCACTGCACGGGATCAGTCCCCGCCCCCTTCAAAACTGTTGCCATCACCCACCTCCTTAAGAAACCCTCACTAGATCCCTCAAACCCTAGCCACTACGGCCCTATTTCTAACCTGCCCTTTCTTTCAAAAGCATTGGAACGTGTTGTTGCCAACCAACTCCGCGCCTACCACTCCTCACACTCCCTCTTCGAACCCCTCCAGTCTGGTTTCTGCCCTACGCACAGAACAGAGGCTGCACTTGTGAAAGTCACAAACGACATCCTTTCTATCTGCGACCAGAGCTCCCTCTTTCTCCTTATCATCCTGGACCTGTCCACTGCGTTCGACACAGTCGACCACACCATCCTCCTCCACCGCCTGTCCTCCGTCATGCACCTCAGTGGGACCACACTCGCCTGGTTCGAGTCCTACCTCACAAACCGCCAACAGTACATCTCCACAAATGGCTTTTCCTCCCGCTCTTACCCAGTTACCTGTGGGGTACCACAGGGATCCATCCTTGGCCCCCTCCTCTTCCTCATCTATATGCTCCCTCTTGGGGATGTCATCCGCAGACATGGGGCACACTTCCACATGTAGGCGGATGACACCCAACTCGATTTCTCCACTTCACTTTGCGACCCCCAGTCTCTTGATGTTCTGTCAGCCTGCCTGTCAGACATCAGGAGCTGGATGAGTGCAAATTTCTTGCAGCGGAATGTTGACAAGACGAAGGCCATACTCTTTGGCTCTTGTCAACGTCTCCATTCACATGGCTCTCACCTCCTCCACCTTTCCGGTCTTCCCCTGAAACTCTCCGAACCTGTGCGCAACCTTGACGTCAGGTTCGACCCCCAACTGTCCTTCCTCCCCCACATCCGGTCCCTCAGCAGCACTGCCTTCTTCCACCTCCAACGGATTGCCCGTCTCCAACAACACCTCACCCCAAAAGCCGCTGAAACCCTGGTCCACGCCTTCGTCATCTCACGGCTGGACTATTCCAATGCCCTCCTCGCCGGTCTCCCCTCCACCACAATGCATAAAATCCAACTCATCCAAAACTCTGGTGCCCGCTTACTCACCCGCACCAAACTTCGTTCCCCCATTACCCCAGTCCCTGCCAGACTTCACTGGCTCCCTATCCCCGAGAGGATCAACTTCACAATCCTCACCCTTGTTTTCAAATCCCTCCACTCCTCTGCACCCCCCTACCTCTCTGATCTCCTCTCTCCTCAAATCAGCTCCCATTGCCTTCACTTCACCGGGTCTGGCCTCCTCCATGTCCCCCGAACCCTCCGCTCCACCCTCGGCGGCCGGGCCTTCAGCCACTATGCCCCAAGGCTCTGGAATTCCCTCCCTCACTACCTTCATCTTGCCCTCTCTTTTCTCAGTTTCAGGTCCCAGCTGAAGATCATTCTCTTCGACCGCGCCTTTGGTCACCTTTCTACCCCTGCCCCTGGCTCAGTCCCGGAATCCGCTATTGTGAAGTGCTCTGAGACGATGTCCGACATGGAGGGCGCTATATAAATCAAAGTTGTTTGTGTTGATGTAATTGAGTTAGCAATCAATCTGTGACCTTGCCGTCATGTGGAGCCTAACAAGTCTAAAAGTGCAACTAGCCAGTTTAGAAGTCATGGTGCATATGTTCTGTGATCATGGCATTGCAGTACTAATGGTCCTTCTGTCAAGCTCTCTTATTCTGTGTTCCTCTGTGTTCTGCTGCAGAACTGGTGTTCAGTATGCAGAAGTTGTTGTTTCTATACCTGTTTGTGGGACACTGTTGTGTCTCATTGGCTGCTTCCTTTCACCCACAAAATGTACAGTCAACTCAATTTAGAGTATATACTATGACGTTCTTTGAGACAACTCAACAACATTGTAAGGTATTATATCAAATGAAAGGATTATTATTTTTATTATTGTTTCTGCCCATAATAGAATTTGGAAGTTGTCTCTCGTCTTCAGATCTTGTTGCAGTGCTGCTCAGTCTGAGCAGTGAGTGAGAGTTATTCCAGGTTTTTTTATTTTGTAGTTAGTGTCTGTAGTTTTCAAAGTCATTGAGAGATTGTTAACGTGGAGATCAAAGATGGAAGTAGCATTCATTGGAGGTATTCAGTCTGCCGTTCTCACTGTTAAAATGCTGTAACTTAGCAATACTGTGTGTTGAAGTCTAGTTAAAGTCATATATTAAGTGATTCTGATTAGCTGCTAATGGGTGTTACGGTGGCACAATGCGGCAGTCCATTCTTTATAACTGGTCAGAGGGCAGACAGCTGATACTGCTGCTATATCAGCATACAACATGCCTGTCTCTTTGAGAGTAAAAGTGTGTCAGCTTTTACTGCAAAAAAAACTCAATGTTCAGTGTAAAAGCGGATAAAAATGAAGTGACTTGAGAACTTGTGAATGGTTTTGATGTTTCTTCTTCCTACCACGTTCTTTATTTTCAAAGATGTCAACTGATTTTGGAAGTATCGACCAAATGAGTACCGACCAAATGTGTTTGTCACCTCTTACCTGGATTACTCAAATGCACTCCTCAGTGGACCCCCATCAACACAATTCAAAAGATCCAACTCATTCCAAACTCTGCAGCCCGCATACTAACCTCTGCACCCACATCTCACCAGTTTGGGCCAAGTACCACTGGCTCCGTCACCAAACAGATCGACTTTAAGATCCTCATACCTACGTTCAAATCCCGTCATTCTCTAGCATCTTCCTACCTCTCCAATCTTCTCACTCCCCAGTCCACCACCTGGTGCCTCTGCTCGACTGATACCGGCCGCCTGCTTGGAGGTTGCACCTTCAGCCACTTACCCCCGAAACCCCGGAAACATTCCATCTATCCCTCCGCCTTGCATCCTCTCTTCTCTCTTTCAAGTCCCACCTGAAAACCTTCCTCTTTGACTATTCTTTTGGCTACCTCCCACCATCCCCCACTGGCTCAGGGTCAGGCTCCACCACCATTAAGCGCTTTGACGCACTACTTGCGTGGGAGGCACTATACAAGTGCAAGTTGTTGTATATCTATTCAATAGCAACAACTTGTATTTATGGAGTGCTGTGCACACAGTATTCATTCACACAGGGTGTTTTGGAAGGATTGTTACTATATTGGCTGCTTAGGGGGACATTGCTGTGTGGAAATTTACCTGCAAAATACCCAGTCTGAAATCATGGGGATTCTTGTGAAGCATTTTGAGACATCTTCCCAACGTGCAAGGCATTATAGCAAATGTAAGGATTATTAATAATCATAAACAGACGCATTTCTTCATTTGAAATGATCTCACCATACTTGCAGGGCCCTACAGTTGCTGAATCACCTGATATTTTATCCCCCTCTGGCTCTGTGGCTCTTATTGGCATTCGTAAGACACAAGAATGAATCTATCCTTAGATACGGTGATTTGGGGGGAAAACTTGAGAAAATTACATTAAAACAGATGTGAGCTTTCTGAATGTCTTCAGTGTATACACTGATTACTCAACTCACCCCATCTGAAATGTGTCTCCACATACTGGTTCAATTCCCTGACTGTGCTGAGTTAGCTGATGTCAGTCAGGGCAGCAGTTGCTGCACTGTAATTAGCCTCATGCCCTGGGATAGGAATAGGGAGGGGAAAATTTACGCAGGCTTCCTGATTATGCTGATTCCTATCCAGCAGCTCCTTCTGGAAAGTGTATGTATATGTATGCATGTGTGCACTTGTGTATGTGGAATTTGTATGAGTACAAGATTGGACTTGTTTTGGATGCACTTCAAAATAAAAATTATTATTATTTCTGCTGGAAAGTGCGCCCATGTGGACTTTGGGTTGGGATAGCAACCATTATGTAAGTGCTATAGTCATAATAATAAATAATACAAATAATCCTTGGTTTGATATAGTACCTATAATGCTGAAACATCCCTAATAGAACCCTTCTCAGGGAATTTCTGTCAAGATCGTATTTCTGTAGGCAGCAGCAGAAATTATGCACCTTAATGTCTTCCAAGCCATGAAACGAGTGGCCAATTTATTTGCCAGAATTTGTTATTGAAGACAATGGAAGAATTATGTCATGGGAACTGTAGAGTCCACCTGACCAGGCAGACTGAACCTTGGTTTCATGTCTCATCTGCAGCATGGCACATCTGGCAATATAGCATTTACCCAGCATTACATCGGAGTGTCACCTTAAATAATAAGTTCAAAATCCCAAGGGGGATTTTATACATCCAACCCTCCATCCAAGAGATGGGAGCGCTATCTGTTAATCAATTGTCTTCAAATGGCCGGCCAATTCTCATTGTCCGGGCTCATACTTGGAAGAATGACAGCTTGGAGAAGGGTGGGTGCCTGGAGTCCATATAACAGAGCTGAAACTCATACACTTTATTTCCATTGTGAAATGTTTGTGACAGTGGCTAACAGGAGCTGAAAATCCAAAGAAGAATCCTGTGGTAAATTGAAGCTGTGCAATAATGACAATAATAATCCTCGTATTTGATGTAACACCTTATCATAATGTTGGGACATCCTCCATGAAAGGCGCTCTACAAATGTAATCTTGTTATTGTTGAGACATCGCAAACCACATCACAGGATTTTATTTTGAAATACACTGTGTGTTTGGAGGCATACCCGACAGCCACTTTGCACATGGGAATGTCTCACCAAGATCCATAAAGTGAATGACCAATGCTTTACTTTAATCCAGAAGCTTATTGGCCAGAACACTGACAGACCAGACTGCCTGCTATTTTCTATTTTATTGCCCAACTGAACAGACAGATTGAATCTCGCCTTAACATTCCATCTAAAGGATGGCACCTCGAACAATGCAGCACTACCCCAACAGTGTGGAGTGTTGCCATATACTTTGACCTCAAAATCCCAATCGGGGGCTTGAACCCACCCATGCAACCTTCTGACTCAGAGGATTGAATGGTACCAAGTGAATCAGATTGACATAAAAATGTCACATGCTTCACACATACCCAAGACTTGGAAAAACCTTCCGACTGATTGAATCCTGTGGTTAGAGCACTCGCCTTACAAGCATGAGGCCTGTATTCGAATCCAGGCAGGTCAGGATGAAACCTTGGGCAAGTTTCCATACTCCACACACCTAATAATAATCCCTCGAAAAATAACCCACAATAATAAAATTGGTCATTTTAAACCACGACTGTTTGTGGGACACTACTGTGTGCAATTGGTTGCCGTGTTTTGCCCACAAAATATACACTCAATTCACTTAATTCTGTGAAGCGCTTTGAGACATCTAGAAGATATGAAAAGCGCTATATAAAAATGCAAGGATTATTATAGTGAAATAAGAGTGGTGGAGCCGGGTAATAACAAAATACAAAAAATTACGTTTGTATAGCGCCTTTCATGTCGGAAGGACGTGAAATGTGCCTAACTTATGTGTAGATAATCTTTGACAGTATTTTTCCAAACTTTACACTGCAGCAAACTATTACGATCATATTGTGTTACTGATTCTTCAGGGTGTACATTGCTCATTACTGTTTTGTAGAACATTGCAGCAAGGGAGTAAACTTTCAATAGTGCAAATACAGCAAAATCAAGAATTCACTACAATAATCCTAAAAAGTGACTGAGGAAGATGTATTCAACAGTGCCTAGTTATTTGAGATAATCGTATATAACTGTTTCTCACTATTCCCATTGCAACATCAGAGCTTAAGCTGTGAGGGCAACATAATTGCAGTAGGAATCAAAAATCAATTAAAAAATGACCATAAATACCTCTACTTGCAATCAGATAGCAATAATGATGTTAAAGATGTATGTTTAGGTTTTAAGATATTAGAGACCATTGCAACACATAGCTTGACCTCATGCCCAGTCATTTATTACACCTAAACCCTTAATAAAAGCATAGCTTATGCTACAATTAAACCCTAACAGGTTTTGTCGTGTCCAATCCAATCTTGTGCAAGGGGAATGTCACAATTAATTGGCCAATGCACATTGTTATTGAACTGGGGAAAGACAGAGTCCCATAAAATGTGCACTGAGCATCCAGCATGAAGAACCATTTGCTGGCTTTTGACTGCCATTAAATTTATTTAGAAGGAAAAAAAACTTTTATTTTTAGAGCTCCTCATCAGTATGAAATGTCGCAGAAAATTTCACAAGCAATTACTATCGGATGTCTGAGCTCCTTTATACCTTATGATTTGTTACACTTTCTGTGCATTGCAATAAATCTATATTTGTTATATGAGGCAGCCTACTGTTTAGCCTTTCCATAATCATCATGTGGGACTACCTTTTCCTGTCAGTGACTGCTGCTTGCTGCCACTTATTAGATCAACAGATTTATACTCCAGGCTTTTTGCAAGAATAGAAGTGTAGAAAAGACATCAGCCCCCAAATTGCACCTACTCATTTCATTCCTGTCTTTCTCTCTATTCTCTCTTCGAACCCTTACAATCCGGTTTCCGTGCTGCCCATAGCACGGAGACAGCCCTGGTCAAAGTCTCTATCAACATTTTACACATCTGTGATCAGGGCTCTCTCTGCCTTCCTGTCCTCCTCGACTTCTCTGCTGCCTTCGACGCTGTCGAACACTCCATCCTCCTATACCGCCTCTCCTCCCAGCTCAATCTTCATGCCTCGGTTCAATGCTTACCTTTCTCACCATCTCCACTTTGTTACCACCAATGGCTTCTCCTCCAGCCCCTGCATCTTCACCTGTGGAATCCCCCAGGGCTCTGTCCTCGGCTCCCTACTTTTCAATATCTACATGCTCCCCTTGGTGACATCATCCACAGACATTGGGTCAACTTTCACATGTATGTGGATGACACCCAACTCTATCTATCTGCCTCTTCCCTCGAATCCAGGACCACTGCTGTACTGACAGACATCACGTTGTGGCTGAGAGCTAACTTTCTACATTTGAATGTAAACAAGACAGGGGCCCTCCGGAACAGCTCACGTCAGTGACTTCACACATCAGGCACTGGCAGCATCAACCTCCATGGGTGCACACTCAACCTCACCGAGCCAATCAGGAATCTTGTTGCCTTGTTCAATCCTCAACTATCTTTCCTCCGCCACATCCAAGTCATGACCCACTCTGCTTTCCCTCACCTCCGCAACATTGCTCGACTCCACCACTACCTCATCCCTCAGGCCACTGAAACTCATCAATGCCTTCATCACATCCAGGTTCAACTACATCAATGCCCTGCTTGTCGGCCATCCCAACTCCTTCCTCCATAGGTTGCAGATCATCCAGAACTCTGTGGCCTGTGTCCTCTATTGCTCCTAGCTCTGTGAACCCTTCTCCCCCATTCTCGCATGACTTCATTGGCTTCCCATCACCCAGAAGATTCAATTCTAGATCCTGTTTCTCACCTTCAAAGCCTGCCATGTCTTGCTCCACTCTGTGACTTCCTGCTAATTGAAAAGGTCAATACAGTTCTTAATAATAAACAAATAATCCTTGAATTTGAGACATTCCGCCTGAAACTGGATTCATTCTATGTAACAACAACACTTCGATTTATGTAACGCCCTCCACGCCAGACGGCGTCTCAGAGCACTTCACAGTAGCGGATCCCGGGACCGAGCCAGGGGCAGGAAGGTGACCAAAAGCTCGGTCGAAGAGAAAGGTCTTCAACTGTGACCTGAAAATGGGAAGAGAGGGGGCGAGGTGTAGCGAGTGAGGAAGGGAGTTCCAGAGCCTTGGGGCGTAGTGGCTAAAGGCACGGCTGCCGAGGGTGGAGCGGAGGACTCGGGGGACATGGAGGAGGCCAAACCCAGAGGAGCGAAAGCAGCGGGTGCTGGGTTGGGGGGAGAGGAGATCAGAGAAATAGGGGGGGTGCAGAGGAGTGGAGGGATTTGAAAACAAGGATGAGGATCTTGAAGTCGATCCTCTCTGGGATAGGGAGCCAGTGAAGTCTGGCAAGGACTGGGGTAATGGGGGAGCGAAGCTTAGAGTGGGTGAGTATGCGGGCGGCAGAGTTCTGGATAAGATGGATTTTGTGGATTGTGTGGAGGGGAGACCGGAGAGGAGGGCGTTGCAATAGTCCAGCCGAGAGGTGACAAAGGCGTGGACCAAGGTTTCGGCGGCTTTTAAGGTGAGGTATTGCCGGAGATGGGCGATCCGTCGGAGGTGATAGAAGGCAGTGCTGGTGATGGACTGGATGTGGGGGAGGAAGGACAGTTCGGGGTCGAACCTGATGCCCAGGTTGTGCACAGGTTTGGTGAGTTTTAGGGGCAGGCCGGGAAGGTGGAGGAGGTGAGAGCCGTGCGAATGGAGACGTTGACGAGAGCCAAGGAGTATGGCCTCCGTCTTGTCAACATTCAACTGCAAGAAATTTGTGGTCACCCAGCCCCTGATGTCCGAAAGGCAGGCTGACAGAACATCGGGGGACTGGGGACTGAAGTGGAGAGATAGAGTTGGGTGTCATCCACGTACATGTGGAAGTGTGCCCCATGTCTGCGTATCACATCCCCAAGAGGAAGTGTGTAGATGAGGAAAAGGAGGAGGCCAAGGATGGATCCCTGGGGTACCCCGCAGGTAACTGGGTGAGTGCGGGAGGAAAAACCGTTTGTGGAGATGTACTGCTGGCGGTTTGTAAGGTAGGACTCGAACCAGGCGAGTGCGGTCCCACTGAGGTGGATGGCGGAGGACAGGCGATGGAGGAGGATGGCGTGGTCAACTGTGTAACATTTCAGAGGATCCAGAAATTAGCAAATGCCAAAATACCACTTTAATTTTTAAGACAGTTTTCAGTTAACTGTAAGTATTAGAGAAAGCCAACTTCAAAGTTGAGACTGAAAACAACAATCCACCAAATTCTGGGCATTCTACGATGGTACATTAATAGAATAAATCTAGACCTGGGTGGAATGTTTCCACCATGTAATCAGTGTAATTTAGAAGTATACATCAGAGTAGAGCAGCTATCAGGGAAAGAGCCTCTCTCTATCCTTTCTATCTGAAGCTAATGCAATAAAATAAAGTTGCTGCAACAGATCCATATCTTTGTTTTCTAAATGTATGAGTACTTGTTTGGAGTTTCTGGGCTGCTGTGATCAGATGTGCCCCAGGTAGGGCTAACATAATAAAGGCATAACTCTTCTGATGCCCAGAACATTTCCACCAAATCGACTTTAAGAGAGTAAATTACCTAATTTTTGTTTGTCAAATTGAAAATCAAAATGATGGAGAGCAAAAGACAAAAAACAAACAATACAAGAAAGAAACATTTAAAATAATGAAAGGGAACTTAAGCAATGCAAGAATGAAACAAACCGAAAAACAACATTGATTAGAATGTTTTAAGACAATTTTCATGAGATTAAATGTTGTTTTCTAATCTCTTACATATGTCAGTAAAAAAAATGTGCTTCACTGGTAAGGAAATCCCTTTGTGTCCATGAATCTATTTTGAGGGTATAAACATTCCTGATCCCCATGCTCTTCCTGGTCTGTATTGCTTTACACTGTATCTCACCATATGCTGTTTTTACTCACTGAGCCATCTCAGAAGTCTGCTTTTATTGTTTGTCTCATGACATGTCTAATCGATTGATGGTGTTGCAAAGCTGACTTCTTATTTTGAAAGTGTACATGTGAGTGTGTGCATGCATGTCTGAACAAAGATGAAAGTCAAAATAATTGTTCTTTGAAGACAAGAGAGTGTGAGAGAAAGAGAGATCAAGCAAGAGAGAGAGAGAAAGATAATGATTTTTATTAATTGATGGTATCAACAATAATAAAATTAGTTCAATTGTTTGCTTGCAGCATGGAATTTTGTGGAGACTTATAGTTCAGTGAAGACCTACAGTTCAGTGGTTAGAGCACTCGCCTCGCAAGCAAGAGCCCTGGGTTTGATTGCCGGCAGGGCAAAACCTTGGACAAGTTTCCTTACTCCACATGCCTGATAATAATCCCTCAAGAAAAAAACAAGAATAAATTGGTCACTTGAATCAACGACAGTTTGTGGGACACTGCTGTGCACAACTGGCTGCCGCATTTCACACACAAATATACAGTCAATTCACTTTTGTGTATATTCTGTGAAGCGCTTTCAGACATCTAGAAGTACAATAGTGAAAAGTGCTATGTTAAATGCAAGGATTATTATTATCCTCACACTTGTGTTCAAATCCATTATCTCTCTGGCACCTCCCTACCTCTCTGACCTCTTCACTCCTCAAACCATCACCCAGCACCTCCGCTCGATTGGCACCAGCCTCCTGCTTGTCCCTCGCATCCTCTGCCCCACCATCGGAGGTCGTGTCTTCAGCCACTATGCCCTAACTCTGGAATACTCAACCCCTCCACATTCAAGTCTCACCTGAAAACCTACCTCTTCAACCATACTTTCAACCACCCACCGCCAACCCCCACGCCCAGCTAAGAGTCATGCTCCACCACAGTTAAGTGCTCTGTGCTGCTATATAAGTGCAAGCTGTTGTTAGTATTATATTTATATTATAATAGGAGGTTGTATTACATCCTGGTCTTTATATTCAAAGCCTTCCATGGCTTCGCCCCATCCTACTTATGCCAACCCCTGCTTGTCGGCCTTCCCAGTTCTTCCCTCCATAGGTTGCAGATCGTACAGATCTGCAGCCCGTGTCCCCTCCCGCACCAAACCCCATGCCTCAACTCCATCCTCTTTCACTGTCCCATCAGTCACTCCAAATCCCCCTTTCCCTCCACCCTCCCTGTCCCCAGCTCGGTCTTAAACAATGTCCTCCTGACATAAAAGGCGCTGTACAAAAGTAATTTTGTTGTTATTGTTGTAGGACTCAACAGATTTACAGGGATGTAAAAAAAATTCATAATCATCTTAATCTTTAGATTTTATGAAGCGCTCCGATATGCTATACCATGAGGATGGCACTATGTAAATGCAAGTTATTGTTGTTATTATCACATTATTGATACACCTCAAAGAACTTTGGAGGATTTACATACAGTTGTAAAGTGACTGTGTTTTGTAGGTGAATGTGGTAGCCAACTTGTACAGAGCAATGCACTGTGGAATCTTTAACATCCACCTGAATAGGCAGACATGACTGTGGTTTAAGGTCTCAACTGAAGAATAGCACATCCAACAATGCAGCACGGCACCCCAGCTGAGGCTAGTTTAATTTACTATGGAATTACTGTGACACAGGAGTGTCTGCCAATGAGGTGCAAATTCAAACTCCCAAAGTGGGACCTGCAAACGTTGCAACCACTGTTGGTCTTTGCTTTTATATGTAGAATGGGAGAGGATCTGAGACAAAGTTCAGCAAATGTCTGTTTTGAGTTATTTTCTTGGAACTTCCCCTTAACCGTAAATGTGTTGGAAGTGTGCCTGCCTACGATTGAGCTGCTCATCCATCAAAATACACTCAGAGAGGGGAAAAAAAACTTGTCGTACAAATAGGCATATAGCGCCATCACCCAATACGTAGTGCCAAGCTTTGCTTGACTAACATTCATCCAGATTAATAGGTTGCTCTGAGAATCAGTGCAGATGTCAGTGTTGTGGTGTTTGACCCATGAAATTAGAGTTTTATGAATTCCATAGTAAATTGGATAAGCCAATGTACGTTCTTTTTGGAGCTCAACTTAATCACTCTTGTCATGCCTGAGTTCTACTATTCTGGTGGTCTCTTCACCTCAACGCCACAGCTGCTGAAAGACTTTCCTCCCCTTTTCAAATTACTCAACGGGATTTAAAAAGATTCCCAGGGTAAATGGTAATGTTACTGGCCCTTCGTTGGCAAAAAAAGGCTTTGTAATTTGGCACTTGTCAGACTTATTTGTAGGAGATTGCTATGAACAAACTGACTGCTACATTCACCTACAAATATTTTTAGTTTAAAGTATGTTCTGTGAAACATTTTGAGTCATCTTCCTGACTTGAAAAGTGGTTACCAAACATGTAAGGATTTTATCAATGATATTACTTGCATTTGGCTGCCGCATTTCACCCACAAATACACAGTTAATTCACATCACGTTATTACGTGAAGTGATTTTGAGACATCTAGATGATGTGATAAGGTGCTATATCAAATGCAACAATTATTATTATTATTATTTGATGCGTAATAAAGCTCAAGTAAGTAATATCAATTGGCACTATAACATTTAATATGACTTACAGAAAGGCCGAGTTGCAGACAAACTGCATATGCTGCAGAAAATTAGATTTAACCAATAATCAACACTAGTTGGATGTAATTTAATATAGCTGATAAGTGCACAAGTAGTACTGTAAAAGCCTGTTTACCCGGCACCCGATCAACTGTAACTTTCGTATAACCGGCATCGCAAAAAAAAGGTCCGCATTTGATTAACCGGACTTTATCCGGAAAAATGCATTGAAGAAAATAATATATATATATTTTTTTGCGTATTCGGCAGGCGCTTTAACCGGCAATGGCCAAGTCCCGAGGGTGCTGGATAAACAGGCTTTTACTGCAGTTTATTATTGCAGCCAGTAAGCTTGCATTCGGGAGACTTCAGGATTCAATGACGCTTGACCCTAATTAGCAAGCGTTGGAATCTTATTGAATCGTGGGAAATAATGTTCTTCTTCACATGCATTGATGGATCAATATTATGTTTCCCATGATTCGATGCAACCGGCCAGTAATACACATGTATCAACCAAACAAGATGTTATGTCCTGCGATTCAAGTGTGGGAGTAATGGAAGGTAGCGGAATAGCCTAATAGTGTTAGATGGTAATTATACAATTTATGAAGATACGCCTTATGCAAATTTTACTGTAGCACCTTTCAAGGTGGTTTATCAAATGTGAGGATTATTAAAGAACATTATCCATCTTTATCCCTACCTTACCTTCAAAGCACGTGGTACTCAAATCCGTGCCTTTGGCACTGCTGCCCATGATTTCTTCAGTGACTTCCTCAGCTGCGTTCCCAGTTCAATCCTCCAGAACTAAACATAATCCCAAACTCATCAAAATCCTTTCCCCTGTCCCAGACTCCACAAGCCCCTCATTCTTTACCTAACCACAAATATACAGTTAATTTTCCTACTTTCCTTCCCCAAACTCTGTGAAGCGCTTTGGGACCTTGATAAGACGTGGAAAGAGCTATATAAATTTAAGGATTACTTACTTATTTACTTACCAACCAGTTCCACTAGCTCCATATCTCTGACTTTAAAATCCACTATCTAACATTCAAAAGTCTCTATGTCCTTGTCCAGCCTATTACCCTAAATAGAAAATGATCTTTCAGTTGGTTGTTTGTGAGATATTGCTGTGTGTAAATTCATGTTTTGTCTAACAAATATATGGTCACCCCACTTTACAGCGAATCTTGAAGTACTTTGAGACATCTTCCCAATATAAAAGACACTAAATCAAATATAACAACATGATAATTGGACTATTATGGATTTGACTTCAACCACTGTTTTTGGTACAACATTCCATGTTCAACTAACTCTTTGTTTAAAATTATTCTCCAAACATTTCTCTGTATTTTGATGCACTCCTCGAGTTTGTGATATTTGACATTGAATGTACATCAGCAAATAAAACTCGGAGCCTGGAACTTCCAAAAACTACCTACCAGAACATCTCTTTTACCTGATAGGTTTTGGAAAAGACCATTACAATAATCAGATTTCTGCTTGCTAGTAAATACCCCCTGTGCAAATTTAAAAGGAGTTGCTTTTCTCAGAAATCATGTCATCTATGTGTTGATAATGCACAATAAATGAGGCTCTGTGCAGATCAGTGAAGCCATGGTTAAGAGCCTTGGCACAGCTAAACTGAGTGTTTGGCTCCCTTGAATTAATTAAATAGAAATCCTTAAGGAAAGTGCTTCCTATTCAAGGTACCTTCCAGACATAGTCACCTATTTGCTGTATTGCACTAAGATTGGGGAATTGGAAATTCTGTTCAACACAATAATAATAATAATAACAGCAGGTGAGGCAGCACCTATGGAGAAAGAAATGTGGGTCAATGTTTTGGGTCCATGACCCTTTGTCAGCCAAAATGTCATGGACCCAAAACGTTGATGCACTTTCCTTTCTCCATGGACGCTGACTGACCCGCTGAGTGTTCCCAGGAATCTCTGTTTTTGTTTCGAGTTTCCAGTATCTGCAAGAGTTTCCATTATAATAATAATCCTTGCATTTGACATTGCACTTTATCTCAAGAGTTCGTGTCAATTGGGCACAGAAGTGTCCCACAACAATTGTGGATTAAGTGGCCACATTTGTTTTGAATAGATTATTACTCCAGAAAGGAACAACAACAACAAAATTACATTTATAGAGTGCCTTTCATGTCAGGAGGACACCACAAGGTGCTGAACAGTCAGGTCGGGACCCATGCAATGGGGAGAAGGAGGGTTAGTGGGAGGGGAGGGAGGGATTTAGGCGGGGAGAGAGAAAATTGGGAGGGTATTTAATCCTGTGTATCTTTCCTTCCCCTTATTGGTTTCTAACAACTGACTGCATTGCCTAGAAATTGAAAGATGCAAGTACAGTGGAGTCCACAGATACCACATTAATCCCAGAGACTGCTATCAAATTATGCCTTTAGACTGCAAAATAATGGATGATTTCTCTGCAATTGTATGGACATGTCTGATATTATAAGTGAAAAAACAATAACAAAACCATTCCACAAAAGAAAACAGCAACTGTATGAGATATACAGCCAGCACAATATGCCTTTATTCTTCAACCAATTATTTGCCTGCAGAATTAAGTACCTTCATTAACACAGATCCCAGGTTAGTCAATCCACTCGCTCAATGTATCTGTTTAGTCTAAATGGATCCTGAACTTGTGCTGGGATCAAACAGATTGCTCAAATGCAGAAAAGTAACAGATGCCTACCAGTGAAATTCCTCCACAGAGCTGTAGGAACAAATCAAAGACATTGCCGAACAACTGTCTGAAAACAGTAAGGAGTTTGAGGCCCAATTAATTCCTGGGACTGATATATTTTCAGTGAAGCCAAGCAGCAGGGGATATTTTAGTAAATGTAGATAGAGTGCGGAGGGGAAGGAAGCAACACACCACCAAATTTCATAAATATTAGAGTGACCGCTTCATATCACGTGATGGTAATTAATGCTGTTCTATATTTATGAAATATAACCTTGCTCTGACCCAGACATTCCAATGAAAGTCAACTTATGATTGAAGTACTTCACGCGCATAAAACATTATGCAAAAGAAAAAAAGTGAGAGGGTCGCTTAGGTCTCATTAATTTGGTGATACCACATTAAGAAGGAACATCCTTAACCTCCAAAGCTCTTGAATATAAGATTTTTTTTATTTACAAGGCTGTTGCTTTCATCTTTGACTGCAAATTCCGAGTCAGTCTGTCAGGCTGGGTGTGGCTGTTGTCATCACAGATGCCGATCTATAAACTTAAATCATGTATATGGGAGGCTATTAATTACACCCAAAATGTGGCAAACATGTTATCGCACGAGTGTGGTCTGTTTTGCTTGCGTGTGAAAACCACTAAGTTTAAAACTATTTCTCCCGCCCCCTCTGGAGCAGGAAATCTACATCATCCAGGGATCTGACAGTAGGAGGGCTACTTTCCTGTCTTAAAATCTTGTGTAAGGAACTCCAAGAGTTTTGTATTCTGCATCTGATTATTCCAGGTTGAAACTGCACCAGGGATTTCAGTTGTAAACCAGCATCTCGTCTGCCTGTCCAGGTGGATGTGAAAGATCCCACGACACTATTCAAAGAGAGAAAGGAATTTCTCCCGGTGTCCTGGCCAAACATTCTCCCAAATAATATAGTTCATACACTCCATGGTTGTTTGTGGGACACCATTGTGTGCAACTGGGAGAAACCCTAGTCTAGGCTGACACTCTAATGCAGTACTGAAGAAATGCTACACTATTGGAGGTTCCATAGCAAAGGAGACATTACACTGAAGCCCTGTCTGCTTGTTCAGGGGATATTAAAAGCAGTGTCCCGGTGACATTAAAGAGCAATTCATTCAGTCCCATTTACCTGCCTTATCCCCAGACCTTTGTAGTTTACCCTCATCCACACTTTCATTACATCCCGGCTCAATTACACAAACGCCCCGCTGGTCGGCCTTCCCAATTTCTCCCTCCACAGCCTGCAGATAATCCAGAACTCTACATCCCATGCCCTCTACCGTTTCAAACTCTGTGATCCCATCTCCCCCATCCTCGCCCGACTCCACATCATCCAGAGGATCCTGGTCCTCACATTTAAAGCCCTCCAGAACCTCTCCCCACCCTACTTCTGTGACCTCCTATTCACTTACCAACCTGGCTGTCCCCTCCATTCTGCAGGCTCTGGCCTGCTTCAAGACCCCCGACCCACCCGCCCCACCATTAGCAGACAAGCCTTCACCCACTCTGCTCCCAACCTCTGGAACTCCATCCTGCATCCCTCCACCTCGCCCCCTCCATGGCCTCCTGCAAGTCCCGCTTCAAGACTCTCCTCTTCAATGGACGCATTGGCCCCTTCTAATCCCCCTTCCCTCTCCACCCGCTGTCCTAAGATTGGGTCTGAAGCAGTAACTGTCCAGCACCTTGGGACATCCTCCTGACGTGAAAGGCGTTATATAAGTGTAACTGTGTTGTTGTTGTTGTTTACTCCTTTATTTGATATCTCCATGTGTTAGCCTTGGTAAACTTCTCTTTATAAACATTCTCCTCCTCACTGAACCCCTTCCCTCTGCTCCAGCAGCACAGAAAACCATCATGCATTATAACCAGGAGCAGTGAGGTGTCCTTGACCTGTCTGCTGCGTTCGACACAGTCGATCACACCATCCTCCTCCAACGTCTTTCCTCCCAACTCAACCTTCAAGGCACAGTCCTTGACTGGTTCCATTCCTACCTGACCCATTGCCTACATTTTGTATCTTCCAACGGTTTCTCCTCAAACCCCCACACAGTTTCTCACGGCATCCCCCAGGGCTCTGTCCTCGGCCCCCTCCTTTTCACCATTTACAGGCTCCCTCTGGACGATGTCATCCGCAAACATGGGGTAAATTTCCACATGTATGCGGACGACACCCAGCTGTACCTTTCTGCCTCATCCCTCAACCCCCAGACCATCGATGTTCTGACAGCATGTCTGTCTGACATTGAGTCCTGGACGAGGGACAACTTTTTTCAATTGAACGTGAGCAAGACCGAGGCCCTCCTGATTGGCTCAAGCCAGCGCCTCCACACATCGGGCGCTGCCAGCCTCAACATCCAAGGCTGTACTCTCCACCTCACAAAGCCAGTCAGGAACCTCGGCATCACGTTCGACCATAAACTCTCCTTCCTCCCCCACATCTGTGCCTCGAATGGCACCGCTTATTTCCACCTACGCAACATTGCCAGGCTACGCAACTACCTCACCCCACACGCTGCCGAAACACTCGTGCATGCATAAATCACCTGACGGCTGGACTACCTCTCTCCTCGTCGGCCTCCCCAGTTTCTCCATTCACAGGCTGCACGTCATCCAAAACTTTGCAGCCCGTGTACTATCCCGCACCCGCCTCCGCGACCACATAACCCCACCCTCGCCCATCTTCACTGGCTCCCCATCCCCCAGAGGATAGAGTTCAAGATCCTCATCCTCACCTTCAAGGCCTTACATGGCCTTGGCCGCCCTACTTAATCGACTTACTTTCCCCTATAAGCCCACCCGGACCCTCCGTTAAGCAGGTCTTGGCCTGCTCCAAGCCCCCCGCCCGAACCGCCCCACCATTGGAGGCCAGGCTTTCAGTTTTTCCGCTCCCACCCTATGGAATTCCACCCCCCAATCCCTCCATCTTGTTTCTTCCCTTTCCTCTTTCAAGCCAGTTTGAAGACTTTCCTCTTCGACCATGCCTTTTGTTCCCCCCTGAATTTTTCGACCTCCCTATGTGTTTCACCCCTTCCTGAACACTCCCCTCCCAGCTCGGGTCACACGCCACCTGTGCAGCGCCTTGGGACGTCCTCCCGACGTGAAAGGCGCTTTATAAGTTTAAGTTGTTGTTGTCCTCTGTGTTTGTAATAATCCTGTTTAAGTATACAATGATGAATACATCCTGGTGATTTGGTGGCAGTAATCAACTCAAGTCGTTCAAATGATATAATAAACTGTAAGAGCAAAGCTCAAGCAATTTACTTGATGACTGTTATCTGAACATTAAGATTAGATTACAGTCTGGAGATTTCTGCTGACTTTTATTAATAATGCACAATGTCAAAATTATGGCATTTTTTAAGAACTTTTTTCTCTTTCCTTCCTGAAGACTAACTCTTCCTGAAGTATAGTTCTGTGGGCACTGACTGCCTTCAATTGCCTTATCCAAGTGAACATTCCTCAGGTGTGGGTTAAGTTAATGTTTAAAGCTGTTCGAGGCATCTGTGTTAGAAGGACAGCACAATTACAAGATCATGAGAAGGTGGTTCAGATGAGAAATTTATGTTTTAAATGAGTCCAGCAACTTGGCCATTCTTTTCATGGTAACCTGTTCCAGTTGTAAATTACACTCTAGAAATACTTAAGGGAATAACAACCCTTGCAATTGATATCACAGTTTATAGCTTCAGATAGACATCTCAAAGTGCTTTACCGGAATTACTGTAAAGTGTAGCGACTATGTAGTTGAAGGACAGAGCACTCACATCGCATGAGAGAGATCGGGGTTTGATTCCTGGCAGGGCAAAACGTTGGGTAGGTTTCCTCACTCAACATACCTCTGTTTACTTAGCAGTAAGTAGTAACCTGGTTAGTTGATTGATGAATCACTTTTCTAGGGGTTTAATAATTGCTTAAAAAATATCAGTCACTGATGAATATGACTATTTGTGGGGTACTGCTGTGCGCAAATTGTCTGTCACATTTCACCCACAAAATATGCAGTTACTGCACTATACATTAGTACAGTAATTTGAAAAGCATTGAGATGTTTTTAAGACCTGATAAGATGCTATATCAAATGCAAGGATTATCAGTATTTTGTAGGTGAATGTGTGAAGCAATTTCACGCACCAATGTCCTACAAACAATGATAAAGTGAATGATCAATTTTATCTGGGCAAAGTTGGACAGGACACCAAGAGAAACTCCCTTCTCTTCTCAAATTGTGCCAAGATCTTTAACTTCCACCTGAACAGGCAGACGGGATCTCAGTTTAATGTCACATCCAAAGATTGGTTCAACAATACCCCCCAGTAATGCACTTGAGTGTCAGCCTAGACTGTAAGTTCAAACACACTTAGGCTGACACCTACAGTATACCTCCTAGTGTCTGCCCTCAAATTGCTCTTTGCAATCCTAAACATGACCCGTCCTGTTTTGCTGTGTAGTGCATCTGAAATAGGGTCAGTCGATATATCGATATATCAGTTATAACCGATATAATTTTCTTATCGATATGCTGATATCGGAATTTAAAATATATCGATATATCAAAAAATTCGATATAAAAATATATCGATACCTTGTCGCCGGCATTGCAACCTCCTGGGCCTAGAGCATGGAATGTGCGCGCACATCCGAATGCGCGTGCACCCCGAATGCGCGCGCACCCCGAATGCGCGCGCACTGAACTACAAGACCCAGAATGCTCATCTCTACACAATGTACAGACCGAGGTGCAAGCCGCCATATTGTATTTGCAGTCCTTGAATACAATAAACAGGTATACAAGGGCTGGGGGGAGAAGGAGGGAGAGACCGGGGGTGGGGGAGAGGAATGGGGGAGAGAGGGAGGGGGACACGGTGGGGGGGGAGAGAGGGGGAGAGAGGGAGGGGGAGACTGGGGGGGGGTGTGTGGAGAGGGAGGGAGGGAGGGAGGGAGGGAGGGAGGGAGGGAGGGAGGGAGGGAGGGAGGGAGGGAGGGAGGGAGGGAGGGAGGGAGGGAGGGAGGGAGGGAGGGAGGGAGGGAGGGAGGGAGGGAGGGAGGGAGGGAGGGAGGGAGGGAGGGAGGGAGGGAGGGAGGGGGAGACCAGACAGAGAGAGAGAGATGGAGAGAGTGAGTGTGAGAGACAAACAGAGAGAGAGATATTTACCTCCTGAGGACATAGGCCGCGAATGCGCGCGCACCTCCGAATGCGCGTGAATCTCCGAATGCACGTGCATGCGCAGTACAAAAATCCGATGTATCGGTATATATCGATATTAGCCCGTCGATATATCTAAATCTGAAAATTTTCATATCGATTGATCCTAATCTGAAAGTATTATTTTCAGTTCATTTTCTCAATCCTATTTTAATTGGTTTATAGTTCTAAAGAGATGTCTCCGCAGTCACTGTCCTAGGTTGAAGAGCCCTCGGTTGTCTGATCATTGCTCATATTTCTAACACTGGGGATCATCCTCATTGCTCTCCACTGTACTTTCTCCAAGGACTGAACAGCAACTTATGTCATGTTGAGCAGAAAGGAATGGGTGGCCATAAATATGGTCAAAGTGGAAGGTTTTCAGGCAGGACTTGTAAATGGGGAGAAAGGGTGCAATTTGAAGGAATTGTGGGAGATTGTTCCAGAGTTTTGGGGCGTAGTGGCTGAAATAGCAATCTCCGAACATAGGGTGGAAGTTGCGATGGATAAGAAGGAGTCCAGTGCCAGTTAAGTGGAGTCACTGGGTGGATTGTCAGAGACAGGATGTGGGGGAGAAAGGAGTGAGGAGGTCAGAGAGGTAGGGAAGTACCAGCTAGGGAGAGAGTGGATTTAAATATTAGTGTGAGGATCTTGAAGTTGATTTGTTCGGGGATGGGTACATAAGAACAAGGAGCAGGAGAAGGCCATTCAGCCCCTTGAGCCTGCCCCCCCATTCATTAGATCATGCTGATCTTCTAATCTAACTCCATCTGCCCACCTTATCCCCATATCCCTTAATCCCTCTAGCATTGTGGGACATCCTCCTGACGTGAAAGGCAGTATACAAATGTAACTTTGTTGTTGTCTTTGAGAATTCCGTTCTGAAAGGTGAGGGAGTGCGCTGAAGAGCTCTTATCATCTTTATCCGCACAATTGGCTGCCGAGTTTCATCCACAAAATATAGCCAATACACTTCACAATATAGTCTGTGAAGTGCTTTGGGATATCTCACTGATGTGATAAGGCACTATATCAAAATACAAGGAATATTATTTATTATTATTAATAAGGAAAAGGTCACAAGTGAGCTTAATGCTGTCTACATCTGGTGTTCTTACACACACTTGCTAGCAGATAAACTGGAATAGCAAACAAGGAAACCTGAGAGCATGAATAACAGAGCAATGTTATCTTCATACAGTATTTAAATTCTGTCTTTTCTGAGGCATCTCACTGCTAATGTATGACTTGTTGACACTGATGTTAATAAGCTGTGGTCTTCTGTTCAAGGAACTATCATGGTGTTTGCCCATAAAAACAGTCACTTCACTGCAGCATATTGCTTTGAGATGTCCTCCTGTTTTCAAAGGTACCATACCAAAAGTGACGAATATTTGTGGAGTCCTGTAGCTCAGCGGTTAGAGCACTCGCCTTACAAGTGAGAGACCAGGGTTCAATTCCAGGCAGGGTGAAACATTGGGCAAGCTTCCTTACTCCACACACCTGATAATAATTCCTAACAAAAAGTAGATTGGTCATTTCAATCCAAGACTGTTTGTAGGACACTGCTGTGCGCAATTGGCAGCCGCATTTCGCCCACATACATGTACAGTCAATTCACTTTATAGTATATTCTGTGAAGCGCTTTGAGATGTCTCAAAGTCCTGAGAAGCTCGGTATCAAATGCAAGATTATTTATTGTTATTACTTTTTATTATTTGGCAGTGGGTATGATTTTAAACCTGTTACTTTAAGTCATGCATTCTTTTATTTCAGCTATTGCCTCTTTCAGACATAAATATCTGTCTCTTTGCAGTGTCTGTGTGGTGAGAATTAACTCTTATCAGAGATTTATCTTCAATTTAGCAAAGAGGAAACTTTTAACTCCCACTGATTTGTGACCACCGCAAAACCAAGCTCCTAACGAACATGCACAAGATACCACCACACCATGTGGTAGACTTGGTGGAGGAAGGGAGAATCTGCTGATATTTTGTTCAGTTACAAATTCTGATAGAAGATGTTTTGAAGATCTGCTAGGATTTTCAGAATGAATTTGTTCAACTCCATCCAGAAAAAAACAGGGAATATTATCTTTCAATCCAGTTCACCCGATTAACATATATAAACAACAAAACAATAATTTAATTTTTTTTTTGTCTGGCTAGCATGATAAATTCAGAAACTCATCACTATGAATAAAAGTATCAAAACCAAACTGGGACTTCCAACTATACATGGAAATTCTCATGTATTGATAATTATAATATTTCTTGCATTTGATATAGTGCTTTTCACGTCTCCTAGATGTCTTAAAGTGCTTCACAGAATATACTGTAACGTGAATTGATTGTATATTTGTGGGCAAAAAGCAGCAGCCAATTGCACACAGGAGTGTCCCACAAACAGTTGTGGATTGAAATGACCAATTTTTAAAAAAATTGGACTATTATTAGGAGTGGGGAGCAATGAAACTTGCCCAGGTTTCACCCTGCCTGGAATTGAACCGAAGTCTCTCGCGAGTACTCTAACCACTGATCTTCAGGACCCCAACATATTGGAATGGAATACATGTTTACTCCTTAGAGGAGTACAACCTGCTTACTTAATTCAAGGAGGACAGTCAATAGTTGGTCATTTGACATCCAACAAGTGTAGGTTTGAACTCTCTCTCTCTCATGTACCAGGAACTCTCTGTGAGCTTGCTGGTGGGCAACACAGTTCAGCAAATCTGAATCAGAGCATTGCCACCATCCTCCTGCTCATAGCTTGGACACACATCCCTTCCCATAGAATGATAGTCCACCAGTTGGAGGTACAGAGCATAAACAGTAGTTTCGTACCTCCACATTACTAATCAAGGTGGATTCCAAACTTTGGACATATGAACTTGTGTTCACCAACTCAGACTCCAGGTACTGTACTTACTTATGGCAGCTGTGTCCTCAAGCTGCAGAGTTTCCTCATCACCTGTTGAGCAGAAATCCATGGAAAGATCTTTGCAGCTTGTAATGTGCCAGCATCGTGATGTTCTCAAAGTCCAATCCAATGCTATATACTTAATTACCAACAGCTACTTAATCCAGGTCCCTCTGTGAGGGACTTTGCAATAACTGCCTCCACTTCCAGTGTGCTCAGCAATCTGGCCCGTATAGGTTGGAGCCTTTCTTACCCAAAGCTGTTGGCCATTTTGTTGGACGTAATAGAAAGAATAATTGGCACTAAAGCATTTAAGCTGTTCCTTCAAATTGTTTTGAAATCATTGGGTCTAATGATTACACGTTGGCAGCACTGAATCCGACAACTTTAAATTTTCCCCATCACCTTTTAAATGACCAACATATTCATGAACAAATTAATTCTGCAGCTGTCCACTTCATTAACACATCATTATTACTCTGTTACATACAATGCTATTACTATTCTATTCAGATCATGTATTTTTATATTATTGCTGTTCACATAAATATATTATTCACATAAATATATGCATTTTTATATTATTATTCTACTCACACTATGCGGCAAGTTTGTTACTATGATGCTGTTAGAAAAGAGAACAAGTTTTCTTCCAGTGTCCTGGCCAAATAAAATTGGTCACTCACTAAATGGCTGTATGTGGGACACAGCTGTGTGCCAATGTGCTGCCACATATGCCTACAATATATGATGTGAAGCGCTTTAAAATGCCTCAAATGATGTGATAATATATCAAGTGCAAGGATTATAATCCGTATTAATCTTCTGCACATATACATGCTTCATTAATCCACCAGATGTATCAACATTGTTTTCTCAATACAGTATTTGTATCAGAGTAGTCGCCTCGGCAGGCAGGGTGAAGCATTGGGCAGGTTTCTCTATTCCAAACATCTCTGTTTGCCTAGCAGGAAACAAGAACTTGTTCGTTGATTGGCAAATCGCTTCTCCTGGAGTATTAAGCCCTTTTAAAAAATGTATTACTTGGCCACAAGACTGTTTGTGGGAACATTGCTTGTGCGCAATTGGCTGCCACTTTGAAGTGCTGTGAGATGTTTCGAATATGTGATAGGCACGATATCAAAATACAAGGATTATTATTACTCTGCTCCAAAATCATTATTACTTTTCTACACACATGAATATTTGTTTTCTACACACATGAATAAGCGCTCTGAGACACCACTCGGCGTGGAGGGCTCTATATAAATGCAAGCTGTTGTCATTGTTTTACTCCACTGCATAAAAGATTATGTTGCATAAAATATTACATAAGGTAGATTTATGTTGTGCATATCAAATTGTGAGGATGTCTCAGCACGTAATTATTATGAAACAGAAACAGAAATTGCTGGTCAGACAACAGCTATGGAGAAAGGAAAGTGAGTCAACGTTTTAGGTCCATGACCCTTCGTCAGAACACCAATTATTATTATTATTTTATCTACATCATTATTACACTACTACATTCATCATATTTAGTTTGCTACGTTTATCTAAGAGCTCAGTCTTTCTTTTGATACACTGTAAATTCGGAAACCTCATTACTTTACTATTAATTCCCATTCATATTTCCTTCATACAACATACTCCCAGTTATGTTTGTATACATAAGGGAGAAAGAAATAGGGGGATATAAGAAAAGGGATTAGGAAGGGTGGGGGACTCAAGGTAAATATAATCACTGGCATTATGTAGTTGGACTGTTTCCATTCTGTAAGATTCTATCTACAGTAATTCTATGTTTCTTGTATGTAACACATTCTGGGAATGTCTCCATGTCTCTTGCATGTAGTACACTCCAATATTTATTGCATGTTACAACCCTGGGTATGTGTTTCTTGTACCTGACCTATGTAAGAGATCAGCCTTTCTCTTGAAACATCATAAATTTAGAAAACTCATTACTCCGCTGCTATTTTTCGTGTCCTTTAATTTGAGTAAATGCTGTTATCTGGCGAGATTGCATTGCATACATTAGAGTACTGCAGCTGTACATTTGTCCCCAAAGAAGCAAGTAAATGGCATTGGAAAGACACTGATTATTTAATGAACACACTGACAGGAGCTAAAGCTGCAATAAATTTGGGGATTGAATATGTAACAATAGCCCCTGTAAAACAGATTGCCATTGATTCCAAATGAGCTGTGATTACCAGGTAAAATGGATGAAAAGCCAGGTTGCCAAGCTTATTAACACTGCAGCTGATTTTATTAGGTGCGAAAATGGCACGTTCACTGATAGTGAATGTTTCTGAGCCTGAATTTATAGCCATTGACTGCCATGAATCTTCAGTTAATGTTTGTAGCTGTGTTTTATTGCCACAGTTGATTAGGTACAACAGCAGCCGCTTATCAGAAGCAAGAGGCAGACTATTCCCCATGGACAGGATATAGCTAATAATTGCCAGGTCAGGAAAATTCATTGTGGTTTCCTAACACTGATAGAATAGTACAATGTTGAAAGCTTGAAAGAATATAAACGCTGAGACAAAGAGGTTTTAAAAGAATACCCACTACCATCATAATAGGTATAATTATCACTGGATCCAACAACTTGGAATCCACACCCACTGGTGTTTTAAAAAAAGGTTTGCGAGTGAGGGTGAATTTGCTATTTGCTGGGAATCCTAACCTCACTGCTTTCAATGGGTAAAGATTAAGGTGATCCATTCAAAGCCTGGTCTTTACTTTCTCAAAAGTACAGCTTTTTAGTTGTCTTGGTGATAAACCATTAAAAACGGTTTGCATTAAATCTGCCTCACAAAACCAGTTACCTCCAGTCCCACATTCCTGAAGCCAGCAGTCAGTTTTTACACCAGTGCAATGAGATACTCCTGAGTGTCCTCTGAACTAGGTTTTATTATATATGTAACAGCCAACTGTTAACCTAGCTCTCTCTTTCTCTGCGTTTCACCTTGTTTTCTTGCAGGAGTGGGATACACCTTTCACAGCAGATCACAGAGAATGTTATATTCATGGGGAAATAAGAAAGCATGTTGGTAGTAGCTTTACTTGTGTCAGCAAACGAAATACAGGGTCAACACCAAATAACATCATCTTAGCCTCCCCTGGCCTCCCACAGCCGATGATCTTTAAATCTTTTCAATAAAGGTAATGAAGTGGATTAGAACAATGTCTTTTCACCCCCTGGGACTGAGGTTCACATCTAGGCTAGGCAGATGGGATGAAACTGTTTTTTTTCATGTAGATCTTCTCTCCTGAAAGCAGTTTCAATAGAACAACAACAACAAAATTACACTTATAGAGCGTCTTTCACATTGGGAGGACATCCCAAGGCGCAGAACAATTAAGTCGGGAAGAAATGGAAAGGGTACAAAGAAGATTTACTAGGATGGTGCCAGGATTGAGGGACTTCAGCTATGAGGAGAGGCTAGATAGGCTAGGGTTATTCTCTCTGGAGCAGAGAAGATTGAGGGGAGACCTAATAGAGGTGTATAAGATCATGAGGGGTTTCGACAGGGCAAATAGAGAAAAACTATTTCCACTCGTGGGCGAATCTGTGACTCATGGTCACAGATTTAAAATAGTTTCAAGGCGAAGTAGAGGGGAGCTGAGGAGAAATGTTTTCACTCAGCGAGTTGTTCGAACCTGGAATGCATTGCCTGAAAAGGTGGTGGAGGCTGATTCGATAACAACTTTTAAAAGGGAATTAGATCTTTATTTAGGGAAAAGAGGTCTATTAGGCTATGGGGAACGGGCAGGGCAGTGGGATTGAATCGCTCTTTTCAAAGAGCCGGCACAGACTAGATGGGCCAAATGGCCTCCTTTTGTGCCGTAAAATTCTATGAATATATGAATCTATAATAAACTGGGAGCTAGATTTCTTCCCACTTAACAACAACAAAATTACATTTATAGAACACCTTTCATGTCGGGAGGACGTCCCAAGGTGCTGTGGCACTCGGCTTCTGTTTACCCAAGATTTCTTCCCACTCAGTTCCTGCAAGCTCAAGCCCTAACAAATAGGATGTTCTGAGCTGCACAAGCAATGGGGGCTGGTCAGAAAGCACTTTCAATGACAAGCTATGCAATTCTAGTTGGCTAGACTCCAGCAGTACCCCCAACATGCACGTTGGGCTCTCGTAATCCTGTGCCTAATGCTCTACAATTAAGTAAACAGTTTGTATCTTTCCATGGCAAGAAGGCACATTCCATCCCAATACATGGAAATTTTCATGTGCAGTTGCGCATACAACTCCCAAGTTGGTTTGGATATTCTTGAATATGGTAATGGGTTTCCCTGACACCCAGGTGAGATAATAGTGATGATCTTTACCAAAATCAGAAGTCGCTGGGAACACTTGTTCCAGATTTGCAGCATCTGCAGTTCATAGAATCATAGAATGTTACAGCACAGAAGGAGGCCATTCTGCCCATCGAGTCTGTGCCAACTCTTTGACCGAGCAAGTCACTTTCATTAACCCCAATCACCAGCTTTCTCCCCATAACCCTGCAAACCTGTCTTCCCCAGATACCCATCTAGTTCTCTCCTAAAAGCTGCTATCGAATCGGACCTCACTACCCTTTCAGGCAGATCATTCCAAATTCGAACAACTCGCTGAGTAAAAAAAAATATTCTAACCTCCCCTCTGCTTCTTTTGGTAGATTTCTTAAGACTGTGACCATGGGTCACAGATACACCTACCAGCGGAAACAGCCTTTCCCTATCTAGCCTGTTGAAACCTTTCATGATCTTGAAAACCTCTATCAGGTCCCCGCGTAACCTTCTCTGCTCTAATGGGAAAAGTCCTAACTTCTCCAGCCTGTCTTCATACCTAAGGTTCCCCATTCCTGGTATCATTCTCCGCTGCACCTTTTCCAGTGCCTCAATGTCCTTCCTGAAATAAGGTGCCCAGAACTGGACGCAGTACTCCAGTTGAGGCCTAACTAGTGTTTTGTATAGATTAACCATAACCTCCCTACTCTTATACTCTATGCCCCTACTAATAAAGCTCAGTACACCAAATGCCTTTTTTACTTCCTTATCTACCTGCCCTGCTACCTTTGATGATTCGCTTACTTGAACACCCAGATCTCTCTGTACATTCACCCCACTTAAGATTGAGCTACCAAGTCTATATTGCCTCCTATCATTTTTCCTACCTACAGTAAGTGTATCACCTCACACTTAGCGTTGTTGGCATTTTGATAATGATCTTCAACATTGATATCCACCTTCCAACATCGGCAGGATGTCTCAAAGCTCTTCACAGTATATACTATAAAGTGTAATGACTGTGTTTTGTGGGTGGACGGGACAGCAAATTTGCTCACAGCAATGTCTCACAAATAATCATATAATCATAAAGTGAATAACTAGTTCAGGGAATTGTTGGCCAGGACACTGGAAGAAATGCCCTTGAATTCCCTCTTTGCTTAAAATACTATTTGATCGAGAAAGGGTATGAATGAGAGTGGTAATAGCACTAATCATTTGCTAACTGAGTTTTTACAGAAAGGAAGCAGATTTGTGACATTCAGTGTCTTGTTCCCTGTAACAGATGCCATGAGGTGATCAAATGTCTAAAATGTTACCCCCTAATGTAAACATAAAAAAGAACATTGCCTCTGGCCTTTTTTTTAAACCAATTTTGACTGAAGGTGCGGACAAAATGATAAGGTAACACAAATAACAAATGCGAGGATTATTATTTTCACCTTTAGATCCTTGTAATCTAAGATTCTTTGCACTACAAATACCATGGATTTTTAAAATGAAATTTGGAAAATTTATTGGGGACCCGGCATGTTAATCCTGCACATTAGAGGATGCTGAAGGTTTCTTGCTTTCACGCCACATTACCTATGCGACTCAATCAATAAAAACTATCAGTAAAATAGCTGATGCCAGCGTGGCTTAGAACCAATTTATATAATGCGAATGATTTCTCATTCCCGCAAGCAATTTTTTATGGTCAACCAGGTATCTAACACGTATGAAATCCCATCAACATAGTTCAAAATTTACCCTCTCGACTTCCATATCTATATGCAACCTACATGTGCTAATTTACCCATATCTGGAACAAAGCAAACATAGTGTTCCAGGAAGGACACAACAACAACGACAAAATTATTATATTTGTATTGCGCCTTTCACGTCAGGAGGATGTCCCAAGGCACTTGCTAACCTATTTTTGAAAGGTACAATATCAGGCAAGAGTCAAAGCTCTGGGATCCCAGAGTGTATGTCAATGCACAGCTGTAGTTTCACCAGCTAAAATCACAATGGTCTTATACAAGTGAGATACAAACACCAATACCAAGCACCAAGAGGAAGCAATACCAATAGCACTTCTTCATTTAATATACAATACAAAATTGGATTTATAAAAGTCAAATTGATAAGGGGGTAGAAGGTGGGAGTCCTGCAGCTCAATGGTTAGAGCAACAACAACAACAACTTCGATTTATATAGCGCCCTCCACGCCAGAAGGTGTCTCAGAGCGCTTCACAGTAGCGGATCCCGGGACCGAGCCAGGAGCAGGGGCAGGAAGGTGACCAAAAACTCGGTCGAAGAGAAAGGTCTTCAACTGTGACCTGAAACTGGGAAGAGAGGGGGCGAGGCGAAACGAGTGAGGAAGGGAGTTCCAGAGCCTTGGGGTGTAGTGGCTAAAGGCACGGCCGCTGAGGGTGAAGCGGAGGACTCGGGGGACATGGAGGAGGCCAGACCCAGAGGAACGAAGGTAACAGGTGCTGGGTTGTGGGGATAGGAGATCAGAGAGATAGGGGGGTGCAGAGGAGTGGAGGGATTTGAAAACAAGTGTGAGGATCTTGAAGTCGATCCTCTCTGGGATAGGGAGCCAGTGAACTCTGGCAAGGATTGGGGTAAGGGGGGAGTGAAGCTTAAAACGGGTGAGTATGCGGGCAGCAGAGTTCTGGATAAGCTGGATTTTGTGGATTGTGGTGGAGGGGAGACCGGCGAGGAGGGCGTTACAGTAGTCCAGCCAAGAGGTGACAAAGGCATGGACCAAGGTTTTGGTGGCTTTTAAGGTGAGGTATTGCCGGAGACGGGCGATCCGTTGGAGGTGGTAGAAGGCAGTGCTGGTGACGGACCGGATGTGGGGTAGGAAGGACAGTTGGGGGTCGAACCTGATACCAAGGTTGCGCACAGGTTCGGTGAGTTTTAGGAGCAGGCCGGGAAGGTGGAGGAGGTGAGAGCCATGCGAATGGAGATGTTGACGAGAGCCAAGGAGTATGGCCTCCGTCTTGTCAACATTTAGAGCATTAGCCTTACAAATGAGAGACCTGGGTTCGATTCCCAGCAGGGCATAATCTTTGGCAAGCTTCCTTTCTCCACATGCCTGATAATAATCCCTTAACAAAAATAACAATAATAAATTGGTCATTGCAATCCGCGACAGTTTGTCAGACAATGCTGTGTGCAATTGGCTGCCGTGTTTTGCCCACAAATATACAGTCAATTCACTTTACAGTATATTCTGTGAAGCGCTCTAAGATGTCTAAAAGATGTGAAAGCTCTAAATCAAATGTAAGGATTATTATTATTATAAGGTTGGAGTGGTAGGAGGGGGAAAGACCATGCAGGGCCTTGAAGGTGATGATAAGAATTTTTCACATGATCCACGACCCTATCAATCCCATTCTCGCCCTTCCCATCATTCAGAGCATTCAATTCAGGATCTTATTCCTCACATTTAATGCCCTCCATGGCCTTGCCACACTCTGTCCCGGAAACCTCCTAACCCCCTACCAACCTGTCCGCTCCCTTTGCTCAGCAGGTGCCGGGCTACTCCATGAACCCCGCCCAACCAGCTCTACCATTGGTGGGCAAGCCTTCAGGCACTCTGCCCCCAACCTTTGGAATACAATCCTGCATTTCCTCTGCCTCACCCCCCTTCCTAGGCTCCTTCAAGTCCTGCCTCAAGACCTTCCTCTTTGACGGTGCAATTAATCACCCAGGACACCTTCCTTCCCTCCACCCTCCCCAATTCCAACACAGGGTAGATCCAAAACACTGACTGTCCAGCACCTTAGCAAGTGCTCCCAATGTGAAAGGTGCTATAAAACTGTAATTTTGCTGTTGTTTTTTGAGGGATGGGGAGCCGGTGGAGCAGGGCGAGGGTGGATGTGATGTGATGGAGTCATGGAGCTTGGTGCGGGAGAGGACACTAGCTGCAGAGTCTGGATGATCTGCAGCTTGTGGAGAGAAGAGTTGGGTAGTCCGACAAGCAGGGCATTGGCATAGTCGAGCGTGGTTTTCATATACATGTGAGTATCACAGTGAATGCAATGTCAATGGTGACATGACGACTGATCATTTGTTCGTGCTTTATTCACAAAACGATTTGAGAGATATTATAAGGAGATGACTGAGTTATATCAAAGTTTTTCTAAATAGCTCTTTATAGAATCTTTCTGTTCATCAAGTGTAGTATAAAAAGAATGTATTAATAACTGTGAAGCGTTTTAAAACATTTAGGTGAAATAAAGTTGCAGGATTTTAGGAAAACAAATTATTTCTGTACCGTAAATCATCTATTCTCTTGTGTACTTTTGAATTGCACACATGTCACTGAAGATAATAGTGCAGTGGAGGTTGAGTTGTCTTCAGGTCAGAGATCATTTGAGTTTGAATAACCTGCACCTTGAAGTAATTTGAACAACATAACATCTTTGTTTTTAATCTGAGCGAGTTCTTTCTGTTTCACTAGCTGAGCGCACTGAAGGTAAGAGCTCTGAATGTTTACATTTCTCAACAAACCATAGACACTCAGATCAGGTTAAATTTAATCCCATTGGCCTCTCCGTACATCTGAGCTCTACTTCTGACCTCTGGCTAGCTTGTACAGTTTAATAGTAATAATAATCCTTGCATTTGCTATAGCGCCTTATCACGCTTCGAGAAGTCTCAAAGTACTTCACAAAATATACTGTAAAGTGAATTGATGTAGACTTTGTGGGCATGTTTAGCGGTGTGGTGTTTGTTAAGACACTCAAAAATGTGTTCAAAAATATATATAGTACTTCCCAGTAAGTTAAACAAACAGAACAAATTTCTCCCTGTCACTGTGAGAGAAAAGTGGGGGTTTTGATTACGTTTCATTATGTTTGGTGAACTCAGGCAGCATGATGGAAATAATTTATTGCAAATTAGGGAGAAAAGCATGAATTTGTTTAACTTGTGGGAGGGAAATATCCTTTGTAGTTGTTGAGAGTGCCCCAAGGTGTGGATTTCCCAGTCTCATGCTAAACTACGTTCTTTAGACAACAAACAAGGGTAAACATTGTGCTCTTTATCTGCAGGGCTTTGATAAAACTTACAAAAATGCGAAGGAACAAAGTGGTGAATAATAGCACATTACATGAGCAGAGTAAATCCTTCTTTTAAATTTGACTTTTACAGGAAACTGAAGCAACAATATGTTATTGGCAATAAAATCTCATTCAAATTCATCCCAAACCAATATGGGTTCATGAAGGGAAGTCTTGTCTAATTTACTGGTTTTCTTTTATGGTGTGACAAGGGAGCTTGATAGGGGTAAGGCTGTGGATATTGTATATTTGGATTTTCAGTAAGGACTTTGATATAGTTCCTCTTAAGAGGCTGGTACTGAGAGTAAAAAAAGCAGTAATCAATGGAGGTATATTACAATGGATATGCAATTGGTTGAACAGAGCAACACAGAGGGTGGTGGTACAGGGAATATCATCAGACTGGGAAAATGTTACCCATGGATTTCCACAAGGCTCTGTTTTGGGACTTCTTTTGTTTAATATTTTTGTAAATGATCTGGAACTAGTAGTTAAAAGCACAGACGTTAAATTTCCAGATGGCACCAAACTAATGAAGGTGGTATATTGCAACGCTGACCAAGATAGGTTACTGGAGAATTTGAACATACTTAGGAATTGGGCAGATCAGTGGCAGATGAAATTCAATGTGAAGAAATATAGAATACTTCACATGGAGACAAGAAATTCTGGTAGGGACTATTACTGACTATAATATGTATGGAGCATAAAAAGGATAATAAATTGAAGCTCTCCCAACAATGTTCCATTTCAGTGATTAAAGCAAACAAGATGTTGAAATGTGTCAGAAGATCAATAGTAAGCTAAAATAGTGAGGTAATCCTGCCATTGTATAAATCATTGGCGAGACCGTACTTAGAGTATAGTACTATGTATAGGTCTGGTTACCACAGTACAAAAAGGATATTGGAGAAATTGAGAAGAGACAGGGAAGGGCAACAAAAATGTTTGAGGGTTCGAAGGACTGGACTATGAGGAGCGACAAAATAAATTGGGCATGTTCACGCTGGAAAAGAGAAGATTGAGAGTCAACATGATTGCTGTCTTTAACATTCTAAAGGGGCAAGACAATAAACATCATGACAGGCTGTTTCAACTTGTTCAGAATAGTAAACCCAGAGGACATGGCCTGCGATTGAAGGGGGGTAAATTCAGAACAAATCTACGCAAATAGTATTTTAGTGATTGAATAGTGAACCTGCAGAACAGGTTCCCTCGGGAGATGGTTGAAGTAAGAAGTGTTGATTAGGAATAGCATTATGGGATGTAGTACATAAGTAGGTTGGAACATATGTGCATGTGAAGGTGGAAGGTGAACTAGATGGACTTTATTATTTATTTATTTTTAAACTAGCATTTCTTACGTTCAAACTCTGCCGCCTGTGTTATCTCTTGCATTGGGCTCGACGTAGCCAACGTTTCCATTCTTGCCAAGCTACACTGGCTAATAGTGGATCAATGTTAAAATGTTTGTCCCTTTCATGGTCTCAACTCTCTCTATTCAACCTCTCTTCCTCTCTTGATTCCCTCACCATGTTCAAGTTCCACTGCAAGATCTGAAGATATACCTATATGATTATGTTTTAAGTCATCCTTGCCCTCTCCAACCCCTTTATCTTCATCTATCGGCTCAGTTACCCGGTTCACAGGGATAAGCACAAAAGCCTTATATAAATGTAAATTACATTGTGTTGCAACCTCTCTCACACTTATCTTTTTGGTCAAACCTGTAAATTTACCTTTTTCCTCATTGGTGCTTTCTGGATTAATGAAATATGGAATTACATTGAAAGGCATGGACTTGGAGTGTGTGTTCCATGCATTTCGAATCGAAATTCAGCACTTCTGTTTACACACTTCTGTCAACACTCCTGATGTGAACAACACCAGCAACAAAATTACATGTATATAATGCCTTTCACATTGGGAGGACATCAATGTACTTTACAAATGTAAGTTTGTATTTTGTATTTGCTACACGGAACAGCTATGCACAGGAATACAACACACTTAGGGGCATCCACAACTATGTGCCACCCATGGGCCAATGTTGAATAGGTTGAGTGCAGAGCATGAAATCTGTAGGTATGAATGCCAAAAGCACAACATTGTTTGAAAGACTAAGTGCTGTACTAATGGTAGGGTGTTCCCAGCTGGATAACTGGCAACCAGTGTTTACAACCACAAGCTATATGCTGATTAAACTCCACCAGTACCCAAAAGCACAACCTGGGATGCCTTCGCACTTGCCAACCTGTGTTTATATTCTCTGAGTTTAGGTAAGCAGGATGTGTTTCTCCAAGGTGAGACTACACACTCCAAACCAAACAATTGTAAACCATGCACATGTGGAATGCTCAGGAATTTGGTTTGGAGACTTTTAAACATGAAGAATAGGTTTCCAAGTACAATATCAGGGCCGTACGCAGGATGTTTAATGGGTGGGTGCGAATTGCTAGTGATGGGACCAACAATGGCCGGGGGCTTGCGGGCTGCCCCCGAAGCCCCCTCGAGGCTCCGACGTTTTACGCAGTTTGAGGTTTTATTTAATCGGTTCAGAAGATCCAATATGAACGGTAAATTTTTCATGCCCTTGGTGTTTAAGAGCATCATTATTTATTCAGTGTTTTTATTTTCCCCGGTAGTCCGTGCCTAAATTTTTTGGGAAGGTCGAATGTGTTCGCCGCTAAAAGCCAACACGATTGTCGACTCGATGATGTACGGAATGTGAACGATAAAGTAAATTACAATCCAATTAAAACAGTACAATGACGAATGCATGATAAATGTATGCGTATAAGAGAAAATGATCATAAACTACAGATTGACAGTAATTAATAAGTTGTTCTGCATTGATATCCTAAGACTCAATTTATTTCGGACTGGAGTGAACAATAATGTAAGAGTAAAGTATGAATTATGTGCTCAGATATTCCAGCAAAGCAAATTTTATAAAAGACAAGAAAATATACAGAAACTGAAAATCAGTGTAAAACAGTTCATTCACACGTGTTACAAGCCTGTTATCAGCATTATCCTGAAAATATCGTTGAACTGTGAGCAATAGTGTAGTTAGTTTTTATTTACTTATTTAGAATCAAAATGAAAGGCAGTGACCCATCAAGCAATACTGACCTGACGAAAAAATACTTGAAAAAACTAAGGGAGGGGAAATTAATTATTTAATAGCGTTCCATATTCGAGATGCCTTGGTCGCTTTGAAGCGAATACGTCAACCACTCTACCAATATCGATTTCCATATTATAATGAATGTGCATTAACGCGAGTGCTGAAAGTCGCTCCTATATGGAGCAGAATGCTGGACACTTACGCAAACCTTGACCAGGAGATTAGGTGACTCATGTGGTATATACCAGGCTTCTAAGAGACGCCCTGAACGTTTACTGGCGACCGCATCTGACAAATAGTGAGCTATATGGTACACTACCACACTGGTATCACAGACATTACTGCAGAGGCGTCTTAGGTTTAGCGGACATAGCTGGAGAAGCCGGGAGGAAACTGTCCATAGTGCTACTATCCTATGGGAACCATTGCACTGTCACAGAACACGAGGTAGACCGACCCTAACCTACATCGATACTCTGGAGCGCGATTGGGGTATTGGCAGGCGGGAGTTGTCAGGCTGCATGGAGAGAAGGGATCGGTGGAGAAGTGTGGTTGTCAATGCCCGAGTTCGCTCGATCAGATGATGGTGAAACTATTTTTATGCCAAATTCGTGCGACATTGATGTTTTTTCACTCTGAGAACAAAACTGAATGTGAAATAAAGTAGCACAGTTTATCTTTGCGGTCATATGTTTTTTTGCATGCCAGTGGACGTCTCTAAAAGCAATTTTTAATTACAGGAATACATTTTTAATAATATAAATCAAACGTGCTAATCAAGACGAAACAAGAAACGTGATATTTCATAAACACGCCTTTCAAAACTTAAGTCATTTTTACTTACATTTATCAGATTAAAATACGATTTCAGCTTCCACAAAGTGGTGCTACCTTTTTATGTAGTGACTGTATACGGGATGATTTCCGGTTGACACACCACGTAGACATAGGCGCTAAAGCATAGGCCTACGTCCATGAGTATCTTTTTTAAAGATAGGTATTCCCGTCCAGACACATATAACTTTTTTGTTGGGTTTTCAAAAGCTTTAATTTCTCAGAAGCTTGTAAATATGTTGTCATTGTTTGCTAGCATTACAGTCACACCTCTCAAAACTTGAGTCATTTTTACTTACGGTGATCAGATGAAAACATGATTTTAACTCCAGAATTGGTGCTGTCCCTTGTGGCTGTTTACGGGATGATTTCCAAACGAGGATGGATTTGAGTCTTGGCGCGCGCCTATGTTTATCCAATCACGAGTCACAGACTCGCCGCGTCATGGACTGGTCTATCGACGCGGTATGTTTTGGGTAGACGCCGATTCTGGTGTGCGACTCGATAATTTTATATTAATACTAAATCATTCAAAGATGTGTATTTATAATTTATACATAGTTTTGAAGAACTGATTGTTGCACAAATGCTCAATAAATTTACTTGGTATTTAAATTTGATAAAAAAATGCAATTCTCTACCCCGGAAAATGTGGACCTTTTATAATTTGGGGGGGTGCCTATGCACCCGTCGCATCCCCCCTGCGTACGGCCTTGAATATATTGAATACCCAGCCAGCTATGCAAAACAAAATTATACCTGTTAAGCATTTTATTCAATTCCATGTGGAAGGCAGCTTTTTCTTTGATTTCTTTGATGGAAAAAATAATTTCTAACAAAGTGTTTTTTTTGCTTTCTGGAACTTGGGAAGTAATAATAATCATAATCCTTGCGCTTGATATTGCGCCTTATTGTGTTGTTGAGACATCTCAAAGCACTTCACAAATTATATTGTAAAGTGAATTGATTGTAATTAATGTAAAATTAGAAAAGGCTCAACAATAACAACAAAATTACATTTATAGAGTGTCTTTCACGTTGGAAGGAGGTCCCAAGGCGCTGAACAGACAGATCGAGACCCGAGAAAGGGAGAGAGGCAGTGTAAGGGGGAGGGGTGGGAGAGAATTAGGAGGGGAGGGAGAGAGTTGGGAGGGCAGCAGAAGGAACGATCGAAGAGGAGGGTCTTGAGACCATCCTTGAAGGAGACAATGGAGGCAGGGACTGTGGGATGAAGTTCCAGAATGTGGGGGCAGAGAGGCTGAAAGCCCATTTACCGATGGTGGGGCAGGTTGGGCAGGTGGCATGAAGCAGACCGGAGCCTGCTGAATGGTGGGGGTGGACAGGTCAGAGGGGGATAGCAGGTTAGAGAGATAGGAGGGGGCAAGGCCATGAATGGCCTTGAAAGTGAGGATTAGGATCTTGAATTTTATCCTCTGGGATATGGGGAGCCAAATGGAGCCGGGCGAGGGATGGAGTCTGCGGATTACATCACCAAGAGGGAGCATATAGATTAGGAAGAGGAGGGGGCCAAGGATGGATCCTTGGGGTACACCAAAGGTAATCGGGTGAGAGCGGGAGGAAAAGCCATCTGTGGCGAGGTACTGCTGGCGGTTTGTGAGGTAGGACTGAAACCAGGCGAGTGCGGTCCCACTGAGGTGAATGATGGAGGACAGGCGATGGAGGAGGATGGCGTGATCGACTGGTCGAACTAGGGCCCGTCGATATGGGAAATTTCCGATATGGATATATCGGTTGGCTCATATCGATATATACTGATATATCAATATTTTTGGGGTTTTTATACTGCGTATGCGCGCACATTCATCCCCCCCCATCTCTCCGTCCCTCTCCACCCCCCACCCCCCCATCTCTCACTCCCTCTTCCCGTGTCTCTACCTCCCTCTCCCCCCTGTCTCTCCCTCCCTCTCCCCCCCCGTATCTTCCTCCCTCTCCCCCCACCCCTTGTATACCTGTATATTGTATTCGAGGACTACAAATACAATATGGCGGCTTGCACCTCGGTCTGTGCATTGTGTAGAGATGAGCATTCTGGGTCTTGTAGTTCAGTGTGAGCGCCTTCGGATGTGCGTGCGCATTCCATGCTCTAGGCCCAGGAAGTTGCAATGCCGGCGACAAGGTACCAACATTTTTTTGTATTGAATTTTTCGATATATCGATATATTTTAAATTCCGATATCGGCATATCGATATGAAAATTATATTGGATATAATCGATATATCGATGGGCCCTATGTCAAACACGGCTGAGAGGTCCAGGAGGGCCTTGGTAAGTTGTCTCTCATCCAGGACTCAATGTCAGACAGACAGGCAGTCAGGACACCAGGAGGCCTAGAGTTGAGGGTGGAAATGCAAAGGTAGAGTTGGAAATACACTGGAAATTGATCTCATGTCTGAGGGTGATGTCACCAAGGGGAGTATGTAGAGGCGATGTCACCAAGGGGGCCCATGTCATTAAGGGACAACTGCAGCACCTAGAATTTGGCCAAACTTCAGAGTCATAATACGTATGTCAATCTGGCTCAGTAGGTAGCACTGATAATTATTATTAATGGCGTAAAACCTGCATAAAAGACCCAGTATCAAACTTCCCTCAATCTTATTTCCAATGAAAGCATTGCCACAATTGAGAGCTAAGATTTCCAGAGTCGAACTCGCTAGTCTTCTTTGGTTCTCTTTGACCTTCAGTGTTTGACATTAAGATGCCCGAGATTGAACACAATATTTAAAATGGATCTTTGAGAGTGATCGATACAAGGTTGAAACACTTTCTTTTAACTTGTAGCCCAAAGCCCTTGTTACTTTGTTGCCCTTGTAACAAAGCTATTTGAGTAGCTTTGTTGACAAGAGCTTCACACTGACAGGAAGCCTTCAGTGTAGGATCAATAGTCACACCCAAGTCCTCACTAATGGATACTCCTTCATTCAACATGCACGTTCATTGTTAGTTGTTGCAAAATGCATTAAGATTTATCTCTATTAAAGTTAAAATCTGAAACCATTAACTGCATGCAGAGAGAGTCAGCTAATGGATCATTAACAAGATTGTGAACTGTCAGAAAGAGGTGTTAAGGGGCCGGGAATGAAACAAAGGTTATCTTTATACCTATTTTACACAATGTGTTCATTCTGTAGGCAGGTCCACCCCAAGAAGCAACCAATAGCGTACAATGCCTGCTTTTGCCTCCTCTCATTTTCAATACAGTTGATTTCTGAGTTGAATTAGTTGTTCTCTGCAGAGTGTGCGCTGAGTGGAATGTAACAGCTTTGAAAGCAAATTGATCGATGGGCTTTATAGACTGATTAAAAGCAATAATAATTAATAATATTGACAGTAATATTAATAAACTTACCAATAATATTCCTTGCATTTGGTATAGCACCTTTCACATCAGGAGGACATTCCAAACTCTAAAATGCAGAGACTGGCTATTTTCTTTTGTAGATGAATGCAGCAACCAAATTTGCACACAGCAATGCCAACAAACAGCCATGAAATTAGTCAATTTTATTGGGGTATTGTTAGCCAGGACACTGGAAAAAAATCTCTTTTTTTTTGAGTAGTGCTTTGGGATCTTTAACATCTATTTGAATAGTCAGACAGTTTTAACTTCTCAGTTCCTCCAAAAATACAGCGCAGCCCTTTTCACTACATTGGAGTGTCATCTTGGACTATATGAGTTCCCAACATGGGTATTGAACCACCACCAATAACAAAATTACACTTATGAACAATCTTCTGATAAGAATGTGAGAGTGCCACCAACTGAGCCAGGCTAGCACAAAGTAATAATAATCCTTACATTTGATGTTGCATTTTATGTATAGTTCCACAGGCAATTCATCCATGGACAGCATTGCAGGTGAGTTCAATTGCACTTGTTGACATCTAAAATTTCCTGATGGTGAGACCCCTGCGTCTGGTTTGCAGTGTTTCTGAATTAAATCTTATTACTGTGTATAGAATCCCTTAATAAGAAATCGTGAATCATATCAATAGGAATCATGTCAATAGGTTTTCCATTAATCAGACATATATTTAATTGACATTCAGAAACTTGATTTGTCACGCAATCTATGGACCAATGGGAATTGTGACAGGATTGCATATAACGCTCCTTGGGACATCCTCCCAACATGAAAGGTGTTTTAAAATGTAATTTTGTTATTGTATAAAAGAATCTCATGAAGAATTGCCACAAATTAATAATAATCATTAATAAACCTGACATTTGATATAGCAGCTTTGATATCAGGAAGATACATAAAAGTGTTCATGAGGATATAATGTAAAGTACATTGACTGTATGTAGATGAGACAATAAGATTTGTAACAGCAGAGTCCTAGAAAAAGCAGTGAAGTGAATGACCTATTTAATTTAATTTGGAGGATTGTTTGCTAAGACACCAGGAGAAACTCCCTTCTCTTTTGAATATTACTATGAAAGTTTTAACATCCACCTGAAACGCAGATGATATCTCGATTTAACATTTCATCTGGGGACAGCACCTCAAACAATGCAACACATCTTCATCACTACATTGGATGCCAGCCCAGACTCTAACAGAATTCAAATTCCTAATGTGAGATTTGAAACCACAATCTTCTGATTCAGAGGCGCTACTGCTATCAACTTCGCCTGTCTGACACAGAAATACTGAAGTACTGTAGTTGAATTGCTTTAATGCTATAAATGGACTTCTTAGCTACATCATTGTGCTTTGCTTTACAGAACTGACAATACTCCCAATGGCCTACATTATGGGGATGTACTACACTATGATTAATTGGGAAGAATTAATCCCTTTGATGGGTTAACAAACGTGCTCAATTCTACTCATCTGGTCAACTACTGAATACTGTAGTTTGTGCTTGCATTCAAAGATAGGTTGTTCAATGGGATGATATTGTATGGTCTTAAAGGGGCAGGCATGAAGAAATGTGCCCTGTGGGGTAGGCTGACTGGATCATTAGCCATGGTATGCAGAAAATAGCTAATTTGAAGAATGAGGACTATTATACCTTGGTGAGTAATTTTTCTTTTTATGTGATCAGACTCGGAATTCTGATTGGAATGAAAACTGAGTAGAATAATGCATGGTAAGTGCACTGTTCTCTCAGCCTTTAGGGACTGTCACCATAGAAATGATAGTTTGTTGATTAAAGTAATTTAATGCCAATAATGAATTAAAAAGGAAGAAATATTGTAGATTTTGCTCCAGATTTTTCTTATTGCAAAGATTCACTGTCTTTTAAGCAATTGGGTCAAACATCACTTTACACAAATCTAGTGCTATGAAAGCATTTCCCTGTAATAAAAAGCATTGGTTCATTCGGATGAAGGATTGCTTGTGAAATTTGGCCTAGGACCCGAGAGCTTAAGCAGAAGACTGTCTCCATTATTACTGGTTATCTATTTCCTGATAGGAATTTGGGAACATAGGAAAACAGGAACAGCATGAGGCTTCAGCTCACTAAGCGTGCTCCACCAGTTTTTTTTTCTTTTCTTTCCTGCCATTCCCTCTTTCAACCCCTCCAATCCGGCTTCCATGCTGCCCACAGCATGGAAACAGCCATGGTTAAAGTCTAATGACATTCTGAACATCTGCAACCAGAGCTCTCTCTGTCTCCTTGTCCTTCTTCACCTCTCTGCCACCTTCGACACTGTTGATCACTCCATCCTACTTCATCCTCCTACACCACCTCTCCTCTCAGCAAAATCTTCATGGACTGGCTTTGCCTGGTTCGAATCTTACCTCTCTCACCATCTACTTTGTTGCCATTAACACCTTCTCCTCCAGCCCCTGCACTGTGTTGCATGGCATCTCCCAGGACTCTTCAAGGCCCTCCTTGTCACCTGTACCATTGATCAACCCTCATCCCAACCTTCCTCCCACCCACCCCAATCCTGACCCCTGCTCGGGTCCAAAGAATTAACTCTCCAGCATCTTGGGACATCCTCCCAAAGTGAAACATGCTGTACAATTGTAATTTTATTGTTCTTATTTGAATCTTCACAGATATTCCCAAACCCTATCCTTTTACTATAATGTATTACACCAGGATGTGTGGAGTCCTGTAACTTAGTCATGAGTCGTGAGCCAGTGAGTGGCAGGGACAGTCCTGAACCAGCGAGTGGCAGGGCTTCGAGAAACCTAAGTAAACCAAGCGTAAGTCGTGAACAGCAGGGATTTAAAATTTTGGTTGACTAAAGTCGGGTTTGGGAGGGTGTAGACAGGTGCCAGTAAGAAGAGATATGTTCAGGTCTCTGCATGTATATCGTGTGCCAAGGCCACAGGCGGGCAAACATGTGATGGTGAGTGGCAGCCAAGGGAAGTTTCAACTGCTTCAGGCATGGGGATGCCATTTCAAAATCCTCCATCTAAATAACGGCCAAATCACATTGCCTGATTTCACCTCTGAAAGCCTTCCAGGTCAGATAAGTACAGTGTAACATTCCTGGTGTAAGTTTTAAATCCGGCAGGCTAGGGTAAGTATACTCAATTATCCTTCTGCTACCTTGTCTTTCCTAGAATTAGTTGGCCAGGACACCAAGAGAGAGAAACTCCCTCCTCATGTCAAAAAATAGTGCATTGGAAATTTTAAAAATCAGCAGTTCTGGGTTTGCTGAGTAGAGTGTTTAATTACAGAATATATCATAGGTAAGACATCTCTGGATGATGGTGAGGCAGTGGAGCTAAATGAGGATGGGTTGATAGGCTCACAGAGCCAGGTGAAGGAAAAGATACAAACTGCTGAGTTCTCCTGAGTTAATATTGAACACCCAGGCTAGCTATCCCTAGCATATACTGGACTTCATCTTGTTTTCTTGAGAGAAACAATGCCACTGAACCTCACAGCAAACAGCACCAGCACAAACATGATGGGTCAAATGGCCTTATTTCTATTCTGCATCTTACTGTGGTTCTATGAAACATGACCAGTTGATTGAGCTGCTGTAAGGGCACAATGCTGTAATTTTGCATGTGGGTTGCTATTGATTGAAAATATATTGACATTAAATGATGGGTCAATATATCTTCATGTTCTACAGCCTCTATGATAATTCCATCTCAGTCATTATTCAGACATGTCGTGAAATGCATCAAATTCATCATTTTTATTTTATCTTCTCCGCTTCCCACTCCTCTTCTGAAAATTTATGCCAGTTTCAAAAACCATCAGAGATCTTACAGTGGTCATTTTTGATATGTGATTCGTGACAGAGATTCATAGATTCATAGAATTTTACGGCACAAAAGGAGGCCATTCGGCCCATCTAGTCTGTGCCGGCTCTTTGAAAAGAGCGATTCAATCCCACTGCCCTGCCCGTTCCCCATAGCCTAATAGACCTGTTCTCCCTAAATAAAGATCTAATTCCCTTTTAAAAGTTGTTATCGAATCAGCCTCCACCACCTTTTCAGGCAATGCATTCCAGGTTCGAACAACTCGCTGAGTGAAAACATTTCTCCTCAGCTCCCCTCTACTTCGCCTTGAAACTATTTTAAATCTGTGACCACGAGTCACAGATTCGCCCACGAGTGGAAATAGTTTTTCTCTATTTGCCCTGTCGAAACCCCTCATGATCTTATACACCTCTGTTAGGTCTCCCCTCAATCTTCTCTGCTCCAGAGAGAATAACCCTAGCCTATCTAGCCTCTCCTCATAGCTGAAGTCCCTCAATCCTGGCACCATCCTAGTAAATCTTCTTTGTACCCTTTCCAATGTCTTCACATCCTTTCTGTAGTGTGGTGACCAGAATTGAACACAGTATTCCAGCTGAGGCCTTACCAAAGTTTTATAGAGGTTAGTCAGCTCTTCCTGACTTTTGTATTCTATACCCCTATTTATAAAGCATAGTATCCCATATGCCTTCTTAACAGCCTTGTCTACCTGTCCTGCCACCTTCATTGAGTCACTAACACAAATCCCCACGTCTCTCTGTTCCTTCACACCATTTAAAATTGTACTATCTAGCCTATATTGCCTCCCTTCATTTCTTCTCCCAAAATGCATCACCTCACACTTCTCTGCATTAAACTTCATCCTCCATGTGTCTGCCCACTTTACCAATTTGTCTATATCCTCTTGCAGATGGCTACTATCCTCCTCACTATTTACTATTCTCCCTAACTTAGTGTCATCTGCAAACTTGGAAACTGTACTCCCTACACCCAAGTCCAGATCATTGATGTAGATTACAAAGAGCAATGGTCCCAAAACCGATCCCTGTGGCACACCACTGCTCACTTCCCTCCAGTCTGAAAAACAGCCGCTCACTACAATTCTCTGCTTTCTGTCTCGCAGCCAGTTGTGGATCCACTCTGCCACTGTCCCTTTTACGCCGTGGGCCTTTAATTTCCTAATAAGTCTCTCATGTGGCACTTTGTCAAATGCCTTTTGAAAGTCCATGTAAACGACATCAACTACGCTGTCATTATCCACCCATTCCGTTACCTCATCAAAAAATTCTATCAGATTTGTAAGGCAAGATTTGCCTTTAACAAATCCATGTTGACTGTCCTTTATTAGCCTATATCTTTCTAAGTGAAGATCTATCTTGTCCCTGATTATGGACTCTAGAAGTTTGCCCACTACCGACGTTAGACTGACTGGTCTGTAGTTACCAGGATTGTCCTTCTGCCCCTTTTTATACAAGGGAGTAACATTAGCTATCCTCCAGTCCTCTGGCACGACCCCTGTGTCCAAGGAAGATTGAAAGATGAAAGATGAACTACCTCAGCAATGGATCAGGACCCAAAGAAAGATACATATAGTTGAGGACCACACTGGACAATGTAGTTGCCTGTTGAACCCATTGCAGTGGATTTTGGAAGAAAAAATTGTAGACTGTAGGTTGTTCTGTGTACTCGAGAGAGTGAAGTTATTGCTCAGGGCTGATAGCCATTCTGCTCCATTTGGTAAGTTTTGCAAATGTAATGTTTGCCATGTCCTTATAAATGAAAGTAATTAAATTTTAAATGTATAATGCAATGTGTTTATACATTATAAACCTAAGAAACTAGCCCAAAGAAGCAGAATTCCCTCTGCCCACAGCAATAAATTTGCTACATACACCCATCTATGAATCCAAATCCATTATAAAGAGCAGCAGACATCTGACAGCGAGTTTAAGAAATTCCATCTTGGGGTTCCAGGGATGTTCACTTATGCTGAGAGCTTTGCTTCACTGGGCAGAACAGTATGACTGAGTGATGGTTTTGTAACTCACTGCTAGCTGTCTATTTGCTGAGATACACTTTCAACATCCACAGGGTAAATGATTACTTCCTAATGTCCTTCTCAGCATTAAAACAGAAACAAGAAAATAACAACAAAGTCAAGGAATAAAAATACTCACCTCCCCACTGAACAGCTTTGTTATCATCGCCAGGGGAATATGAATAGATAGTTCATACTTTCCCATTAGATAATCTTCAGATAATAATACAATTAACACACGCTGTTGAACCAACTCCTCCTAATGGATTATATAGTTCTTAAACCTTTAACCCTATTTTAAGAATCCTGAGAGTCAGTTCAGCAAAGATTAATAATTAAAGTGTAAAGCATTCTTTAATAGTGTTTCTTTAAGTGCATTCAAATGACATTGCTGTCATTGGAATGCTCACTCAGTGGAAAGCATGACAGACTGTTATGGATTGCTTCTGGAAACAAGATGCATTTCACATTTTCCCTCTGATCAGACTTTGTGGAAGACTTTATGTACTCTGCAATTAAATGCTACAACTTTTAATATGCAGATGATATAACATAAAATACAAATGAAATTTGCCTTTGCTCACCCTTTCAAATCCGTATGTATCTGGAGAAGGGGGAGGGGGAAGGAAGCCGGATTTGAGGTGCTAAATTTGTCCTCAGTGTTCTAGTCTAGAGAGGGGACTTGATGGGCTGAATGGTCTTCTTCTGTGCTGTAAATTTCAATCTAGAATAAAATGCAAAACATCTTACATTAATGCAGTGCCCTCACATCAGGGTAATGTACCAATGCACTTCACAATGCTTGATGGCACCCGAACTGGAGATGGTGGCCAAGCAGAGTAGCTAGGTAAAAGGTAACCAAAAGTATGATCACCGAGCTAGTGCTATAGAGCTAGTGTTATAGAGCTATAGCTATAGAGGGGTGTATTGTATGAGGGGTGGAAGGTAGCGAGTTAGATGGTCTCCAGGATGAATAACTCCTGTATTTCTTCCATAGCAGTCAATTTATGGTGTTGCAAAAAGCTTTACAAATCAAGAGGATCCCTGGATCTGCATATGCTCAGTTACTCAAACTCCACAAAGCAACAACAACAGCTTGCATTTATACAGCACCCTTCTCGTGGAATAGCATCTTATGGTGGCTGGGTTGGATTTTGAGCAGAGGAGAACTGGGAGGGAGAATGAAGCAGGGTTGGAGTTATTTACAGTGTTGTGCATTTGGGAGAGACAAATCTCTTCTGGATTCCTAATCCAGCAGCTCCCCTCCCCTTGCTGGAAAGTATTATATGAGGAATTGTAATATTATCACTGTGATAATATAACCACTAATATTTATCATATTGATAAAAAAAGTCAAAAACTATCACTGATTTCAGAGAGATGATGCGTAAAGGTAAAATTGAAAGATTAGAAATAAATGAATGAAGCAAATCCTAATTCTTTTTTATACATATTTCGTTTGCATTTCGGATAAAATTAATTACAGAAAAATGTAGTAAAACTGTAATCATGTAATCATGCAGCAACAGCACCAATCATTTTAGTTTTTATGCAGCGCTTTTCATATTGGGATTATGTCTCAAAGCATGTCACAGTGAGCCTGATTTGAGGGAGGGGAAAGCTGAGGAAGGGTGATGGGAGCAGAGGTTGCCAAAAACACAATTGTAAAGAAATGTATTAAAATAGGCTTTAATGGTGGAGAGGGAGAGTTGGAGGGATTCCGGGATGGAGATCCAGAGAATGGGGACAGTATGTTAAATAATTCAACCAACAATGTTGGGGAGAGTTGAGTGGATAGTAGACAAGGGAGCAGTCGGGTCATTGCAGGAGGTCATTGTAGGAGATTGAATCTTGCAAGTTTTAAGAGTGCTGTTACAGCAAACTGAAAGGAACAAAATTTATAAGATCCCCATGTCCTGTATATGCCTCAAAGACGCAATAAGGTGCTATATCAAATTCAAGGATTTATGTAGCTATGGGAGTTAAGACCAAATTCCCACAAAAATGATAAAGTTGAGAATTGGGACTTCACTGTGCAGATATATCTGATTAAACAGCATTCATTTTAAGTGAAACTTTAAAATTAAAGGGCCAACTCCATTTAAATAAGAATAATAATCTTTGCATTTGATGTAGCGCTTTTCACATCTGCTAGACATCTCAAAGCACTTCCCAGAATATATACTGGAAAGCAAATTTACTGTATATTTGTGGGCAAAACGCGGCAGCCAATTGCGCACAACTATATCCAAGTGCCGCATTTTGCCCATAAATAAACAGTCATGGTTTGAAATCACCAATTTATTATTGAGATTTTTTGAGGGATCATTATTAGGCGTGTGGATTAAGGAAACTTGCCCACGGTTTCATCCTACAGGGAATTGAACCCAGGGCTCCCACTGGTAAGGCGCGTGATCTAACCACTGAGCTACAGGACTTCATTTAGTTACCCTGTAAAGTTGTAGCTCCATCAAACTGAATAACAGGCATGTTTTACTGGCAAGCAAGAAACACACTCCAGACAGTGGACCTGCCAACTGTTTAGATGGGGACAAGTCTATTAAAAACCTGTTCCTATAAAAATTTAAGAATCACTTTTGTGTGGAAGATTGATTGCATGACCATACAGCGGATGATAGAATTTGGTCTAATCAACTATAGGCCACTGCTGTATAATCAGAATGCGAATGTCAGGGAATAAAATGTCATTGAATGTGCAAAAGCATCACAATGCTTGTTAATGTTACATGACTGCATCAGTCTCAGCATCCTGAAACCACTTTCACAGGTTCGGCTTTGAAAATGCTGTATTCAGTTCTGATTGCGCAAAGGAGTGATGGATTTGTTGAATTCAAGTAAACTTGTTAATTCTGTTCAATTGCAGACTCAAACACAGAGACTAAACACTCATCTCAGTCAAATTCAATAGGCGTAGTAATGGAATCAAGGCAGGGGTTACGAGCACGGACTTCAAAGCCATTATAAAGCAGACAGGTTCAGCAAGAGCAGCAGATCTTGAGACTGAGGTGCACCTTTGCTGTAATCTCCCACAGTGTCTGTTATTTAAAGAAAATATGATGTGATTTTGAATTGAGTAAAGCTGAACAACAGTACCAAGTACCATAGCGACTGCATGACTGATCAAGCCATACTGTTAAAGGCACTTGAAGAGAGGACCAACAAAGACATGCACAGAAAAGTATAACAAGCGATTGTAAGACCCACAAAGAAGAATAACATCATGTGAATCGCAGGAAGCTATAACAGGGCTGTTTTATTTTATTTTACAGCTGTTCACTGAACAATCACGGGTTAGTGTTTGTACGCATTATAAACTGTGCACCAGGCAGTACATTTCTCAGTGGTGCAACACTGCAGCCATGCTTGTCAGGATGCAGATAAATCCTATTTGTGCTCTTGGACTTAAAACGGTTTATGTAAATGCTGACTGGAGGACTGGATGAGTGTGACCTTTGCCTTACTCTGAGGCAGCCAACCCCTTCTACAGATGTGGCGAGGTTGTACGTCCACTGCAGGATCACGAGTGGAGCGGCACCACAAAGGTTACTGGTACTTAATGCTCGATGTTTATACCAACAGTATCAGAGTTACTTGCAGCTGCACCTTAATATTTGCCACCAACACTGCGCAGAACAGCAGCGATGACAACAATCCGCATTTATACAGTGTTATGCACTCCAACAACAAGTGTACTTGTACAACAGATTACAATTAGGAAAGCACCTAAAAGCGCTTCCCAGCGATGGAGTTGGTGCTGAGTTGGAGATAAAAGGATTAAGAGAGAGAAGACGGATAAGTCATAGAGGAGGGTTTTTAGAGAGGTTTTGAAAGCTGATAGCAAGGCTGCAAGGAGGAGATATTTAACAACAACAGTTATTTTATAACTTCCAATAACTTTGCATGCTGCAGGAACTGGTGTTTCCAGAAACTTATTCAATCATGAGCTGGAGTCAGCGCACAATGAACCCTTGATAAACCAACAGACAGACAGGCAGGCAGGCAGGCTTAGATAACGGTAATATCTTATTTACCTTTCTACTGCCACAATTTCTCCAATTTATGTACTGTCCACCACTGACTCTGTCACACACTTCTCCATATTATTCTTAGTTCTGATGGTACATTATTAGTCTGCTGTGATTAGTACACCAGCATATCTTCACGTCTTCACATTTATGATAGATACAGTCAATTTTCCTACTTTCCTTCCCCCAACCATGACCCCTCCCACCCTGTGCTGCTCCCTACTTCTTTTCCCCCCTTTCTTCCCTCTTGTCTTCTCCCTCCCCCTCTGCTCTGGTCCCAACCTTGGGACATTGTTGTATTCTGTGAAGCACTTTGAGACGTCGATAAGACGTGGAAAGTGCTATATAAATGTAAAGGTTATTATTATTTATTATTATATTGTATTTGTCTGTCAATTAGTTCTTACTCCAAAACACCCGTGTACATGTGATGTAAAGAGATAAACTGTACAAAATAATCATAATAATCCTTGCATTTGATATAGCGCCTTATCACATCTTCTAGACGTCTCAAAGCGCTTCACAGAATATACTGTAAAGTGAATTGACTGTATATTTGTGGGCGAAATGTGGCAGCCAATCGCATACAGCTGTGTCCCACAAACAGTCATGGAATGTGTGGCCAATTTTTTTTTGAGGGATGTGAATCAGCCATGTGCAGTAAAGAAACTTGCCCAAGGTTTTGCCCTGCCTGGAATTGAACCCAGATCTCTTGTAAGGCGCATGCTCTAACCACTGAGCTACAGGAAAAATATGTACGTAAAGAGGGTCAAAGAAGTTATGCATTTAGGAGTTTAAGCTGCTCTCCATAAACTATGTGATTTTTTTCTTTTTCCTTTTTAGAATTATGCGAAGAGAAGGTTATATGCCTGGCAACAGAATATTGCAAGAGCATTGGATCACTTTGTACAATCCTTGCCACCATATTATAGGTAGGATATGGCAGGGTTCGGTGAGAGTACATATTTTAAAATGTGTTACCGTGAATGAATGGAGCATAGGCTTCAGATCATCCAGAACTCTGCAGCCCGGGTTCTCTTCCGCACCAGCTTCATGAACTTATCACCCCCATTCTCACCTGACTGCACTGGCTTCCCAGTAAATAGGAAAATAGGATGCACCTCCCCAAGGGGAGAGTGTCCATGCCAGTCCAGCCAAATGGAACATTTCCATGTGCAGGTGGCATTCCTATGTGGAACTCTCAGTCCAGTTTGGATACTCATTAGTATGGCGATTAGTTTTAACAAGTGTCAGACATCCAGCTGAGCAAGAAAAACACTTGATCTGTACAAATATTACTGATTTGTAATATTTTACTTCATGAACAGACATAAAGTATATACTGTAATTAAAATAAATATATGTTTATTACATTGCACATGGTTGTATGTGCCATAGAATACATTCATTCTCAGATCAAGGTTTATTGTTGTTTCGGAAGTGCTCTAAGATGCTTTCCCATATGAAGTGTGCCTTATAAAGTTGTTGTTAGTGTTGGGTAAATTTTTCATTCATTGAGATACAGGCATCATGTTGGGTCTGATATATAGTGATTTCTAAAGGATTGTTTAACAAGGAAAGTGTGCCAACCCTGAACCTGAGAAACTCCACTCTAACAGCATCAAAAAGCGAGCGGTGTCTTCGCAGTTTCTATTCAACCGTGCCAATGGTCACCTTCCCCTTCCCCTTCCCCCAGGCTCGGTTTTGTGTTCCACCATTGTGAAGCACTCTGGGATGCTAGCCTGAGTAAGGGGCACTTTATAAATGAAAGCTGCTGTTATTGTAACTTGACACAATATCTTTGCTCACCGGAAGAAGTGTCCACTCTGATTCTTTATTAAGGAATCCTATTGGTAATCACCTTATATTAGACTCCAATATTGGTTACAACAACAACAACAACAAAATTGCACTTATATAGCGTCTTTCATGTCGGGAGGACGTCCCCAGGTGCTGAACAGTCAAGTCAGGACCCGAGTGGGGGCGGGGTGTGGGGGGGAGAGTCAGGGTAAGGGTAAGGAGAGTGGGAGATGGGGAAGAGCTTGTGGGGCAGCCGAAGGCGCGGTCGAAGATGAAGGTCTTGAGACCGGCCTTGAAGGAGGAAAGGGAGGAAGCAAGGTGGAGGGGCTGTGGGATGGAGTTCCACAGTGTGGGAGGAGAGAGACTGAAAGCCCGGCCACCGATGGTTGGGCGGTTAGGGCGGTGGACGCGGAGCAGGCCTGAGTCTGCTGAATGGAGGGTACGGGCAGGCTGGTAGGGAGACAGTAGGTCAGAGAGATAGATGGGGGCAAGGCCATGATTGGCCTTGAAAGTGAGAACAAGGATCTTGAATTTGATCCTCTGGGTGACGGGGAGCCAGTTGAGACGGGCGAGGGTGGGAGTGATGTGGTCGCGAAGCCTGGTGCTTCATTATTATTAATAATAATAATGGTGTTATTCTTAATTAATAACTTCAAAATGGTGTTCATTATTATTTACAATGTTCATTATTATTTACAATGCAATAATAATGAACAGAGCCCAGGTTTATCTTTGAACCGTATTGATCGGCACTTTACACCTGATAAATTTTCACACTTTTATTTCCGAAGCTATGTTTCATTGCAGGACCATTAAGTTTTGGAACATGCACATTATTGTTACTTTAAGTGTAACCTGTATTTTTTTTGCGGCAGCATTTTTCTCAGAGGAATTTCATCTGATAATAAGTACTTTGCAATTTGCGACAGCATGATTGATGCTAGGCTTTCATGAGGAGAATTTTAACAGCACCTCTTCAACACTCAATGCACAACCAATTATGCGTCTGAGCCAGTAACCTTGAATTTATGTTGCCATGACTACAAACTGGTCATGCATTATGGATTATCATTGAAATTCTACACCCTACCTAGCATAATAAGAGCTGGGACTTAATCAAATCAACCATTCTGTGTCGCACAAAGTAAAGAACTAGCTCTCATTGTTCAGTGTCTGGAGATGGCACAAGCTGATGGATCAGCAGCTGCACTCTGGGCCTGATAGATTGCCCCATATACATCCGTGAATGTATAGACAGATGGCTCTCAATGCCTGGAATTTCTAGCTCAGGAAGCAGCTGTTCAGAGTAACCTCTGCCGTCTCACCTTGTTGTCATGGAACATTGAACATAGACTGAGAATGTGCATCGATAGATGGGAAGAGCTCAGTGAATTTGCACTGCCAGGCACCTTCTCTGGTTTTGGTGCCTGCAGGCCTGTGACCAGGGTCTTCCCAACAAGGGCAGGGAAGAGCTCCTCAAAACATTCCCCCTTCTCTCCGCCTCGGCTTCTGGCAAAGTAATTTAAGGAAATTAGTGCCCCCAGATTATTGTGAGCATTTGAGACTCCTTCAGAATTAAGATACCTCCCATTCAAATCCCACCTAAAAATCTTCCTTTGGATCATGCTTAGGGTCATCTCCCCATACCGTGTGTATGGGATTGCTGGAGTAGATCACTGGTGAGCACAACCCAGACTTCACCTAACATTAATTCCCTCTCCCCCCCATTCGCACACACCACACACACTCACACACTGTTCTTTACAGGGTGACTTTTGGATAACCTGGGAGGCTTAATTGTAGAGCCACATTGCCACCCTTTAATCAACCGTTAATTGTATCCAAACATCCTCACTTCGCGATCAGAAGCTGGAACACTGATTGACTTTCCTCTCCTTATACCAGAGGGAACCAACAACAACACCTTACATTTATATAGCGGCCTCCACATGGCGTATCATCCTGGAGTGCTTGACATCTAAGGCCAATTGTAGCATCCCATTTGCTGCCTGGCTAAGATCAGCTAAATCAGCACAGATCGAATATTGAACATGGAACCTGGTTTCAATGGCTAGGTGTATGGTTGGGTGTTGCACACGCTAGTACAAGTAAATAAATACAAAATGCTAGATATGCTGAACCAGTCAGACAATTCTATGCATAGAACCAAATTTACACAATCCACAAATTTTAAGAGTATTTTATTCGGAAATTGTAAAATATTGTTTTTTTGCATTAGGATCCTCCTGACGTGAAAAGCACTCTACAAATGTAATTTTCTTATTGTTGTTGGTATAATTATCATAAGTGTCATATTTACTCAGCATTACTCTCCTAGTACATTGTGTGTCAAAATTGCAGTGTTCCTGAAAACATTCCGTTCCTGATTTCAGGCGCAAGGTTAAAATGTCTCTTAAAATATACCTCGTTGATTTGTTCCTTGTTCTTGTCTATTAAAGGAATTCCAGGTTATTGGATATAGAGACATACTGAAGAGATTGTGGAGAAATTGGGTGCAATAGCTAGAAGGCCCAATGGCCTACTCAGAAATTATTACTGTGATATTACCACTGAGCCATATATTGGTGCATCACTTGGAGTTTACTACAGTTAGTGCAATGACTGCAGTGACTACTGTAATTTCTCAAACCATTAGTGATTGATCTGTGAAAGGCATCCCCCTAAGGGATAGAAGTACATAAGCAGCTGGCTATTCCTATTTCAATTATTTACCTGTTTCCACAGCAATCCAATCAATGCCTGTGAGCATCATTGCGCTGAATTACCACTCCACTGAAAATAATAAATAATAGTAATCCTTGCATTTAATGTCGGGCCTTTCACATCAGGAGCATGTTTCAAAGCACTTTGTAGGATTCAATATATGGTGTAGTGGTTTGTGTGTTTATAGATGAAAGTGCAGTCAATATGTGCACAGCAATATCACACATACAGCTGTGAAGTGAATCAAGTGGACGTTAAAGATCCCATGGCACTATTTGGAAAAGAAAGGAGTTTCTCATAATGTTCTAGCCCCCAGATAAAATTGATCATTCTCTTCATGGCTGTTTATAGAACATTGTTGGGTGCAAATTGGTTGCCGTGTTCACCTCCAAAATAAAGAGTTACAACACTTTACAGAAACTCTGAAGTGCCTAGAGACAGTTCAACGCAATAAGGCACTATATCAAATGCAATTTATTATTTTTATTATTATTATTTATTATATCAATTAATTGTCACCCTGTCAAGCTGCATTGAAAGATTGAAACGCTTCCAGCCTGCGGGTCATATATTGGCTACCATTGGTCTTGACACATGGGAGAGAAGCATTGACACTTGAGCCAGGTACTGGAAGGCTGCTAAGGCCGGTGGTGAAATTCTACTTCAACAAAGACTTTGCACTTTCAAGAGGGAGGAAAAGGGGAGAGAAATAATGATAAATTCCCCGTCTTCCATCCCACACAAAGTTAACTGTTGGAATTTAGATAAACAGGCAAATAATATTTTTTTAAAAAACAATATACACCAATAAGAATATTTCCTGAATTCATACTATCTCAGAAATCTAATTGCAGACACCCTTATTCTTAAAAAATGTCAATACTGAAGCACCTGTTTGTTACTTTAATTGTCCATCTTTGTCTTCAAGTGTGGAGTCCTGTAGCTCAGTGGTTAGAGAACTCACCTTGAGAGATCTGGGTTCAATTCCAGACAGGTCAGGGTGAAATCTTGGGCAAGTTTCCTTACTCCACAGGCCTGATAATAATCCCTCAAAATAACAATAATAATTTGGTCATTTCAATCCACAACTGTTTGTGGGACACTGCTGTTTGCAATTGGCTGCCGCATTTTGCCTAAATATATACAGTCAATTCACTTTACAGTATATTCTGTGAAGTGCTTTGAGATATCTAGTAGACGTGAAATCGCTATATCAAATTCAAGGATTATTATTATATTCAAGTTGTGTGGATAAGAAACAAATACAGTCTGATAAACCTTCTGTACGTGGTAATGGATCTAGAAAAACAATTGCAAGTTAAATGAGCCACTCGGATTAAAAATCAAATCATACACCGGTGCCTGAAATGAAATCAATTCTCCCACATGAAATGTACTTTTGCTGTGTCATTATGTTGATTCCCAATTATTAGCTGTTGACATATTCTGCACAGCAGGCTAGACTTTTAGGTTATGTTGTAATCAATCAATATGTGGATGCAAAATTATGGTATTCAGCTTTCAAGAGTAGAGGAAAATCCTTCACTGATATCATCTGACCATGGAATCATGTCAGATTCTTGAGTTGCACTGTCCTTCATTACTACAACATGAGGTCAGCTTACAGCGGGTGGAGGTGAGACATTTAAAAAAATTCTGCAGGAATATCATTTGATGATTTTGAGTTTGTTTTGGAGCTGTGTATAATGTATAATGTATAATAATAATCCTTACATATGATATTGTGCTTTCATGTCAGAAGGACATCTCAATAACTGCAAAGTGTTGCAACGGTATATTTTGTTGGCAAACACCAATTTTCAAACAGCAATGTGACCCACAAACAGCCATGAAGTAAATAAGTAATTTAATCGGGGGATTTTTTTGAAGAAACTCCATTCTCTTTTAAATAGTCTTATGGGATCTTTACTTTCCAAACAATCAGGCACGAAGGACCGACCTCGGTTCAACATCTCATCTGAAGGAAGGCACCTCCAATAAAGCACTACACCCACAAAACTGCAGTAGACTTTATGAGCTCCAACTTGGGGCTTGAACCAGCAACCTCTTGATTCTTGAAAGAGAAATTACAAAAAAAAACTTGCGTTTGATATTCTGCCTTTATCATCAGGAGGACGTCTCAAAATGTTTCACCAGATTTACTGTAAAGTGTGTACTTTGTAGGCAAATAAATGGAGGTTTTTAATTCATTCTTTTCATTTTTTTCTCTCCACTGACTATCTGAAGTGGTGGACTGAGAAAGCTCCATGACTCCCTGTTGGCTTAGTGTATCTTGTCCAGCATTTTTTGTACAATTTTCGTGTAACATTTTTTCAGCTCTAAGTCCATGCAATGTGGTAATAAACCATGGTCAGCATCACATCTAAACCCAATCCTCTCCTCGCCAGATGTCCACAAGATCACAAAGTTGTAAGAGAACTGGTTGTAGAAGGCCCTTAAGCTTAATGATCTTATCCTTGCAGAATACCAACCTTGTTCTCATTGCAGAATTGCATTTCCTGCCTTACATTTCCATTTCTGAGATAGATAAAAGGTAAGCAATAAATAAGTTAATATTATTTTTTTTTAAATGTTACAAAATGGTACAATAGGTAAACAAAAAATACACTGTTTAAAAAAAAGCACAATATCAGGAAAGCTGGGATGAGGGAATAATAGATCCAAAGCGACAATAGCCATGGTAGAGATATGAAGTTTTATTCAGAAAGATTAACATTTACTTTTTGTTGTTTAGGGTGAATATTAAGTGGCAAAGCAGTTTCTTATGTGCATGAGCCACAAATGTACAGAGCTGCTTGCCCATGGGAGATAAGATCTCTCTCAGTCTAAGGGTTGAGGATGATCCACTGCATTGATTTGCTTCAGGCAGCAAAGTCCAGAGTATTTCAATCAACTCTATTTGCACTTGATCTGTGTATTCACATTGAAGTGAAAGAAGTTTTAACAACCTAGAAGGAAATTTCATGATTTTCTGGGTGAAAAAGAAACATAATTCGCCCAGTCACTGTCCCTGTACCTGTGATCTGTGAACCTCCATAGATTTGTACTGCACTGTAAGAATTATTTTGCGACGGACATGACTGAATCAGGGATCATTAATCACGGATTTGATGGCAACAAAGAGCTCATCCATGCTTCGATGTGCAAAAAGTGAATAATTTCCACCTCCCACATTTATGGAATCCCAAAACTAATGGAACGTTACCCATGTACTATCCCACCATTACCCAATAATACAATAGGAGTCTACACATTTTAATGCTGTGGTTAGCCATTGCAAGATGCATTTCAAATACTGAGGCCCTAGGCTTTAACACAGCAAAATAAATTTCTGTCAGAATCATTTGACCGTTAACATTTTTCTATTAAAGTATTGCCGTTCATATTAATAAGTCTACTTGCTGCATATGAATTCTACTTGCTCAATGAATAAAGCAACTGCTGTGAAATCTGTCAGTCTGATTTCATTTACCATAATCCAGTTTCATGTGGCTTTAATGTAATAATAGGCTTGTTCTCAGTGAATAGCTCAACCAATTCTAGGTTCAATTTGCCACCAAATTGAGGAATTGAGGATTCAAAGCTTGACAAGCTGCACTTTTCTTTGCTTTTTGTACAGCTGATTGGAAAGTGGTGTTTCATATGATTTTCCATTCAACTAAATTGAAGCAAAATCTTTTCATTCCAGATTTTCTAGTCTTTTCTACACTGACATCAATGACTCTTTTCTGGGGTACAGTTCCACAAGCAGTCTGTGGTACTTTAGCCATGTGACTATTCTACATGTTGATGCTATTCTACATCATTATACATAAGATGGTAAAGCTCAGCAGGCTGTTTATGTTAATAGAACTAACACCTTCAAATCTGCTCCTATCCTCACCCAATGGAAAATGACAGGATTGCAATCGGGGGTGCATAACCCAAAATGATATTTCTCTTGCTAGTCCAGGGGTACCAAGGCCAATCTTCAGCATGGAACATTCAGTAGTACCCTAAGTATTCACTGCTGAAGCAAGGATTTGAAATTGTGACTTTCTTGTCCATACCTTTCCACCCACACCTGATGCCTTCACTCGTAGTTCAGTTTAATATATCCTCGCATGAATCCTGAAATTTCAGGGGTCGTTGTCTGTATATTTGGTTGTATTTTGGAAGCTAGTCATCCAATACCAAACTTGACATTAGATAAACTCAGGCTCTGTCACATTGAAAGGAGATACTTCAGAGGATGAAACATGGAGCTGAACCCAATGTAGTGTTGTACTTGGAGCCGTAAAATCCGAAGGAGCAGCATAATGGCCGATAATCAGCATTTTGTTTTTGCTGCACATGAAACAGAGCGATCTACAAATTGGCCTGTGATAAAATATTTCCTGGTTGATCATCAGCAAAATCATTTCACGTGCAAGGGCCTTATTCATCCAAACTTTTCTGATGTGTCTTATGATTAAAGACTTGTTTAAAAGACACAATTTTAACCACAATTTCTGTTCTCTACCTTAATTATCAATAACTATAGATTAAAGTGTGTTTGAGAATACAGCAATTTTAGCCATATACAGTGATGCTCAAATACAACAACACAGAGGTTTGGAAATCAGTTTGTACAGAAATTACTTATAAAAGACGACTGGATGTTTCAATAAAAGGAAAAAAAGCAGACAGTTCCATTCAAAGTTATCAGGACAATTTAATTATGATGGCATGTGATAGTGTTCTAGTCTCCAGTGGAGTAAACTAGAAGACTACTTTCAATGTATGTCAAGGCAACACAACAAGAGGACATAGATAGATTCAAGGTAACACAGGACAATTTCAAGAAAGACATCACAATGTATATTTTCTCACAGAAGTTAATTAGCAAGTGAAACAGATTGCCAGTGTGGGTTACTGAGGATAGGGAAGTGGAATCGTTTAAAAGGCAGCTTGATACTATGATGGGAGGATGGTATAGAGTATGTTTTAGATGAGATCAAATTGGTGGAAGGGCTTTTTCATCCAAAGCTCACTGGTGATCTTGTGAATCAGCATTAAGAGAGGAATGGTTGAGTGAATGTTAAGGAAACTCACAGCGCAAAGGGGAATTAGAAAGCCAAAAGAAAGATGCATGCCAGGATATTCCTTGGGACATCATCGTAGCCAGTTCTAGAGTGTGTAGATAATGTAGATAATGGCTAGAGACCAGCAAGTGTGCCACCCACTTGCCTGGAGAGGAAGATATAACACAGCATTGAAACTAAAATAAATTTGCACAAATTTCATTAAATTCTTTCACGGTTGGCACTTAAATTTCCAATTTTGCAGTAATTCAAATGTTTATGTGTGCAGTGGCTCTTAATAGTACTTCATCAGGTTGGAGAGAAATTTAGGAAGAAATCTTTGGAGGCATTTTTGCCGTGTGTTTAGAATCAACAACAAAAAACTCACAGCACATTTGTTCTCTAAATGTAATAAAACTGTCAGCTAACTATGACAATATTATCATTTAACATTCGAGAATCAATATCACATCCTGTGCCTTATTTCACCATTAGAATCACTGGAATATTAGCAATCCACTGGCCTTTTTTTCGAAGCAGGATCTTAAATTAGCGGTGACATATTTGGAATAACGGAGTACTGCACCAAATAGATTTGTAACATAACTTTACAACTAATTTGAGTTTCAAATACAGTACTTGGATTTTTCCATTTATTAAATCCTCTCCCCCCACCTCCCGCCACCCCCCACCCATTGGATTGTCCCACACCTCAATAAGGTCCACATGCATTAATGGGTATCTTCTATGATTCAGCAAAATATCCAATCTGTGGTGTGATGCTGGACATGTGTTTTGACCATGGAAAGCATTAAAGACAAGCCCAATCTAATGGTACTCTGATCTCCACACAAATGCTCTTCCACTAAAACCACTAGATTACCATCAAGACGAGGATACGGAATTCTCTACTCCAAGGGCTGTAGATGCTCAGTCCTTGAACATATTCAAGACTGAGATTGATAGATTTATTGTGGTTAAAGGGATATGGGGATAAAGGGTAGGTGGAGTTAGATTAGAAGATCAGCTGTGATTTTATTGAATGGAGGGTCAGGCTCGAGGGGCCGAATGGCCTAGTCCAGTTCCTAATTCTTATGTTATATACATAAATATACAGTCAGTTTTCCTGCTCTTCTTTCCTCTACCCCGACCCCTCCCCTTGCCCTCTGTTCCCGCTTTCTCCCTAATCCCTTTCCATGACTGTTTGTGGGAAACTGTTATGCGCAATTTGGCTGCTGCATTTCGCCCACAGATATACGGTCAATTTTCCTACTCTCCTTTCCCCTACAATGACCCCTCTCCACTTGCTCTGGTCTCCGCCTCTTTCCCCATCTTTGTTCTCTTTTTTCTTCTCCCTACCCCGACCCCTTCCCCCTCTGCCCTAGTCCCTACCTTGCGACGTTGTTGTATTCTGTGAAGTGCTCTGAGACATTGGTAAGATGTGGAAAGCACTATATAAATGTAAGTATTATTATTTATTATTATGTTCTTATGAACCCTCCTGTAGAACTCCTGTATCTCAGTGGTTGGAGCACTTGTCTTGCAAGTTGGGGAGACCAAACTGGGGAGACCTGTGTTCGAATCCAGGCAGGTCAGGGCGAAACCTTGGTCAAGTTTCCTTACTCCACATGCCTAATAATAATCCCTCAAAAGAAAACACAATAATAAAATTGGTCATTTCAATCCATGACTGTTTGTGGGACACTGCTGTGCGCAATTGGCTGCTGTGTTTCACCCACAAATATATACAGTCAATTCACTTTATAGTATATTCTGTGAAGCGCTTTGGGACGTCGATAAGATGTGAAAAGCGCTATATTAAATGCAAGGATTATTATTATTATTAACCCCACTGAAATTTTTTTTAGCTCCTTGTTTCAAATTTAGACTCTGCACAGTCAGATGGCTCAACCCAGCTATTCTGTGTTGAAACCACAAACATAATCCAACCCCTCAACCCACCATTCTGCCCAGTATAGCATCCTTCATGCAGAATAGTGCTTCAAGCACTGGAACAGGTTGGCAACAGGAGTGGTTGAGCTCAGGACAGTTTGACACTGTGATGGAAGAAAGGTTGAGTTCATATTCTGGAAAGACAAGATCAAATAGGATGAAGGGCTTGCTTCATCACAACTTATCTTGTGATCTCACACACTTCACCTTAGCCAAAAAGTGCCAGAAACTGTTAAGCAAATGATAAAGTTCTCACCAGCACTTGATTTATTCACTACAGATATGAGAAACAACCCCATCCTGTTTTGTGTTACTCATATGTGTTATATCACTCAGTGAGTTTACACATGCTCCACTGGAGCATGTGGATTCATGGATATCAGTTCTAATTAATAGAAGATGTTTACTTACCAGGCAAAAGGAACTGAATTACATTGGGTTTACATACATTCTGTACCCTTGGATTGTTCCATCATCACCTAATTCAGTCCACCCCCCACTTTAATTGTCTCCTCACTCCACAAAAATAGCCATTCACATAAAATCATAGAATCTTACAGCATAGATGGAAGCCATTCAGTCCAGTATGCCTGTGCCGGATCTTTGACAGAGCTATCCAATTAGTTACTCCTCCACTCTTTACCCATAGCATTGCAATTTTTTTTCTTGTCAAGTAAATATCCAATTCCATTATGAAATATATAATAGTTTTGAATATTTTACTATTTTACTCTTTACTATGTGGAGTCCCACAGTTCAGTGGTTAGAGCACTTGGCTTACAAGCGGGAAACCTTCCAGAGTTCGATTCCAGACAGGATGAAACCTTGGGTAAGTTTTCCAACTCCACACACCAGGTAATAAACCTTAAAAAAACAATAATAAATTGGATATTTCAAGCCATGAATATGATTATCATTATTTTTAAATATAATTTTTTACTATCTTCCCCAAAAGCTCAGTTGGTAAAGCTACTGCTCAGTGTGAACCTGAACTAGAGAAAATATTTATTTGTGAGTACTCCCACCCACTGACTGTTCAGCTGACTTTTGGGATGTCCTCCCAACATGAAAGGCACTCTATAAATGTAATTTTGTTGTTGTTGCTGTTGTACTTTGGGGAACCTCATTGTATCATGTAAATAGTTTCCATCCCTAAAAAGACGATGAGGCTAAGAGACACAATGTAGTTGACTGATAAATTCCCACAGCACCGAGCGTATCCCATGTGTGAAAGGGGAGAAAGGGAACATGTGTGAATCGTCAGTCTCCTCAGCAGTTCTAGAAGAGGTTACAGTGTTGTTTTAGAGTGTGACAGACCTATAACTTACAAAGGCCCGAGATGCAAGTGAGTTACGATGGCCTTTTGCTTGAGTGAACGAACCCTGGGAACTCACCATCACTGGTTACCAGTTCTGTTTATTCTGCAGAGCTATGGAACGCATGGAATCTAAAGCTGTTAGACTTTGCCATACCGATTCAGGCAGAGCCGTCATTCTGTTATCTGATGTACTAACCCAAACTGAATTTTAATAAAATGTGTTCATTTATTTTTAAATGTTAAAAACTCAGGCTCATTGCCTCAGTATAATAATAGCTACCTCCTTGTATAAAGGTGAAAAACAACTTTGCCTAACAGTAAATAGGAATTCGGTCGTTACTTGGTTGGCAGATTGTTTTTCAGGGGTAATAACCTGTTTTAAAAAATATTATTTGGTTACTTCTATGAAGAGCTTTTGATATTCTCCTAACATGATAATAATTGTAATAATAATAATCGCTGCATTTGATAAAGCATTTTTCACATCTTCTAGACGTCTCAAAGTGCTTCACGGAATATTCTGTAAAATGAATTGACTTTAGTCTGTGGGCTAAATATATCAAGATGATAAGGTGCTGTATCAAATGCATGGGTCATTACATACTTCTAACCAACCACAAATAACCATTGAAAATAGTAGCTTGGTACAGTGAAGGTGATCTCTTTTACTTCTTCAACCTTGGGACATTATTGAACCCATGGAAGCAGTAAAGGGAGACCTTTCATTCTCTCCCAACGAGTCAGTTATGCGAAGGTTGGTTTTGAAAAGAACAAAAGCTTGAAAAGCCTTATCTTAGTATGTGAGACATTTGGTCTTAAAATTTAAAATCACACAGAAGTTTTCTAAATTCTTAATAATAATCATTGCATTTGATATAGCATCTTTCACATTAGGAGAATGTCAAAAGTGCTTCACAGGATTTATTATGAAAACTAGTGATTGTATATATTTAAGGTTGTGCCTTAACTCGGACAAAATGCTGAATGGCTTTCTTCTGTACCGTAAACTGATTCCCAGAGTTCATAAAGATAATTGGTTTCATTGGTAAAACTAAAGAATTTTCCACAATTCTGAGTGATCTTAAACCTGAAAACAAATTTGTCTCAAAAGGCTAAATCTAGGTGATATTTTGGGCCTCGGCATTTTTATAGACTCATTTTATTATCAAAACCTTTCAACAAACTTTTCAATGATGACTGTCAAATACTCTGACTGCTTTTACTGTGATCCCATATATATTTCCCCCAGAGTTAAAATGTTTTACCCTTTTATTCCAAAGTAAAAGCTCAAACAGGGGAATGTATTTTATTGTAAGATTCAGTTACAACTTTGGGGCCTGCATTCAATACACATTTTGTTCCTTCAAAAGGCAATTTGAAAGGTACTTATAGGAAACATTTGCAGGGCTATAGGGAGAGAGCAGGGGAATGGGATTAGTTGCATATCTCTTTCAAAGAGCTAGGACAAACACTGTGGGATGAGATCCTTCTGTGGTGCAAGATTCTTTGATTCTATAAAACATACCGGTATTGTTAGAACAACTGAAAAGAAACAGGTGTGAATCTATATGTGCCTGTGTGTTTCTGTACATCTAAGTGTATGTCTGTCTTTATTTTTTTATTTGTGCAGCTATCAATCCAAAAATGTATGGGACAAAACAAGTACTGTATTTGGCTCATTAAATGTTCTCCTTTCACAGACCATGGAAAGAGACTTTACCCCTCCTACTTAATCTCCTGGGGTAAGATGTTCCACATGAATAATTCTGCTAATATGAGAATCATAACCATATTCTGGTTGACTCAATTTCAACATTCTGCTGCCAGGCATATCACCTAGGAGCTAGTTCAGTTCCATAGAGATATTGCTAATATCCAAACCAAGGCGGACAGTCTCCACAGAATGGTAAATATGTGGATGAGACAATCAAGAAGGTGGTGGGAACATGTTTTGTGAGCAATTTGATGAGGGCATTAGAAATGTGTGAGACAGAGTAATGTGGGATTACTTGTTATTGTTTTCAACACTGGGAGCAGAGGCTGAGTTCAGCCTGATAGACCTTAGTGGTCTTTTCTAGTCCTGCACGTCTCTATATTTATAAAGTTTGTGATGTACAATGTCAGTCAAAGTGAAGAGCGAGAATATTTATCTATTCCCGCATCTCCAATTTTCATAAATGGTGTCTTTCCCATCACAGATAATTCCCCCAATCTGTAAAATGTTAGTAAATAATCAATATTTGCACCCAAATAATTTTTCTTCCTTCAATTCCAAGGTCAACACTCCATTTCTACACATGTTGGAAAAGAGGAATACAGAAAAACTGATAGAGGACATTCAACTACACTGAGTGTGTTCTAACATCTAGATCTAAGCAGATTTAATGTTAGCTTTTTCTTGCTCTGTTTTGCATAATCTGATATTTATCTACAATACTACAACAACTTGCACTTATATATGCCCTCCACGCAGGGTAGCATCTCATAGTGCTTGAAAGTGGCAGAGATGGCTGTAAGCAGGGTTAAAGAGGAAGGTTTTCAGGCAGGACTTGAAAAGGGGAGAAAGGGGGAAAGGTGGAGGGATTGAGGGAGAGTGTTCCAGAGTTTGGGAGCGTAGTGGCTGAAAGCACGATCTGTGATGTTGGGGCGGAATCCATGCAATAACACTTATCTGACACTTAACAGCAACTGAATTGGTCCACATCTTTCTGAATGTTATTTATCCTCCTATTTTTTACTTGTTCATACAGCTTTCTATCATCCAAGCAGCCTACAATAATGCTATGAATGTTCTTCTCCAAATCATTGATAAACAATCAGCAGAAAACCCCAAACAAATCCGCGGGAGTCAGCCACGTTGCATCCCGGAAGGAGTTTGTTCCATTTATCATTGATTTTCTGTTTCCTCTTGAAGACAAAGGTTTTCAGTCCAACTCGGTTTAGTTGCCATTAAAGCTTCAACCTTCTTTAAAAGCCACATGTATGGAATTTCATCAATGCCTTCTAAAAATCCAATCAAGTTATTTTAAATGGATAGCTCTAATTAATTCCTTATAGAAATCCAGTTAATTTGTGAGGCCTATTCTATTGTTTCTTGCTGACTGATCCTTAACAGTGTATGTGCTCTTTAGTAAAGTACTGCAGATCCTTATGTTTGTGTCTGATTCTGTGTGTATAACTGTGTGTGATTATGCATAATCTGTATATTTGTGCATGTCGCTTTGTTTATATCTGTGCATGTCTGCATATGTCCAGCTGTGTTTATCTGTATATTTCTGTGTGTGTACTCGTGTTGGTATTTTGTGTTGGTGTATGTAAAGATGAATAAACAGGACAAAGCACCTACATAATGAATCATCACTGTCATTATTTCTGTGTTGCATATTATCTGTGCTGCTGTCAATTATTGAACCTATGCCAATGTCTTCTCGTGCTAAATCTCACAGGCTCACTCACATTACAACAGAGCAATATACCCTCAGGAATGATTCAGGAAGTGGGTGCTAAACAAGTTTGAAGCTGCATTGTTATTATTTATTTGAACTGAAATACATTGCAGTGTTGAATCAGATAAGACTAATCAAGTGAAGGTGCTAGATTTTATGAAATGTAGATTTGAAAATTTCATGATTACGTGTATGAACACTTCTGGCATTTAATTTCTTGTCCTTATTCACCGGATATAAGTTGTCAAAGCGCTCTGAGATGCCGTCCGGCGTGGAGGCCGCTATATAAATCAAAGTTGTTGTTGTTGTTGTCATTTTCCCACAGAATGGATAGAACTGGCACTCATATTTCCAATGAGATTTTGCCGCATTGTTTCTGTGTGTGTGGTCTACGTTAATGCAAGAGAGTGAAATAATTAAAACTTTTAATAATCAAATTGTAAATCAACGCAGATGCAATATTACCAGACAAAAATTCTCAGGCTTTTCTCTCCACTCCAATGTTTACCTCTTTCGAGAAGGTATTCATTAATGGTGGGGTTGGTTGCACAGGCATCTGGGCTGGCCAGTCCTCCATACCTTCGCTTACCAAGGGACCATTTGTCATGTGTGAGCATTGGTTACAACAGCAACAACAATAAACTTACACTTATATAGCACCTTTCACATCAGAAGGATGTTCTAAGGTGCTGGACAATCATTGTTTCAGACCCGAGCTGGGGTCGGGGATGGGGAGGGTAGAGGGAAAGTGGGGGATTTGGGGTGACCGATGGGACCATTGAAGAGGAGGGTCTTGAGGTGGGACTTATTGGAGGCAATGGAGGAGGCATGGTGGAGGGATTGCAGGATGGAGTTCCAGAGGTTGGTAGCAGAATGGCTGAAGGCTCGCCCGCCAATGGTGGGGCGGGTGGCTCGGGGGATGTGGAGCATGCTGAGTGGAGGGGGTGGGCAGGTTGTTAAGGGATTAGGAAGTTGCAGAGGTAGGATGGGGCAAGGCCATGGAAGGCCTTGAATGTGAGGAAAGACATCTTGAATTGAAAAATTCACTAATAGAGTATAAAGTCCAATCTTATTCCCATCCAGTTATCTGTATGCACTTGTACTTTGTCGCTACTTGTTTTGTCCACGAAATACAAAACACTTTACAGTGTATTCTGTGAAGCGCCTTGAAACATCTCGATGACGTGATCAGTCGCTATATCATATGCAAGGATTATTGTTATTTATTATTAGGTACCGGAGTGTGCCCATTGCCAATAAAACTGGACCCTCAGAATCATTTGAGAGCCTGTGATCTTGCATACAGTGGAATAGTCTGATGGCTCTCGTTGCCAAGGCTGGCTCCCCCATATGTGCTCATTTGGTGGCACTGTTGTCTCCAAGCCAAAAGGTTGTAGGTTGAAACCCCACAGTGAATGGAGTCTAAGATGACACTCCAATTCAGTGCCGGTGGTGGGGGAGGTTGCAACGTCGGAGATGCTGTCTATCGGATGAGATGTTAAACTGAGGTCCCGTCTGCCTGTTCAAGTGGATGTTTAAGATCCCATAGCACTATTCAAAAAGAGAAGCGAATTTCTCCCAGAGACATGACAACAATCCCCCAAATAAAATAATTATTTTCAATGATAATTCTTGTTCCATGGCTATTTGTGGGAGAGTGTTGTTTGCAAATTGGCCCCCTACTTAGCCCTTGTTTGCCTGGAAAATATACAGTCAATCCAGTATAACTTTACAATATGACTTTACCATATATCCTTTGAGCACTCTGAGACATCTCAATGACTTGATAAGTTGCTATATCAAATGCAAGGATTATTATTATTAGGTACAAGAGTGTGCCATTGCCAATAGGACTGGGTCCTACTGGAAGAAAATATGGTTAAATGTCTTCATGAGAGGAAGGGAGTGGAGAGAAATAATAAAACTACAGGGGATGTGAGTTAAACAATTGTTCTGCATTTTATGGCTTTACTAAAATCTAACTGTTTCTGTTTGGCAGAACTGTGCTGCCAAACAGAAACAGTTAGATTTGTGCTGTTGCTGCACAACAACAACAACAACAAATTACATTTATAGAGCGCCTTTCACGTTGGAAGGACGTCCCAAGGCGCTGCACAGGAGGCGTGTGACCCGAGCTGGGAGGGGAGTGTTTGGGAAGGGGTGAAACACGAAGGGGGGTAAAAGAGTTCGGGGTGGAACAGAAGGCATGATCGAAGAGGAAAGTCTTCAAACCGGCCTTGAAAGAGGAAAGGGAAGAGATGAAACGGAGGGATTGAGGGATTGCATTCCAAAGGGTGGGAGCGGAAAAACTGAAGGCCCGGCCTCCGATGGTGGGGCGGTTCGGGTGGGGGGCTTGGAGCAGGCCAAGTCCTGTTGAACGGAGGGTCCTGGTGGGCATGTAGGGGGAGAGTAGATCGGTTAAATAGGGTGGGGCAAGGCCGTGTAAGGCCTTGTAGGTGAGGACGAGGATCTTGAACTCGATCCTCTGGAGGATGGGGAGCCAGTGGAGATGGAAGAGGGTGGGGGTTATGTGGTCACGGAGGTGGGTGCGGGATAGTACACGGGCTACAGAGTGTTGGATGGCCTGCAGCCTGTGAATGGAGGAACTGGGGAGGCCGACGGGGAGAGAATTTCCGTAGTCCAGCCGTGAGGTGATGTATGCATGCACGAGTGTTTCGGCAGCGCGGGGGGTGAGGTAGTTGCTGAGCCTCGCAATGTTGCGCAGGTGGAAATAAGCGGTGCCGGTCAAGACGCGATATGGGGGAGGAAGGAAAGTTTTTGATCGAACATGATGCCGAGGTTCCTGATTGGCTTTGTGAGGTGGAGAGTGCAGCCTTGGATGTTGAGGCTGGCAGCGCCCTATGTGCAGAGGCGCTGGCTTGAGGCGATCAGGAGGGCCTCGGTCTTACTCACGTTCAATTGCAAAAAGTTGTCCCTCGTCCACGAATCGATGTCGGACAGACATGCTGTCAGAACATCGATGGTCTGGGGGTTGAGGGATGAGGCAGAAAGGTACAACTGGATGTCGTCCGCATACATGTGGAAATTTACCCCATGTTTGCGGATGATGTCGCCCACAGGGAGCATGTAAAGGGTGAAAAGGAGGGGACCGAGGACAGAGCCCTGAGGGATGCCGTGAGAAACTGTGCGGGGGTTTGAAGAGAAACCATTGGAAGAAACAAAATGTAAACGGTGGGTCAAATAAGAGTGGAACCAGTCAAGGACTGTGCCTTGAAGGTTGAGGTGGGAGGAAAGACGTTGAAGGAGGATGGTGTGATCGACTGTGTCGAACGCAGCAGACAGGTCAAGGAGGACGACGAGGCAGAGGGAGCCCTGGTCACAAGCGGTTAGGATGTCATTTGTGACCTTGACCAGGGCAGTTTCTGTGCTGTGGATAGGGCAGAAACCTGATTGGAGGGATTCAAGAAGTGAGTGAGTTGAAAGGAAAGAGCGGAACTGGGAGGCAACCACTCTTTCAAGGACCTTGGATAGAAACGGGAGGTTGGAGATGGGTCGATAGCTTGATGGTTGCAACGCATCAAGTAGGGGTTTCTTCAGGATAGGGGTGATGGTGGCTGTTTTAAGGGAGGTGGGGACGGTACCTGAGGAGAGGGAAAGGTTAATGGTGTCAGAAATGAGCGGGGCTAACAAATGGAGCTGGGTGCGGAGGAGGGGGGTGGGGATAGGGTCCAATGAGCACGTGGTGGGTTTCATGGAGGTGATTGATTTTGTGACTGAAAGCGGGGTGGTGGGGTTGAAAGTGTGAAATGGGCGTGCGTAGGGGTTGAGGTAGCTGATGAGGGCCCGGAGGTGGAGGAGTGGTGAGCGGAGGAAACCGCAGCGCAGATTTTCTCAATTTTAGACTCGAGGAAGTCCAGCATCTCCTCACAACGAACGTTTGAGGAGAGGAACTGCGAGGTGAGGTGGGGGGGCGGAGGAGCTGGTTGGTGGTGGCGAAGAGGAGGCGGTGGTTGTCCTTTGCTTCCAGGATTATCCTGGAGTAGAAGGCTGATTTGGTGGTGGCTAGAGTGGAGCGGTAAAATTTGATGCGGTCCAGCCAGATTTGCCGGTGAACCGTGAGGCCAGATTTGAGCCAGGTGCGTTCAACTGCTCTCACTTGGCTTTTGAGGGAACTGATGTGAGTTGTGTACCACGGTGATGATCGGGAATGGCAGACGGTTTTGGAGGTGAGAGGGGCCAGGGTGTCGAGGGTAGTGGAGAGGGTGTTGTGGAAGGCGGTGGAGGCGGAGGATGCGTCGGTACAAAAAGAGTGCCATTGTGGAAGAGGTCGGAGGTTTCTAGGGCCGAGGTGAAAGAAATACAAACAATGTATTGAAGAGTAGTTTAAGTGCAGCTATTGATAGTGTAACGCAGTGGTTTCCAAATTGTGGGGCGAGCCTCCCTTTGGTAGGTGCATACTGTTGGCTAGTGGGGCATGGAGCTTTAGAGTCTCGAGCCCCCGAGGGCATATGGAGCCGAGGACCCGAGTGCGTGGACACAAACGTGAAAGCGCAACAAAAACTTTACTGAGTTAGGTGCGGGCGCCGCTATTTAAAGTTTAGAAGCTACTAGCTTTGCTTCCTCCCTTTCGTCCTTCAAGGCCGGTCTCAAGATCTTCCTCTTCTACCGCGCCTTCGGCTGCCCCCCTAACTCTTCCCACTCTCCTTCCCCCTATCCCGACCCCCCCGCTAGGGTCCCGACCAAACTGTTCAGTGTTTTGGGACGTCCTCCCGACGTGAAAGGCTCTATATGAGTGCAATTTTGGTGTTGTGCTACTGCAGCGGGAAAGAACAAAGCTACAGAAATCACCTCATCTGAACATCGGAGGTGCTCTGAGCAGTGCTTTATTGTTTAGCGGTGGGTATCACAATGAATAATTTCCAATATTCCACCTAGTCAATTAATAAAACAACACAGTCAATCACCGAATAGTTTCATGATTTGAGCTCAGGCCATGCAGGTTTTAACATCCACCCGCTTGTCTAGAGAGAAAAGGTTAAACGTACCACTGCGTAATATTTTGGCAATGCTTGTGATCCATTTCATTGGCTAGAAGAAACAACTAGACATGAAATTACTAGAACTTAGTCTGTGCATTTTCAGAGCAGTGAAGGGCTTTTGACACTTGATAGCAGTATATAAATCATCAGGCAGCACAGATCACTGCTTATTCAAAGAGATCAGTGGAAATCACGTAGGTGTGGAAAGTTGGATCAGGCAGAGTGTTAATTCAGTTGGTCTGCGCAATACAAGTTCCTCATGATCGTTGCAGCAAAAGCAATGTCAAGCAAATCATTTGTCATCATTTTGCAAACAGAAGCCCTTACTTTGTGATGGGTAGAGCTGTTTTGAGCTGTAAGAGGTAATGTTCAGAACGCCTGTGAGCCACTACTGTTCCAAATCAACTCCTCCAACCCTCTCCCCTCTATCTCCAAACCTACCACCAGCTTCTACTGCCCATGGAAGAAGATTCCCCCACAAACTCTATCCCCTGCCTCGGAGTCCTTCGAACTCCTCTCCTTCTGGCCCACCTCCTGCACTAACCCATCCTCCGCACAACCTGCTCAACAACACACTCTCCATCACATTCAACACTCTTGCGCTCCCTCACCTTTCCGAACTGCCTCTACTCCCGAACCTCATCCTGGTTCACCACCCACCTCCATTCCCTCAATGGCCAGGTGCGGGCCACTGAACGCACCTGGCTCAAATCCAGCCTCACGGTCCACCGGCATATCTGGCTGGACCTCACTTCTTCCTAACGCTCTGCCCTATCCTCCGCCAAATTGTCCTTCTACTCCAAGATAATCCTGGAGGCGAAGGACAACCCTGGCTTCTCTTCTCCACCAGCAACCATCTCCTGCATCCATGCCACCTCGCCTCGCAGATCCTCTCCTCGAACTCCTGGTGCGAGGAGATGCTGGATTTCCTCATGACCAAAATCGAGAGAATCTGCTCTGTGGTCATTGTCCCACCAACTTCCACTCCCTCCCCATCTCCCCCCCACACCCCATCTCCTATCCATCCCTCCCTCCACACCTTCGACCCCATCTCCCCATCCTCGGTCATTGAGACTATCTTCTCAATGAAGCTCAGCACCTGGCCCCTAGAGCCCATCCCCACCCCTCTCCTCACCAATCAGCTCCACCTTCTAGCACCTCTAAACACCGACACTATCAACCTGTCTCTCTCATCTGGGACCGTTCCCACTCCCTTCAAAACAACCACTATCACCCCATCCTAAAAAAGCCTTCCCTCAATGCGTCGCAGCTATCAAGCTACTGGCCCAGAGTGGTTGCCTCCCAGCTCCGCTCTTTGCTCGCACAACACTCACTTCTCGAACCCCTCCAATCGGGTTTGCATGCCTCCCACAGCACAGAAACTGCTCTGGTCAAATGACATCCTGACCATCTGTGACCAGGGCTCCCTCTGCCTCCTCGTTCTCCTCGACCTATATGCTGCCTTCGATATCATGGACCATGCTATCCTCTTCCACCGCCTCTCCTCCCTCCTCAACCTGCAAGGCAGTGTCCTTGAATGGTTCCGGTCCTATCTCTCCCACTGTTTTCACTTCGTCTCCTCCAACGGCTTCTCCTCCAGCCCCCTCACAGTCACATGCGGCATTCCCCAAAGCTCTGTACTTTGCTCCCTGCTCTTCACCCTCTACACTCTCCCCCGGGCGACATCATCTGCAGACAAGGGGTAAATTTCCACATGTTCGTGGATGACACCCAACTCTACCTATCTGCGTCAACCCTTGATTCCAGGACCACTGGCGTTCTGACTGCATGTCTGTCCGACATCGAGTCCTGAACAAGGGCAAATTTCCTACAACTCAACATCAACAAGATGGAAGCCCTCCTGATTGGCTCACGTCAGTGCCTCCGCACTTCAGGCGCTGATAACATCAGTGTTCAAGGCGGCTCTCTCCACCTCTCAAAGCCAATCAGGAATCTAGGCATCTTGTTCGACCCTGAACTATCCTTCCTCCCCCAAATCCGCTCCATGACCGGCACAGCCTTCTATCACCTCCGTAGTATTGCTCAAGGCCGTCCGCAGGGGGGGTGCGACGGGTGCGTACGCACCCCCCCAACTTATAAAAGATCCACATTTTCCGGGGTAGAGAATTGCATTTTTTTATCAAATTTAAATACCAAGTAAATTTATTGAACATTTGTGCAACAATCAGTTCTTCAAAACTATGTATAAATTATAAATACACATCTTTGAATGATTTAGTATTAATATAAAATTATCGAGTCGCACACCAGAATCGGCGTCTACCCAAAACATACCGCGTCGATAGAACAATCCATGACGCGGCGAGTCTGTGACTCGTGATTGGATAAACATAGGCGCGCGCCAAGACTCAAATCCATCCTCGTTTGGAAATCATCCCGTAAACAGCCACAAGGGTAGCACCACTTCTGGAAGTTAAATCATCTATTCATCTGATCACCGTAAGTAAAAATTAATCAAGTTTTGGGAGGTGTGACTGTAATGCTAGCAAACAATGACAACATATGTACAAGCTTCTGAGAAATTAAAGCTTTTGAGAACCCAACAAAAAAGTTATATGTGTCTGGACGGGAATGCCTATCTTTAAAAAAAATACTCATGGACGTAGGCCTATGCTTTAGCGCCTATTCCACGTGGTGTGTCAATCGGAAATCATCCCGTATACAGTCACTACATAAAAAGGTAGCACCACTTTGTGGAAGCTGAAATCGTATTTTAATCTGATAATGTTAGCAAATGATAATAGTGCCTTAGTACATTGTCGAGACAGCTCAGAGCGCTTCACAGAACGTACTGTAAAGTGGCCAGTTTTTGCCCAGGATTGTCCCACAAACACCGATGGAGTGAGTCACCGATTTTATTTGGGGGCGTTTGTTGGCCAGGACAACAGGAGAGAGACTTCCCTCCGCTTTTCGAGTAGTGTCAGAGGATCTTTTCACATCCATCTAAACAGACGGATCAGACCTCGGTTCAGCATTTCAACCAAAAGAACAGCCTCTAACAATGGGACCCCACCCCCCCCCCCACAGCACCACATTGAAGTGTCAGCTTCCTCTGTGTGATACCGAGTGCCGACGTGGGGTTTGAACCCACAACTTTCTGATTCAGAGGCCAGAGTGCTATTCACTGTGCCAGGCGACTCGCCAGGTGATGCTGCTGTCTTCTATCACCTGTGGGAAACTTTCTTTCCCTCCTACTCAGTGCCTCTGAATCTGAAGACATTCCCAAGGTCGAGGTTGCATATCTGACTGATTGACAACTGAGATTTATTTTCAGGGTTTGTGGGCAGTTTCACGTAATTGGCTATAACTTAAAGGATTGTTAACCTGCACCTGTTAGAGTTGAGGTCCCCAGAACTGCTGCCTCACACCAGCGGGATATAAAGGACAGGTGCAGTCGAGTCTGCAAAGCAACAGCTCTTCCTACACAAATCTCTTCAACGTGACTCCTCTGAAAGTCACTCTTTCTCTCTTTGAATAATAATATAATCCGTGCATTTCATGTGGCGAGGTAGGTTAGGGTCAGTCTACCTCGTGTTCTGTGACTGTGCAATGGTTCCCATAGGATAGTAGCACTATGGACAGTTTCCTCCCGGCTTCTCCAGCTATGTCCGCTAAACCTAAGACGCCTCTGCGGTAATGTCTGTGATACCAGTGTGGTGGTGTACCATACAGCTCACTATTTGTCAGATGCTGTCGCCAGTAAACGTTCAGGGCGTCTCTTAGAAGCCTGGTTTCTACCTCACGAGTCACCTAATCTCCTGGTCAAGGTTTGCCTAAGTGTCCAGCATTCTGCTCCATATAGGAGCGACTTTCAGCCCTCGCGTTAATGCACATTCATTATAATATGGAAATCGATATTGGTAGAGCGGTTGACGTATTGGCTTCAAAGCGACCGAGGCGTCTCGAATACGGAACGTTATTAAAGAATTAATTTCCCCTCCCTTATTTTTTCAAGTATTTTTTCGTCAGGTCAGTATTGCTTGATGGGTCACTGCCTTTCATTTTGATTCTAACTAAATAAATAAAAACGAACTACACTATTGCTCACAGTTCAACGATATTTTCAGGATAATGCTGATAACAGGCTTGTAACACGTGTGAATTAACTGTTTGACACTGATTTTCAGTTTCTGTATATTTTCTTGTCTTTTATAAAATTTGCTTTGCTGGAATATCTGAGCGCATAATTCATACTTTACTCTTACATTATTGTTCATTACAGTCCGAAAGAAATTTAGTCTTAGGATAACAATGCAGAACAATGTATTAATTACCGTCAATCTGTAGTTTATGATCATTTTCTCTATACGCATACATTTATCAAGCATTCGTCATTGTACTGTGTTAATTGGATTGTAATTTACTTTATCGTTCGCATTCCTTACATCATCGAGTCAACAATCGTGTTTGCTTTTATCGGCGAACATATTCGACCTTCCCAATTAGACACGGACTACCGGGGAAAATAAAAACACTGAATAAATAATGATGCTCTTAAACACCAAGGGCATGAAACATTTACCATTCATATTGGATCTTCTGAACCGATTAAATAAGACCTCAAACTGTGTAAAACGTCGGAGCCTCGAGGGGGCCTCGGGGGCAGCCCGCAAGCCCCCGGCCATTGTTAGTCCCATCACTAGCAATTCGCACCCCCCCAAAAAAAATCCTGCGTACGGCCCTGTTGCTAGACTCCGCCCCCACCCCACCCCCCAACTCACCTCACCCCCCACGCGGCCAAAACTCTCACCCACGCCTTTATCACTTCCAGGCTCGACCACGAGACGTCTCTCCTCATCGGCCTCCCCAGCTCCTCCCTTCAATGGCTGCAGATCTTTCAGAATTCTGCAGCTCGTGTACTCTCCCGTACCAGGCTTCGTGACCACATCACTCCCACCCTCATCCATCTCCACTGTCTCCCCATCACCCAGAGGATCGAATTCAAGATCATTGTTCTCACTTTCAAGGCCATTCACGGCCTTGCCCCCACCTATCTCTCTGACCTACCAGCCCTCCCGTCCCCTCCGTTCAGCAGACTCAGGCCTGCTCCGCGTCCATCGCCCTAACCACCCAACCATCAACGACCGGGCTTTCAGCCACTCTGCTCCCACACTGTGGAACTCCATCCCACAGCCCCTCCACCTTGCTTCCTCCCTTTCCTCCTTCAAGGCTGGTCTCAAGACCTTCCTCTTCGATCATGCCTTCGGCTGCCCCACTAACTCTTCCCCTTCTCCCACTCTCCTTCCCCTTCCCCCTACCCCAACCTTACTCCCGCTTGGGTCCTGACCTGACTGTTCAGCGCTTTAGGACGTCCCCCCGATGTGAAAGGCGCTATATAAGTGCAAAATCATTTTTTTTTAAATCACACAAAATCCCAGAGCTGTTCAGAATTTTTATTGTGCAAATACATAAGCCACATGCTTTTAGTATTCCAATGCCCTCCTCCCCGGTCTCCCCAGCTCTACTACCCACAAACTATAATTGATTCTGTCATATTCTCACCCACACTAAATTCTGTACCCCCACTACACTAATCCTCGCCAGGCTTCCTATTACAGAATGGATTGATTCTGAAAAAAACATCACTCGATTACAAATCCCTTCACCCCCTGACATCTCCCAACCTCTCTGACCTGCTTTCACCCGCTCCACTACTTGCTGCCTTTGCACGTCTGGCTGTGGCCTCTTCTCATCTCTTGACTGTATATTTGTGGGTGAAATGCGGTAGCGAATTGCGAACAGCAGAGTCCCACAAATAGTCGTGGAGGGAAATTAACAATTTGATTATTGCGTTTTTTTGAGGGATTATTATTAGGAGTGTGGAGTAAGGAAACTTGCCCAAGGTTTTGCCGTGACCTGTCTGGATTCGAACACAGGTCTCATGCTTGTAAGGCAAGTAGTCTAACCACTGAGCTACAGAAGAGTAGTGTTGAATCGCTGCTTTCGGGTTTAAGGCTGATATTGAGTGCAGTACCAAGGAGATACTGTGTTATGAGATGAAACATTAAACCAAAATTGAAAGTTCCCATCAAAAATTTATTTGTCCACATAAACAGTCACTACACTTGACGATTATCACTTGCTTGTGCTTGTCGACATGATAGTAACACGCTGCAAAAATGTAGAGTGGCTCTTAGCTCACCTCATATTGAAGCAACTGGTTGTTTGCTCTATTTCATGGAGCACATGTTCAGTAGGGAACCACCTGCCATCTACCTTGCTGTAACCCTCCACTGGTTCAGTATTATCAGCTTATAAACAATCTCTTTCTAGTTTCACATCCACAAGTAATAATAATCATCATCCTTGCATTGGATATAGTACCATGGGATCTTTAATGTCCACAAGAATAGGCAGGCGGGAACTCAGTTTAATGTCTCCTCTGAAGGATGGCACTTCCGACAGCAAACTCCCAGCACTGAATTGGGAGTGTCATTTTAGACTATGTGATTCCAAGTCCCGAAAAATGTGCTTACTGGATACAGACGGTACATGCCTCACTGAAGCAAGCATTTTGCTGGGTAGTGGAACATCTAACCTCAACCTGATATTCTTTGAGGTATCACCATAAGTAAACATGCAAGTTTATTTCTTCAAATTGAATATGCTACAGTACATGTCATCTATTGGTCAAAAGGTGATTACAGCAAATAACCAAAATATTAGTCAATGGAAAAAAAAAGCCATATGCTTTCTGTCTTTAACAGAATATGACCCAGAACAATCATTCCTCGACTGTTTAGATTCAAGCTGTCACAACATAATGCTCTGGATTTACTTTAACAGCAGCTACGGAAAAGTGGAACAATTGTAAATAAATGCATTCAGCTTGCAGTAAATTCACTCTGGTTTTTATTAAAGTTCTGCCTCGATTTCTCATCCCAGTTCTTCCTGATTTTTCTCAAGAAATGGCTGCACAGTTTTCTTTTGTCTTTAACCTGTCAATTGTCTTTAACCTATAATCCCTCCACTCTGCCAACTTGTGCTTGTTACACATACCCAAAGTTGCAGTATCCGTGGCCAAAAGTTCATATTCTACACCATGAACCTCTGGAACTCCTTCGCTCTAACCCTTTATCTCACCTTTTCTCTATTTGTCTTGAACTCTCGCTTTAAATGAGACATTAAGCTGAGGCACTGTCTGCCTGTTAGGTGGATGTTAAAGACCCCATGGCACTATTCGAAATGAGAAACAAGCTTTTTCCTATTGTCCCTGCACAACAACCCCCAAATAAAATTAGTCATTCACTTCATGGCTGTTTGATTGTGGAACTCACTGCCTGAAGCTGTGATTGAAACAAACACATTGAAGAGGAAGCTGAAGCTTTGCATGGATGAGAGGTAAGTAGAAGGCAATGGGAGAGAGTAAAGAAATAGGTGCAGACTTGTGTGGAGGATAAACACCGACGTAGACTAGTTGGCCAATGTGGCCTATTTTCGTGATGTACATTCTTTGTAAATCTTTGAAACGATTCCTTTCACAAGCTTGTCCGTGGATCCACACCGGAATCTCCCCCAACACCTGAATGATGATTCTTTGACTGACTGTCAACTTTCCTCAGAGAACTTATTTCTCACCTTACTTGATTTAGTACCCTCCCCAACTCATCTTCCCCAACCCCTGGACATTAGAAATGTTTATTTTCCCTAACTACTCCTGTGTTATTTCCTTGTGTTCAAAACAGGACATTTTCCTCTTCAATCAAGAGCTGATGATGGCTTTCAGAATATGGACCGGCTTCTGCCAATGTGCATCGGCGGCAGCAGCCTTGGCGGAGGTCTGTGAAAGAAACCTTTCCCCAGCCATATTAAATACAAGCTAAAACCTCAAACTGCCCAAGAATATCAACTGACTAAGTCAATCCCTTATCCATGGCGACTGTCTCTTCAATTTGAGTCACAGCCGGGTTCTTAATTCAACAACTTGAAAAATACTTGAACACTGCTTTATGAATGTTGGAGAGCTGAAGCAGCTAAAAAATTGTCTCTCTGTTGTTTTTGAAGAACTGCTGCGGATTATCAATTAGAGTGTGACTTAATTATTAGCATTAAGGCTGCTTTCCCTCCACTGCCTTGATTGCCATGGTATTTTTTAGGAACAATGCGTGTTTGTACACCTATACATTTGAACAACAACAATTTGAATTTATATAGCGCCCTCCACGCCGGACAGCGTCTCAGAGCGTTAGTGACATATGCAAGTAGGGTACAATGAAAATCATGGTATTATTGACACTTATTGAGCCAACAATGTACTATTATCTTTGCAACAAACTTTCAAGAACAATAAATCCCCTTCTAGTAAACCCTAGATTCATTAAATTATACATGGAGGTCATTTGGCCCATCGTGTGTGTACTGGCTCTTTAAAAAGAGCTGTCCAAATCATTCATACTCCCAAGCGCTCTTCCCATAGCCCCACAAATCTGTCCTCCCTAAATAACTAACTATGTACTTCTCTCTTAAAAATTATTATTGAATCAGCTTTCACCATGATTTCAGGCAATGCATTCCATATCCGAACAACTCGCTGCATGAAACAACTTCTGCTCATCAAATCTGTTTCTTTTAAGAACTATTTTAAATTGGTGTCCTCAGGTTACCAACACACTCACCAGTGGAAATAGTTTATTCTTGTTCACCCTATCGAATCACCTGATAATTTTGAAAACTTCTATTAAATCTCCTCTTAAGCTTCTCTGCTCTAAAGAGAATAAAGAAGTGATTAAATATATTCATTTTATGATAGTTTTGCATCGAAGTTCTATATATCTATAACAAAAACAGAAGTTGCTGGGAAAACTCAGCAGGTCAGGCAGCATCCATGGAGAAAGGAAAGTGAGTCAACATTTCAGGTCCACGACCCTTCATCAGAACAGGTTGTAGATCTCAAAACATTGACTCACTTTCCTTTCTCCATGGATGCTGCCTGACCGGCTGAGTTTTCCCAGCAACTCCTGTTTTTGTTTCAGATTTCCAGCATCTGTAGTATTTTGTCTACATATATATATATCAATTGATAAAACATATACTACACCTTCACTAATGACATTTGTCAAAAAGATATGCCATTAATAGATTGTGTCTAATAGAATGTGTTTGATTCCCATGGATAAACTGGGTTCATTTTGCAAACTATCTAGTACTATTGAGAGCTACTGTGCAGGAGAATGATAAGCTGGTGTGACATAATACACAGGGCAAAGGAGATATAGGTTGCTACCATGGCACATGAAAGCAATAGAGCAAATCCAGATTAACCGAATGACTCCATGCTTTACTAGCATCGATATTAGGTGATGTGGGAGAGGGGTGTTTATTAATCTCACAAATTAGGTGGTCAGAGGGCATTTTACCTGCCAGGCTAGGATTACCTTTTATGGCCATTTCCAATTTATTGAAAGTTCCTAGGGAAGATCTATATGTGCTGGAATAAGAGAAGTGAGTCTCTCCTAGTTTTTTGGCTAAGAATTTGATGAATAAAATCGTTCATTCATTTGAAGTTTGTTTGTCAGACTTTGCTGTGTGCGAATGGACTGAGAAGTTTGCTGGCAAAATATACAGTCACTACACTCTATAGTACATCCTGCAAAGTGCTTTGACACATCCTCCTGATGTGAAAGATAATATGAAATGCAATGATTATTATTATTATTTATAGTTATTTGTACACAAATGACCCAACCCAAAAAGCACCCAAACTGATCCAAATTCTTCCAATGGTAGGCTCCCGGAATTTCAATCCTTTTTGCATTTAAATTTAAGGTCATACAGAATTGCTTAACGTTCTTAAATCCAGTTGCAGTGTGGAAGCCATTTCTTGGTGGTTCTTAAAAATAACTGATTTAAGATCAAATTTTAGGATTTGATCGTAAATCAATTCTTTGTGATTTTCATTCTTAAGACAAAATGATTCAACAGGCTCAGACAAATCATAGAATAATTGAATTCTCCAGCACAAAACAACGTCATTTAGCCCATAGAGTCTGTGCTGGCTCTTTGAAAAGAGTCATTCAAAGTCAATCCCACTCCCTGGCTCTCTCCATAACTCCACAAACCCATCCTCCCCAAATAACTAACCACAAGTAGGTGGAGGTGCACAATCTTATATAACGACAACAACTAAATTACATAAACTATTCTACAATTGCATGAATAATGAGAAACACATCAAACAATTTTAGTTCTTGTAATACAGCATTTAATTTTAAAAACAGAGTTTTGATACAAATTACAATGCAATTTATTTTCTCAAAAATAACGTAACATTAGTTTTATATTCTCTAACCCGAGTGATGGATGCTTCAATGTTGGCAGCAATAAATGACTACAAATCACCCTCCCAGAACAAAACATAGTTGAGAAAATCTTAATTTGCATACACAACATGGCTACCCTTGGGTAGGCTGGAGTCTATAATAAGCTTTTATCAAAGTCTGAACTCTTGCACTGCTTCATATTCACTTGACTACCGAGGTGTCAGAGATCTGATGGATATCAATGAGCACAGATGGAGCTTGGTAGATAGTGAAAAGAAAGCCTTACCTGCTGCAATCACCAAGTAGACCCAATTATCATACAGCATTGGGTTCACTGTCGATCAGCATGCCTGTTTAAACTTGTAGCAGCTGTGGTATATGGCTTAGCTCCAGCAAAGGAGTAGTGATGGGATTCAGGCCAACTCAGATCTTGTCTACAAACCACTTACTTGTCAATTACTCTGTGGTTGGTGGTTGTCTCCTTTAGTTATAGTCGGGTTCTTGTAGTGCTTCACTGTGTTCAGTTCTGGGCACCACACTTAAGGAAGGATGTTGAGGCATTGGAGAGTGTGTAAAGAAGATTTACTAGGATGGAACCAGGAATGACAGGCTTTAGTTAGGCTTTAGGAGAGACTAGAAAAGTCTCCTTGGAGCAGAGAAGGTTAAGAAGAGACTTAATAGAAGTTTTCAAAATTATCAGAGGATTCGATAGGGTAAACAAGGAGAAACCATTTCTACTGGTGAATGGGTCAGTAACCTGAGGTCACCAATTTAAAATAGTTGTTAAAAGAAAGAGGGGAGGAGAGCAGAAATAATATTACAATAATAATGCTTGCATTTGATAGAGCTTTTCACATCTTCTAGATGTCTCAAAGCACTTCATAGAATATACTGTAAAGTGAGTTGACTGTATATTTGTGGGTGAAATGTGGCAGCCAATTACACACAGCAATGTCCCACAAACAGTCATGAATTGAAATTACCAATTTATTTTTGTTTTCATGCAGCGAGTTGTTCGGATCTGGAATGCATTGCCTGAAAGGGTTGTGGAAGCCAATCCAATAACAACTTTTAAGAGAGAAGTAGATACAGTAGTTAGTTATTTGGGGAGGACAGGTTTGCACGGCTATGGGGAGAGAGTGGGGGAATGGGTTGATTTGGGCAGCTTTTTTGAGAAGAAACGGCACCGACATGATGTGCCAAATGGTCTCCTTCTGCCTGTATAATTCTATGTTTCTATGAATGGCAATTCAGAATTCCACCTGCTCTAAGTCTGAAACGTTATTTTGTCATATAATATTGCACAAAATTGTGGAAACATTCTTAAATTCACTTGACTCTATTTCAAAACCTCCCACTCACTTAGAATCAAATCACGGTCTAGCACCTCCCTACATTAAGTGCTTGGGTTGTCCTCCTGAGTTGATAGGTTCTGTATACAATAAAAACTTGTTTATCCGGTACTCAACCAACCGGCATGCTCAACCAACCGGCATGCTCAACCAACCGATATCTCCCAATACAATTCACCATTCCAGCAACCAGATCTCATACCATAGCCATCCGGGACACTCGCTGTATGCTCACTTTGCACATGCGGGACACTCGCTGTATGCTCACTTTGCGCAAGCACACTTATTAAACTTACCAAGCACTGGAATGTTTTTTTACCGATCATTTTACCGAGTGTGCTGGAATGCTTTATTGGTAAGTATCCATACAATATTCTCTTATTATTTAGTCTATTATTAATATGGTATGTTTTAAAATAAGTTAATTTTTTGTGTAGGATCTTCGTCAACTTGCTGCTCGAATATCTGGCATATTTGATTAAACGGCATTGGTCAGGTCTCAAGGGTGCCGGATAACAAAGGTTTTACTGTAAATGTAAGTTTATATTGTACTGTACCTCTTCACCTTGTTTACACCCCACTATCTGCCCTTTTTGCTCCATTGGTTCTAGCCTTCTACACACCATTTCACCCTTCCACTCTAACATTGGTGACCGTGCTATCAGACACTATGACCCAAACCTCTGGATTTTTCCGCCTCCATTCCTCCATCTTACCCCATACTTGCTTATCTTCATATGAGATCCGAAGAACATTATTCCTTGACCATGCCTAGGGTAACCCTTCCTCATTTACCCTCCGACTTGGCTCAGAGATGCCACCCATTTTTGTTGTTAGTTTTTCAGGCATAGGGCTTTGTTCAAGAGTAGAATATTTCACAAAGTTTTGTTGCAATGCAGAGTGTCATTCTTTGCGATGACTGAGGGAGTGGCTGGTGCAATAGGTTTGTGGCAGTCACAGAGGTGGGTGATGCAAGGCTCCAATGGGATTGAGAGAGTATCCCTAGCGTGCTGAGCCACCAAAGTCAATAACCTCTTGCTTCCCACAGCTCTGTTTTGCAACTAGTGACATTTAACCCCTTTTTGTTTTGCACTATTATCACCTCTTCTTTCAAATATTGTGGCAATCCCCCACTTTGTTTTTGCACCATTGATACTCTTTAACCTATTATCCCCTGTCCTCTACCTTATTTTCTTCTTTGATATCCTTGCCCTTCCTCAATCTCTTAGTTAGGTCTTAAAAGCCTCATAGTTATTAAAAGCCCAATTCTGATGAAGGGTTATGGGCCCATTGACTCACTTTCCTTTCTCCATAGATACTGCCTGACCTGCTGAGTGTTCCCATCTGTAATGTTCTTTAAACCACAATACACAATGTTGATTCAATCTAATCTCTATTGCAACTTTACAATCCAGCTTCTTTCCAATACCCGCTTTCTCTCTCTCCAGTCATTATTCCCCAGAATCCTTATGTACCTGTCCCATACTTAATTGCCACTTATGTTGTTAACTCTAATATGCAACACAGCATACTTAATTACCAATTATGTTTTTAAAGTTAATATGCAATACGAGCAACTTCTGTTTTTATTTCAGATTTACAGCATCTGCAGTATTTTGTGAAACATTTAACCTTACCTGAGTATGAAGAAAATTTCATCCTCCAGAGGTAAAGAGGCCAACATAACAGGTCTAATGCATGCCACACAATGCCACAATTTGTCTTTCTGTTCTGCCCTCGGAATGGTACTTCCTGCTGAAAGCGTGGAGTTTAACATTTGCTTGTGGTAGTCGATGGCCCAAGTTAGACCCTAAAAAGATTGTTCCATTCGGAGTCCGCTAGTTACAATATGGAAGCAGTGGGAGGCAAAGTATTACTAATTTGGGTGGTTCACCAGATAGTCATGGGGTCATTGAGCCCTCTGTCTACCTCATTCAATGTTTCCAACTGGGCCACTCCCTCTGCTCAGCGAACACCAGCCTGCTTTATTTGTCCCACTTGATCTACTAACCACATTTAGTCAGACTTTCAGTTATTGTGATGCCATGTGCTGGAGTCCTGTAACTCAGTGGTTAGAGCATTTGTCTTGCAAGCGTGAGACCTGTGTTCAATAAGGTCCGTCGATATGGAAATTTTCCGATTAAATATATCGATGGGCTCATATAGATATATACCGAAATATCAATATTTTTGGGTTTTTCATACTGCGCAGGCACGCGCATTCCGGTTGCGCACGCATTCGGGGCCTATCTCCTCAGGAGGTAAATATCTTTCTCTCTCGGTGTCTCTCACTCTCTCCATCTCTGTGTTTTTCTGTCTGTGTGTCTCTGTGTCTCTCTCCCTCTCTCCTCTCTCACATCCCCCCCATCTCTATCTATCTGTATATTATCACATCCACCCCATCTCTCCCCACCCCCACCCCCCCCCCCACCCGTCCCTCTCTCACAACCCCCACCCCCATCTTCTCTCTCCCCCACCACCCCTCCAGCCGTCTCTTTCTCCCTCCACCCCCCCACCGTCTCTCTCTCCCTCCCCCCACCAGCCGTCTCTCTCCCCCTTCCCCCAGCCGTCTCTCTCCCCCTCCCCCCAGCCGTCTCTCTCCCCCTCCCCCCAGCCATCTCTCTCCCCCTCCCCCCAGCTGTCTCTCTCCCCCTCACCACCACCCCCAGCCGTCTCTCCCCACCCCACCCCTTGCATACCTGTATATTGTATTCGAGGACTATGAATACAATATGGCGGCTTTGCACCTCAGTTTGTGCATTGTGTATAGAGATGAGAATTCTGGGTCTTGTAGTTCAGTGTGCTCGCATCCCGATTTTTTACCTCGATATATAGATTTTTCGATATATCGATATTTTTGACATGTCTATATCGGCGTATCGATATGAAAATTATATCGGGTTTTAGCGATATATCGATATATCGCCGGACCCTAGTGTTCAAATCCAGGCAGGGTGAAACCTTGGGCAAGTTTCCTTACTCCACATGTCTAACAACAATGCCTCAAAAATAAAAACTATAATAAATTGGTCATTTAAATCCACGACTGCTTGTGGGACATTACTTTGCACAATTGGTGGCTGCATTTTTCCCACAATTCACAGTGTTGATTTCAGCCATTTCAGGCCATAGGAGTTTCCCCTCCCCCCATCTCCCCCCTTCGCTATCACAATCATAACTCTAAACACTCCTTGTCTCTCTGGTATTTTGTTTATTCTATCACCACTAAACACCTCTTGCCCCCAGTTTTGTTGAAACCCACCCCCTCCTGTTTCTTCCCCTGAAACCGTTAACACATATTCAACCCATCATTGAACACACTCTTTTTTCCTTTTTTTGTTTTACCTTTTTTGTCTCTTTTGTCTTCCATGTCCTGCCTCTCTCCCTTTAACTTTTTTAAGAAGCCTCTCCCTCCAAACAAGCCCCAGTCCTGAAGAATGTTTGTAGACCTGAAATGTTGACTCTTTTTCCTTTCTCCATGGATGCTGCTTGACCTGCTGAGTTTCCCCAGCAACCTTTGTTTTTGTTTCAGATTCCTAGCATCTGTAGCATTTTGTGTTTTGTTCACTTTACAGTATATTCTGTTACAACAACAACAACAACAACTTTGATATATATAGCGCCCTCCACGCCAGATGGCGTCTCAGAGCACTTCACAGTAGCGGATCCCGGGACTGAGCAAGGAGCAGGGGCAGGAAGGTGACCAAAAGCTCGGTCGAAGAGAAAGGTCTTCAACTGTGACCTGCTAAACGCTTTGATACATCTAGAAGACGTGAAAAACGCAATATGAAATGCAAGGATTATTATTATTACTCCATCACCTTCCTCCACCAATTTTGAACTCCCAGTGAGCTATTTGAAGCACTTTTGAGAAGTACTCCTGGCGTGAAAGGTGTTTTATAAATATAAATTGTTAATGTTGTTGAATGGGGCTGGAAATAACAGCAGTCATGACAATTGCAGTTGTTGTGGTGTAATATAAAACAAAGCGCAAATTAGCTGGATTATCCAGCCATGCAAAGCAACAAATTGCAGGCGGTGTACAACTGCAGTTAAGTGTAGGAATGACTGATATTTTGACAGCACCTACAGTCCCCTGTGATGATAAGCCTGGGTGAGACAACCTCTCAACATCCCAATCACTTTTTACAGCACTGCTGCTTAGTTCACGCTAGCCCCTTCTTGTAAAGCTGTAGTGTTCGAATTCATCAGTTCCTTAAAATTATATTAGTTACACAATCTATTTTTATTGTGTGAAAAAATATATCCCTGCAGCAATTCGAGCTTTCACCTAGGTGGTGTATTTACAAATGACACTAACACTGATCCCACATCACCAGTTCCGAGCTCCACAACAGGATTTGACCTGAATTATGGGCTAATGAGCTGGATAAGCTGCAAAAAACCTCAGTGTGTGTCAGACAGAAATTTGGCATGGACAAAATTTTGGTTTCAAAGCTGCTTCTATTGCAAACAGGATTTTGGGTGTGTAAGCAAACTCTTTTTCTGGTGGAAAAATACATTTTGCAACAGATTGGATTGTGACAACCGCATTTTAAAAAGCAACAGTATTGATGCTTTTTACTATTTCGCCCACAAGTATACAGTCAATTCTCCTACTCTCCTTCATCCTGACCTTCCCCCTCCTCCCTGCTCTTGTGCCTACATGACTGTACAGCGCCTTGGGAAGTCCTCTCGATGTGAAAGACGCTATATCAATGTAAGGTTTGATTGATATTATAATTATTAATATATATTATTTTATTATTAAAGAGGTTAAGTGAATAATTATCAGTTGTTTTGGGGTATGAACATGCCCTCAGCAAATAATAATAATAAGTTACAGTAAAAGCCCATTTATCCAGCACCCTTGGAACCTGGCCAATGCCGGTTAAAGTGTGTGCTAGATATTTGGCAGAAAACCCAACACAATTTTTTAAAATTAAATTTAAAAAAAATTAATTAATTACTTTTTTTAAGTATACCATATTAATAATAGACTAAATAATAACAGAATATTGTATGGATACTTACCAATAAAGCAATAAATATTGATTACAGTATACAAACACAACACACAATCCAAAAGTTTTTTTTCTTTCTCTCCCTCCTTCCCTCCCTCTCTCTGTCACACATACACACACACGCAGTCAGTCTGGCATCTCAATGCTCCAAACCCCCTCCACTCCTTTCATTTTCCATCTAAATTAATCAACTCACCTCCCCATCTCTCTCTCCCCCACCTCTCTCTCTCCCCTCCCACTCCACTCTCTTTCCCCCCCCCCACCCCCCCTCTTTCCCCCTCTTTCTCCCACCCTCTTTCACTCACTTTCTCTCCACCCCTTCCCTCTCCTTCTCCCCCCCTCTTTCCCCCTCTTTCTCCCTACACCCCCCTCCCCCCCCATCCTCTCTCTCTCTCCCTGCCTCTCTCTCAAACCCGGAAGTGCACTGCGGCAGCATTCAGAGGTGCTTTGTACTATGTGAGGGACAAAAATGGCAGTGCCATCTTCAGGCACAAGTAGCAGCATTCCTAAATACTGAAAAAAGTACTAGAAAAAATGCATCACAACTATTTTGCTGGATAAGATCTGGTTAATCGAATGGGGATCTTTTTTTGAGGCGTCGGTTATACAGAAGTTACATTTGATCGGGTCACGGATAAACAGGCTTTTACTGTAATAAAAATAATTATTTTATTTCTTATAGAAACTTTCTCATTGTCAAGATATCTCAAAGTGCTTCACAGGATATACTAAAAGTGGTGTGACTGTGTATATTTTGTGGGTCAACTTGGCGCCAATTTGGGCACATTAATACCCCATAAAGGAGTACAATTTAATTAGGCCAAGTCAACATGGCTTTACAAAAGGGAAGTCATGTTTGACAAATCTCATTGAATTTTTTGAGGATATTTTCAGTAAACTAGATAGTGATGAATCAGTGGATGTAGTCTATTTGGACTTCCAGAAGGCATTCGATACGGTGCCACATAAAAGGTTGATCCAAAAGATAGGGGCTTATGGAATTGTGGGTAACATATTAACATGGATTAGTGAATGGTTGATGGGTAGGAAACAGAGAGTAGGGATAAACGGGTCTTTCTCAGATTGGCGGTATGTGACTAGAGGCTAGGGGTGGGAAGAGAGAGGCCGGGGTGGGGGGTAGTGGGAGGAGAGAGGCCGTTGGGGGATAGTGGGTGGAGAGAGGCCAGGGGGTGGGGGAGGAGAGGGAGGCCAGGGGGTGGGAGGAGAGGGAGGCCAGGGGGTGGGAGGAGTGGGAGGTGGGGTGGGTGGGGTGGGTGGGTGGGTGGTGATGGTGAGGATATTAGAGAGAGCTCTGTGGGGTGGAGCAGAGGCCTAGGGTGTGCGGGATGCCTGGGGTAGGGAAGAGAGACCTGAGGGGAGGGCGGGGGAGAATCCTGAGGGAGAGGGGTGGAGGTCTGAGGGCTGGTGAGGAGGGGGTGGAGGCGGTGAGGAGAAAGACGTCTGGATGGCGGAGGGGATGGAGAGACACACTGGGGGGATAGGTAGGAAGAGAGTGAGAGATGTGGGGTGAGGGGACAGGAAGAGAGAGATGAGGTGAATAGAGAGATGACTGGTTGAGGAGAAGAGGGTAAGGATGACAGAGAGGACAGAATTGAAGAGTGAGGAGCCTACGAAGGAGAGGAAGGGAAGAGAGCATGAGAGAGGAGGAAATGAAGATAGAGCAATGTTGCCAGGTTGAGCAGTTAATAGTACATGGAATAAAACACAGTTGCCTCATTTTTTTTAGTTTAAACTTGCAAACCTGGGATAGAGGAGACAACCAAGAAGAGACAGCCAGACCCTCTCTCCACCGACTCTCAGGGGCTCTTAAAAAAAGCGGAAAATTGTCAAGGGTTGGTTCAAGGCAAGCTTAAGAACCAGAAATTCCCTCCTTCTTTGCCAAACTGGAAGCCACCATGCTTTGTCCACAGATTACACATTGTCACACCACTTTAGCTCCACCACTTGTGGAGCTCCTGTGGCTTAGTGGTTAGAGCACTTGTCTTGCAAGCTAGGGAGACCAAGCTGGGGAAACCTGTGTTCAAATCCAGGCAGGTCAGGGCGAAAACTTGGGCAAGTTTCCTTACTAATAATAATCCCTCCAAAAAATGTTTAATAATAAAATTGGTCATTTCAATCCACGACTGTGTGTGGGACAGTCAATTGGCTGCTGCGATTCACCCACAAATATTTACAGTCAATTCACTTTACAGTATATTCTGTGAAGCGCTTTGGGATGTTGATAAGATGTGGAAAGCGCTATATCAAATGCAAGGATTATAGGATTATATGCAAGGATTATATATTATATAGTGGAGTGCTACAAGGATCGGTCCTTGGGCCTCAGCTATTTACCATCTATGATCTAGATAAGGACATTGAGCTTAACATATCTAAATTTGCTGATGATACAAAACTAGGAGGAAGCGTTAATACCAAGGATGACATTAAAAAATACAGCGCAATATAGATAGGTTAGGTGAGTGGGCAGGTAGGTGGCAGATGAAATATAATGTAGGGAAGTGCAAAGTCATCCAACTAGGTCGCCAAAACATCAGAGCAGGTTATTTTTTAGAGAGGGAGAGATTGGAAAGTGTTAGTGTGCAGAGGGACTTGGGTGTTCTTGTACACCAAACACAGAAAGTTAGTATGCAGGTGCAGCTGGCAATTAGGAAGGCTAATGGTATGTTAGGTTTCATTATGAAAGGGTTAGAGTATAAGAGTAGGGAAGTCTTTCTGCAGCTGTATAGGGCCCTGGTGAGACCACACCTGGAATACTGTGTGCAGTTTTGGTCTCCTTATTTAAGAAAGGATGTACTTGCCTTGGAGGGAGTGCAGTGTAGGTTTACTAGATTAGTACCTGGAATGAGGGGGATGAGTTACAACGATAGGTTGATTTATTTGGGCCTATATTCTCTGGAATATAGAAGTATTAGAGGGGATCTTATGGAAACCTATAAGATTATTAAGGGGCACGACAAAGTAGATAGTGGGAAATTGTTTCCCCTGGTTGGAGAATCTAAAACCAGGGGTCATAGTTTTAAAATTAGGGATCAGCGCTTTCACACTGAGTTGAGAAAAAAACTTCTTCACTCAGAGGGTGGTGAATGTATGGAATTCTTTACCCCAAAGGGCTGTTGCTGCTCAGTCCTTGAACATATTCAAGACTGAGTTAGATAGATTTCTCATTTATAAAGAGATTAAGGGATATGGGGATAAGGCAGGTAGCTGGAGTTAAAAGTAGAATATCAGCCATGATTGAATGGCGGGGCAGGCTCGATGGGCCAAATGGTCTACTCCTGCTCCTATTTCTTATGTTCTTATGCTCTTAAATAGCCATGGAATGATTGACTAATTTTAAGTGGAGGATTGTCGGCCAAGACCCTAGGAGAATCACTCTACTCTTTTAGATTAGTGCCATGTGATCTTGCACCCGGACAGGTGGGAATTCAAAATGATGCAGGAATGTTGAAAATCCACAAATGCTGTCTTAATGTAGAAGCTTGTTCTGTTTTAACAACCATGGTGAATGAAACTTCCAAATTACGACTAAAATTCAGAATTTTCCACTATTGCGTGTGATCTTAAATTTCATGTCAAGACATTCTAAAAGGCTAAGATTGAGTGGAATTTTGAGCCTCCTGACTCTGATTAAAACATGAAGCAAACTTGCATGCTTTTGTAGGCTGGAGAATTCTGAAAACATCCTAAACTTACTCTCTGTGGATTAAATTGGAGATTTGGATTGGTGTATTGCCTTATTGAATTGACCCTGCTGTGTAAGCATAACATGAGCTGGTTCTGTAATATTACCCTTTTCCTCCCTGACAAGCTAGGTTTGTGTTCTGGACTCTTGAGACGCACATCGCTTATTGATCATCAGACACTCTTAATTTACTTTAGGTTGTGAGTAGCATCCATCAATCTACTTCCTTTACCATCTTGTTCAATTGCAGTGCCAGTAATATGTTCCCGATGTTCTTAAAACCAATGTGAACCCCTCAACAAATGTATACATTTGTCTCAGATTCATTAGCACTAATCAAAATGAATAACTGTTCAAGGGCAGCATAACTATTTTTAGCTCTAATGCTATACAAATGTGTAAAATATTTGGCACCAACAAACCTCTTTTTAATCTGTCCTCCATTTTTCCCTCTCCTCCTCTCCTGAAATACATGGTTTCTCCTGGGGAACAATTTCACTATATGGCTGGTCAGCTTCTAGGGACAACAATTGAAAAATGTATGAGGGTGTATGAGTGTGCGAGTATGGGGAGTGTGATGGAATGTCCATCCACCATTTTTACAAACCAATCAATGTGCCGAATATCTCTCAGGTGCTCTTAAAAAAAGCGGAACATTGTCAAGGGTTGGTTCAAGGCAAGCTTAAGAACCAGAAATTCCCTCCTTCTTTGCCAAACTGGAAGCCACCATGCTTTGTCCACAGATTACACATTGTCACACCACTTTAGCTCCACCACTTGTGGAGCTCCTGTGGCTTAGTGGTTAGTGCCGAATATCAGCTTAGTGATCGAATGTTGGATCGAGCCAAACCTCTGTGTTGGTCTCAGTTGTCCGGTTCTTGAGCCAAATGGTTCTGCAGTATTCTAGAGCACTGCTGAAGACACCAGCAGTTGTGAACTGCCTGGCTCATTCACAGGAAGAGCAGACCACTTACTGGGTCCTGGGAATCATCTTATTCAGCTCCCATTAATAAGGCAAACCAACAGGTAGTGTGGTTCCTAGCTGAATAAGCAGCAGGAAAGCTTGACAAACAAGTGATATCAATGGCAAGGTATGTTGTTTTTGCTGGTCAGACTCCAGCAGTTACCCCAATGCACACTCTGGTGTCCGTGGCTCTTGCCAACCTGCGCTTATACCTTCCAGAATAAGGTAAACCAAAATATATTCCCGCAGCCAGAGAGTGCACATTCCATTCCAACAATCCATCTCTGGAATTTTCATGTGTAATGATAATAACAATCCTTGCATTTGATATAGTGCCTTATCAAGTCTTCAAAATGTCTCAAAGTGCTTCACACAGTGAAGCACATATTCACTGTTAAATGAATTGACTATATATTGTGGGCAAAGCGCAGCAATCAATTGTGCACAGCAATGTCCCACAAACAGTCGTGGATTGAGTGACCAAATTATAATTTCTTTTGAAGGAATTATTACCCCTGGAAAAGTGATCTGCCAATCAACTAACAATCGGGTTCCTACTTACTGCTAGGTAAACAGAGGCATCTGGGGTAAGGAAACTTGCCCAACATTTTGCCCTGCCGGAAATCAAACCTAAGTATTTTGCTTGCGTGACTAGTTCTCTAACCACTGAGTTCAACCCCTTCACCTCACACAATCTTTTCCAATCTTCAGGTCGCGCTTGAAAACCTTTCTCTTTGACCAGGGGGAGGTCACCTTCCCCTCCCCCTGGCTCGGTCTTGGGCTCCCCCATTGTGAAGCACACTGAGACATCGCCCGTTGTGGAGAGTGCTAGAAGCAAGTAGCTATAGGAATTCACAGGTGGGTGGAACGCATAGACTTTTCCATTTGATTTGGATACTCTTAAGCATGATGCTGGGTTTTCGCATGTGTCAAGCACCCGATCAACCCCCAAAAATAAATGAATGTTATTTACCAAACAATTATCCAAGATACATACTCTGTCAAACTTATTGTAAATCTTGAATGCCTCTCATAACTTTATGTATTTGGGACTTCCTTCCAACGTTAAAGGCGCTATCCAAATGTAATTTTGTTGTTATTTTGTTGTTGTTTTCTGAAAATGTAATTCCCCTGCCCTAAGTCTGCAAATGAAAATCATTTATGTATACAGTACTAGGAAACTTCTATATAATTGATACAGGGCTGAGACGTAACACATTTTTAATGGGTTGTTCCATATCAAGACCCAATGTCCCTGGCTCAGTTTCTGGAGCTGTGATATCTGTTTTGGTGAAACTGTCCTGTTCACATCCTTGTGTCTCAGTGGGGTATCACTGAAACAGTCGTTTAGCTGCTGCATTTGACACTGCAGTGGTACATTTGGCTATGCCAGGTGCTGTTTTAATTGTGTGGCATGCAGAAGCACATGTACATTCTGTTTATTATATTTCCAACCCAAATGATTTCATATTTAAAACCTGTTGCTGGCAGGTTGCTGTAGATGGAAAGTGGCACAGTCACAGTAAGTGTGTTTCACACATGTGCATATAGCACATGCAGCTGAGGGGGCAGTGAATCCATGGAGTTCATATTACATTGCCTTTGAATTATTTTCAGCCTAAAACCACCCTCAGAGTTGGCTCCACTTCATACAGGGTGTATACAGGGTGCTTTCTCAGCTCACTTATTTAGCATGTGGTAAGAAGACAAATAGGCAGAAATTTCACCTGGATCTAGACCTAGACTTATTCTATGAACATACCATTTTTTTTAAAAAGGAAGTTTTTAATTATAAAAAAAATGGAAATGTAAAAAAAAGGAATTTAAATTAACAAAAATAAATTGGTTATTTCAATCCATAGCTATTTGTGGGACACAGCTATGTACGATTGGCTCTCGGGGATGTCATCCACAGACACAGGGTACACTTCCACATGTATGCAGATGACTATTTTTCCACCTCATTTTGCGACCCCCAGTCTCCTGATGTTCTGGTCAGCCTGCCTGTCAGACATCAAGAGCTGGATGAGCGCAAATTTCCTTCAGCTATATGTTGACAAGATGGAAGCCAAACTCTTTGGCTTTTGTCAATGTCACGGTTCCCACCTCCTCCACCTACCCGGCCTGCCCCTAAATCTCTCTGAACCCGTGCGCAACCTAGGTGTCAGGTTCGACCCCCAACTGTCCTTCCTCCTGCATATCCGGTCCCTCACCAGCACCGCCTTCTTCCATCTCTGACGCATCACCCGTCTCCACCAATATCTCACCCCAAAAGCTGCTGAAACCCTAATCCATGCCATTGTCACCTCTTGGCTGGACTATTCAAATGCCCTCCTCACTGGTCTCCCTCCGCCACCATTCATAAAATCCAGTTCATGCAGAACTCCGCCGGAAATCCCTTTCTCGCTCCCTTCTCCTCGCCCCCTCCTTTCCTATTTTTGGGTCGCGGCTAAAGACCCCTCTCTTTCGGTTACCTTCTTCACCCTCCCCCTGGTTCGGCCCCAGGATCTTTCAATGGGAAGCGCTCTGAGACACCGTCGGGCGTGGAGGGCACTATATAAATCCAAGTTGTTGTTGCTGTTGTTGGCTGCCACGTTTCACCCACAAATATACAGTCATTTCACTTTACAGTATATTCTGTGAAACGCTTTGAGATGTCTAGAAGACTCAAAAAGTACTGTATCAAATGCAAGGATTATTATTATTATTTTATAGTGAACAGGATTGAAATCAGTGTTAAGATGGTTTTCTGTAGTTTTAAAATAACTTTAAAGGTTGTAATTATGTATTTGCCAAACGTTGGATGCTCTACACTGCTATATAAATAGAGCTAATCTCTAGACCCATGTGGAATTTCTTCCCACAGGAGTGACTGGGATAAAACAGTGAAAATTCATAACTTAATATACTATAAATGGAAATCATCCCCATTTTATCTAACTAGCAATGCAATTATTCATATCAGGTGATTATATCAAGTCATGTGTAATCGCCACCTTGTCTAATTATATGGGATCCATCGTATGTAAATTTGTTTGAATCTTGCCACAGGCTCCAACGTGAACTCAGTCCTTCAGTTAATTGAACTGTTTCTTATACAAGAATCACCGAGTGAAAGAGCTTTTGGAAAGGAATACCACATTTTCCTATACTTGCCGCTACAGGTTCTAAACCACAAACCACTAAACTTATGACTTCCTGCAGTCTCCTTGTTTCTATATGGGATAGAGATGCCAATATGTCCAAAAAGGCATCTACAACTTGAAATAATAATAACAAAATAATTACCTAAGCAGGATGCGTCCCTCCAGGGAGAAAGTGTGCATTCCATTCCAACAATCTTTGGGATTTCCATGTGTAGATGGGATGCATGGAAATCTCAGCTTGGTTTGGACACTCTTTAAGTGTAGTGATTGGTTTCTGCATGTTAGTCACCTGGCTGATCAATGCACACACATAAGAGCTGGAATCACTGAAGACAGCTTTCTAGCATTCGAAGTATTCACAGTGGCAGGTCCACAAGATCACAAGTTCGTAAGACCACTAACGAAGGTCCAGATCAAGAAAATCCTTTGGCCCATTTGATCTCATCATTCCCGAACACCCAACAAACCATCCTCTTATCACAACAGCTTGAAGCTGTCTTTACAGGTGTCCAGCATAAAGGCCCCAACCATCTTCCTGGTAACTGATTCCAATAATTAATTACCTTTTGAGTAAATACTTCCTAGCAGTTGTCTTGAAATTGCCCTCAACAATTTTGTTGTGTTCTGTACTGACATGCATCCCAAAATATTGTACTCGGTTTACTTGATCAATCCCATTTAAAATTTTATATACCATACAGTTCCCTCTAAGCTGATATTGTTTTTAGACCAAGGCACCCCATCTAATTGTTGCTCATAGCTATGGTGCTCATTCCATTTCTCATTTGTTGCCTTAAATTGGAATATCTGTCATTATTAGGCAAGTTATACACAACCTGGGGAAAAGCAAATGTAAAGACGTCACAAGATATCACAAGCCGAGGTCTGCCTATTAAGGCAGATGTTAAGAATCTCATGGCATTAGTCGAAAAGCAAAGAGAATTTCTCTCGGTGTCCTGGCAACAATCACCCAGATAAAATTAACCGTACCCTTCTTTACAAAAGAGTGAAAGTGCAACTATACACCCCTAAGGGCCATCCTTCATGTGTGTTTGATGCTTGCCATTTCAGTACCAGTTCAGAAACTACTAGCTTAAGTATCTTACAATGCTCTCCACTCTGTACATTGACTAGACTTGATTTTATATGGCAAAAAATTGTTACACAAAACAGATTATGTGTCTAAAATAAATTTCATAATGCTTGTGCAATAATTGGTGATGGTGCATGGGACACTTGATGGCAGGAAAGTGCAGCAAATCACTTAGTACTGGTAGCTTTCACTTTCAGAATAAAACCTATCTGAGAATTACAGCTGTTTTTGGATGAAGCGATGGGCTTTTAGGCGGTGTCATTAAATATGAGAAGAACACATTTTTAAAAAGCTCTTAACCTCAACCTAGCACCATTAATAAATACAGCAGTGTATACTGCCAATGATTTATGAATTCTCTACTGTCTGGGATTGAAGACTTTGCTGAAATAGTAACTTTGAAAGTGTTTCCAAAGTATATTAGTCATTTAAAGTAATTTGATAACTGTCCTAAATTAATTTCCACTGTTATTCAAACATATTTAAGTAAGACAAGATATACATCATTTATAGGCAGGCAGACAGGCAGGTAGGAAGATAGGAAGGAAGTAACAATACTGATTGACATTGAGAAAAGGTGCAGATATAGGATTGTAAGATTTTCCATGCTCTAGTAAATTGTGAAAAGACTTGAGATGAATCACTTCCTCCTTCTCCTGTATCACTACGTGATGTGATAAGGTCCAATATCAAATGCAAGGATTATTAATCTTATGTTTATCTGTCTAGTCAGCAATTAACAACAACAAACTTACATTTGTAGAGCACCTTTCATGTCAGGAAGACATTAACAAGAGTGGGATTCCAATGATGTGATACCTTTAGGGATGATTATCAAATTCAATGTTCCACTTTTCATCCCATTTGACCACATATATTCTATTTCCTCCATTCCTTGAAAGAAGGGAGAACACCCCACCCCTCCCATCCCAAAATACCACAGATACCACGGCTTGCACAGGAAAACCCTGCTCAGAAAAGATTCCCATGGGTTTCAGTACTATCCTGATTCAGTCCTCTCTGAAGGTACCCACTACACTAACCTCTCCCTTCACCCAGCAAACACCTGACTGCTTCAATATCCCCCATCTTGATCCATCCCTCAGCTATTCTGTCCCGTTCTGAGTACCAGAGCTTGTCCACCTTACTCTCCTTTCCTGCCTTCAAAATCAACCTATCTTTCCAACTATGTGTTCAGAAAGCACCTTTTGCGTCGGGAGGATGTCCTATTCTCCCCCTTCTCATCAACTTGGTTTCTAGTCAACTGTTTCAAATGCTATGAAAAGGATCATATAAATCCCGACATAAAAGGGTCTGCAACATATAAATATAAATTGTTGTTGCTATGGCTCATTCCTGTATTGGTGGTGAGGTAAATCAGCTCAGGTACAATGGGCTACATGTTGTCCAGAGTGGAAGCCTAATATCAGTATTAATTGATTTTATACAGTGGCCGGGGTTATAGACTTTGACTTAGATTTGCAAGGTTGAGAACAAGATTGAGCTTGAAAACATAGTTCTTAAAAGAAGAGTTTGAAAGCAGAATGAGTGGGCTTCAGATGAGGGGCCATGTCTGCCAGCTTTCCAGACATCTCACCAAAATGTTTACAATGTGATTGGATTTACAATGTAAATCCAGAGCTGGATTGCGAAAAAAAAACTATGGTTCAGTCAGAAGTATACTTTCATGTAGCTGAGGACAATTTTCTGTTTTATGAAATTAAGAGCATTTTCCTTGTGTTGGATCAGAAACCTAAATGAAGTATGTACTTTGTGGCCAGAAAACAAACATATAGTACTATGAATCTCTCTATCCTTAAAATTGTACTAAAAACCTACCTATCTGACCATTCCTTTGGTCACCTTCTTCATCTCCCTCCTTTGCATCTTGCTCAGTGTCTAATGCTGTTTATTTAAAGCACTTTAAATAAATTATTTAAAATGATTTAAATCACCAAGCTTTGTCTAGTTCTTCTATATTAAAAATGCCATTTAAGTGCTGGTAGATGTTGTTGCAATAAAATAGAAATTTAAATTTATATAGCACCTTTCAGATTGGGAGGATGTCCTCCCAATGTGCATAACAATAATGCAACAATTTGGATTGATATAGCGTCCGCCACGCCAGGCCGCTCGAGGGCTTCACAATAACGGATTTCGGGGCCGAGCCAGGGGGAGTGGGAGAAAGGTTTGGCATATGAGCTGGGGGTGGGAGTAGAGGAAGATGGGGAATTCTACAGTATGTATTTTGTATCATTCAAGAGCAGCCAGGGTTTGAATATGTTATAATAAAATGATAATAATCTTTGCATTTGATATTGTGCTTTTTAGGTCTACTCGACTTCTCACAGCACTTTACAACACTGACTGTATATGTTTGTGGGTGAAATGCAGCAACCAATTGTGCACAGCAGTGTCCCACGAACAGTCGTAGATCGAAGTAACCAATTTATTATTGTCATTTTTCTTGAGGGATTATTATTAGGCATGCAGAGTAAGGCAACTTGCCCACGATTTTCACCATACATCTATGTTTGAAGTCTAAATCCACTCCCCACTTTTGCTTTGGTTGCTTTGGTGACAGGTGTGTCAGAGATGAAAAAAAACCAAATAGTCCTTTTCAAGAATTGATAGAAATTGCGCACTGATGTGATGGTTGTTCAGTTCTAGCAGTTGAAGCTAAAAACTATATGAATGACCAACCTCATTTCCATCGAATGTTGCTCCCACAAGCTCTCTCAACTCCCACCCCACCACCTGCCCCCATCCAGAGCTTGGTAGACTGAATCAGTAACTATGATGAATTTCTATGCACCGAGGAAATGAACCGAGTAAATAGAGTGCTCTGTTTTTGTTTGATATTCACCACACGCCAAACATAACAAGCTGAGTACAAGTGGCACGGTATGACTGACATTTCACTCAACTTGCTTCGCAATGCTGTGATAAATAGCATAGGAGATACAAGAGACTTTCCTCCCCTGAGATTGGACATGTTGTGCAACTCTGCAGGAAACAGACATTCTTGCTTGAAAGTCATTCATATAGTCATACATGGCCCTTGCTAACACAAACAAGGTGCTTGCTTCTTCAGGTGCTGAGCCTGCCTCGAATATCACTCGGTGCAATACTGCAACTTACACCATCCTGACTGGTAGTTTCTTGTGATTAAAATGGATTAAGCAATTTTACGTATTTCTGACATGGATATCAACGCTGGGGTGAAAACGTCCTGTTTTGAGTGAAATTAGCTTCTGTCTTGTTCCTGGTGGGAATGGATACACACCACAAAATTTAAACACTAACTTAAAGGCTAATCACAAGGGTAATAGAAGGCCATTTGGCAGATTCAACCTCATCCTACAATAATTTCAACCTACCCTCTTATAGCATCAATGTCCTATGAAAATGCCCAGCATCTTGGCAACCGTCACCCCCCCACCTGGCAGCCCATTCCTGCTGTTGATTATATTCTATGTAAAGAAACACTTTCTGGTGTCTGTCCTAAAATTGACGCTCATTGTAACAAAAGCAACAACAATTTGCATTTATATGGCATCTTTCACGTCGGGAAGATGTCCCAAGGCTCTAACCTGTGATCTCTTGTTTACATAGATTACATAGACTGTACAGTGCAGTAACAGGTCATTTAGCCCAACCAGTCCGTACTGTTCATACAGTACTCTACCTCTCTAGTCTCTACCCACTCCTTATTTCCTCTTAAACTCCTCTATTCACTTCTTCTTATGTGTATATCAGGGTCTTTTGATATATTTGATATGTTCCTGGAGGAGCAGAGGGTGCCTGTCTGCAGACAGTCCCTGACCAACACCGCTCACATTGCCCATCTCCGTCAATATCACACCTCTAATGCTGCCGAAAAACCTTGTCCAGGCCTTTGTTACCGCTTGGCTGGACTACCATGTTGCTAAAAACTTTCCACCTTTCCCACATCATTGATCTGTCTGACCCTTCTGACCTTCCGATATGGGGATTAGGGTTGGTAAATGGAATTAGGTTATAAGATCACCCATGATCTTATTAAATGTCGGGGCAGGCTTCAAGGGCCGAATGGCCTACTCCTGCTCCTATTTCTTATGTTCTTACGTTGTTATGAACATAACAACAGTATAAACATAGTGGCTTACATTGGTTTTCCATTCCGTGGGCGTTAGGTTTCCTTTGATATGTAACCTAAGTGACCATTCTTCATTTATGCGTCTAGACAGTGAGTTTTGGCAGCCTACCAGACTGTGAAGGTCATCGTAATCAAGTGTGATCCTGTCTTCACCATGTCAATGCATGTGTGGTTTTCAGGATAAGGTCAGCGAACAGAAATCAGGAGTGGGAACCTCGCCTGATTATTTTACTCTTACTGCATATAAGTTTATTCATCACTTGTATTCAGTGGTGAATACAGCGACATTGAGGTCAATGGTAGCACAGAACCCCCATCAATAACAGTTAACACAGCGCAGAACAGAGATCAAACTTGAGACCTTCCTACTCTGAATGATTCAGTACAATGCCATGCAACCTATTTACCCCTTGTCTCTCTATCCTGACCAAACTTCATGCAATTTATCTCCATTCCAGCTTCCTTTCCTCCTCATATCTCCTCAGCCTGTATCCTGGCTCTGTCATTCTGCAATAGAAACAAATGAAATGCGTTGGGGTTGGTGCTGAATGCTTCTTCCTCTGAGGTTTCTATTAATTCATGCAAATTAGCTGCTGCGTCTCTCTGCTGGTGTCAATCTTCTTTGTTGACTCTGTCTACCACCATGCCCTCCAATTGCTCCAATCACTCAATCACAGGCAGCGCCCAAGCCATAGGCTCCAATCCCGAGCATTATCTATACGCTACCAAAAATGACCAATTGGCAATCAACTTCAGTGTTATGGAGAAATTGCTTGGCCAACTTAATTGAACCTGAGATTGTAGTGACATTATAATATTTATTATGGTTCTCATATTCGATATAGCACCTTTCACATCAGAGGGACATTTCTTCACAAGTTACACAGTAAGGTGGAGTGACTGTATTTCACAGGCAGACATTCTAATAATCCTTTAATTTAATATCACTTTACAGTATATTCTGTGAAGCACTTTGAGACATCCAGAAGACATGAAAAGCGCTATATTAAGCGCTCTGAGATGCCGTCCGGCGTGGAGGGCGCTATATAAATCAAAGTTCTTGTTCTTATATCAAATGCAGGGATTATTATTATTATAGTACCTTATCATTGAAACGTTTCAAAGCGTTTCACAGGATTTTTGTAGAGTATTGTGGCTGTGTATTTGTGATATATGCAGCAGCCAGTTTTTACACAATAATGTACTGCAAGCAGCCATAACATGAATAACCAATTTTATCTCATCTTAAGATTAATTGGCAACCAGGCTAAAACATGTGAAATTTCACTTGAGTCTAGACATACTCCGTTTACGTAATATGTTTGAGTGTCTAGAAATTGTCAAATTCTTAGCACAGTCTTAATATTGCGGCCAATTTTTCTAAAGTCCTTTTCAACAACAATGGAAAAGTGGAAAAGTAACACCAATTTCTGGATGCTTCAGTAGAGTAAAAATCTGGATCTGGGTAAATCTTAAAATTTTAAAAACATAATTTCAGTCTCTGCACATTTGAGATTGACCCCCCCTCAATGAGGACACTGATCAAATCATGTGAATTTCAAGGCTGCAAATCAAGGACAAACTCTTTCACTGAGGACGTGTGTGGCGATGGCTCATGCTTCACAGTGCCCAGGGCAATATTTTAATTAATTTGTTCAGTAGTGAATAAATATTAATAAGCTAATTTGAATGGATTTCCAGCACACCTTTGTGCCAGTGTTCTAAACGTATAGGGGGCAACTGGAAGGAAAAGGCTCTACAAGATGCAGTTTAAACAATGCAGCTGATTTGGGAAAATCGGAACAAGTCGAATTATCCGTATCCCCCACCTCTCCACAATGGGCTGATGAGTAAAGGCGGTGTCCTGCTTACCACACAAAGCACAGACCATAAATGCACACGTTTCAATTCCCAGTCTCTGCTAGTCGCTTAGCTTAGCTTCTGGCTGTTAACCTGTGACAGATCATGCTGGTACATTGAAGAGCTTGCTCACCACCTACCACTCTTGTACAGCTTGTAACCAAGTGCTAAACATGTGTGTCAGCCTGGTTCATTTGGTGATATTGTCACTTCTCAGTTGGATGGTTGTGGGTTCAAGCCCAACTAAATAGTCTGAGCTGACACGTCAGTAAATAATAATAATCTTTCCATGTGATACAGTGCCTTCCACATTCGGAAGAAGTCTCAAAGCATTTTAGAGGATGTAGTGACTCCATATTTTATGTAGGAAATAATAATGATCACTGCGATGATGAGTCCTGTTGACAGCCGGGTCTCCAAGTGGCGGCAGATGAGTAACTTTAAGCCAGGTATCTATGCTATATCAGAAACCGGACGGTCACCCCAAGGTATCGTGAGAGAGCTGTAGAGTCGTGGTATGATCTACAAATCAAGAGACAGCGCTATCAAATTATAACCATGAAAATTCTTCTTTGGTCTGATCTGATTCGATCTTCTTAAAAATGGAATTAGACTTTTTCTAAACGTATCTGGGAACTCCTTATGATGTTTTTTCTGTAAAAGTACTGGATATCTTTTTTCCTACCTTCTTGGAGTCATGTAGCTCATTAGTTAGAGCACTCGCCTTACAAGAGAGAGAACTGGGTTCGATTCCAGGCAGGACAAAACCTTCGGCAAGTTTCCTTACTCCACGCACCTACTAATAATCCCTCAAAAAATAAAAGAATAATAAGTTGGTTATTTCAATGCATGGTTGTTTGTGGGATGCTGCTGTGTGCAATTGGCTGCTGCGTTTCATCCACAATTATACAGGCAATTCACTTTACAATATATTCTGTAAAATTCTTTCAGACGTATAGAAGACATGATAAGGTGCTATATCAAATGCAAGGATTATTATTTATTATTTATTTTGTTTTATTTTGTTGGATGATCATAAAGGTTGGCCACCACTGGTATAGAATGTGTCCCTCCCTTTCACTGTAAGCTTGTAACATTGGGAGAGGAGAGAATTAGATTCATTTAAGTTGGCTCCTATGGCTAAATAATAATATTCCTTGCATTTGCACCTCATCACATCATTGAGATATCTCAAAGAGTTTCACAGAATATACTGTGAAGTGAATTGACTGTATTTCATGGGTGAAATACGACAATAATAATGCAATAGTAATGAATGATGTCCAGATTTAGAGTGAGGAAGGTGTTGTCCCATAAAGTTGCCAACACTATCTGAGGGAGGAAATCATTTGCATAGGAAAATAAATTGAAACCTCCACCACGTGAAATGCATTTGATTTAATTTAATTGGAAACAACCCCATTTCAAATTGAATTTAAACAGGAACACAGTGCAGTGAACGAATAATTTTCTGCAGGATCTGGAGCGATGACATTTGTAGTGTGATAGCATGGTTATCTCACTTAGAGAGAATAAAATTACTCCCATTCATATGGAATAAAAAGATCCATTAACTGGACAAATGCAGTGCATAAAAATTGCAGTCATTATAAAGAACGATTCCTACTCATGCCACACTTTCCGACACTTTGACTTGGCGCTGAAATCAGACGTAATATATTACTTGTATCTAAATGTCAGTCCTGGTGATCCAGTGATTAATTATCTGGTTGTGGTGTGGTGCTTAAAATAATCTAAATGCATGGTTAAATTAGTTAATCGAAAAAAATGTCTCTAATGTGAATTCGGTTCCACCAGAACATTGCTGTCACAGCTGTAATTGACAGCATAAGTGGGTCAACGGAGTGGCTGGCCCCATTAATTTATTTTCACAGACATGCTATACATATTCATGGTTTCCCACTGTTTGTCTGTCACCTTAAATAATCTTACCTTGTATTCTCGGCTCGCTGTGACTAAAGCTGTGATTCCAAAGAATCTCCTTTTTATATTAATTCAGGTGAAATATAGATGCACAGATCCTCGGTTAAGTGTACACTTACCAAGTGTACTTCAAAATTGTTTCAAAATGCGTATTACTGGCTGCTCTGATTCCTAGCACTCTGCACATTACTTGAAAGTCAAGAGCTTGACATTTATTTGATTCATAATCATTTGTATTTGATGTATGGACTGCTACCACCCTATTTTGAGCTATTCACTCTGATTAAGAAAATTAAGTGCCTAATGCGCTCAGATTAATCACCCAGACATCACGAAGAGTTAAACAATATACAAAACACCAAGCTCTCAATTTTTGCGGTAAAGATATGACTGTATCTTTGGCCATGCAAAGTGCAAAAGGAATGGTTTCTAGCGGCGTTTTCAGCCTCTTGGAAATAATATTGAATTTTAATGTGTTACATTATATTTCCACATTTGGAGCAGACACTCCTTATTAACAGCGCAATAATTAATAACAGCAATCCTTGCATTTGCATTTGATATTGCAATAATTATTAAATGATTAAGTGATTCTATAATTGAATATTAAGTGAAAATAATCATAAGACAGATGAATGCCCAGGTCCCAGCTGTCATTCCATACAATCACATTTATCATGCCAAATACAATACCTGCAGCAGTGACGGGATGGGGAAACCGAATGGGAAATGTAAAACGGATCACTGAGAGAAAAACAAAATACAGTATTTTTAAATCCTTCCTGGAAAACAGGTAGGATTCCTGGTAAGCGGCGCTTGAGGATTCACAGGAAATCTCGCAGCTTTCAGTACCCACACAGAGGAACACTAATGAACTCAGCCATGGTATATCTATCAAATGCACAGATTATTAACGGTTGGGATCAGGGAGGGTGGAAGGCAGGGAGGGTAGGAGGATGGTCGAAGGCACAGTCGAAGAGGAAGTGTGGGAGGCCGTCCCAAGGCACTGGGTAGCAGCTAAAGCTATAGGTTGATTGAAAGGTGCTCTATAAATGTAATTTTGTTGTTGTCCAAGATACCTGCTATGCACCAAGCATGTGACATTATTGCATTACATACAAGATGGGGAACATGTGTACTCAGTAAAACACCTTATACGATTACCGTGATGGCTTAGCTCAGTGAATAAATATGCAATACGCAGTGAGGTTCACTGATATCGGCAGCGGCTCAGTCTATGGCACATCTGGGTAATTCCTAATTGGTACATTTCAAATTCCTCAAGTTAAACTGTATGTTATGCTTAAGTTTTGCGAGACAATTCAAATAGGGTTACTGAAGGATGAGAGCTAAAGAGAAATCTCAGCCCATATCAGTCCTTCGATCATCACTGACAAAGACTGATGGATAATAATCAGGATTAGGAACTCTGACTGGATTCTGTCTAGCTCAGGGACACTGACACAATTTGTTAGTGTCTCAACTGCTGACCTGGCAGAAATCAGGTAACTCAGCATGTTCTGGGAAACAAACGTAGGACTTCTGGTATATGTGTGACTCTCTCTGGCTTCAGGAATGAAGACACTTGTTTGTTCTTCATTACTAAAAATTAAATAATTTATAAAGATTCTTACAAGAGTTGTGGAGTTGTGTTGGCTTATTGATATTGCTAGTGTTGTGTAGTGGAACCTGAACTCTGAGTGTATAAAACATACAACAACAACAACAACAAATTACATTTATAGAGCGCCTTTCACGTCGGGAGGACGTCCCAAGGCGCTGCACAGGAGGCGTGTGACCCGAGCTGAGAGGGGAGTGTTTGGGAAGGGGTGAAACACGAAGGGGAGGTAAAAGAGTTCGGGGTGGAACAAAAGGCACGATCGAAGAGGAAAGTCTTCAAACCGGCCTTGAAAGAGGAAAGGGAAGAAACGAAACGGAGGGATTGAGGGATGGCATTCCATAGTGTGGGAGCGGAGAAACTGAAGGCCCGGCCTCCGATGGTGGGGCGGTTCGGGCAGGGGGCTTGGAGCAGGCCAAGTCCTGTTGAACGGAGGGTCCGGGTGGGCGTGTAGGGGGAGAGTAGATCGGTTAAATAGGGCGGGGCAAAGCCATGTAAGGCCTTGTAGGTGAGGACGAGGATCTTGAACTCGATCCTCTGGAGGATGGGGAGCCAGTGGAGACGGGCGAGGGTGGGGGTTATGTGGTCGCGGAGGCGGGTGCGGGATAGTACACGGGCTGCAGAGTTTTGGATGAACTGCAGCCTGTGAATGGAGGAACTGGGGAGGCCGACGAGGACAGAGTTTCCGTAGTCCAGCCGTGAGGTGATGTATGCATGCACGAGTGTTTCGGCAGCGCGGGGGGTAAGATAGTTGCGGAGCCTGGCAATGTTGCGCAGGTGGAAATAATCGGTGCCGGTCAAGGCGCGGATGTTGGGGAGGAAGGAAAGTTTTTGATCGAACATGATGCCGAGGTTCCTGATTGGCTTTGTGAGGTGGAGTGTGCAGCCTTGGATATTGAGGCTGGCAGCGCCCGATGTGCGGAGGCGCTGGCTTGAGCCAATCAGGAGGGCCTCGGTCTTACTCACGTTCAATTGCAAAAAGTTGTCCCTCGTCCAGGACTCGATGTCGGACAGACATGCTGTCAGAACATCGATCGTCTGGGGGTTGAGGGATGAGGCAGAAAGGTACAACTGGGTGTCGTCCGCATACATGTGGAAATTTACCCAATGTTTGCGGTTGACGTCGCCCAGAGGGAGCGTGTAAAGGGTGAAAAGGAGGGGGCCTAAAACAGAGCCCTGAGGAACGCCGTGAGAAACTACGCGGGGGTTTGAAGAAAAACCGTTGGAAGAAACAAAATGTAAACAGCACTTAACAGCACTGTATATCCTGTGAAGCAAACAAACAACAACAACTAAATTAAATTTTTAGAGTGCCTTTCACGTTGGGAGGACCCTCCTGATGTGAAAAGCACCTTATTGAATGCAAGGATTATTATTATTTATCATTATTAACTTAATTGAAAAAGAATGCTCCAGGAATAGGAATATCGGACCATAGGAACAAGAGTAGGCCATTCAACCTTCGAGCCTGTCACAAAATTTGATTAGAGCGTCTCTATTTGCTAAATACATAATAATAATTATTATAATCCTTGCATTTGATATAGTGCCTTATCACATTCTCGAGATGTCTCAAAGTGCTTCACGAAATACAATATATTGTAAAGTGAAATAGCTGTACAGTATATGTGGTTTGCAAAATACATAGCAATGTCCCACAAACAGTCAAGTGATTAAATTATTATTATTTTCACTATGACTAATAAATATCTGCTTGTCATGCTATAAACTACAGCCAAAAGGTTTATGAAGATTCCAACGTGATTTGCATTCCAGAGCCACTACCATCCCAATTTATGGACAATCAGCCCTTATACATTTTAATTAATGCTTGTTTATTTACAATGAATTATGTTTAGGATAACTTACACAATCTAAAGACAATTTTGTCTGTATCTACTGATGATAAAAGATACATTAGGATTAAGGCACCTCTAGAATTTTTGGCAGAATTGATGACATTGTGATCTGTTCACTTGTGTATTAATATTGAGAAAATAATTCACTTCACGAACATTATTTTCTGTTCGTGGAATATCTCTGTGTGCAAATTAGAATAAAATACATAGTCACTACACTTCAGAGTACATTCTGTGAAGCGTTTTGAGATGTCCTCCTGCCGAGAAAGATGCTGTGTCAAATGGTATAAGTACATAGAATTTTGCAATTGCTTGGAACACTGTATCTTTAAGGTCCTTATTGAATTTTGGAATGAGGTCTCGGTTTTGAATTGTTGGGATCTGACTACTTTATGTCAAACTTGACCATTGTTAGCTTCTCTCGCTACATTGGATCATGATCAATGTTCAGATCCCGTCTTGTGACACTTTTAATTGTCCCTTTGGGTTGGCAAAGCCCAATTATCAAACAGAAGAGCCAGGAATTAGCCTTCCTAGTGATTTAATTCTAACAGATTTGATCAAACAGAGACCTTTACTGAACTGACAGGCAGACACAGCTGATGGAGCTTGTGCAGACAAAGAGGGTGCCAGAGCCCTTATTAACATATTGTTCCATGCATTATGTCCTTTTCATGAAAGATACCAAATTCTTCATTTACAGTCAGAAAGTTTCAATGCCATTTGACAGTGTGTCAATGACACTCTGAAAAGTCTCATGCATATGGATAGATCATTTTTTTATTTATCGGATATATACTTTTTGATTATTCCCATCCTTCCCTCCCACACTCCTGAGCAAACATAATTTTCTGACTCGATTGCCAGTTAGTTACCACACTCAGTGGGGCGGGGGGGGGGGGGGTGATGTTTGGATTTGCATTATTTCAAGCCCCATTGAATTACGCACATTTTACCCCCTATAAAAAATGATTTTGTCGGTATACTGAGCAGTACTGTAGCTGAATGGGGAACAAGTATTACAGAAAAGGGACACAGACATGGAAGCATATAAAAAAAGTGATGTTGATTGAATGGGAGTTGTGTGCAGATGATTGTGTGTTGTACAACTCTGAGATTGAAACCTTTCATGATGTCAGGCCTGTTCACTATTGACATTACATCTCAAGAGTAGGAGATGAAGAGGAGTAAACTTGTTTGACTCACCCTTTGATTTGTCTGTCATTTACTCTCTAAAGGAATCACCTCACTTCCATTTGAATTATATTGTTTAGGCAATTACTCCAATGCAGTGTTTGTGGTGTGCTGCAATGTTGAAGTTGACATCCTTTGGATGAGACTTTAAACCAATACTTATGTCTGCCTGTTCAGGTGGATAATACTGTACCACAGTACTAATAATAAGAAGAGGAAGAAGTAAAAGAAGAATCCTTGCATTTGGTATAGTGCTGTGAAGCGCTCTGAGACGCCGTCCGGCATGGAGGGCGCTATATAAATCAAAGTTGTTGTTGTTATTGTTGTTGCTTTTCCTGTCTGCTAGATGTCCCCACATCCGTGCCTTGACCGGCACCGCTTATTTCCACATGCGCAACATTGCCAGGCTCCGCAACTATCTTACTCCCCGCGCTGCCGAAACACTCGTGCATGCATACATCACCTCACGGCTGGACTACGGAAATTCTCTCCTCATCGGCCTCCCCAGTTCCTCCATTCACAGGCTGCAGGCCATCCAAAACTCTGCAGCCCGTGTACTATCCCGCACCCGCCTCCGCGACCACATAACCCCCACCCTCGCCCGTCTCCACTGGCTCCCCATCCTCCAGAGGATCGAGTTCAAGATCCTCGTCCTCACCTACAAGGCCTTACACGGCCTTGTCCCACCGTACTTATCCGATCTACTCTCCCCCTACACGCCCACCCGGACCCTCCGTTCATCAGGACTTGGCCTGCTCCAAGACCCCCGCCCGATCCGCCCCACCATCGGAGGCCGGGCTTTCAGTTTCTCCGCTCCCACCCTTTGGAATGCAATCCCTCAATCCCTCCGTTTCGTCTCTTCCCTTTCCTCTTTCAAGGCCGGTTTGAAGACTCTCCTCTTCGATCGTGCCTTCTGTTCCACCCCAAACTCTTTTACCTCCCCTTCGTGTTTCACCCCTTCCCAAACATTCCCCTCCCAGCTCGGGTCACACACCTCCTGTGCAGCGCCTTGGGATGTCCTCCTGACGTGAAAGGCGCTCTATAAATGTAATTTGTTGTTGTTGTTGTCTCAAAGCGCTTCACAGAATATAATGTAAATTGCTGAATTTACTTTTTTTGTGTTGGCGAAATGTGGTAACCAGTTGCTCACAGCAGTATCCCATAAACATTCGTGGATTGAAATGACCAATTTATTATTGGATTTGTTTGGAGAGATTATTATCAGGCATGTGGAGTAAGGAAACTTGCCCACGTTTTCCCTCTGCCTGGAATTCAACCCAGGTCTCTCGCTTGTAAGGCTCTAACCACTGTGCTACAGTTAAAGATTCCACTTGTTGAAAAGTGACCAAGCCAACAATTCCCCACATAAAGGTTGCCATATACTTCATGGCTATTTGTGGGACATTGATGTGCGCAGATTAGCTTCCACGCTACATATACAAAATACATAGGCACTGCACTTTACAGTATATCTTGTGAAACTCTTTGACACATCCTACCGATATGAAGGACACTATTAAATGCAAGGATTATTATTATTATGATAATTATTGTTATATTTATTCAGTTGAATACCTATCTTACGGTGTTCTTACCTCTTTGCCTCCTCATCCTCTTGGATCTCTCCACTACATCGACACAGTCTATCACTCCATCTTCCTCCACTGCCTGTCCTCCATCATCCACCTCAGTGGGACCGCACTCGCTGGGTGGGACTCCTAGTTTACAAGCTGCCAGCACTACATTTCTGCAAATGGTTTTTCTTCTCACTTCCACTCGGATACCTGTGGGGTACCCCAAGGATCCTTCCTTCGGCCGCTTCTCTTCCTTATCTATATACTCCCTCTCAGTGATGTTATCTACAGACACGGGGTTAACTTCCACATGTATGCGGATGACACTCAACTCTACTTTTCCACCTCCAGTTGCGACCTCCAACAACAACAACAACAACAAGTTACATTTATAGAGCGCCTTTCACGTCGGGAGGATGTCCCAAGGCGCTGCACAGGAGGCGTGTGACCCGAGCTGAGAGGGGAGTGTTTGGGAAGGGGTGAAACACGAAGGGGAGGTAAAAAAGTTTGGGGTGGAACAAAAGGCACGATCGAAGAGGAAAGTCTTCAAACCGGCCTTGAAAGAGGAAAGGGAAGAAACGAAATGGAGGGATTGAGGGATGGCATTCCATAGGGTGGGAGCGGAGAAATTGAAAGCCCGACCTCCGATGGTGGGGCGGTTCGGGCGGGGGGCTTGGAGCAGGCCACGTCCTGTTGAACGGAGGGTCCGGGTGGGCGTGTAGGGGGAGAATAGATCGGTTAAATAGGGCGGGGCAAGGCCGTGTAAGGCCTTGTAGGTGAGGACGAGGATCTTGAACTCGATCCTCTGGAAGATGGGGAGCCAGTGGAGACGGGCGAGGGTGGGGCTTATGTGGTCGCGAAGGCGGGTGCGGGATAGTACATGGGCTGCAGAGTTTTGGATGACCTGCAGCCTGTGAATGGAGGAACTGGGGAGGCCGACGAGGAGAGAGTTTCCGTAGTCCAGCCGTGAGGTGATGTATGTGTGCACGAGTGTTTCGGCAGCGCGGGGGGTGAGATAGTTGAGGAGCCTGGCAATGTGATGTTCCATCAGCTTGTGTGTCGGACATCAAGAGCTGGATGAGTGCAAATTTCCTGCAGTTAAGCATCAACAAGATGGAAGCCACACTCTTTGGATCTCATCAATATCTTCTGTCCCCTGGTTCCAACCTCCTCAACCTATCCATATGTCCTTAAAACTCTCTGAACTCATGCGCAACTTAGGCGCCTGGTTCAATCTGCAGTTAACCTTGCTCCCTCACATCCGGTCCATGACCAGCACCACTTTCTTCCAACTATGTCACATTGTCTGCCTCCGTCAACACCTCACACCAAAACCTGCTGAAACCCTTGTGAATGCCATTGTCACCTTTTGGCTGGACTACTCCAATGCCCTCCTCACCAGTCTCCCCTCCTCCACCACTCACAAGATTCAGCTCATCCAAAACTCCACTGCCCGGATTCTCACCCAGACCAAACTTTGTATCCTGATTGCAACAATAAAATTACATTTGTATAGAACCTTTCTTCAGTAGGACGTCTCAAGGCACTGGACAGCCAAGCTGAGGGTTGGGATTGGGGAGGATGGAGAGAAAGGAAGGGATTTGGAGTGACTGATGGGACAGTCGAAGAGGAGGGTCTTGAGCCTGGACTTGAAGGAGGCGGAGGGGTGGGTGGGGTGGGTGAGGCATGGAATTCCAGAAGTTTGGGCCAGATGGGCTGAACGCTCGCCCACCAATGTGGGGTGGGTGGGTCGGTGGACATGGACCAGGCCAGAGTCCGCTGAGTGGGGGGAGCAGGAAGGTTGTTAGGTGGTTAGGAGATTGCAGATGTAGGGTGGAGCAAGGCCATAGAGGGTTTTGAATGTGAGGACCAGGATCTTGAGTTAAATCAGGTGTGTGATGCAGAGCCAATAGAGTCGGGTGAGAATGGGGGAGATGGGTTCATGGAGCTTGGAGAAGTAGAGTACATGTGCCGCAGAGTTCTGGATGATCTGCAGCCTATGGAGGGAGGAATTGGGAAGGCTGACCAGCAGGCTGTTAGCATAATCAAGCCTGGATGTGATGAAGGAATGAATGAGAGTTTCAGCAGCCTGAGGGTTGAGGTAGTGGCGGAGTCGAGCAATATTGCGGAGGTGAAGGAAGATAGAGCGGGTCATAGCTTGGATGTAGGAGAGGAAAGACAGTTGAGGATCGAGGAAGACACCAATTTTCCTGACTGGCTTGATAAGATTGAGATGTGACAATGGGGGTTGATGCTGCCAGTGGCTGAATTGTGAAGGCACTGGCGCGATCCAATCAGAAAGGTCTCAGTCTTGTTGACAATTATTCTCCTTGCCAAAACTCCACTGGCTCAACTTCGAAACATAATTAAGCACTCTGGGATGCCATCTGACATGGAGGGCGCTATATAAATCCAATTTGTTGTTGTTGTATTATGAGGTGTTAACTTGAATTATTCTTGTTTCAGTAATCTTATGTTTATGAAACTAGAGTGCCAAAGAATGGTATGAATGATTTCCACTGAATTCTGCTAAGTAACCTACTTTGCTTGAATATTTCTTATTCTATATTATTGCAGTGAGTCACTATGCAGAGAGAAAGTCAAGTGAGTATTCTTTGCCTACAAAATATGTAGTCAATTCACTTTACAAAATATTCTATGATGCATTTTGAAATGGCTCAACAATGTGATAAGGGGCCATATCAAATGCAATGAATATTATTATTATCTTGATCACACCATTACTTATCCTGTATATCAGCTATTAATTACTGGCAACAATTTGAAAATTAGTTAGGATTTTCCCTCTGCGATGGTAACCCAACTGCACCAGACACTAAACTAATCTATGAGAGAAACAGGAATAATCAAAATAGGATTCTGGTAAACACTTTAACTGAAGTTACTGAGCAATCTGCAAATATTACTATTTCAGATTACAGTATGTTAAATGTCTATGATTCCAGGTTGTAACTCCTCAAGGTGCACTGTATTGTATTCAGTCAGCCCTCACGTTAACTCATCTTGCAATGTTTGACCAGTTTCTTATTGGTGAATGTTTAATACGCGATTTGAGCTGATATACTGAACTCAAATGGGTCACGATGGAGATTATTCAAATGATGCTATTCACTCTGGTATAAACTCTCCTGGGTTAAACAAAGGGTTTTTGTCTGGGGAAAGTGGCATTTGTTTGGTTCACTGTTCAGATGGCAGTGAAATACTCTTTGCTTACAGACATGCACAAGTCAGTATCCTAACTCAGTAGCCCCAGTCTGTGAGGATGAGTGTGAGTTTTTTTTTGTGTGTGTGTGTGTATGAGGGATGGTGGAGTAGCCAAAATGGGTGGCTGGGGGAAAGACAACCAATAGCGTGGTCAAAAATGTACATTATGGGATTGTCATTGAATAAGGGGAAGAAGCAATCCACTTTTTTATTTATGGACAGATTTACACACTTGGGATTGCAGCCAAGTAAACTGCAGTTGGATTTTTGAAACTATGAAATGCAAGGATTTGCAGTAATTACATAGATAATTGATAAGTTTCAACAATGGAACAAAACTTTAGCGTAATTATACATCCTTACCATTGCTTTAACCAAAAATGATTATGCAGCTATAAATAAATAGTACCTCATTACAATTAAATGTCGATGCTACTTTCTTGCGCTCAGAAATGTTCAAGCCTCTACCTCAATTGAAACCAGTACAGCAATTATAAGCAAAGTGCTTGAATATTAAATATCATGAAATATTAGTGCAGTTGAAATTGTTTTATATCTTTACTGCTTTAGCATGTTTGAAACTCTGTGAATGAACTATTCAGTAAGGTTTGTGTGGCTAGAAAATTTTACATTTGCGCTTCTAATATATAAATACCTTCATACCCTTGCAACTCCCTCTCTAATCTCCTCATACATTACTCCTCTGCCCTACCCACATACACAGTCAGCTAACACAGGCCTCCGACTTGTTCCCCAACTCCTCCCTACCACCATCAGTGGTCAAACCTTCAGTCATTTGAGCTCCCCAAATTTCCTACCTTCGAGACACCGTCCGGCATGGAGGGTGCTATATAAATCAAAGTTGTTGTTGTTGTTACATCTATCTATCTGCCCATCCTTTCTGTCTGTGTTCAATTGAAACCTTCACACCTATCTCTTCAATCCTCAACCATGCTTGAGTTATATCTGAATATAATTTGTTGTAATTTACAATGAAATACAGGTAACTTTGCTGTCATGGAACGTTTATGTGACACAAATTCCTTTACATCTGTTTACAATTTTGCTGAGCCAAATTGACTGCCCCATTTCACCCACAAATTACACAGTAAATCCACTTTACAATATGTTCTGTGAAGCACTTTGAGACACCTCAATGATGTGATAAGGCACTATATCAAATGCAAGGATTTATTATTACAATATCCTGTTTGATGGTTATCCTATTAATGTCAATATGTTTAGTTTCAAAGCATTGATCTATTTTTTAAATTGTTTTTGTGGTCATTGGAGATATGAAACTTGGTGGGACTTAGTCTTCTCCAATTCGTGGGTATTTTGTAACAAACACCTTCTCAGGTACAAGTATTAAAGAAGGAGCAGGATGGTCACTGGGAGCAGGAAATCCTCCCACTCAGCTCCAGTTAACCCTGTAAGCCCTAAAGAGTATGGCAGTCCTAGCTGGACAAGCAACAACTACAACAACATGCATCCCTTCATGCGTAGTAGTGTCCCCAGAGTGCTTTGATATTTAAGCAGCAGGGAGCTCAATACAACATTCTGATTTGTGTTTTCTCCTTGCCCATTCTTTTAAATCGCATTTAAGGTTAGTCAGTGATGAGAGCAAAAATAGTTTTTCCACACAAAGCATCATGTTATGTATTGTGCATTTCTTCTGAAACCATAGAGGTGAACAAAACATCACAATGTCTCAAATAAATACTGCATGAACCTTCAGACATGTGTACAAACCCTTGGGAGTGAAACAAATGAAATGCCCTTCAATCTGTCTCTACAAATCCTCCCTGTAATTGACAGCTCCATGCTTCATTATAAACGAATCAGCCACCAATCAGCTTCCCAGATACAATCTGAGACCAGGTATTGGTATCTGGCTGAGGAAGGCCTGCTGGGAAAGAGGGTGTGCTGGGAAAGAGCGGCTGCATGCTGGGATTGGAGTGGGGGATGTGTCAGGATAGGAAGGTAACATGTGGTGTGAACACTGTGAAGGTTTAAAAACAAAAAGTTAAAAGTGCCTTTCTCGTCAGGGGGATTTCCCAAAGGGCTTCACATTATAGATTGTAAAGTGCAGTGACTATTTTGTAGACAAATGTTGTAGGAATACCTTACAACCAGCCATGAAATGTATGACTAATTTTATTTTGGGGAATTATTCATTGGGTTACTCATCCAAAGGATCTTCAACAATGCAGCACACCCCCAGTACTACAACAACAACATTACATTTATAGAGCGTCTTTCATGTCGGGAGGACTTCCCAAGTACTACACTGAAATGTGCATCTAGACCAGGGGTCTTCAACCAGCTGGTTGTCGCAAAATTGTGCTTTTGCGCACAATCAAAAACATAAGAGGAAGAATCTATAGAAATGGATAGTTGTTTGGAAAGCCAAATGCAGGGATTACCTCATACATCTCAAAATAAATATATAAACTTTATTGTTTAAACTGTGATAAATATTGTTCCATTCTCTTGTTTTTATTGATGACACCTTGTGGCCATTGAACGGTTGGAGACCGCACCCCCCCCACACACTCCCCGCCCCCCCCACTCCTCACCCCCACCACCACCACCCTGCTAGTCCAGACTATATAAGTTTAAAGTCCCAATGTGAGTCTTGAACCTGTAACTCAGAAGTGAGCGTGCTACCTACTGAGCTGATTGATAACCCTGGACTGTGAGTTCTATTCTTTATGTGAGAATTATAGGAGGAATCAATACCTGTAAGTAGAGAGCAAATGGACAGTTTGTACCCATACCCAACATATTCACGCAATCATGTTTAGTCCTTTGATGTGGCCTTCACTTTAAAGTTGCACCCAATTTTTAATCTAAATGAACAACGTTTATCACCCACAAATATACAGTACATTCTGTGAAGCACTTTGCGACATCTAGAAAACGTGAAAAAGTGCTATATGAAATGCAAGGATTATTATTATATTATTAACATTTAGATTAAAGAAGCACATCAATGGTAACCTGACAATCCCAGAGTGCAGATCATTGGCCATTTTCTGAATCACAGAGTATGGGTTAATAACAACATTATGTTGTAAAAAGGTCAGCCTGTACTTTAATGGTTGCCAGAAGGCATCCCTGTTTACATGACACAGATTCTTTATTCAAGAATTCTTCTAAGAAATATTGCAAATTGGACGCAAATACTCCTTGCTTCTGTACAGAACAGTGAAGGGAGTTTCTCCCAATGTTTTTCCCAACAACCCCCTAACTAAAATTAGCCAATAATAATAATAATCCTTGTGTTTGATATAGCACACTACCCATGTTGTTGAGACATCTCAAAGCACTTTGCAAAATATATTGTAAAGTGAATTGTCTGTATCTTCAGGGCAAAACACAGCAGTCAATTGTGCACAGCAATGTCCCACAAACAGTTGTGGATTGAGTGACCAGCATTTATTGTTAGGGTATTACCTCCAGAAAGTAAACTGACAATTAATTGACTGACAACTGGGTTTCTACTTACTGCTAGGTAAACAAGAGGCATGGGATGGAAGGAAACTTGCCTAAGGTTTCACCCCACCTTGTGATCAACCCATGTCCTTTCCCTTGAGAGGCCAGCACAGTAATCATTACACCAAGGGACTCCACAAACAGGCATCAAGCTAATCACATGCATTAAGCTGTGCCACTTCATAGCTGTTTGTGGGACATTGCCTTGTGCAAATTAGCCTACAAAATACAGTCACTGAAGTACACATTATTAGTCAATCCTGTGAAGTGATTTTTTTAGATGCTTTGCTGAAGTGAAATGAACTATATAAAATGCAAGGATTATCTATTTTTATTGTTAGAATTTTTATTGTCAACAAAAAGGAAGAAGTGAGTTTAGTAATTCTACTGCTATTTTAATTATCTGCTGCCTCACACAAGTGATCATTCTACAGATACGAGCCCAGACAGCGAGTGAGCGAGTGCCAGCAGGTTACGGTATTTAACTTGGGGGATGCAGAGGAACATCACAGCCAAGCTATGATCCTGTCCTCACTCAATATCCACAAACATACTTTTCAACAGCGGTCAGTGGATAGTGATCAGTAACAGGAACTATGCTTGATTCTTTCCTTTCCTGGCCCAGAGGCACTAAAGGCTATTCTGTAGCTCCTATCCTGGCCGAGATCTGTTAACCCATCGCAAACCAAGGGTCAAACCTGGGATGTTCCATGTCTGTACAATTTGGTGTCATATCAGATCCCGGAGCCATTGAGCAGCCCATTGCAGGCTTACAGAGAACAGTGTATATATAGAACAAACTTTATTAAAGGATCTCATCAAGGAAATCTTGCTGCCCCGTCTCTCGAGATCTGACTGTTACTAATTTACTAGGGTATTATTAAAAAGCTTCCAGCAGAAAGTAGCCTACGTGTACTCATTTGTCAATTGAAGTGTCTAGTAGTGAAGCATGCTTTTTCATAAAGGCACTCTAATTACCCCAAGGATGTAGAGGTAACAAAATTGTTACTATGTTACGTTTAGGATCATTGTGTTAAAATTTTAAGGATGCGCAAAATTTTGGAATAGAGTAGTTTACAATTCAACCACAAGTTAAGGAAATCTATTTTCCTCAGTATACATTTAAAAAATCGCAGAAAACGAATCTTAGCCTTTAAGACCATTTAGCCTTCTGGATTTAAGGTCATGCCTGAATCCATCTTAATTGGGAAGCTGATAGTTTCTTTAGGAACTTTAAGAAATTTCCACAATTCTGTAGGATCTAACCATTGAAATAAGTGGCCAAGATCACGAGGATTTCAGGCACTGCAGTGCTTAAAATGAACAGGTAAGACCTTCCGCACCTTTCTTTTGCTTACTGACGAGGAATGAAGTCAAGGAGACAGGAGCCTTTGCAATTGTTCTCACCTCCTTAGCTCTCCTCCTTTTGCAGGATGGCAGTGATTTTCTGCATGCCAGTGAATTTGCTGACCTTGCTAAACCACCTCAATATAAGGTCAGACATGCAAGCTTGGCAAAGGTACGGACGATCAGAGAATCAGAGATACATTATAATAATAAATAATAATAAATTATTATTATTAGTGGCAGTCCTGTACCTCAGTAGTTAGAGCACTCGCCTCACAAGCAAAATACCTGGGTTCAATTCCTGGCAGAGCAAAACCATGGGCAAGTTTCCTTGCTCTACATGCCTAATAATAATCCCTAAAAAAAAAATTTGGTCACTTAATCCATGACAATTTGTGGGATATTGCTGGGTGCAATTGACTGCCGTGTTTTGCCCACAAATATACAGTCAATTCACTTTACAGTATATTCTGTGCTTCGAGACCTCTAGGAGACATGAAAAGTGCTACATCAAATGCAAGGATTAGTATTATAATAGGAGGAGGATGACCCAAACCAGCATATGAAGGAAACTTGCCCAACATTTTGCCCTGCCAGGAATAAAACCCAGGTCTCTTGCTTGTGAGGCAAGTATTCTAACCACTAAGCTACAGGTTCCAGATGCAGAAAACAAAGGCACCAACCAAAGTGCTTCATCTAACACAGTCTCATAGCATCACAAGCTTTCATCAATTCGCTACTTGTTTGTTTCTTGTCACTGCTGTAGGAAAGAATCTTTGGTTAATACGAAAGTAAAGAAGGATTCAGTACCTGCTTGAAGGCCGAATGACAAGAGGGTGGAGTTAAAGCAGCTTCTTTTAAAGAAACTGGACCCAACTGGTTCTCGGCAGTTTTTGCTGTTGGGTTTGGGATTGCAAGAGGATGTATTTTGACAAATGAAGCACTGTTCAAAGGGTGTTGGAAAGAGCAGTCTGACTGAGTGGCTCAGGCATAAGGCAATGCAAAAAATGTAGAGTAAGATTTTGTAATCTGTCACTTAACTGAGAGCTTCATGTTATCTTGTGTGTGTTAAATTCCCTGTCTTATCACAAGGCATAGCTTGTCTATCACGTATCAGTAACATGACTTAAAATATAGATTTCTGCTGCTGGATATAATTTAGAAGCAGATAATGCACGCCATCTTGCAGCTCACTGAATAAACTTGAGAGGCTGTAGCCTTGCCATCATTAAAGGGCTGCACAAAGCTGTCAGCACTGGGTGATATTAAGAGTGGGATTTAGGATTAAATAAGAGTGGAACTGATTTAAACAGCATTTGAAGCAGTGTTCAATTTTCAGAGTGAGATACATTGAAAGGTCATAATTTGAAACCTCTTTCCTACTGAGTGAAACCTGTCAGGCCTGTGAAAGTACAGTACAATGTTTTGATTCCACCAGTAATAATAGCATCTAGAAGTTATTTCCACCTGGTTTACAACATTCACCTGTGATACTTTTAAGGGACCAGGACAAATTTCACACCAGGGCTTGGCATTCCAGTGTGAGCATTAAACGCCACAATAATAATCCTCGCATTTGATATAGCGCCTTATCAAGTCATTTACATGTCTCAATGCGTATTATAATATTCTGTAAAGTGGATTGACTGTGGATTGTTGGGGCAAAACATGCTGCCCTCGCTGAAACTAATAAAATAGGAATTGTAATTATTCCCTTTCTGCACCTCTAACTATATTAACATGTTAACGAATAGATTATAAAAAATGAGTGCCATGGTAGATATGGAACAGATTACAACAACAACAAACTTGCATTTATGTAGTGCCCTTCACACTGAGTAGCAATCTGGAGCACTTGTAGTTCTAATTATTGACGTTGTAATAATGATATTGTTTGTAATATAAGTTTTTGAAAACATATTTCTAAGTACAGTAACTTTTTTAATTTTGTGTTCTTACAAGAATATAAAGTATAGGGAGTGGGTGGTCTATTACAAACCCACTGTGAATATATTACAGACCCACAGCGAATGTACCAAAAACCCACATTAAGTGTACAACATACACAGTACGTGTGCACTGTGTTACACACCCATGGTGTGTGCACAGTGTGTTAGAGCCACAGCGAGTGCACAGTGTGTTAGAGAGCCACATTGATTGTGCAGTGTGTGACACACAGCAACCAGACAATGCATCACAGAACACTCTCAAGCAGATGGCATAGGTTGCCATCAGCCTCAGAGGTCACAGTCTGCTGGTATTTCTGTCTCATCTAGTTCACCTATTACAGGACCTTTTACAGCATGCCTCCTGCCTATATCCAAAGTCCTGTGCTTCCCTTTGTAGAAATATACACCTGCCATTAAACAGCTCTCAATATGTACTTAACACGGCCAATGTTTCTCAGAGCGGCTCTAGAGAGATTCTTTCAAACCTCTTGGGGAAATATTCCATTGGGTGCTGAAGTTACACCCTTATTTTGGATGTAAACTTTCACTAATGGCCAAGCTTACTTGTACGTAAAATAGGTGCTAAAGTAGGAATTGTGACTGAACTTGCTCTGGATAGGAAGTAAGGTAGCATCATTGATTTGTTTCATATTGGTACTAAATTGGGCACAGCTATGTTATAAATGGGTGGAAAATCGGAAGTTAAACTAATGATATTATAATACAAGCTCCCGATTTTTTCTACCTAAATTTAGAAATTCCCTAGTGTGAGTGCAGAATATCCGTGCTCAGTAATTAGCTTGTCTTTACTGAAAGTGATTTAAAATTTTTAATCTTTGTCAACAGACCATTTTTCTTTGTTGATAAATCTATCAAATAGATTGTTTTCATCTGAAATCTATCTGAAAGCAGACTTTTTTTTTACTGAAACAACAATGATGATATTAACAATAATCCTTGATTTGATATACAGTAATACGTTATCGCATTGTTGAGACGTATCAAAATGCTTCACAGAATTTTAACTGCAAAGAAAATGGTAATGGATGGAGTTCCAGAGGGTGGAGGCAGAAAAGCAGAAAGCCCTGACCGCTGACGGTGGGGCAGGCCGAGTGAGTGCCGTGAAGCAGACCAGTGTCTGCTGAGTGGAGGGAGCAGCTGGGTAGCAGGGTTACGGAGATGGGGTGGGGCAAGTCTGTGGAGACACTACAAAGTAACTCATTGTGTGATGTGCTTTGAGATGTTTTGATATGATGGGATTCAAGATTAAATGCAAGCACAATTACTTATAATTTTAACTCATTAGTGGTTTTGATGCTTCCCATGTTTATATACCCTTCCGAAAGTCAAACATAGGCAAGTTAACAGAGGGCGCCAGTAGGTACCAGCCTGTCTCAATAGTAAACACTATTACTCCTGAATCAAATGGTGTCATATCAGAACTTTCATGTTGCTGTGCTAGCTGTTAAAGTCTCTTCATGACCCTTCGTGAGATATTGATGGGAACAAATTGGCTGCCACGTTTGCCACAGTGGCCACACTTTGTAGTAAATCCTGTAAAGCGCTTTGAGACGTCCTGACAACGTGAAAGGAGCTACATCAATTGTAAGCATTGTGATTTATTAATATCTGTGGAACTGTGCCACAGTACGAGAGACAGACTTCGGTAGTCTAGGGAAGAGGATGGGCTGGGAGGGGATTAAAAAAAAGAAGTGCTGATAGCAGGATTCCTGCCTTTTGTCAGGATTTCTATAGAATTATTAAAAGCTTTGTGGAGGAAGGCAGCTCTGGGGAGAATTGTCAGGAGGTGGACGATGTGATGTGTATAGCGGTGGAGGTGACATAGGCTGAGTTATGAAAGGCCAATTACAGTAACATATAGGATGACCCTTTGTGTGGATCCTGTGCTTTTCATTCACTGATTATCCCCACAGGAAGATCTCTTTCCCCTTCCCCCTAACATAAAATCCATCAACGTATCACAGACTTAGAAATGTCCTTTGCTATTGAAATCAATCAAACAGCCAGCCAGCTAGAAACCTGAGCCTCTTATTGATACCCCAGTCACCAATTCATTCAGGAACAGGATAAAACTATTGTGGTTTGCATTCAATCTCCCTTTACTACATCAAATGCGCATGTCAAAAATATATTAATAATTCGACTCTTTTTATCACAAGCTCGTAGACTTTTTACCTTAAATTTCTAAAATTAGTATTTTGTGAGAAGTACTCAGTGACTCTCAGATTACCACAGGGGCACCTATTCAGACCACAGATCTGATCTGTATTGAGTCAGGTCACCGCATTGCCTGGTAACCAGTGCAAGATTGACAATGAGAGGCCACCTTACCACTCTTTTCCCAAGAAATCAATACGACAGGCTTGTTGGCGAGGATACAAGACAAGCAGGAACAGCATGAAATTGCTCCTGAAGCTCATTTCTTAAAAGACTTGGAAAAAGATTTGAGGTTGTTCTCTTTCTACCATGTCTTTCCGTGTGATTTTTTCCCTGTTCTTTTTCCCTGTTTAGCTCAGCACAAAGTACTAAACACTGATCTATTTTATGGCGTACCTCGCAATATAATATTCTTATGCTTGGACAGCCAGTGTATGGGAAGATATTTGTCTTTTGATTTCTTTCTGGCGAATCAGAATTTACAGTCCGGCTCTATGGGAATAGGAACTCTTGATATGCGTGACCTTTGCTGACACTCCTTTCGTCACTTGTCAACTCTTTAAAGGGGTATTTAATTGTGAATGTTTGGTGGTGACAAGGTAAGTGTCTGACATTCTAGCACTGTCTTTCATTAGAAGCTTCAACAGACTGCAAAAAGACAGTTAACTCTTTTATGTCTGTTATTTTGCAACCCAAACATTTTTAAAAATCCTTGCATTTGATATTGCACCTTTCATGTTGGAAAACTGTCTCAAAACGCTACACCCATTTTATGCAAAGTCTAGTGACTATTTTGTAGACAAACATGGTAGCCTATTTACACAGAGCAATGTTCCAAAAATAGCCACAAAATGAATGACCAATTTTATTTGGGCGATTGTGGGCCAGGAGAGCAGGGGAAACTCTTTTCAAATGGGATTTCGAACATCCGCCTGAATAGGTAGGCTAGCCCTGTGGTTTTTGACTCTGAGATGAGAATACTTCCAACTGAGCCCGGCTGACAGCTAAAAATACTGGTTTGCACTCTTATGTTGACAAATGTCATCAACAATGCTTTGTGGAGAAATAAGTTAGCATTTTTAAGTTCTGCAGGTGACGTGCATCACAGAAGAATCATATAATCTACATGCAGAATGGTTTTGAAGGATACAGTATTTAATCATAAAATCATAGAATTATACAGCACAGAAGGAGGCCATTTGGCCCATCTTGTCTGTGCTGGCTTTTTGAAAAGAGCTATCCAAATCAATCCCGCTCCCCACTCTCTCCCCATAAACCTGCAAACCTGTCCTCCCCAAATAATCATCTACGTATTTCTTTCCACATGATTTTTTTTCTTGAGATTTTACATAATTCATAATTACTGAAGCAGGTAGTATTGTAAGTCACTTCACTACATTTCTCAACAGGAAGAGCACAGTGGGGGACATCAGAGGTGCCACATTTACTTAATTTATTGTAGTTTTAATGAAAACTGAAGTAAGAAGTTCGAAGAGCACATTCTGGAAGTTTATATTGCCCTCGATTTTGTCTGTTCAGAATCAATCCTCCATTAGCAGTCAACATGGTTATGGGACAACAGAGTGTTGCAAAGTGAATAGAACCTAACAACCCTAGAGCCTGTTACAAAGACTCTCTGAAGACGCAATAGTAGCCCTTTACACTTTATGTATGAAATGCAGCCAACATACAGAACTGGATGCAGTATTGTATTGCTGTGTTTTCCTTTCCCCGGAGTATATTAAGCTTTGCATTTTGTTGGCAATGTGAACAATTTTCAGACTCTGCAGTATTTTGTGTTTTTTCAACAATTTTCCTCTAGCTTACACCTAAACCATTAATTGCCACAAGTGACAGGTACATTAGCATGTTGTCTTTGTTGAGTGGGTACAGTTTGCAAATACTAAGCCGTTTTATTTACCCTGCAGTGGCCAAAGGTCATTATGAAGAGAAACTGTCTTCTCTGGATATAAGTGGCTGACAGGAAGGCTCTAAGGTCACAAAGGGGTCAAAGAGACTCATTGTGGAACAGCTCAGCACTGTTTTGGATGATTTGGCCAATTACAGCCATACATGTGTGGGGAATAAGCTTTGAAAGTCATGGTAATCAATCCAGAAACTGTACTTGATAGAATTGTTTAGAAATAAAAGACGCAATTGTACTGTGAATACATATATTTTTGAAATGCTCCAAGACCAAATTGTCACACTGCAGTGTCCACGCATAAGAGATTGCATTTATCTTTGCGGATATTTCCTTCCTGATTGCTGTCACTATTCTGCTCTGGACTGATTAATGCCCCCATTGAAGACCCTCTGACAAGGAGAATGCATGGAATGAATTCTTTACTTGTAAACTGATCAGGGATGCCTTGCTCCTAATGCTGTCTTCTGCACTGGAGGGAATGAATCCTTCCATTTCATGAAGGAGGACAGTACTCCTCTTTCTCCACTGTTGGAAAGATGCAAAAAAAGGACGCATAACACTAAGCTGTTCATAAACACTCCGAATTGTTCTCTGTTTAAAGTGCTGAAACACATGGCCTTAGTTCAGTATTAATGGAACCTTAAAGGTCAAATGTTGAGGTGAAGAGGTTGGTATAAATGTAGTGATTTTCACCAGGAGGGGAAGTAACCACAATCCAAATAGTTAGTTTTCTTTAAATCCAAAACAATTTTGTGGATTGTCATCATCTCTTGTGAATATATGGTAATGCCTGCAAAATACATTTGTGAAGCTTTTTGAGACAATCTCAATCACATGATAAAGTGCTATATAAAATGCAAGGATTTTTATTATTATTAAAATATCCAGGTTTAAAAACTGCAGGCATATCGGTTTTAAAGGAAACCATATCCCGTCAGCATGGACTATGATTTAAAAAAATGTTTAAGGATAAAGACATACATTTCATTTTCCAATGGTGAATTTTCCTAGCATCTTTCAAACTAAAAATACAGGGTATGAGCTTCTCTCAATGGTTGGATAGGCAAATGCAATGGTTATTTTGAGGCATACACAACCTCTAGAGGGCCAACAACAACAATTCACAACATTCCTTAACCCATTCCTTGAGTTAATTTAAAGATTAAGGAATCCCTCAAATATCTTGCTTATTCTTTAAGAAATGCATCCTTCAGCACTTATCTGAACTGGAGTTCAGCAACACGATGTCAGTGACTAATATTTTTTCAGGGGTTTGTCATCCAGAACACTGAGAGAAACTGCCTTCTTTTTTCAAACAGTGCTGTAGGATCTTTAACTTGAATAGGCAGACGGGACGTTGGTTTAATATCTGATTCAAAGGAAGGTATATCTGACAATGTAGCACACACGCAACATTCCACTAGACAGTCAGCCTGGAGATATGAGTTCCAAAATTGGGAATTGAGTCTATTTTTCTGCCTCAAAGGTAAGGGTGCTACAACCAAATTGGGCTGACATAACTTGAGGGCTTTCCTGAATTAATATGAAAAGTGCTATACCAATGCAATTTTGTTGTTGTTTTACAAATATATTTTTGGCAAAAAAGATCAGTTTCCTTGATTTGCTTTACCAGCAACCAGTTGGCTGACATCAATATAATATACTTTGTATAGGATACATCTTCAAGCGCTTTAATATAGGCATATATATGGGGATCGGCTGCCAAGCAAATGAAAGGGAGAGGTGGAAGTGGTAGGTGGCCGTGAGCATGTTCGAAGAGATGGGATTTAAAGACAGAAAGAGAGGGGATGAGAGGGAGTGATAGAAGGTGTAACTCCGAGAGGTATCACATTACTTTCTGCACTATTCACTGATGGTAAAACTCACTGTCCAGTTGAAGCCTACGCCATACTCACAAGAAGGTTGCAGGTTTGAATCAGTATCTGTGCTGAGTTTAGCTTCCGCACATCGGGCGCTGCCAGCCTCAACATCCAAGGCTGCACTCTCCACCTCACAAAGCCAATCAGGAACCTCGGCATCATGTTCAATCAAAAACTCTCCTTCCTCCCCCACATCCGCGCCTTGACCGGCACCGCTTATTTCCACCTGCGCAACATTGCCAGGCTCCGCAACTATCTTACCCCTGGCGCTGCCGAAACACTCGTGCACGCATACATCACCTCGAGGCTGGACTACGGAAACTCTCTCCTCGTCGGCCTCCCCAGTTCCTCCATTCACAGGCTGCAGGTCATCCAAAACTCTGCAGCCCGTGTATTATCCCGCACCCGCCTCCGCAACCATATAACCCCCACGCTCGCCCGTCTCCATTGGCTCCCCATTCTCCAGAGGATCGAGTTCAAGATCCTCGTCCTCACCTTCAAGGCCTTACACGGCCTTGCCCCACCCTATTTAACCAATCTACTTTCCCCCTACAAGCCCACCCGGACCCTCAATTCAACAGGACTTGGCCTGCTCCAAGCTCCCCGCCCGAACCGCCCCACCATCGGAGGCCGGGCCTTCAGTTTCTCCGCTCCCACCCTATGGAATACCATCCCCCAATCCCTCCGTCTCGTTTCTTCCCTTTCCTCTTTCAAGGCCGGTTTGAAGACTTTCCTCTTCGACTGTGCCTTTTGTTCCACACCGAATTTTTCATCCTCCCCTTCGTGTTTCACCCCTTCCCAAACACTCCCCTCCCAGCTTGGGTCACACGCCTCCTGTGCAGTGCCTTGGTACGTCCTCCCGACGTGAAAGGCGCTCTATAAATGTAATTTGTTGTTGTTGTTGTTGTTAGCTGATCTCAGCTGAGGCAGCAAGTAAAATACAGCAATTGATCTCAGGATCCCTAGGTCAGGGAGAGGGACACTAACTATTGTTCCTACATGGCTTTCTTGTGAGCTTGTGTATCAATATTGGACATCAACAGGATTGGGCTCTTCTGTGATATCTTCCCCAGTCAAATAACTTGTGAATCTTTACTATCTGTGCCCACATATGAAGATTTGAGCAAAATAGGCGTCTGAGTAACTGAACCCACCAAGAATTCTAGGCGTCTGAATAACTGAACCCACCAAGAATGAATGGGAAGTAACTTGATCGAAGGAATTATGTGTTTCTCTCCAACCTCCCATTCCTCTCTAAGGCCCTGGAATGAATTGTTGGTTCCCAGCTTTGCTCCTTTCTCTCTCGCCATTCCCTCTTTGAACCTCTAAAATCTGGATGCTGTGGTACCCATAGCGTGGAGACAGCCTTGGTCAAAATCTCTAATGATATTTTAAACATCTGTGATTAGGACTCTCGCTGCCTCCTTGTCCTACATGACCTCTCTGCTGTCCTCGACACTGTTCACCACTCCATCCTCCTACACTGCTTCTCCTCCCAGCTCAATCATCATGGACTTGCCTTTGTTTGGTTTGATTCCTACCTTTCTCATCAACTCCACTTTGTCACCATCAATGGCTTCCCATCCAGCCCACGCATTGTCACATGTGGCATTCCAAAGGGCTCTGTCCTTGGCCCCCTACTTTTCAATAACTATATGCTCCCCCTTAGCGATCATTGGCAGACATGGAGTCAACTTCCATGTCAACTTCGGGTGCAGACGACACCCAACTCTATCTTTCTGCCTCTACCCTCAATTCCAGGACAACTGCTGTCCTGACAGACTGCCTGATAGACATCAAGGTCTGAATGAGAGCTAACTATCTACAGTTGAATGTCAACAAGCCCTGTATCTTTAAATGGTCCGCCTCATAGTAACTTTTATAGCATGTGAAAAATTGTCTTGTGCACTTTGTAGAATGATACTAATTTGAAATGAAGCGAATGTTGTTATGCATGCAAACACAACAGTTAATTTGCACAATAGTTTACAAACAGCAATGAGTGAGAAATTAATTATTTGGGTAGTGAGGTAGGGATGGGATGGGAAGAAGGATGTGAGGGGATAAAGTACCTGTGAGGAAAGTTCTACTTTTCATTGGAAACAGGTGGGGGGAGGGGTGGGAAGAGGGAGTGTAGCAATGTACCTTCACATCTGAATCACAAAATATAAATTCTGACAGTGATATCAATCATTAGATGCTCCCTTCTTTTCAATTTCGCAATTCTGCTTGTCACCAAATTTGTGCCCCACTAAAATGTTGAAATTAAAATGTAATGGTTCTCCGTCAGAGCTTGTAACACAAAGTGGGAATGTTAATGTTACAGCTATAATGAGGCCCAAGGGCTTTGTCTAATTTCACTCTAGTTTAGAGTACAGTTTGTTTCCCTAGAAGAGCAACTCATATTTTTTATTTTTTTTAAAGAAACTCACATTTGCATTGTCACCTAAACAGGAATTCCCAACCCTAATCTATACAATTAATGTATATAACATTAATGTATACAATTTTCAAAATATTCTCCGAGTCTACTTTTAAAATAAATATATTTGTTGAATGTAAGTGCATAATACATTAGTATGAAAGCTGAGTTGGACGAGCTCTGTGCGAGAGAGCTAAATTAACATTTTCATTCTCCGTGCACAATAGCCTTGCGGCCTCTGTGAATGACACTGTCGATTAGAGTTGAATTATAGGCAGTCTGGTCCTGGGAACATCTGTCCAATAGATGCTGGGTTGAAACGGCCAAACATATTTTTCCATAGAACCCTTATAGTTAGTAGCCCATCGGTCTGAGCTGGATTCAGATCCAGATGTCAGAGGTGAAAGGCCAGTATCCAAATCCAATGTGTCAGCCACTCATTGCCTTGATAACAGTTCCACTTTTCCAAATCCAAAGGTTGAAATTCTGTTCCTTACTTTACTGCCACAATTATTGCCATTGAAACAGAATTTGACCGTATTTTGCTCCCAAACCCAGCTTCGATGCCCAAACACTTCTGATAAATGCTTCCCAATGCGAAAAATACTATTTAAATGAAAATTGTATTGTATTGCATTCTTGTAATTTGGAGAATGCATACGAAATTGCTTAGATTATTGTTTTGGCAACAAAATGCATATTTTACATCAGAAAGATATCCCAACGTGCTGGACAATCAAGGTTGTGCACCCACACTGTGGGTTGCAAGCAGAGAGTTGACATAATCTAGCCTGGATGTGATGAATGGATTAGGATCTCGGTGGCCTGAGGCAGAAATCGTAGTAGAGGCAGGCAATGTTGCAGAGATGGGAAATGCTGAGCAGATCAGAGAATGGAAATAAGAGGTGAAGGACAGTTAAGCGGACTGTACCTCACCAGCTCCGTGAGGTACAGTGTGCATCCAAGTACTGTAGTTTGATTCTGTCAGTGTCTGTGTTACTGATGAAGATGTAGGCTTGAATAGTTGTGGGGAGTAGGATTGAAAGCAGAGTTAATGAGTTGAATGGGTTCCTACATAGCTGTAAATTTCTATGAATCTATACACTCCAGGACTATTTTGGTTATTTATGAGTTTCTATGAAGGACGTGTTCTTGTTTTACTGCACGACCATCAATATTTTGATTTCTACATTTGCAGGATTCATAGCAGTTACAATCGCACAGTGGCAATGTCTCAGTTGACACCGATCAGAAGCTACCATCACATTGATTTGAATTAGAATCTCATCCATTGTTCAGGGACTTCTGAAAGACTCAAACTTTGCTTTATAGTTTCGGTGCCGCTTACTGTACAATACGATCAATCAATCAATCAATCAATCAATCAATCAATCAATCAATCAATCAAAACTTACATTTATATAGCACCTTTCACATCAAGAGGACATCCCAAGCTGCACTACAGTTAGGTAGGGACAAGTTAGGTAGGGTCGGGGCAGGATAAAGAAGAGTTGGAAAATTAACTGTATTTTTGTGGGCGAAATGCAGCAGCCAAATTGTGCACAGCAGCTTCATTATCTGTAAGAGGAAACAAACATCAACCTTATAGTACAACAACAAAACAATTACATTTGTATAGAGCCTTTCATGTCAGGAGGATCCGCAAGGTGCTGGAAGGTCTTGAGGCAGGACTTGAAGGAGGCTAGGAAGGGGGCGAGGCGGAGGGACTGTGGGATGGAATTCCAGAGGTTAAGGGGAGAGTGGCTGAAGGCTTGTCCGCCGATGTTGGGGCAGGTGGTTCGGGGGACATGGAGCAGGCCAGAGTCTGCAGAATGGAGAAAGCAGGCGGGTTGGTACGAGGTTACAGAGGTAGGGTGAGGCAAGGCTGTGGAGGGCTTTATTTAATAATAATAATCCTTGTATTTGATATAATAATCCTTGCTTTTGCCTTTGATATAGCACCTTATCAAGTCCTCTCAAAGTGCCTTGCCTTTCACTTCAGGAGGACATCTCAAAGCACCTCCTCCAATGAAGCTTCAAAGATCTAGTTGCTTTAACTGGGTCACACCCCAGCACTGCTCAATCTGCGCTCCATTAGACTCCCTTTGCTCAGCTGGCTCTGACCTTCTGCATGTCTGTCGTCCCCTCTGGTACAAAGTCAGCTGCAATGCTTTCAGCCACAATGCCTCAACATCCTACCTCTCTTCAGCTTCATTTGCAGATCATAGCTGAAGGCCTTCCTCATTGATTGTGTCTAGGTTTATCAATTCTTTCCCCCAGGCTTGGTGTCAAGCTCTGGTATTGTCTCCAAATGCTAACCCATGTGAAGAGGCTTTGTAAATACAAGCTGTATTATGCCGTTGAAGCTGATAAACAAGCTGATTGTCATAAGCCAACATTATTTTTATTGAGGCATATTTGTAGCTCTGTATATTAGTGTGACATCTGCAGGTAGTATGCTTTGTAGTGGCAAAGATATCCGAGGGTACAATGCTTTTATTGCCCAAATTTATTGCTGTTGTACCAATATATTTATAACTCTACAATATCTTTCAGTGTGTCATGCCTTTCTAAAGAAAAAAAGGCTTTGATATATAAATGTATCTGTCCCCTTCCCCCACCCTCTCCTGCCTTGATCTGGGATCCAACTTTGTACATTTGCTCCAAGACATTATCCTACATGAAGAGGGCTGAATAAACACCAGTTACTATTGCTTTTCCTTTCTGTTATTGTCACTACTACTGAATAATGTTTTGCCATCAAAAGGGCATGTATTCTGGCCCAACTTGAAATAAAGCTTTATTCTGTATCAACCCCATCAAAATGTGAGTAATATTTTCAGAGTTTCACCTGTTCTTCAGATTTGCTATGCAGCAGATTGATAGGAGTGACACTGGTTTGGTGACACAGGATAGAGTATTAGGAGGCATATACATGGAACAGAACCATATTTCTCACTGCACCGAGATGATAGAAAAAGGAGACAACAACAACAACTTGGATTTCTAGCACCCCCCCCCCCCCCCCCCACCCCATGCCGAACAGCGTCTCAGAGCGCTTAAAACATAGGTTTGGGAAAGCAAAGGGCAATTTAAGGACAGAAGTTTATCTTTACTCAGAGGAAGGGTAATTAACAAGTTCAACAGGATGCCAGAGAAGACAATTAAGGCCAAGACAAGAATAGTAATAATAATAATTCCTGAATTTGATAGATTGTCTTTTCACGTCTTTGAGACGTGAAAAGCACTTCACAGAATATATTGTAAAGTGAATTGACTGTATATTTTGTGGACGAAGCCCAGCAGCCAAATGCAACCACAACAAAGCGGCATCAGTCAGGACCCTAGGGTACCGGACAACCAAGCTTTTAGGCTACTGTACTTAGAGCTGGTATAAACCACATGAGCATCAGCTGCCCTGAGATGCAAAATGTCGCCTAGCATTTACATATTTTGCAAACCCTTGTAGCATTGCAAATCTTTCATATCTATCAAAAGCTGCAGATGTTTTCTGTCTTACAGCATCTGTGGAAATGATTCCCTACGTTTTTCATCTTGCCTCTCTGAAAGCACAATCATGGAAATGCAAGGACCATTTCCGATTTTCTTGTATCCTTTGGATAAACTTTAAAAAGAAATGCCAGGCATGATACAGTCCAATTCCCTTGTATTCCAAACTACAGGGTTGAGAAAATACATATCAGGTTAGAGTTTTGATTTGGTTCAACCCACTTAACCCTAAGCAATGTTATTCCGAGCCAGATCTAAAGTATTCCAATTGTTGAGCCAAAGCCAAGAGCACAAGTGAAATATTGGCTTTGTTGCAAGTTTATCATCAGTTGCAGGCTTGATTTTCTTTAAGAATAGACTAACATGTTTGTTTTACAGGAAATTCAAACCTAGCCTGAGCAGAGCTGATAATAGCCTGGTAGAGTTTATCCAATCAGATTTGACTGATTTCAAGGTTTACACATTTCTCAGAGATACCCCCAAAACCTTATACATTAAAACAAATCTCTGAAAATCTGTAAACCAATCTTGAATAAGTCTCAATAAGTCTCTGGTTAGAAATGAGGAATAAAAAAGGTGCAGTTACACTGTTAGGGGTATACTATAGACCACCAAATAGTGGGGAGGAGATAGACAAGCAGATCTGCAAGCGTATCACGGAGAAATGCAGAGCTAATAGAGTAGTGATAATGGGTGACTTCAACTATCCCAACATAGACTGGCAGAATAGTAGAGTAAAGGGCAAGGAGGGAGAAGTATTCCTGAAGTGTGTGCAGGACAACTTTCTTGATCAGTATGTTTCCAGTCCAACGAGGAAAGAAGCATTGCTGGATCTAGTTTTGGGAAATGAGGTAGGGCAAGTTCAACAGGTTTCTGTAGGTGAGCATCTAGGGAATAGTGACCACAATATCGTTAGATTCAGAATAATTATGGAAAGGGATAAGGAACGATCACAGGTGAGGACACTCAACTGGAAAAGGGCTAATTTCAATTAGTTGAGGTGGGACCTAGCCAAGGTGGATTGGAAAGAAAAATTGGCAGGTAAGACAAGAAACGAGCAGTGGGCAGCGTTCAAAGAGGAGATAGTTCAGGCACAGGTCAAAAGCATCCCCACAAAGGTGAAATGTAAGGCATCCAAACCTCCCTGGATGACTAAGGCAATCGGGGCCAAAATAAAACAAAAAAAAGAGGCTTATGATAAGTGTCAGGCTCAAAATTCAGAAGGGAACCAAGCAGAATATAGGAAGTGTAGGATAGAACTAAAAAAGGAAGTTAGAGGGGCAAAGAGACTGCATGAAAAACAATTAGCGAGTAAGATTAAGGGGAACCCTAAGGTTTTTTAACCAACATATTAAGAGAAAAAAAGGTTGGTCAAGGATAGGGTGGGGCCAATTAGGGACCTAGGAGGAAATCTCATTGTGGAGGCAGAGGGCATGGCTGATGTACTGAATGAGTACTTCGCCTCTGTCTTCACAAAATAAAAGGATACAGCCAATGCCATGGTATTAGAGGAAAGGGTAGGAGAAATGGATAGACTAATTATAACCAGAGAGGAAGTTCTAAAAAGGTTGACGTTGCTCAAGGTGGATAAGTCACCTGGTCCGGATGGGATGCACCCTAGGTTACTAAGTGAGGCACGGGAGCAAATAGCAGGGACTCTGGCCACGATCTTTCAATCTTCCTTGGACACAGGGGTCATGCCAGAGGACTGGAGGATAGCTAATGTTACTCCCTTGTATAAAAAGGGGCAGAAGGACAAGCCTGGTAACTACAGACCAGTCAGTCTAACGTCGGTAGTGGGCAAACTTCTAGAGTCCATAATCAGGGACAAGGTAGATCTTCACTTAGAAAGATATAGGCTAATAAAGGACAGTCAACATGGATTTGTTAAAGGCAAATCTTGCCTTACAAATCTGATAGAATTTTTTGATGAGGTAACGGAATGGGTGGATAATGGTAGCGCAGTTGATGTAGTTTACATGGACTTTCAAAAGGCATTTGACAAAGTGCCACATGAGAGACTTATTATGAAATTGAAGGCCCATGGCGTAAAAAGGACAGTGGCAGCGTGGATCCACAACTGGCTGCGAGACAGAAAGCAGAGAGTTGTAGTGAGCGGCTGTTGTTCAGACTGGAGGGAAGTGAGCAGTGGTGTGCCACAGGGATCAGTTTTGGGACCATTGCTGTTTGTAATCTACATCAATGATCTGGACTTGGGTGTACGGAGTACAGTTTCCAAGTTTGCAGATGACACTAAGTTAGGGAGAATAGTAAATAGTGAGGAGGATAGTAGCCATCTGCAAGAGGATATAGACAAATTGGTAAAGTGGGCAGACACATGGCAGATGAAGTTTAATGCAGAGAAGTGTGAGGTGATGCATTTTGGGAGAAGAAATGAAGGGAGGCAATATAGGCTAGATAGTACAATTTTAAATGGTGTGAAGGAACAGAGAGACCTGGGGATTTGTGTTAGTGACTCGTTGAAGGTGGCAGGACAGGTAGACAAGGCTGTTAAGAAGGCATATGGGATACTAGGCTTTATAAATAGGGGTATAGAGTACAAAAGTCAGGAAGTGCTGACTAACCTCTATAGGACTTTGGTGAGGCCCCAGCTGGAATACTGTGTTCAATTCTGGTCACCACACTACAGAAAGGATGTGAAGGCATTGGAAAGGGTGCAGCGAAGATTTACTAGGATGGTGCCAGGATTGAGGGACTTCAGCTATGAGGAGAGGCTAGATAGGCTAGGGTTATTCTCTCTGGAGCAGAGAAGATTGAGGGGAGACCTAATAGAGGTTTATAAGATCATGAGGGGTTTCGACAGGGCAAATAGAGAAAACCTATTTCCACTCGTGGGTGAATCTGTGACTCGTGGTCACAGATTTAAAATAGTTTCAAGGCGAAGTAGAGGGGAGCTGAGGAGAATTTTTTTCACTCAGCGAGTTGTTCGAATCTGGAATGCGTTGCCTGAAAAGGTGGTGGAGGCTGATTCGATAACAACTTTTAAAAGGGAATTAGATCTTTATTTAGGGAGAACAGGTCTATTAGGCTATGGGGAGCGGGCAGGGCAGTGGGATTGAATCGGTCTTTTCAAAGAGCCGGCACAGACTAGATGGGCCGAATGGCCTCCTTTTGTGCCATAAAATTCTATGAATCTATGAATCTATGAATCTGTTTCAACCATAGCCAATAATCTGCTTGTGGTCATCTTTGTTCTCCATCTCTTGATTTGGGTGCCAAAGCATTATTGTGAAGCACCTTGGGACGTCCTCCCGACATGAAAGCTGTGATATAAATGCAAATTTGTAAATCTGTATTGTAGTGATGAAACCGAACCTCTTACTGTGTATCTCTGAGACCTTTCATTTAAAACAAAACCTTTCATTGAGTAATACTTCCATCAATTGAAGGTGCACAGCTTAAGCAGCAGCTGCTTATCTCTCTACAAATCAATCAACGTGGATTCCAAACCCTGAATATATGAACGTGCTTGGTGAACTCAGACTCCAGGTAATGCCTTCCCTTCAGCTGGACTCCAAATCTCAAAGTTTCCTCATTAATTATCTGATGTAAACATGTCTTCAACATGGTGGGACTACCTTCAGAGGACAATTTGTCAGGTACCAACCACCTTGATGTTCTTGAGGCCCAAATCCAACACTATCAGATTTACTCAAAACCACATGCTTAATCCAGGTCCTCATGAGAGGGTCTTTGGCAAATAGACATGTCCACTGTGATGCCGCCTCTACCCCCAAGATGCTCAGAGACAGGTTAATGAAGGCTGGAGCCGTTCCTCCTTGCAAATGCTTTCCGTTTTTACCACAAACTGGTAACACTCACTGCCGAGGTTCTAGATCAACAGTGGATCCTTAGGCAATGTATTTGAGGGTGATTGTTGGATTGTTTCCCAGTAGAGGTTAAAAGGTCTCAAATGAATCCAAGAATGGCGGAGGAAGAGAGTAGAGAATTGGAGAAGAAAGAAAAATGGAAATCAGTTTTGCGGTAATGGAAGATACAGACTGGTTGGAGGTTTGGAAACAGTGTGTCTCATCTATCAGTGCTGTATAAACATCTCTGACTTGGAGCCAGATGGCCATGTCAGCTGAGTATTGGTTTTTATTCCTTCTTTCTTCAGCTTTGCTGACAGAATAATGGTCCGTTTATAAAATCTCAACAATCAAACAACCATTAAAACTGTAATTGCTACAGGCAAAGAAGGAAGCGAGAACTATTTATGATGGTAAAATAAGTCATAATTAGCATATTATTTTCATTTTTCAGGCAAATTAATGATTGAATTATACTAAGTTGGGACAATATAAAGCATGAGCATTCAGTATTTGCCAGATTTGCTCAGATCTTGCTGACATCAATTATTCCTCTCCACACAAAACACCAAAGATATGTAATTGCACCAATCAACTGGAGTTATAATTTGGCACTTTCTGTTTCAAAACATCTAAAACCTAGAATTATTGGTGGATTTTTTGTTTTTATTTCTACATGGGTCAAACAGCGAAAAATCTTATTGAGCATAATAAGCTTTAGACCTTGAAATATGACTTCTCAGTAAAATATCAAATGGAACATGCATTTATTTTGTAAATTCTAGGACATCACTTGCCCTGTCCCCCTACTCTTCTGGTTCCTTCCCCTCTTTTAAACATCTCACCCTAAGGCATCCCATCTCTCACTTATTTACCATCCCTCCAAACCCTCCCCCAGCTTCATCTCCGACATCTCCACCCTCCTAGCTTCCCTCTGCCTCTGCTACAATCGCCTCATCATCCTCGGTCTATTCAACCTCCATTTCACCCCCTATTGCTCCACCTCCTCGGAGTTCTCTTTCCTCCTTTCCTCTCTCAACCTCTACCTCCATATCCATTCCACCACCCATGTTCACGGCCATCCGCTTGACCTGGTGATCACCCAGAGCCTCAGTGTCTCAATGTCACCATCACTGACAAGACCATCACTGACCATCATTTCATCTACTTCAACTCCTATATCCCTCTCCTCATTGCCTCCAAGCCTAACTACAATCTTCTACTGCCCTTGGAAGAAGATCTCCCCACCATCCCTCTCTGCTGCTTTGAAGTCCTCTGACCTCCTCCCCTCTGGCCCACCTACCACACCGGCCCATCCTCTGCACTTACACTCCTCCACAACACCCTCTCCACTATAATCAACGCCCTTGCCCCCCTCACCTCCCTAAACGCCTCCCATTCTCGAAACTAACCAGCCACCACCGCTAGCTCAAGGGCCAGTTGCGGGCCACCGAACACACTTGGCCCAATTCCGGCCTAATGGTCCACTGGCATATCTGGTTGGACTGCACCAAAACATACCGCTCCATTCTGGACTTTGCCAAATTGTCCTTCAACTCTAGAATAATTGTGGAGGTGAAGGGCAACCCTTGACTGCTGTTCTCCATCACAAACCAGCTCCTCTGCCCTCCCTGCTGTGCCTTGCAGATTCTTTCCTCCAATTTCCACTGTGAGTAGATGCTGGATTTCCTCAAATCCAAAATCGAGGAAATCCGCTCAGCTGTCACCACCCTTCCAACTTTCATCCCACCCACACTCCGACTCCTATCAATCCGTCCTTCCACATCTTTGAACTCCCCTCCCCACACCTCTCAAAACAGCCACTATCACCCCCATTCTCAAGAAACCTTCCCTCGATGCTTCACAGCTTTCCAGCTACAAGCTCCAACCTCCCTATTCTGTGGAAGGTCCTTGTAAGAATCATTGCCTCTCAGCTTTCCTCTTTCCTCTTATCCCATTCCCTCCATGAGCCCCTTGAATCGAGCTTCCATGCTGCCCACAGTGTGGAAACTACCCTGGTCAAGGTCAACAACAACAACAACAATTTTGTTTTATATAGCGCCCTCCACGCCGGACGGCGTCTCAGAGAGCTTCACAGTAGCGGATCCCGGGACCAAGCCTGGGGCAGGGGCAAAAAGGTGACCAAAAGCTCGGTCGAAGAGAAAGGTCTTCAACTGTGACCTGAAACTGGGAAGAGAGGGGGCAAGACGAAGGGAGTGAGGAAGGGAGTTCCAGAGCCTCGGGGCATAGTGGCTAAAGGCACGGCTGCCGAGGGTGGAGCGGAGGATTCGGGGGACATGGAGGAGGCCAGACCCAGAGGAGCGAAGGCAGCAGGTGCTGGGTTGGGGGGAGAGGAGATCAGAGAGATAGGGGGGTGCAGAGGAGTGGAGAGATTTGAAAACAAGAGTGAGGATCTTGAAGTCGATCCTCTCTGGGATAGGGAGCCAGTGAAGTCTGGCAAGGACTGGGGTAATGTGAGAACAAAGCTTAGAGCGGGTGAGTATGCGGATGGCAGAGTTTTGGATTACCTGACCATTTGTGACCAGGAAATCCCTCTGTCTCCTTGTCCTCCTCGAAATATCCGCTGCATTCGACACCATGGACCATTCGATCTTCCTCCACTGCCTCTATTCCCACCTCAACCTTCAAGTTTCTGTCCTTGATTGGTCAGTTCTTATCTTTCACAATGCCTCCACTTTGTGTCTGCTAATGGCTTTTCCTCCAGTCCCCGCACCGTCTTGTGTGGCGTTCCTCAGGGCTCTATCCTTGGTCCTCTCCTCTTCACCCTGTACATGCTCCCCTCGATAACATCATCCGCAGACATTGAGTAAATTTCCGGATTACAACCAACTCTATCTCTTTGCTTCCACCCTCAACTCCAGAACTACCAGCGTCCTGAAGAGCTGTCTGTCTGACATTGAGTCCTGGATGAGGGACAACTTTCTTCAGCTCAACATCAGCAGGACTGAGGCCCTCCTGATCGGCTCATGTGAACGTCTCTGCACCACAGGCACTAACAGCATCAGCATCCAAGGCTGCACTCTCCATCTTTCGAAGCCAATCAGGAACCTGGTTGCCTTGTTTGATCCGGTACTATCCTTCCTCCCCCACATCCGTGCCAAGATCAGCACTGCCTTCCACCACCTCCGTAATGTTGCCAGACTCCACCACTGCCTTAAGTTGACGATACCCTCATCCATGCATTCGTCACATCAAGGCTCGAATATGGAAACTCCTCATCGGCCTTCCCAGCTCTTCCCTTCATAAGCTGCATATCATCCAGAACTCTGTAGCTTGTGTCCTCTCCCACACTTTGCTCTGCGACCACATCACTCCCACCCTCGCCCGGCTCAATTGGTTTCCCATCCCCCAGAGAAACAAATTCAAGATCCTCATCCTCACTTTCAAGGCCATTCACGGCCTTGGGCCCTCCTGTCTCTTCAACCTGCTGACTCCCTATCAATCTGCCCACCCCTCCATTCAGCAGGCTCTGGTCAGCTGCATATCTCCTACCCGACCCGCCCTACGATTGGTGGCTGAGCTTTCAGCCTCTCTGCCCCCACACTCTAGAACTCCATCCCACGGTTCATTTGCCTTGCTTCCTCCCTTGCCTCCTTTAAGGCTAGTCTTAAGAGCGTCCTCTTCGATCGTGTCTCCTGTCGCCTTCCCAACTCTCTCCCTCCCCTCACCCCACTCTGCCCCTCCCACTTGCTTGGGTCCCTACCCCTGACTGTTTAGTGCCTTGGGATGTCCTCCCGATGTGAAAAGTGCTCTACAAAAGTAATTTTGTTGTCTTTGTTGTTGTTAGATTCAAGTAACATTTTTATCACTAAAGTAATTAAATAGAGTAATCAGGCATGTTAAATTTATTAACCATCTATTAATTTCCTGCTGTCGTCTTAAATTTTAATCTAGCAGTTATTACTAGAAGTGAAAAATATCAAACACAGGCAAGAATGGCGGTGCCACCTGCAGTAACATATTAACTGCTGCCAAAAGCAAAATCCAGTACATGTAAATGTGATCATCTTTCATTATATCCATGATTACACATTACAACGTTTGAGTAATTTTAATGAATATTACATTTGTAATTACATAAAAATCATCATGTTGTGGTGACTCTTCAAATGGCTCAGTGATTAAATGCACGAAGAGTTTGTGGCACTGTGTCACACTGTTAAAGTAGACCTTAGGTTCAACCTGTGTCTGTGCTGCGATCAAATTGATTGACATCCTCTGAGATGCTTCTCACGGGCAAATACCCACCAGTATTCACTGTTCAGGTTTGCCAATGAATATCAACAAGTTGAATTTTTCTAGCACCTTTTATGTGAGATAATACAGTACCTAGAATTATTTCACAGTGGCATGGGAAGTCACAGTCAAACAGCTTGCTTTTAGAATGGTTTGAGAGCAGAGAAGTAGGTAGAGAGAGAGAGGAAGAGGACTTTGGGAAGAGTGTTCCAGAGAATGGAGGAAAGTGGCTGAAAGTTTACTCTTGTTTTGGGAAGAGTGGGCACCGATTATGAAAATTAAGTTGCTGAACAGATGGAGTGAACAGAGAAATGGAATGAAGATCGTCCACATAAAGTACAGTCAACAACTGTCTCAGCACAATGCCCACAGAATTGTGCCTGGATGATTTCCCTAAATCTGAGAGGGAAAACTGCCAGAAAAGTAAAACATCTCAAATGCTATGAAACAGAATATTTCCTGGAGTACAGTGCACTTGTGAGTTATCTGGACTTTGATGCTGTAAGAACTATTTATGTATTTTATAGTCAAATATTTAGCATATCTGTCACAATACAGAGTGGTAGCCTGTTTCTATTACATTTCACAGTTAGCATTTCTTCTTGCTGATTTACTGCAACAAAACTTGCATTTGTATGGCGCCCCTCATGCAGGGTAGCATTCCAGAGCACTTGACAGTAGCTGAGCATGACTTCAAGCTGGAGGGAGGGCGAGGTGACCATAGGCAAGGTTGAATAGGAAGTACTTCAGGCATAACCTAAAAATGGTGAAGGAAGGGGCAAACAAAGGGATAGATGAAGAGTGTTTAAGAGTTTCGGGAATTCATTAGAAACATAGGGACAGAAGTGACCATGCAGTCCATCAAGCCTGCTCCACTAGATTACTAGGTTCCAATAGCCTCCTTGTACCCATTGGCACCTCCTAATCCCCCCTTCCCTCCCTCTAATGCAGACATCAGAGAAATATATACAGTATATATTCTATAATATATATTCTATATTATATTTATGAATTCTTGAGTATTCTTCGACATGCAAGGATTATTGAAGGTGATACTTTCTCCTGTACCAACCCTAAAAATGTATGTTTACATTAGAAAATATCTATTGTAAATGCACACTGCTCAGGTCAATAAATGTACCTGACCAGCAAAAAATAAACACCTGAATGCCCTTATTCCTTTTTAGGTTTTAACATGCAAACATATCATTATAAACCAGACGCAATGGCTATAAAATGATTGATCCAATCTACTATGCAATAGGATTAAGGACATTCATGGGTTGTGGAACATTTCTTAATTCAAAGTATTCTTTAAATAAAATAAACAATGATTAGTTTTACGTAATTATATTAAACTTGGTCAGACACATCATATGAATATGAATGACATGACATCCAACTTTATCTCTTTACGTCCACCGTTGATTTCAGGATCACTGCTGTTCCGACATTACCTGTCAGACATCAAATCCTGGATGAGAGATAACTTTCTCATTAAATGGATGAGAGCTATTTGCCTCCATTCTATGAAACTCGATCCCTCACCTCGTCCAAGAACAGTTTCAAGACCTAGCACTTTGACTGCACTTTAGGCCCTCAAGTATTTTCACCTTTTGGCCTGACTCTCTTCTTTTTTTTCATGAAAAGTGATTAACAGCTAAAACAAGTTACTAAAATGGTATTTGAGATCAAAGTATTGGACTCTTCTAAACAAAGCTTGATACTGAAATCGAAGGATATGAGGATAGGTACTAAAAATAACAAAAAATAATTGTTGCATTTGATGTGTCGTGTTTCATGCCACAAGGATGTTTTAAAGTATTCCACAGGGTTTACTTTAAAGGGTATTGATGGTGTATTTTGTCAGTGAACATGGCTGCCAATTTGCTCAGAACAATCTCCCACAAACAATCATGAAGTGAATGACCCATTTTATCTGGGAGAGTATTGGCCAGGACATTGGAGAAACTGTCCTTCTTTGTTCAAACAGTGCCATCAGACCTTCAACAGGCAAACATTGGTTCAACATTTCATTTGAAGGACAGCACATCCAATATTATAGAGTTCTCTCAGCACTGCAATGGAACACGATAGGAAGGTTGTCATGGCTTTGAAGAAGATACAAAAGTGATTTAGCTGGATGGTCCCAAGAATAAGGGACTTCAGTTATCAGGAGAGGCTAGAGAAGCTAGGATTATTCTACTTGGAGCAGAAAAGGTTAAGGGGAGACTTAATGGAAGTATTCAAAATTGTGACAGGATTCGATAGAGTGAACAAGGTGAATCTATTTCCACTGGCAAGTGGATGGGTAATCCGAGAACATTGATCTAAAATAGTTTTGAAAAGAAACAGACGGGAGGTGAGGATAAATATTTTCACACTGCGAGTGGTTCAGATCTGGAATGCATAGCCTAACAGGGTTGTGGAAGCCAATTCAATAACAACTTTTAAGAGAGAAGTAGATAATTATTTGGGGAGAACAGGTTTTCAGGGCTATGGGGAATGAACGGGGGAGTGGGTTTGATTTGGACAGCTCTTTGAAAAGACACAATGGGCCGAATGACCTCCTTCTGTGCTGTATAATTCTAACATTCTATGATTCTATGAATGCCATCTTAGACTGTGAGCTCAAAGTCCCAATGTGGAGCTTAAACCCACAAGGCGAGAGTACGACCAGATTGATGCATAAGGTTTAAAGGTTTAATTATTGAGACTTTCAAAATACAACTATTAACGTTGTCAACAGAATAAATGAAGACACAGTGCACTCTGGTGATTTATTATTAAGAATATTTTTATTGATGTATATAGAAAAAAAGTTAAAAGTTTTTACAATCGACATTAGAAAATGAAACGATCCTCGAAGAAAAATGAACTAGTTTCTGGCCTTTAGATGAAACAAAGTATGGTGCCTACAGGGAGTTGGTGACATTTTTCGAGTGAGCGCTGCAGTAGTTTAATTGAAATAAATGGGAAACAGGATAGATTTAAAAGTAGTCACAGGGAGGTTTTAATCTTTCTCTTTGCTTATGGCTAGATGGACATTGAAAAATGTATGAAGTAACCAGCAGTTTTCTTATGATGACTCAATTGAAAAGCAACTGCAAATGGTGAAACATAATAGATTTATAGGATCCCAGGTTCAATGGTTAGTCTGTGCTGAGTTAGCTGACCTCACCAGAAGTAGAAGAGGGTCACTGTATTTGGCCTCATTGACTAAGGAGAGGACAAGGCAGTCAATGTTTCCTGCTCCTATTCCATATCCAGTTACTCCGGTTGCAAAGTGAACTCGTGGATGTCGGATGAAGGCACACTTAAGCTTGTCTGTGCTCCCACAACAGTTGAATAACCTAATAGGACTCATTAATCTCACTATAAAGATGCAAATAAAGGATTGCTATATTTAGAGATCAGCATTAGGTAGAATCCATTTATTAGTCTAACAATAACAATAGTACCCAGCATGTGTTAGCGCACACCATCACACTTACCAGGCAAGAGGAATGTCTCACCTTAGATTGGCATGGCCACAACTTAGATGAAAGGGACAACAAAACACAAAATACTACAGATGCTGGGAATCTGAAACAAAAACAGAAGTTGTTGGGAAACTCAGCAGGTCAGGCAGCATCCATGGAGAAAGGAAAAAGAGACAACGTTTCAGGTCTGCAGAACTGTTCTGATGAAGGGTTGTCTCTTTTTCCTTTCTCCATGGATGCTGCCTGACCTGCTGAGTTACCCCAGCAACTTCTGTTTTTGTTTTAGATGAAAATTATCAATCTTTGATACAGTGGTAGAAGTTAATTCATGTAGCAGTTAATCCACTTCAATATACACTGCGCTGTAGGAATAAACCTCTTCTCTTCACAGTTACTATGAGACTCACATGAAGTTTGCTAATTTTAGGCATGCCTTCAGAGTTTTAACAACAACCAAATTACATTTATAGAGCACCTTTCACATTGGAAGGACATTCCAAAATGCTTTAATTACCTGATGTCTTTTGAGGTATTTGTTTAAAAATATTCTTAACTATTTCAATTGATTTTTTTAATATAATGTATGGTTTTACTTTTAATAGCATGGTATTTAGTGTTGGACTTTCTTCCCCTTGGAAGAACATTTGAGTTACTGTGAGGTTAATGAAGCTCCTTTACCTTATGTGAAATCTGATCGTTTACAGTTGAAAACCCCAGTGTCCCGCTATGTTCAATGGACAGACAGCATTCAATAGGTCTAGTGATCACATTCATGGCATCAATGGGTAAAACCTGATACATGGCAATAGTAACTTACATAAAGATTAGTGACCAAATAGCCATATGTGTAGGCTTGGGTTTCTGTAAGCAGTTTTGCAGCTTGTTTCCATGGTTGCAGGTGAGAAAACTGTAACATGATTCCGATTTAATTCACCCTTCAGACATATCAGTTTAAGTTGTGACCTGTCTGCAGCCCTGACTCTATAAACAAGAATCAGAGACTCGATGGTATGGACTCCTTTCCATTCTATGTTTAATATCTTTAATTTTACCAGGTTTTGATGTACAATAGTCATACATGCCATGATAAAGCTTTAAGTTTTAAACTTTACATTGAATTAAAGCCTAGACTTTCTGCAAGCTTCAAGTTCTGTATAATCGTCATCAACAACAACGACAACAATCAATGACATTGTATACTTCTTTCAGGTCAGGAGGACAACTCAAGCCACATCATTTATTGTGTGTGTTATTGGGCTGTGAGCGTGTGAACAGTAAGATGGTCCATTTAGAATTCCATTATGGACATTGTAACTTATTCTGAATAACAATTACCCAAATAAAATTGGCCATTTGTTCATGGTTGGGTTTGGGCCATTGTTGTGTGTAAATTGACTGCTGTACTTCCAATCATTACAGACATTGCACTTTAGAGTAAAATTCTGTGAAGTGTTTTGAGATGTCTCAGCATATGATAAGAGTTGCAACATCAAAAGGAAGGAGTATTATTCTTGCAATATCATTCCTGACATTTCCCTATGAGTGTAGTTTCAAGCTTTATCATGTACAGTTTTCCCTAATGTGGAAATATATCCTACAGTTGTAGTGTACATTCATGCTTTACCATTGTGTCTTTTTCTAATTTTCTTCCAAACCTCCTGCCAGGTGCTCTGAGATTCTAACATAGCTTTGAAGCAGTCGTTTGTGTATTGCCATGCTTCCTGTCTTCAATTAATTTGATGCTTTATGGGTTTGACCATGAACTCAGAACTGGAGGAAAAAGGGTTCAGAATTAAGAAGCTTCAAGTAAGGCTGGTGGTTGGAAAGATGCCACACAGTGACTGGATTATTTGCAGCTAGTGCCAGGGAAATGGGAAATGTTACTTATTGAGGGAAAATAATAACAGTAATAATAATTCTTGCATGTGATGTAATACGTTTCTTGTCTTGTAAATCTCAAAGCGCTTCAGAGAATATACTGTGAAGTGAATTGACTATATATTTTGTGTGCAAAACACAACAGTGAATTGCACACAGCAGTGTCACATAAGCAGTGTGAATTGAAATTACCAATTTATTATTGGGGGTTTTTGGAGGTATTATTATCAAGCATGTGGAGTAATAAAAACTTGGCCAATGTTTCGCCCTGTCTGGCATCAAACCCAGGTTTCTCACTTGCAAGGCGAGTGCTCTAACCACTGAGCTTCAGGACTCCACAGGTAGGTGCTAAACTGTTGAAGTTTTCAGTGAGATATAATTGTAGCCTTCATCTATAGTGATACATTTCTGTCCTTTGGATGAGACATTACACAGTTAAATCCGTTTGCCTGTACACCCCCCACCTCACCACGCTAATAATTTCAGCGTTAACCACTGTATTCTAGGACAAACCTGCTACTTATAGACCACCATAAACAAAGCTAGCAGCACCTTCACAAATGATTCAATTTGTGCTAACAGAATCTTTCAAATGAATTGAGAAGTTTCAAAGATGTGATAAGGCAACATGATCCAATATTATCAAGTAATAATCTCTTTAACAAAATTGGTCACTGAATCCATGACTGTTTGTTGGGCATTTCTGTGTGCAATTTCACCTGCAGGATATGCAGTCAATTCAATTTATACTATGATCTGTGAAGAGCTTTGAGGCATCTCAAACAAGTGATGAGGTGCTATATCAACTGCAAGCAATATTATTGTATTATTATTATTGTTATTATTATTACTATTATTATTTGGTGATAGCAACCTGATCTGAGCAGCTTGGAAACTAAAGTTGATCTTAAAAAGGCTGGAGACGTGTGATCTATCATTCCACTAGCACCAGAGGTGTATATCGCGTATTCTGCAGATACCTTAAACCAGAATTATTGCCAAGCAAAAAGAAAGAACGTTAGCCCCACCACACGTCCCCAATGAGCCCTGAGGAATCAAAACTTTTGAATGGCATACAGCCAATGCAACATCAATAGTTTTATCTGATTCCACAATAATATTTACAAATCTCTCTCTCAGGATCGAAGTATATTATTTGTGATCATCTTGTTAATGATAGCTCAAAAATCTTGTTGATGGTGCATGAAAGACTCATGGGGGAACACACATAGTGGACAAGATGTGTGCAATATTATTTCAACATCTTTCTTCTCGTAGGACTCGGTATGCTTTTGTGGCTGATAGGAATGCTTAATGCATATGCTTTGGGCAATTCAATATCTCCTTTAAACATACATGGTGTTGAATTACATAAACAGCATTCACTATCCTCTTCAATAGTTGCAATCTGCTTAGTTTACAATCCCCTGTGTAAAACCTCTTGTGTTGTTCATGACATCAATCATGAGTAATGTATCTGGATAAGACTGATAATGCATGATGTAATTGTCAGAGGAGTTTAATTAGCAGCACAGGACTTGTGGGATTACCACACAGAGCTCACTGCAAGTATCTCACAGCTAATGTATAAGCAGCAGGACCAAAGTCACAACACCCTGACAAACAGGAGTATTTGTTCACAAATTATCGGTTATGTTTATTCTTGGCAATGAAGTGTATATTTTCCCCAGTATAAACCCATTGACAGATTTTTCTTTTGCTTATGAATTTACAGTCAGATGCATCCAGACAATACATGCACCACTGCATGTTTGTATATGTGTGAGTGTATGTGTGTCTTCCTGACCATCTATCGGTCTCAGTTGAGTGAAATTCACAGTGTTTCATAATGGGTTCATACTGTAGCTATCTCAAGGAACATGGTATAAAATGCTGCAAATTTCACTCTATAAAATATTTTAAAAAATCTAAAATACTGATAAACTATCATTAAAACCAATAGTTGCAAATACTATTTAAGATTGTTCTTCTAGACTGAGCAAGTGGCATGTACAGTATACATGCTGTACATCCTTGTAATGTTATGCAAACCTGGTTGAGACTGCATCCTTCAGACTATTTATCATGTATCAGCCTGACTCATTCGGTAGCACTGTTGCCTCTGAGTTAGAGTTTATAGGCTTAAACTCCAATTCGGGACTTTGAGCTTATCCTCTAGGCTAACATTCCAATGCTAATAATAATAATAATTATTGCATTTGATATAGTGTTTTTCACATCTTCTAGACATCTCAAAGCACTTCACAGGAAAGTGAATTGATTGTGAAAATATGTGGGCGAAATGTACTGCAATGTCGGATGTCATGTACTTAGGATAAGACATTAAATCAAAGTTTAGGTGAACATTAAAGATCTCAGGACACTATAAAAAGAGAAGGGTGTTTCTGCTGGTGTCAAGTCAGACAATAACCCAGATGAAATTAGTCATTTACTTCATGGCTGTTTGCAGGAATATTCCTTTGTGCAAAGTGACTGCTACATTTGTCTTCAAAACGCATAGTCACCAAGTTTTCCAGTCAAATCCTGTGAAGCATTTTGACAACATAATAATGCACTATATCAAATTAAATATGATTTATTGTACCTGAGAACTAAAATTTGGTCTTGATTCATGGGATGAATATATTATACAATATTTTCCTTGGGATAGAATCCTGGTCAAAACTGGTATTCACTATAGCTGTGGCAAGAAAGGGGGAATGTTGGGAATAGTGAGGTTACAGTGTACTGACGGGATATTTTGTCTGCACACCAACAGCCAGCTTCAAAGGTGTGGTTGCCCACAGCCATTCATATCAGTCTGTCCTTTCCTTCCATTCAGTAGGCCCCAGCCTGCTCCAAATCCTCCACTCTTCTTGCCCAAGCAATGGCGGTCAAGCCTTCAGCCTCTCTGCCCCCATCCTTTGGAACACCATCCACATTCCTTTTACCACACTCCTTCCCTTGCCTCCTTCAAGGCATGTCTCAAGACTCTCATCTTCGACCATGCCTTCCTTCAGCCACCCTCCTAGCATGCCTGTTCTCCATCCTTCCTGATCCCAACCCATTGTTTGGGTTCAAATCCTTGATTATCCAGGGACATCCTCCTGACATGAAAATGTAATTTTATTTTGCATTGTATTCATTGAAGTTAAGTAGAATTTATGTTAATTGATTTGTTTTAAATCTGTTTGGACACTGAAAGTGTTTGAATGAGTAAATCTAATAGTCTCTTGAGTCTCTATGTAACAATGTCTTAAATGTTAGTCCTGTTTGGCTATGTTTAATAAACACTGCTCTGCTATTCTTCCTTTCTTCGTGTTGCTACATTGAATAATCATAAATGTGGAGTTTGATTTTAAAATGATTTTCCATTTCTTTGAAGATGGAAATGATCTGCAATAAAAACATTTGAAAATAATGAACAAAGCATGTCTCAGTGAGTAGAATAGGCTATAATTTGCAGTGCTCAATTCTTCTGGGTCATTTCCACATTGTTCAATTTGTAACACTGTTGATATGATCTCTGAGATCTGCAATTGGTACTTCTTATGTATTGCTCTCTGGAATCGAGCTGTTTACCTCTTGGTAAGACATTGCTCTCGAGAGGAGAGTTGAGTGCTGCAAATACTGTGCTATCTTACTTTCTGTCGAAAACCACAAATACCCTATTTTTTTATTTTGAATGTGTATGCTCCGAACAATAATCCTCTTGGGGATGTGATCCGCAGACATGGGGCACACTTCTACATGTATGCGGATGACACCCAACTCTATCTCTCCACTTCACTTTGTGACCCCCAGTCCCCCGATGTTCTGTCAGCCTTACTTTCGGGCATCAGGGGCTGGATGAGCACAAATTTCTTGCAGCTGAATGTTGACGAGACGGAGGCCATACTCCTTGGCTCTCATCAACGTCTCCATTCACATGGCTCTCACCTCCTCCACCGTCCCGGCCTGCCCCTAAAACTCACCGAACCTGTGCGCAACCTCGGCATCAAGTTCGACCCACAACTATCCTTCCTCCCCCACATCCAGTCCGTCACCAGCACTGCCTTCTACCACCTCCAACGGATCACCCGTCTCCGGCAATACCTCACCTTAAAAGCCACCGAGACCTTGGTCCATGCCTTTGTCACCTCTCGGCTGGACTACTGCAACGCCCTACTCGCCGGTTTCCCCTCCACCACAATCCACAAAATCCATCTTATCCAGAACTCTGCTGCCAGCATACTCACCCGCTCTAAGCTTCGCTCCCCCATTACCCCAATCCTTGCCAGACTTCACTGGCTCCCTATCCCAGAGAGGATCGACTTCAAGATCCTCACTCTTGTTTTCAAATCCCTCCACTCCTCTGCACCCCCCCTATCTCTCTAATCTCCTCTCCCCACAACCCAGCATCCACTGCCTTCGTTCGTCTGGGTCTGGCCTCCTTCATGTCCCCCGAGTCCTCCGCTCCACCCTCGGCGGCCGTGCCTTTAGCCACTTCACCCCGAGGCTCTGGAACTCCCTTCCTCACTCGCTTGGCCTCGCCCCCTCTCTTCCCAGTTTCAGGTCACAGTTGAAGACCTTTCTCTTCGACGAAGCTTTTGGTCACCTTCCTGCCCCTGCTCCTGGCTCGGTCCCGGGATCCGCTACTGTGAAGCGCTCTGAGACGCCGTCTGGCGTGGAGGGTGCTATATAAATAGAAGTTGTTGTTGATGATGATTTCAGTGTCACTACAACATTAGTTTAGTGGTCAGCACTTTGGTAACTTTAAGAATCTTCCATTCAAAGTTTATATTTACTGAGCAGCATGGAAATGGGCCATTTGGCCCAACAGGTGTTCACCAGTTTATCACCCCACATGAGCTCCTAATCACCACCATCCACTTCTGACTCATATATGTGTCAAGCGTCCTCTTCAATGTGTCAATCTGCTTCAATCACAGCTTCCGGCAGTGAGTTACACATTTTCACTATTCTGAATAAAGATATAATTCCTCTTTTGGATCTGCTACTGACTGTCATATACTTGTCCCCCCTCATTTTGTACTCGCCAACACATGGAAACTGCCTATTTATGTCCACCTAATCAATTCCATTCATAATTCCTTCGCTGGCCATTCAATGATAAGGAAAGTTTCAGAGAAGCTCAGGGGAGTGAGCCTTCTGTGACTTACAATCTCTGCCATCTCTGTACTTAAACTGTGCGAGTGAGAATCACATAACACCTGAAACTACCTCTTCCAGATGGTGTCTGGAGCACAGCTCCAGAATATTTCACACTGAGCCCAAATCTCTGCCATATTCAATGCCAAACATGAGGCGTACATGTAGCAGTACTGAACCGTGCAAAAATGTAATTGAGATGTTAGATGTTCGTACTTTGAAATTATAAGTGTTTCAGCCTGACTCAGTGGTTGGCACTCTCGCCTCTGACTCTGAAGGTTATGGGTTCAAGCCCCATGTTGGGAATTGTATTTACATAGTCTAAGCCGATACTCCAATGCCAATGCAGTGTGTGTGGGTGGGGGGTGGTGGGGTGGTGGTGGTCGGGGGGGGGAGGGTTTTGCATTGTCTGAGGTGCCGTCCTGCAGATGAGATGGTAAAACTAAGGTCCCTTTTGCCTGTTCAGGTGGACATCAAGGATCCCATGGCATTAGGTGAAAAGAGAGGAGAAGGGAGTTGCTCCCAGTGTCATGGCCACTATCATTGGCAAAAACAATTGTCAGTCATTTCATGGCTGTTTGTGGGACAATTCTGGGTGAAACTGGCTGCCACATTTGTCAACAAAATGCACAATCACTCCAATGCCTAGTAAACCCTGTGAAGCACTTTGGGACATGAAAGGTGCTATGCCAAATGCAAGGATTATTATTGTTGTTATTGGTGAAGAATTCAACATCTTTCATTCTGTATCTGATATTAATATTAATATCTTAATAGTAACACTACTTAACACAATCCACCTCATTAGATCAACTATGACACCACTACACAGGAGTCAATGTTCTGATATCATCTCCTGAAAACTGACATCACTGTTACTGGACAATGGCCTAATCCTTATAGTAACCTCAGCACACACTGTGGAAATGTTCAAGTGATTCACGACAATGAGTTCTAATACACCATAAAGCAACGGATAGAACAGATAGAACAACAGATGAGACTGACATTGCAAAGGGAAAGAGAAGATTTGTTGTTGAATTTTTTTTGGGTCAGCCGAGTGTCTGACAAATGCAGAAACCCATCACTCTGTCCCCACCCTCTGGAACTGCATCCCACAATTGCTTCGCCTCACTTCCTCCCTTTTCTCCTTCAAGGCCAGTCTCAAGACCTTCCTTCCAATCATGCTTTCTGCTGCCTTCCTAACTCTACCCCTTTTCCTACCCTCCATCCTCCTATCTCTCTATACTCTGCCCCCTGCTCAGGTCCCAACTTAACTGTTCAGCACCTTGGGACGTCCTCCCGACGTGAAAGGCGTACTAGAAATGTAATTTTGCAGTTGTTATTGTAAGAGTATCGAAACGAAACTGACATTTCCATGCATCCCATCTACACATGGAAATCCAAGAGGCAGATTGTTAGAATTGAATGTCCACTCTCTCCTTGGAAGGACATATCCTGCTTGCCTAATTCTAGAAAGTATTAGGCATAGGGTGGCAAGTGCAAAGCCTGGGGACCCCAGAGTGGACATTGTGGGTACTACAGGTGTATGACCAGCTAAACCCGCTTAGATTGATATCAACTGTCTGGCAAGCTTTGTTGGAGAATGAGGGAGCGCAAACCCTTCAGTAATCATAATAAATAACTCTGGCTTCATCAAGGCATTTGGGAAGGTATTTATTCTGTGAGTTATCACTCCATGTAAGACAAACTCGATCTGAATGGAATTATTGTACTTGTAAGCGAGTGATACTTCACATTTCCTCCCAGACTAATGCAGTCCTATGTAAAGTAACAGTGAGATTGTTGCCAGTTCCCTAACGTTGGTAAATGTAACGGAATTTGGTGCATCACGTCTTGTTTCATTTTTTGTGGAAAGTATCTAACCAGATAGCTTCCGGCATTGATATAAAGATCAATCACGTCCCTGTAGCGCAATGTGGAAGAGTTTGATATGTACTGTAAAGGATTACAAAACTGCAACTGGCAGCTGAATAAAGAGGTTATAATGATGTATAGGTCCAATGGCAAGGCTCCAGATTTTCTGTTACTGTTATAAGATATTGAATAGCTAACAGCTAAGGAGGAGTGAATCACAATCTAAATGGGATAAGCAAATCTCAATCTTTCCAACCTGCAGCAGTGAGGCTGGGCTGTGACATTTTTGAAACCTTGATTCGGGAAATAGTAATACGGTAATAAACCTTAACAATCCTTGAATTTGATATAGCACCATCTAAGTTGGAAGGATGTCACCTATTTAGTGTAAAGTTGTAATGATTTATGGTGTATACTCTGTAGGCAAATGTGGCAATCAGTTTGCACACAACCAAGACATTTCTTATTTGAGGTAGTAACAACATAAGGAAAGAGTTTGAACTACATATATAATAGTCTTTAAGAGAAGAGGGAACAAGTGTGTTTGTTGTTTATCCAGTGGTAGCAATGATCTTTTTGTCTATAGAAGGTTTGTCCAGATCCAGCGAACTGCAAACATTGCCATTCATTTATGGGGTTTATCCACATTTTGCTAACTTTCAGAAATCACAATCGGTCACTTTGCAAATACAGCAAATTAGAGCACTTTTGGAAATTGCAAGTACAAGTTGCAATTGGTACTTCCCTTTCATTGCCAATATTTCAGATCAGACACTTTGAGTTCAAGATGTGGATTTGTACATTACTGTCAGGAAACATGGGTGCTTTTACTTGCCGTTCCTTCCTTTTCATTCCATGTCTTCTATTCTCTGCCTCCCATCCTCTCCCATTCCACATATTTCCTCTTTTCTCCAGAAGACACTCCCTTATGCCAACACACAATTCTAAATAGTGACTGCACTTCCTGGTACTGACCATTCTGCATGAGTGAATCAAGTCAGCGAGTGTGAGCAGATTATGTGAATTTAGGGAGGGAGGATGTCTCAGCTGAGGCCGTCCAATCCTCTCCTCACTAAAGTCCACTCATGTGCTCTCTTACTCAGTTTGATCTATAATTAACCAACTGAGATATTGGAGGATGTTCCACCATCAGTGGGCACACTTTCAGCCACTAGCCCCGAAACTCGGGAAAATTCTTCCTCTACCTTCCACCGTGACCCCTCCTTCCCCATCTTCAAGTCGCAGCTGAAGACTTCCCTCTTCAACCGTCACTACGGTCATCTCCCACTCTCCCTGGGTCAGCGTTGTCCTTCGCCACTGTTTAGCGCTTACTATCCTGCATGAGTGACGCTATATAAATACACCTTATTGCATTTTTGTTGTTGTTCAGGAGCAACTGCTGCTTGTTATTTTAGGGCTAGGCTGAGTTAGCTTTTGAATTTGATTCAGATCTTTCTTCTAATTACAAGGTTTGTGTTGCAGTACTCACTGGCTCCAAGCTAGTCTGTTGCAATTTAGTGGCTTTGCAGCTGGAAAAGGCATTTCCTGAACCTGTGGCAATTATTTTGGGCCACTTCCAAAGTCAACCACAGTTTCAACAGTGGAACAGGATCTCAAGATTCTAATCCTTGCTCGTTTCTGATCAGTTGCCATTCCAAGTCATGGAAATACAGGAGTGAAAATATCATGTTGGTAAAAATTGCAGTCAAGCCAGCTGTAGGTCCACCGGTGTGAACATCCTGCCCCACTTTCCGACCAAAACGTTCAGCATTGCTGTTGCCATGTGGGGAGTGCGGTTTTTTTCAATACCGCTTTGTGGGCCACTGGTTTAATGTTCAAAGTTACAATCTGGAATGCGCTGCCTGAAAGGCTGGTGGAAGCAGATTTAATAATACCTTTCAAAAGGGAATTACATATTTACTTAAAAATTATTTTGGGGGGGAAATTTATAGGGTAGAGTGGGACTAATTGGAGAGCTCTTTCAAAGAGCCAGAACAGTCAATATGGGCCGAATACCTCTTTCTGTGCTAAAGGATTCTATGATTCTGCTTATTACCATAGCAGTGGAGTCTTGCAGAGCACTCGCCTTACAAGCGTGACACCTTTGTTCGAATCCAGGCAGATTAGGACGAAACCTTGGGCAAGTTTCCTCACTTCACATGCCTAATAATAATCCCTCCACAAAAAAACACAGTAATAAAAATTGGTCATTTTCAATCCACGACTGTTTGTGGGACATTGGTATGTGCAATTGGCTGCCGCATTTTGTAGTCAATTCACTTTACAGTATATTCTGTGAAGTGCTTTGAAACGTCGATAAGATGTGAAAAGCGCTATATCAAATGCAAGGATTATTATTATTGTAGAATCAGTGAAAAAGAGGCCATTCAGCTCATTGAGTGTATACTCAGAGCAAGATGTCGATTCATTCCCACAGCACCCAGTCACCATTCAAGCAGTTAGTTACCTTTCATATACCTGTCTACTTTTCCCTTGAAACCCATAATGGACTCTGTTTCTACCACCGTATTTGAGAAGGAATTCTGCATCCCAATAATCTCCACCAGTGATAAATTTGTGTCACATTTTTCGCCCCATCCAATCAATGTGTTTTTTTCAAAAACAGGTAAAATGAGTTCCACAGCAAATTTTAGGAGTTCTTACAGATAATAATAAAATTATTTGATAATAGTACCTCATCAACATCATTGAGACATCTCAAACCATTTGACGGGATTTACAGAAAAGTGCAGTGATTGTTTATTTGTAGGTGAAACATGGCAGCTAATTAGCTCTTTTGAGCTAATTAGCTGTTTTGACAAACAGCCAGGAAATTAACGACCAATTTATCTGGTCAGGGTATCAGGAGCATTCTACAGAAACCAAAGTAGTTCAAGAAAACAAATCCGCAGTCACTGCACTTTATAGTAAAATCCTGTTAAGCATTTTGAGACATGGTGATGATTTAAAAGGCGTAATACCTGCTTGTCGGCATTCCCAATTCTTCCCGCCTGCAAACTGCTGATCATCCAGAACAGTGCAGCTCGTGTCCTCTCCCACAACAGACTCCATTATCCCATCATGGCCACTATCACCCAGATTCACTGGTTACTCATCCCTCAGAGGATTGAGTTCAAAATCCTTGTTCTCACCTTCATAACCTTCCATAGCCTTGCCCCCTCCTACCTCTCCCACCTGCTAACCACTTATCAACCTGTCTGCTCCCTCCACTCAGCAGGCTTCGGCCTGCTCCATGTCCCCTGGCTGGCCAGCTCCACCATTGGTGATCGGGCCTTCAGCCTCCCTGCTCCCACCCTCTGGAATTCCATCTGACATTCCCTTTGCCTTGGTCCCTCCCGTTCTTTCTTCAAGGTACGCCTCAAGACCCTTCTCTTCACCGTGCCTTCAGTAATTTTGCATTGTAATTCAAAATGTAAGTATTATTATTTATTATAGAAAACAATCGTTAATAGGAAAAGAGGATGTTGAATGAATTGGACATCTTGCCTTATATGCACACTATATACATGCAATTGGTTGTTGTTGCTTTGATAAATCTTTGATTTTAAAAAGGAACAATTGCCTATAAAATACACAGGCACTAAACACAGTATGGTATATCTTATGAAAGGCTCTGTGATGTTGTCTTGACATAAATACTGCAATATTAAATGTAAGAATTATTTTTAATGGTGAAAGTTTCTCTTGGAAGACATTTCAGGATACTTAGCAGCAGCTATCTTCATTTCAAGTTCCTAATAATTAAATACAGATAGAGTCATTTCCTATAACTTTTTTTTACTGCTACAAACTTCACTTCCTCTGAGTAACTATGACCGAAGATAATGAAACTGAGATGCAATAAGGAAGATAGCAATAAGACTAGCTTATTTATACATAGCCCAGTGTGGGTGATGTAATCTTTTGTAATGATGAATGAGGAATGACAAGTAGAGTCAGTCATAGTATGCACTACAGTCGCTGAGGCAAGCACTCAGTGCCACAGTAATCTGCCTTCATTACAGTCTGTCCAATAACACTCAGTACTGCATCAGACACATTTACTGAAACAATTACTGTACTTATGTTTGTCTGATCACCTTTGAGGAGAGTTGTTCCTAATTCAATAAAGAATAAAATGGATTTTTGTAAAAAAAAACTTTGTAAACATCTCTGTAAGTGTTGAGTTCCTTCCAATTTCCTCTGAGATAAATCTTATTTGTGCACTCTACCCGATATGAAATGCACTATGTCAAAATGTGAGGATTATTTATTATTATTATTATTACTGTAATTCTCGAATCAACAAATTTTCCTGCAAATGCAGTCACAATTTTGGAAGTGATTACCTGTCAAGTGGTTTGAGACTTTTTGATGTAATCCAATCAATGTAAAGATTATTATTATTTTCTGTTAGCAGTGGTGCTAGTTTCAAGTAAAATGAATCAGTCACATTGGCCAGTAAAGTATCCGCTTGAGTTTCAGCCTCTGTGAGGTCAATGTAAATACCATTGACAATCACAGTCTTTATCTGTTCAGTAAGTCTTTTTTGGTGGATCGACAGGAATCAAATAGCTCAAGTGCACTATTCAACTGTACTTAAATCCAAAACATGGCCAAAATGGTTCCTTCATGTAAGTTTTGTTATGTATGAAAGTGTGTATGGATATATGTGTGTATGTATGTGTGTGTTTGCATGTGTGTGTATGTTGGGGAAGGGATTCCATTGTTCTATTGTGAACCGAATGTTCATATGAATTTTGGAAGCCTTTCTACAGCTTTATTTTAGCAAAATAAAAATGGTGAAATGGTAAGATAATGCAGAGAATCAACCTTTCGGCATGCCATGGTCTACATCGGGGTGACAGATCTCACGGTCGAAGAGGCAGGACTTCAAGGAGGCTAAGGACGGGGCGAGGCAGAGGGACTGTGGAAAGGAATTACAAAGAGTGGGAGCAGAATGGCTGAAGGCTCATCCGTCGATGGTGGTGCGGGGGTCGGGGGACATAAAGCAGGCTGGAGCTCATTGTGTGGATGAGTGGACAGGTTGGTAGGGGATGAGGAGGTCGCAGGGTTAGGGTGGGGCAAGGCCACGGGGGTCTTTGATGGTGCGGACCAGGATCTTGAATTTAATCCTCTCAGTGATAGGAAACCAGTGGAGTCATACTAAAATGAGGGTGAAAGATTTGCGGAGCATGGTGTGGAAGAGGACACAGGCTGCAGAGTTCTGGATGATCTGCAGTCCATGGAGGGAGGAATAGTAAGTACTGTATTCCTGGTCTCAGAGTATAAATATTCATTCTAGATCTTGGGAAAGTAAGGAAATGATCAAAGATAATTTATTTAGCAATTTTGATCAAGGGAGACTTGCACAGAATTGTTAATATTTCATCATAGGAGGGGGCCATTCAGTGCTATATACACTAATTCAATATTCCTGCTCTTTCCTTGCATTCTAGTACATGGAATCACTGGTGGAAAGCTGTGAAATATAGGTTTTGATTAAACCTATGTTAATTATCACCTTGCTAAAAAACATTGTACTTGATCACTGAAAGCATTGATGAGTTGGGAGTGCCATACACAACATTAAATATACATAAAATCAAATGTTAAAACTAATAGTCCTCAACATGGAGCAAGCAGTTTATTAATAAATAAGTAATTATGGAACAGCAAAACAATTTCAACAGAATTCTTGTACCGCATTTTAAGTGTGGAAAAAGCAATCGTTTGTCAATGGCAATCTCAGAAAAATAATAATAATAACTATTGCATTTGATAAAACACCTATTATGAAGACATCTGGAAAAACTTCACCAAATTTACTGTACAGTGTAGTAACTGGATACACCCCTATTCCCTTCTCCCTACCTGTGAATTGCAGAAAATATTTTGATACTTCAAACATATCGTCCTGCAGAGGGTTCTGTGACCTTATTGTTTTCTGTGTAAAACAAATCCTCCCAAATTCCCTTTTAAATAACTATCTTATAATTATGTTCTCCCTCCATATGGACTGAACAACAAGTACAAACAGACTCTCAATTCCTTTCATATTTCCTAGGGTATTCTGCGGTATGAGACCTTTCAGCGCAGCTGAGTAAAACGAGCCTCCTGTGACATAAGAGCAAAATCCTTGCATTTGATATAGTGCTGTACACATCTTATTCACGTCTCAAGGTGCTTCACAGAATACTAGACATACCCCTGCGTAACATACGCGACCTAGTGTTTTTGAACACGTTTATTCATATATTTTGAAACTTTTTTTCAATAATATATTTGTTGTTTACACAAAAAAGGGTGAGCTTTAATCACTGGGTTGTTTTTCTTTGTTGTTGTTCTTTTTTAAGCTGTATTGGTTTTTGTTTTCCTTTTAGAAGTTCATTGTTACAATTGCGGAAACATACTTAAGGCTTTTATATATATAGATACTGTAAAGTGAATTGCGTGTATATTTGTGGGCAAAACGGGGCAGCCAATTGCTCACAGCAGTGTCCCACAAACAGTCGTGGATTGAAATGACCATTTTTATTATTGCATTTTTTTTGGAAGGATTATTATTAGGCGTGTGGAGTAAGGAAACCCAAAGTTTCGTCCTGATCTGCCAGGATTTGAATACCAGTCGCAAGCTTGTATGGCGAGTGCGCTAACCACTGAGCTCCAGGAGCTCCAGCAGCATATTAGAAACTCTAGATGGAAAAAAGGACCAAGGACCATTTAGTTGCCTTCCACCTTCCTGGCGATCGGATGCACATATGTCCTACTTATGACATGTACTTTTAGCAGGTCCCCACAATCGTCTCAACTCCAGAGCGAAAAGCCGTAAAGCTCTTACGACCTAAGGCCGAGACTTGGCCCAGGCGACTTTATTACTACAGTAATGTAAATATTTCTGTACTTTCCCAAGATATGTACTGAATTATTATACTCCTTACAGCCATCCGTAGCCTAGCTCAGCTGGTACCACTCTCGAGATTAAGTCAAACTTTGTGGGTTTTCAAGCCCCACGTTAGGACTTATAATTCATGAAGTTTATGCTGACACTCCCATGCAGTATTGGCACTATGTATAACAATAATAATCTTTACATTTTTCTTATGAACCAATCTTATTATTATTGTTATAATGATACACAATGTTCCTCTGATCCATTAAACAAAATTTTTCAGAGAAGTGGACCATGCGATTTATTTTTCTGAAACAAAAGCAACTGCGATAAAACAACAACTTACATTTATATAGTGCCTTTTACAATGGGCGTTATATATAAATATTACAAGATTCAGGTGAACAACAGTAAATATCGACAGGGCTATCGATCACATGTTAGCTTTCGGCTATGAATTCTCTTTTCCTTCCTTTTGGAGACTTGCGTTTCTGCAAAAGCTGTGTAGACAACACTGTACTTATACCCTTGTGATTATCCACATTACAATTTCTGCTTGTGGAAGGCTAACATCAAACTATGTATTTGCTTTATGAATGGAAGCCAAAACATATTTTCTGCATTGAGGAATGAGTCAGATTATATTTATTTATTGTTCGGCCAAATAACGCCACAATTCAATTGTTTTCATATTTCATAGACTATGTTTAGCCCAAGATAATACATAAGAGAAGTTTAAAATTAAACAAGCACATGTTGGCAAAAGCCTGATCAAAGAGGCCTTGATGTAGTGTATCTGGATTTCCAGAAGATCTTTGATAAAGTTTAAGGCCCACATTAGGACTTGAAATCACATAGTCCAAACTGACAGTCCAATGCAGCGCTGGAATAAACAAGCAAGCAGAATGTCCAGCCAGAAGGCAAATTAAGTTTAACTTAGGAAACAGTAATACACTTCACCTAGAAAAATAAAGAAGCTGTCTTTAGTCTAGATGGTAGTAATCTAATAAGAGTGGAGAAGCAAAGCGATCTGGGGTCCCAATCCACAAATCTCTTTCAGCAGCTGCACAAGTAGATAAAGCCATTAAAAAAAAGTCTATTAGGGTCTTTGGCTTGATAATCCAGATGGATAAATTATAAAAGTGAGGAGGTGATGTTGAATCTATACAAAATTCTGTTTAGACCATATTTAGAATATGTTATTCACTTCTGACCTCCACACAATAGAAAGATTATTTCAGCAATGGAAAGAGCGCAGTGTAGGTTTACTAGGATGATACCAGAGCTGATATGTTTCTGCTATCAGGATAGACTGGATAGATTGGGTCTTTTTCACTAGAAGTGAGACATTTAAGAGGGAGACTAATACAAATGTTTACAATGATAAAATAGTTTTATAAGATTAACATAAAAATGCTGCTTTCACTTGCTAGGGAGTCCATAACCAGGGATACAAACAAAGATAGCCACTTGGGTAATCAAAAAAAGAATTTAGGAGGGAACTACTACAAGCACTAAAAATACCAAAAAGGTTGACGGCACTCAAGGTAGATAAGTTGAGCCCGGTCCGGATGGGATGCATCCTAGGTTACTAAGCGAAGTACAGGAGCAAATAGCAGAGACTTTGGCCACAATCTTTGAATCTTCCTTGGACACAGGAGTGATACCAGAGGACTGGAAGGTTGCTAATGTTACTCCCCTGTACAAAAAGGGGCAGAAGGACAAACCTGGGAACTACAGGCCAGTCCATCTAACATCCGTAATGGGCAAACTTCTAGAGGCTATAATCAAGGACAAGATAGATCTTCACTTAGAAAAATATAGGCTGATAAAGGACAGCCAGCATGGATTTGTTAAAGACAAATCTTGCTTTACAAATCTGATAGAATTTTTCAACGATGTAACAGAATGGGTGGACAAGGGCAGCCCAGTTGATGTAGTTTACATGGACTTTCAAAAGGCATTTGACAAAGTGCTGCATGAGAGGCTTGTTAGGAAAATAGAGGCCCACTGCGCTAAAGGGACAATGGTAGCGTGGATCTACAACTGGCTGCGAGACAGAAAGCAGAGAGTTGTGGTGAGTGGCTGCTTTTCAGACTGGAGGGAAGTGTGCAGTGGCGTCCCCCAGGGATCAGTTTTGGGACCACTGCTCTTCTTAATATATATTTATGATTTGGCTTTGGGTTTGGGGAGTACAATTTCCAAATTTGCAGATGATACTAAGTTAGGGAGAATAGAAAATAATGAGGAGGATAGTAGCCATCTACAAGAGAATATAGATAAAATGGTAAAGTGGGCAGACACATGGCAGATGAAGTTTAATACAGAGAAGTGTGAGGTGATACATTTTGGGAGAAGAAATGAGGGGAGGCAATATAGGCTAGATAGTACAATTTTAAAGGGTGTGAAGGAACAGAGTGACCTGGGGATTTGTGTTAGGGACTCTTTGAAAGTGGCAGAACAGGTAGACAAAGATGTTAAGAAGGCATATGGGATACTAGGATTTATAAATAGGGGTATAGAATACAAGAGTCAGGAATTAACCTCTATACGACTTTGGTTAGGCCTCAGCTGGAGTACTGTGTACAATTCTGCTCATCACCACACTTTAGGAAGGATGTTAAGGCATTGGAAAGGGTGCAGAGGAGATTTACTAGGATGGTACCAGGAATGATGGACTTCAGCTACGAGGAAAGGCTAGATAGGCTAGGCTTATTCTCTCAAGAACAAAGAAAATTGAGAGGAGACCTAATAGAGGTTTATAAGATTATGAGATGTTTCGACAGGTGAATAGGGAAAGATTGTTTCCACTGGTGGGCGAATCAGTGACTCGTGGTCACAGATTTAAAATAGTTTCAAAACGAAGCAGAGGGGAGCTGAGGAGAATTTTTTTCACTCACCGGGTTGTTCGAATCTGGAATGCATTGCCTGAAAAGGTGGTGGAGGCAGATTCCATAACAGCTTTTAAAAGGGAACTAGATCTTTATTTTGGAAGATCAGGTTATGGGGAGAAAGCTGGGCAGTGGGATTGAGTTGCTCTTTTGAAAGAGCTGGCACAGACTAGATGGGCCAAATGGCCTCCTTTTGTGCCATATAATTTCTATGATTCTATGATTCTATGATTCTAAACTGAGGGAGTGAAACTCGTTGACCGAAACCACTTGACCGAAGCAGTGGTTGAATAATCAGATATTATTCAAGAGGAAGCCTGATCTTCACACGAGGGAGTGAGGAATAATAATAATGAATAATAATAATAATAATCCTTGCATTTGATATAGTGCTTTTCACATCTTCTAGACATCTCAAAGCACTTCACAGAATATACTGTAATGTGAATTGACTGTATATTTGTGGGTGAATTACAGCAGCTAATTGCGCGCAGTAGTGCCCCACAAACAGTCGTGGATCGAAATTACCAATTTTTAAATCTTTTTATTTGAGGGATTATTGGTAGGTGTGTGGAGTAAGGAAATTTGCCCAAGGTTTCGCCCTGACGTGCCTGGATTCGAACATAGATCTCATGCTTGTAAGGCGAGTGCCCTAACCACTTAGCTTCAGGCCTCCAGAATAGAAGAGAATGGGGGGAGGGGAAGTAAAGGAATGGGGCAATCTTGGATGGAGAGCAAGGGCCGGTGGAGTCGGTAACTTGGTAACTCAGTGGAAGCTTGCCAGCAGCCAGTGCTCTCAATAGCAAGTTATGCGGAGATAGCGGATTAAATTCCAACTCAGGGTCCACAAACTTTGATTCTTGCTAATCTGCGATTAATACTTTCCTGGATTAGGTAAGCAGGGTGCATCTCTACCAGGAGAGAATGTACATTCCATTCCAGACACAAAAAATCTCCTTTCTGGCGGATTGGGTCCCTAAAATATCATCGATCTTTGATGGTTCTCCTTATCATGTCTCAAAGCGCTTCACAGGAATTATTGTAAAGTGGAGCGACTATATATTTTATGGATGAATGCGTGCAGCCAATTTGTACATAGCAATGTCCCATAGCTGCCTGAACAGGCAGATGGGACTTCGGTTTTACTAGCCTTTATTCTTGCTTTCAGTGCCTGAGGATGTCCTTCCAATTTGAAAGGCACTCTATCAATATAATTTTGTTGTTGTTGCTAATCTGTGATTAATATTTCCCCATATTAGTTGAAAGGGTGCTTCCCATCAGGGGGAGATTGCAGGATTTCACCTCCGATAATGCAACACACCCCAACACTGCATTAAAGTGTCAACCTAGACTAAGAACGCAAAGTCCCAATAAGCACCTGTGCAATTATACACATGCATTTATGTGCACAGCCGTACTTGCACACATGTACTCATGTATACATCGATACAGATCACATATGCAGAAATATTCATATACGCACATATACTCCCATACACTTACACAAATACATCCATACACACATAAATAGAGTCATATCCACATATGCACAACACTCATTTACACATAAACATACATATAACAACAACTTGCATTTATATAGCACCCTCCACACAGGGCAGCGTCTCAGAGCGCTTATACGTACATCCACAGATACACGTGTACACATATGCTTTTGCCCAAACACCCACCAATATACACACAGTCACACATACACACACATTTGCATGAATTTAAACACACCCTCTTTTCCCTGCTGACTAAAACCAAATGAAGTCTGCAGGCGAAACACAGGTTTCTGAGGAATTATCTTTTTCCTGTGGGTTGAGTTGATCTAGCCTCAAAAATATATTAACTGCAGTTCCTTTTCCTGATAAAAAGGAATCTCACAGGGAAAAAGTAATCTTCTTTGCTGCTGCTGAGACTGCCTCAAAGCTACATAGTGTATAGGCAAAAAGCAGCAAAGATGTCAGAGAAAAATCAGAACCAGTGAGAAGTTTCAAGAGGATTTTCTTACAATTTCTCCATCGCCAACTATTGACTGCATTTTCATGCACTAATTTAGGAGCACGGGAAATGAGACTTGATACTAACAAGTGTTGCTTTCAACTGAGTGACAGATTTACACATCTGAAATGCTAAAAATTGTGTGCATCTCGTTTAGAGACTTGGAGGCCCCCCGATTTCTGTGTGATCATTGTGTCTGGGTAGAGATCAAAGAACAGGAAAAGTTCCATTTATTTTTATGGACCTAATGCACAAGGCATGTAAATAAACAGATGTATTCCACATCAAACAGGGATGGATTTAAGAAAGTTTTTAAAAAAATAGTAAATGTAAGGATTTGAGTTTCAGGCAGATTACAAACATGCTTTTTGTTTGATTTGTGCACGCTGATACCAAAAGGACCAGTTAAAAATAAAGAGAAATAAATACATTTTACAGACATGTTACTAATTGGAATCCCACATACAAGGCAATCCATTTGCAAAACAGTCATCTGGATCCAATGTCTCTGGCCTCGTGTTATAAAGAGGCAGGATAATTCAGCTCACTTCTAGGGCACCGGGTCGCGACTTATATCAGTTCCTAAACATTGAGCATGTGCACACCATGCGCAGGAAGCAACTTCAAAAATTGATGAGAGTTTAGAATGCTGTTTACACACCAGAACACATAAACAAACACACACGCACACACATACACATGCACACAAAAGCATACAAACATATACATGAGCACACACGTAATAATAAGAAGAATTAATACCCAAACTACCCAAACACGCACCCAAACATGCATGTACACATGCAGCCATAAAAGCAATAGACATATTCATAGACGCACATAAGACATTTGCTCATGCTTACATACAAACATGCATAGGGGTTCTATTTCATTTTTTTGCAGTGCTCCATAAAAATTCTTGCCAGTTACTTCAACTGAATTGACTATTCTGCCCATTTTGCCTACGTTAGCAAATTGGTAGATTGGAGTAACAGGTGCATATAGGAATGCCTGACACTAATTTGTTAGTCATCTAAGACTTTCAAACTACTGCCAATAATAATACCCCTTGCATTTGTTACTGTATCATTTCTCAAACCACTTCACAAGACAATTCAGCTTGTTAACAGTTGTGAATAGATTGTGATCGATTAGATCAAGTCTTTCTATTCAAGTGCCATGTCCATGAGAGGTCTGACTTACCATTGTTGCGGCTTACCAATGACAGGTAATGTGCTATTGAAGGATGTTCAAGAATGTGGATCATTGATCTGCTGGTTTATTTCTCTTTGATGAAGTTTGTGGCTTGATTGTGAATTAGTGTATTGGTTACAGCAGTCACCTCGCAAACGAGAAGATCTGTGTTCAATTCCCAGGCAGAGCAAAACCTTAAGCAAGTTTCCTTACTCTACATCTCTGCTTACCTAACAGTAAAGAGGAACCCAATCATTGATTGGCAGATCACTGTCACTGGGCATAATAATCCCTTCAAAAATAAATAATTATTGGTCACTCAATCCACAATTCTCTGTGGGACTCTGCTGTGTGCAATTGGTGATGCTTTTCGCCCACAAAATACCGTCAGTTCACTTTACAGTATATTCTGTTATATCCTTTGAAATGTTTCGAAGGTGTGACAATAATAATAATCCTTGCATCTGATATAATGCTTTTCATGTCTTCTAGATGTCTCAAAGTGCTTTACAGAATATAGTGTAAAGTGAATTAACTATTTATTTGGGTGAAATGTGGCAGCCAATTGCACATCACAGATTGAAATGACCAATTTATTATTGTTTTTTTGTGAGGGATTATTATCAGGCATCTAGAGCAAGGAAAGTTGCCCAAGGTTACGCCCTGCCTGGAATTTAACACAGGTCTCTCACTTGGCAGACGAGTGCTCTAACCACTGAGCTACAGGACTACAAATAGTGATAATGTACTATTTGAAATGCAACGATTATTATTATTAATTAGATATGCATCACTATAGAAATAAAGCAGGAGGAGGCCATTAGATATATTATTTTAGTGCAGATACATTATATCAGCTTCTCCGATGAAACCATTGATCCTAGTGTGAATTCCCCGCTCTTTACCTATACCCTCCCAAACCATTCCTCTGCATATGCCTATTCAATTTCCTTTCAAACATCTTAAATCAAGTTACTCCCATGGCCTCCCTTCCTTATTCTGACAACTTTTTGGCAGAAAATGTCTTTTTCCTAAGTTTGCTTTTCACACTTCTAATTCTAAAGTTAAATAACAGCAGATTACTGCAGCACATCGGAATTTCTACACAAATTTCAGATTTCTCATTGTGCGTCTATAACAAGCATGTTTGACCTCTCTCACCAAGACATGATTCAAACCTTTTGCTGTATGGGATCCAGCTGTGCTCCATATATTTTAGGCGTATGGCAGGGAGCAGCTAATGGACAAATAGAAAAGCATGTTTTTTACACTAGAAATGGGCAAAGGCAAGGTAAAGGAATGGGTGTCAAAGCTGCTCCAGCCAGACTTACATAGCCTCTTTACAAGAGTACTCAGATTGCGGAGGGTTGTTTTCCATTTACATTAAGAGCTACTTAACCTGATCACAAGATGGCACCCAGCCACACTCTTTTGCTCTTGCCCACTTCTACACATTCACTGACTGGAATGACTACCATGATAGTGATTGCAACGAATAGGGATAAAATACATGATTCACTGACCGATCAACCAACCGCTAGAAATTTGTTAACCCAAGTATGTTTTAGATTTTCTTTTCTGTCAGCTGAATATCTGATGCACGTGGAAACCAATCATTGTGTGTATGAGTATCCAAGCCAAATCACTGAAAGTTCCACTCACACCAATGTACGGTTTCTGTTGATCTGGTGTGCCACAGAATTTTGCCTTCTGCCCTCTTCATTCTACCTCCAGAGAATGCACCCTGCTTACCTAATACTGAAGCATTTTGGCAGAGTTAGGAAAGAGCCAAGGCAAAATGCATTCGTCTCCAGCTCAAAGATCAAAGAGCTATTATTGGCCGGATGAGGGTCAAAGGCGGCATGGAGTCCTGTAGCTCAGTGGTTAGAGCACTCGGCTTAAACAACAACAACAAAATTGCACTTATATAGTGCCTTTCACGCCCCAAAGCGCTGAACAGTCTGGTCAGGAACCGAGCGGGTGGGGGTTGGGGGGGGGGGGGGGGGGGGGGGGAGGATGTGTGGGAGGGTCGAAGTAGGGGGAAGGGGAAAGAGAGTGGGAGAGGGGGAAGAGTTTGTAGGGCAGCCGAAGGCGCAGTCGAAGAGGAATGTCTTGAGACCGGCCTTGAAGGGGGTAAGGGAGGAAGCAAGGCAGAGGGGCTGTGGGATAAATTAGATACGATTATGTGAGAGACCTGGGTTCAATTCCAGGCAAGGTGAAATCTTAGGAAAGTTTCCTTACTTTACACACTTGATATTAATTGCTCAAGAAAAAAGTAATAAATCGCTCATTTCAATCTACCACTGTTTGTGGGACACTTCTGTATGCAGTTGGCTGCCGCATTTCACCCTCAAATTTAGAGTCGGTTCACTTTAGAGTATATTCTGGGAAGCGCTTTGAGATGTCTAGAAGACGTGATGTGGCGCTATATAAAATGCAAGGATTATTATTATTAATAGATGATCCTGCTGATCAGCACCTTGCAGAACATTAGGGAGCTCTGTCGTATGGCCCTGGGTAGACCTTCTCACACCTTGGTTGTACCAAGATAGGTGACTAAATGTGTAAGCTCGAAATCTAACTCACCACCACCAATAGCTTTGGTGAGAGGGGCACATTGCTAGTTGGTATGATAAATATCACATGGGCCACAAATCTGACCCCATTAATCCAATGGATAGAACCGTATATATGCTTTCCATCTGGCCTTTGTTACATCAGACACATAATTCAACAAGTGTACATAAATCTATATAAACAGTAAAAATGAAGACATTTGCTCCGCATTGCATCTGCTTATCATTACACATGGTATATAAATAGGGTTGTCATGCCTATCTGCATGTATGATGAGGATATAACAGTTGTTCTGCAGTTTGATTTGGAATGGGCAACTTCCCAAGCTGGTCAACCAGTGAATTGCTCAACTTTTAGCTGCTATTAAGTCATGGTTTGTTGTACTGTAAATATCAATGGTAATGTATGATGGATTAGGGTTAAGGAGGGAATGGGAGGTGGGAGTAGAATAGAGCTGGAGTGGGTGCTCACCACCTATCCTAAGTTTTCTCTCAGGGACTATTTTCCATGTGTGAGCAAAGACAGTTCATTACTGCTTGTGCGCTTGTGAGATGTTGCTGTCCAGAAGTTGCTGCTGCATTTACCTACTAAGTAAACTCATGACATTTATCTTAGATATTCTCAACATCATAGGAGCTATATCAAAAGCAAGGTTATTATTATCGTGTCCTATATCCTTTAATATCCTTACTTCCCAAGTATCAAATTCAGTAACAAGTTATAATAAGTGCATGATAATACTGCGAAAATAATCCTTGTATTTGATAAAGCACCTTATCATGTCTTTATTTCCCTACTGAAAGTGCTTCTCACAAAATATCTTAAAGTGAATTGACTGTACGTTTTGTGGACAAAATTTTGTATTCTAAACTCTCAGTGAATTATGCACCAGAAACAAGCATTTGGAAGGAGGTGGCTGTCCAAGGCTGGGGATGATCACCTCAGTGCTGGTGCTCATCAACAGTGTCTTCTGCTCATGGTCTGCTCAGTCCAAAGTGACTGGTTATAAGGGCCACACCAGAGAACTGACCCAGAACAGGTCTCACAAAGAGATGACCCCACCTAGAGGTAGGAGATGTAGGAGGACTCAACCCTGAGTGATAGGATTGGGAGCAAGGTGAACTCTTAAGAAAGTCAGGGGTAATTGGAGACTCTTTGCACAGCCATTTAGTGGCTTGGAGATTTCCCCCTCTGACAGCGGTACACACCTGAAGAACCCATTGGATACAGAAAAATCTTGGGCTGTCATAATAATAATAATTTTTACATTTCATACAGTATATCAAATGTAAACACTGTAAACATCAAAGTGCTTCTAGGAAAGTAAATTGATTTGTATTTTGTGCAAAGAATACAGTTTGCACCAAGCAATGTTCCACAAACAGCCATGGAGAAAGTGATACATTTTATTTGGGCCAGGACACCAGGAGAAACTCCCTTCTCTTTTTGAAAAGTGCCAAGGGAATTTTAACGTCGTCCTGAACTTGGTTTGATGTCTCTTTTGAAGGATTGCACCTCCAACAATGCAATATACCCCCAGCACTGCACTGAACTTTATACTTAGTGTATGTGATTCCATGTCCCAATGTGGGGTTTGAAACCACAACCTTCTGACTCAGAGGTGAAAGAGCTACCACTGAGCCAAGCTGATACACCTGTTGAGCCTGTGGATATTTGAGTCGGCAGACCTTCACCATGTTATAATATGTGTGGTTTCCCCTTTAAAGTGAATGTGATGATACAGGTTGGTGAAAGGCTGACCTCTGTAACCATTGGTCTTCAACAACAACTTTGATTTACATAGTGCCCTCCACGCCGGATGGCATCTCAGAGCGCTTACATGTCGTTCCAACATGTAGCGCTTACTACATGTAGTGATTACTACAAGCGCTTCAGAGCGCTTACATGTCTTCCAGCATGTAGTTCACTTTAGTTCACTTTATGGCAGTAGAACAATGCTGTGCACAAATTAGCTGTTGGCTGCTGCTCAGAAAACACAGAATCACCCCACTTTACAGGATGTATATACACTGTAAAGCACTTTGAGATTTTCTGCTGACATGAATGACACTATACCAAATGCAAAAATTATCATAATAATAATTATTATAAACAACATTTCCTGTTATTTGAGATAGGTGGTTCTTATTCAGTCACCTCCACCACTCCAATGCCTGCAACAATATATGTAAATTCAATTCAAATAAAATTACGCAAGGATGCTTCTTAAACCTATAATGAAATTTATTGTAGTAGTTGGAGCTTAAGAAGATTTTATTGGACCCCAATCCCGTTTAATGGATAATTGCATCAATGTAGACTCTCACATTTTAGATTAATACAAATTTAATGTTACTTTACATATCAAATAATAAACATTTAGACCCTTACAATGTCATATCATATCTTGTTGGTTATTACAAGCACGTATTCAACTGCAGAGAGAAAATGAACAATTGAGCTCCTATTTGCAGCCTTACTATTGTAACATACTCCATCTAGAACAAATCGCTTCAATTAGTTTGAATGGATTCAACACAGAGCTCAAACCACTGGAGATGCTGCACAGTCGTATTTATAGAGAATGAATGCAAGATGGCTGTCTCTTGTCTACTCTCTGTTAAATTAAGTTGTACAGTATTTACCTTAATGCCAGGCATGCATCATATATTTCTGCCTTTTACCATTAGCTCGGGGGTTCAGATGCCTAGCTGCTCTAAGATCAGGCTCACTGCAAAAAATCAGTGCCCAGTTTACGCTGCTCTTTCTGTAAATCATTGCCAATACAATTCTCACCAAATCTTGTGTATTTTTAAAATAAATACCATCAATGTGCCAATCCCAAAGAAATATGTGCAACCATTAAAAGTGTTAGAGCAGGTGGATTTACTTGGCCATAGCAACAGCAAAACCCTGCCAGTATTAATTGATTTACTGAACACTCAAACATGGCCCCTTACCTCTGTAAATAATAATATAATCGTCACATTCGATATGGCACTTTATCAGGTCATTGGACAGTTCAAAGCACTTCACATAATTTATTGAAGAACGTGGTGACTGTATAAAGGGTATCTATTTATATTTGCACCCAATAATGCCACACAAACAATCATTAAGTAAGTGCCAATTGTATTTCGGGGATTAATGTTCAAGACACCAGGAGAAACACTTTTCTCTATTCAAATAGAGTCACAGGATTTCTACCTCCACCTGAACAGGCAAATAGTACCTCAGTTTAACATTTCATCAAAAGGCTGTTTCTAAATTGCTGGCCGCTCTTTTACAGTGTTGAAGACTAATGTTAGTGTATTGGTTCTTTAGTAACATTAAAATATCATATACTATGTGCAAAGTGTAATTTGAATCTTGGAACATATTTGTGGTATGAATTTAGTTAATCTCTGCAATTACTCTAAGAAGACATGATGGGTGTAATGGCCAAGTTCTGCGCTGTGAATTTCTAAGTTACTTTACCTGCAGGAGGCAAAATGCATTCCCTAATGCCATGGCTTTATCTATGGCTTCCCTTCCCTCCTTGCCAAACAAGGAGAAAACCAATGCAACAAGAAGCCCCAAACTCTTAATGGTGTATTTTGCTCTCAAAAGATGCTAAACTGGTGATAATAGAAGTCAGAGGTGAAGTAGCATTTGCCAACATTACTGAGAATGATGGTAGAACAAGCAGGAGAGGAGAGGGATACAGGTGGGTTGAGGGAAGCCATGGTAATTCACTATCATTTCATACTATAGTGAGTTTTCATGGGCACGATTGGACTTGCCCAAGTGACCATTCTTCATGGACTATCCTTGACATTTGCCATCAAATACACTGTTAGTGCACTTTACAGTAAATCCTGTGAAGCGCTCTGAGATGCCATCTGGCATGGAGGACGCTATAAAAATCGAAGTTGTAGTTGTTGTTCTTGTTGTGAAGCACTTTGAGATGTTTTGAAGATGTGATAATGTACTATATCAAGCGCAAGCATTACTTTTAGGAATCAGACAGCTTTTCAATGTTGAGGAGCATCAAAATCATACGAGATAGCTGTCTCTTGTCTTCTTTCTCACCATTAAATTAAGTTCCTCAATGAAAGCCCACAAAACACGTGCATTCCATCAGCGTTCACTGGACAAGAAGCTAGAGTGGGAATATTGGCTGATATTTATTGCCCCTGTTGAAAAATGTGGATGACTATTGCTGTGTCCCAATATCTGCCACAGCTGAGATCATCCAATTCAGATGATGATCAAACCTGGGCATTTCCTAGTTATTGTGATTCTGATATAGCACTGAGCAGTAGCTTTATCAATAGTAGCTTTATTAACGGGTGTTAAGGATTAGCATTAGTTTGATCATGTAATGGTATCAGACATCTTGGAAATGGTATTTAGTGCTAATAGTAAAGAATTAGTAATAATAATGTGTATAATAATTCTTGTATTTGATATACAGTAGAAGCCCGTTAATCCATGACTCGATAAACCGTATAACCACCACACCCCAAAAAAGTCCCCATTCGATAAACCGGAACTTATCCGGTACAATAGCAGTTTGTGAGTCATTGTCGCGCAGGTGCAGTATTTTGATTTGCCGCTAGTAGAGTCTAGGGTTATCAGTTTACCGCTAGTAGAGTCTAGAGTTATCGGCTTGCCGCTAGTAAGGCTTTAAAGTCGCGCTGCCGTTTTTTTCACCCGCTTGGTGTCCTCCATTTTAAAATGAATTGTTGGACTATAAACCTCAACCAGTAAAGATGAGAAGCACAAGAGAGTAGTTTTAACAATAACTACCAATACAATATTCTGTTATTATCTGTCTTTATTTAGTCAGGTGAGTATGGTGTTTGTTAAAAGAACTTCAATTTTTTTGTGGTGGGTTTTCGACAGCGGCTGAATATCCGGCAGGCGCTTTAACCGGCATTGGCCAGTCCCGCGGGTGCCAGATAAACGGGCTTTTACTGTAGTACCTTTCATGTCAGAGGAACATTTCAAAATGCACCCAGGATAAACCATAAAGTATATAGTGGCTACGTATTTTGTAGATGAAGACAACAGCCAACGTTCACATAGCAATGTCTTACAAATAACCATGTCGTGAAGGACCAATTTTATTTTTGGTGTATTGTTGGCCAGGATGCCGGGAGAAACTTTCTCTTTGCTTCTCAAATACTGCAGTGCCATAGGATCTTTAACGTGCATTCGTATAAGCAGACATTCCGGAATTAGGGAAGCAGGATGCATCCCTCCATGGAGAGTGTCTGCATTCCAATCCAGACACAGACAATTTCCCATGAAGAGGTGGCATGCACATATGGAACTGTCAATCTGGTTTAGTTTCTCCTAAGCACACATTTCTGCTCCCGTCTGACCACATGAAATGTTGCAAATTTCACCACATTGTTATAGTCCTTCTTCGGGGTGGGGGGGGGGGGGGGGAGGAGGATGTGGGGTTGGGGGAACATCAATATTTGAATGTACCACATCACATTTATGCCGTTGAATGTGTTAAGAAACATTGTGTTTTTCACTCCCAATATGTTGCCCATTCTCCTTCTCATCCTCATAATGATGTGCTGAAGCAGATTAAATAGACAGCGAGATGACAATGCTAACAAAGAGAAGAGACAACAGTGGCGCATATCAATGAACAGGTATCAATGATCATAATAGAGAGCAGAATGGATTCAATGACTGATAAATTTGGAGGAGGGGAAGAGAGGAGAGAACAAAAGGAGATGTGATTGTGTTCAACAAATAAATATCTTCATGTACATTCTCCCAGTAAAATGAATACAAATCAGACAATATGTTTCTGCAATAAATGTCAGCAATGTTTATTTATTTGTCAAATTAGTATACTTCATGAATGTGGCCCAGCTAAGGGAGCAAGGCAAAGGGATTGAGGAAGGGATTTCCAGAGCTTTGGGGCGTAGTGGCTGAAGGCACTGCCGCCGATGTTGAAACGGAAGATTCGGGGACAAGGAGGAGGCCAGACCCAGTAGAGCGAAGGCAATGGGTGCTGTTGTGAGGAGAGAGGAGGTCAGAGAGGCAGAGGAGTGGAGGGATTTGAGACATTTATGAAGGAGGCAAGGGAGGGAACAAGATGAAGGGAATATAGAATACAGTTCCAAAGGGTGGGGCTGAGAGCACTGAAGAGTCTACTGCCGAAGGTGGGCTGGGCAGGGCAGGAGCAGGCCGGAGCTATCTGAGTGGAGGGAGCGGACAGGTAGATAGAGGGTTAGCAGGTCACAGAGGTAAGAAGGAGCTAGGCCATGGAGGGCCCAGAATGCCTTCAACACTATCCTCTGGGAGATGGGGAGCCAATGGAGCCAGGCGAGGGTGGGAGTGATAGAGTCATGGAGCCTGATGCTGGAGAGGATACAAGGTGCAGAGTTCTAGATGAACTGCAGCTTGTGGAAGGAGGGGTTGGGATGGTTGCCAAGCAGGGAGTTTGCATAGTCAAGCCTAGATTTAATAAATGCATGTATGAGGATTTCAGCAACCTGAGGGGAGAGGCAGTGGTGGAGCTAGACAATATTGTGGAGGTGGGGGAAGGCAAAGCGATTCATTGCAGAGATGTGAGCCATTTGGCTAATCACTTGTGTGTTGGTATTTTCTCTAGTTGAACCATCTAATCTAATCCCACTTTGCTTTCTCTATTCTCTGATATTGTTTCCTCTTTTCCAATCATCTATCAAACTGAGTAAACAATTCAATATATGAGATTTCCTTTGAATTGTGAACTGATTTAAGTCGGTAATTCTGTGCACTTCTAATGGAAACCAGTTTATTATAACTGCATGCAAGAAGCAATCTCCCCAACCTGAATTGTTTTCAAATTCTAGCCTGAGCTAATCTGCAACTAAATGTTCTGTCAACTATCAGCATTGTACTTCCTGCTGAATTCTTACAGTATTACCTCAGACAATTTTCTCAGTGCTCAAGTATATCGAAAAACTATCATTTTCTATTCTCTGGGGAAATTGCTTTCAAGTGTTTTACATGAGAGGGGAATCTTTAAAAAAAAATAGAATTTGCCACGTATAACATTTAAGTTCACGATGACACATCAGTATATGTAATAGTATGCACTGCACTGCAGTGATTTATTTTAATTGCCTCACTGGGACCTGCTATTACCCCCTTGTAGAATGGGTCACTGCATTAGAAAATTAAAGCTGATGTAAGCTGTTCATTTTTATTCAGAGTCTAAATTCAGACTGTCAGAGCACTGATAAGCTGTGTTGCTGAATCTAGTCATACACTTAGCCTCCTTGGAGGCTTTATAATGAATAGCTCTTGCTGGCACATTGTTAACACCATAAATTATATATCAGTATTTTTCTAAAAATATTTTCTGCTTTTATTTCAGTCTCAGTTGTCCACAGAGTAACCTTTCAGGGTTGTCTAGTTTTTAATTATGATACAATACGGTGCTTTAACCCACTCAGTCTGGCAGGTGTCCAACTGTGGAGGTGCCCTATCGAAGTAAGGGAAGAAGAATTGTGGCAATCAGACAGAACAGCAATTCTGGAGTAAACATTTTCACCAGTGATAGTTATCACATTGTTGTCAACTTGTTGAAACATTATACATTGGGTATAACTGTCCTCCCCCAACACCTACCCCAAATCGACCCTAATTGTTTTGAGCTGAGTGAACCAGAACTCTGGAATCCATCAAGCCCAGTGGTTGCCTTGACCAGCTTTGATCCCAACCATCTCTCCTGCCAGAGATGGGCTTGGGGTGAGCACCAGCTGGTTATGTTTCAGAGTGCTTCACAGTGACGGAGCTTGATGCTGAGCTGGGGGAAGATGGAGGTGACTGTAGGCACTGGTGAAAAAGAAAGATCTTCAGATTCGATCTGAATGAGGGCAAGGAGGTGACAAAGCTCCAAACTCGGTTCTCACCAATCCGCACATCATAAGTTCCTACTTAGCAAAAATAATATGTAGAATTTGTGTTACTCAGGACATCAACAACAACAACAACCTTATATTCAAAGAGCGCCTTTCACATCGGGAGGATGTCACGGGATGTTTGATGTCGACTTTAACAGACAAACAACTCTAATTGATAAACTTCAGTAGTGATATCAGGAAGCTGATTGATTGAAGCAGGGTGGAATTTGGCCTGATTATGTCCTTTTGTGGAGTCCTGTAGCTCAGTGGTTAGAGCACTCGCCTTACAAGCGTAAGTTCTGTGTTCAAATCCAGGTAGGTCACGGCAAAACTTTGGGCAAGTTTCCTTACTCCACACGCCTAATAATAATCCCTTAATTTTTTTAATAAACCATTGGTCATTTAAATCTACAACTATTTGTGAGCCACTGCTGTGCGCAATTCGCTGCCGCGTTTCACCCACAAATATACAGTCAATTCACTTTACAGTATATTCTGAGAAGCATTTTGAGACGTCTGGAAGATATTGTTATTATTATTATATTATTGATGCTTCCATACCCATTACTCAGCTGAGGAAGAAATGTGAAATAGAGCCATACAAGGTGATGACCACAAGAAGGAATTCTAGTCAACGTTCCCTGTAACTACTTTGCCAATGTCGATTATAAGGAGGAAAATCCCACTAAGAGGCTGACGTTGTTAATGTTGTTGTATAATATACCAACTGGAGTTTCAGCCCACAGGAGCAGGAATCATGCTCATAACCTTTCGAGTACAGACTCGAGGGGAGTCTTTCACTCCCCTTGGGCAATTTCCTCACCAGCTGAGCCATACCACCATGTATGCAATTTCAGCACGGCAATCAGAGTGTAACAAGGACATGAAATCCATTCACATAAGTTTGTACGTCTTAAACTGTGATATAAGAAATTAGTCTCCAGCAGGGATTTAAAAATCTTTACTCAATAAATAAGGCAAACAACTCTAATGAGAAATGGCTGAATCAATACGATAATTTTGTTTAACTGATTAAGAATTATGGACAAGTAGATTTGCAACTCAGCTTATCATTGTTTGTGATTGTTAAAATGTATATGTTTAATAATATGACACTTTATAGCTGGCAGAGCTATGTCAGCACTGTACAATCCCATAAAAATCAACACAGCATGGACATTTTATGTAGTTGGTGTGTACTTATGTTATTACTGCACATTGCTGTTACCACAAGATTAAATTAAAACTGATTTCTTTAAGAACACAAGTCACCCCAACTATCTCAAATCATTTTGTGTTACTCCATTGTCAATTACTGTCTGTCAGGTTATGCAGCTTTGACCTAACTGTTGCAAAATGCCCACAGGATATCAATGACACTTGCAGATAATTTCCTGACTATTGAGCCTGACATGCTGAAAGAACATTGAGAGTTGAGGAGCTGTAACTGCCAGAAAGGAGTAGGATTCATTATCCAACTGGTCATCCAATCCATTTTGACAGTGTAAAGAGTTATACATAGTATCATTCACAAAGCTGTATCATTAAATGATGAGCTTCAAAACTTTACCTTCCTCTTGACAGCTCTTCTTTCTACCCCAGTTTCCTCCAATTCCCACCTCTCAATATAGTATGTGGTATTTCTTAACAGAATTCTTTAATAGGCAATAGAGCCCACACAAAAGTGAAACTGTTTCCAGCAATTGGAAATACATGAGGCCAATCCAAGGAAACACCATTCTGGTGGGATTTACATTTGGAGCAAGCTTTCTATGGATAAACCAGCATTCTAATAAACATTATCACAAGTTGGACTAAGTTAGACCAATTTTAAGGTGGCAAGAGTATTTCCATACCCATGAGAGTTCCTGTAGTTTACACACAAGCATGGCCAATCTTTAGATAATGGGAAAAAAATAACAGATGGGAAATATACCCTGGGATTATATTGATACTGTATATCATTAACCAGTTGATTTTTTTAAAACTGAGGCATTATAAGATTTTTGGAGGAGAACAGACAATATATATATACAAAACAACAAAATTATAGTTGTATAGCGCCTTTCACATTGGGAAGATGTCCCAAAGGTGCTGCACAGTCAGTGTTTCAGACCCGAGCTGAGGTCGGGATTGGGTAGGATAGGGGATGGGATGGGACAGGGGTTGACCGATGACATGGTCGAAGCTGAGTGTCTTGAAGGAGGCTAGTGAGGGGGCGAGTTGGAGGAATTGTGGAATGGAATTTGAAAGGTTGGCAGCAGAGTGGCTGAAGGCTTGCCCACCCATATTGGAGCAGGTGGGTCAGGGGACATGAAGCAGGCTGGAGCCTATTCAGCGGAGGGAGTGAACAGGTTGGAGTGGGGGTTAGGAGTATGAAGTAGGGTGGGGCAAGCCATAGAGGGCTTTAAAGGTGAGGACTAGGATATTGAATTGATTCCTCTGAATGAAGGGTAACCAGTGGAGTTGGGTAAGAATGGGGGTGATAGAATCACAGAGCTCGTTGAGGACACGGCCTGCAGAGTTCTTGATGATCTGGAGGCTATGGAGGGCAGAATTGGGGGGGCCAACAAGCAGGGCATTGGCATAGTCGAGCCTAGACGCAATGAACGCATGAAGGCGAGTTTCAACGGCCTGAGTGGTGAGGTAGTAGCAGATGGAGTTGATCGTAGATATAACAGCAACCTGCACTTGTGCAGCTATGTTTAAGTTAAATAAGTACTTTACTATTTCAAGCACCAAAAGGGGGATGTCAATGAAAGAGGAGGAAGTGACTACAGGCAAAGAGGTAAATATTTAGGTGGCTTTTCAAGATCAATAGAGAGAGGTGAGATGGAGGGAGGGAGTAGAAGAGTTGGGAGCATATTCAACAACAATTTCCATTTATATAGTGCCCTTCACATGGGATAGGGTTTCAGAGCACTGAACAATAGTGAAGTTGGACATTGAACAAGGGAAAAGGAAGATGACCATAGGCACCATCGAAGAGGTGAGATTTAAAGGTAGAAAAGTGGCATAGTGACTGAAGACTTGGTTGCCAATAATGGAGTGGGTGGGGAAGGGAATACACACAGGCCCAAGTTTGTAAACAGAGCAGAAGAGGGAGGCTGAGAAGATAACATCTTTATCCAACCCAGTAATTTCCATTGCCTGGGGTCGTTTTGCAGAAGTAGCAATCTTATGGGAGAATGAGGCACTTGTTAGCAATTAGCAAAATATCAACTTAATTTAATTATCTCATGTTTTATCTTAATGTGTTTTAATTCTTTTGGTTACACATAGGAAAGTGTGTGTAAAAAAAAAAAAATCCACAAGGAAATATAGAGCAAGAAAATGTTGCCAGAAGGAAAACCTTCACCAAGATCAGTAATTATTTGACTCAGAACCAATAATGAGCTGGTTGCCTATTAGTCTCTTGGACATCAAGATTGTCAGTGTGTGCCAGCAATGACACATGAGAACCAGATGAGGAAGCTGCAAGGTGAGTAGCACACAAAAGGAGACAGGTCACTGAGAAGATAACAGCCCATTCCACCCAAAAAGCAATTAGGGTAATTCTTCTCAAAGTCAGCTACAAGTTAAATATGCCTTCAGGTGTTGGATGATAATCACCTATTTCTCAATGTATGAATGTGCACATACAATGACACAGATGGTTATGTCCAGTCAGAGTCCTTTGCCATCCAATTTAATGAGTGTGGCTAAATTCGAGTAACCTTACTAGTCTAGGTTCATTATTTTGACCCTAAAGAATAAAACTACTTGTATCGAAAGCAGTTCTGTAGGAATAATTCTGGCATTTCTCCCATATGAAAAAAAACATAAAAGTCAGAATGGAGACAATAGGTGAAATAAAAATGATCAAATAAGCTGTACAGATAGTGGATTCATCCCTGAGTGAAATTCCAAGAGTTAATAGTGACATTTTCTAATGAGCAATAAGCTGGATTTTAACTATTTTCCTAATCTTTGGGCTCAATTTATGTCTATGTAATAAAGCCAAATTACTTCTTTATTTACAAAAAATGAAAAAAAAATCCTACTTGTGTGAAAATAGTATTGGATATAGTTTTGGGATAATATTTGTAATGTTTCTTAACCCATTCCCTAGCTTAATTATACAGTTAAGCTACTAAACATTTGACCCTGTCTTAACTAGTCACTACCATGTAATATGTCACCCTGCTGTCAATATCCTGGCTGCTTCCCATGCAAAAAGAGATGCAGCTTTACTTGTCACTCCACTTAACATGCAATTAGTCTCATTATAGAAATTCCTGTAAGTACTTATAATGTAAAAATTGATCGGATAACTTGTTCTACAAGAGACGTCTTGCATCTTAGAGACCTCCTGCTCTATCCTGTGACTGGTGTGGGTCAGCAGAGGCTGGGTAGGCAATGTATACTGTCTAATTACCAGTATCATCTTAGTGAAGGACTACTTCCAAGATAACCACCAACATGAATTTCAGTCTATCCTCAACATCTCTTTGACATCCATAGAAACCCCACCCCCACCACCTCCCCCCACAAAATAGAACACAATGTTAGAATTGCAGCCTGACTAATGATCTATGCAATTTCAGCATGTCTCCATTGTGGAGACCTGGTAGCTCAGTGGTTAGAGCCCTCGACTTGCAACAACAAAACAAAATTACATTTCTAGCACGCCTTTCACATCGGGAGGATGTCCCAAGGCGCTGAACAGTCAGGTCAGGACCGGAGCATGGGCGAGGGGCAGGGTAGGGGGTGAGGGAGGGAGAGCAGCAGAAGGCACAATCAAAGAGGATGGTCTTGAGACCGCCATTGAAGGAGGCAAGGGAGGGAGCAAGCCATAGGGACTATGGGATGGAGTTCCAGAGAGTTGGGGCAGAGAGGCTGAAAGCCCGACCACCGACGGTAGGTCGGGTCGGGCGGGAGACATGGAGCAAACCAGAGCCCGCTGAATGGAGGAGGTGGGCAGTTTCATAAGCGGACAGCTGATTGGAGAGATAGGAGGGGGCAAGGCCGTGAATGGATCTTGAATCGATCCTCTGGGGGATGGGCAGCCAAAGGAGCCAGGCGAAGGTGGGAGTGATGTGGTCGCGGAGCTTGGTATGGGAGAGGTCAAGGGCTGCAAGAGGGAAACCTGGGTTTGATTCCAGGCGGGGAGAAACCTTGGGCATGTTTCCTTACTCCACATGCCTGTTAATAGTCCCTCAAGAAAAAAACAATTTTAAATTGATCATTTCAATCCACAACTGTTTGTAGGACACTGATGTGCACAATAGGCTACCACATTTCACCCACAAATATACAGCCAATTCATTTTATAGTATATTCTGTGAAGCGCTTTGAAAAGCACTATGTCAAATGCAAGGATTATTATTATATCTGAATTCAACACCTTGGTTTATAAATGCCAAAACACCATTTTCCTTCTTGATGGATCATTCTTCATTAGTTCATTTATAAGTTTAAAAGTGCACGATTGCTATTTCTCTCATCCATTCTGCCATCACTTGGCAATGAAATTCAGTAAAGGCACAGACAATTTAGTTCACACATTTTAACTTCACAATAAATTTAGGCACTGACTAAATTCAAAAATGTGTGCTCCTACTTGGTCATGTATTAAGTATTACTTTCCCCACCAGATCTATGATTTGCAATGCTGAATAATATCACCCTTACTGTTTCTCAAAGGCCTAATTCAGATTTCATAAGGATTATAACTAAGAAGAGAGTCAAATTGTACTTAAGAGAGCAAGGCCAATTCCCTCTGTGCTGACTGTTCGCAGGGGCAAGGCAAGGATGCATTCAGTTGAAAAATCAAATACCTGGACTGGCCTCCTACAAATGTGCTCTCAATTATTTTTTATTGCAGAGGACGCTACTATTTAATCTGAGCAGTGCGATCTGTCTCAGAGTATACTGAAGAATGAGCCAGGAATCTGGGTCTCCTTACCTCATTCAGTTAAAACTGCAATGTTTACATTCTTGATTTTGGTCAGCAGATTGTCGATTGGCTATTTAACACATCTCATTGCATTACCTCTCTTGGCAAAAGGAGTGTCTTATAATGCTCTTGGCAAAACATTGCCACTGAAAATCTTATCGCTCCATGTTTATTTATGTATTACATTATCTTCAGACTTATTTGCATGCACTGCATTGGGGGGAGGTATGGATTGGCAGATCACAGTCTAGATGCATCCTTAACCACTCCTTCTCTCGAAATATTGGTTCAGGTTAGCCATCAATCAGCTGAGTTGAGAGCGCTACCACTCTGCCAGTATAACACCAACAATAAAATTACGTTTATAGAGTGCCTTTCACGTTGGGAGGACATCCCAAGGTGCTGACATACACATGCTTAAAAGTTTCTAAACTTAACTGTATGCATTCCACCTTACTTGGAAATATTAATGGTCTTGTGTGTACGCTCTACTCAGAGGTATGTACTCTGTTGACCTAATTCTAGAAAGCGATAGGTATAGATTGACAATAGCCAAGGTTTGAGGAGCCCAAAATCTTCATTGGTGGTATTGATAAAGTATAAACCAGCATAGTTTGCCATCAAGACTGCCGCCTGGAAAGCTTTCTATTGCTTGCCCTGCTGGGACTTTGGATTGTGGGGTTAACAGGCGCAGTAATTCACAAAGGTGACACATATGTGAATAGCGCACAGGAAGTTACATCAGTCATGACCTATGACATGGAAGTCGGTCATTTCTTCACGCTCCACTTATAACAAGGGGCCTGGGATATGGGGCCCATATAGGGTTACCCTGTGAACAGAGTAGAACCATAAGATCAGTTTATGAAAGTATTAGTGGGAAACCTCTCCCCCAAAGTGTAGCAAATTCACAATGCTAAGAGACAGTAACCCATGAACATATGGAGATTGGACACTGCTGTTTGTGAGAGATTGTCCAGAAGTGCCTTGGGATGCCCTCCCTGGTGTGAAAGGTGCTTGGACAAGTCTTATATTGTTGTTGTTGTTATTGTCTCTCTGTGTCTCAGTCTTGCCAGTGTCTGGGTGTCGCTCACTCTATCCGCACTCTTCCTCCCCCGTCCCGGTAGCTCAGTGGTTAGAGATAGAGCGCTGGCCTCCAGAGAGAGAGAGAGAGAGACCTGGGTTTGATTCCTGACACCGCAGGTCAGGTCAGGGCCAAACCTTGGATAAGTTTCCTTACTCCTCCCACAGATGCACACATGCACAGACACATACACGCTTGATAATAATTCCCTCTGAAAAAAATACCCAATAATAATAATAAAATTTAAATTGGTCGTTTCTCAATCCACATTATAGACTGTTTGTGGGGACACTGCTGTGTGCAATTGGCTGCCGTGAGGAGAGCGGAGATTGGAGAGATAGGGGTTGTAGAGAAATGAAGGCATTTAAGTACAAGAGTGAGGATCTTGAAGTCGATCCACTCTGTGACAGTGAGCCAGTGAAGTCTGGCGAGCACTGGGGTAATCAGGGAGCGGTGGAGTTCTGTATATGAGCTGCATTTTGTAAATGGTGGCAGAGGGAAGACCGACAAGGACGGCTTTGGAATGCTCCAGTCGAGAGGTGACAAAGACATGGATCAGGGTTTGTCAGCTTTTGGGTGAGATATTAGTGGAGACAGGCAATGTGGTGGAGATGGAAGAAGCCTGTGCTGGTGAGGGACTGGATGTGGGGAAGGAAGGATAATTGGGGTCAAGCCTGATGCTTAGGTTGCTTACAGATTTGGAGAGTTTTAGGGGCAGGTCAGGTAATTGGAGGAGGTGAGAACCGTAGGACTGAAGACGTCAACGAGAGCCAAAGAGTATGGCTTCCGTCTTGTCAATGTTTAGCTGCAAGAAATTTGCTCTCATCCAGCCCTTGATGTCTGCCAGACAGACTGACAGAACATCGGGATTGGGGGTTATAATTTGAGGTGGAAAAGTAGAGTTGGGTGTCATCCGCATACATGTGGAAGTTTACCCCCATATCTCCGGATGACATCACCAAGAGGGAAGGCAGGGAATTAGAGACTGATGGTATCACAACAATTTTTCCAATGATTTCTCCTTGTAGACATCACTTTCATGATAAAATTAAGAGGATTATTTGACACAATCAAGAATTAAAAATAAAACTGTTTCAAAACACCAATGAACAATTGCATTCTAATTTGCGAATATTTTGCATTTTTAAAAAAAAAAATCAGTTACTTTTAAAACCTGGTTTAAGAAGCAAAGATGTGACCTCCCTGGCACTGCGCTCCACAGTCACTCTCAACTTTTGAACTCATATGATGGATTACAGCTCACTGAGCCCAGTAGTGGACAGGGGTTTAAACAGATCCCTCTTTTCAATCTGCAATTTGAGGCAGATTTTAGTGAGAGAAGTGAATGCAGAACATTTCTATAAATGAAATTAATGATTTATGAAATAACAGCACCCCGGTTTGAGCACAATCTCCTCAAAAAAAAATATTGATAGTTTAAAGAGCAGATCAGATTATTTTCGAATCTCATATAATGATTTGTTGCCAGAACTGCAGTATCATTTTAACGCTCAACATTGTGTCAAATGGCTATATAAACAATCGAAGCAAAATAAGAGCCATCTGTCTCATAGCCCCAGAGAAGTATTTACACCTATTTTAATTTTTCATACCAGGTTAACTCTTGCAGACCTGCCCCAACATACTACTTCAAAATCTTTTCTATGTGCATAAGAAGGCATGGAATTCTCCTAGGCTCCCAAAAACATTTTCTCACCTGCGGTTTGAACTCCTTACCTTTCCTGTCTATTCCTTCAGACTCATTGAAGTTGTATGTGACCTTGGTGTCAAGTTTGATCCCCAGTTGTCTTTCCTACCCCACATCCAGTTCCTGACCTGGACTCCTTTCCTCCCATATCCCCACATGGCCCTCTGTCTTACTACAAACGTTGCTGAAATTCTCATGTGTGCTTTTGTCACCTATCGTGTCAATTTTGCCAAAGCACGGTCTCCCCAGTTTCACTATCAACAAGATCCAAATAATTCTGCCGCCTGTGTTCTCACCCATACCAGGCTCTGCAGTTGACAACTTCCTTCAACTAAATGTTAACAAGACTGAGACCCTCCTGATTGGTTCGTGTCAGCGCCTCCAAACCTCAGACTCTGGCAACATCAGCATCCAATGCTGTACTCTCCATCTCTCAAAGCCAGTCAGGAATCTGGGTGTCTTGTTCGACCCTGACTGTCCTTCCTCCCGCAAATCCATGCCATGACTGGTACTGCCTTCCACCACCTCCGCAACATTGCCAGACTCCGCCACTACCTCACCGCCCATGCTGCCGAAACACTTGTTCACGCATTTATCACATCAAAGCTCGACTACGGGAACTCTCTCCTCATCGGCCTTCCCAGCTCCTCCATTCACAAATTGCAGATTATCCAGAACTCTGCAGTTTATGTATTCTCCCGCACTAGGCTCCGCGACCACATCACTCCCACCCTTGTCCATCTCCACTAGCTCCCCATCCCCCAGAGGATCAAATTCAAGATCCTCATCCTCACTTTCAAGGCCATTCACGGCCTTGCCCCCACCTATCTCTCTGACCTGCTGTCTCCTTATCAGCCTGCCTGTCCCCTCCATTCAGCGGGCTCTGGCCTGCTCCATGTCCCCCGCCTGAAACACCCTACCATCAGTGCCAGGCTTTCAGCCTCTCTGCCCTCACACTCTGCAACTCCATTCCGCAATCCCTTTGACTCGCTTCCTCCCTTTCCTCCTTCAAAGATGGTCTCAAGAACTTCCTCTTCGGCCTTGCCTTCTGCTACGCTCTTGACTCTCCCCACTTTCCTACTCTCCAACCCCCTGCCCCTATCCCAACCCTTCCCCCCCTGCTTGGGTTCCAACCTAACTGTTCAGGGCCTTGGGATGTCCTGTTGATGTGAAAGGCGCTCTATAAATGTAATTTTTTTGTTTTTGTTGTTGCAGTCCCATCCACTGGCTCCCTATTGCAGATTGATTTCAAGATCCCCACTCTCAAATCTTTTCATGCCTCAGCACCTCCTTACCTCTCTGATCTACTCACACCACACTCCACTATCTGGCACTTTGACCAGCTGGCTCAGATCTTCTGCGCATCCCTCACCTACTTGGCTTCACAATTGGCAGCTCTAGGTCACTGTGCCCCAAATCTCTGGAACTTCTTGCTCAATCTATCCATCGTGCCCCTACTCTGCCCCATCTCCACCTATTTTCAAATCACACGTGAAGACTCCTCTTCGATTGTGCCTGTGATCACCTCCGCTCCCTTGCCAGCTCAGTGTTAATCACACCATTGTTATAGTTACCTGCAGGAAGATACTGTAAAAATGCAAGTTGTTGAGGACGAAACTTCCTTGAAAATAATATATTCGTGTCAACGAAGAACTGTTGGGTTTTCAAGAGAAGGGCCCATCACCACCTTCTCAGGGATGGATGATAAATGCCAGCCCTGGCAGTGTCGAGAAAGAATTAAGAATATAAAAGAATTTTTGACTCATTAAGCCTGTTCCTTCCACATACGACACATTATCTATTTTTATCTCTTGGATGAAAATGCTGCGTAGATACTCCCAAATCCTCAATGACTATCAAGTCAAACAGAATATTTGTTTTTTCCCACATGTCATTAATAAGTCCTGACATACTTCCAAGTACAAGTAACATTCCTCTTTTCATTTTCCCTCTTCCCTTCCTTCACCTGATCCTTAGCATTATGGAGCCATTGTAGTTGAGAAATCATTGTTGGGAAACAACAGCATTAATAATAACAATGCATCAATTTTATATAATGCCTTTCACTTCAGGAAGACAACTCAAAGTGTTTTACAAGATTTACTGTAACAACAACAACAACTTTAATTTATATAGCGCCCTCCACACTGGATGGCGTCTCAAAATGCTTCACAACAACGGATCCCAGGGCTGAACCAGGGGCAGGGGTAGAAAGGTGACCAAAGGCGCGGTCGAATAGAAAGGTCTTTAGCTAGGACCTGAAACTGGGAAGAGAGGGGGCGAGGCGAAGGGAGTGAGGAAGAGAATTCTAGAGCCTCGGGGCATAGTGGCTGAAAGCAAGGCTGCTGAGGGTGGAGCGGAGGATTCAAGGAACATGGAGACGATGTCCATGGACATGGACACTGGCCACACCCGGTGGATCAAAGGCAATGGGACCTGGTTTGAGGAGAGAGGAGGTCAGAGTGGTAGTGGGGGGTGCAGAAGAGTGGAGGAATTTGAAGAAAAGGGTGAGGATCTTGAAAACGAGTCTAGAGTGTAGTGACTGTATTTTGAGGCAAATCAACATCCAATTTGCACTCATTAATGTCCCCTGAACAGCCATAAAGTAAAGTATCAGTTTAATCTTGAGGATTGTTGACCAGGATGTTGGGAGAAACATTTCAAATAATTTCATGAAATATTTCTAATTTACCTGAACAGCTAGATGGGACCTCACTGTTACACATATCTGCAAGATGGTATAAGTTCACACCTGCGACCATTCATTAGTCGTTGAGTTGACTTTGTGGGCTGCATATGTCAATGATGTGATAATTATCACCAGTGTCAATTTACACATCCCACATCTTAATTTGCATGTTTGAATATTTGAGGAATTGAAACATGAATAAAACAACAAAAAAAAGTTACATTTGAAGAGCGCCTTTCACATTGGGAGTACGTCACAAGGCGCTGAACAGTCAGGGGTCAGGACCTGAGCATGGTGGGTGCGGGAGGGGCGGATGGGCCAGGTTGGGACAAGGGAGGGCGGAGAGGTAGGACAGGGGCTCACTGCAAATATATCATCGAAGAGGAGGGTCTTGAGACCGGTCTTGAAGCAGGTAAGGCAGGGAACAAGGCGAAGGGATAGTGGAATGGAATGGAGTTCCAAAGCATGGAGAAGAGAAGCTGAAGCTTGGCCACCGACGGTAGGATAGGTCGGGAGGGAGGCATGTAACAGGCTGGAGCCTGCTGAACGGATGGAGCGGACAGGTTGATGGGGGTCAGCAGATCAGAGAGTGGGTCGGGGAAAGGCTGTGAAGGGCCTTGAAAGTGAGGACTTGGATCTTGAATTCAATCCTCTGAGGAATGGGAGGCAGTGGAGTCAGGCAAATGGGGGTGATAGAGTCAAGGAACCTGGTTTGGGAGAGGACACGAGCTGTGGAGGTTTGGATGATCTGCAACCCGTGGAGGGAAGAGTTGAGGAGGCTGATAAGGAGGGGGTTGCCATAGTCGAGCCTTAAGGTAACAAAAAAATGGGTCAGGGTTTCAGAGGCCTGATGAGTAAAGCAGCGGTAGAGATGGATGATATTGTAAATAGAATGCATGATGCACTCAAACAGTTAATAAACTGAATTTCTGATTGGTGATTTACACAGTTGTTTTTTCTGAGGTCTGTATACTGGGAACTAGGGTCCGGCAATATATCGATATATCGATCAAACCCGATATAAGTTTCATATCGATATGCCGATATAGACATTTCAAAAATATTGATATATCGAAAAATCGATATATCGAGGTAAAAAATCAGGATGCGAGCACACTGAACTACAAGACCCAGAATGCTCATCTCTATTCACAATGCACAGACCGAGGTGCAAAGCCGCCATATTGTATTCATAGTCCTCGAATACAATATACAGGTATGCAAGCGGTGGGGGTGGGGGTAGAGACGCCTGGATGGGGGGGGTGAGGGGGAGAGAGACAGCTGGGGGAGGGGGAGAGAGACAGCTGGGGGGAGAGGGGGAGAGAGATGGCGGGGGGGGGGGAGAGAGAAAGAGAAGGCTGGGGGGGTGGTGGGGGAGAGAGATGACGGGGGTGCGGGGTGCGAGAGAGGGACGGCAGGGTTGGGGGGGAGAGATGGGGGTGGATGTGATAATATACAGATAGATAGAGATGGGGGGTGTGTGAGAGAGGAGAGAGACACAGACAGAAAAACACAGAGATGGAGAGAGTGAGAGACACAGAGAGAGAAAGATATTTACCTCCTGAGGAGATAGGCCCTGAATGCGCGCGCACCCGGAATGCACCCCGAATGCGCGCGCTCTCCGAATGTACGCGCAATGCGCGCATGCGCAGTACAAAAAACCTGAAAATATCGATATTTCGGAATATCTCGATATAAGCCCATCGATATATCTAAATCGGAAAATTTCCATATCGACGGACCCTACTGGAAACAAATTGTTTTACCCTCATTGTCAAACTAGTGCACCACAAACCTATTGTGGAGAACTGCAGCTCAGTGGTTAGAGCACTTACTTTGCAAGTGAGAGACCTGGGTTTGATTCCCGTTAGGTTGAAGCTTTCAGCAAGTTTCCATACTCCACACGCCTGATAATAATCCCTCAAGAAATAAATAAAACAATAAATTGGTCACTTCAATCCACCACTGTTTGTGGGACATTGCTATGTGCAATTGACTGCTGCGTTTTGCCCACAAAAATGCAGTCAATTCACTTTATCATATATTCTGTGAAGTGCTTTGAGACCTCTAGAAGATGTAAAAAGTTGTATATCAAATGCAAGGATTACATTATTCTAGTACTATCTCAGCCAGATTTGCCTGTTTCAAAAGGATAGGATATTTACATTTGTTTTTTTGCTTATCATTAGAGTTATGCTGAACGAGCTGTTCGATGGATAATGATGAAGATTAAGTAGATCTGTTTCAATTGCCATGTCTACCTTCCAAAACAGATGGCTCACTCATTGAACCTTATTAACTGAGATTGAATTCCAAGAGGTTGATGACAGATGACTGAGACTACAATTCAATGACACTCATGCACATGTATAAAAAACAAATATTTCTTTATAATTGTACATTTGTTCTCCTGTAGATTTGCTTGAGAGTACAGAATAATGTAATGTACAGTGGATTAAAATGAAGGATGACAAAAAATAAGTATGCAATACTGAATGAGCATCATAAAATGAGATTGAAATTTTATTTATGTCTCATTTATCATGGGACTGGCATCTATTCGGAACAAATTAATCCAAACATCATCTGCACAGACGTTTGCTTGTTTGCAGAAAATTAACATGCTTAGATTCCGAGGAACATCCCAAGGCGGTACAAGAAGCACCAGGGCAATTTCAAGTCCCAAGGTTTCTAACAAAGCTGTCAGAAAATTAAAGTTAACATTATTATTTATGAAAATTGCAACAATTTTGATTCATATTTGATTTTCTATCAGATACACACCATTATCAACTTAGAAAGTTTAGGGAACATTCCTTCAGACACTATAATGTGAGATAGACCATAGGAAAGAGAAATGCAGATGAAAAATACACTTTGGCCTACTTGATCTTACCTTTCTCAATGCCCAAACTACAACATACAATAATAATCCTTGTATTTTAAATAGTGCATTATAAAGGCATTGCTAATTTGTGTACAGAATGTTCCACAAACCGCCATGGAGTGACACACTAATTTTATTTGGTGGATTGCTATCCAGTATACCAGGATGAACTCCCTGTTCTTTTTGAATAGTGCCATGAATTCTTTAACATCTATCTGGACAGACAGGTGAGACCTTGATTTAATGTCTCATATGAAAGACAACACCTCTGACAAAGCAGCACACCCTGCACTGCATTGGATCATCAGTAGAGACTGTAATAGTTGGATGTCCTATTGTAGGGCTTGAACCCACAACTGCCTAATTCAGAAGTGAGAGTGCTTCCAACTGAGCCAGGCTGACTGAATGTTTCCGTTGGAGCATCAAGGTGCTTCTTAAATGAGCCATATCCTGGGCTTAATCTTCCTGGTAACCCACAATTGATAACCCTCTGCTTAAATAAATACTTCACAATGACTGTCTTAAACTTTCCCTTCACAAGCCTAAATCTGTGACCACTTGTCCTGCTGCCTTGGCATTTCACAAAAAAAGCTATAAAAATACAATGTATTTCTTCTATTCATAAATCCAGTTCATAACTACTGAGCATCCAGAGGAATATGAGAGGACAGTTCTTGCTGATAGAAGTTGTAATTGGAAATGGAATATTCTTACCTCCTACTGATTACATTTGGATCACATGAGCTGATCCAGTCTGAAACCAATGACTCCACTAGTTAGTTACAAAGGCATTATATATCAAATCATGTCTGCTTTAGAGTGAATAATAAGGCTATGAATTTAAATACTAAATGGATATAAAATGTTTTGAAATTGAATTATTGCTCTCTGCTCAATTTCCATCTATAATTTTTGATAAAACATACTATGGTCTCAATAAAATGAAAATATTAATAACAGTTAATAGTTGTACTGAGATTCTGGTGCTTAAAGACTGTTATTTCTATGTGTGGCAGAGCTACATTGTTTCCTGTGAATCACAGTAAAGCAGTGGTTTCCAAACTGTGGGGCACCTCTTTAACCCATCACTCCCCTTCCCCTGGCACCTTCCCATGCCAGTGCAGGAGTTGCAATACCTGCCCTTTCACCTCTTCCCAGACCAATGTCCAAGACCCAAGCACAGTTTTTGTGTGAGACAGCATTTTACTTGTGCTATCACCAATGTAATATATTGCATCCGCTGCTCACAATGCGGTCTCCTCTACATTAGGGAGACCAAATGCAGATTGGGTGACCGATTTGCCGAACACCTCCATTCTGTCAGGAAATATAACCTTGACTTACCGGTATCATGCCATTTTAACTTTCCGGTATCATGCCATTTTAACTTTCCTTCCCACTCGCAGTCTGACCTCTCCAACCACGGTCTCCTACGCTGTTTCAACGAACTGCAGCGCAAGCTCAAGGAACAGCACCTTATCCATCTGCTAGGGACCTTACTGCCCTCTGGCCTTAATATTGATTTAAGCAATTTCAGGCCATAAAGCTCACCTCCACCCTCTTTCGTGACCATCTGACCATATGCCTCTTCATTGGCAATTTCAGCTCTTTGCCTGTTTTACCGTTTTTAGCACCTGTTCTCTGCAGTTTTGTTGCAACCCCCTCTTTTGTTTCACAACATTAACACCTCCTTAACCCATCATCTCCTGCCCTCTACCCCACTTTCCCCTTTGTCTCCCTTGCCCTGCCTCTGTTAATCCTTAAAAGCCTCTCCATCCCAACATACCCCAGTTCTGACGAAGGGTCTTTGCCCCAAAATGTTGACTCACTTTTCCTTTCTCCATAGATGCTGCCTGACCTGCTGAGTTTTCCCGGTCGGTCGGACACCAGTGGATTCAGTTGGCTCCACACCTGCCCGCTGATTTTGCAACCTGGTGGTCACCGGCGGAGTCGAGGACCCGAGTTTGTGGAGCCAAGTGTGAAGGGTGAGGTGGGGGTCGGCACAACAAAAACATTGCTGTGTTGGGGAGGGTGCCGTTATTCAATGTTTGGAAGCCACTGCAGGAGAGGGTGAAAATTACTGACTGTAATTTAATTACCATTGATGTTTATTATCACTTTGATGATAGGATGTGGTCCAAGAGGCCATTCATAACCAAATAAATCGATAACGATGGACTGACCATGGGTGTGATCCCTATTCTCTTCATAACACCTGCCGTGTTTGGTCACATATATATTGCAAGCTCTCTCTTTCTTAATACTCACAAGTTAGGAGGGCAATTCATCTGACTTGATGCATGTGTTTCAGATATGATTTCAGCAAATCTAATCACCAGTACCCCATATCCCTTAGTCTTATTCCCCTATCTCATCACTCCGTATTTATCTTCACTAAATCATATTTGCCACTTGTCAGCTCACTATGTTATCCAGATCCCTATGCATTCTGGCAGCCTCTTCCCTGTTATTTACATCAGTAAAATTAGATCGCTTAATACTGTACTGTATTACAATAAAATACTTAAAATAAAATTCTTACTACCTGTTAAAAGTAAACTATTTTGTGACTTTCATGGCGATTTTCTTTTCCAAAGTATATTCAGATAAAATATTTTAAACAAAAGTACTTAATCTTGCTTTTATTCCTCTTTAAATCAACACTAGCAGTTTTGCATTTATATCAATCAAACCTGATCAAGCACCATCTCTGCTCAGCAACCAACCACTGTTAATAACACCAAATAATTCCACATGCACCAACTAATCTTTATTAAGAGGCTGCCCTTATATAAAGGCCATTTTGGTGCATTTGCCTGAGTGATTGTTGAAGACAGGTTGCACTGCAGTGTCCTTCATGCAACAACAACAACAACAACAACTTTGATTTATATAGCGCCCTCCACGCCGGACGGCATCTCAGAGCGCTTGAATGATAGAGCATGTGGATGGTTAAAGACGGGAGGAGCAAACAACAACAACTTGGATTTATATAGCGCCCTCCATGCCAGACAGTGTCTCAAACTAAATGAGAATGAGACTCAATAATAACAATAATCCTTGCATTTGATATAGTACTTTTCATGTCTTCTAGACGTCTCAAAACACTTCACAGAATATACTGTAAAGTGAATTAGCTGTATGTTTGTGGACAACTTATCTTGTGTGTAAAGAATGCAAATTCTAACCTCTAGCTCAATAATTCTTCTTACCACTAGTTACTAAATTGTTTGACTAATCCTGAATATGCAATTATTTTCCATTGACTATGATTTGGTCACTTATGGGTGCAAGTCACAATTTGCTTCTGGCTCCTTTCTGGTTGCAAAGCTGTTAGGCGCACAAGATTCCACTAAACTCTACAGCTTAACATATCATTGGCAGCAAATTATCCTGTGAGAATGCAGAAGATACCATCAAAGGAACCTTTGCACCAGCCCATGGGACAATGCTCCTGGTGAGAAATTAACATGCTAGCTGCACTCTAGATGAAAATTGTTACACGAGTCAGAGAAAGATATAATTGGGGATTTGTACTGCAGCTTAAAAGCAAAACTTTAAAGGAATCAATAGTCTAATGTATGTGTAAGAATGCATATATTGAAAAAGTCATTCTAACTAACTCAGTTCTTGAGATCTGCCCACAAAAGGCCTCAACCCAATCCCTAATCTGTTCGTAGAAAATTGATCCTAGTCGAAGAAGCAGTGAGTGTATTATTGCTGGACTCAGCTCCTGTTTAATATCCTATGGACCCTACAAGGAAAATTGCAAGTGTAGATGTCAGATGAGAATAAGCTTGAGCTCAGCTATGATATGTTGAATAACCTGCCGACATTTAAGTCTTGGTTTACACTTTATTACTCGGGTAAGGGTTGCAGAAGTCGCCCTCAATGAAGAAAAAAACATTGGAAAGGGAAACATTAAGAAAAAAATGATCCACAAATATCTGCAGTAGCAAAATCAGGTCGTTTGGCCCAACTTCGGAACTACAATTTGCACCAGAACTGCAGGGACAGTGAAGCAAAATGCTTTTAGTGCTTATGGAAGAACTTGCATTTTTATTGTGTATTATCCTGTCAAAATACCTCAATACCTCATACACATTTTAGAGTTATAACTGTCAAGTGTAATGACTGTTTTTGTAGGCAACCATTCTGTGCACAAAATATCCCATTAACAGCCAGGATGTGAACACATAATTCATCTCGAGGCATATTGACCAGGACAAGAAGAAATTCCCATCTCTTTTCCAATAAAGTCACACAATCGTTAACATTCACCTGAAAATAAACAATCAAAACAACAGCTCCAATAACTTAGTGCTTCCTCAGTATGTTAGCTGACACAGTCACTACACCTTTAAAAATCAAAAATGTCAAATTTGTGCTAAGGCGTAATATCAAACGCAAGTTTTGTTGACATTATTATCTTACAGTAATTCGTACGAAAAGCTTTCAGATGTCTTCTCGACATAAAAGTTGTTATACCAAATGTAAGGATTATTATTATTTTATTGCAATACTGCACTAAATTATCACGTTTGGAGCGATGTAGACATGCTCTCCTTAGAGTTGCACTACTTCAAAGGAGACATGCTTGGCAATGGATTGTCGGAATCAAGTCAACCCTATGTAGCGGTCGACAGTCCAGTGCCTGAGCCAGATGGATTAGTGGTTTTTCAGGCCACTGCTGATGGGACATTCTCCTAACATGAAAGGAGCTAAACAAGTGTCATTTTATTGTTGTTGTTGTTGTTGTTTTATGGGAAGGAATTGGTGGGACACAAAAGTCAATGGAAGCAGAGATTCTTCCCAATCATTTTCTATTAATTGTGCAAGCCAAAACACTAATGGATACGATGGTTCTAGCTGGATGAGCAGTGGGAAGCTTGCCAGATAATGCTCTCAAAGCCAATCTCTATAGTTTTAGCTGGTTAAACTCCAATGGTACCTAAATCCACACAAAAATATCCCAAGCATTGGCTCCCACCAATTTATGACTAATCATCTCTGGAATTAAATAAGCAGGATGCCAAGGTATGTATTCTATTTCAGACACAGGGAAATATCTATGTGTAGGAAGCAAACATACGTGGGACTCTGTCTGGTTTGCGTGCTTTTAAGCATGGCGATGGGTTTCCTCATGCGTCAGACACCAGGTTGATGAAGAAGAAATGTGTCACCTTGGACTATGTGTCCAATTACCAACTTGGACCTTGACTCAGTAACTTTCTGACCCAGAGGCAACAGTGGTTAAATCCTGCTGAGGAAGTTACACCCACAACCTTCTGATCCACAGGCAAGAATACTATCAACAGAGCCGAGCTGACAAAACATTTCTAGAAACCATTTTTTCCCCAAGAATACTGATAAGCAGTTCCAATTTCCATTGAGGTTGACATGTTTATTGAAATCCTCTACTGAACAATATAAACAACAATAACAAATTACATTTATAAAAACCCTTTCACGTCAGGAGGATGTCCCAAGGCGCTGAAAGGAGCTTTGTTCTGGTCATGGTGTATGTCATTTTTGAATAATGTTAAACATCAGGTGATATATTTTTTTGCTGCCTTTGCTCCATTAATGAGTTGGTGGAATGATAATAATCTATTCTCACTTCTCACACGAGCGAGTTGGCAATGACCCGATTTGACCCAATTGAAATTGATTTTGTTGTTGAACTCTTCAGTGCAGCAAATTAATCATAGATCTGCAGAAGATCAAGAAAGCAAGACACAGAGTACAAAGACTTCAACAAACAAGCAAAAAAAAATAGCTTGAGCAGAGGTATTTAAGTACGGAAAGATAAATGGCTTCAATGGCTTGCTTTGATGGAACATCTGTAGTAAAGCAGGGAAGAATGACATGAGGTTTGAGAAAAACCTGTAATTTAATAGCCTAATTTCCTGCCCGGCCGAAATATCTGTCTGCCACTGACAGCTGATGAAAATGCACAAGGATTTGATTTGCTCCCCAGTGCAAGACAAGTTCAGGCCTATCTGTCCCTTAGGCTCTTCAGACTAGCAAGGCCACAGACAGGCCCATGTCTGGATTCCAGAGACTCATGCAGAAATGCTTCCTCCCCACACCCACCCCCCTCTTCGCTTTTGAAGTCTGCTTCCTTCTCTTTGCGGTTCATTTAAAGCTTCCAAAGGTTTAAAGCAAGTCACCTGATGAACATGAAGCTGTAGAGGTTCAATATGGGATCCTATGGCTAATCTGCTTTAAGTTGACATGATGTAGTGTGTCTGTCACACATAAAATACAAGCTAATTCCAAATGAATTTAGTAAGATGGCTGGCATGGTAACTTAAACTGATCATCTTGTATTAAACGGTTTAATCATTCCACCACCATCCACCTACTCACAACATGTTTTTCCTGTTCTTTTGCTTGCAAACAACACAATGAGGTGAAGATTGTGTTCTTCCTTAACAGACTAAATGTGATCCAGTGCTTTAATGAACACTTCAATCCTATGATATTACCTTATGGTTGACATTATCAAATTGAGCATTGGACCTACTTAGTATCCTTAATCCTCCCACTTCAAGAAATGTCTAACCATGGTAAGGGTACAACGACATTTACATAGTGCCATTCAAGCGGGGTAGCATCCCAATGTGCTTGTATGAAGGTTTGGGTACGCAACGCATAATGATGTGTTTCCGTGTATGTCAAGCATCCAGCTGCCTGAAAAAAATGGCAGCATCAAATCGCATTTACCAAGGACATCTGAACAGCTAATATGTGCTTTACCCTGAAAGGGCAGTATATATACAAAGGAGAGAGATGTGCCTTATCATTATCTCAATTAAAATTTCCTTCTTGTTTTGTTTCCTTATCCCAGTAATTGCCTCCTGTTCCAAATGCTCAGAACCAGCATTTTGAGGGCTGTGCGTAAAGAAGAACAAACTTGTATAATGAAAGTTCCCTAAGGCATGCCTTATGGTTGAAAACAATTTTCAATTGGATTTCTGTTCTAATGGATACTTTTAATCTCACATTAATTGGAAAAATCAGATAAAGTACACAAAGCAAGATCCAGGATAAGTGCACCAATTTATTCTGATTAGATATTATCTGTCACTGGATGCTAATGATTTTAACTATTACATCTAAGACCAACATTCATTGTGTGGATACTAGGGTCCGTTGATATGGAAATTTTCTGATTTAGATATATCGATGTGCTCATATCGAGATATACCGAAATATCGATATTTTCGGGTTTTTCGAACTGCGCATGCACGCACATTTGGGGTGCGCGCGCATTCTGGGTTCGCGCGCATTCTGGGTGTAAGCGCATTCCGGGTGCGCGCGCATTCGGGGCCTATCTCCTCAGGAGGTAAATATCTTTCTCTCTCTGTGTCTCTCATTCTCTCCATCTCTGTGTTTTTCTGTCTGTGTCTCTGTGTCTCTCTCCTCTCTCACATCCCCCCATCTCTATCTATCCGTATATTATCACATCTAGCCCGTCTCTCCCCCCACCCCCCTCCCCTGCCGCCATCCCTCTCTCCTCCCACCCCCCCCGCCACTGTCCCTCTCTCCAACCCCCAACCCCATCGTCTCTCTCACCCCCCACGCCCCCCAGCCGTCTCTTTCCCCCTCCCCACCCCCGCCGTCTCTCTCTCCCTACCCCCCCAGCTGTCCCTCACACCCTCCCCCCCTCCCCCCAGCCGTCTCTCCTCCCACCACCCCTTGCATACCTGTATATTGTATTCGAGGACTATGAATACAATATGACGGCTTTGCACCTCGGTCTGTGCATTGTGTATAGAGATGAGCATTCTGGGTCTTGTAGTTCAGTGTGCGCGAATTCCAATTTTTTCCCTCGATGTATCGATTTTACAATATATCGATATTTTTGAAATGCCTATATCAACATATTGATATGAAAATTATATCTGGTTTTAGCGATATATCGATAAATCGCCGGACCCTGGTGGATACATATCCTTTATTTTCCTGCTCCAAATTTCTTCTGGAGCCTCAGACTCATGCTAGGGCACCAATCAAAATCACTAGTCAAACCTACTCTTTTCCTCACCTAATGTTCACACGGGTTCATTTTCCATCTAAGGCCCTTTCAATATCCTGGATCTCAGAGTCCTGAGGTCCTGGATCTCAGAGTCCTGAGGAATGCTCAATAGGTTAGAGCATTCATCTCACAAATGTGAGGACCATGGTTCAATTCCCAGGCAGGACAAAACCTAAGGCAAATTTCCTTTCTCCACATGTCCCTGTCTATCTAGCAATATGTAGAACCCAGGTGTTAGATAGTTGGCAGATCGACTTTCCGGAGGTAATACTCCATTCAAATTTTTTAAATAAAATTGTTTGTTGGACACTTCTGTGAGCAATTGGCAACCGCATCTCACCAATAAAATATAGAGTCAATTCACTTTACAGCATATTCTGTGAAGCACTTTGAGACGTTAATTGGTTCTAATGCCTGTCCTAAAACTACCCTTTGCAACTCTAAGCTTGTGTCAGTTTGTTCTACAGTCTTGATGCATCCATACATATTGATCTATTTACTTTTTCAATTTAGCTTTTTGTGTTGAAGGTCCCTTCCTGCTTTTCTCCTACCCATCCTATGAATGGTTAGAGCACTTATAATATATATTATATTATTAAATATATATCATGATAGTATATTCTGTGAAGCACTTTGAGATGTCTAGAAGATGTAAAAAGCACTATATCAAATACAAAGATTATTATTATTATTAATATGATTATCTCCCCAATCCCCATTTTCCCAACAACCCCAGTGCGACACTTCTGTGCGCAAACAGGCCACTGAGTTGGCCCACAAAATACAATCACGAATTCCACAGAAAATCCTGTTGAGCTCCCCAAGATGTTCTTCTGACTTGAAAGGCACTATATCCTCATTATCAGGGAGCTTTGGGTCCTATAAGTGTCTTTTCATGGTAACATAATATTTGCTGACTCCTTTATTCCACATTTTTCTTTATGTCTAGTTAATTACAAGGAAACCCCATTACAGCATTGTTCAACAGACCACTTCTCACATGGGTCTACTGAGGACCTGCAGTGTCTGGAAATATGTGTGTGCACAACACAGGCAGTGACATCAACACTGATCTGGCGACTTGGAAGTCAACTATTTTTTGGGCCTTGCTTATGACATGATCAAGTTTCCATGGAATTAGCTGATTTGTTTGATTAAAAAGGAATGGTGTACCTGGGCAAACCATGGAGATGGGGAGGGTATGGGCAGGGTATGGGGGGAGGGGAAATACACTAGGTTTTGATGAAAACTACCACCTGCTCCATCGACCCCATCCCCACCTCTTTCCTCATCTTTCAGTTCCACTTCCTAGCCCCTCTGCTAACTGACATCATCAACCTCTCCCTATCCACAGGCACTGTTCCCACCCTCTAAAAATAGCTGTCATCACCCCCATCCTGAAAAACCCTTCCCTGAATCCATCACTATTCTCCAGGGTGTAGCACCCTCCACCTCACTAAGCCATTCAGGAACCTAGGTGTCTTGTTCGATCCTCAACTGTCTTTCCTCCCCCACATCCAAGCCATGACTCGCTCTGCCTTCCCTCACCTCCGTAGCAATGCCCAACTCTGCCACTACCTCACCCCGCTAATAGCTCATTCATGTCTTTATCAGATCCAGGCTCGACTACGCCAACACCCTGTTTGTTGGCCTTCCAATTCCTCCCTCCATAGGCTGCCATTCATCCAGATCTCTGTGCCCCATGTCCTCCCCCTCTCCAAGCTCCGCGACCCCATCACTCCCATTCTCATCCTACTCAATTGGCTCCCCATCACCCAGAGGATTCAATTCAAGTTCCTGGTCCTCATCTTCAAAGCCCTCTACAGCCTCACCCTACCGTATTTGCGGTCTCCTAACCCCCTTCCAACCTGTCCGCTCCCTCCGCTCAATGGGCTCTGGCCTGCTCCATATCCCCTGACCCATCCTCCCCACCATCGGCTGGAGAGCCTTCAGCCACTCTGCCTCTAACTTCTGGAATTCCATCCCGCAGACCCTCCGCATCACCCCCTCTCTTGCCTCCTTCAAATTCCAGCTCAAAACCCTTCTCTTCGACAGTCCCATTGGTCACCCCTCTGTTCCCTCCACCCTTCCCAATCCCAATCCCGATCCCAGATCAGGTCTGAAATATTGTCTGTCCAGTGCCTTGAGTCATCCTCCCAATGTGAAAGGTGCTATTCAAATGTAATTTTGTTGTTATTGTTGTTGTTATGGTGGTCATAGAGTCTTTTGGGGGGGCTTGTGTGTGTCATTATGAATTCTGTCGCATATCCTTTCCCCAGCAAAAAAAGAGGGTTGAAGGTAGAAATGGGGGGCTGGGTGATGGCGGGCAGAAATCCTCATTCATTGCTGATGCAGTTTTACTTATGCATTTGTCCTCTTGAATGTGCACAAATCTCAGATCAGTCACAGCCAGAAGAAAATATGTGTTCAAGCAGCCTCAGAGAATTAAGATGCGGTAAGAAAATCAAGTTATTTCTTAAAAGTGGAGGGAGAGCATTTTCAGAAGTGCAGCTAGGGAAAGGGATAGTAATGATAAGGTTGGCTGACAGAAAATGACCCAAAAGAAAAGAGCAGGAGGAGAACATGGAAATGAGAAAGAGTCTGAAGGCAAATTCACCAGATGAGTTGAAGGGATGTTATTGGGGCAAGACAGTCGTGCTGAGGCAAACGCTAGTAGAATATGGGAAGATGAAGGAAGATGAGATGAACGTGACCTAAACCTCCAATAAACCAAGTGACATAGGAACATGAACTGAATAATCTATAAACAAGAAAAGGTTGAAATTTAACAATCCTGAATTAAGTGACCGTTGTTAAGTGAAGAAAAAAGAACATTTTATTTTGAGGGGATTATTCTCCTTTGAGCAGAGAAGTGTTGAGATTTATTAGAGGTGTTCAGTATTATACAGGGTTTTGATTGGAGTACATGGGGAGAAACTGTTTCCACCGGCAGGTGGGTCAGTAACCAAAAGACAGAGTTTTAAGATAATTGGCAAGAGAACCAGAGGGGAGACAAGGAGAATATTTTTTACCCAGAGATTTTAAGATCTGGGATGCACTGTCTGAATGTCTGAATTGGTGGTGGAAGCAGATTCGATAAAAGGGAATGAGATATGAACTTAAAAACTAAAAAGCTGCAAAGCTATGGAGTAAGAGCAGGGGAGTGGGACTAATCTGCAGCTCTTTGAAACATCCAGCATAGGCACAATGGGCCAAATGGCCTCCTTCTGTGCTCTAGGATTCTACGGTATGTTTCTTTTTGTTTTTAATAAGGTTGAATCTTATTAAATCCTATTTGATTGTATTCTTCTTGGATATTTTTAATAAAATTATTTAAGAAACTCAATTAAAATATTTTAAAAAAGTAAAGAAATATAAACTTGGGGAGGATAACTGAAACAGGTTGTGAAAGTAGCAATGTGCTCAGTACATCTTAATAAGTCTTAATAAAGGGAAATAACATGGGAGTTATTCTAAAATAATATTAATAATTCTTGCATTTGATGTGCTACCTTATGGCACTGTCAAAATAGCTTAAAACACTTTACAGAATTTACTGTAATAACCACTTGTCAAGCCCTTATCATGTGAAAACAACTCAAATTGCTTTGTGGTATTTATACTTTATATTTTGTCCATAGCTCTCAAACTCTCCTAGTCAAGACTATCACATATAGGTTAGGCTGCCACATGAAATAACCATTTAGGTTAAATAGTGGAGGGTTGATATTGTGCCATAGGATCTTTAACATCTAGTTAAACAGGTAAATGAGGCCTGGGTTTAACATCTCATCCACAGGACAGGCACCTGCAACAATACAGCACGCCCACAACACTGCATTGGAGTGTCAGTCTAGACTATATGAGTTCCAAGTCCTGACATCTTGCAGCCTACACTTTCACAGTGGTTCAAACAGATGTATTTTATAAATGGCAGATCTGTCCTCTTAAAACTCAAATAATAAATATATTGAAGCTTGCCTTTGCACTATTTTTGACATCACATAAACTTTCCTAACCTTCTAACACCAGCAAGCAAACAGCCCATACTTGAAGCACATTTCTAGCCTTCTCTTCACAAGGTTTTAACTTCCCTACAGCGTTGGGGTGCTAACCCTTACATTGCACCAAATGGTTGGTATCTAATATCACATCCACAAGGATATACCGAAACAGACTATCATTGCCCTTGTCACACCATTTCCTCTAATACCATGTGGAGTCGACAGCTGGAATTGATTCATTGATTGATTTTACACATCAATTTAGGCCTTTGTGATGGGTGTTAACCTACACACTAATTCTGCTCTGCCATTGAAGGAGCAATGGATTGTGAATGCTTCTTGGAGGCCCTCTCCACGACTTTGTAAAGTGCTTCAAGACATTATTCTAGGCCAGTGGTGGCCAAGATGCTGTCCACAGGATGGTCAAGAAGTGACCATCCCCTGAACATTTTCATAGTTAAGCCCATCTTCGATAGTTAATGTGATATAATTTTTTTCTCTTGACTAAATATTTACTACTAATAATAATACTACTTGCGTTGGATTTAGACCCTTTGCATGTTGTTGAAACATCTTCACAGAATAGACTGAAAAGTGAATTGACAGTATATTTTGTTGTTGAAACGCAATCAAGAAATATTCAAGAACGTTTTATTTTGTTGGACAATCATAAAGGTTGGGCACAACTGTTTCTGGCTTACATTAAAATGCAGTGCTGGGGGAGTGCTGCATTGACAGCCACCCAGACTCTCACCCGCACCAAGCTTTGTATCCCAATTACCCCAGTCCTTGCCAAACTCCACGGCTGCCTATTACAGAGTGGATCAACTTCACGATCCTGACACTTGTGTTTAAATCCCTCCACTCTTCGGCACCCCCCATACCTCTCAAACATCCACTCTCCTCACAGCAGTATATGCTGCCTTTGTTCTATTGGGTCCAACTTGTCACCCGAATCCTCCATTCCACCATTGGCAGCTGTACTTTCAGCTACAATGCCCCAAGGCTTTGGAACTCCCTCCATCAGTCCCTTCACCTCACCCCTCCTTTCCAATTTTCAGGTTGCACCTGAAGCCTTTCTCTTTGACTGCATTTACAATCACCTCCCCCCTTCTTCTGGTTCAGACTCAGGCTGCACCACTGTGAAGCGCTCTGATATTGGAGAAAGACCCATTCACTGATCTTAACTCTTTAGATTCCGAAATAACTGATGGTACCATATTGGCTGAAGCTGGGCTGACACTGCCCACCCAGTATGGAGGGCACTATATAAATTCAAGTTGTTGTTGCTGTTGACAAATGAGCCTTCCTAAAGATAAACTGCGTTCTATAAGTTCTTTTAGGAACAAAGTTAAGCCTGAATTTAACAATTTGCCAAGTTCTGTGCACTCTAAAATGTTACATCAATGACTTGCACTTATATAGCACCCTCCACACAGGGTAGCATCTCAGAGTGCTTCATAGACAGGTTAATAGTTATGCTAATAGAGAACCCAGGTGAAATTTTAATACCTGAAGTTGCGATTGACTTTGAAAGAGGTTATTGCTTTCAAGTGACAAACGGACAGATGATTAAGTTTTTTTGAAAAGGAAATGACAAATTACAATTCCTTCTGATTATTAAAAAAATGATGACTACTCTTAGGCTACAAAAGAGCACATTATTCTTCAGAGAATGAAAAAAAGATGGACTTTCAAGCATGAGAGAAGCTGCAATTCCATTGGTGATTGTTGCTGAGATTCATAATGTGCTGGTTCAATGTACATTAGTAAATGATTCTTTTCATTACATCATTATTATAGTACTTTATATATTATACTTATATTTAGCATTTGCTCTAATTCCACTCTCTTTAGTTATATTTTATGCTTCTCTTTTAAAAGCATCTTCTTCATCTTTCAGTTATCAGCACCGGGTTCTGCAAATTTATCATTCCCATTCTCACTCAGTTATTCTGGCTCCCCATTCCCCAGCAGGTCAAATTCAACATCCTTGTTCTCACGTTCAAATCTCTCCATGGTCTCACTCCAGCCTACCCTCGTGACCTCCTACAATCCTCAACTCTCTGGAACGCCATCCGACTTGCTCTCTCCCTCCCCTGTTCAAGGACTATCTCAAACATCTTTCCCCAAGCATTGTAATGATTCTCAATCCACAACATTGGTGTATTCGATGTGAAAGGTGCTCTATAATTATAAATTTTGTTGTCTTTTGTTGTAGTATTAAGTAAATCATTTATTCTCAGCTCACAATAATACAATCATAACCCCACACATTTGGTTCCACTCCCAGGCTTTTTATGATTGCCACTTTCTTTATTACCATTTACATCTTAAAGCAATATCCTACAGCGTGTCAATCACTTTGAGACATCCTCCAGTGCTATATAAATTTAAATTGTATTGTATCTTTTCATTATTTCCATTTCTTGTTCATGCACCTATCCATCCATCTCTCCATAACCCTCAATGTCAAACAATTAGAAGATTACAAATGCAGAACCAACAATATATTTAAAAAGCTAAAAGCCTGTTTCTCGACCACTATCAAATGACGATAGCTGATTTATTCTCTGGTTGAAAGTCAGTAATGTGTTGGTTCGTAGTCCCAACACAGCAATTTGCTTATTCACTTTCACTATGGTTTGGTTACAAGCAATAGAGATTTGGAAGCCCTCAGGTACTTCAGCTGGTCTGTGCTGAGCTCAGCTGATCTCAGTAAGGCAGGAGAATTTGGCAGTGAAGAGTTAGAAATGCAATGCAGCAGGTTCAATATGATAATTATCCCAACTTCAGCAGAATATCTGAGCCCAAAGCCACTGGTTTTCATTATCTTTGTTGCCACAACAGCTGCCATTATATCAGATTCCAGGTTTTCATTGATCAACATAGACTGTACCAGACCATGCCAATTAAACTCCATCCACATCAAACTCCACCAATTCCATATTCTCTCCCATACCCATCTATTCCCTTCTCCCTCATGTGCTTTGTAATGGATATCCTTTAAAGAAGTAAAACGCAATTAAGAAAGAGCCGATGAATACAGAAGCAGGCCATGTAATGCAATCCCTGGCAACCAGGAGTGGGGTAAATTAAGAATAAAGAAATTATTTCATGCATCAGTATTGTGGGTTGAGAATTATTGCAGGAAAATTAATATATCACTGCCACCACAGAGTACTGTATTGGGGAATGTCATCTTTATTATTGTGTAGTCCTGTAGCTCAGTGGTTAGAGCACTCACCTTACAATGTGAGACCTGTGTTTCGAATCCAAGCAGGTCAGGACGAAACCTTAGGCAAGTTTCCTTACTCCACACGCCTATTAATAATCCCTCCGAAAACAAAGCACAATAATAAAATTGGTCATTTCAATCCACGACTGTTTGTGGGACACTGTTGTGCGAAATTGGCTGCCGCGTTTCACCCACAAATATACAGTCAATTCATTTTACAGTATATTCTGTGAAGCGCTTTAAGACGTCGAGAAGATTATTACTATTACAGTACTTTATTACCCTTTTATCTGTTTCATACCGTTTCCACTATATTTAGTGCATAGCTTCTTCGTGGTTAAAGTAGTTGAATTGAACAAAGTACAAGAACCTATCTTGTGCTGGTCTTGTGCTGATCTGTGTGAATGTATTGGCATCAAAAACAATTTTGGTTCAGAATAACTGTGGTAAATGTTCATTAAAAAAAAGACTTGTGAAACTGCCTTCAAAAGGTAAGTTGAGTCTGATAGCCACTTATCGAAGGCCCACATCACAAATAACTGTGAAAATATCTTAATGTGTGATATATATGCCTCTGTTGGATCTCAGGATAAAAAATAACTTGAAGACAACACACAGGGATCATACAGGTGTTGTGTTATCTTTCATTCAGAAATTTGAAAGTCAGCAATGTGAGAATGCCATTTGCAATTTCACTACCTACCGCTTACTGTTGGACAATGCTCATGTCTGTTTCTGTTGGTATCCATAGATGCTCTGGGATGAGGGGTACTATATAAATGCATGTTGTTGTTGTTGTTGTTACTATCCACTGACACCATGTGGTGTAATCTGACTGGCAAATCATTATTCCAGAGAGGAGGAAAAAGATAGTGAGGAGGGAGGAATGAGGTGTATGAGTGAAAGGACAAAAGTGCTGGAGCAGTTTGCAGAGGAAGAATGGGTTGGGGTACGAAGAAATTTGAAGGATAGGTTGAGGCTCTTCAGGTCCCTCAGTTGGCATAACTGAAGACTGGCAAGGGTGGGGTTAATGGGTGTGTCCAGAGCCATGTGGGAGTGAATTCTCCGTCTTGTAAATCTCAACACTAGGCAGTTTCTCAAACTCCAAATGGGGAGATTACAGGGTCAGGCATCTTACCATAGATGCTAAGTGATGATTAATGCTCAAAGTAGTCTTGTGTCTTGCAGTATATTTGTTTTGACAATAACTGTCAGCAACAGCTGCTGAAACAATGAAGATTTACTGAAATTGCAAGTTTACTGACTTACAGGCAGTGATAGCTTGCAACTATCCAACTACTATTACACCCAAATACACCTACTTGCTTTTCACAAGAGATTTAATAATATAAACATGCAAATATTGTGAGATGGCAAGCACAAAGTGCTGCCCTGTATCCTGGCTCAACACACAATCTGATTATCCTACGGACATTGGGAATCAAAAACTGTTCAGTCAGTTCATAAGAATGTCTGGTAGACAACATGAGATATGCATTTACTCCATAGTTCATTGACCAACTCATCCCTACCAGACATGGCAGCAACCTCTCCACAACCAGACTAAAACTGATTTTTGATATGCAAACTTTTATTCCATGTTTAGGCTGTTGAAGCCACACTTGAGTAGGTTGTGAGGAGTCCTGATTAGGGGTTTTGCTAATATAAATGTGGTGAAAATATTTCCACCATTCAGTAAATTTATAACTGGAGAACATTGATTTAACATAATGATCAAAGGAGGAAAACAAGAGTGCGGAAATTTTTGTTTACATTGATAGGTGGCTGAGATTGAAATTGGTAAACATTGATGTCCACTTGCACCTACCACAATATTCACTTTTAAGAGAGAATTAAGCAAAGTATGAAAAGGATAAGTAATAAAGAAAAGGAGGGAAAAAGAGAAGATCATTGAACAAAAATAGTTTTTCCAGAGAACCAGCCCAGGCACGATGGCTTTCTTCTACACTATAAATTTCTTTGGTACTATTTTACTTTATTTTAGAGTTAAAGTTAATATGGTTGGTGGAAGTTTTTTTTTCGAATGCAAGGATTATTATTGTTATTAGAATTATTTTTGAAAACAAAACCATAGAAGGCCATTTTGCATACCTTGTGGATCACATTGGATGTACTCATGGCAAACCTCCTCAGATGGTTGTGTTCTATGTGCTGAATTATACTGAGTTTCACGCCACTTCTATATTCAGAGTTTTCATCCAGTCATCCAGCTGAGGCAATTCTTCCCTGGAGAGAACTCACACTCATTCCGTTTTTTCCAACGCCAAAGCTTTTCAGAGTTATTTATTGTCACCTTTTATGAATTGTCTCTTACCAAATTCTGTGACTACAGGCCATTCACACTGACATTGAAACAATATCATTGGGTAATTGAATGTAACCTCAAGATATGGATAACAACATTGATGGTACAAACATGGCGAGGCTTCAGCCACTTTGCCCCCAATCTTCGAAATTCCAACCTCAATCGCTCTGCCTCGCCCTCTCTCTAGCCTCCTTCAAGTACCATCTCAAGACCCTCCTCTTCAACCATGCCATTGGTCACCCCACTTCCCCTCCCTTGCCTCCACCCTCTTTGATCCTGACCCCAAATTGCATGGTTCAAAATACTGGCTGTCCAGTAGGGTCCGTCAATATGGAAATTTTCCGATTTAGATATATCGATGGGCTCATATCGAGATCTACCGAAATATCGATATATACCAAAATATCGATATTCTCGAGTTTTTCATACTGCGCATGCGCATTCCGGGTGCGCGCGCGCATTCAGGGCCTATCTCCTCAGGAGGTAAATATCTTTATCTCTCTGTGTCTCTCACTCTCTCCATCTCTGTGTTTTTCTGTCTGTGTCTCTCTCCTCTCTCACATCACCCCATGTCTATCTATCTGTATATTATCACATCCACCCCGTCTCTACCCCCCCCCCCCCCCACCACCCGCCACCGTCCCTCTCTCTCTCCACCCGCCACCGTCCCTCTCTCGCACCCCCCACCCCCGTCGTCTGTCTTTCTCCCTCCCCCCCCACCAGCCGTCTCTCTCCCCCTCCCCCCAGCTGTCTCTCTCCCCCTCCCCCCAGCTGTCTCTCTCCGCCTCCACCCCCCCAGCCGTCTCTCTCCCCCTCCCCCAAGCTATCTCTCTCCGCCTCCCCCCAGCTATCTCTCTCCGCCTCCACCCAGCTGCCTCTCTCTCCCTCCCCCTAGCCATCTCTCTCCCCCTCCCCCCAGCCGTCTCTCTCCCCCCCCCCCCAAGCCGTCTCTCTACCCCTCACCCACCCGCCCCAGCCATCCCTCCCCCCCCCCCCCCACCCCTTGCATAGCTGTGTATTGTATTCGAGGACTATGAATACAATATGGCGGCTTTGCACCTCGGTCTGTGCATTGTGTATAGAGATGAGCATTCTGGGTCTTGTAGTTCAGTGTGCGCGCATTCGATATATCGATATTTTTGAAATGCCTATATCGGCGTATCGATATGAAAATTATATCGGGTTCCTGCATTCACGGGCTGCAGGTCATCCAAAACTCTGCAGCCCGTGTATTATCCCGCACCCGCCTGCACGACCATATAACCCCCACCCTCGTCTGTCTCCACTGGCTCCCCATTCTCCAGAGGATCGAGTTCAAGATTCTCGTCCTCACCTTCAAGGCCTTACACGGCCTTGCCCCGCCCTACTTAACCAATCTACTTTCCCCCTACACGCCCACCCGGACCCTCCATTCAACAGGACTTGGCCTGCTCCAAGCCCCCCGCCCGAACCGCCCCACCATCGGAGGCCGGGCCTTCAGTTTCTCCGCTCCCACCCTATGGAATTCCATCCCCCAATCCCTCCATCTCGTTTCTTCCCTTTCCTCTTTCAAGGCCGGTTTGAAGACTTTCCTCTTCAACCGTGCCTTTTGTTCCACCCCGAATTTTTCGACCTCCCCTTCGTGTTTCACCCCTTCCCAAACACTCCCCTCCCTGCTCGGGTCACACGCCTCCTGTGCAGCGCCTTGGGACATCCTCCCGACGTGAAAGGCGCTCTATAAGTGTAATTTGTTGTTGTTGTTGTTTAGCGATATATCGATATATCGCCAGACCCTACTGTCCAGTGGTGTTGTACATAGTGTAGATAATGTGCACAATTGAAGCTTATCATGACGGGATACAGACAACAACAACAACAACAAGAACAAAATTACATTTGTACAATGCCTTTTATGTCAGGACAATGCCTCAAGGCGCTGGACAGTCAGTGTTTCAGATCCAAGCTGGGGTTGCAATCAGGAAGGGTGGAGGGAAGGGAGGGAAACAGGGGTGACCAATGGCACTGTTGAAGAGGAGGGTCTTGAGGCAGTACTTGAAGAATGTTTAAGTATTTCTTTATTAATAATCTTTGCATTTAATATAACATCTGATCACATTGTCAAAACATTTCAAAATGTATTGCTAAGTGCAATGATTGTGTATTTGTAGACAAATGTTGCAGCAATTTTGCACTCAGTATTGTCCCACCTGCATTTGTCACTTGAATTAGGTCTCCACCAACATCACGTCCTATGGGCCGTGCAAGAAATAATGTTTGCAGCAACTTCATAGCCCTGAAGTTGACCATTTTTTAATGCAACCAGCAAGCATACAGGAAACCGGCCATTGGTTCACAGGGCACCCACCTTTTGAGCAACCTAACATCATAACAGAGTGTCTTGTAATAACAATAATAATTCTTGCATTTGATATAGCACCTTATCACGTCTTCGATACATCTCAAAGGTGTAATAACACCAGGTTCTGCTGTAATAAAAAATTTCTTCTGAACTCAATTGATGACTCATTTGGTAAAGCACCACCTATAGCCAGTCAGAACCAGAAAGGCCCAGGTTTGAACCCTCTTTGTGTTAAGTGTGGAGTCCTGTAACTCTGTGATTAGAGCACTCACCTTACAAGCGAAAGACCAGGGTTCAATTCGAAAGAGGACAAAACTTATTCCACACGCCTGATAATAATCCCTCAAAAAAAAACTGGTCATTTCAATCCACGACTATTTGTGGTGACACTGCTGTGCGCAATTGGCTACCACATTTCGCCCACACATATACAGTCAATTCCCTTTACAGTATATTTGTGAAACACTTTGAGATGTCTAGAACATGTGAAAAGTACAATATCAAATGCAAGGATTATTATTATTATTAAGTTAGCTGCTCTTTGTAAATTGTAAGACTGCTACGATTAGCCCCATTGCCCATGGACTAGGGAGGGGGAAAATTCAGTCAGTAGCCTGCTAGAGCATATGGACAGAATCAGCCAGGGCTGTGATTCCTCCAGGAATGAACAGTTGATGAACAGTGACTTGCGAAAGATACCGGAGGGTCACAGTGACGAAAGTTCATCTGTGCCTTCAGGAAGGAGAAGGATAGAAAATAAGTAAAATGGATTTGATGGGAAAGTAAGTCCTAAACTTTCTTGTATGGGAAGTGCCATGTATAGTGTTTTATTGGAACGACCTTCAAAAATGTTTCTCATAATTCAATAATACCAGTCTGCAGGACACCGATAAAAGGAACAGGAATGAGATATTTGCCCAAACCACGAATCATACAAGCACCCTTCAATCTTGCAAACATCGTTTCAAAACATTTTTTCAAGGACACTGCAAAACCAATTTGCCAGAAACAGTCTAAGAAAGTCCCTCTTTGTTTTGAAAATCGTGCCAAGTTTTTAACCCAGTAATTTATTGTGGAGCGAATAGCTCTCATGGGTCATTAATGGCAGGTCAGTCTATAGCTGTCGAGGTCATTTCAGGTCACTGAGCCACACTGCAGCTGAGAAAGCAACCTTTGTTGATAAACAGGGGAGACTGTGACAAAGGGTTTGAGATTGTGATAAAAGTTGAACGTTTAAAGCAGTAGTTCCCAACCTTTTTTTGCTGCGACCCTAAATTAGCCACCAACAGGACCTCCCGACCCTTACAGGGTGACTGCGCGACTGAAGTGAAGCTCTGCCAAGATGATATCTCAGTCTCTTTTGTAGACTCAGCCCAACTCGCTAGTATGGTCTTTCATACAAATTGGTCGGCGGCGTCGCCTTGGGCACTTTTCAGCATTAAAAAAGCATTTTCAGCATTAAAAAAACACAAAAAAAAATTCTAATGAGCCTTCATGACCCAACTGAGGACCTCCACGACCCTGATTTGGGTTGGGACCCAAAGTTGGGAACCACTGGTTTAAAGGAATAAATGAAGAAGGTTTAGCAAAAAATGTTTCGCTCACTGTCTCTAAAATATACCTTGCATATTGATAGTATTCATTGCCCTCCTTTGACTTTGGGCATGTAGCAATTCATTCTCAGATACAGAGTTGTCAGAAGATAATGGGTAAAAAAAAATAGCTGTATTCGCTGCCACTTGGATCATACAGCTGAAACTGAATTATCTCCAGGTCGCATCAGAATAGATTTCCTGAGCGCAGTGTGACAATCATGCGGTTACCAGTAGGTGTCACTATTTGGGACCCCTCGTTACAATTGCTGCATTTTTCAAACTCCAGTCAGTCAAAGTCAGTGGTCAAAACACACCCATTTCTATCACACAGGTTTGTGAGGGTCACACAAATATCCAGGGCATCCTGTGCACATGCATTCCACTTCAACTCAGTCATCAGTCTTTGAAAGAAGGTACCCGGGGAATCATTTCAGTCTCCCGGCCTTCACATAAATCACGGTTATTTGATAAGCTGCAGGAACGTCTCCCACTGGCTCAATAAAGGCACCAGCATTGACACAACACAAAAGCGCCATCACTTAACTATCCCTTTCCAACAATATAACTGCACCTGTCCTTTGACGGCCAGGCAATTTTTTTTTGAAGGTTTGTTTTTCTGTATAGTACAGCCTATATAAAGGGAGACCACATTGGTGAGGTGTATTGTGATACATGTCCACCTGTGCTGGAGGTTGACCTTTGTATCAGTTTTACTCAGGATTCACAAAAGCACTTACTTCAGGGCCCCAAACAATTGAAAGAGCATAATAGGCAGCTAGGAGCAATGTGAAGATTGTAATTCTAACACAGAGTTCATATGATGTCACAAACCACAAAAAAAGTGAACTTCAACCAGTTTCTGAACATTGTTTTAAGTTAAAGATTAAGTTATTGCTTTTAACTCACTCTGGGTTCAATTCACTGAACATTTTTCTCCAAAAATATGTATATTTTGTTTTTTTCTTCCACAGTTCAATAAATCTAGTGGATCTGTATATTTGGCACATTGTTTCCATGAGAATGCCAGTATCACCGTCCTCACCAGGTTCCATTGGTTCTTCACAAAGCAGTAGGTTGAATGTAAGATCGTTGTCTTCACTTTTATATGTCTCCAATCTCACCCCATAACATATACCTGCGATGTTCTGCTCTCCTGCACTTACACTTCACTCCGTCAAATCAGGGCAGATCTATGTATCCTGTCCCCGCTGCCCCATTATTGGTTAATGAGCTTTAATAATAATAATCTTTGCATTTGATATAGCACTTTATCACGTCTTCACCAACAAGAAAAAAATTACATTTATTGAGCGCCTTTCAGGAGGACATTCTAAGCCGCTGAACAGTCAGGGAGTGGGACCCGAGCATGGGTAGGGGTGAGGGGAGGCAGAGAGGTGAGAGGGCAGCTGAAGGCATGGTCGAAAAGGAAGGTCTTGAAACCAGTCTTAAAGGAGGCAAGAAAGGGTACACGGCAAAGGGATTATGGGATGTAGTTCCAAAGTGTAGGGGCAGAGAGGCTGAAGGCCTGGCCGCCAATGGTAGAATGGGTTAGGCAGGAGATATGGAGCATGCCGGAGCCTGCTGAATGGAGGGAGTGCACAGGCTGATAGTGGGTCAGTAGATCAGAGAGGTAGGAGGGGGAAAGGCCGTGGAGGGCCTTGAAAATGAGAACAAGGATCAGCCACTTTATCATCATAATAGTAAGAATAGTTGTATTTGATATAGCGCCTGTTCAAGTAATCTCAAAGTGCTTCACAGGATATATTGTAAAGTTCATTGACTATCTATTTTATTGGCAAAATACAGCAGGCAATTGCCTTACATTTTGCCCAGTTGAAACCTATTGTTTTTACTGCGCAGTGGGCCACCTCCTGCTTTCCACATCCCAACCCCATTTCCAACCCTTCCTGGGCTTCCACCTCACATTGGAATTTTTTCTATGTGAAAAGTGTACCAATGAAGCCTTAGCAAGAATCCGGATCTTAGGCGAAGCAAGAAAAAATTATCAAGAGAAGAAAAATAGGTTGCAATTGAAATAATAATGATTATCAATAATAATATAATAATTATTGTATTATTTGTCTTTATTATTGTATTGGCTCCCAATACTTCCATGATCCTTGATGTAGTGTGCCTTGCACATTTGAAGGAAGTCTCAAAGCCCTTCACAAAGTGCACTGTAAAATTGAATAATTTTGGAGGCAAATTATCTAAATATTCCTCTGAAAGAAGTAGCAAGAGCTGTTTACCTGATGTTGAGATGGATCTTTTGAAAGGTGCCAATAATAGACTGACACAGATAATGTACAGTTCTATCAGGTACCTGCAATTCCTTTCCGTATCCACCCAGATGACTCAACCACATCCAGCAGCATTTCAAAACAAAATTAGTCACACATGAGTCACAATCATGTGTCAGAGGACGAGAACCTGATGACACTATAACTAAGACTTAGCCTAGGGAGGACACCTTGAAGGCTGAGAGTGAGGTGAAGGAGATCACATCCAGTGAATTATCTGGTTCTAGTTTTCAATCTTGTCTCATTTGAAGGAACATGAAAATTGTAAATGTGCAATAATTTATTTTCCAATGTTATCCTCCTCCTGTAGGTGTGACTCATGCTGTGAGCCAGCAGCTTCTTGCATGTCCAGCTATCCAGTGCACATTTCTCATACATGAGCCTGAATTATGATTGTCGACTGACTGACCATATGTCCAGTGGGGGAGGGTACAGCCGAGTTTGATCCTGTCCTCATCTGCTATTCATAAATACAACAGAGATCACTTGATAGCATGAATATTCCTCATTTTTAACTGAGCCTTTGACATGAAAATATATCAAAGTACATAGCAGGCAATTGCTGTCAATTTTGCTTTGGTAAGCCAGGTGTCTGACATGTGCAGAAACCTATCACTACAATTAACAGTATCCAATCCAAGCTGAGAGTTACACATATATATACCACTACACATGGAAATTTCCCTGTGCGTGGAATGGAATATGCACCCTCTTTCCCCAGAGGTATGCACCCTGCTTACCTGATTCTGGAAAGTATGAGTTGTAAGTTGGCAAGAGCTAAAGTTTAGGGCGTCCAGAGTGTGTGTTACCATACACCATGAATTTAATCAGTTAAATAGCTTGTTTATCATTGCCAGCACTGTTTGGCAAGCTTCCTACTGCTTGTCCAGCTAGGACAAGCACTCTGAGACGCCATCCAATGTGGAAGGCGCTATATAAATCGAAGTTGTTGTTGTTGTTGACTACCCTCCCCTAAAGGCCATTGGTTTGCTGGGTTGACATGAGCTGAGTTTATGAAGAATCCCTGTTCCAGGTATTATCAGCCCTTCTAACTCCTGATGATGACCAGGCTAGTCTGTTCTCAGCCGGGTCCTGGAGTACTGAAGATCACCTGACCCAGGAACTGACTACTGGGACCACCAAAGACAATGGACTTGATTGCAACGTTCAGTTGCCAAGAAGCTAGCTCAGGTCCAAACCCCTCTCAGAGTGAATAGTTACTAGTTAGCCATTTGACACTTGATAAACTTGAGTTTCAACCTTCGTTTGGTGGATAGCATGTACCAGTGTATGCCCAATTTACTTTTGAAGAATGGTTGGACAGGACATTGAAAAAATCTCCCTTCTCTTTTCAAATCGTGTTACAGAATCTTTAACATCTACATAAACAAGCAAATCTCGCTTTAACGAAAGGTAGCACTTATGACAAGGTAGTGTACCTTCACAGGAGTGGAGCTCCTGTGGCTCAGTGGTTAGAGCACTTTTCTTGCAAGCTGGGGAAACCAAGCTGGGGAGACCTGTGTTCGAATCCAGGCAGGTCAGGGCGAAACCTTGGGCAAGTTTCCTTACTCCACACACCTAATAATAATCCCTCCAAAAAAAACACAATAATAAAATTGGTCATTTCAATCCACGACTGTGTGTGGGACACTGCTGTGCGCAATTGGCTGCCGCGATTCGCCCACAAATATATACAGTCAATTCACTTTACAGTATATTCTGTGAAGCGCTTTGGGACGTTGATAAGATGTGGAAAGCGCTATATCAAATGCAAGGATTATTATTATTATTATTATCTAGAGGAATGTACGATTTTTGTCATACCATTTTAATTCCTTTGCTCAACCCACAAACAGTTTAGGTGACTGAAAGCTGTTTCAGAATAGTTGAGAGAAGGGATGCAAGCCGGCTGCTTGGAATACCACTTGCTTTTCAACATTATTTCTTTGAACAAAACTGTAACATAATACTATAGTAATCTTTGTTTTTAGTTTAGAACCTTTTCATGTTGAGAAGACATCTAAAAGTCTGGATATATACTGTAAAATTTAGTGACTGTATTTGTTGGTGAACGCAGCAACCCATTTGTGCACTGCAATGTCCCACATCCAGCCAAGTGAATTACCAGTTTTATTCAAGGTATTGTTGGTCGGAACACCAGCAGACACTCCCATTTCTATCCAAGTTTAGTAATAGCATGGGATCTGAATGTACACATGCAATCTTGGTTTAATGTCCAAAGGATGGCACCTCTTACATTGCAATGCACTCCAGCACTGTATTGGTTATAAACGTTATAAACAAAGCATTAAAAATTGCCTATTTCCTAATTGTTCAATCATGTGAAACTGCACCTCACAATCCCTTCACCTTGTTTCCTCCTTGTCTCCTTCAAAACTGGTCTCAAGACCCTCCACTTCAATCATGCCACCATCCTAACTCTGCCCTCCCCCAACCCTGTGTCACCAGCCCCCCCTACCAACCCCTATGTTCAGGTCCTGACCCATGACTGTTCAGCTCCTTGGGACAACGGGTACGCTACAAATGTAATTTTGTTGTTGTTAGTTATTGTTGCTGTTGTTGACACTATTTACTGTTATTGACACTTGTACACTTCACAAGTGTATGTGGCACAGCAAATAGTATCAACAACAGCAACAATAAAATAAAATGTATTTTCATTTTGTTCAGGGCCTGCAGGAATGTCCTACTCTGATTTATTCTTACTTTTGGCCTTTTTGCTAGCAACACCTCCTGTGAATAGAGCAGTGACCTAATAACTGAAATATCACCCATTACTTAGCATAGGAAGCTGTCTGATTAAGAGTCGGGTGTACTACATTTCCACGGGGGAGCCGAGCCAACTGCTCTATCAAAGAGTCTATAAAGAGTTTCTTCTGGATATTCAAAACCCTAGGCTGTGTGCAGATCATACATACACCTTACACATTGCTTCATCAATTAAATTAAATGAACTTCCTTCCTGTAGCTCAAAGACCTTCGCTCCAAGAAATCTGTTCAAGAAGCTAATTGTGTTGCAGTGGAGTTCATGAAGGTCGCTGTGAGGTTATCTGGTATTAGGGTTGTGACTCAGGTTGATATTGGGGAATTCCCCTATCAAAGTCTGCAATTCAAACCTGAATGTCTATGAAAGTGGACATTAACTGCGTTTTATTGAACTCTACTGTAACTTATGAAAAAAAAGATTTGTCTGCTTAATTTATCACTTATTTAAACATTTTTTCTGGCAGATTAATTCACTCAAACACTCTCTTTGTAGTCTCTAATTAACAAAGATAAAGGAGTTATGTTCGCGGCATTTCACAAAGTGTTTCCTGTGTTAATTAACATGAGGAATGCCTTGCAAAATGTCACAGACTCGCCAATTGGTAGAATTACTGACAAAGAAAAGAATGGTTAAATCTGAGATGGCTTCTTGCTTATTTCAAACCATCTTTTATTCAGTGTGTGCTTCCTCTAACGATAAATGTTCAAATGCGGAGATTAATTATTATCTTTGGCAACAGTTCATTAAGGAAACAAAATACCAGCAGACGGAAGTACTGTATAAGTCATAATTCAGTCAAAGCCAGCTATCCATCTATTGCACACATCTCTGGGTGACATTTGAATAATAACAATAATCCTTGCATTTGATATGGCACTTTACATATTTTCTAGATGTCTCAAAGCATTTTATAAAATATATTGTAAAGTGAATTAACTGTATTTTTTGTGGCCGAAACACGGCTGCCAATTATGCACAGCAGTGTCCCACAAACAGTCATAGATTGAGTGACCAAATTGTTTTTTCCTTGACGGATTATTACTAGGTGTGTATGGTATGAAAACTTGCCTAAGATTTCGCCCTGCCTGGAATCAAACCTACGTCTCTAATTTATGAGGTGAGTGCTCTAACCAGTGAGCTACAGGACTACATAAATGGTGTTGATCAACTTCTTGCTCCATGCCCATTTGATAGCCTAGCTGATACTGACAGATATAGGATAAATTGTAGGACCATGCCTGTATTGCAGACCATGTACTGAAACCAGATTGCCCTAAATTCAGAGGTAGTACTGCCTGTTCAATGCAGGCCCATGATCAATATTCATTAACCTTCCTTCCCTACTCAGTGCTAACCATTATGGGATTAAATTGTGGTGTGGTGTTTAATAATATATCATATTAATAATATAATATGTGTGGAATCCTGTAGCTCATTGTCTTGCAAGCGAGACACCTAGGTTCAATTCCAGGCAGCGCGAAACCTTGGGCAAGTTTCCTTATTCCACATGCCTGATAATAATCCCTCAAAAGAACAATAATAAATTAGACATTTCAATCCCCAACTGTTTGTGGGACACTGCTGTGGCAATTGGCTGTCATATTTTTCCCACAAAATATACAGTCAATTCACTTTACAATATATTCTTTGAAGCACTTTGACAAGTCTAGAAGATACGAAAAGCCCTATATCAATGCAAGGATTATTATTATATTACTGTTAATAATATAGTAATAATATATTATTACTATTAGGATTGAGGACTTTATAATTGTAACACATATGATTTTTAAGATATGAATTTATATAGAAGGTGCTTCACAGACCAAACACTTTGTTGTGCAAGATGCAGCTCTATAATTCAAGTTACTTCACAAGGTCGTTTTTAATTCCGCTTCCAGAGCAACTATGCACAAAAAGACACTGGCCAGAACTGACAGGTTAACAGCACAGGGTTGGTGTTGGTGGCTGATGACAACAGATCAGCTCCTTACCCAAAAGCAAATTGTGAGCCATATGTTGTTTCTGTGTGGCTCCCGATGCCTTGAATAAACTAATAACTACAACTAACGCTGAGGTTTTTTATCAGATGTCAAGCTGCATCAACCCCAGCATTTTTAACATAGGCATGTGGTGACTGTACATGTTATAATAACATTGACGTGTGGTGACTACATGTTATAACAACACTGGCGTGTAGAGGTTTTAGATGTTATAATATCAATGATGTGTAGAAACTTTACAATAACATAGGTTTGTGCTGACTACATATTATAATAAAACTGGCATTTGGTGATTTTACATATTAATACTGTCCCTGACCCTGCGCTGGTCATTCAGGGGTGGCACTGATTAGTGACCGTGGAGGGATTTTCTGGCAGAAGAACAAGTTCAAAAGGTGCTGAGGGAAAAAAGTGATTTTTCCCTTTTGGTATCAAACGTAACCCAAGATCTTACAGGTTTTTATGGCTCGGCTTTACAATGTGCAATGATTTCCCACCGAGCCTTCAGGATAGTAAAGTGATTGTTCATCCTGTGTGAGAAAAAATAGTGACCAGTTGGTACTTTGTGGGTGCATTCAGAAAATGGGAAATTCAATCAATTTCATTTTGCAAAGTTTGCTAAATGTAGGACCATCCAGAGTACCACTTCATATTTCCCATCAAGAAAGCAATCCCAATGTTGGCATCATGTAGTCTTTCATCAGAGGCCATGGGATTGTGATCAGGAGAATATATTGTGGCTGATATTTCTCCCTCACTAGCCCTGACTGTAGTGCCCCTTCTGCCATCCACAAACTCAGATCCATCCTAACTAGGGGATTGTTTTGGAATCTTCCCACTCTGCTTGTCTCGGTTGATCAGTACACGTAATTATAATCCTTGCATTTGACGTATCATCCTCCACATCGGGAGGATGTCCCAAAGCTTCACAGGATTTAGTGTGAAGTGAATAACCAAATTTATCTGGGGAATTGTTGGACAAGCTACGAGGAGAAACTCCCTTCTCTTTGTGAGGGACGCCATAGAATCTTTAATTTTGAAACTCAGTTTAATATTTCATCTGAAGGACAGCAGCTCTAACAACTCAGCGTACCCACAACACTACATTTGAGTGCTAGCCTAAACTTGTTCAAAGATCAGATGCGAGGCTTGAACACACAATCTCCTGACTCAGAAGTAAGAGTGCTACAGTTGCAGCCAGGCTCGCACTTTGCCATTACTTCTTCTGTATTTAATTTCCTCTTTATTTACTTTTTACCCAGTTAGTGAACTGGCACAGGAGGTTCCTGCACAATAGGATTGTAATGCTCTTGTTTTCAGCAAATCTATCTAGACTGAGATCCAATCATTAATATCAATGACACAGACGGATGTTTTGCTCACTGAAGAACGTTGGTTAACAGGAAGTCATACAGTCATAACAAGGCTTGGTTTTATCTAACCTCTCAGACTAATAACTATCAGTTTGAAGAGGGTTCTGTTGCTCATTATAAGATCATCGCCTTGCACCCTCCTCAACCTCCTACACAAACACTATCCTGAATTTGTACATCACCACTAAATATCCTGCGTCGCCACAGTGCAATTTGCTGCACAGTGCAGTCTTTCAGGCAAAACCTTGGCAAAGGGGCATAAACGAAACACTATTTTTTAAAATCTATTTTTAGATCCAGCCAAGCCGTCGAGTGAGTCAGACGAAACTGAGAATTCCGCCGTACTTGCTTGTCAGGGACAGGTGAAATTATGTTCCAAGATTTTTTTAATTCTTTGCCTGAGGGAATCTCAGTGAAACTGAGTAGCCTGGACAAGCAAGGTGAAACTGCAGCAACATAAAGAACCTCAGTGACTGTGGGAAAGGTTATCATGGAGCAGGGCTGCATTCTGACAAAAGAGTCGGATAGCAATTTCATAAAGTTTAAGAAAAAAAGGTGTGCCTTTTGACACCTCAATGGTGATTACATGAGATGAAATGTAACAACAACAAAATTACATTTTTAGAGCTTCTTTCACATTGGAAGGACATCCCAAGGCACTGCCTGAAATAATGTGCTAACCATATAGTCCGAAGATGTATGTGTAACCACAATGCACTGTCATTTTGGAGCTCTTGTGGCTCAGTGGTTAGAGCACTTGTCTTGCAAGCTGGGGAGACCAAGCTGAGGAGACCTGTGTTCAAATCCAGGCAGGTCAGGGCAAAATCTTGGGCAAGTTTCATTACTCCACACGCCTAATAATAATCCCTCCAAGAAAAACCACAATAATAAAAATTGGTCATTTTAATCCACAACTGTTCGTGGGACACTGCTGTGCGCAATTGGCTGCCTCGATTCGCCCACAAATATATAGTCAATTCACTTTACAGTATATTCTATGAAGCGCTTTGGGATGTCGATAAGATGTGAAAAGCGCTATATCAAATGCAAGGATTATTATTATTATTATTATTATTATTACTGTGCCCAAAGCTTGAGATTTTATCCCTTTGGTAGGTGTAGCAGTTTAAGTGTTGTCTAATCTAATCATCTAAATTAGCTTTTCTGTTTATTATTTGCGTTCTAAACAATAATAATTCATGCATTTAATGCAGACATATTACATCATGGCTAATTGTGGGCTAGTATACCGGTGTTTACTTGTAGGTAAACATGGCAGCCAATTTGTGCACAGCAAGATCCCATAAACAGCCATGAAATTAATGACCAATTTATCAGGATTTATTACCGCAAAGCTCCCATTATGTCTGCAAGGAAGCCAAATTAATTGCTTAATTTTTATTTCATTTTGTGGCTTTGCCTCCTACATTCTCCCACTTAATTTTCTAGAAACATGAAGCACTGGAAATCTTTGGCACTGGAATCTGAGACACTGGACATGTGAGACACTGGACATCTGAGCTATTAGGCAACAAAATAATTATAATGTGCCCTTCATAGGAATAGCGTCTTGGAGTGCTTAACAATAGCACAGCCTTGAGGATAATTATGAGTTGATTATTTGACATCTGACAACCACAGTCCTCACTGGGTGGAGCGTCACTGGAATTCTCAGGTCTGTAGAACAGAAGCAGGAATGTAATGTCTTGTAGCTCAGTGTTTAGAGCCCTCTCCTCACAAGCGAGAGACCTGGGTTTGATTCCTGGCAGGGTGAAACATTGGACAAGTTTCCTTACTCCACACGCTTCTGTTTACCAAGCAGTACAACAACAATAAAATTGCATTTATAGTGTGCCTTTCATGTCAGGAGGACGGCCCAGTAAGTAGGAACCCGGTTGTTGGGTGATTGGCGGATTGCTTTTCCGGGGTAATAAGTCCTTAAAAGAAAATAATAATAATCAGTTGGTCACACAATCCATGATTGGTTGTGGGACACTGCTTTGCACAATTGGTTCCTGCACATTGCTCACAAAATTCACAGTCAATTCATCTTGCAGTACATTCTGTGAAGCATTTTGAGACATTTCAAAGACGTGATAATGCACTATATCAGATGCAAGAATTATTATTATTATGAGCCAGGCATTAATGTGAGTATCTCTGTGACTGTACTGCCATGGTCTGTGTAGAGCAGTTGGCAGGTATGGGGTTAAAACAACTCCCTGAACCATCTCCGCCTGGAATCACGTGAACTTCAGGAGTAAACAGCAAAGAATTGGATTACCAACCAGACAGCTGTGCCATGGAGTCAATCATTTCAGACCTTTAAAGTCTCATATTTGCGTCTGTCTGTACATGTTACCTCCCTGATATTATTTCAAGGGGCTATATACCATTTGGAATGTGAATTGCTGAATAAATAGTAAAAAGAAGCCAGATAAAAATCCAGAGGGACGCTTCTTTATGCTTTATTTCTGACAAACCGTTCAACATTCTTTACTTTCAAGCATGTGTTTTCAGGAAAATGTAATCACATGCAATAGTGTTTCTGAGTTTGAGTCTGTTTGAGTTCAGGTTTGTGTTTTCTTATATATGTGGTTGAGTGAATCACACTGGAATCCATCTCCATATCTCTTATATTTTATGTTAAAGTCACACTTAAATAGCAGTGGCGGGCAGCACACAGAGCTTTACAACTGAATTTGTAAAACAAAAAATCAAATCCTGATCCTCACACTGACCTCCCAGGAACCTGATCAAACGGCACTTTTATGTATACTGAGATCACATAGAAAGGAAACAAAACACAAAATACTACAGATGCTGGAAATCTGAAACACAAACAGAAGTTGCTGGGAAAATTCAGCAGGTCAGGCAGCAACCATGGAGAAAGGAAAGTGAGTGAACATTTCGGGTCCACAACAGAACGTTTCTGATGAAGGGTCGTGGACCCGAAACATTGACTCACTTTCCTTTCTCCATGGATGCTGCCTGACCTGCTGAGTTTTCCCAGCAACTTCTGTTTTTGTTTCACATAGAAAGGAGGTGCCCGACAGCAGATCAGCTGAGATCAGTGGACTGAACGGAATACGTAAATGTCAAGATGGCACAATTCTTTACAAATTCCGCATATTAAACCGCACAACATCAGTTGTGTTTTTCTCTGCTCTGATTTGTTCCTATGCTCTCCTGAATGTGTTAAAACCCTTTCTTATTTATACTGGGATACGGTTACAGAGGCACACGGTGCTCTTTGCCACCTTACACAACTTGCCACTTTATCTTTAATGATTAAAATCTTGGCATTTGATATAGCATCTGCAACATCAAAATGGCTGAAAGTGCATCGCAGAGACTTCTTGTCAAGTTAAGTGACTGAATATTTTGTACGCAAACATGGCAGCCAATTTGTGCACAGCAAAGTCCCACCAACAGCCATGAAATAAATGACCAATTTACCTGTGTCACAGATCAAGCATTCAAGGCCTCAGGCTTAATCGCTAAAAGGTTAACAATGCAGTTCAGAGGTCAATAGCATCTAGAGACTATTGGCAAGGATCTAGTTCTAGTTCAAGAGTTTCTATGACCATGTTACCAACCTCTTGCAGAGGGAGTGCAGCATTGTGTGAAGAAGTTGGAGAGATCAGTAATATACTTGTGTTGTTTTAGGTGGTGCAGAGTCTCACAGTTGTTTCATAGTAGTTCTGAGATACAATGTAATTTGTAGGTTATATAGAGTTACATAGAATGATACGGCACAAATATTGTAATAATTATCAAGACAGCGACTATTTTACGGCAAAATACACTTTTGGGCATATCCTGTGAAGCGTTTTGAAATGTCTCAATGACATGATAAGGTGCTATATCAAATGCAAGGATTATTAATATTTGAAAACAGCAGCCAATCTGCACACAATAATTTCCAACAAAGAGCTTTTAGGTAAATGATCAATTTATCTGTCAGATTGTTGGCCAGGATATTAGAAGAAACTTTTATTTCTGAATAGCATTGTGTGATTGGCCACAGGTGTCTCGACATGCTCCTTTCATCCACCTGTAGACTTCCTTCTCCCTCATGTGCACATCTTTCCCAACCTTGAACATCTTTATCAGGTGTATGCCATGGACTTTAGTCATAGGCAGCAGGTTAGGCTAAAGGGCACTCAGCACCCGACAAATCTATTGACAGTGTGGAGATGAAAAAGCCCTGAGCCCTGAGGAGAACCAGAGTGACTACCCACCAGGTGCCCTCTTGCTCCTCTCCCAATTCACCAGCAATGACCATACACTGATTCGGCAAGGCTACTCGTCGGAGCATTCTCACATCTGATAAGCCAATGCATAAGTCAAGCCCACAGCTCTCATGTCTTAAAAGGATCAACTCTTTAATTGAATTTTACATAGCCCCCAATACCTCCACCACCAAAGAATATTTATACCTCCTACTTATGGCTTTATTCAGAGAAGTCTCATTTCAGGCAACTGCAGAATTTCACTCTGGCAGCACAGCACTTGTCTACGCTTGGAGGTCAATGGAGTTTTGTGTGGTGACACCATGCCAAGAATGGGAGTGAGCATGTGGCACTGGTGGAAATATGACTTTTGTTCCGTGCAAGGTTGCCAGACTGCATGGGCTGTTTATAAATTTTGTTTATTGATTTCCTCTGCAACTAGCAACAGTTCTGAGCAGTTCTAGGATGGGCTCATATTGGTTAGCCTCCAAACCAATGTGCTGAGCTCATTATCCAATGCTGCCAGGCCTCATACACCAACTCTCAAATGTTCCCTCTAGTCAGGGCATGCTGTCTGATAATCTAGGATACAGAACCATATTATATCTCTGATTACAATTACCATGAATTCTTGCAATTTCTCGCTCCTTTGAATTTATTTGTACTTTAAATTAATTAGCAGTTAATCCCATTGTTATTTCCCAGATTTACCTGTTAGAGATTGATTGCTGCATTGAATATCCAACATGAGGATTTCAGATGGTTATTTAACAACTAACCACATTGGTAGTATCTTATGGCGCTAGCCCACTGCCTGTAATTGAAAGCAGCCAAACTTTCCAGCACTATTTCCCACTATCTCTGCATCCCCATCTGTGTATTGACAAGGGTCAAAGTAACAAGAGATGAGATTTTACACATCTATGACATGATTGTGTAAGTGACGGGGTCATATCATGATTCAGTGTGCATGTACATGATGTTTCTAAATTTATTTTTCAGAGATTGCTGCTACTGAAAGAGAGGAAGTGAGCCCAAGCCACATGCCAATTACATCCTGATGTTTGCAGCCGAAGTCGCTGGACTCTTGACGCCATCATATCGGAGCTGCTGTCCACTGGATCCATTTTAAAACATGGCATCAATCAGGCTGTCACAGAGAGGTGATGAGTATAGATTATACATACGAGTTAATAATTCAGGGCTTAGCTCATTGCACAAACTCCTCGAAGCATGGTCATCGGTATTGGTGTTTCACAATCCAGTCAAAGCTTTCAATACAAAAGCTGGGCCTTCCATCACGTAACGCTTAGATCCAGTGTTACATGATAAATATAGACAAAACACAATTTAAAAAATTGTTTTCCCCATATGTGTCTCAAAAGTGTGTGGCTCCCTATACAAGAAAAATAAAAGAGAAAATTGGTTGGAAACAAAATCCTTGGCTGTTTTCACCCGGTTACCTGAGGGGTACTCCAAGGATCCATCCTTGGACACATTTTCTTCCTCATCTATATGCTACCTCTTGGTGATGTAATTCGCAGACATGGGGTACACTTCCATATGTATGCGGACGACACCCAACTCTACTTTTCCTCCTCAATTTGCGATCCCCACTCCCCTGATGTTCTGCCAGCCTGCCTGTCAAACATCAAGAGATGGATGAGAGCAAATTTCCTTCAGCTCAATGTTGACAAGACAGAAGCCATACTCTTTGTCACTTGTCGATGTCTTCAATCCCATGGCTCTCACCTTCCCAACCTGGCCCTAAAGTGCTCTGAACCCGTACACAAGTTAGGTGTCAGGTTCGACTCCCAATTATCCTTCCTCCCCCACATCTGGTTCCCTCACCAGCACCACCTTCTTCCATCTCCAATGCATCACCCGTCTCCACCAATATCTCATCCCCAAAGCCACCGAAACACTGCTCCATGCCTTTGTCACCTCCCGGCTGGACTATTCCAGTGCCCTCCTCACCAGTCTCTCCTCTTCCACCATTCACAAAATCCCGGATATCCATAATTCTGCCACCCGCATTCTCACCCATACAAAACTTTGTTCCCCGTTTACCCCAGTCCTTGCCAGACTTCACTGGCTCCCTGGCTTGGAGTGGATCATGAGGATTTCAAAATCCTCACTCTTGTTTTCAAATCGCTCTACTCCTCTGCATCTCCTACCTCTCTGAACTCCTCTCTTCTCACAACAGCACCTGTTGCCTTCACTCTACTGGGTCTGGCCTCCTCCTTGTCCCCCGAATCCTACTTTCCACCATTGGTGGCCATGCCTTCAGCCACTAAGCCATGAGGCTCTGGAATTCCCTTCCTTACTGCCTTCGCCTCACCCCCTCTTTTCCTATTTTCAGGTCATGGCTAAAGACCTTTCTTTTTGACCGTGCTCTTGGTCACCAATTTCCCCCTCTCCCTGAATCCTATCACCGTAGGATCCGTTATTGTGAAGTGCTCTGAGATATCATTTGGTGTGGAAGGCGCTATATACATCCAAGTTGTTGTTTTGAAAAAAAATATTTTTGGGGGGAGAGGAGGAAGGATTAAAAAAAAAAGAAAATACATTCGTTTGAACCAACAATCTAAGTTCTATTTAGTGATTGGGTCCCGACCTGACTGTTCAGTGCCTTAGAACATAAGAACATAAGAATTAGGAGCAGGAGTAGGCCATTCAGCCCTTCGAGCCTGCTCCGCCATTCAATAAGTTCATGGCTGATCTTCTCACCTAACTCTGATTATCTGCCCTATCCCCATATCCCCTAATCCCTCTATTTTTCAAAAATCTATCAGTCTCAGCCTTGAAAATGTTCAAAGGCGTCCAAGCACGCCTTGGGACATCCTCCCGATGTGAAAGACACTCTAGAAATATAATTTTGTTGTTCTTGTTGCTGTATTAAGGTTACAAGACACAGCTTCACTTCCCAGCAGTTCTGTCTGTTTTATCTTTAAAGAGATTTCACTTCAGAGGTCGAATTTGATCAATCGGCACGCCTCATACATAAAACAAGCTAATAGAATTTCTTTCCTTTGAAAATGTTATCAATAAAGTTCACAAAAACTGTGGAATGAAAGTTGCTCAGTGGGAATTCATTTACTAGATCTTGAAGCCAGAAGAACCTTCAAGAAACTGGAATAGTGAATGGATTGCTTTACTTGTTCACAGCAAGGAGGCAAGGTGAAGTATAGTGCTTTCATTCTGCTTGTCAGTTCAGCTTGTTTCTCGTGTAGAAATCAAGGATATCTGACAAGAAAGTGCTTGGATAATAACAACTCTGATCATCATTGATAATGTGTTTAGTTATTCGGTACCTTATAGGGTTTGAATACCATCACTTCAATCCATGGACTTGGGAATGAATCCCAAACAGACTGATGGATGGAAGTCTGGTGTGAAATGATCTGTCCTGTGTGAAATGAATTTCCAGAGTAATTTAAGAATAGGTCAAGAATTTCAGGAAGCTTTTGATAAGGTTCCACAACAATAGTTAAAAGATAAACAAAGAATGGAGTAAGAGAAGATAAGGTATGTGTTGCATTGAAATCTTATCTGTCTTAAATCCAAGAAACAGAGTAGTCACAAAAGAAAAAACTTCTAGTATAGTACTTGTTGAAACATCTCAAAGTTCTTCATTGTAATAACTATCAAGACAGTAGGGTCCAGCGATATATCGATATATCGCTAAAACCCGATATCATTTTCATATCGATATAGGCATTTCAAAAATATCGATATGTTGAAAAGACGATAAATTGAGGTAAAAAATCGGAATGCGCGCACACTGAACTACAAGACCCAGAATGCTCATCTCTATACACAATGCACAGACCGAGGTGCAAAGCCGCCATATTGTCCTCGAATACAAGATACAGGTATGCAGGGGGTAGGGGGGAGAGAAGGCTGGGGGGGGTGGGGTAAGGGGGAGAGAGACGGCTGGGGGGAGGGGGAGAGAGATGGCTGCGGGGAGGGGGAGAGAGACGGCTGGTGGGAGGGAGAGAGAGACGGCTGTGGTGGGGGAAGAGAGAGACGGCTGGGGGGAGGGGGAGAGAGACGGCTGGGGGGGAAGAGAGACGGCTGGAAGGGGGAGGGAGAGAGAGACGGCGGGGGATGGGGGAGGGGGAAAGAGACGGCTGGGGGTGGTGGGGGTGGGGAGAGAGACGATGGGGGTGGGGGGTGCGAGAGAGGGACGGCGGCGGGAGGAGAGAGGGACGGCAGCGGGGGGAGGGGGGTTGGTGAGACGGCTGGGGGCTTGGTGGGGAGACGGGTTGGATGTGATAATATACAGGTAGATAGAGATGGGGGGGATGTGAGAGAGGAGAGGGACACAGACAGAAAAACACAGAGATGGAGAGAGTGAGAGACACAGAGAGAGAAATATATTTACCTCCTGAGGAGATAGGCCCCGAATGCGCGCGCACCCCGAATGTGCGCGCTGCGCGCACATGCGCAATACGAAACCCCCCAAAATATCGATATTTCGGTATATCTCGATATGAGCCCATTGATATATCTAAATCGGAAAATTTCCATATCGACGAACCCTACAAGACAGTGAATATTTTAGGACAAAATATACTTCAGGGTATATTCTGTGAAGAGTTTTGAGATGTCTCAATGACATGATAAGACTTTATATCAAATGTAAGGATTATTATTATTATTTGAAAACAGCAGCCAATTTGCACACAATAATCTCCAACAAAGAGCTTTGGGCGGTAAGTGATCAATATATTTGTGGGATTGCTGGCCAGGATATTGGAAGGAACTATTTTTTCTGAATAGCCTTGTGGGATCTTTAACAATTACCTGAAGTACAAGCAGATGGGACCTCTGTTTACTATGTTATCATAAGGACAGCTCTTCTGATAATGCAATGCTCTGTTAGTATTGCACTAGGGTAGGTTAATAGATGGTATTTGAGGTTAAGTCCACAAGTGGAGTTAAAGGCCACACCCTCTGACCAGGAGATAAGAACGATACCAACTAAGCCAAGCTAAATGAAAGCTTTGAGCCTGAAAATATACGCAATCACAGGGGCTTGTGATGATTCCATTTTCTTATGTTCATAAACTGCTTAGATGATTGCAAGCTAAGGTAAATTTCAGAAATATGGTGCTATGAAAATAAAAAGGGAAAAGAGGATTAATAAAGAGTAAGGATATAGCAACAACAACAAAATTAATTGTGTATAGCGCCTTTCACGTCAGGAGGACATCCCAAAGCACTGGACAATCATTGTTTCAGACCAGAGCTGGGGTCGGGGAGGGTGGAGGGAAAGGGAGGCATTTGGGGTGACCAATGGGACCGTCTAAGAGGAGGGTCTTGACGCAGGACTTGTAGGAGGCCAGGTAGGGTAAGAGGAATTCCAGAGGTTGGGAGCAGAGTGGGTGAGGCGGGTGGGGCGGGGAATGTGGAGCAGAGCGGAGCCTGCTGAGCAGAGTGGGCAGGCGGGTTGGTAGGGGGTTAGGAGGTTGTAGAGGTAGGGTGGGACGAGGAGGTGGAGGGAAAAAGAAAAATGTAGGAGCAAAAGAAAATCTTTATCTTTGATGAAGCACCTTTTTATATTGGTAGGACATCACAAAGTGTTTGAAGGGTTATACAACAAGTAAAACAACAACTTGCATTTATCTAGTGCCCTTCAGCAGGATGGCGTCTCGGTAAAGTGTAATGACTGTATTTTATAGATGATTTTAGCCGTCAATTTGTAGACACCAATATCCCACAAGTAGCCAGGAAGTGAATCACCAATATTAACTTGGGGCCATTCTTGTCAGGAAACATTGGAGAAATTTCTCTTTTCAAATCACCACAAGATCTTTAACGTTGACTTGAACAGGCAGTCAGGACCACAGTTTAACATCTCATCTGAAGGACAGCATAACTGACCACACAGCACATGCCTAGCCCTGCACTGGAGTGTTATCTCAGAGTATGTGAGTTCAATGTCACAAGAGACGAGAGTGCTACCAACTGAGGCAGACAGACACGCTGAACAGGCTCATGCTCTCTGTAGACAGTGCAGACACAGCAACATTTTGAAGTTGTTAAGGGATTTCAAGAGTTCTGAGGATAGTAGCTGAAACACATGTGGCATTAGACGTTCGGGTATTGTAACCCGAACAGGAAAGAGTTGCATTCCCGCACAGTCCAACCAATGTGCACTTTACAATCCTGACCACACAATCTGATGTGTAAATGGCTTGTTCCCACATACAACCTCCTTTAAATTGTCATTCTTTTTCTATTTATACTGAACCTCTTGTCGGCTGAATATTTCCCTCCCTCCTACCGCCACTGATTTGTCAGATGGATTGTGTAGGTAAATATACACCGAGCAGGAGATGGATTGCTTCATTTACAGTACATCCCTATGGCATTTGTAATGCCAGGGAGCCGGGGAAAGAGTGAACTATTCCTCCTGCAATCATTTCAATCTGAGAGATACACATGCAGTTCGGCCCCTGCAGATCAGTAGAGGAAAAGAAACAGTAATAGACTGCAACACTAGGAATCCACGAGACCACAGCACAAAAGCAACTGGTCATTTGTCAGACACCATGCCTGCCTTATAGCTGCCTAACAGTAGCTCGAACCTTCCCAAACCATTTTGAGATGAACATCAGCTTGAAACTTACACAGAGCTTTCCATGTAGGATGCAAACGTGTTGAAGTTCTTCACAAAGATGATCGGGGATAATAATCCTTGCATTTGATATCGTTCCTCGTCACTTCTTTGAAACATCTCAAAGCGCTCCACCTCCCCCCCACCCACAGTTTGGGTGCCTAGACACCTGTTACTGAAGTAGTAAACTTGCCTTGGGACGTCCTCCTGATGTGAAAGGCGCTAAACAAATGTAATTTTCTTGTTGTTGTTGTAAACTGCTTTGAAGCATTCCCCCGCGACTGTTTGTCTGATACAGCTGTACTCAATTGGCTGCCACCCTTCGCCCACAAAATATTCCATCAATTTACTTTATAGTATATTCTGTGAAACGCTTAGAGATGTCTCGAATATGTAATAAGGTGCTATAATAATAATAATCCTTGCATTTGATATGGCGCTTTTCACAATTTATCGATGTCCCAAAGCACTTCGCAGAATATACTGTAAAGTGAATTGACTGTATATTTGTGGGCGAATCACGGCAGCCATTTGCACACAGCAGTGTCCCACCAACAGTCGTGGATTGAAATGACCAATGTTATTATTGTGGTTTTTTCGGACGGATTATTATTAGGCATGTGGAGTAAGGAAACTTGCTCAAGGTTTCGCCCTGACCTGCCTGGATTCGAACACAGGTCTCCCCAGCTTGCAAGACAAGTGCTCTAACCACTAAGCTACAGGAACTTTGCTATAACAAATGCAAGGATTGTTATTGTTATTATTACCTCATGGGTGACATCTGAAAAATAGGGACTTCTCCTGATCTGAACTACTGTATATATAAAGATTGCAATGTTTCTCAGAAATAATAATGCCCCAGTTTCTGTAGGTTTCCAGCCTCAGGAGATGAAAACTTCATTGATTTTCCTGACAATTTAACGGTTAACCTTAAACTATGATAAAAAAACTTAAAAACATGGATTATTTTGGGCCCAGAGGCACTGATATTTCCTTAGAGAACAAAACAAAAATCAGTCTGGCTCTTGGCTATTCTCTTGCAACTCTTAGTGCTCAGTTGCAGAGCCATATTTGCCAGTGATCTGGGAGCAGGGAAATGAGTCGGAGAACTAGGAAAACACACAAAAATAAAATAGCAGACCTCAGAAATCAATTCCTTGCAAACAATTGCAGTGACGTAATAACTTGCTGAAAGCTGGCAAAGTTTAACTAGCAAATTCTCATTTTTGTTCAGTGATCTCAACTGACCTTGGACTTCTATATTCTAAATCACTCAATGTTTCTTTCTCAAGGAGATATCAGTGGGACATGACATATGATTTATTCATTGAGGTTGCTGTAACCAACAGTATTTATAAAAATATAATATAAACAGAAAACTATTTTCAAATATGGGTACATATTTAAAGAAGATCCTGGAATAAGTGCATTTTTACTTATAATAAATATTTAAATAGGCTGTGTTTCAAGGGACTGTTCAACTCCACGTATTAAAGTCCTGCAAATCAAATCATTTTATTACATTATATTACCCAGCTGATGGAGGATGCAAATGGCTTGTAGAAAAGGCAGAATAATGCAATGTTATTTTGCAGTAAATACTTTAAGCTTAATTTGAAAAATTTACAAAACCCAAATGTGTAATCCGGTCAGTTGATACGTGTAGTTTAACCGGTATTATTCTGCTTTGCTTTACTGTTCTGACTAATGCGGTTTATCGATCAATGGGTATATTCCACTGAATAATGTATGAGTAGTTGTATATTAAGGCAGATTTGAGGATTGGTTAGTCGAATTAAGTGCAGATCACGCAATCTGTGCTTCACATGGCTATCCATATCCATCAGAAGATAAAGCTTCTGATAGATTAGCATTACTTATTTTTATGTTGCAATACAACCTTTCCAGTGTAATGTTTTTTTAGATATTTCCTTTCATTTTAGATTTTCTTTACACGCAGTTTGGGATTGCTTATAGCAGGCTGCCATTTAAAGCCCAAATTAGATTTTTTTAAAAAAGGGCTGAGTTTGTCTCCCTGAGATTGAAGGCTTGTAATCATTATTTATATCAGGAATGTAAAACAATGCCAGGAAGCCATTGAGATAGTTGTACAAATGTATTTGACTTTATAATGATACTTCCTGGAGGTGGAAAAAAAATCAACTAGGCTTTCAGCTTCGTGATTTCTGTCCAGTCCAGTGACTTACACTAGAAAGTGCAATGGAGCCCATGAAATTTCTCATGGTCTTAGCCTTGACACCATTGTCTTAAGTATGAAGATTGTACCGAATTTTGACCAATTTAATCATAATATAACAATAATAATTCTTGCATTTGATATATAGTGCTTTATCACATCTTTGAGACATCTCAAAGTGCCTCAAGGAATATACTATAAAATGAATTGACTATATATATGTTGCTGAAACACAGCAGCCAATAGTGCGCAGTCGTGAATTGAATTGACCAATTTGTTATTTTTTTCAGGGAATATTATCAGGCATGTGGAGTAAGAAACCTGCCCAAGGTTTCGCTCTGCTGGGAATCAAACCCAGGTCTCTCGATTTCAAGGCTAGAGCTCTATCCTCTGAGCTACAGGACTCCACAATAATATTGAAACTATTTATTCTCAGTTCTTTTTGGGGTTAATAGCATCAATTTCCAGGTAGGGAGGATTTTTCCTGCAGGATAGCATCTCACCAACATTGTTGGGGTGGGGGGCAAAACCGTTTAATACATCATAACAGTCCTTGCATTTGATATAGTACCTTATCATGTTCATGGGACGCCTCAAAGTTCTTCACAGAGCGTATAGTGCTATAAAGTGAATTAATTATATATTCTGTGGGCAAAGCTAAATAACTAAATAAATGGAGCAACATATGAGGAAAAAAGATATCATGATTAGTAGATACTCAGAAAGACACATGATGAAAAAATATATCAAAATTCTTTACAGTTCCCGATTTAATGGTATCTTTGTCTCTCAGTAATTGCATGGTACTAAAAGGAATGGAGCATGGAATTAGTGAGTGACAAGAAAGAGCAACTGGAAGGAAAAAACAGTGAAGTAGTATATTTAGTGCAATTGCAATTTTAAGAGACTTGTTCCAGTAACCCTCTGTGTTGCCAGTACTTGTCTCCACTGGTTAATGTACTGTAATACCAGCCCTCAACATTTCTGGTATTTGTAATGGAAAACTCTGCAGTATCAAAATAGGGCATCTGATTACAGCCACATTTAGGGCTCCAGACAACTATGATCTTTGTTCTGAATCCAACATGTTTATGTTTATGTTTAGCAACAACTTGCACTCATATAGCACCATTCACATAGAATAACCTCTCAAAGTGGTTTACAATGGAATGCTGAGTGTGGGAGGGTGGGCAAGGCAAGGAGGGAGGAGGTGACCTTAACAACAACAACTTGGATTTATATAGCGCTCTCCATGCCGGGCGGCATCTCAGAGCACTTCAATAGGCACAGTTGAAGAGGTAACTTTTTAGGTAAGACTGAAAAATAGATAGAGAGGAGATGAGGACCAGGCAAGAGAGTTCCAGAGGTTAGGGGTTCAGCATTGGAAAGCTCGGGCACTGATAATAATATAATATAATAATCCTTGCATTTGATGTAGCACTTTATCACATTGATGAGTCATTTCAAAGCACTTCACAGATTATATTACAATGTGAATTGACTGTGTACTTTGTGGGTGCGCACATCAATCAATGTTCCACAAACTTTCATGGATAGAATGAACACATTTTTTTGGAGGGATTATTGCCCCTGGGAAGGGATCTGCCAATCAACTAACAACCAGGTTCCTACTTATTGCTAGGTAAACAGAGGCACATGGAGAATGGAAACTTGCCTGAGGATTTGCCTTGCCCAGGAATGAAACCTGGGTCCTCTCACTTGTGAGGCAAATTCTCTAACCAATATGCTACAGAACTCCATGACAGAAAGAAAGGGGGTAAGGTAGAGGGAGGGAGTTCCATAGGTTAAGGGTGGAGAATTGGACAGCTTAAACACTGATGATGGCACGGGTATGGTGAGGGACACCAATCAGAGGGTAGTTAATTGATTAAAATACATTGGAGACAAAAAGGGGAAAGATAAAATATGTGCTGCAAAAATGATCAATAGTCATTACACATACCACATTTCTCTCCACCACTGCCCACCCTCACCTAGATGAAGTTAGCATCTTGAACATAACGATAACTTCCCTCAGTGTTTTAAGATCATCCTCCCAGCTCCAGCCAGTGATAGGCCTGTTCCAGCGATTATAGTGTTTAGTATCCATAAAATCCATGTTATTGTGAGGTGCAATCGCAGGTGTCACTGTGCATTCGCACAGTGGCTGACGTGCTTTCCAGACACGTAGGCAAGCATATGTTAGGGTGAACTCACATTATGGGAGACTCGGGGGGGAGGGGGGGGCAATAGGGGTGTGCAGGAAGATTTTGACAGTGCCTGGGTTAATGGAGCTTGCAACACACCGTAAACCTCACAAATCCACCAGCGTTACAGAGTTACTTCTCTGCAGTATAGAAATGCTAACGCAAAAATTGTGAGGTGTGATGTGAGACTCACCATGCAGTGGAAAATTATGGTCGAGACCAAACTGTTACTGTGATTCCTGTCCCACTCCCTCCTCCCTCTTAATTCAACACAATGATTGATTCTAAAGCTGCCAGAATCGAACCCAGGTCCTCTTGCTTGCGAGGTGAGCGCACTATCCACTATGCCACATGGCAGTACAGAACAAGTTACAATGTAGTTAACATTTACAAAATGCCATTTCACTTCTGGAGGACATCCCGAACTGCTTAGAACTGCTGGATGAGCAGGAACAAAAGGCTGTGCGGATAACAAACGTTACTGAAAGTGTAGTCAACTAGGCATATCTTGAAACAGACCTGGAAGGAGGGAGAGAGGGAGGGTGCGAGCAAGAGGTACTTCAGGACGGAGTTCCAGACAGCATGGGCAGAATAGCCTGCCAATGATGAGGCAGGCCGGTGCTCGCTGAGCAAAGGGAGTGGTCAGGTTGCTGAATTTGAATTAGATCACAGAGGTATGTCTGGTGTTGTAAGACTATAGAGGGATTCAAAGGTGAGGAGAAGCATTTTGAACTTGACGGGATAGGGGATGAGAGATGGGGAGCCAGTGGAGCGAGCGAGGATGGGGATGATAGACTTGCGGAGTTTGGTGCAGGAGAGGATATAAGTTATAGATTTTAGATAGTCTGCAGCTTGTGTAGGGAACAGTGGGACAGGTGGCAAGCTTGGAAGTGGTAATCCTTCTATGTTATATCAGTTGACATTATCTCCTCTCATTTTGCTGATAACAATATTACGTTTCAATGACATGATAAGGCCTAGATCGATTGCGAAGATGAACTAATCCTTTTATTTGATATAGTGTCTTTTACTTGCAGTTGCAATCCTTAGTATTGCGCAAATTCAGAATAATAGAATGAAAGAATCAGAATTATACAGCACAGAAAGAGGTAATTTGGCCCATCGTGCCTGTACCAGCTCTTTGAAAAGAGTTGTCCAAATGAATCCCACAAGTAAGGGAATAACAAGGCAGATGTGAAATGTCTGTGGTGTGATGACCTGGAACAAATCTTAAAACTGGAGCTACATTTATCACAAGTGAAAGCTGAAAACATTTAATCACACAAGTGTTTCTGAGAATCTGGCCTATGCTGCCCCAAAAGGCCATTTCTGTCAGAATTGACTGAGAATTTTTTTTAAATGGGAGAAATACGTATATTGAAGTGAAGAGATATGAAGAAAGTGTGTTAAACAGATAAAGATCTCCGAACTAATAGCACAACTGAGCAGCTATGATAGTACAAATAAACGACTCCTGAACCTATGTAATTTCTTTCTCTGATCAGTCCTGAGTTCTTGGCACCTTCCTTTCTGCATGTAGCAATAAAAATAATAATCTTTACATTTCAAAAAACATATTTTACATTGGGGGGATATCCCAAAGAACTTCACATGATAAACTGTAAAGGGAAGAGACTGTGTTTTGTGGGTGAATGAGACAGTCAGTTTACACACAGCAATGCCCCATAAAAACAGCTATGACTCCAATTCTATTCTGGGATTGTTGGTCAGGATACTGTTAGAAACTCCCTTCTCTTTTCAAATATGCCACGTGATCATTAATGCCCTTTTGCACAGGCAAATGGGTTTAATTGTTTAATGTCTGATCCAAAGGACAGAAATGTATCACTGTAGATGAAAGCTACAATTATATCTCACTGGAAAGTTCAACACCTTTAGCACCTACCTGTGGTGTCCTGTAGCTCAATGGTTAGAGCACTTGCAAGCGAGAAACTTGGGTTTAATTCCAGGCAGGGCAAAACCTTGGGCAAGTTTCCTTACTCCACATAACTGATAATGATCCCTCCAAAAACAATTTGGTCATTTCAATTCACGACTGTTTGTGGGATACCCATAAATATACAGTCAATTCACTTTACAGTATATTCTGTGAAGTGCTTTGAGGCATCAGAGGGCATGAAAAGTGCTATATCAAATGCAAGGATTATTATTATTAGCTTCAAACCACATGAACCAACGTATTATACCAACTCACACCATTATAAATACGGTATTCAGAATTTCAGTTAACTCTTTCTTTAATGGGTGATACAGGATCTTTATTATTTTAATCGGAATAAAACATTGTCAAAGCAGTCCAATGATACAATTATTTCCAAAGTAATCTGATCAATGCATTTCTGTTTACATGAAACAACAACAACTTGCGTTTATGTAGCATCTTTCGCCGAATGGTGCATAAACTCATAACTGGATTATTTCACAGAAATATTTTTTCTCTTATCAATATGTGTATCTTTATGCTCAGGATAAACAATTACTGATCTTCAGAGAGAAATTTCATCTGGGAGCACATTTACTTCATAAAAGCAGCTTTTCAGAGTAATCAGAATTCGGTAAATTCTTAAATACAGCCTTAATTTTGGGAAATTTGTTTTATTCCAGAGCTGGTTTTATTTCTGTATGTTTTTTTTAAAAAAGCAACAAAAGAAAACTTCAAAGTTAAGACTGAATTCAATAATTTGCCAAATATTGGATAATCTAAACTACTAAATGAATAAGTGTAGACCTAGACTTAAATGGAATTTCTCTCCACAAATGTAGGGTATTTTAGGCACATTACTGAGTCATCTGTGAGTCTCTTAGCACAGACCAGTCTGAAAATGAGAAATAAATCCCTGCCAGAAAGTAAGAGGTTAGTTGAGACATGGCAACCTCATACTATACAAACGTGGCTGCGTCAATCCTGCATTTTCTAGAAGATGAGGTCACATGTTTTGTATGTTAGGCCTACATATGACAACACATTTATTGTTGCTTTCCAAATGAGTTATGTCAATGTCTTTGACGGTATTATTGTCCTCAGACTGAAATGTAGCATTGCACTCAACACAGTTTTATCTGAACTGTACACTGGGATAATCCAATTACTTTAGTACATGAGAGACAGATTTTTTTTAAAAAAAAGCTTGTAATCTCATAAAGGCAGGTGCAACTTGTAATTTTTCTGCAGCCCAGTGTCTATTTTTTTTTAAGGAAGGACCTGAGACCCATATTAATGCAGTGTTTTGTGTTTTACTTTTTAGCCCAGACCACAGTGAAGCAATGATATTTTTAAACCCTTGTGGCATTTCTTTTCAGAGCACTTGCAAACTGTTGTGAAGGAACTGTTAAGTGCCTTTCCGTATCTTGTTTTTCTTTCACCCCCCATCCAGGAGGTCCCCAGGGATTCCGGTGTCCGCACAGTCCCACCTGGTTCATTGAAGAGCCATGTTTTAGCAGCTTTGCTGACCTGTGGTACTGTAGAGTTGTCAAATAGTTCCAATGCCAAATCGCTGGCTACATTCAGCAGGCAATGGCATGCTACATATCTCCCATCCTGGCTGTTCTACTATCAGCGATTGGGCCTTTCTGCCTCACCCTCTGGAACTCCAGCCTAGAATCCCTCCAGTTCGACCCCTCTATTGACTCCTTCAAGGCATATCTCAAGACGTTCCTGTTTGATGGTGCTCCTGGTAACCCTCCCGCCTCCACACCCTTGCCCTCCAACCCCTCTTTACTCCCAACTCGGATACAGATCGTTCACTGTCTGGTTCCTTTGAGACATATTCCTGATGTGAAAGGTGCTTTATAAACAGAATTTGCTGTTGTTGAGGCCATTAAGGCCACCATGTGCGACCTCCCTCATTGGGTCTAAAGGATGACCTAAGCTCCACAGTAAAGACATTTTAAGAATAATCATTATAAGGCTTTAATTTGATCCAGCTCCTTATCACTTTGTCGAGGTGTCTCAAAGTGCTTTGCAGGATTTTATTGTGAGGAGTAGTGACCATGCATTTGTAGGTGAAAGTGACGGTCTATTCGTGCACGGACAACGTCTTGGCAGCAATTGTGACTACTTTTTGTTGCAGGATTAAATGTCAGGATACAAATTGCAAATTAGTTTTCAGCCAGAGGCAATACATTAAAAGTCCATTTATCTGGTATGTTCGGGACCTGACCAATCCCGGTTAAACCACGTGCTGGATATTTGGCTGAAAACACAATTTTATTAAAAACAATGTTTTTTTTCTGGATAAATTCCGGTTAATCGAATGCAGACTTTTTTTTTGAGGTGCCAGTTATACAGAAGTCATGGATAAACGGGCTTTTACTGTACTATGACCCGTTTACCTGAGATGTCCTGAAGCTCAGTGGATAGAGCACTCGCCTTGCAATCGAGAGGCCTGGGTTCGATATCTGGCAGGGAGAAACCTTGTGCAAGTTTCCTTACTCCATAAGCCTGATAATAATCCCTCAAAAAAAACTTATTACAGTACTTCATTCCATGACTGCTTGTGGGACACTGCTGAATGCAATTGACTGCTGTGTTTTGCCCACAAATATACAGACAATTCATTTATAGTATATTCTGTAAAGTGCTTTGAGACGTCCAGAAGACGTAAAAAGCGCTATATCAAAATGCAAGGATTATTATTAATATTACTATTATTAATCATTCATTAGAGCCTAGAGAATGTACTTGTCCTTTCACAAGATATTCTTGATATTTTGTAGATTTGATTGGGATTGTCAGTATTATACTCACCATGATGGCTTGATCCTTATTTTCAACAGCTTGTGGTGGAACAGTGCACTGACAGCATGAACTTGTCAACCTATGGATGATGCTATCATTCTGTCAGCTTGGCTCAATTGGTAACACTCTTGCTTTGAAGGCATAAAATGTTAACATTCTACAATTGGGGACTCAGACGTAGCACTATAGGCTTCAAATCTAGGGCTGTCCTGGTGTACTAGTGCATTGCCAGAGGTGCTGTCCTTCTCATGAGACACTAAACCAAGGTCCCATCTGCCTGTTTACGTAAACATTAAAGAAAATGTTTAAAGAGGCGGAAAGAAATGAGAGTTTATCCCAGTAATCAGGTCAATAGGCTCCCAAATAAATTGATCATTCATAAAATAACTACATATTGGACATCCATGGAGAAAAGAAAAAGAGTCAACATTTCGGGTCTACAACCCTTCTGTTCTAACGACGGGTTGTAGACCCGAAACGTTGACTCTTTTTCCTTTCTCCATGGATGCTGCCTGACCTGCTGAGTTTCTGTTGTTTTTGTTTCAGATTCCCAGCATCTGTAGTATTTTGTGTTTTGTCAATGTTTATAGAATGCATTCTGCCCCACAGACATTCATTGTTGGGTTGCAACATTTTTTTTAAATTTGAGAAAGTTTCTTGAATTCTAGCACTGCAACAATGTTAGAATTTTAGGTTTAGCAATGGACTGCGGTGGGAATTCCGTGATCTCAGAAACCATCCTACCCCCACACCTCCCCTACTCCAGATTCACAATCGTAATGTGGAACAGATTACCAGGTGGGAGAACAAGAACTACATAAGATTTCCTAAAAAAGGATCTAGCCAAATTCCTGTCAACCGAAAAGATTCAGTGGTATTAGATTTAGTGGTAGATACATTGAAATTGAATGTGCTGCCAGATGGTCTGAAATTGTTACTACAGTATGATACTGTGATCTTACTGATTTTAAGAACATTATCTGTTCCCTGCACCGCTGAACACGAGACATTTTGCTTCTTTGATGCCTTCCCAAGTGCCTTTCCTCTGCCTGAGTCATTCTGCATGTACGATTCTGACCTGGAGCAAGGGAAATCAATGAATTAATGGGGTAAAGTAGGTGTGGGGGAACCATCAAGTCTCCTCATCTCTGCCTGACTCCTCCAGCATCCTGGGTTTGACATTCTCTGTTGGAATACAGCAACATCCAGCAGAATTGTCATGCAGCAGCAAAGCTACAAATTACGTTTTGCAGTAACAGCAATAATAACAACTTGGGTAGGATAAAGTCTCGGAACACTGCAGCGTGCCTTACCAAGTTACCGAGGGTTTGTGCATATTCAGCAGCTGGTTCTGCTGAAGGGTCGTGGATCAGAAACGTTGACTTACTTTTCTTTTCTCCATAGATGGTGCGCCTCCGCCACTACCTCACCCCTCACGCCGCCTAAACTCTCATCCACGCCTTTATCGCTTCCAGGCTCGATTACGGGAACTCTCTCCTCGTCGGCCTCCCAGCTCCTCTCTTCACAGGCTGTAGATCATTCAGAACTCTGCAGCTCGTGTACTCTCCCGTACCAGGCTTCGCGACCACATCACTCCCACCCTCGCTCGTCTCCACTGGCTCCCCATCACCCAGAGGATCGTATTCAAGATCCTCGTCCTCACCATCAAGGCCATTCACGGCCTTGCCCCTGCCTATCTCTCAGACCTGCTGTCTCCCTATTAGCCCACCTGGACCCTCCATTGCTCTGGCCTGCTCCGCATCCACCGCCATAAATACCCCACCATCGGTGGCTGGGATATCAGCTCCCACACTGTAGAACTCCATCCCGCAATCCCTTCGCCTCACTTCCTCTCTTTCCTCCAAGGCCGGTCTCAAGACCTTCCTCTTCGACTGTGCCTTCTGCTCTCCTCCTAACTCTTCTACCTCTCCTACTCTCCTTCCCCCTATCACTACCCTTCCCCCTGCTCGGGTCCCAACCTGACTGTTCAGCGCTTTGGGACGTTCTCCCAACCTGAAAGGCGCTCTATAAATGTAATTTTATAAATGCAACAGCCTGACCTGCTGAGTGTTCCCAACAACTTCCGTTTTTGCTTCAGCAGCTGGTAACTGGTCTGCTTTCTGGAAAAGCGCTTAACAATTACACTTTTAACAGACACATGCATTACACATTAGCATTGATGCCCTCTCTGAGATTAGCCAATGCTCTCATGTCTGAAGAGCTCCCTCAACAACAACAACTGGCACAAACTTGCACTTATGAAGCACATTCCACCCAGGGTAGTATCTCAAAACACTTAACTGTGAAGGAGCCTGACTCTGAGCCAGGTGGGGGAAGGTGACCATAAGCACATTTGAAAATAATATTTTTCAGGTGAGACTCGAAAAGTGGGAGAGGGCAAGGCAGAGGGATTGAGGGAGAGTGTTCCAGAGTTTGACTCCAGGACTACCACTGGTTTTGACTCCAGGACTACCACTGTCCAGACTGTCTGTCAGACATCAAGTCCTGGATGGGAGCTAACTTTCTACAGTTGAATGTCAACAAGACAGAGGCCCTACTAATTGGCCCTACTCTGTGATCCAAATTACCAAAAGCAGCAGAGAGTTTGAGGAAGACAGGTAAGCAGTGGGAGAACCCAAATTTAACGAGATTGTCTTAATGCTGTAGGCAAAGTGGAAGCAGGACTGGCAGTGTGTGGAGGCAAGGTATGAGTGAAGTTGAAAGTTGGGAACACAGGACAAAAATATATTCCAGGACTTTAGAAAAGAAGAGAATTTGGGCATGGACCAAGGGTTTGTTGTATAAAAATGTTAAAATTGACTGGGAAAATCAGGAACAATTTATTTACACAGAGAGTAATCATCAGCTGGAATAGGTCACCATGATAGATGATGAAAGCCTGGATATTGGACTTATTTAAGAAAAAGCCTAATGTGGGAATTATTCCAATAGGATTGGTGTTTTGGAAGAATGAGTTTGACTGAATGGGCTTAATTTTATCTTACTTTGCCTTCTCACCTGATGCAACCACATTTAAGGCATTCACTGTTGTTGTTCCAATTCTGGTAATAATAGTTAGTTGGAGCATGGCTTACATTCCTGATGGTGTGTAAAGGATCTCAAAAACCCATAAAATGGCAAACTAATTAAAGTTAATGTGATTTGTCTTCCCCTTCCAACTTATAACTGGTTTAATTGGTGTTTGTAGGTCACAACTAGTGAGCGATACTTGCAGTGTGAAACCCATATTGAAAAAGTCAGAATAACAGCAATACTTTTATTGCCTAATAAGTTCCGCTCCCATAGTCTTTAAGTAGATGATAAAAGTCTAATAGGCTAAAAATGTACCCCCATTCATCAATTGATTTAGCCTTTAGAACCCTGTGGATACGAAGCTCATCTATTTCAGTGTAGGTTTGACAAATCTAGAAAGCTGCTCAGTGGAAAAGCATTGAGCATATTCACTGCTGAAAAGTACATCTCTGAGGAGATCAAGTGAGAGGATCCAATAGCAGCTGCTACCTTCAATACTGGAGAAGCTAAGGTACAATCTGTGTAATGTCCCAAACCCTTTTACATCTAGACACAAAAAGGATTTGGGATCCCAATCCAGTCAATAGATCACATGATTTGTTTGGATTCAGTTACTTTCATAAAAGAATTGGATATATAATAATAATAATCTTGCATTTGATCCAGCGCTTTTCACATCTTCTAGACATCTCAAAGCGCTTCACAAAATATACTGTAAAGCAAATTGGTTGTACTGTATATACGTGGGTGAAATGCAGCAGCCAATTGTGCACAGCAGTATTCCACAAACAGTTGTGGATTGAAGTGACCAATTGATGTGGGATTATTATTAGGCGTGTGGAGTAAGCAAACTTGCCCAAGGTTTTCCCCTGCTTGGAATATACTTGAAAACGAAAAACTGCAGGGCTATGCAGAAAGAGCGAGAGAGTGGGACTAAATGGATAGCTCTTCAAAGAGCCAGCAAAAGCATGGTGGGCTCAATGGTCTTTTTCTGTGTTGTAAGATTATGATTTATGTAGAATCATTTTAAATGAGTTAGTGTCTGGGACTCAAGTACCAGTCTTGGCAAACTGTACCATTTGAGTAAAGAAAAACATCTTGGTTTCTGACATGAAATTGCCCTTTACGATTCAAAACCGGTGCCTTCTTAGTATACTTTCTTGACGGATTTTAAAATATTGTTCTGGGTTTATTTTCTCAATCCCATTGAAAATGTAACATATCTCTCTGAAGCATTTTCTAAATGGGGACAGTTTAGTCTAGGTGGAGCAGTTGGAGGAAGCTTAGGAGTGCAATTGGAAATACTCTGTGGCTAATGTCTCTGGTGAGTTGTTGATGTAACCAGTCAATGTAGCTAATCTCATTACAGGGTCAGATGCAGGCCAAAGGGAAGAGATTGAGTAATAAAATACAGACCGTATAAATCAATGCAACTACTTAAAGCATTACAAACTCAAGATGGAAATTCAAATTAAGAAGTGACTGAAAATTATTTATTAAGTAAACAATTAACACATTAATTTACAAGATAAAGATTCTAAAGAAACAACAACACCATTGGCATTTGTTTGGAGACCTTCAATGGTGATCATGTCTCAAAGGCGTTCACAATGATGCTGAGAAAGGAAGAGTGGGGCGACCATAGGCACTATCAACAAGATAACAACCACAAAATTACATTTATAGAGCACCTTTCATGTTGGGAGGAATTCCCAAGGTGCTGAACAGTTAGGGGTTGGGACCAGAGCATGGAGGAGGGGCAGGTTAGGGGAGAGGGGAGGGAGAGAAGTGGGAGGGTGGCAGAAGGCACAATCAAAAAGGAGAATCTTGAGAATGACCTTGAAGGAAGCAAGGGAGGAAGTGAGGCAAAAGGACTGAGATGGAGTTCCAGAGTGTAGGGACAGAGAGGCTGAAAGCCCAGCTACCGATGGTAGGGCGGGAGACATGGAGTAGACCTGAGTCCACTGAATGGAGGGATTGGGCAGGTTGATAGGGAGTCAGCAGGTTTGAGAGGTAGGAAGGGACAAGGCCATGGATGGCCTTGAAAGTGAATTAAATCCTCTGGAGGACAGGGAACCAATGGAGCCAGGTGAGGGTGGGAGTGATGGGGTCACGGAGCCTGGTGTGGGAGAGGACACGAGCTGCAGAATTTTGGATGATCTGAAGCTTGTGAAGGGAAGACCTGGGAAGCCTGACGAGGTGGCAGTTTCCATCGTCAAGCCTTGATGTGACAAATTCATGGGTGAGTGGTTTGGTAGCCTGAATGGTAAGGCAGTGACAGAGTCTGGTCATGTTACGGAGGTGGTGGAAGGCAGTGCTGGTCATGGCAAGGATGTGGGGGAGAAAGGATGGTTCAGAATCAAACAAGACACCCAGGTTCCTGACTGGCTTTGTGAGATGGAGCATGCAACCATGAATGCTGATGCTGCCAGCATCTGAGGTGCGGAGGTGCTGATGAGAGCCAATCAGAGGGACTCAGTCTTGCTGCCGTTCAGCCGAAGAAATTTGTCCCTCATCAAGTACTCGATGTCGGACATGCAGGCAGTCAGGATGCCGGTAGTCCTGGAATTGAGGGTGGAAGAGAAGAGATAGTTAGTTGGGTGTCATCTGCATACATGTGGAAATTTACCCCATATCTGCGGATGATGTCACCGATGGGGAGCACGTTGAGGGTGAAGAGGAGCGGAATGCTGAGGAACTCTGCACGGGATGATGCGCGGGCTAGAAGAAAAGCCATTGGCAGACACAAAGTGGAGATGATGTGTGAGATAAGACCTGACCAGTCAAGGACAGAACTTGAAATGGGAGAGGTGGTGGAAGAGGATTGAATGGTCCACAGTGTCAAAGGCAATGGATGGGTCAAGGACAAGGAGGCAGTGGGAGCCCTGGTCACAAATGGACAGGATAACATTTGTGACCTTGACCAGAGTAGTTTCTGTGATGTGGGCAGCACGGAAGTCTGATTGGAGGGGCTCGTGGATGGAGTAGGATGAGAGGAAAGAATGAAGCTGGGAGGCAATGACTCTTTCAAGGACAGAAAAGGGAGGTTGTAGATGGATCTGTAGTTGGAAAGCTGTGATGCGTGAAGAGAGGGTTTCTTCAGAATGGGGGTGATAGTGGCTGATTTGAGGTGGGTGGGAACTATGCCACATGAAAGGGACAGATTGATAGTGTCCACGAGTACTGAGGCCTTGTGAAGGCATTTGTAGTTATTTGCTTTATCTTTTTCAGCTTGATCACTAGGTTCAGCAAGAATATCATAGAATCATAGAATTATACAGCACAAAAGGAGGCCTTTCGGTCCATCGTGTCTATGCCGGCTCTTTGAAAAATGAATTCCAAATCAATCCCAATCCCCTGCACTCTCCTGATAGCCCTGCAAACCTGTCCTCCCCAAATAACTATCTACAGTACTTCTCTCTTAGAAATTATCAAATTGGCTTCCACCATCCTGATAAGCAATGTATTCCAGATCAGAATAACTTGTTGAGTGAAAACATTTCTCCCAATTTTCCCTCTGTTTCTTTTAACTATTTAACTATTTTAAATTAGTGTATTTGCCAGAGGAAATAATTTCTCATTGTTCACCCTATTGAATACCCTAATAATATGGAAAACCTCTTTGAAGTCTCTTCTTAACCTTCTCTGCACCATGGAGAATAATGCTAGCTTCCCTAGCCTCTCCTGATAACTAAAGTCCCTCATTCCTGGTGCCATCCTGGTAAATCGCCTTTGTACCCTCTCTAATGCCTTCAGATCCTTCCTAAAGTGTGGAACCCAGAACTTAACACAGTACTTCATCTGAAGCCTAACCATTGTTTTATAAAGGTTCAAAAGTGAATCCTACCTCCAAAGATTTACTTACATGAGCCCCTAGGTCTCTCTGTTCTTTTACCCATCTAGCTTACTCTGCCTCTCTCATTCTTCCTCCAAAAATGCATAACTTCTCATTGATCCACATAGTTTTTTCTTTATTTCATTTATCTCCATTTCGTATTTAATACCCTTTGGCCACGGAAATAGATCAATAGTGGAATCTTGTTATCATTAATCCAATCACTTTGAAAGTCCTTTGTCTGGACATTCTGGTCTGAATTGTTACAGTTTCAAATGGCTCTTTGGAGATTAATCTGGATAATTCTGGGGTTTAAAGTATATCCTGTGTTGGTTTGTAAAAGTTGACTGAAATCTTATGTTTCGGCCAGCCAGGTGTCTGAAACCCATCACCATGTTTGATAGCATCCATGCATGCCACCTATGGATATTCTGTGTGTGGGATGATATTCAGCACTTTCTCTCTGGAGGGACACACCCTGTTTAATTCATTCCAGAGAGTATTACACACTGCTTGATTAGAGCTAGGGCTTGGGGATCCCAGAGTTTATGCTGGGGTACTGTTAGAGTTTAACCAACTAAAGTGCATGGCTTGACATTGAGAGCATTGTCGAGCAATCTTTTTGCTACTTGTCTAGTGAAGACCACCCTACCTATTAAGGCTTTAGTTCAATTGCAGGGTTAACAGGAGCTAAATGGGAGGACACCACTGATGAGCCAAGCTGCTTGCCAATCATGAGCACTACTGTGGTGTACTGCGGACCCAGAAATCAGACTGAAACTTTATTAGTGCTACACCAGCATTATTAAATCCCTTGTGTTATCCATCCAATGTAAAAGACTCTGTATAAATATGTATTGTACTGTGCGAGAGTTGCAAACCCATGCTTGCTGGACATTGAGTGATGGATCACTCCGCATTGCTGAGATTAAACATTAGTCTAATAGCATTGCGGAGGGAAATCACTGCTGGCGTTCACCTGTCACTGTCTCACATGTCAGACTTTAAATCACATTACATAGGGCAGTACTCTGGGATAAACGTGCACTTTGGATTTGGATTCAGAGAGTTGAGAATTCAGCTGGAATAAATTGGAATCTGACATTTTAATTTGAAAGGCCTTGGCTGCCGCGACAAAAACTTGAGCTATCTAGAGGCTCAAGATAGACACCATCAATGGTCTGCACAAGGCTTATACCTACCTGCTACTGGCGCTGCAAGGATCACCTGGATCCATTTCAATCCAATTTACTATAGGTGGCAAGAGGTGAAACAACAAAATTATATTCCTCCAGTGCCTTTCATGTCAGCAGGACATCCCAAGGTGCTGAACTGTCAAGGGTCAGAACCCAAGCATGGGTGGGTTGTGGCAGGGTTTGGATGATGGAGGGAAGAGATGTAGGGGAGGAGGCTAAAGGCTCAGTCGAAAAGGAGGATCTTGAACTGGGCCTTGAAGAAGGCAAGGTAGGGAGCAAAGCGAAAAGATTGTGGGATGGAGTTCCAAAGAATGGTTACAATGAGTATTACAATGAGTGGATTCTTCAACGCCTTCCAAAGAATTTGGATTTGATATTCTCACAGATATAGGTTTTCAAAGGCCACAAACCTGGACTGCATTTAAGACATGGCAAGTACTCTGGAAGGATGAAATTGAATGAGCCACATCTTGATCCTCTGCTGCTTCTAAATTTGCTCTTGCCATCTGGAGAACACTTGTGAAAATATGACGTTCGACATGTACATGCATGCCTGATGTCAAGGTCAAAATGACATCAAGTGTTCGCCCATGGGTAAAACTTAATTATGTATTAATCTTTTCCAACTTTGCTATCTATACAATGGTGGTGGAGGCAAGGATATGTTTCTGATATGTCTCTGACATGGGAAAATAGGAACAGGACGAGGCCATTCAATCCATTGAGCCTGTTTGTTAGATCTTTCGTGACACCCCTTTATACCTCTACCTCCTAAGTGTCTGTTTATCCAAGAGTCCTGGAGATCAGTGGTTAGAATACTCGCCTTACAAGTGAGAGACCTGGGTTCAATTCCAAGCAGGTGAAACCTTGGGCAAATTTCCTTACTCCACATGACTAATAATAATCCCTCCAAAAAAAATTAGTAATTTCAATCCACGACTGTTTGTGGGACACAGCTGTGTGCAATTGGCTACTGTGTTTCGCCCACAAATATACAGTCAATTCACTTTACAGTATATTCAATAAATCTATAAATGTATAGATTCTATCAATGTAATTTTTTGTTGTATTATGTGAAGTGCTTTGAGACATCTAGAAGATGTGAAAAGCGCTATATCAAATGCGAAGATTATTATCACTGTCTAATATCAGGTAGCTTTGCTCCAGGCCTTTTTCATAATTTTGACACTGTTATCTGAGTATAGGAAATGACAATAATACATTTCTTTGGATGTTTCGCACATACACAAAATATCACTTGTTCTGGTAATGCCAATGCTAACCCTTCTCTTTACAGAGTCAGACCATCTGCATGCTGCGTTAACAGAACATTTAGGGTTTCCCCTAAATTTGATGTGTCTGTTTTTCATTGTGTGTTGTCTCCAGGGGCAGGTTAGTCTCAAGAGACTAAAATGCAATGTAAAAGCAGCAATACCAGTGACTATGCTCCAGTGAATAAATTAACAAGTACCAGCTACTTTACATTTACTGTAATAAAAACGAAGGTGTGAACTGAAGAACTACAAAAATTACAGTGATCATTATGTAGCTAACATAGCACAGAATCAAAGCGACATTTTAAATTAACAAGATCTGCATTTAAAAAGAGTATAATACCTACTTATTTTCACAGGTTACATTTGTGAAAAAAAATCCAATTCTATTACATTATAGATTCTGCCTCACCACAGTGCTATCATCGGACGTGATCCCTGTGCTAGCAGACCAAGTGCAACTGCAACCAGAATTATGTGACCAGTTCAATTGCCAAGCGATTTGATTATATGGTGTGTGATGTATATCATGTACAACTTTCCCATGTACACAATGCACAATAACACTAATGATTAGTGTGATTGTGCATTGTGTACATGAGAAAGTTGCTGGTCACATAATTCTGGTTGCAGTTGCACTTGGTTTTGCTGGCACAGGGATCATGTTCAAACTCACACTGTATTAAGCCCAAGGAACCCACTTCATTTTCAGGATTCTCACTGAAAGGCAGTGTTGAGAAGATGTTACAGTGTTTAAAAGGTTCTGGGGAGCAATGAAAACCAAGTAACACCTTGAGAGTCACATCAGGTTTCGAGTCAATGGGAAACAATAATAATTTGGTGTTGCCTTGCATATTGGGAGCATACCCTAATGCACTTCACTGGAAACCCTGCGTGTTTTGTGGACGAATCTGTGCAACCAAAACTTCAATTGTGTTGGAGGTCAAAATATGAACTGTACTGGAGATAAATAGTTTGTGTGCCAGGAACGTCCTCCTGATGTGAAAGGCATTATAAATTTGTAATTTTGTTATTGTTGTTATTGCTCGCCTGCCGATGGTGGGACGGGTGGGTCGAGGACATGGTGCAGGCCGGACCTGCTGAGCAGAGGGCATGGGCAGGTTGGTAGGAGATTAGGAGGTTGCAGAGGTATGGAGGGCTTTGAACGTAATGACCAGGATCTTGAATTGAATCCTCTGGGTGATAGGGAGCCGATGGAGCTGGGTGATAATGTGAGAAATAGGGTCACGGAGCTTGGAGTGATTTGATATAGCACCATTTCGAGTCATTCAGACATCTCAAAGAGCTTCACAGAATATAGTGTATATTGTAAAGTGGATTGTGTGTATATTTTGTGGGCAATTGCGCACAGCAGTGTTGCAAAGAAATTTGTGGATTGAGTGACCTGAATCCATAACCTTTGAACCCAGAAACAACTTTTCTACTAATACCTCACCTAGAGATTGCTGAAGAATGGTGCATTTGTATTGGTATGGGGTTTCGGCCTTTGGCTTAGTCTTTTCACTCACTAAAAGTTAATTATTTGTCCGAGAAGAGTTTGAATCTCACTCCCTCATCAGCAGATTAAATTTTCAAACTAAAAAATGCCCAATTAAGCGTTAACAAAATTGGTGGTGCTCTGATCTGAAAGGAACAAACCACTTACCTGGAGAAGAGAGTGCTATAGGCTGGTTCTTTAAATAACACGGGGAATGCTTTAAAAATCATATATTTTATCCTATGATATCCAGAAACTTGCTGTTGAGTGACATTGCAAAGGAATTTTCACAGCTATGATCTGGCTTCAAATCAAAATGTGGCTGCCACATTTCACTTTGGGTTACATCAATGACAAGAAGTAGTGAAAGCAGCTTGGAAACATTAGTCATTTACTCATGCAAATTTTCTCCCCTCTACTCCTGAAGGCACTGACTTAATAATAATAATAACAATAATTATGCTCAGGTACGATTCCATGGGTGCTGACTATCCTCTATTATCTCATTTTTGGTAGTCCTTCACATATGATACTAAATAGTGCATGTTGTCAGACAATTCATTTGAGTATTCTCTTACCCAGCAAAAGGGCAATGGTGGTGATTGGACCTGACTGATTTCCCCACTTCCTTTCCTACAGGCACTCTGGTCCAATGGCAATCCAAACATTTGACTACATAGTAGTTTATCAAGTCATTGAAACACCATAAAGCCATTTCACACAATGTACTGTAAAATCTTGTGACTGTGCGGTTTGTAAGCGAGCCACAGCGGCCAATTTGCAGGCAGCAAAGTCCCATAAACAGTCATGAATTGAATGACCAATTTATCGGGGGCATTGTTATCTGGGGTACGGGGAGAAACCGCCTTCTCATTTTGTACAGTGCCATGGGATCTTTCACTTGAACAAGCAAACAGGACCTCAGTTTAACACCTCATCTGAATGTCAGGCGTGCTCCCCCTAATAAAACACAGCCAAGACTATAAGCTCAAAGTTCCCAATGTGGTCAAGGAGTCAAACACTTTCTAACTCAGAGGTGAGAGAGCCATCAACTGATCCAGGCTGACATCTATAATTATAGAGGTTATGCTGTCATCTTGACCACTTAATGCAACATTGATTGAGGATCAAATCCATGACTCTCCTGGTCTGTATGACTCTGTCTTTTGGCAGTGCACTTATTAACTGAACTGATGGAGGAGCACTATAACAATAACATAGAGGATAAAAGTTAGTTGAAAGTGGGTGAGTGGACTGAGAATTTATAAGAATGGCAATTTTCACTTATAAAGTGCATTTAAATAGGGAAAAGCGCACTGAGAATCCTCTCAACTTGAAAGGTACCAAGGAAATGTTTGATTGAGGCAATTATCTCAAGGGGCTCTACAACAATATAGTGGGAACTCAAGCTTGGAGGGAGATGTGGGTGGTGGAAAAGCGCAGCTTAAAGGAGAAGGTAGGTAAAGGCTTAGTCAATAAGACTACCTCTGACAGTGCAGCACACCCTCAGCAATTTATTGGAGTGTCAGTCACATGAGTTCCAGATCCTGAGATGGTGCTTGATCCCAGAATTTAGTGTTGAGGTTGCTAACAACTGAGCCAGATTGACATGTTTCAGTGTTATTTGCATTACGGTGTTATTGTTGACATAGGGATTAGATATTGAACCCGGAGTGTGAGACCTTTATAGTTACAAACATAGACCCCTTCAATTATTTTATAATTTCAACCATATTTGGTTAATTAGCCTTCCACAAACAACAACAGCCATTTGCATATATATGTAGTGGCTTTCTATCAGAACAATGTCTGAGAGTGTTGAACAATGTCATAATTTCTTCCTGAGCTGGGGAGAAAGCGGAGGTTACCACATAGTCAAAGAGGAAAGTTTTCAGGTGCGATCTGAGGTAAAGAATGGACAGGGTGGTGGGTCTGAGGCAGGGAATTCCAGAAAGTTGGAGCATCATGGCTGAAAGCAACATCACTGGTGGTGGAATGAACAGATGGACCCTTCTCACAGCCCGTTTTACTGATTACAGACTGAACACTTGCAGGCAATGTTTGGAATTTCTAACACAGAATCATCCAGGTGAAAATACAACAGCAACAACAACAAAATTACATTTGTAAAGTGCCTATCATGTTGGGAGGACGTCCTATACGATGCTTAACAACAGAGCTGATAATTATGCAATGTGCTATCAAATCTATGTTTTGGCCTGGCTGAAAATGTTGGAATCACAAATTAATCTGTTGTTCTAGATATCTCTTCTAGACTTCTCCAAAATGTTGGAAGCCTATCGGGGGGAGGACTGAGTTAAACTGGTATGCCCTGAAGTGGCAGTGAAATGTTGTTGTCCTGAGGTAAAAACAACAGCAACAAAATTACATTTGTAGAGCATCTTTCACGCTGGGAGGACAATTGTGGTCAGCACAAACCCAATTGTGGCCATAAAACACTTCAGGCTGACTTTGGGCAGTGGGGCGAAGAGGTGAAAGAGTTCACATGCTCTGTCAGCAAATAATCACTGACGAGTTTGACTGCTATTTTCTGCATAGTAATAATTATCATTGATGTTAATGTCACATCACATGTTGGATTTCTTGCCCTCCAACTTCTATGCTTGGGCTGAAACCAGGTTTCATTGTATTTAGAATGACAGACCATATCTCAAAACTATAAATGACCAGGTTGATAAGAAACTACCATTTAATATATCAGAGCCTTCAGAACAACTTGACCTGAAGGTGCCTGAAACATGTTGTATTGTAATTTTCTCTCAATATTTGAAGTAATCTCTCGATCATCTCCCATCATAATACTAATAACAATCTTTGTGTTTGATATAATGCCTCATCATTTCATTGAGACATCTCAAGGCACTTCACAGAATATACTATAACATCAATTGTATTGTGTGGTCAAAACATGGCAGCCAATTGCACACAGCAGTATTCCACAAACGGTTTTGGATTGAGTGACCAAATTATTATCATTATTAATTGTATTTTTTAGAAGAGATTATTTCCTCAGAAAGCCATCCACCTATCCACTAACAACCAGGTTCTTACTTGCTGCTAGTTAAACAGAGCTTTGTGGACTGAGGAACCTTGTCTAAGGTTTTGCCCCACCTGGGAATCCAACTCTGGTCCTCTCACGTGCTAGGTGAATGCTCCAACCAACATATTCCAGGAACTGTGTCATCTGTGTTATTTTACAATCAAATGACTGGAAAAAAAGAACATAATATCATCATTGAATTGGGATTAGTATAGATAATAATAATCCTTATTCCCTTGCAACGACAACAACAAATTACATTTATAAAGCGCCTTTCACGTCGCGAGGACGTCCCAAGGCGCTGCACAGGAGGCGTGTGACCCGAGCTGAGAGGGGAGTGTTTGGGAAGGGGTGAAACACGAAGGGGAGGTCGAAAAATTTCAGGTGGAACAAAAGGCACGGTCGAAGAGGAAAGTCTTCAAACCGGCCTTGAAAGTGGAAAGGGAAGAAACGAGACGGAGGGATTGAGGGATGGCATTCCATAGGGTGGGAGCGGAGAAACTGAAGGCTCGGCCTCTGATGGTGGGGCGGTTCGGACGGGGGGCTTGGAGCAGGCCAAGTCCTGTTGAACGGACGGTCTGGGTGGGCTTGTAGGGGGAAAGTAGATTGGTTAAATAGGGCGGGGCAAGGCCGTGTAAGGCCTTGAAGGTGAGGACGAGGATCTTGAACTCGATCCTCTGGAGAATGGAGAGCCAATGGAGACGGGCGAGGGTGGGGGTTATATGGTCGCGGAGGTGGGTGCGGGATAATACACGGGCTGCAGAGTTTTGGATGACCTGCAGCCTGTGAATGGAGGAACTGGGGAGGCCGACGAGGAGAGAGTTTCCGTAGTCCAGCCTCGAGGTGATGTATGCGTGCACGAGTGTTTCGGCAGCGCGGGGGGTAAGATAGTTGCGGAGCCTGGCAATGTTGCGCAGGTGGAAATAAGCGGTGCCGGTCAAGGCACGGATGTGGGGGAGGAAGGACAGTTTTTGATCGAATATGATGCCGAGGTTCCTGATTGGCTTTGTGAGGTGGAGAGTGCAGCCTTGGATGTTGAGGTTGGCAGCGCCCGATGTGCGGAGGCGCTGGCTTGAGCCGATCAGGAGGACCTCGATCTTACTCACGTTCAATTGCAAGAAGTTGTCCCTCGTCCAGGACTCGATGTCGGACAGGCATGCTGTCAGAACATCGATGGTTCACCTGAGATACAGCATTGATATGAATCACTAATTAATCTGTTGGTCTAGATATCTCTTCTAGACTTCTCTTTTCAAATGGTATTGTAGAATATTCAATACCAAACTGAATAGGAACCTTTTTTCAATTTGTCATTCGAAGGACAGTACCTTTAGCAGCGTTACACTCCTTCAGTACTGCACTGGATTGTTTGCTTGGAGTAAACCTCAAGCCTCAAAATGGGAGGACTTTATTGGAGCCAAATCATAGATTTCTATCATAATTAATATTGCTACTACTTTGTTATTTTTATTTTTATTTTTGAATTGATCCCACGATGAATTTAAAGCTCTGCTCCACTATAAATGTGCTTCTCTCTGCAAAATATTCAGAACAGATTTTATCCCGGAATCTTGCCTGCAAATTCCTTCCATTGAGCTGATGCCATCTCTTTAAAAAATAACTTAATTACTTTTCATCTGTTCTGAATTTCTTTTTTTTTTAATTGCCATTATTAATGAGAAAACCAGAAAGCAGCAAGTACAGTAGATGCATTTGTTTTATTACACAGAAAGATAATGCATGATGAAATGGGGCTTAATTCTGCTCTGTATTTCTGTGTACCTACTCAAGAGTCCAGCTGAGATGTAATTCAATCCATCTAGCAGCATTGTAATAATGTAGGGGAAGGCTGACAAAACAAAGTAATCACTGTGCTAGTTATAGCAATTATAACAAACTCCACTGGCCATGTCCAAACAGGGCATATATGAAGCTCACTTTTGTGACAACACCCATTGAACTGGGAGCACTAAGATGAGTATACCAACAAGCTCTCAGTGGGTTTATCAGCACCATTTAAACTGCACAATCTGACATGTGTATTATACACCCACATACAAGATTTCTTTAAATGGAAGCTGACATTCTTCCTGCTAAGGTAAATGTTGGTCTGGTATGACAGTCTTGTGCCCTCAATCTGGGTTTGAAGACAGATGGTAAAAATTATGATGAATTGGTATGCAAATAAAATCTGTGGAGCTGTTCACAGACTCCCATACTTGCATAGCACCACCTGCTGGGTACTTTACACAACCTCCCAAACAGCAGTGCTGAGGGCATTCTGTTGAAATGTCAATTATCCCAAAGTCAATTAACAGTTTATATAGGAAACATGGAATATTGCTGGGGCCAGGAATTACATTAAGCAATTGGATAATTTGTTAGCAACCCATCGTTGCAAAGGCGGTTTAGTTAATGACCGAGTCATAGCACAGGCAAGCACGTAACCAATGGTAATAAAACAATAGAACATCTGGATGTACAATGGAGCATCATTGCAGAGCAGATACAATGGGCCCTAAGTTTATTACTGAACATTAACTCTGTAAATTAAGATGTCTGACATACTTTGGGGAGTGAATGGGAAATTGTGCGTTAATTTTATCGGCCTGAATTCCTGCACGTGGCTTGTGCCTGTTAATTGGAATAATAATTAATCATATTTGCACTTGATTTAGCGTCTAATCACATTAAAAAGTCTCAAAGTGCTTCACAGAGTTTTGTGTATATTTGCGGAAAACTTGGCAGGCAATTTGAAGTGAATGACCATTTTTGTACCTGAAGGGCTGTTGGCCAGGACACTGGAGACACATCCTTCTCAAATTTGTATAGTGTCATTGGATCTTCACGATCTCCACTTTAGTTTTAGCATGTCATCTAAAGGCCGGAACCTCTGACAAAACCTCTCCCAGCACTGCATCAGAGTGTCAGCCTGCACTACAAACTCATTTGGTTTGGTCAGCCTGGTACTGTATCTGTTACACATAGAAACCCATCACCATGCTTAAGAGTATCCAAGCCGGTCTGAGGATCCACATATGCATGGCACATACACGCAAAAATGATACATTTGTTTGTAATAGAATATCCATTCTCTTCCTGGAACTATGCACCCTGCTTACCTTATTCTGTAGAGTATTATGCGCTGTGTGAGCTGCAAGTGTTATTGTAGAGCTGGAACCTAACATTCAAATATCATTCAAACATTCCATGTAAACTTTAGTGGAATCGGTATATTGTTCCTTCTCACATGTAACAATTCTGTGGGATGTTAAACAGAAATATTTTCGGGTAAAAAATCAGTAATACTGCAAACATTTCTGATAATGTTAATGACAACAACAAAATTACGTAGGAGACCAAGGAATCATTCAGGAAGTTTTTATTAACATGATGGATGACTATTTTCTACTCAAACATTTTTTTTAAAAATTGCTTCATGAGTCAACTGCTCCTCACATGCCCATGTCCTCACTTTCAAAGCCTTACACGGCCTTGCCCCGCCCTACCTATCCGATCTACTTTCCCCCTACAAGCCCACCCGGACCCTCCGTTCAGCAGGACTTGGTTTGCTCCAAGCCCCCCGCCCGAACCGCCCCACCATCGGAGGCCGGGCCTTCAGCTTTTCTGCTCCCACCCTATGGAATTCCATCCCCCAATCCCTCCACCTTGTTTCTTCCCTTTCCTCTTTCAACGCCGGTTTGAAGACTTTCCTTTTCGACCGTGCCTTCTGTTCCCCCCCTAATTTTTCGACCTCCCCCGTGTTTTTTTTACCCCCTCCCGAACACTCCCCTCACAGCTCGGGTCACACGCCTCCTGTGCAGCGCCTTGGGACGTCCTCCCAACGTGAAAGGCGCTTTATATGTCTAATTTGTTGTTGTTGTTCTATATATTGAAACACATAATAGATCATTATTGCATTGATTGTATTGATGTAAGCCCTAAGGAATTTAGGGTCTTATTACTAGCCAATATGAATTAGGGCTCATTATATTTATAATACCTTCCAAAATAATGTTATGGTTTTCATTTTCCATTACCTCCTTTGTTTAAGCAACCTGGTATCTGACACACATGGAAACCCATCACCCTCTTTAAGAGGCTCCAAAGCAAACAAATGAGAATTCTGTAAATGCATAGTTTCCATTCATCTGATATTGAGTGCACACTTCTGCACTCCCCCAAAGGAACACCCCGCTTACTCAATCCCAGAGAGTTTAGATACAGGTTATCAAGAGCCATGGCTTGAGAATCCAGTGTTTGCATTGGCATACTGATGGAAATAAACCACACAGTTAAAACCACATTTCTTTCACTTAAACAGTGGCAAGCTTCCTGCTGTTTGTTTGGCTAGGACATCTATAGCGCATATTGCAATATTACTTTTACAAACCAGAAACAAGTTTGTCATAGCCAAAATATCTACCAGGATACTCTACTGTGAAACTGTATTACAAATTCCCCTGGAGAAATACAGAAGCAATTTGCACCACAATTAAATTACAGCAAGGTTACCGTTTTCAATGTGTTCAAGGAACACTGCAATGAAGAAGAAATATTCTTTATATAGAGTTTCTGCCTCAGCCAGTCAGTCCAGTGGGGATCGTAGCGGAGAGAACTGGGGTAGGAAAAAACATATTGGAAATACAGCATTCAGATCTGTATCCTGTGTACTGATGAAATTGTTCACTCACTTTTGCCTATTTTGTGGGATTTTGCTGTATGCATATTACTGCTGCATCACAACACTATTTAACATCTTCACATGTAGATAATTATAGGTATTTTTAAGTAAAATGATAAGTTAAAACACAACAGGCTCACCTGTTCTATACTCTCAAACACAGTGGGAATGTTCAAATGTTTCATTAAATATTGGATTTAATTTAAATTGTTTCTTCCAGGTTCTCCTCCCACTTTCCAGGACTCCCTTCAGTAACTTTAATACTTTCCTTTTAGAATAAGATATAGTTATAACAGTTATTGTAAGCTAAAGTGTGGTATATAATAGCTATTTAGGCTAAACCCTCAACCCATCCCCAACATGATGGACATCTTTGGCAGTGATCTCTGGGGTTACAAACATGGTTTACCCAACACACAAGTTCACAAGATTGGTCTGGATGAAGGAGGCCTTATGTACCATCTGATCTCATCTCCCCAGAACATCCAATACCCCATCGTTACATCAATCTTATTTTAAATTAATATAGTATCCTGGCCTCTACCACCTTCCCTGGCAAACTATTCCTGTTGTTGATTACTCTGCATGAAAGTAACATTCCAGGTATCTGTCTTTAAATTGCCCTTTGCAACTCGAAATCACATTCAAAGCACTCCATGGCCTCACCCCACCTACAACCACGACCTCCTAACCTACTACCAACCTGCCCACCACCTGGCTCCAGCCTGCTCCATGTCCTCCAACCCACCTGCCCCACCAGACGAGCCTCCAGCCACTCTGCCCCCAACGACTGGAACTCCATCCCCGAGTCCCTCCACATTGACCCCTCCCTGACCTCCTATGTGTCCCGTCTCAAGAGCCTCCTCTTCGATGGTCCCATCAGTCCCTCCAAAATCCCGTCCTTTTCCTCCACTCTCCCTGTCCCCAGCTTGGGTCCGAAACAATGACTGTACAATGCCTTGGAACGTCCTCCTGACATAAAAGGCGCTACACAAGTGTAATTTTGCTTTTATTATGCCCTCGTGTTCTACTGTCATGATTTATCCAAAAGTATTGATCTGGATTAACATTCAACCCACCCACTAAAGGTGCTATGCTTTTTATAAATTTCATCCAAGATAGTTCAATTGGTTCAACAAGCTTGAAACCATGGAGTTCAGAGTTCAAATTCTGGTGGTACTCACTGTGAGTAACATCTCTATATGTATTCTCCTGGGAGAGATAAGCAGCATCTTTATGAGGATACTGAGTCTTTTAGTGATAAAAGCCATTCTATCACCAATCTATCCTTTTCTGACTCACTATGAGTTATCCTGCAACAGCTGCAATTCCTACTGCTATACAGTCAATGAGAATGTTCCAACACAGGACTTAGTTCTACATGGGCATCAGCAATACAAAGGCAGGTAACAGTCTTCAGAGGCAAAGCACTGGTTATAATGTTTCTCCCATATACTTAAACCCCAGTCAGTCAGACGAATGGGGGCAGATTTGGTCCAGCTAAGTGTATTTATGACATTGGTACCAGCAATGTAATTTTCTGAGTCCCCATGAGCAGAAAGAAGATAGAGAATAAATTGGGCCAAAGTCAATTAATTTCCCTGACCACTGTTGAAGGCCAGCAAAGACATTGAGAATGCTCGGTGGGCTGCTGGAGTACATTAGGGGAGTGGAGCTGGAAAGAGTCCAGCTCTGTGGAAATTAAAAAATATATTTGGGGGAGTTTAGGGTCTGGTCTGTCTTGGTTTGAATTCCAGATATGCCAGGGTTTTACTGTATTTGCTTATAAGCATTTACATTCTCCAAATTAACAGCTGCAGAAGGTGCATTTGTGCTATAAAACCAACAAATCATACACAGCAATAGTGCGGCCATTCACTGGCATGCTTAGCTTCCTCTGCATTTGCCTACATCAACAGAAACAAGACACACATTGACCACCAATTACTGAAAGTGAGTAGCCATACGACAAAGACCACATTCATACATACAGCAATAGCAACTCACACTGAAATGCAAGCCTGTTACCACCCAGAGAGAAGTTATGGTGCTGAGCACGATGTATTCACAGAGCTGCTCCTTCAACCACCCATTGTTTGGATCCATAAGCTTCATTTAACTCAAGGTCTGAACTGAACTAATCAGCCCTCCTTTAGATCTCTGCTGCAAACAGTACATTTTCAGTATCATTGCTCCAACAAGCCATTTAACAAGTAATTAACAATCTTAATTGGCTTAGCCTTGAAGCTTTGAAACCTTCACTGAGCTCTTTTAAGAACTCTTTCAGCAATGCACATAATACCGTATTGACAATAGGCCAAGATTATGAATTTCTAACAAACTATTGTTCACTCCAATTATCACATGTATACCATAATGTGCATTTGATTTGTTAAACAGCCCCATTATAGTCTCCAATAAGTGCCTGCAGAGATGATCAAACTCTGTGCTCATCTCTGGTTGGTGTGTGGGAGACGAGGGGAGACATGGAGTCTTACTCATGGAAATATCATGTATAGGAAAACAAATAATCAAGGATGGAAAAACAGATTGCAATGTTATTTGGATATTTTGGCAATAAGGTGAAAAATTTGACTTCTGATGAGATAATTAACCCAATAATAATTATCACACAAGATGCACAGAAAAATGTTCTCTCAATATCAACAGCCATTGGAAAAGGGGAGAGCAAAGTGATCCCCTGAATCTGCGACAATATTTGGGCCAAATCCATCTTGAAAAATGGCCCATTTAGTTTTGGGGGATTGTAGAGCAGAAACCACCATTGCTGCCTGACAAGCTGTGTTTCAATATTGGGACCCGAGGTATAGATTTGAAATTTACAAGTGGATGTACAAGCCAAACCATCACATCACAATTTGATTTCCATGCACCTCCTCCCCACACAAACACCCACTCACACATGCATATGCTCACATTATAATGTTTATGGGCTGTTGTCATGTTTATATTTTATCCATATTGGCCACACTTTCTGTTTAGTCAGCCAGGTGTCTGACACAATGATTGGGGAGATTGGTTTTGGGAGAACCAGGGGAGGATGGGTTTGTGGGATTATGGGGAGAGAGAGCTGGGAAGTGGGATTGGCTTTGAATAGCTCTTTTGGACCAAAAGATGGGCCAAATGGACTCCTTTTGTGCTGTAAAATTCTATGTGGAAATCCATCACCATGCTTAAGAGTATCCAAAACAAACTGAGAGTTCCATGCATCCCACCAATACCTGGAAATCCCAGACATATACATTGAAAATTAATGCTGGAATGCGCATTCTCCCAGCACTCTATAAATGTAATTTTGTTGATCTCTCCATGGAAGGACATATCCTCCTTACCTATTTCTGGATAGTATTAAGTGTAGGCTGGCAAGAGCCAAGGCTTGGGGACCAGTTAAAACTGCATAGCTTTCCTGTTGCTTATCCAGTTGCGACTATCCTACCCATTAGGGCTTTGGCTTGCAGATTAATGGGAGCTGAGTGGGATGAGATCCCCTGCCCTCTCAATTGGTCAATCCTTTCAAGTCCCCCTGATGAGCTTGGCTGGCTCGGTTATCATTAGCAATGCTCTGGAATACTACACACTTGACTGGCTCAGGAACTGAACTCCCAAGCCAAACATCACCCTGGAGCCAATTCAACACTAAGCAGACCTCGCACAGCTGAAAGTTTTGTATATCCAAACTAGGAATCTGTAAGAATATCAACACAAATTAAATGTGCGGGTAAAAACCTGTTCTGAGCAGGATGTGTTTCCATTACAATGTTTGAAAGCAGTCTTGCAGGGAGGATATTGTTTTTTTTATTGAAAGGAATGGTGGAATAAGGATGTCAAATTACCAGCTGTGGCTACTGTACCATGACAAAATAATTCCCATACTTGCTGTATACAAGAAACATTCACTGGTTGGGACTTTTATAACTTCCCAAGGTTGTGAGCTGTCCTTGTTTGAAAAAGCCCAGTGGGGAAGCTCAAGGTCTGAGATACTAGTGACAAACCAGGTTGCTGCAGGCTAAGGTTTCATGTTGAGCTGAGACACCATAGCTGTCAGTCAAGAAGTCATTAGCAATGAAAAGGGATGCTCCGAAACTCATTTTGTTGCCATAGTACTTTTTTTTCCAATTGACTGTAGTCCAAATTGGCTTGATAGGAGAATGTGAATTGAAATGACATGTTATTTGATTTCAGTGACATTTTTTCTTACACCAGGAGACTCACCACAAATCTCTTGATTGGAAAATGTCATTTTTCTCATAGAAACATCAGACTTCTGTCAGGCCACATTCGACAGAGCCAATTTTCACGACGTCTCACACACACACACACACATAATAATAACAAACTAATGGACCAAACAATTCACATGGGTGTAGATTTACCCCGTTTCTGCAATGTTTCAGAATGTTATTTCAGCATTAAACCTAAGTTGGTTTTCTGAAGTTTATTAAAAGAATTTATAGAAAACTAATTTCCAAATAAAAGCTGAATTGAAAAAAAATTGCCCAAATCTATATGCTTGAAAATGCTACATAAATTGAATAAATCTAGATCCAGTGGAATAAAATACAATGCAAATTTACATTTAGAGAGCACCTTTCATAGCTGGGAGGATGTTCCAAGGTGCTTGACAGTCATGGCATAGCATCTGCGCAGCTGGGTGTCTTACATATGTGGAAACCCAACACCGTTCTTAAGAATACTTAAACAAAACTGAGAAATCTATGCAACCCACCTACACATGGAATTTCCAAAGATAGATTGTTGGAATGGAATGAGCACTCTCTCCTTGCATCCTGGTTACCTAATTCCAGAAACTAGTAGGCATAGGTAAGAACCAATGCTTGGTGACCCCAAAGTGTACGTTGTGATGCTGCTGGAGTCTAACAAGCTAAAACTGCACTGCATGCCATTGATAGCACTCTCTAGCATGCTTTCCCACTGATTGTTTAGCTCGGACCACCCAAACTGTTAGAGCTTTAATCTGCAGGTTAACAGCAGATAAGTAGGAAGAGTCCCTGCCCAAAGAATCTGGTCCGTCGTTTCAAGTCCTGGCTGTACTGTTATCAGCAGTGTTCTGGAGTTCTGTTGAGTACTGAGTCAGTTGAACTCCAGGAGGAGACCCCACTTACTTCTCCCTTCCGCAAGCCCCCACCATTACCACCAAGGAAATCTGCCTTCAGTGTGATGGGAGGACTTTTACAGGACAATTTGTGGCAAGCAAGCCACCTTGATGTTCTCAAGGTCCAAGTCCAGTGCTGCAAAGGATGCTCTGGCTTACACTGACCTGTCACAAATCACCTTGGAGGCAGAGGCATGAGCAACATCACTCTAGCTGTTGTATGATTATGAATGTGTAGCACTGAGGAAATAGTATCAATGTTCATGGAAATGAGTGCAGCATATTACGTCATTGTCTATTATTGAGTTTTATCTGCTGAGTGTGAAGAACTGCTTTTTCAGCTGTGTGAGTTCTTCATGACTGACACACATTGGTGTGATATTCTGTTCATTACAAGCCTGTTGATGTCTTTAAACCAGACACTATGTTATTTCTGAAGGAACTGAACAAATTCTATCTGTCAATTTAGAAGGAAAAAGTGAGGCCACACATAGCAGCAATCAGCTGCCGCATAAATGCTTTGAAGAATATTAGTCAGCTGAACTTCCCAGACTAATTGGAGAGTGTGACACGTTGCAAAGACTGTGAATGAGATTTTCACACATGTTATATCATTTATTTTATTTTCATTCCCCTTCTCTTCACTGTGAAACTAACAGCAGATGCTCACAGAAAGCAAGTGGCATTAACTATTTCACATAGTTTTAAACAAAGCTCAGTAGGTAAATGACTAGTCCAATGAGTGTTTTTCAACTGACCATGCAACTCAAGATCACAAAGTGTCTCGAATGAAGATGGTCGTTCAGCCCATTTCATCTTATCCTTCCAGTAAGACCATCACAATCTGTAGGATTCACAGCTGTGCTCCTATTACAGCATAAAATCATAAGAACATAAGAAATAGGAGCAGAAGTAGGCCATTCAGCCCCTCAAGCTTGTCCCGCCATTTAATAAGATCATGGCTGATCTTCTAACCTAATTTCATTAAGCGCTTTGAGGCATCTAGAAGACGTGAAAAGCATTATATCAAATGAAAGGATTATTATTATTTATCCATCCTATCACCATATCCTTTAATCCTTCTATCCTTTAGGAATCTATCAATTTCAGTCTTTAATATGTTCAAGGACTGAGCATCCATAGCCTTCTGGGATAGAGAATTTCATAAATTTACCACCATCTGAGTAAAGAAATGTTTCCTCAAAACTGTTTGAAAAGGCTGACCGTTAAACTTGAGACTATGACCCCTAGCATCAAGCTGTTTATTAAATGGGATATTCTGGTTCCTGGTCTCTAAATGGATCAACTTCAATGTCCCCATGCTCATATGAATCCTTTTATGTCCTAATAGTGCCTATCTCTCTGATCTCCTCATACTCCATTTCTATGCCGCAAAACTCTGCAACTCCCTGTCTCTATCCCTTCACCCCATCCGTCCGTCCGTCCGTCCGATCATATTTTAAAACTACTTCTGTGACTAGAGTCACCTCCCAACTCAGCATCCAATTATTGTCAGTTTGAAGCACTACAAGATGGGCATTATAGAAATGCAAATTATTGTTGTTGGCCAGATGACCGGAAGAAATTCCCTTCTCATTTCAACTAGTGCCATTGGATCTTTAATATTTATTTGTGCAGGCAGATAGTAACTTGGTATCAATTCTTGTCAATAAACTAGACTGCTGAAGCTGCTTGTGACTGTATACCTCAGCACAAGAGAAGGAGAGAGAAAATTGAAATTTAACACTTACATGGATTTGTGATCTTTTTCATTAATGCTCATTTTAAATGTCACTGTAATGCCCAGTATTGACTGGCCTTTTCATGATGACTCATCACGAATCACACCAAAATCACCGGTATCAGTCCCAGGCGGGCCATGTTGATATGAAGTGAATTGCACTATAGAGCAACTATAAACCAGTTGGAAGAGTTGCTTTTGGCCGAGTATTGATTCAAATCAGTCCAGTGTACATTGCAGGAAACAACAACATTCTTTATTTATAGAGGAGGCTAACGTCTCAGAACACTTCATATAGACCATAAGTAAGGGAGAAGGGGAGAAAGTAATAGGTTTGTAGGCAACATTTAATGACACATGGGTGGGTGGGGGGTTAAAATAGAGGGATATCAGGTGGGGCTACTAGATGCAAGAGTTGTAATAGCTAAAACCTTGGCTACCAATCAGGTTGTGGAGGGGGCAGATTGGAGTGGTAAGAAGAGCTGAATAGATGCAGAGGCTGATGGCTTCTGTCTTGTCCACATTAAACTGTACAAATTGATTTTCCAAAATGATACAGAAATCTTTAACTTTCAACCCAAGAACAATCTTTAATTTGAAAGAGCTACAAAGTTGGTCAAGTATGTACTGTATTGTACTCACACAGGGTTTTCCTCAGTAAAAGCAAGTGCAATTGGGAGGCGCCAATACAAAAGCAGTTTCCTGTTCCAAATCACTCTACTGCTGGAAGCCATGCTGTATCCACCAATAAAAATACAGGAATTAAGGTTTCACAAATGTTGACAGGCCTGGCAACTACTCCTAGATAATTAAAGTATTTCCATCCAGAAAGGATTACATGGTTTGTGGGGTTGTTGGAAGAGCATTGTTACTGCCTCCCTACACAATAATAATAATCCGAGCATTTGATATAGCGCTTTTCGTATTTTATCGATGTCCCAAAGCACTTCACAGAATATACTGTAAAGTGAATTGACTGTATATATTTGTAGGCGAATCACGGCAGCCAATTGCATACAGCAGTGTCCCACAAACAGTGTGGAGTAAGGAAACTTGCCCAAGGTTTCGTCCTGACCTTCCTGGATTTGAACACAGGTCTCCCCAGCTTCGTCTCCCCAGTTTGCAAGACAAGTGCTCTAACCATGGAGCCACAGGAGCTCCACATGTCTTCTCCCCTTTTATTGAAGAAGGTAGTATTCATATCACACAGCCCCTGAGTTCATTATAATGGAAAAAATACACACCATTGAAATGACTAAAGTCACTGAATAGATGGAAAATAATAGGCAAAGATTCCAAATCTTCTGACGTGTCAAATTATCTGAACTAATCTGTGCCAGTGAGATCAATGTTACTGTGGAGTTAATCAAAGTGCTTTAAGATACCCATGGATGGGGATGCATGGAAATCTCAGCTTGGTTTGGATACGCGTAACCTTGGTGATGGGTTTCTGCATGTGTCAGACACCTGGCTGACCCCTTCAATGTAAATTATACACTAAAATTGTACTGCAATCCCAAAATGATTCTGCATTTAGAGTTCCACCCGATTAAAACAATGAGACATTGCAGGAATGTTCTCATAACCACACTCTTAGGCACTGTGGAAAAATCTAACTCAACATTTTTTTTTAAATAACATTTGCAAAGAATTTTGGCTTATCAACAAAAACCAAAATATTGAATATTTTCTTTCCCGCAGCCAAATGTCTGAGAAAAAAAATCCAATAAATATAAAGCACAAGTCAGCCCATTAATGTTATTTTTCCCAAGAATTTTTTGGGCCAGTCAGGTAACATCTGCAGAAATCCATCAGCATACTTAAATATATACATAAGAGACTTCATAGTGTTTTGTGGGTAACCCACTGAACTCTACCTGCTCAATTTAACACTATAGTTCTCCATTCCCCTTTTCAGAAACATCTGGTCATCCCATTAATCTATTTATATCTTTCTCTGGTCATTGTTAAAAACCAAAACTAACTGCCTTTATCTAACTACGTAAATTGTTATGTTCTTGGACTTCACAATTCTGCAAATCCTGAAGCCTCTCCTCTTGTTCTTGAAATCCATGTGTCTTTTTTAAATACACAATCACTTCCCTTGTTTGTCTCATTTTCTTTCCTCCTCTTGTCAATTTTACTGCTATCTGACACTATAGAGTTTACCCTTTCATTAAGCTTCAATTATTGAAAGACCTATCCTCCTCCAAAAAATCTGAAGTGAGAAAAGAGTGTTTGGTCCATCAAACCCACTTATCCTTTCAGCAAAGTCGATCCTATAATATACTTAATTACACCAATTTATCAACTGGGGAAAAGTACCCAAACCATGGAATTACAAATAACAGCATAGGCACATGATATTCAATCAATCAAGTCTACACTGGTTCTAGTTCTTCAATAAGAAGATATTAAGATCCCTTAGCTGAGATACCTTAGCATTCCTTATGGTGATTCCACAAGGAACAAAATTGTTCAGTAAAATATATTCTTTCACTGTATGATAATAATTTCTGCCACCATTTTTTGATTAGCCTCTTCATTAGCCTTTTTGTATCCTTTATTAATATGTAATTTGATATTTGTAGGTATTCCAGTTCCATATCATAAAATGTGTTCGTTGTTGCAACCAATTCCAGAGGCTCATCAAGTGAAAGAACATAGAAATTGTTAGAACTAGAGGATAGACTACTATAACAACAAATTACATAGATAAAATTACATTCAAGACTATTACGGTTCTTGCAGCCATGCATTCTGTCACTATACCCTGAGACTCTGGAATTCTCTGCCTCAATCCTTCTACCTTGCCCTCTTCTTGCCCATCTTCAGATCACAACTTCCACCTTGATCATGCTTATCATCACCTTCTGTCTTTCCTTGGCTCAGAGTCAAGCCACTCACTACCCTACATGAAGGACACTATATAAATGCACATTGTTGTTGGTTTTCTAGCTTGACTCAACGGTTTAAAAAACCTACAATATACCTGCTTTCTCGTATGCTTCAATTACTTCAAACACAAATCTGGAACTTTGTGCTTCACCCACCCCTTTATCTATGTTTATAAATTCCACCTTAAGACCTACCTCTTTCACCCTGCCATTGATCACCTTCCCCATTCCCTTCTCCCTGCTGTGGGAGAATAGGACTCTTAATCATTAATGAGTGAACAAAAGTAGATTAATTCTAACAGCACCAGCTACGTTCAATCTCATTATGCTGGAAACATAGTAGTACCACCTTGCTCCTAGTAGTTGATTGTTTTGAATCAAATGAATAAATTGTGTGAAAGCTTGTTGGATTTTAACTCAGGACACAAAAGCTTGAATAATCGTAACATGATCCGACCTGTTTTATAAAAGCACAACTTCAAAAACTCAGAGCTCTGCTTTGATAAGACCTTATAAAGACTGACATCAAAGGTAATAAAAGCAAGATTGCATTCTACTGTAAATTACCTACAGTTAAACGATATTTTGGCTGCTGAAAATAACCAAATCTCAAAAGGATCTTTTTAAAGTGTATTCGACACACTGAAGCATTCTTAAACTTCAAAGATTCCTTTTAAGTTTATATTGATAGTTATCACAGATCATGCAAGTACAAAAGATCTTTCAATGGTAACTGATAACAATATTAATACTAATCATTTGCTGGCTTTATATTTGCTTCAGAAAGGCACATTAATGTAAAGATGCACTGAAAATGAAAAACACTCTGGCACAGTGGAAGGAGTCATTAAACATGTGCCGAATTATCAACTGTGATATTATTTATGTTGGAAGCCTGGAAGAATTCCAAATACAGCTACCTGACAAACAGCAGCAACTCCAGATGGAATCAAGTCAACATCTATTCCTGAAGCCAGTGAATGAGGTGTATTCACTTTAAGCTGGTTCGTCTCCAACACAGCAATGGACACCTTTCTATAATACAAGACTTATGCTCAATGTCACGCTTCAAGTACCAAGTATAATTGTTCTGAGCTTCCATTAGATTTGAGAAAATGTGGGTCAATTTGCCCTTTGCATCTGATTCTGAGTCAATGAATACATTCTGAGATGGAGATCAGGTGCATAATATCTCCATCAACTTGATAATAACATTTTATATCTTAGGATCAATGACAATGGGGGTCATATGTATAAGCCGTCTTTTATTACTGCGCCACAGTCAAGTCTGTTGACTGAATTTACCGTGAAATGCAATATCTGTATTTTTGTAGGCTAATGCAGCAGCACAATTATGCACAACAATGTCTTACCATGAAACAAATGACCCATTTTATTTGGAGGATTATTGGCTAGGACTCCAGAAAAAAAACTCAATTTTCCTTTTGAGTAAAGGGATTTTTAACAGCCACTTACAGTGAAAGATGGAACCTTGGTTTAACGTCTTAAATAAAGAATAGCATCCCTGACAATACAACACAGCCTCAGAACGGCATTGGAGTGTTAACCTAGACTATGCAAATTTGAGCACCAAAGTGTATGAACCCATGACCTGACTCAGAAGCAAAAGTGATACCAACAGAGGCAGGTTTACCTGCACAAGCACCTTTTAATTCTTAGTTGAAAATGGACCGACAAAAGATAAACATTAATGTCATATTTATAAGCGGTACAATTGCTTTCCTGATAGGTTTATTCGGCTGACGTATTTGTTGATCTAACGTATGAACAGAGGATCAAATGGAAAAATGTCACCACAAAGAGCATGTGAAAGTAAAGAAGTTCCCAAAGGTTCTTTGGCCCATCAAGTCCATTTCCTCCACAGACTCTGTACAATTTACCCTATCATGAACTCTACCCAACCCACTCAGTTTCCTGAGGGAGGAAATAAGCCACATGTTAACCTTCAAGAGGTTAAACCTCTGTGATATTTCTCTCCAACCCTCAAAGGTAATCAAGCAAAATTCCAGAAATATAAATGCAGCTTACAACCCACACACGTAACCCTGCGCTCAGCAGCTCTATTCTACAGATAATTCATGCATGAGCCCAGTCAAACAGCAGCCAATATATTTTGAACTTTCTATTACTGGTCATGAGAATGTATCACAAACTATCTCAGTAAACCATGGATATACATTGCATTGAGATGTTCAAAACAGCTAGGTTGATAGATGTCCCCAGCCCTATGATGGGCTTTCAGCCATTCTGACCCCATTCCCCTGAATTCCATCCTGGAGCCTCTCCAACTAGCTCTCTCTCTGCCATTTTTCAATTTCTGTCTCAAGGCATACCTCTTTGACTGCGACTTCAGTTACTTTTCCCCTCCCATCCATTTTTTCTTTATCCATTCAAGGATAGAATAATTAGTACACATCAATTAATTCACTACTTGAAATGAAAGTTGCAGAATATTGTGTGTGTGTCCCAAACAAATTACTTTGACCTGAGAGAAATGTTGATCCCACTGCACATAACACAGTTATGCCAACAAAATACACATTCATCAATATATCACACTACAAGCAACAATCAATCTAGATGGCCAATGACTGTAAAATATGGCTCTATATGTAAACTTAATCATTCTTAAGAAAAACAGCTATTGTGAGTATTCCATTTAAGCTCTTATTGCTTATTTCATACAAATAAAGTATCCATTCCTAAGAGCAATAAAATTTCTGCAGTCACACAAATAAGGCATGATTCAATTCAACAAAATGATTAATTTGTGACCTATTGTTTGGGTGACTTTGACATGTTCAATCTGACCAAATTGGATCAGTGTCATGGCATCTGGCCAATACAGAATATGCAACTTGAAATCTAATGTTATACAACAACAAAATTACATTTGTATAGCACCTTTCACATCAGGAGGACGTCCCAAGGCGCTGGACTCCACTTCTCTGCACCCCCCTACCTCTCTGATCTCCGCTCTCCTCAAACCAGCTCCCGTTACCTCTGCTCCACTGGGTCTGGCCTCCTCCATGTCCCCCGAATTCATTCAGACCCGAGCTGAGGACAGGGTGGGCAGGGGAAGGAGTTGAGTTGCCGATGGGTCCATTTGAAGAGGATAGTCTTGAGGCGAGACTTGAAAGAGGCCAGGGAGGGGCAAGGCATAGGGATTTTGGGATGGAGTTCCAGAGGTTGGGGGCTGAGTGGCTGAAGGCTCGCCCACCAAAAATTGGGTGGGTGGGTCAGGGGACATGGAGCAGGCCAGAGCCTGCTGAACGGAGGGGGAAGGCAGGTTGGTAATGGGATAGGAGGTCATGAATGTAGAGTGGGGTGAGGTTGTGGAGGGCTTTAAATGTGACGACCATGATCTTGTCCTCACCCTTGTCTTCAAATCCCTCCACTTCTCTGCACCCCCCTACCTCTCTGATCTCCGCTCTCCTCAAACCAGCTCCCGTTACCTCTGCTCCACTGGGTCTGGCCTCCTCCATGTCCCCCGAATCCTCTGCTGCACCCTCGGCAGCCGTGCCTTCAGCCACTATGTCCCAAGGCTCTGGAATTCCCTTCCTCACTAACTTCACCTCGCCCCCTCTTTTCTCAGCTTCAGGTCCCAGTTGAAGACCTTCCTCTTCAACCACACCTTTGGTCACCTTTCTACCCCTGCCCCTGGATAAGTCCCGGGATCCATTATTGTGAAGCGCTCTGAGACGCCATCCGGCGAGGAGGGCGCTATATAAATCAAAGTTGTTGTTGAATTGGATCCTCTGGATGATGGGGAGCCAATGGAGTCAGGCAAGGATGGGGGAGATGGGATCATGGAGTTTGGAATGGTAGAGGACACGGGCCGCAGAGTTGTGGATTATCTGCAGCCTGTGGAAGAAGGAATTAGGAAGGCCGACCAACAAGGTATTTGCATAACCAAGCCGGGATATAATGAAAGCGTGGATGAGGGTTTCAGCGGCTTTAGATGTGAGTCAATGATGGCGGAGTCAATAAATCTTGCGGAGGTGGGGAAAGGCAGAGCGAGTCATTGCTTGGATGTGAGGGAGGAAAGACAGTTGAGGGTCGAACAAGACAACTAGGTTCCTGACTAGCTTAGGGAGGTTGAGTATGCAACCATGGAGGTTGATGCAGCCAGCTCCTGATGCAAGAAGGCGCTGGCGCAAGCCAATCAGTAGAGCCTTGGTCTTGTTGTTAGCATTCAACTGTAGAAAGTTTGCTCTCATCAAGATGTGATGACTGACCTGGTGACTTTTTCGTTAAAAAAGAGGGGTTGAATAATAATCCTTGCATTATTATAGCGCTTTATCATAATGTTGATCCATCTTAACAAAATATATTGCAAAGCGGATTGACTGTGTATTTCGTGGGTGAAACGCAACAGCCAGTTGCACACACCAGTGTCCCGCAAATAGTCGTGGATTGAGTGACCAAATGTCTACAGGAAATTTAGGATTGAAAATCATTCCTGAGGCAAGTGGTTTGTTTGACATCAAGTACAGTGCTGTAGGTGTACCACATTATTGGAGTTGAGCTGCTTCAGATAAGATGTTAAATGTGGTCCTTTCTACCTGTTCAGGTAACATTAAAGAATGCGTTGACACTATTAAAAAAAGAGAAGGAAGTTTCTCCAATTGTTGAGATGTCTCAAAGCACTGTAAAGTGGAGCGTCTGTGTATTTTGATAGCAAAACATGGCAGCTTCTTGTGCATAGCAATGTTTCACAAACCACCGTCGATTGAGTTGTCCAATTATTTTTAATTTGGGGAATTGTTATTTCAGAACACCAGCATAAAGCCTGTGGGACATTGCTGTGTACACATTGACTGCAGCATTCACACATGAATACACAGTCACTATACTAAACAATAATTAGTGTGAAACAAAAACAAAAGTTGCTGGGGAAACTCAGCAGGTCAGGCAGCATCCATGGAGAAAGGAAAATAAGACAACGTTTTGGGTCTACAACACTTCGTTAGAACTGGGGCTTGTTTGGAGGGAGAGGTTTCTTAAGGATGTTAAAGGGGAGAGGCAGGACATGTAAGACAAAAGAGACAAAGAAGACAGAGTAAAGGAAAACACACTTTTTTTCCTTTCTCGATGGATGCTGCCTGACCTGCTGAGTTTCCCCAACAACTTCTGTTTTTGTTTCAGATTCCCAGCATTTGTAGTATTTTGTGTTTTGTTTAATAATTAGTGTGAAGTGCTTTGGGACTTTGATGTTGTCAATGGGATATCCTTCCGACATGAAAGGCAGTCTATATTTGTCATTTTGTTTTGTTGTTGCAGTAACTGCCATATTAAATAAAAGGATTAGTATTACTGTATTTTTTTTTAAATGGCCTTAGCTATCTATTGCATCCCCAGCAGAAAATCCCATTCAAATCACAAATTCAAGCTGCCCATACACTCACCCACATTATACTCCGTACCTCAATCACACCAATCCTTGCCAGACTCCACTGGCTCCCTATCACAGAACAAATCAATTGCAGGATCTTCTGAATTTCAAATCCGTTCACACTCTGGCATCTCCCTGCCTCTTCAACCTCTTCAAGTATGGAAAATGGCGGCGAGAGGGACACACGGGTCTAGAGCTGTCTCTGTGCAGTAAGAGCATTAAGAGCATATGGCAGAGATTGCTCGACCTGACCTGACCCACAGCCCTTCGACCCGCAGCCCCGGCACCATCACCAGCCCCAAGACCCACAGCCACAGACTTGGCTCCAGCCCCGAGACTCACAGCCCCGGCTCCGGCCACAGTCCCAGGACCCCTGGCCCCAGACCCAGCCACAGCCACATCCCCAGAACCCGCACCCCCGGCTCCAGCTCCGTAACACACAGCCCCGGCTCCAAGACCAGCCCCGCGACCAACGGCTTCGTAACACACAGCCCCGGCTCCAAGACCAGCCCCGCGACCAACGGCTTCGTGACACACAGCCCCGGCTTCAAGACCAGCCCCGCGACCAACGGTTTTGTGACACACAGCCCCTGCTCCAAGACCAGCCCCGCGACCAACGGCTTCGTGACACACAGCCCTGGCTTCAAGACCAGCTCTGCGACCAATGGCTTCGTGACACACAGCCCTGGCTTCAAGACCAGCTCTGCGACCAACGGCTTCGTGACACACAGCCCCGGCTTCAAGACCAGCCCCGCGACACACAGCCCCGGCTCCAAGACCCACAGCAACGAGACTCACGGCCCTGGTCCCGGCTCCAGCCTCGACGTGGCGACCCATAGCACGGACACACGTAGCCCCGGCAACTGGCCCTAAAACCCACAACCCCAGCCTCGGCCGCAGCCCCGGTCAGGCTTCAGACCGCAATGCCTCTGCATTCCCCAGCCGCGGCCTCATATCCCTTGGGATGATGCCGCCCCATTGACCCTCGCTCCTGGTCCCCCGCGTGCGCAATATGGCTGCCGCCACGACCCGAGCTTCCCTCCCCCTATTCAAGCTTTTCCCCCCAACCCCCCCTCTCCGTTATTTTTTCTCTACCCTTTTTTCTCTTCGCCCTCCTCGTTTACTGTCCCTGCTCAACCCTCCCACCACTTCCCTTTGTTCCAGTTTTGGAATCCTCCGTCGGGCTCACCGTGGCACTCGGCGTTGGCTGTCCAATAGCAGCCACACCAAGTGCCCTGTCCCCCACCATCACCGCCAGCCCCACCGGACACAAACCCGGGGGTTCAACCTCTCCTCCCTTATTCAGATCCCCACCCTCCCCGCCGACCATCCCAGTCCCCCCTCACACCCATCGGCCAACTGCTTTTTCCGCATCGGCCTCCAAAATGTCCGCTCTGTCTGCAACAAGGCACTGGCCATTAACGATCTCATCCTTGGTGAGAACGTTGACATCATGGCCCTGACGGAGACTTGGATCACCCCAGGCGACACTTTCCCCCTTGTTGAAGCCACACCACCCAACTACACATTCCACCATGCTCCTCGACCCAACCGTCATGGCGGTGGCGTGGCCCTCATCTCAAAGACATCCCTCGCCCTATCCCCCTATTCCTCCGGCTCCTTCCCCTCTTTTGAACAACTCACCCTTTCTCACTCCTCCCACAGTTCTTTCAAAATCCTATTAGTTTATCGCCCCCCAAAACCCTCCCCCACTTTCATTTCAGACTTTTCTTCACTTTTAACTTCCCTTTGTGCCTCCCCTGATCGCCTTATTATTCTTGGCAATTTCAACCTCCATTTCACCCCCTCCTGCCCCATTTCCTCTGAATTTTCCTCTTTACTTTCGTCTTTCAACTTCTCCCTTCATATTAACACTGCCACCCACACTCACGGCCATCCTCTCGATCAAGTGATCACCCGAGGCCTCAACGTCTCTGGCGTCACCATCACAGACAAGGCCATTTTCGACCATTTTTTTCATTTCCTGCAACACCTCTATCCCTCCCCCCTCCACTTCCAAACCCACCACCATCTTCTGCCGGCCCTGGAAGAAGATTCCCCCTCAAACTTTCACCTCTGCCCTAGAAACCTCCGACCTCCTCCCACAATGGCATTTTTTTTGTACAGACCCATCCTCCGCCTCCACCGCCCTCCACAACACCCTCTCCACTACCCTTGACACCCTGGCCCCCCTCACCTCCAAAACCGTCTCCCATTCCCGAACATCACCGTGGTACACATCTCACTTCCGTTCCCTCAAAAGCCAAGTGAGAGCAGTTCAACGCACCTGGCTCAAATCTGGCCTCACGGTCCACCGGCAAATCTGGCTGGACCGCATCAAATTTTAAGCCACCGCCAAATCAGCCTTCTACTCCAGGATAATCCTGGAAGCGAAGGACAACCACCGCCTCCTCTTCGCCACCACCAACCAGCTCCTCCGCCCCCCCCGTCTCACCTCGCAGATCCTCTCCTCAAACGTTCGTTGTGAGGAGATGCTGGATTTCCTCTAGTCCAAAATTGAGAAAATCCGCTCTGCGGTTTCGTCCCCCCACCACTCCTCCACCTCCGCGCCCTCATCAGCTACCTCAACCCCTACTCACCCCCCATTTCACACTGTCAACCCCACCACCCCGCTTTCAGTCACAAAAACAATCACCTCCATGAGACCCACCACGTGCTCATTGGACCCCATCCCCACACCCCTCCTCCGCACCCAGCTCCATTTGTTAGCCCCGCTCATTTCTGACACCATTAACCTTTCCCTCTCCTCAGGAACCGTCCCTAACTCCCTTAAAACAGCCACCATCACCCCTATCCTGAAGAAACCCTCCCTTGATGCGTCGCAACCATCAAGTTATCGACCCATCTCCAACCTCCCATTTCTATCCAAGGTCCTTGAAAGAGTGGTTGCCTCCCATCTCCGCTCTTTCCTTTCAAATCACTCACTTCTTGAACCCCTCCAATCAGGTTTCCGCCCTATCCACAGTACAGAAACTGCCCGGGTTAAGGTCACAAATGACATCCTAACCGCCTGTGACCAGGGCTCCCTCTGCCTCCTTGTCCTCCTTGACCTGTCTGCTGCGTTCGACACAGTCGATCACACCATCCTCCTTCAACGTCTTTCCTCCCACCTCAACCTTCAAGGCACAGTCCTTGAATGGTTCCATTCTTATTTGACCCACCGTTTACATTTTGTTTCTTACAATGGCTTTTCTTCAAACCCCCGCACAGTTTCCCAAGGCGTCCCTCAGGGCTCTGTCCTCGGTCCCCTTCTTTTCACCCTTTACACGCTCCCTCTGGGCGACGTCATCCGCAGACATGGGGTAAATTTCCACATGTATGCGGATGACACCCAGTTGTATCTTTCTGCCTCATCCCTCAACCGCCAGACGATCGATGTTCTGACAGCATGTCTGTCCGACATCGAATCGTGGACGAGGGACAACTTTTTGCAATTGAACGTGAATAAGACCGAGGCCCTCCTGATTGGCTCAAGCCAGCGCCTCCACACATCGGGCACTGCCAGCCTCAATATCCAAGGCTGCACTCTCCACCTCACTAAGCCAATCAGGAACCTCGGCATCATGTTGGATCAAAACCTTTCCTTCCTCCCCCACATCCGCGCCTTGACCGGCACCGCCTATTTCCATCTGCGCAACATTGCCAGGCTCCGCAACTATCTTACCCCCCGCGCTGCCGAAACACTTGTGCATGCTTACATCACCTCATGGCTGGACTACAGAAATTCTCTCCTCGTCGGCCTCCCCAGTTCCTCCATTCATAGGCTGCAGGCCATCCAAAACTCTGCAGCCCGTGTACTATCCCATACCCGCCTCCGCAACCACATAACCCCCACCCTCGCCCGTCTCCACTGGCTCCCCATCCTCCAGAGGATCGAGTTTAAGATCCTCGTCCTCACCTACAAGGCCTTACACGGCCTTGCCCCATCCTACCTAACCGATCTACTCTCACCCTACACGCCCACCTGGACCCTCCGTTCAACAGGACTTGGCCTGCTCCAAGCCCCCCGCCCGAACCGCCCCACCATCGGAGGCCGGGCCTTCAGTTTCTCCGCTCCCACCTTATGGAATGCCATCCCTCAATCCCTCTGTTTCGCCTCTTCCCTTTCCTCTTTCAAGGCCGGTTTGAAGAAGTTCCTCTTTGATCGTGTCTTTTGTTCCACCCCAAACTCTTTTACCTCCCCTTCGTGTTTCACCGCTTCCCAAACACTGCCCTGCCAGCTCGGGTCACACGCCTCTTGTTCAGCGCCTTGGGGCGTCCTCCCGACGTGAAAGGCCCTCTATAAATGTAAATTGTTGTTGTTGTTGTTTACTCGCCAACTCCACTAATTGCTGCTGGCTCTGGTCTTCTACTTGCCCTCGTCTCTTTCACTCGGCGTCTATGCTTTCATCCACTACACCCCAAAGCTTTGGAATTCCCTCCCTCAATCCTTTCACCTTGCCTCCTCCAAACCTTTCTTTTAGACCTCCTCCTCCTTTCCCTCTTCTTGGCATTAGGCTCCACCAACACCTCCTCCCATCGTGAAAGGTGCTCTATAAATGTAATTTTCTTGTTGTTGTTCCAACATGTGAAAGGTACTTGCAGTTAAAAAGGAAGGTTTAGAGATAGATCTTGAAGGAGGTAAGGAAAGGGATGTTATAAAGGGACTCTAGAATGGAGTTCCAGAGAGTGGAGCAAGATAGGCTGAAAGAAAGCCTGAGCGCTGATGTTGGGATGGTTAGACGGGTAATTGAAGCCAGCCACTGCCTACTGAATGGAGGAAGCAAACATGTTCGAAGGGTTTAAGAAGGTCGCAGAGGTAGTGTGGGGAAGACCATGGCTGAATTTAAAATGAAGACTGTGGAGTGGTATAAAATGGAGATCAGCACAGAAGAATACCATTTGTCCCATTGTGTCTGTGCTACATCTTTTAAGGAGCAATCCATTGATTCCTATACATTTGCATAGAGCAGCAAAACAATATTGAAATTAATGAAACAGACAGTCTTTCTGCTAATACAGTTACATCTGTTTACAGTTCTTCTTTTACCACCTGTTATGCTAGAAAGAGACAAAAAGAGCAGGGGAGAGAGAAGGCTAAGATCAATGAAGAGGAAAGTATATTGCTTCTACTTTTTAAATCTAAGAACATAAGAATTAGGAGCAGGAGTAGTCCATTCGGCCCCTCGAGCCTGCCCCACCATTTGATAAGATCATGGCTGATCTTCTGACCTAACTCTAACTACCTGGCCTATCCCCATATCCCCTAATCCCTCTATTTAAAAAAAATCTATCTGTCTCAGCCTTGAAAATGTTCAAGGACTGAGCATCTACTGCCTTCTGGGGTAGTGAATTCCATAAATTCACTACCCTGTGAGTGAGGAAATGTTTCATCAACTCTGTTCTAAAAGGCTGACCCTTAATTTTAAGATTATGACCCCTGGTTATAGATTCTCCTACCAGGGGAAACAGTCCCTCACTGTCTACTTTATCCAGCCCTATAAGAATCTTATATTTTTGAATAAGATCTCCCGTAATTCTTCTGTACTCTAGAGAATATAATCCTATCTTATTCAACCTATCCTCATAGGTCAGTCCCTCCTCCCAGGAACTAACCTAGCGAATCTACACTCCAGCCCCTCTAAGGCAAGTTTGTCCTTTATTAAATAAGAAGACCAAAACTGCACACAATACTGTAGGTGTGGTCTCACCAAGGCTCTATACAATTGCAGCAAGATTTCCCTACTCTTGTACTCTAAACCTTTTGCAATGAATGCTAACACCCCGTTTGCCTTCTTAGTTGCTTGCTGCACCTGCAAACTAACTTTTTGAGACTGGTGTACAAGGACACCCAAATCCCTCTGAACACTAACACTATCTAACCTCTCCCTGTCTGGAAAATATTTTTTTTTTTTTTTTTTTGCTACCTAGGTGAATAATTTCACACTTCCCCACATTAAATTCCATCTGCCAACTGCTCACACATTCCCCTAGCCTACCTATATCCCGTTGCAATCTTTTTGCATCATCCTCACAGTAGGGAACGGCGATATGGGATTTTTCCGGATATGGATATATCGGTTTGCTCATACCTGCTTAAACCGATCTATCGAGTTTTTATACTGCGCATGCGCGTGCATTCGAAGTGCGCGTGCATTGATGGCGCGCGCATTTATGGTGCGCGCTCAGTCGCGGTGCGCGCGCATTGACGGTGCGTCCGCATTGACGATGCGCGCGCAGTCGCGGTGCACACACATTTCGAAATGCGTGCTCTAGGTCCAGAAAGTTTGTAATGTTGGTGTCAAGGTCTGTTGAATTATACAATGTTGTTTGCTCCCTACCTCCCCCTCTCCTTCTCTCCCTCCTCTCCTTCTCTCCCTCCCCCTCCACTCTCCCTCTCTCCTCTCCCTCCTCCCTGTCTCCTCTCCCTCCTTTACCCCTCTCTCTCCCTCTCCTCTCTCCCTCCCTCTCTCCCTCCCTCTCTCCTTCTCTCCCTCCCTCCTTCTCTCCCTCCTTTCCCCTCGCTCCTTCTCTCCTTCCTTTCCCCCTCTCCTTCTCTCCCTCCCTCTCCTCTCTTCCTCTCTCCTTCTCTCCCAACTTTCCCCCTCTCCCTCCTTTCCCCTCGCTCCTTCTCTCCCTCCTTTCACCCTCTCCTTCTCTCCCTCCCTCTTCTCTCTTCCTCTCTCCTTCTCTCCCAACTTTCCCCCTCTCCTTCACTCCCTCCCTCCCTCCCCTCTCTCCTTCTCTCGCTCCTTTCCCCTCGCTCCTTCTCTCCCTCCTTTCACCCTCTCCTTCTCTCCCTCCCCCTCCTCTCTTCCTCTCTCCTTCTCTCCCAACTTTCCCCCTCTCCTTCTCTCCCTCCATCTCTAAACACAAAATAGAACACACACACACCAAAAACAAAATCTAGAGATTTATTCTCCTCCGTTTCTTGCTTGAAACTAGCATGTAATGTCCACGTGTAAATGAGATCTATTACAATAGAAAAGAGAGAGACAGTCTGACTGTTAGAGTTAGAAGCCAGATTATCACTGTGTCTGACTAGACACACACATAGAAGCAGTGATAATCTGTCTTCTAACTCTCTCACACACAAAAATAACACTTACAGCCACAAAATGCCACTTATTTTTATGTAGTCTGAAGTCTGAATTAATGTCCTTCGCCATTGGCAAGCTCTCCTTTGCTATGCAAAAAGTGACAGCGTTCGTGATACTTTGCCACTTTTTGTCCCCTCTCTGGTACAATGTTCTCCTCTTAAATAAAGCAGGAATTGTTTGAGCTGCACTGGCCCCACTACCTGTCGCTTTCTCCGAAGCGCTGGTTCGACTTTGTTCTGTTGTCGACAATGATTTCGCTCTGAGGGCAGCGTGCTGGGCGGGGTGGTGCTGCTTAATGTGATGTCGCAGGTTGCTCGTGCTCGAATCAGATGTCTTAACCAAGACCTTGCAAACTGTACATCTATACACACCATTACTGACTGCATTGTTTTCAAAGTAGTCCCATACGGGACTTCTTTTCCCCATGATGAGAAAGGTAAATTTTCAAACTACAATTTTCAGTGATGCGACTTTGTTAAGATGCCATGACTCACGTCGAGTATACATAGTAAAGTGTGCGCGCGCATCGGATGTGCGCGCCCGTTAATTGTGCGCGCGCACCGAATGTACGCGCATTCCATGCTCTAGGTCTAGGAGGTTGCAATGCCGGCGACAAGGTAAGCTGGAAAAGATCGCATTACACTGATAATACCAACAATATTGATATATTGCCAGGAACGATGTATATTTTTAAAATCGAATCTCTCGATATAACGTTTTTTTTAGAATCACCATATCGGCATACCGATCTGAAAATCATATCGGGTTTAATCGAAAAACCGATACATCGCCGTTCCCTACCTCACAGCTGACTCTCCTACCTAGTTTAGTGTCATCTGCAAATTTAGACATGTTACATTCAATGTCCTCGTCTAGATCATTGATGTAAATTGTAAATATGCTTTGCTGTGTGCATGTTTGGCATGGGCATTTTGGCTGCCATGTTCACCTACAAAGCACTCCCTCCCTCCCTCCCACTCACTCACTGTACACTATATACTATACTCTATATCTTGTGAAGCGCTTTGAAAATGTCTTCTGACTTGAAAGATGCAATATCAAATGAAAGGATTATTGTTATGATTGGAATTTGAAGTGATTTGCTCTTGAATTGCTGTTTAAGGTTCAAGTAGAATGAATAATTTTAGAATTAGAAAGGAGAGGACAGACATTAGTCTGTGGGCTTGAGTGTAGGAAATCTTGCTGAAGGAACCCACATCATGACAGCTATGGTTGGTGAAATGTAAATGACCACAGCCCTGTCAGAAATGTTGTGGTTGAAACAAACAGCATTAAGTGAAATCTTGCTTTTATTTAGAAACCTTAAAGTGAAGGTTCAAGGCCAATCATGTTGGTAACTGCAACAGCTGAAAAAAAAATTGATGCATTATGGATTGAGTGAAGATTAGTTTTAAGATCTACAGTTGAACCTGCCTGTGAGCAAGCTTAGTAATAGGAGACTTGGTGTGAGAAATTAGACTGAAGGAAGCTTGGTTAATGAACTTTTGCTTGGGAATTTGTACCAGTTTAGATGAGGAAATAGATGTTGAACAAAATACTGTTGCAAAATTAAGCTTAGATGGGGTGTAAGTGCCATAAATGTACCTCATAAAGTACATCTCCTCCAAGGAACTTTGGAAATATCATGCTTATTTACAGGAACTCAGCTCTGAATGCAATCCCGGGTCACAAGTGAGTTGTGGTGAATCAAAAACACACACAACCCAGGTAGCAAGCCCATGTGGAGCCCGTATGGGCATGGATCAACCCAATTTGTCCCATATGGGGCCCATATGGGCTTGCTACCTAGGAAGGTCCCCTAAAAGAGATGCAGTTTATGTCCTGAGGATATTTTTTTTACAAATATACTGCTAGGGTAATCTATGGCTGACGAAGTTAGACTGTAAACTCTAATGAGAATTACTGAAATTGATTAAGAACAGGCTGAGGGAAGCCTGGTGAGCAGTTGTTTTGCAGAGAAAGGGAATAATATAAAACTTGACTACTGTACTTAATTACTGTACCAATAGATGCCAACAGCCAGAAATTAAATAAAGACTTTATGCAACCTCAGTGTGGATCTAGAATAGATCTAAGGTTTACAATCTCAGTGGAGCACTTCAGTTTAAATGGAATGAAATGATTTACCGGTACCATAAATTGATAATAGATGCTTCACTGTTGGTAAATGTAGAGAACACAAAGACATAAGATTCAGACTATTTTAGGTATCAACAAAAGTAGAGTATTAAAGTACTAGTCTGCCCTGAGGCTGATGGCATTTGGTCGGATTAAATAAAAGTGGTTCAAAATTATGAATGATTGTGATAAGAGTAAATGGAAACAGACTCGTTTGTCTGATTGCTGAGTCAGTAGTAAGTGGTCATAAATGAAGAAGCATCACCAGAAACACAGAGGGAGGTTAGAAGAATGATTTTTTGTTTTGCCAAAGGGCTATATAAATATACATACAGCTATACTAATCAATCTTATATCTGACATATACTAATAAAATGATAATGTCTATCTGTGCTTCCAGAAGAATCTCAATAACTGATTGATGTAGAGACATGAATTTATACCTCATTGAAAAGTTCTTGCACTGGGAGTGACATGGGCATATTTGCTTTTGGGTATCTCCTATCATTTCTGAGTTATTTTCAGTTTTACATTTTTCACTGCATTTACGCCTTGTGGCCACTGAGTCGAAGTGGTACTGTACAGCATCATGTGTCACGGAGCATTCATGTATGTACCCACACAGTGGAGTTACACCTGATGGCAGTGCCAACTCACAATGGTGCTGTTGCATTGTGCATCACAGAGCATATACGCACACATATACACATGCAGCACGCATGACTCAGACAAAGCCAAGTGGTGGGAACAAGATAAAGATACCTAAGTGAACATTGAGCCTTTCAAGGACAAATTAAAATGCCAGGGAAAGGAGAGAAGGTTGATTAAATGAAACCGAAGACCATAAAGACAGCATGTCTGGACTTCAATGCTGCAAGGAATGCAAGTACATGGCAAAATGGCACCCAGCAGTTGAGCTCACTCTATTTTGCTGCGCTGAACTATGATCCAGGCAGAGACTGTGAATCAGATGGAGTCCATCTTATTAGGAATATGTCAAACATTTGTGTCCACTGTGGAGCCATGAAGTGGGCAAAAGAAGTTCCTTCCATGTGTTGCTCTCTTGGCAAGATGAAACCAGAGCAACTCAAAAGCCACCTCAAAAAACCCTGAAAAGTCTGATGGATGGTAAATCAAGTGATTCAAAGTATTTTCTGGTAATCCGTAGGAAATAAAATGTGTGCTTCCAGATGATCTCTTTTAGTGCAACAAGAGAAATTAAAGAACGAGGCTATATGTCAACATGTAAAGTGCAAGGCCAAGTGTACCACATGGGGATCTCTAAACGCTTTGCTTAATGACTTGCCAAAATTCTTTCAGATCTACTTCATGACGAACCGAGAAGAACAAGCCATGCAGTGTGGAAGGAATGTTATGGGCTTGAACAAAATCCTCATACTAGGTCTGCAAGACATGCTTCACAACAGTAACATATACTGTCAGGAGCTTCAGGTCTGCAATGGAAAGAATCACTGTAGAAGAATAGAGAATAATCATCCAAACCATAAACACGTACTAATAAACATGCACTTACAAATGGGACGCACTTATAAAAATGATGGCATCAGCCACGTAGATCAACTGGTCATCTGGCCATCCAGTTTCACTGGGTGGGGGGCCCATGGTTTATGCACCAAAGAACCCAGGATGCATTGTGCTATGTGTGAGCGTAGAGTCGACCTGACCTGATTATCACATTCACCTGCAACAGTAATTGGGAAGAGATCAAGCAGGAACTATTGCGTGGACAGAAGCCACAAGACTTGCATGATCTCATAGCCAGGGTTTTCCACCTCAAAGTTCTTAAACTTAAGGAGTTTATCACCCAAAATCATGTCTTTGGCGAAGTCTGTTAATACCTTTCAGTCATACAAATTATCCCAGTCCTTGACAAACTCCACTGGCTCCCTGTCACCGAGTGAATTCGACTTCAAGATCCTCACTCTTGTGTTTAAATCCTTCCACTTCTCTGCACCCCCCTACCTCTCCAACCTTCTCTCTGCTCACAGCAATCTTAGCTCTACTAGGTTTGACCTCCTCCTTGTCCTCTGAATCTTCCACTTCACTATCAGTGGCAGTGTTTTCAGCCACTATGCCACAAATCTTTCGAACTCCCTGCCTTAACCCCTCGACTCATCCCCTCCTTTCCCATCTTCAGGTCGTGCCTGAAGACCTTTCTCTTCGACTGTGATTACAGACACCTTCCTCCTCCCCCTGGCTTGGTCTCGGACCCTGCCATTGTGCAGCTCTACAAGTCGCTGCCTGGCATGGAGGGTGCTATATAAATGCATATTGCTGTTGTTCTATCGATCATGAGCAATGAACCTTTGGTAGGATCTCTTATCATTGATGAGTTATGACTTAAACAAGCTCATCACACATGTACGGCAGTTTTGCTTAAGGTGTACACATGTTTATGGTTTGTTAAATGGTTTGTGAGTGAAATCACTGAAATCTCCATTGCATATTGGATCTTCTGGTTGCAAGCGTAGCTAGAACTAGTACAGCTATCATATTATATATATATATCTATATAGTCATATTATAAAAATATGTTTATACTATATATAAAATATACAATACATTATCATAAATGATTGTTGAAGCTGAGACAATATCAGCATTCAAAAGGGATCTAGATAAATTGCAAATCCTATAAGAAAAATACAATACTATTAAAGGCTTTTTATTAAAAGAGTAAGGGAATGAAATTATGAGACCCAGCACAGATACAATGTACTATCCTTCACTATTGTAAATTTCCATGATTCTATGGAAAACAGAGGAAACTATGTTTTGCTTACTGAACCCATTGTTAATGTTTACTTCTTCTTTCTATATCTGCACAAAACACATTGGTTAGTAGGACAATGTCCATTCTCTGCCTGGCCACACTGAGATATTTGTGGGGAGAAATTCCATCTTGCTCTGGTTTTATTCTTACTCGGGAGGTATTTTGGAGACTTTCCAGTGTTTAACAAATTGTTGCCATTTTACTGGTCTTAAAATTGGAAGTTGATTTCTGTAGTTCACTGAATATGCAGAAAACTGGAGTTGCAAATAGTTCAGTTTCCCAACAAATTTCAACACCAGATTCAAACTGACAAGTTAACACAGATAACAAATCCTGGGTGCTCCGATAGCTACATTAATAGAGTATTTTGAGATTTACAGAATCTATATACTGTTGACTATATTCCTTTGCTTTTCACTTAAGTGCAGTTTTCATGGTTTCAAACTGACACGATTTATTTTGGAGCTGAGGAGAGGAAGATATGTGTCTGAATTCACTGGATGTCCCATGAGGTACCATTTGAAGTCACACTCCAAAGGGGAGGCTCTTTTATAGGTTCTCGTCTCAGAGAAAATGAACTTTCTGGGGAAATAGACGTGTTCATATTCAAGGGATCAGATTTCCAGGAACTGAATCCAAATCCTCAGTCCAATGTCCATTTCCAGTAACTGTTAAATTAACATGCTGACAGGATGCAGATGAAGATAGATTGGATGCAATGAGATAGATTTTTATTATATTTTTTACTGTGTTCTACAGCAAATCCATTGGGGAATAATGCTGTCTGCAGCCTTCAAACTACTGCAAGCGTACATTTTTATTGTTCCACCCATGGATAAGAAAAATTGGAATAACGTAGTGGAATTCCATGTAAAAATAAGACATTTTTGTGCTGATACATACCACATTATTTTTTCCTATTTTGGGTGCAGTTTTGGAAGAGAAACATTGGGCATTACAGATGGTGAAGTGGATAGAACTGCAGACCAGGAGCTTGTGAGACAATATCAAATTTTCTGATTTTGCTGGACTAAATCAAAGAGTTGAAATAGGCCTTCACTGTTATGGTGGGGAAAGGCAGTCGAGTTTACTGGTATCCAACGAGCTTCTGTGAAACTGCACACTAGCAAGAGGAAGCTATGAACAGAGAGGCAATGAAAATTGGACACCTAATTGCAGTACAGTAAAAGCCTGTTTATCCATGACCTGATCCATCGTAACTTCCATATAACCGGCACCTCAAAAAAAAGGTCCCCATTCGATTAACCGGAATTTATTGGCACAATGTTTGTTTCATTTAAAACATTTTTGGGTGTGTTTTCAACCAAATATCCAGCACACGCTTTAACCAGCATTGGCCAGGTCCCGAGGGTGTTGGATAAACATATTTTTACTGCATATCATTTTAAAAAATAATAAATAAAAAATGCAAGAATTATTAGTAGTGGTATTATTATGCCAGATGTCCTACTCACAAGACAATGAATATTCAAGAGAAGGGGATAGACTTAAATAAACTAGTGGTGGCAATTTTATTGAGCTCTCAGAGCTTAAGCTTAAGCGCTCTGAGACACCGTCTGGCATGGAGGGCGCTATATACATCGAAGTTGTTGTTATTGTGGTTACTGGCCTGGAAGTCATTACAAAAACATTTTGGATTCAACAAATGCTCCTTGATTGTTGTGAAGAGTTAAAAGGATGTGCACATCAGTTCTGCCCTCCTGGTACCAGTGAAGGTGATTGCTTTCACTCTGTGCACTGGTATCTTTCAGACTGCAGCCAGTGCTACGTGGCAGCAAGGTCAAAGTGCATCCTGACGGGTCATCGCTTCCGATGAGGAGAATTGGCTGCTACATCTGCTTCCTATTGAACTCTAAACCATCTGGTGGATACAGAGCAGATTTTAGACAGTGGAGTTTCTCAAATACGTGACTGTGCTTACTACATCTCTCCGAACACTTTCATTCAAGGATGTCATCTTAGAAATGGAGAAGGGTTTCACTCAGTGACTGTCTATAATTATATAAGAGATGCCAATCCAAATTTCACCATAGTTTGCTATGACTGACTCCTTCCCAAATTCTCTGTTACTCTTAATAAGAACTTTCAGTGGATATCTACCAATTGTCTGGCTGCTTGGAAAGTTTTGTGTATTTGTGATATTTCTTCACATTGTAAATCACATAAGATATAGTCTAAAGCCCTGGTTCATTGCTCCATCAACAGATTACAATACAGTATAATTCATAGATTCATAGAATTTTAAGGCACAAAAGGAGGCCATTCGGCCCATCTAGTCTGTGCTGGCTCTTAGAAAAGAGCGATTCAATCCCACTGCCCTGCCCGCTCCCCATAGCCTAATAGACCTGTTCTCCCTAAATAAAGATCTAATTCCCTTTTAAAAGTTGTTATCGAATCAGCCTCCACCACCTTTTCAGGCAATGCATTCCAGATTCGAACAACTCGCTGAGTGAAAAAAATTCTCCTCAGCTCCCCTCTGCTTCGTTTTGAAACTATTTTAAATCTGTGACCACGAGTCACAGATTCGTCCACAAGTGGAAATAGTTTTTCTCTATTTGCCCTGTCGAAACCCCTCATGATCTTATAAACCTCTATTAGGTCTCTCCTCAATCTTCTCTGTTCCAGAGAGAATAACCCTAGCATATCTAGCCTCTCCTCATAGCTGAAGTCCCTCAATCCTGGCACCATCCTAGTAAATCTTCTTTGTACCTTTTCCAATGTCTTCACGTCCTTTCTATAGTGTGGTGACCAGAATTGAACACAGTATTCCAGCTGAGGCCTCACCAAAGTTTTATAGAGGTTAGTCAGCACTTCCTGACTTTTGTACTCTATACCCCTATTTATAAAGCCTAGTATCCCATATGCCTTCTTAACAGCCTTGTCTACCTGTCCTGCCACCTTCAACGAGTCACTAACACAAATCCCCAGGTCTCTCTGTTCCTTCACACCATTTAAAATTGTACTATCTAGCCTATATTGCCTCCCTTCATTTCTTCTCCCAAAATGCATCACCTCACACTTCTCTGCATTAAGCTTCATCTGCCACGTGTCCGCCCACTTTACCAATTTGTCTATATCCTCTTGCAGATGGCTACTATCCTCCTCACTATTTACTATTCTCCCTAACTTAGTGTCATCTGCAAAGTTGGAAACTGTACTCCCTACACCCAAGTCCAGATCATTGATGTAGATTACAAAGAGCAATGGTCCCAAAACCGATCCCTGTGGCACACCACTGCTCACTTCCCTCCAGTCTGAAAAACAGCCGCTCACTACAACTCTCTGCTTTCTGTCTCGCAGCCATTTATGGATCCACGCTGCCACTTTCCCTTTTACGCCATGCGCCTTTAATTTCCTAATAAGTCTCTCATGCGGCACTTTGTCAAATGCCTTTTGAAAGTCCATGTAAACTACATCAACTGCGCTACCATTATCCACCCATTCCGTTACCTCATCAAAAAATTCTATCAGATTTGTAAGGCAAGATTTGCCTTTAACAAATCCATGTTGACTGTCCTTTATTAGCCTATATCTTTCTAAGTGAAGATCTATCTTGTCCCTGATTATGGACTCTAGAAGTTTGCCCACTACCGACGTTAGACTGACTGGTCTGTAGATACCAGGCTTGTCCTTCTGCCCCTTTGATGGATTGATGGATCTTGCGTCAGTGGGACATTTCAGAGTGCATCAACACACTTGACTGTGTATCTGGAGCTGAAGAAGGTGGGGAGGAGAAAGACAGCAGCAAGTGTTTGAAGGAGGGGAGCTTTGATGTGGGCTCTGAACATGAAGAGGAGAGATACAGTCAGAGAGATTCAATAGAGTTCTGGAGAATGATTAGATTCTCAACTACTGTATAAGGAAAATAGCAACAAAACCATGGCTCAATAAGGCAAATGACTGTGTGCCCACCTACACTGATGCTGCTTTTATTCAGCACTGAGGTTTCAGTGACATGGACTGGGGCAACAATCTAGAGGGACCAGCTTTGTCTGCCAAGATGCCTCTTCATTGGCCCTAACCAACAAGCATCAGGACACAGCCTGGCAAGAAAAGAGGGCCTACCTCTTAGGGCTTTCATGCACCATCAAGGTCTGCACTCTGCCCTTGGGATGGTTGCAGAGGCCAGGAGACCCTGGACCACCTCTTCCTGGAGTATTGTTTTGCGAAGGAGGTTTAGAAACAAATGGGATGGATACTCTTGCGGTTTGTCCCTGGCGACCTGCTGTCACAGCACCTGGTGCTGCATGGCCTCTTCCCAAGCACTCACAGCAAAACCCACATTGAGGGTGCCTGGAGGATCATACACTCAGTAAAAAGAAGCGTTTTGACATTCCTCAAAGCTGGTGTTCTTCTGGCAGAACGAGGGGTGGGTGAGAGCTTGCCTCAGGCCCATGCAGGCTAGTATCAAATAAATGTACAGAAGGCTGCTCAATATGCAGCCAAAGAGCATCCCAAAAATGTATGTACAGTAAAACATGTGTGCATATGGTGCACATCAGAGCGCTTTCTGAAAGTGGCAAGTGAGCCTTTTCAGGGTATGTGCAGAAGTGCACATGGATGTGGTGCCCACAGTGGGGACTCCCGACTGCTTTAAAGGGAGCGTCCCAAAAAATGTGTGTACAAGTGCGGTGAAGAAATGTACCATAAACCCCATAATGTTTTGGTATTGGGAGAAAGGGGAAAATGGAAAAGAAGGTATTGTATGTTGTGTTTGTTTTGGATTTGTGTTGAACTAAATATTAGAATTATAGCTAAATATATATATTTTTAATGTAGTCAGATTGTGCCACATTTGTTGATTTTGCTTTGTTCTGCACCTTCAGAGAGGGTGGGGGGTCCACGTGCTTTTAGTAAAATGAAGAAGGATTTCTTTCTCCAAACCTTATTGTGATCTCCTTGGAATTAGAATTAGTCAGAATCTCAGCTACCAAAATAATAGTAGTGCAGGCCAGGAGATGGCAACTTTGGTTCAAGTTCCATTATAGTTTGTGTAGGGTCAGAGAAAAATATTCTAATGCTTTATTTTGTGCCTCTGTGAGGTGCCAATCTGGCCCTATCTAATAATAATAATAATAATAATACTAGCAGCACTTTTACATCTTCTAGATGTCCAAAAGTGCTTCACAGAATATACTGTAAAGTGAATTGACTGTATATTTGTGGGCACAATGCGATGGCCAATTGCGCACATCAGTATCCCACAAACAGTTATGGATTGAAATGACAAATTTATTATAGTTTGTTTTTTTAGGGATTATTATTAGGCGTGTGGAGTAAGGAAACTTGCCCAAGATTTCACCCTGCCTGGATTCGAACTCATGTCTCTCGCTTGTAAGGCGAGTGTTCTAATCACTGAGCTACATGACTCCACACATTTATACAAGACTAAACAGGTGCAGGTACGATTAATAGCACCAAAAATGTATCAAAGACATTTATCTAGTATCATTAACCAAGCTATTTTTATAAATGCTTTTGCCTTTTCACAACAGATGCACTTGCATCATTAAAATTAAGTCACTGTAGTCAATTTAGGAACAAATTTCATTTTATACATGACTAAAATTGTACTTTGCTCAGCAAAATGTCACGGTTCAGGTACTTTTTCATCCTTGGATGGTGAAGTCTCATTTATTATCATTAACGGACATGTTTATATTAATTAGGCTGCAGTGTGACTTTTAGAAAAAAAGTATTGAGGTTACTGAAAAGGGCACATTTGCAATTTAATTTATTTCCCACTTCATTGCCTTACATTGTGCTTAATTTTAAAATAATCCACTAAATTGTAAAATCCCCAACTTTTGAAGGCACATTTGTTATGGTGGTGAGGTGAAGACATGCTTATTCTTTTCAGGTTGTTAGCCGGTAAACGTGAAGACCTGCTTACGGCCTCTGTCTCCTCCTGTGTTCTGTTTAATTTCCATTGCTGCCAACTGGGACCGCATTTGTTTATTGTGATAGGTTAGTGAAATGAACAAATGACCCAGGCACCTGGAGCACTAAAGGCTAGTGTTAAAACTCCAGCATTAAAACTTCTCCTTGGGCTATTGATTCACTTGTGTTATTTGATTATACTCTGGAGGGCATGCGACAGACATGACTGGTGCTCTTACTGGTTCACTGGTACATAAAACAAATAAATCTTGAAGAGATTAATTTAATTATTTTTAAAAAAAACTGGTTGAGATTGTTGTTCTCCAAGGCAAGGAGACAAAGCGGAGTTCCTTTTACCACAGTATGTGAAATAATTATGTTGGATAAAGAAAAATAGAGATCTGCATTTTCATTATATCTTAGTTGTTAGTTATCAGGGTCATAGTTGAAAGGTACTTAAATGGAGTCTTTGGTGGTTCAATTATTTTTGAGGGAGGTTTAATGAATAAAAAGCATTGATACAATGTCAATGATATCAGGTTTATTAAGGACATGTGGCACTTTATCAATAAGGCTGTTCTTCATAGTCCTGCAGCAAGCAATATATAATAGAGAGGCCACATCATTTCAATGTTGTGTTCTATGGTTTGTCTGTAAATAGGGAATCATGTTATATCAGCAGTTACTATTCTCGTAAAATGGTTAAAATGAAAGCTGGAGTGAATTAAAAATTGAAAATTCCGGATTTACAGTAAGCAAATGTATCGTATTCTCCATTAGTTGATAATTTGATAAATTAATTTGGGGAAAACTGATTATTTTTTGGGTGGTAGGGGGTTCACTGAATGAATGGGATTAAATCCCAGGCTTGATAATGTGAAGTCACATAAATATAGAGCTTTATATGTGGAGACCCATAGCATATTGGTTAGAGCACTCCTATGTTTGATTCCCGGGTGGGGGATAACGATAGGCAGGTTTCGTTAATCCACACACATCTCTGTTTACCTCGCAGCAATAGAGACCCAGTTGTCATTCAATTGGTGGATCGCTTTATGGGGGTTGTAATCCCTTAAAAAAAATAATTTGATCACTCAATCTATAAGTATTTGTGGGATACTGCTATGCGTATTTGGCTGCTGCATTTCACCTACAATTATAGTCAAGTCTCTTTATATTATGCTTGTGAAGTGCTTTGAGATGTCTCAACAATGTTATAAGTCAGAATATAAAATGCAAGGATCATTATTATAAAGAATCCCCACCCACTCTCACTGGTTTGGATATTTTTACAAATATAAAAATAAGAATTATTTTGGACTATTGCCTGTATAACCTGTTCTTAAAACTCTGAACCCGTGCGCAATTTGGGTGTCAGTTTCCATCTCCAGTTATCCTTGCTCCCCCATATCCGGTCCCTCACTAGCACAGCTTTCTTCAATATCCGTCGCATTGCCCATCTCCGCAAATACCTCACCCAACAGCTACCGAAACCCTGGTCCCTGTCTGTCACTTCTCGGCTGGACTATTTAATACCCTCCCTTATCAGTCTCCCCTCCTTCACCATCCACAAAATTCAACTCATACAAAACTCCGCTGCCTACATTGTTGCACCAAACTTCGTACCATGATTACCCCAGTCCTTGTCAAACTCCACTGGCTCCCTGTCACAGAGCAGATTGACTTCAAGGTCTTCACTCTTGTGTTTAAATTCCTCCACTCTTCTGCACTCCTTCCCTCTCTAACCTCCTCTCCCTCACAGCAGTACCCACTGCCTTCGCTCCACTGGGTCCAGCCTCTTTTTTGTCCCCCAAATCGTATGCTCCACACCATTGGCAGCCATGCTTTCAGCCACTAAGTCCCGAAATGTTGGAACTCCCTCCCTCAACCCTTTCGTCCCAACCCCTCCTTTCCCATCTTCGTGTCACACCTGAAGACCTTTCTCTTCGATCGCACTTACGGGCACCTTCCCGCCTCCCCCTCTGCTTGGCCTCGTGCTCTTACATTGTAAAGCTCTCTGAGAAGCCGCCTGGTATGGAGGGCACTAAATAAATGTAAATTGTTGTTGTTGTTACAACTTGCGTTTATAAAACTCCTCTCATGTAAAACCAAAGCTTTTTTTGACACACTTGACAAAATGTGATAGATTTGCCATTAAAACAAAGGTTGTTATAAAGTGAAATATCTGTGCCAAATAATCCAAGATTATATTCCATATAAGAAAAGGAAGGAGTTTGGGGAACTTGGACAAAGTGGAGAAAGATATTAAGTCGGATGACTCAGGGGTTTGTACAGTACCTGGAACCCTCCTGTCCCTTGTATATATTCCTGATCTGGATTTGTGAATTCATAGCGAGGTAGTTAATTTGCACATACTGCCAGAATGGAGAGATCTGTGGAATCAGAGCAATCAGAGCAACAGCATGCTCTTACACACAGAGCTTGTTAGGGTGTGCATATGACCTGATGAATGTAAAGTGCTGCATGTAGGATGCAAAAATAGGTACAATACAGATACGTCATAGATGGGATAGAAGTAGCCAAGGAGGAAGATGTACTTAGGAGTATTAGTTAACTCATCAATCATTATGTCAAAACACTGTGAAGCAACAGTAAACAGGGCAAACAGGACACTGATATTGCCAAATAGCTGAGTTCAGATCCCCAGGCAACAAACTGAAGCTGGATAGTGGTGTGATCATGTTCCACCTAGAGTGTAGAATATTCTGATTATTGCTATATAAGGACGTTCCCATGTCTAGCCTGGAGGACAGCAATGAGGATGATCCATCTATTAGGAGAATAATACGCGAGCAACAATTAGGCAACCTGGGGCTATTCGGTCTTGAAAACAGAAGTCTCAGAGGCTGATTCCCACTGCAGGAGAGGAAGAAATTACTGATAACTTCTCAAAATGCCAATTTGTAACTTTAAAATTGAGTTTACATCAGGATTATGTCATTGCACTGGAGCATGAGCAAGAAATTCCATCCACTACCAGACACAATGAGATGAAACACTGCAAGCTTCATTCCTCTGATTCTACAGAATGGGATAGTAATCACATAGTGCATTTTTCACCTCAGTAACCCAGTTGTAATCTTTTAAAGTCATCATCAAGAACTGCCATCAACTGTCATATTTGATCAGACTTTTTCCAAACCAAGGAAAGTCACTTTGACAATTACTTTTCCATTCTCTTGACTTTTATATTGAATGTATAGCATCAAAACAAACCATTGAATCCAGCTAGACCATGACTGCATTTATGGAAACTTGCCACCCATAAGCCTCCACACTTCCTAATACCCCTCCATACCCTTATTTTCCCTTCTTAACCAAACGTCCAGAGACCAGGCTACACAAGCTTTAAAATAAAGACTTTATTATTCTAAAAAATGCCAAACTTGGGATGCTCTGAAATGCTAAGTATATAGAGTACATGTTGTTGGAATTTCACCCCACAAGTTGTCCACTGTAGTGATATTGATAGACTAGAAACATGTATGGAATACTGTATGTTGGTCTGATAGAGTGGCACTAGTCAAAATTAGCAAGCACTGTTTTGCTAGCTTTAGAATGCAATTCTTGGTTTTACACTTCTCAGAATGATCAATAAAACAACAAAATTACATTTGTATAGCACCTTTCACTGATTGTCCAGTGCCCTGGGACAATGGAAGGATGTCCCAAGAGACTGGATAATCAGTATTTTGAATCCGAGTTGGGACTCGGCGGGAGTGGAGGCCTGGTGGGGGGTATAGGGTGACCAAAGGCACAGTGGAGGGTCTTGAGATGGGTCTTCAAGGAGGCAAGGGAAGGTACTAGTCAGAGGGACTGCAGGAAGGAGTTCCAGAGGGGACAAAGTGGCCAAAGTCCCATGCAACAATGGGATCAATGAGGGGCAACAGACGAGCTGGGGGACATAAAGTGGACCGGAGCGCACTGAAAGGAGAGAGAGGGCAGATTGGTAGGGGTGGTGGGGGAGGGTTAGGTGGTTGCATAGGTATGGGTGAGCAAGGCCATGGAGGACTTTGAAAGTGTGGACCAGAATCTTTAACTGTATCTTCTGTGTGATGTGATGGGATGTCAGTGGAGTCGGCTTGTTTGTTATGAATACATGTATGAGGGTCTTGACAGTGTGGTGTGAGAGAGTGACAGAGCCGGGCGATGTTGTGGAGGTGGGGAAGGGAAAGCTGATCATAATAATAATAATCCTTGCATTCGATAGAGCACCTTATCACCTCTTTGAGAATCTCAAAGCACTTCACAGAATATACTGTAAAGCAAATTGACTGTACATTTTGGGGCGAAACTCAGCAACCAATTACACACAGCAGTGTCCCACAAAAACAGTCAATCGAGTGAGTGACCAATGTATATTTATTTTTGTTTTGAGGGAATTATTACCACCGGAAAAGCAATCCGCCGATCAACTAACAACCGGGTTCCTACTTATTGCTAGGTAAACAGAGGGGTGTGGAATAAGGAAACTTAATCATCACTGAGGAAGTGAGAAAGACTTCACGCCAATGGTAATTAGATAAGAAAACAAATTTCTTAATGTGCTGCTTGTCTGAATTAGTACAAGGAACAGATTAAGGAACACAAATTTTACATCTAGATATCCTGATTTAAATCACTACTTTGATTCCCAGCCATCGGTTTTCTCCCTGTAGGAATGAGTTATTTTCTCCTAGCTGGTTTCAGAGCTTTACTCTTATTTCTAATGTAACTCTTATTTCTAAAGTATGAAAGAAGTTCAGAAGGTTATAGATCCAAGGCTCACATTGGGGTGTGAATTTACTGTCTAACTAGCCTGATACAAGGGTAATACACGTGTTTTATTTTGCTACTGTCCAAGGTGCTATCTTTTCGAGGAGATGTTAAACCAAAACCCTATCTGTCTCTAAACTGGATGTTAAAACATCATGATAACATTTGAAAATTAAACAGTTTCTCCTAGTGTCCTGGCAACAATCCACCAATGATCATTCACACAATCCCTGTTCGTGGGATATTATTACATCTGCTGTTCCATCCCTCATCCCCTCCACTCCACCATGGGTGGCCACGCCTTCAGCTACTGCACCCCAAAACTCTAAAACTCTCTCCCTTAATCCCTTCACTTTAACCCTCTCTCCCCACTTTCAAATCCTGCCTGAAGAACTTCTTTTTTTGATTGTCCTTATAGTCACGTCCCCCCTCCCTCTCCGTCTAGCTCATTGTCACCCTGCCACTGTCAAGTGTTTACTGACGATATCCAGCATGAAGGGCACTATATAAATGCAAGTTGTTGTTCTATGTGCAAAATGGCTGCTGCATTTGTCTACACATATAAACATAATTGGAAATAAGGTGGTTCAACATGCTATTGAAAAATGCAAATTCTCTTTTTCACACGATGCTCCAAAGCTCAATACAAAATCTAGAGTGGTGTGTAAAGGTGTGGGTCTTTTTCATGTGGAATCTTATCACCATATTAAAAATATCCAAACCAGACTGAGAGTTTCTTGTATGCTACATAAATACACACATACACACATAAATTCCCTTGTCTGTAATCAAATGCAAACTCTGCTTGTGGAGGAACAAGCTATTTAGTTCATTGCAGAGAATATTTGCCAGGAACTAACATTAGCCACAAGTTTGGACCCCAGGGTGTGCATTTCGGTACCACTGGAGTTTAACCAGCTAAAACCACTTTGCTCACATTGAGGGCACCAACTGGCAAGCTTCCCCCTGCTTATCCTGATATTTCTATGCCTACCAGTAAGGTATTTGGCTTGCAAGCATAACAGGAGCCTAGTGATAAAAATTCATGCTGCAAATCAATGGGGAGAGCCTCCACATGTAATCAGGCACCTCTCTAGATTTGCAAGCACATAGACAGTGCACCAGATAATCCCATCAGATAGTCTTATAGCTCAGTGCGTAGAGCATTTGACTTACATGCGAGAGACTTGGGTTCGATTCCAGGCATGGGACGAAACCTTGGGCATGTTTCTTTACTCCACATGCCTGATAATAATCCCTCGAATAAAAAAACAAATAAATAGGTCATTTCAATCCACTGTTTATGGGACACTACGCAATTGGCTGCTGCATTTTGTTCACAAAATAAATGGTCAATTCACTTAACAGTATATTCTGTGAAGCACTTTGAGACGCTTAGAAAACTTGAAAAGCGTTATATCAATTGCAAGGATTATTGTTAATTTTTTATTTAACCTGAAATACTATCATCATTTTGCATAATGTTCATTCAGTTTGGATCAATACACTTGATTCAGTATTTATCATTTAGTTATAATGATATAATTACATATTCTATCAGAATAATAAAAAGGCAGCATTGTTAAAAGGTTTGTTTTTGAATAGCTGCTACATTACTATGCATGTGTTCCCAGCTACTAGTAGCCTCTTATAAGCAAGACCCCTTGCTTATAAGGGGTCAAGACATCCTTGCCCGTCATCCACAGGATCTAATTCAAGATCCTAGTCCTCATATTCAAAGCCTTCCATGTCCTCGCCCCACCCTACATCCGCAACCTCCTAACACCCTACCAACCTATCCGCCCCCTCTGCTCAACACGCTCCAGCCTGGTCCATGTCCCCTGACCCACCTGCCCCACCATTGGTGGGCGAGCCTTTCGCCACCCGGCCCCCAACCTCTGAAACTCCATCCCACAGTCCCTCCACCTCGCCCCTCCTTGGCCTCCTTCAAATCCCACCTCAAGACCCTCCTCTTCAACGCTCCCATCAGTCACTCCAAATCCCCCGCCTTTCCATCCAACCTCCTGGTCTCCAGGCACACGTCTGAAACAGTGCTGTCCAGCGCCTTTGGACATCCTCCTTACGTGAAAGGCTCCGGCCGGCTCCATGTCCCCTGACCCACCTGTCCCACCATTATGATTGTGTTATTATCACAGTAGGTTCAAATGACAATTCATCCACTTAATGCACTCAAAGTAATCTTTGAATCATATACTTTCCCTCACTAACTGTTATGCTTTAAATTTTAGAATCCTGTAGTTGAGTGGTTAGAGCAATTACCTTGCAAGTGAGAGACCTGGATTCGATTCCTGTCAGGGCGAAACTTTGGGCAAATTTTCTTGCTTCACACAAGTGACAATAATCCCTCAAGAAAAAAAATTGGTCACTTCAATCCACAACTGTTTATAGGACAGTGCTGTGTGCAATTCGCTGCCTCATTCTGCCCACAAATATACAGTCAATTCGCTTTACTATGAAGCACTTTGAGAGGTCACAAAATGTGTAAAGCACTATATCAAATGCAAGGATTATTATTATTATTACATTCAGAAGTATTCATGCTAAGTCTACTTTCCGGCAAAAAATCTACCTGTACACTTTTTTGCCTTCCAATCTTCTCCCCTTCTCTTCCGAAGATGTTACTGCATACTAGTAGTGTTGGGTTCAGTGGTGGTAACCTCCCAGTATCCTGGCTTGTGATTGTGTTTTACGTTTGAACCCAAATGGTGAGTTCAGCTGGAGAGAATCCTATTTGGATCTAGACTTGTGCTGTTTTATTAGCATTTCAGAGCAGAATTTGACAGATTCCTGCATTCAGTCTTAATTTGTTATCAGTTTTCTTTAGATTTTGGTACAAGATTAAGACTCAATTAAGAATTCCTCCCTCATAACAACACCCACTTGTTTTGAAGTCACCAATAAACTGTTACATACAACTCACTTGTGATGTGCTAAATTGACAGTAATCTCAGTTTGGAGTCAGAAGATTGTGGGTTCAGGCTCATGTATGCATATAGAACTTCTTGTCTTTATTAACAATCTATCTCTAGGGGTGTACACAATTGGCTGCCACATTTCACCCAAAAAATATAGTCCATTCACTTGACAGCATATTCTGTGAAGCAGAATATGGTGTTGAGACATCTTGAAGACCTGATAAGGTGCTAAATGAAATACAACAATTATTAGTTTTGTTAAAGTACTGGGCTTCAGATAAGACATTAAGCCTTCAGGTTCCATTTGACTGCCCAAACACTTTAAGAAATCTTCCTGGTGTGGAAGGCACTAAATCAAAGTCAGTCTGCCTATTCATCATTTATTTATCATTCATCATATATTGTTGATAAATGCATTCAACAAAGCCAATTGATAATAAAGACTCCCCTACCACATATCACTGTGAAGCACTCCTTGAGGCAGTTGGAAGTTAACTATGTTTTTCCTCCAATAACCCAATCTGAATTCTGTTGCTGTTGTTATTTATCCAAAGCTTGATACCTATTTTAAAATTTATTTTATACATTTAGTAAAACCATTAATAAAGTAATGTTCTTCTAATGTTTGGTTAGACTTCCTTGACTGACTACAATAACTATTCTTTAAAAACTGCAAACTACTGTATTTCTTATAATTTCACATTAATATACCCATCATGTGCTTGCAGCCATTTGGTATTTAAACATGCCACATATTTAAACCAGAAATAGCATCCCAGCAAAGGAAGCTTCATAAATGTTTCCAGATGTAAGGGATAACATTTTTATTGATTACCACTTAACCCCAATTTGAACCTTAAGAACAGTTATGCATTTCCCCCCCTCTGAACTGTGATTCACTCACCTCACTTTATCTGGCAGGAAGATCTGAGGGTGAGTAACTGCTTATATTTGACTGCAAAAAGATTGTACTTAAAATAATCTGAAAAAGATGTATAAACAACGTCCATTCCAAAAAATACCAGAGAGGGTCAAACCTGCCATTTATTTTCTTTTTTATCATTATTAAATTCCAAAAAGGATGTAAATTGCAGACATTTAATTTCTGCAACAAGATTCCCTGTGGCTGGAAAATCAAGACTTTCAAAAGACTATCACAATACTGTAGTTGGTAACATTCTCAGTCATTGAGTGAAATGTGAATCTTAGAATGACAATAAAATAAGGCTGAAAACTACTTCAAGGGTCCAAGTGCTGATCAAAGCACAGAATTGAATCTGATGCTAATCTGAATCCAGGATAACATGTGTCATCATTTTGCTCTGTAGAAAATCATCTTTTTAAATACAGTATATTGTTGCTTTGTTTGTGTGCGATTGAGTCCCTGCAAAATTTCCACCTGATGGTAACGTGAATAGAACCCTCAATACGTCCAGAAATCCCAACCACATTAAATATGGATTGATGAAAAAAAATCTTTGTGTGGACCAGTTTCTATGTGGACCATGGGTGATAGAGAGGATGGGGAAATGAACAATTATCAACATAAAGTACCTTGCATTTATCTGCCACATAAACCATGTGTTTAATTAGTCCAGATCTTACACAATGACATTGATCCTCCTGATATCATTCATCTGTCCACTTAGCTCAGCACCATCAGTAGGTTACCCTAGATCAGTGCGGGGATAGTGAACGATTCCTCCTTAGTGCAATTTAAAGGGGGAAGGGGTGGGAATAAATGAATAAATCTGATTGCCCTGGTCTGACAATGCACTCATCACACACATGAGTCACATTTCACTTTATAGCTATTTGTGGGACACTGCTGTGTGCAAATTGGCAGCCACATCTGCCTAACAAGTAGCTAGTTCAAAGCGCTTTACAGTATATACTACAATGGGCTTTGAATTGTCTTCCTGATGTAAAGATTATTATTATAAGAAATTATTTCCTCCAGGTTATTCTTATCGGTGTGGATACATCTGACCTGTGAGACACCATTCCCTCCTAAGAGATTTTCTCTGTATTTCCTATGTTGCTTTTCCAATTTACTGCTGCAACAAATATCTGAGGGGGTAGATATGCAGTTACTGTTGGATATTATCATTGTCATTTGCTTATTGCTAAGAATTTTTTTAAATCCATTAGACGTTTCCATAAACATTTGCCTTCTTACTGGTCAGTGGACTTCAAAGTAACTCATTGCAAAGCTTTGAGATGTTTCATTATAATAAGGTGCTGAATGAAATGCAAACTGTATTCATTATTTATGTATGGAATCATTCTATATAATTAACTTCTTTTCCAGTTTCACATGTGAAATTTAATCAAATATCTTCTGAAAAGTTAAATAAATTATACCGACTGAGTATCTCCAATCTACAAGTTTAGCTACTTCCTCAGAGAATTTCATTAGGCTTGTGAACAACGACTTATTGTTTCTAAATCCATGTTAATTGCTCCTTATAGTGTCCTTGCTATTTAGAGGAATAATGATGGTACATTGTATAATATTCTCAAATATTTTGCTTCTTCAGATATTATACTAACAGCAACATGACATCTTGGCTCATACTTTTTTGAATGTTGGGGTGACACATTGTACCCTCCAAGCCTAACTTGCAATTTTCTCTTGCAATTCCCAGTGTCTGGAATAGAATGAACACTCTCCCTCATAAGGGACAGAGAGCAGCCTTACCTAATCCTGGAGGGTATTAGATGTAGGCTGGCAAGAATATTGCTGGGTGATCCCAGAGTGTATATTAGAGTACTGCTGGAGTCTCATCAGCTAAAACCTGCATAATATCCCAATTGACAGCACCATCTTGCAAGCTCCCAATTGGATGTTTAGCTATTTCAACTTGAGTACATTAGTCATACAGATACTTAAAATGTTTATTTTTTAATTTTTTAAATGTTTCCTAAACTAAAACATGAATTTGGAGTTTGACAACACGCTTCATTAGTGTAAATTTTAGCTAAAAAAATTATCAGAAATGCAATCTGTGGCATCTTCAGTTATTGAGTCCTGAAGTTCAGTAGTTAGAGCACTCACCTTATAAGCGAGAGACCTGGGTTCAATTCCAGACATGGTGAAACCTTGCCAGATTTCCTTAATCCACACACCTAATAATAGTCCCTGAAAATAATAATAATAATTTGTTCATTTCAATCCATGATTGTTTTGTCAGACACCACTGTGTGCAATTGGATGCCGCGTGTCACCCATAAATGTACAGTCAATTCACTTTACAGTATCCAGAACTCTGTGGCCCATGTCCTCTATGGCTCCAACCTCTGTGACCCCATCTTTCCCATCTCACCCGACTCCATTGGCACCCCATCAACCAGAGGATCCAATTCAAGATCCAGGTTCTCACATTTAAAGCCCTCAACAACCTTGCCCCACCCTACATCTATGACCTCCTATCCACTCATCAACCTGCCCGCCCCTCCACTCAGCAAGCTCTGGCCTGCTCCACACCCCCTGATCCACCCACCCCACCATTGGCGGGCAAGCTTTCAGCCATTCTGCCCCAAATCTCTGGAACTCCATCCCACAGTCCCTTCGCCTTGCCCCCTCCCTAGCTTCCTTCAAGTCTCACCTCAAGACTCTCCTCTTCGATGCACCCATCGACAACTCCTAATCCCCCTTCCCTCCCAAATCCCCTGTCCTCAGCTCCGGTCTGAAGCAGTAACTGTCCAGTGCCTTGGGACGTCCTCCTGATTTGAAAGGTGCTATGCAAATGTAATTTTGTTGCTGTTGTTGAATTCAATTCTCTGGTGGATGGAGAGCCAATGGAACCAGGTGAGTGTGGGAGTGATGTTGTAGTGGAGCTTAGTGAGGGAGAAGAAATGAACTGCAGAGTTCTGGATGATTTTTGTGAATGGAAGAGCCGGGAAGGTCGACGAGGAGAGCGTTTCCATAGTCAAGCTCTTTGAGACTTCCAGAAGATACGAAAAGCGCTATATAAAATGCAACGATTATTATTATAGTTATTATTATTATTGCTTGCTAACCAAAAAATATATAATCTACATCTGAAAACTAGGAAATTACAGCAACTATTGTTAGTCCATGTTACGTTAATTAGATGAAGTACATAGGTCATTATGAAAGAGGCAATCAGACCAGCGAATTGAAACTGATCTGTGTACTCCACACAAGCCTCCACTCCTTCTTATCCCATCTCTTCTACCCCTTTATTCTCCATTAAATTGCATTTTACACCTTTCTTTTGCACCTACATGGTATCCTAACCAGCAATTCTCTCAGTAATCCCTCCATGTGTCTTTGCTCCTCACATATGTTACCTCCTCAAAATCTACTGACCTAGCCACTCCCTGTTTCAGTGGGCAGCGGTCTGCTTCATGACACTGGACCTGCCCACCCCACCATTGGTGGCCAAGCCTTCAGCCTTGTTTCTTCCACTCTCTGGACGTCTATCCTGGAGTCTGTCTTAGGTGCTCACTCTCTTACCTCATTCAAGGTCCACCTCAATACTTATCTCTTTGATGCTTTTTGAGACATCTCAAAATTATGAGAAGGCACTACGTGTATTACAAATGCAAGTATTATTAGTATATGATGATTAATAATGGCATTATCATGTTTTATAAGGTTGAAAAATGTGGTATATGAAATGATAATCCTTACTGGTGACAATTATCACATCATATTATCACATGACTCATTTTACATCCTTGACAAACTCTTTTACTGAAGCAGAACATTTTAAGGGGGAATAAATCAAGGTATTATCAAAATCACCGAGAGATAATTTCCATTGATTGGTAAGTTAGTAATAAAAGGCTATCAATTCACAAGATTTTCAATTAACAAAATATGCAGTCAATTCACTACAGTATATTCCATGAAGTGCCTTGAGATGTCTCAACAATATGATAAGGCCCTATATCAAATGCTAGGATTATTATGATAAGATCACAAGATCTGGTTTGGATGAAGAAGGCCTTTCAGTCCATCTGATCTCATCCCTCCAGAACATCCACCCTAAAATACACCACCCCTCCCCACCACCTCATCCCCCCACCACCCTGAGTCAGTGTATCAAACTGCTTTTTAAATGAGGGTTATCAGCATCAAGAAAGAATTGAATCGGAAGAAATGTTTTTATACAAATGATTGTTGGAATGTAGAATGGCCTCCTCCTGTGCGGTAAATTTTCAACAATTCTATTTTTTGAATGAACTCCATCCAGCTATTAACAGTGTCATCCGGCACTTAATGAATAGCACTCGATGACAAGCAGACAAGCGATTCTCAAAGTACAGGAAATTCTCAAGCAATTAAAATGACTGCGTCTTTGGAATAATATTAAGAGTAGATGATTAAAGCCGGCTGGTTGTGTTATTGCATTTGACTGAAGATGTATAGCTGCTCTTCAGAGACCTTGAGACATCAATGTTCCATCAAAGATCTGTTACAAGAGAATTATAAAAGCATTCAGATCACACGATAGATTTCAAGGTTTATTCTCTCTCTTACACATTTGACAAATTCCATAACCATTATGGTTTCTTCTTAGCCCTTCCCTGCTCTTTTATTTCCCTACAGGGACTACTCATTGAGAAGCAGCTATATTTTTTTTGACAGGAGAGCAAGACAGTGTGAAATCGATTGGTGGGGAGTACAAGCATAAATAGTGAGATGAGTAGGAGGTTGCTTCCGACCAAAGAATCGATAAGGAGTCACAACAAAGAAGAAGAAGCTGGAAGCAATAATGCTAAATTTGCAAAAATCATTAGTCAGGCCACAACTGGAATACTGCATCCCGTTTTGGTCACTTCACTTCAGGAACAATTTCAAGGCCTCAGATAGGATGCAGAGGAGATTTAAGAGAATGATTATGGAAATGAAGGGCTACAGTTAAGAGTAGTGAATGGAAAAGATAGGCCTATTTTCATTGGAGCAGAAACGATTGAGGGGGGACCCGATAGAAAATTAGGAAGGGTTTTATCAAGTAAAATAAGCAGAGGGTGAGGCAGTGGGACTGAAGTGATCTCCTTGTTCTGTGTGAGCCAGGGCAGACTCGAGCAGTTTCAGTGTGAAAACAAGTTTAAAGACCAGTGATTGGAGTTTAATTTGTGGCTTGTGCAAATGTGGTGCACTGCATGTGTACAAAGGGAATTATAAGTTTTGTTAATTATGCAATTAACAAAGGATTACAGAAACATTGTTTGTTCAATACATAATTAAAGACACTTGTTATTCTCTCTTTACACATGGGGGTAGAAATTCCATTGAGCATTATGTGCAGTGTTAAGAATGGGAAATCCCATTAGGTTGACATTACCCAAAGGCAATGCGTATAACGCTCAACTGAATTTTTACCCCATATTTAGCATAAGGAAAATAACATTATTCTGCAAATAACTTGCGGTGTAGTTCATAAATGTATTAAGTCACCCTCAGCGTTATCATACTACTCCCAAGTATTAGAATACATGGGTGCTTAGTACTCCTACAAGTGTCTTGGAACATTCTCACAACGTGAAAGGCACTATACAAATGTAACTTTGTTGTTGCTTTTGTAGATGATTTCTCATACAATACAATACAACAACAACAACAACAACAACAACAACAACAACAATTTACATTTATATAGCGCCTTTCACGTCGGGAGGACGTCCCAAGGCGCTAAACAAGAGGCGTGTGACCCAAGCTGAGAGGGGAGTGGTTGGGAAGGGGTGAAACACGAAGGGGAGGTAAAAGAGTTCGGGGTGGAACAAAAGGCACGATCGAAGAGGAAAGTCTTCAAATCGGCCTTGAAAGAGGAAAGGGAAGAGGTGAAACGGAGGGATTGAGGGATGGCATTCCATAGGGTGGGAGCGGAGAAACTGAAGGCCCGGCCTCCGATGGTGGGACGGTTCGGGTGGGGGGCTTGGAGTAGGCCAAGTCCTGTTGAACGGAGGGCCCGGGTGGGCGTGTAGGGGGAGAGTAGATCGGCTAGGTAGGATGGGGCAAGGCCGTGTAAGGCCTTGTAGGTGAGGACGAGGATCTTAAATTCGATCCTCTGGAGGATGGGGAGCCAGTGGAGACGGGCGAGGGTGGGGGTTATGTGGTCACGGAGGCGGGTGCGGGATAGTACACGGGCTGCAGAGTTTTGGATGGCCTGCAGCCTATGAATGGAGGAGCTGGGGAGGCCGACTAGGGGAGAGTTTCCGTAGTCCAGCCGTGAGGTGATGTACGCGTGCACGAGTGTTTCGGCAGCGCGGGGAGTAAGATAGTTGCGGAGCCTGGCAATGTTGCGCAGATGGAAATAGGCGGTGCCGGTCAAGGCGCGGATGTGGGGGAGGAAGGAAAGTTTTTGATCGAACATGATGCCGAGGTTCCTGATTGGCTTTGTGAGGTGGAGAGTGCAACCTTGGATGTTGAGTCTGGCAGCGCCCGATGTGCAAATACAAAATTACATTTAATCTTTTACATCGTGAGGACATCCCAAGGTGTTGAACAGCCAGGGATTAGGACTCGAGCTGGGGGCGGGGTAGAATCAGGGAAGGGTGGAGGGTGGGGAGGATGTTGAAGGAGGAAGGTGGAAGGCATGTTTGAAGAGGAGGGTCTTGAGGCATGCCTTGAAGGAGGTAAGTGAGGGAGCGAGGTGAAAGGAATGGAAATCCAGAGGGTGGGAGCAGAGAGGCTGATGGCTTGACCATTGATGGTACATTATAAATAAGTCCCAAACCATTGAGATTTATTGAGTAGTTTATTATACTTGAAGATCACAAGAATTTCCAGAAAGCAGCAGAAATTAAAGCTCAATAATCTGTCACAAGTGATAGCACAATTATAATCCTCCACAATCATGCAGTCCTGTAACTCAGTGGTTAGAGCATTCGCCTCGCAAGCGAGGGGATATATTCCCGTCAGAGCAAAACGTTGGGCAAGTTTTCTTACTCCACAAGCTTCTGTTTACCCAGCAGTAAATAGAACCAGGTTGTCAGTCGATTGGCGGATTGATTTTACAGAGATAATATTCCCTCAACAGAAAAATAATAATAATAATAATAATTTTGTCACTCAATTTTTTCATGACTATTTGTGGGACACTGCTGTGTGCAATAGGCTGCGGCATATATACAGTCATTTCATTTTACAGTGTAATCTATGAAACACTTTGAGATATCTAGAAGACGTGATCAAGGGCTATATCAAATAATAATAATAATAATAATCCTTGCATTGGACAAAGCGCTTTTCACGTCTTCTAGACGCTCAAAGCACTTCATAGAGTATGCTGTAAAGTGAATTGACTGCATATTTTTGGTTGAAACATGGCAGCCAATTGTGCACAGCAGTGTCCCATAAATATTCGTGGATTGAAATTACCAATTTTATTATTGTGTTTTTTTTGGGAGGGATTATTATTAGGCATGTGGAGTAAGGAAACTTGCCCAAGGTTTTGCCCTAACTTGCCTGGATTCAAACACAGGTCTCACGCTTGTAAGACGAGTGCTCTAACTACTAAGCTACAGGACTCCACAAATGCAAGGATTATTATGATTATAATATATCTTTCACTCTGATGGTCACCAACCATGAATGTCTTGAACATTGACTCTGTCACCGTCAGCACATAGAACTGCATGGCACCAACAAGAGGTTTCACAGCAGACACTCAAAATAAAAGCCCACATACTTACTCCAGTGTAATCCAGGTCCCGCCATGGAATTTCCTGCTATCAGAGCAGCTGGATGGGATGGAGGGGGGGATAACATCTGGGCTGATGTGTGATTTTTACTGAAGAATATGTCCAACTACAAAAGAAGAATCCTTGCATTTCATGTCAATTATCATGTCTCAAAGCGCTTCACAGAATTTACTGTAGACTATAGTGATTGTGTGTTTTGGTCTCGAATGCATTAGGCAATAAACACATAGCAATGTCTCACAACCAACTGTGAAGTGAATTTTATGTGGAGGATTTGTTGGCCAGTTCAGTGGGAGGAACTTCATTATCATTTCAAATAGTGCCATGGGAACTTTAAGGTCCATCTGAACAGACAGGACCGTGTCTCATTTGAAAGACAAGATAATGTAGTGCTCCCCCAACACTGTATTGGAGTATCAGGCTAGATTTTATGAGTTCACGTGGAGCTCAAGTCCTGGCATGGAGTTTGACCGCACAACCTTCTGACGCAGAGGTGAAAGTGTACCAACTCAGCCAGACTGACACCTAGTAACAAAAAGGATTGCATGCATGGAAGGAGTGGGATAATATAGGGTTCGGGTGAGGGAGTAAATAAATCCCTTTGAAGAGCTCTACAATCTCCTTGATGTAGCTTGTTAATCTCCCTGAACTTCCTACATGAAGTAAGCTGTACAAATGTGGTTTCCCTGCCATTTCCTGCAAATCATTGAATTACTTAATTAGCCTGCTATTCGCCACAGAGACTTGGCTTCCGATCAACTCGATTTAACCAGAAGTCAAGAAAGGGGCAGGAAACCTTGATGACCCTGGAGCTGAAAATGAAGCATCTCAGATCTGAGACTAACATGATGATTTAGTTTCCCTGAGGTTTAGTCTTGAAATTCATGTGTACAATAAAATTTATAATACAATAATAAAAATAATCCTTGTGTCTGATCTAACATCTTTCACATTGTCAAGAAGTCTCAAGTGTCTTACAGAATATATTGTAAAGTAGGTTGAGTGTGTATTTTGTGAGTGAAATGCGGCAGCCACAATTTTCACTTATATTGAGGTTCACATTCAGACAAAGTCTGAACGTGTTTTACAATTCCAGCTGGTCAACAGAGCTGAGGGTCAAAGCTGAGAGGTGTAATGAGGGCAGAGGACTGACAGTAGAGTAAAAAAGTATATTTTGAGACATATACTTTCATTTAATAGAACAAACACCCATGTTACCTATCAAATCCCACCTCATGCTCAGTGGAACCCGGTTGTTAGTTGATTGGAGGATTGCTTTTCCAAGGAAAATAATGCCATCAAAAAATAAATAACAATATAACACCGTCCAGCATGGAGTGTGCTATATAAATGCAAGTTGTTGTTTTTGGAGTGATGGAAAGACTGGAATTGGACTGAAGTCTTGTAGGGTATTGGTTAGAGCAGCCACCACACAAGCAAGAGGACCTAGGTTGAATTTAGTGGCAGGGCAAAACCTCAGACAAGTTTCCTTACTTCACACTCTTCTCTTTACATAGTAGCAAATATGAACCCAGTTGTTAGTTGATGGGCAGATTGCTTCTCCAGGGATAATAATCCCTTGAAGAGAATAAATATTAATTTTTAAAAAGCAGTCACTCAAACCACAACAGTTTGTGGGACACTGCTTTGTGCAACTGGCTGCTGCATTTCAAAATATACATAGAATCAAAGAAAGAGGCCATTTGGCCCATCGTGTCTGTGCTGGCTCTTTGGAAGAGCAATCCAATCAGTCCTGACACCTTCACAGACCTGTGTAGGTGAACCCCCAGGTCTGTCTGCTCCTGAATCCTTTTCAAACTGTGTCATTTAGTGTTTATTGCTTTGAGATGTTGATGTGAAAAGGCACTACATCAAATGCAAGTTTTTATTATTATCGTAATTACACTGGTGCTCCACATCACTAATAGTCCTAGGTGTGTGCAGCTCACCATACTCACAATAAACCTGCTTGGAACCAGTTCCCAAACACCACTTTGCTTTTTAATAACCCAACCTTTTGTTCAATTTTGAATCTAAACAATGTCAAACTTTAATCTGTTTAACCATTAACATGAAATAGTGATTGGACAAGATGACTAATTTTTTAAATTATATTGCATCTTTCATAATGTTTCACAACTTTCAGAATGTTCTATGCAGGACATTGCATCTGCTTTAGTACACTATGATGCACAATATTAAGTGTTTAATTACACTCATCGCCTTAAAGTGTTCGGAGCCCAAAACTCATTACTGGTACACTGAAGTTCAGTGCTACGAACCTCAACGACGCTGTTTGCTATTTGTGCTGAGTATGCACTGAGCTGGTAGCTCGGTTTGAAACCCCCTTCTTTGCTGTCTTATTCAAGACTATTTGCACATACTGATATTGTTATATCAGTGATCGCTATTAAAGCAAAGTATACATATCAAAGAAACATTGATAGTTCTTGCAGGGGAAGGAAGGACAGCCTTCAAGTAATTACCATTACGTACCATGACTTTTGTAGGCAATCATAGCAGCAATGGCTCACAGACAGTCATTCAATGAATGACCTAATTTAATCTGGAGTATCATTCACCAAGATACTAGGAGAAACTACTTTCTCTTTTCAAATAGTTATAAGATCTTTAATGTCTACCTGGAATCAGTACATTTTGACACCCACCTAGAACAAAGGGAATGAACGAATAAGCGAATGAGTTTGAGGGAGATGGATGGAGTTTCCAGAGAGCAGGGTCAGAATGGCTGAAAACTGGCTCCCTAATGATGGATAGGGAAGGGGAAATGAACAATCAATAAGTCAATGATTACATTTATATAGCACCTTTCACGTCGGGAGGACGTCCCAAGGCACTGAATAGTCAGGTAGGGACCAGAGCAGGGGTGGGGAGGGGTCGGGGTAAGGGGAAGGAGAATAAGAAAATTTACTATATTTGGGGCGAAACGCGGCAGCCAAATTGCGCACAACAGTGTCCCACAAACAGTCATGGAAGTGGGGTTAGGGGAGAAAGGGGGGAAAGAGGGTAAGGGCAGGAATTGGGGTAGGGGGAAGGAGAGCAGGAAAACCGACTGTATATTTGTGGGCGAAACGTGGCAGCTAAATTGTATGCAACAGTGTCCCACAAACGGTCGCTGAAGTGAGCCAGGGACGAAGGGGGAAAAGTGGGTAAGGAGGAGAGGGAGGGAAAGGTGGGGTGGAATAAAGTCAGGGAGGAAAAGGAGGGAGAAAGTAGGGTAAGGGGGGAGAGGGAGGGAAAGGTGGGTGGGGGCATTAAAATCAGGGAGAAATGGGGAGAAAGGGGGAAGAGGGAGGGAAGGGGGAAAAGGGGGTGTTGATGAAAAGGCTGGTGTTGATGAATTTAAGTAAGGCGATGAATGGGAGTGGATAATAATAATAATCCTTGCATTTGATATAACGCTTTTCATGTCTTCTAGATGTCTCAAGGCGCTTCACAGAATATACTGTAAAGTGAATTGACTGTATATTTGTGTGCTAAACGCAGCAGCCAACTGTGCACAGCAGTGTCCCACAAACAGTCGTGGATTCCAAATGACCAATTTTATTATCGTGTTTTTTTTTGGGAGAGATTATTATTAGGCATGTGGTATAATATGATAAATATAATTCATATAATACAATAATAATTTGTACAATAATTCATATAATATAATAATAATTCATATATTAATAATTTATATAATAGAATCATAGTAATTCATATAATAATGATATTAGAATAAGGTAATGAATCATTGAAATGATTCAATGGGGTAGGGGCTTTGGTTCAATGCTTGATCGGAAAGATGCTACCTCCAACAAGGTAATGCTGTATTCCACCAGCACAGCTCTGAAATGACAAGGAAAGCAGACAGAGTTTCTGACAAACATTGATAAATGATTTCAAGAGAATATTCTTATGCTGTCTCCTCCCATTCACTGAATACTCGGGAGTTGAAATATGCAAACCTGCTGTTTGCATCCTAATAATCAATATTAATAAGAGGTCCAAACCTAAAACACTCATTCACTACCTTATTTCAAATCATCTCTGCTCAGCGAACACCAGCCTTGTTCATGTGCCCCTCCCTGTCCACCCCATCATTGGTAGGCGGGCTTTCAGCCATTCCATCCTTGCACTCTGAAAACTTCAACCAACTCCTTCTGACTTATTCGCTCATTCTCCTGGTTCAAGATGGGTCTCAAAAGGTACTTTTTAGGCCACACTTTTGATAATCTTTCTCCGCACCACCCCTCTCAACAGCCACCGCAACCTCAAGTGCCCACCCATTATCATAAAGTTCTTTGAGAGGTCCTCCCAATATGAAAGGGTTTAGATAACTACAACAACAACAAAAGTACATTTGTATAGCACTTTTCAAATCAGGAGGATGCCCAAGGCGCTCGATAACATAAATGGTAATGTATTGTGCATTTGATAGTATTAACCTAGTGCCACAATGCCGTAGAGCAGAACTGAGTTCTTGAGCCTTCACCTGATGTGAAACCACAAAGTGTGCAGCTTGGTTCCAGGAAATAGTTTTAATTGCAAGAAGGCAAGTGCACTGAGCTATCAATTACAGGAAAAAGCTAAGTAGGAGCAGCAGGGTAGCTTGAAGAAAAATGGATCTGACACTAAGTAGGCTAATAGCAGTGGTGAAGAGGAAAGAGGTTAAAAACTACCAATATACAGTACTCACTAGTTACCTGAGTACCATTAACAGGGACAGCTGCTGGTAAGGAATAAACAATTTGGAATCAGATTTAGTTTGCGTACACAGTTATTATTTTGTAATTCCACAGAACATTTCCATGGTTCTTTTCATCTATGTTAATGGTTAATACTCCTGCCCACTGTACAGAGACAGCTATACAATGGGTTAAAATTTAAAGATTTTTAAATTTCTCCCGAGCAAGTATTAACAAAGCAGAATGAATAACCAAAGTGAATTAGGAGGTTGTAGCCCAGTGGATGAGTTCATATGGTATCATTAGCGATGGAATCCTGTAGCTCAGTGGCTAGAGCACTCGTCTTACAAGCGGGAGACCTGTGTTTGAATCGAGGCAGGTCAGGGCGAACCTTTGGGCAAGATTCCTTACTCCACAAGCCTAATAATAATCCCTCAAAAAACAAATTGGTCATTTCAATCCATGACTGTTTGTGGGACACTGCTGTGCCATATTGGCTGCCACGTCTCGCCCACAAATATACAGTCAATTCACCTTACAGTATATTCCATGAAGCGCTTTGAGATGTCTAGAAGACATAAGATCAAATATATCAAATGCAAGGATTATTATTAGGACAACATTTGGGCAAACAGTTTGCAACGATTATCTGTACTTTGGGTCCAAATTTGAAAAAACTCATTCCTAGATATCTACTGTTTCTATAAGGTGATCTTTTATATAGAATATAAACAAACATGGGGTTGGGTGGGAGCGGCAAAATGCAGCATGCGATGTGGCTGGTGATAACTATCACATCAGAGCAACTATTGTAGTCAATAGTTCTCAGTTAACACATGGAGGTGGGGGGAATGGGGAGTGTTAGGTTGAACCTCCTCCTCCATCAAAGACTACTATTCATTGTATTTATTAATCAATGTGAGAACTATTACACATGTAATATCATATATTGCATCATTCCCCCCCACCCATCCCACCCCACTCAATTTTATGCTTTTATGTCACTTCAACAACACTCAAAATCATGAAGTGAATGGCCACCTTTATTTGGGGTATTGTTTGCCAGGACATCAGGATAAAGTTCCTTCTCTTTTCAATTGGTGCTGTGGGATACTGCCACCTTAACAGGCATTGGCAGATAGGAACTTGGTTTAACACCTCATCTGACGGAAACCTTTCCATCAACAAATGCAGCACCTCCCCCCAGCCCAGCATTGGAATGTCGATTGTGCACAGCAGTGTCCCACAAACAGTCATGGATTGAAATTACCAATTTATTATTGTTTTTATCAAGACTTTAAATAACGAGTTAAAAATAAGATGCAGCAGGAAACGTGGACAAAATACTCAAGCAGAATTCATCCCCCTTTGACTTAAAACGTGGCGTGTCTGGAACAGCTAAATAAATATGAATTTTACCCAATGCAAAAACAACAACAAACAACAAAATTACATTTATAGAGCATCTTTCATGTCAGGAGGACTTCCCAAGGCGCTGAACATTTAGGTCGGGATCCGTGTGGGTGGGTGGGGGGGGGGGGGGGGGTGGGGTTGGGGTAGGGGGAGGAGAATGGAAAAGGAGAGAGAGTTAGTAGGGGAGCAGAAGGCATGGTTGAAGACAAAGGTCTTGAGACTGACCTTAAAGGAGGAAAGGGAGGAAGTGAGGCGAAGGGATTGTGGCATGCAGTTCCAGAGGGTAGGGGCAGAGGCTGAAAGCCCGGCCACCGATGGTAGGGAGGTTCGGGCAGGCGGCATGGAGCAGGCTAGAACCCGCTGAACGGAGACGCAGGCTGATAGGGAGACAGTAGGTCAGAGATGCTGCATAAAACAAAAATAAAAAATAATTATACAATCTGAAATTTTAAGACAAAATAGTTGCCGGCAATAAGCTTTATTCCTTAAACATAAACAGTACGTGTCTACATCGATCATTTTAATGATGTTATGTATTTAATTTATTGACAAAGCTTGTAAATCTTTGTCTAAGATAAATAGAAATACTGTGAGTGAGAACCTAACTAACAAGACAGAAGTGTCTTCTGCAACTTAATTTGAATTGTACAGAATAAAACCTATACTAATTCTTCATGCTCCACTAATAAAATAATTTATAATAATTGTTGTGAAATTATCCCACTGCCATTGTTTTGAACATATTACAATAAAACCTTGCTTCTGGCCATCAGTAACTCATCCTGTATTGTTCCAATTCCAATGAAACATACATCTTTAATTAACTAATCCAGTATGAAATGTCTTGGAATAGTGGTAGTAATACCTATTTATAATAGCATTATATTGGCTGCCTGCCTACAATAGCTTTGGCTCCATGATAAGAAATTCAATAAAAGCTAAGCATACACCAGACTAAATTCAGGTCAGAACCGAACATCCGCTGTTTAACTGAAAAAAACTCCCTTCAAATATATTGCAGATGGGAATAAGGCAAGACATATATCCACTGAAAAGTTAGAATGCCCTTTCTGGTGCTTTAAGGGCTGTCCTGAATGTGGAAGAAAGTCTGTTAGCCTGTTAGCTTCTATGGTCTTTAGCAAGCTGGTTCTGGTTATTTCTTTGTCATTAACCAGAGTTTCCTTCAAGCTAAACTGGCAACAGAATGGCAGAATCGAGCCAGCCCTCTGTGGCGGACTTGATAGCCCTGTTTCTGAGCCTGGTGGGTCTTATCGTATTCTAGGGCCCTGCTGACAACATCACAGCCAGCCTGGCTCACGGGCAGGACCTGGAAGGACAGACCAGTCACTGAGATAGAGAGTCATCTCACTCAACTCCAGTTAACCCTGCAAGCCAAAGCCCTAATGGGTACAGTGTTCCTAGCTGCGCAAACAGTGGGAAAGCTAGCCAAACAGCAATATCAGTGCAAGCTATGCAGATTTAGCTGATTAGACTTGAGCTGTACTCTAATACACATTCTGTGGTCCTCAAGCCTTGGCTCTTGCCAACCTGTATACCTAATACTTTCCAGAATTAGGTCAGTGGGAAAAAAGTGCAGAGTCAATTCCAACAATGTATCTCTGGGAATTCCATGTGCAGGTGGAATGCATGGAAATCTCAGCTTGGTTTGGATACTCTCAGTTGATACTCACCTGCTTCATGTCTTCTGCCCTGCCCGCTCTACCATTGGCAGTCTGAATTTCAGCCTTTCTGCCCCACACTCTGGAACTCCATCCCGGTATCCCTTCATCTCCCAACTTCCCTTGGTTATTTACCCCCCACACAGACCCGTACTCTTCACCCCACCATGCCCAAATCAACTGTCCAGTGCCTTGGGGCCTTGCCCCTCCCTAACTTGGTGATCTGCTGATTCCATATCAACCTGTTTGCTCCCTCCACTCAGCAGACTGTGGCCTGCTCCACATCTCCCACCCAGCCCAACCCACGATCATCAGACAGGCCTTCGGTCTTTCTGCCCCCACCCTATGGAACTCCATCTCATATTCCCTTTGTCTCGCTCCCTCCCTTGCCACCTTCAAAGCCTCTCAAAACATTACTCTTCGATTGAACATTCAGTCACCCTCCTACTCTCCACCTTCCCTGATACTAACCCCTAGCTGTGGCCCAAATCAATGACTGTCTAACAACTTGGGATATCGTCCTGACATGAAAGGCGATATGCAAATGTCATTTTGTATCTTTTTTATATGCACAAAAGGCAATTTGTAGTTGTGATTGTGTTGTAGGCAAATGTGGCAGGCTATTCATCAGTAGCAATGCCCCACAAACATCCATGAAGTGAATGATCAATTTTATTTGATAGATTGTTGGCCAGGACACTGGGAGAAATGCCCTTGTCATTTTGAATAGCAGCATGGGATCTTCAATGTCCACCTGAAAGGCAGAGCAGACCTTGGGACTCTAACCTGCATGACGGATGCTATATAAATGCAGGGTTGTTGTGGTTGTTGTTGGTGGTGGTTTAACATCTCATCCAAAACCTCGGTTTAACATCTCAACCGAAGGACAGCACCTCTTACAACGGTGCTTACAACACCCCCAGCACGTCATTGGAGTTTCAACCTAGATTATGTGGATTTCAGACCCAGCATGGCATTGATCATCACAGACCTGAAATTCCATTTTTTTTTAGCCAATAAGATTATTTTGCCTTAAATGCTCTCCTCAGTTCCACCATCTGCAAGCTCCAGCTCACCACAAATTGGGCTGCTCACATCCTTACCTACATTAATCTTCCCATTCCCATCACCTCTGTCTTTTCCAGGCTCCATTGATTCCCTGGCTCCCAGCGAATTCACTTCAATATTCTCACTCTCACCTACAATTCGCTGCGTGCCCTTGAACTTGTTTTGATCTTCATCAGCTCCGCTCTCCCATCTCTCCTCTTTCTCAATCTCTACTCTGCAAATGTGGGCCAAGTACACATTCTTCACCTCCTCCACCCCACCCACATCAGTCAAGAATTCAATCTCTATGGCCCTATCCTCTGATCAGAGAGGCGACCTCAGGCACATAATTTTAAAAATCCTTGCATTTGATATAGCGCCTGATCACGTCGTTCAGACGTCTCACAGTTTCACAGAATATACTGTAAAGTGGATTGACTATGTATTTTTGTTGGTGAAAAGCAGAAGCCAATTGCGCATAACAGTGTTTATCATTGTTTGGGAGGGTTTACTATCTCTGGAATGTGATCCGCCAATCGACAAACAACTGATTCCTACTTTTGCTAAATGATCAGAGGTTGTGACCATTTCGCTCTGCCTGGGAATCAAACCCCGGTTCTCTCATTTGTGAGACAAGTACTCTAACCAATACCCTTTGGGACTTCATGAGATATTACCTTGTAAGGAAGATATAATATAAAAACAAAGCAACTTCTTATTAAAATTCAAGGTTGCACAGAATTGTGGAAAACTCTTAAATTGTATTAATTTAGAAATGCTTTTATTTACACCTAAAGCAGCTTATAAGAAATATGAGAGCAACAGATATGCTTCTCCTAAAACCCACCTCGCATCTACATTCACAGGCTCACTTGAAGACAGTGAAAGCCATCTCATTTAAATGCAGCTTTTCAGCCAGGATTTAGAGCAACTGAGCACATGGATGTATCTTGGGCAAAATTGGGCCCAGGTTTGCACTAAAGCTGTCAACGTTAAATTGCATGCATCAGCTCACTGGCTCTTTGTCCCTGGCTAACATGAACATATGCAGAATTGAATAGATTCATTACTGTTATAATTTCTGACTGCAGGGAGTAATTAATAGTTAAACAAATATTCAAATGTAAATTGTTTTAAAGTACTAAAAAGCACATTCAGGAAGCAGTTCCCTTCTGGACAATATTTTGTACTGAGGCTTTCACTGTATACTGTTGCTGTTGACCCTGTTCGTTAGTTTACTTTTCACAGACAACTGTGTCTTGTCGGATGCTACTAGTGTAGTGCAGCCTTCCTACCCCATTATAATACCCCATTCATTGATAGTGTGATTTTGGTTATAATCCCGGATATAATCACTGGGTTACATTCACTGTGCATGCATGCACACAATAATAAAAATTGGTCATTTCAATCCACGACTGTTTGTGGGACATTGCTGTGTGCAGTTGGCTGATGTATTTCGCCCACAAATATACAGTCAATTCACTTTACAGTATATTCTGTGAAGTGCTTTGAAATGTCGATAAATTGTGAAAAGCACTACATCAAAATGCAAGGATTATTATTATTATGTTGCTAGCCCACCCACTTAGCATTGCCCTGGCAGGCTCAATAGGTATTCTGGAGTCCCTCTGCGGAGAAAATCTAACCATCTATTGACAACCCCCCCAAAACCCCCTCAACCGATGAGTCATTCCAATGCTCTTCCATGTTAATGGGAGAAAAAGAGTGAAGAACAGAGACAGTTAATGGTACAAAATAGACTAAGATTGGAGGAGGCAAGGGCGTATAATATACTCCCGGTGGAGGAGTGAAGGGCAAGCTTACAATACAGATGTACATTTATATGTTGCGCTTTCCATCAGCAAGATGGCCCAAGGCACTTAACAATCCTGGCTTGAACCACCAGCAACAATAATTACTTGCATTTATGTAGCGCCCTTCATGCTGGACAGCATCTTGGAAGGCATAGTAGTGGTGGAGCCCGATGCCGAACTAGTGGGAGGGGTAATATGACCATAGCCACGGTTGAAGAGGCAGGTCTTCAAGCATGACCTGAAAATGAGGAGAGAGGGCACAAGGCGAATGGGATTGAGTGGGAGAGTGTGCTATGCAGCTTCGGGTGTAGTGGCTGAAAGCACAGCAAAGGGTAGATGAGGGTGATAGGGAGAGGGTAAATGACCAAAAGCACTATCAATAGCTCGGTCATGAGATGGAGCTTGAAATGCAGCAAGGCAGGGCAGAGAGACTGAAAGCCTGACCATCGATAGTGGGTTGGTGGGTAGGAAATACGCAGCAGGCCGAGCATACAAGGAAATATAGTTTGGGTGACGGAGACAAGGACATAATATTTTTAGATGTCAATGGTTAAAGTTACCTTTGACGTCAGTCAATGTTTATTCGATAAAGCAGATATACATATTTGCAGTCTTACCTATTCTTTGCTCTCCCTCGGCCCCTTTCTTTGGCTTTATTGGTAATCTCCACTCGTAACTATCGATGACCCACACTGTTTATCTCGGACACACAAGTACCGGCCTTGAAAAATAAGCAGGTGATTCTTGTTTACATGTCTTACAAATGAGGTCATTCTCACAAATTACATTGTGCCCGAGGCCTTACTAAACATATCATGCAGTCTCTAATTTTAAGGCACATCTTAACAGAAAGTTTGCTGGATGCTGTAGCCGATAGTCTCAAATGAGATTTGCATTTACACCCCCTACAGCAATCTCCTGGTTTCCTTATAATCACAAATGAAAGCAAAATACAGTGGAGCATTGCAAACAACAACAGAGAGTCCCTTGAGACAACAGAAAAAGTCACATATCAAGCCACGAGCAGAAAAAATTGATTTGATAAACCACTTATTTTTAAAGAACCTTAAGATTTTTCTCTCCGTCCTCGACTGCTATTCTCTTGATATTAAAAGTGACTATTGATTAAAGCAGCATATAGATGGTGCTCTCAGAGAAGCAGTTTAAATCATTGCTGCTTAGAAGCAGGGAGGAATTTTATAAATATTAATTGCAAATTTAAACATGGTCTGTTACCATTTGTCAGCAATCGTTATGCAAATACATTTTAAAATGTTTTACTTTATCAGCAAAAACACAAATGCCTCGCAGCTTACATCTTGAGTGAAGAATACTATCCTTTTCACTGCCTATACAGACTGTCACAGTATCTTTGTTTAACATCCTGTCACCTTTTTACAGTGGTCTGCATTAATCATAATTAACTTAATCAAAGATGACCATCTTTGATTAACTTAATCAAAGATGACCATTCAACCACCAGCTGCTGGATAGGGTTGACCAATTTGTTCACAAGAAGACCCCAGCATTCTCTATACCTGCTTTGTATTTGGATTACACATGTGGGGAGAAACTCAACTTTATGTTTGTTGCATTTTACAATGAACAACATTTGGCAAGTTGTTTTCACGGCTAAAGACCTTTCTTTTCGACCGCGTTTTTGTCACCTCTTCCCCGCTCCTCCTGGCTTGTGCCCGGGATCCATTATTGTGAAGCGCTCTGAGACGCCGTCCGGCATGGAGGGCGCTATATAAATCCAAGTTGTTGTTGTTGTTGAATTCAGTCTTGACATGAAGATATCTCAAATCACTTTACAGGATACATGGTAAATTGTAGTGACTATCTATTATTGTAGGTGAATATGGCTGTCAATTTGTATGTACATAGAGTGCCCCACAGGGAGCCATGATGTGAATGATCAACTTTATTTTGGGGGACTGTTGGCCAGGACACGGGGAGAAACTTCCTTCTCTTTTCATATCGTGTCATGGAATCTTTAGCATCCTCCTCAACAGGCAAGATGGGGATTAACGTCTCATATGAAGCACGGCACCTTCAGCAATGCAGCACATACCTAGCACTGCGCTGTTTTCAGACTGCAAAGAAGGGAATCATAGATATTCCATGATGGTTTTATCGTGATACTTCTTTCTTCTTCTGTCTTCTTCTGTCTCCTTTTGTTACTATTGGCCTATTTTCCCAGCACTACACAGTTCCCAAATATCTCCTGGATGTGCCTGTTTAAAATAAGAGTTTCAAAATTATGAAGCTCTCCAAGATGCTACCCTGTGTGAGGGACACTGTATAAATGCAAGTTGTTGTTGTTTGGGAGAGTGTATATGCAGACCCTTACTCCAGGAGATGAATGTGTAGAGTGTAGACTTTGAATGGCTTGGAGAAGATGATAATAATAATCCTTGCATGTGATATAGTGTCATTTTTTAAAATGTTTTTATTTAGAACTCAAATGAAATAAGACAAACAGCATTAGGTAAACTTGTTCTGCATCCCATTATAACACAATAAAAATTGTTCACTGAGCCAGGAAGGACATCACTTCAGGGACCCACAAAGGCCGTCATGGAAAGGGAGGAAGAGTGAGGCTACAAAAACACTGTAATATACCCTCTTTCTTCACATCTCCAAATCACAGTAGGAACTTTTCTCCAATGGAAATTACAGACTGAAGATTAGAATTTGGTGCTTGTCCTTAGCAGATCTCCAAGGGAAAAGCATAGCTTTTTCAAGACGAGAAAGCCCAGTAGGCATTACTACTGTATACAAAAACACTCTCACTTGCACTGCTTACAAACAGGATTGCTAGCTTCTATTTTGTGCAAAGTATTTAGGTATGTATATCAGTTAAGTACTGTAAATTATGCAGATTGCCTGCCTTGCTTTGATTACCTTGGGTCATAAAGCTTTATTATGGTTAACAGTGGCCTCTGTCTCCATCAGTAGTGTAGCTGTTCACGCTCTGACATGCTCTGCTCCACATAACCTTCTACTTTGTGGAAATCAATGAGCGTTCTGCAGTTCAATGTGGCATACCACAGTGCACATTGTGCTACAACATGACGACTTTCAAATAGACATAGGAGATAGTGTTACTCCTCCAACTCGCTTTATAAACGTGCTGCAAATAAAGCTGTACTAAACATAAAGCAGAATAAACTGAAACACAGCTGAAATAAAGATTTTTTTGCTTAGCTGGGTGTCTGACACATGTGGAAACCCATCACAATGTTTCAGAGTATCCAAACCAAACAAAAATTTCCATGCGTATCTACATATAATAATAATCCTTACATTTTGATATAGTGCTTTTCACATCTTATTAACGTCTCAAAGCGCTTCACAGAATATACTGTAAAGTGAATTGACTGTTTATTTGTGGATGAAATGCGGCAGCCAATTGCGCACAGCAGTGTTCCCAAAAACAGTGGTGGATTGAAACAACAAATTTTTATTATTGTGGTTTTTTTTGGACGGATTATTAATTGGCATGTGGAGTGAGGAAACTTGCCCAAGGTTTGCCCTGATCCGCCTGGATTAGAAACACAGGTCTCACACTTGTAAGGTGAGTGCTCTAACCACTGAACTACAGGAAATTCCACATAGAAATTCCTAAGATAGAACATTGGAATGGAATGTGTACTCTGTCCCTGGAGGGACGCTTCCTGCTTACCTAATTCTGGAAAGTATTGGTCGCAGGTTGGCGAGAGCCAAGGTTTGGGGATCTGAAATAATGTTGGAAATAAAATACCCTGCGTGAAGGGAACTAGGCTCTGCGATTTGCCACATCAACCTGCAGAGAACTTATTAATTCCCACCAAGCAAAAGGTTTTGTGTAATAGAACCTATTATATCCTGAATAGCTATGTCATAGATAGAGACCCTGTTCCAAAGACACAAGTTATTGTCACACCTTCTATTCTTGTGATAATCATTACTCGTTTTGCTCCTCACCCTGAATCACAAATGCTACCTCGTTCCTTTTTGCACTTGCTGACACATTCTGCCTTCACCAACCCTTTGGGAAGTTTATTCACAACAATGCAAACAATTTAGTTCTGTCCTTGTGCACTTGGTTCTAAAATCGTTTGCACTATAAGTACAACAAACAACAACAAAATTACATTCGCTTTGCGCCTTCCACGACGGGAAGACGTCCCAAGGCCCTAAGAAGTCCTACAAACCACTGGTGTACGTAGCTTCTGATGCATACCTGTATCTCTTCTTTGTGCTGTGGATCTGCTGTGGAGAAGCTGAAAGGACATTACCTATGGTCTATGGTAAATGAATCCCTCTCATTTTATTGGCATTGTAGAAGAAACTTCTACACTAAGAGGTATAGAAAATTTCATACTGGGTTACTAACAGGTGTTCCATCTGGGATTGCAGTGAAGCCACATTGTTAGAGCAAAGTGATATTTAATCTGCATTCAATAAATAAATAGATAATCCTTGCAATTGATACAGTGCTTTACCATATTGAAACATAATGTTTCCCTTTTTTTATATGAAGTGTAGTGACTGTGTATTTATAGATGAGTGCGACAGCGACATGAACAAGGTAATACAAGTCTTAGAGCCATGAAGTGAATGACCGTTTTATAATTTGGGAGATTGTTGGCCCTAACACCTGGAGAAACTCCCTTGTCTTTTTGAATAGTACCAAGGGATCTTTACTGAACATTTCAGCAGGCAGACGGGATCGCAGTTTAACTCAATGTAAGGCAAGTGAGGTTTATCATGCACTTCACTATCTGGAGGGACAATAAAATGTTGGAAAAAAACAGAGATTTGAAATTAGCAACCAGTTGTCTACATCGAAGAGAGCAGCCTGAACATTCTACTGCTCAATTCCACCTTCTTGTATCTAAATTAAATGAAATAAAGACTTAAACAAGATAATTTGTTTGCTTTTATTGTCTTGTGCAAACCTCACCTTTAGGTTTGGATGTTATCTGTGCAATATTTATTTTCCTCATCTGGGCCCTCCCACTCCCCCTTTCCCTAAAGCACAGCATTTTACATTACCATGTAATGCTTTTAAATAAAACTTAGTTGCATAACTTGGCTGCTGAGCCAACCACGTTTTTACGATGAGAATGATACAAATAGATTTACAGCCATGTTTGATTTAATGGCACACATTTGTGGCCTTACTGTTTCAAATTGGATTAGGTCCTAACCAACCTGAACTTGAGAAATGCAGTGTTTATTGGCCAGACTGCATGGTCCTATCCAGTGTGCCATGTTGAAATGGACCCTGGGTGGGGCAGCCTGTGATTCTCTGTGCTAAATGCCACAATAAATATCATGTGTGTGGTCATAAGCTGTGGTAAGTTAAATCCTTTCCCTTCACAACGAGACCTCCCAATGGTGAGTGTCCTATATGAAAGGGTTTATTATCACCGCGAGCCTATTTCCAAATGGAAAGTCCTGTCAGTTTATCAAAATGCCTTCTCTGATTGATTGAGACTCACTGACCAACATGAATTCAATTCCTGGTGCATGGCCCATTGAACTGACGTGTTGCATCCAGCTAGCAGAGGAACCCCTCACTTCCCGCAGGAGAACAGTGGGCATTTCACCACATTCAATGCTATTGAATGCCTGAGTGTAGGATCACAAGATTGATTTGGATGAAGAAGGCCGTTCAGCCCATCTGATCTCATCCCTCCAGAATAAACATCCTACCGTCCTCCCACACAGCATGCTTTTAAAGTGAGCCCAGTTTCCTGGCTTCCTGCTAATCTGTTCCAGTCTTTAATTACCCCCCCAAGCAAGGCAATTTTCCCACATTAACAACAGTATTCTCATTGGTGTAAAATGCAAAGTGTAAGTGTACAACTTACACAGAGAATTTCCAAAGATTTCACACAATAAATACAACTGCCCGCATCAGAAACTGGCACACAATTTTGTTTGATTTGAATCTAAGTCTTTCTTCAATTATTTATTTACAGATGTAAATATTACATCTCAAAATATTACTTGCACAAATTTAAATGATGTAATAAAATTGCACTGCCTCTATGGAATGCAGGCCTTTATCATTTAATTCTATTGTAAATCTTTTTATTGAATAATTTACTTTGATTTTTGCCAACGAAATAGAGAGTAAATCCTGTCTACTCCAATTACAGTAAAATACTGTGAAGTTCTTCATCTGTTTGGATCAGTGTACACCCATTGTTACATTGAATCATCAGTCTAGACCAGTGGTTCTCAACCTTTTTCAGCAATGTACCCCTTGTTCATTTTCAACATTATCATGTACCCCACCCAACCACATACACACACACCACCCCCTCATTCCACTTGCATTTTATGACCAAGCTTTTCTTATATAACAAATAACTAGCACATACAAAGCGTGGGGAATAACAATGAAATATACAATTTGGAAGGCTATAAAATGCTAAATAAATCAATGTACTGCCACCTGTACCCCCTGGAAGTAATTTTGTACCCCCTGGTTGAGAACCGTTGGTTTAGACAATGTGATAAGGTACTATATCAACTGTATTGGCTATAATTATTATATTAAAAAATGTCTTTAATCCTTTAAAACTTATCAAAACTAATATTTTTAAAGTATTGTAAAGCATCTCATTGCAAATATCTAAAAATTCTTCATACTGCATAGTGTAGTGACTGTGTTTTTGTTGGTGAACATGGCAGCCAATTTGTGCACAGGAATTGTATTAGTAAGTAACTAACCCCATAAATATTCTACTTTGATGGTAAATTCTCCCAAGTTCAATGATCAGATAAATTGCAACCTTAGTGATTAATATCCTGGTGAAACAAATATTGATTTTAAAGGCAGTGTTTACTCAATCTGCACATTGCTTTTAATAAATTTAAAAACATTTGGCCCAAAATAAATAAGGATGTTTATTTTGCTTGAAATATTATAAGCAAGTTACTTGTGATGAAAAACATGATTATATCCAGTGTGAGTTGGGATTGTTTTAAGGAGAACTGTGTGGGTCTGTGTCTCTTTACAGTGTAAATTCAGAATTTAGTTATAAATCCAATTCACTCATTGATAATAATAATAATAATAATAATCATTGCATTTGAAATAGCTCCTTATCACATCTGTATAGTTCACTGTATATTTTGTGGGTGAGTGGCCAGGAGCTGATTTGGATGACTCTTCATTGAATGTTTCTTGATTTATGGCAGAATTCAAGAAATATTTAATCAAGAAAATGTATTTGGTTGGCTGATCATAAAGGTTGGCTACCACTGGCATGGATTTTATCTCAATATATGTAATGATAAAAATCCAAGCAATGCACATTACTCACAATGCAATATCATTCAGTTGTTCCATTCCAACAATCTATCTCTGGGATTTCCATGTGTGGGTGGGATGCATGGAAATCTCTGGTTTGGATAATCTTCATCAGAGTTGGGTTGTAGACCCGAAACGTTGACTCTTTTTCCTTTCTTCATGGATGCTGCCTGACCTGCTGAGTTTCCCCAGCAACTTCTATTTTTGTTTCAGATTCCCAGCATCTGTAGTATTTTGTGTTTTGGAGTTACAGCAGATTTAGTATGAAGTTAAGAGTATTATTTTGAGCTAAACACTGAAAATATAGTGCTCATCGGCAGTTATTAAAGAATTTTTAGCACACTGCAATGTTCACCTTTAGTTTGGTGTTACATGGAGAAGGAAGAGATGAATACAGCTATAAAAATAAATAAATATTCACTGATGGAAGTCAGCCTTTGTTACAGGTACATTCTTGAAAGCAGAAAGTGTAGCTAGAATTCTGGTATTCTAGAGGTTGAGTTGAAATAGTTGAAATAGGCTGAAGGTCTTTTTTCACCTGACCCTCTCTTACAATCTTTGGTAGTATTGACTCAGGTCAGTATTTCGGACCTGAGCTGATAGTTGGGTTTAGGGAGGGTGTAGGGCAGATGGGGAAGTAGTGTGATCAAAAGCACTGTCGAAGAGAAGGGTCTTGAGACAGGTCGTGAAGGATTCAAGGGAGGGGCAAGACAGAGGGAGTGCTGGATGGAGTTCCTGAGGGTGGGAGCAGGTTGGTTGGGGGTTAGGAGGTTGCAGAGTTAGGAGGGAGTGAGACCATGGAGGGCTTTGAAGATCGAGGACCAGGGTCTTGAACTCTATCATCTATGTGATGGAAAGCCAGTGGAGTCGGGCGGGTAAAGGGGTGATAGGGTCACGGAGCCTGGTACGGGAGAGGACACTTGCTGTAAAGTTCTGGATGATCTGTAGCCTATAGAGGGAGTTGCGGAGGCCAACAAACAAGATGTTTGCATAGTCAAGCCTGGACATTATGAATGTATGCATGAAGGTTTCAGCGGCCTGCTGTGTGAGACAGTGGTGCAACTGGGCAACGTTGGGGAGGCAGTGGGAGTACTGCATGGCACGGATGTGGGAGTACAAAGTGTATTGAGCTTGTCATTCATACCGTTCAGTTGACTAAGGCAAGAATATAAAATATATCCAGCTCAGGAAGGTAATTCATTTTATATGAGATGTCTTGAATGCTACAGCAGTTTGTCAAAATGTTTTGCATCACAGAGAATAGTGTTGGCTCACAGACACAGTAACACAGTTGTGAGAGAAATACCTGGATTGATTAAACCAGGCATATTTCAAGTGACTGGTGCTACTGCATTAAAGAAAATTAGATTGAAGTGATGCTTTCAGAGGATGGGGTGTTATCAGTTCAGACAACCACAGCATTATGTTAAACCTCCTTTCTACACCACTCCCTCACCCCCCCACCCACCCTTCTACCACACACACACACACACACACTCTTCAATAATATCACTGCCTAGGGCTAGAAATACACCAATGCTTTGCTTAATTGTTTGAACAACACAGCCGTTTAAAAGCTGGAACGAGTTTAGACACTGGATTAAAACAAAAAAACGGCACCTCTGCGTCGATAAAAGCACCGATGCATTGCAAATAAACATATCTGTACTGATCTAAAGGATCTCCGCCGAGACAAGGGAGTTATAATCACATAACATTACAAAGGGTTACTTTGCACGGAAACAAAGTAATTCAATCCAACTAGTCTGTGTCAGTGTTTTTGCTCCACACAAGCCCCCACCCCCCATTCCCCTTGCATATATAGATCTGCTCACATCTCCCTCGTGAATGCCATTGCCACTGCTCTCTGTGCTTCAGAGAAGATAAAATCAATCAACAACAACAAATTGGATTGATATAGCGCTTTCAGATCGAGAGGATGTCCCAAGGTGCTGGATTATGCGGGGTTTGCACCTGAGCTGCAAGTTGGCACTAGAGAAGGGTGAAGGGCAAAGGAGTTGGAGGATCAGGGTTCCCATATACTGAATCCTACCCAGAGACACTTGATAGAAGGTCCGTGTGTGGGCATGCAGTGAGGACAGTTTTAGGATCAGCTGATGTGATAACAAATAGTCCTTTTCAAACATGCCAGGGTAGGGTAAGTATAGTGTAAGTATATTTACTATCCTTCTGCTATCTTGTACTCCTGACCCTCCCAGTCTCAGGCATCTAAGCTATGACCCCCACCCACTTTTCCACCCCCTCCTGTATTCCATAGCCCATAGTCCATTCTTGACTCCAGGACCACTGCTGCCTTGACAGAATCCATCTCACTAAGCCAACCTTGGCATCTTGTTCAATCTTCATCTATTCTTTCTACCCCACATCCATGCAATCATGCAACTCCACATCATTGCCTGGCTCGGCCACTGTCTCCCAATAGTGGCCACCAAAACTGTCATACGTACTTTCAAGATCCTGGTCCTTAATTTAAAGCCCTATATTGCCTTGAATCCCCCTACCAACCTGCCACCTCCCTACATTCGCCAGGCTACAGCCTGCTTCACGTCCTCCACTCCACAATTAGCAGGTGGGCCTTTAACAACAACAACAACAACTTGGATTTATATAGCACCCTCCACCCTGAACAGTGTCTCAGAGCGCTTCCCAATAATGGATCCCATGTCTGAGCCTGGGAAGGGGGAAGATGGTAACCGAAAGCGCAGCCGAAAAGCAAGATCTTTAGCCGAGACCTGAAAATAGGAAGGAAGTAGGAGGTGAAGGGAGTGAGGGAGGGAGTTCCAGTGCCTCGGGGTATAGTGGCTGAAGGCATGGCCGCCATCCTTCAGCCATCCTCCCACCACCCTTTGGAACTCCATCCCACTGTCCCTCTACCTCACCCCATCCTTTGCCTCCTTCAAGACCAACCTCAAAGCCCTCCTCTTTGACCGTGCTTTCATCAACCACCTTCCCTCCTGCTCTCCCCAATTCCTAAACCCAGCTGTCTGTTCAGCGCCTTGGGGTGCCCTCCTGATGTGAAAGTTGCTATACAAATGTGATTTTGTTGTTGTTGTCAAACTTGGAGGAGCTGCCAGGATCTAGGAATGTCTTTGAGACATCTCAAACAGAGGAAGCGATCTAGTCAAAGCTTGCGCAGAAATTGCTAAGTTAAACAAACACACACCCACAGCAATATCATCTTTGCACAGATTTTTTTTAGGTTTCCATCATGAGAACTACTTGGCTGAACCCAGGCAGTCATCTGTTTTTATTTCAATATTAATCACAGCCAGCACTGAAATCCTTTGAAATGTATGAGCTAGTCCTGCTTCGCCTACTGAAATCTCATATTTTCAAATTTCTTGAACAACATTGGTAATGTCCACTGAAGCAGCCTAAGGTGTACATTTGATGTAACCCAGTAAGAGATTGTCTAAATTGTTAATTATCTTTGTAGCAGGCACAGAACACTGCAGTGTAACTTCATCAGCCTCTAGCAATAAAACCAACTTCCCCTGGTCCTAGTGCTTGCCAAGTTATTGTCAACAAGAATTTATTTCATGCAAGCAAGAAATTATTGCCTGTCAGCAGAGACCATCAAAGGAGGGTGGTGGAAACTGAGATCCTCCAGGCAAATAATTAATAATTCTAATAATGGTGATAATTCTTGCACTTGATACAGCGCTTAAAACATTGAAATGCCTCAAAGTGCTTCTCAGTAATTGTTACTAAGTGAAATGAATGTATTTGTAGGCAAATACTGCAGTCATGTTGTGCACACGGATATACTGCAAACAGCTAGAGAGGAAGTGAGTGACTAATTTAACTGGAGCATGTTGGTCAAGCCACTATGAGAAATTTATCTGAAGGATAGCATTTCTAACACTGCAACAGTCTTTTACACTGAATACTCAGAATTGGAGAAAAATTCTTAAATTCTGTCCTAATTTGGACCACAGTTTTCTGTAGTTCAAACACAAAATTTATTTTAAAATTAAGTCTAAATTTAATAATTTTCCATAATTCTTTCCTTGATCTTACATTTTAAGATGAAGTGATCTTACAACAACAACAACAACAACAACTTTGATTTATATACCGCCCTCCACACCGGACAGCGTCTTAGAGTGCTTCACAGTAGCAGATCCCGGGACCGAGCCAGGGGCAGGGGCAGAAATGTGACCAAAGGTGCAGTCGAAGAGAAAGGTCTTTAGCTGGGATCTGAAGCTGAGAAAAGAGGGGGCGGGGCGAGGCGAAGTTAGTGAGGAAGGGAATTCCAGAGCCTTGGGGCATAGTGGCTGAAGGCACGGTCGCCGAGGGTGGAGCGGAGGATTCAGGGGACACGGAGGAGGCCAGACCCAGTGGAGCGAAGGCAATGGGTGCTGGTTTGAGGAGAGAGGAGGTCAGAGAGGTAGCGAGGTGCAGATGAGTGGAGGGATATTAAGACAAGGATGAGGATCTTGAAGGCGATCTTCTCTGGGATAGGGAGTCAGTAAAGTCTGGCAAGGACTGGGGTAATGGGGGAGCGAAGTTTTGGTGCAGGTGAAGACGCGGGCGGCAGAGTTCTGAATGAGCTGGACTCTGTGGATTGTGGAGGAGGGGAGGTCGGCGAGAAGGGCTTTGGAATAGTCAAGCCGAGAGACGACAAAGGCGTGGACCAGGGTTTCAGTGGCTTTTGGGGTGAGGTATTGCCGGAGGCGGGCGATCCGTCGGAGGTGAAAGAAGGCATTGCTGGTGAGGAACCGGACAGGATGAGAGTAGCTGAAATACAGTCATTTAAGTCATATAAACCTAAGAATTAGTTGCAGGAGTAGGCCATTCAGCCCCTCAAGCCTGCCCCACCATTTAATAAGATCATGGCTGATGTTCTATCTTAATTCCACTTAGCTGCGCTATCCAGATGTCCCTTAATCCCTTTAGATTCTAAAAAACTATCGATCTCAGTCTTGAATATGTTCAAGGACTGAGCATCTATAGCCTTCTGGGGTGGAGACTTCCATAAGTTCATTACCATTGGAGTGAAGAAATGTTTTCTCAACTCAGGTCTTTAATAATTAGATTACAATGCTTGTTTTAGATTCTCCAAAAAGGGAAACAGTCTCACAACATCTACCCTGTCAAGGCCCTTAAGAATCTGAAACAAAACAGAAGTTGCTGGGGAAACTTAGCAGGTCAGGCAGCATCCATGGAGAAAGGAAATGGAGTCAACGTTTCGGATCTACAACCCTTCGTCAGATTTCCAGCATCAGCAGTATTTTGTGTTTTGTTTCCCTTAAGAATCTTGCAGGTTTCTATAAAATCAGCTCTAATTCTTCTATATTCTAGAGAATATCAGCTTAGTTTACTCAACTTCTACTTGTAGATGAACCCCATCATAATAATAATCCTTCCAAAAAAAGCCTATAATAAATTTGTAATTTCAATCCACATCTGTTATGGGACATGGCTGTGCGCTATTGACTGCTACGTTTCACCCACAAATATACAGTCAATTCACTTTATGGTACATTCTGTGAAGCGCTTTGAGATATCTAGAAGACATGAAAAGCACTATATCAAATGCAAGGATTATTATTAGTAGTAGTAATTGTATGAGCCGTAATTTATGTAACAAACTTTTAATGTGGCACCTTGTCGAATGCCTTCTGAAAATCCAAATACACTATAGCCACTGATTCCCACCATCTAACCTAATGGTTATGTCTTCAAAACAACTTGGAAAGATTTGTTAGATAGAATTTGCCTTTCATAAAGCCATGTTGACACTGCCTAATCACATTATGACTTTCTAAGTACCCCAAGACGATGTCCCTAATTATAGATTCTAGAATTTTCCCTACCACCGATGTCAGACTAATTGGTCAATAGTTCCCCATTTTTATCTCTCCTACCCTTCTTAAATAGCGGAGATATGTTTGCATCCTTCCAATCAACAGAAACCGTTCCAGAATTCAGTGAATTCACAATCATTCCATCGGCTCACTAGGAATGAATGGTGTGAAAATCAGATTCATAGATTCATAGAATTTTACGGCACAAAAGGAGGCCATTCGGCCCATCTAGTCTGTGCCGGCTCTTTAAAAAGAGCGATTCAATCCCACTGCCCTGCCCGCTCCCCATAGCCTAGTAGACCTGTTCTCCCTAAATAAAGATCTAATTCACTTTTAAAAGTTGTTATCGAATCAGCCTCCACCACTTTTTCAGGCAATGCATTCCAGATTCGAACAACTCGCTGAGTGAAAAAATTTCTCCTCAGCTCCCCTCTACTTCGCCTTGAAACTGTTTTAAATCTGTGATCACGAGTCACAGATTCACCCACGAGTGGAAATAGTTTTTCTCTATTTGCCCTGTCGAAACCCCTCATGATCTTATAAACCTCTATTAGGTCTCTCCTCAATCTTGTCTGCTCCAGAGAGAATAACCCTAGCCTATCTAGCCTCTCCTCATAGCTGAAGTCCCTCAATCCTTGCACCATCCTAGTAAATCTTCTTTGTACCCTTTCCAATGTCTTCACATCCTTTCTATAGTGTGGTGACCAGAATTGAACACAGTATTCCAGCTGAGGCCTCACCAAAGTTTTATAGAGGTTAGTCAGCACTTCCTGACTTTTGTATTCTATACCCCTATTTATGAAGCCTAGTATCCCATATGCCTTCTTAACAGCCTTGTCTACCTGTCCTGCCACCTTCAACGAGTCACTAACACAAATCCCCAGGTCTCTCTGTTCCTTCACACTATTTAAAATTGTACTATCTAGCCTATATTGCCTCCCTTCATTTCTTCTAGATGATATACATTGGTGCATGAGGCAATGCTGCTCTGAGCTGAGAATGAAGCCACATAGCTTGGAGTATGTACAAATCTCATTTATGCCTGACTAAGAGTACTAAATGCTGAGGCTGCGTGCCAAGGGAAACGTGTGCCAGTCATCTGGGAATGTTGCGTTTCATTTATATCTGTAATGGTCAAAATAGCAACACTGATTTTGGACTTGTTAAATTGGCACTTGATTTAGTTTAAAATATTCCATTGTGGTTCCATCTTGTGAGAAATCTATGAGGCAAGATTTCCTTCGTGGTTCTTCTAGGGATCCGGGCCTCTAGCTGCTATTGGCAATGCTAGCAAAGACCACAGAGCCCTGTCTGAATGAATATAATACGAATAATCCCTACATGTGTTACAGCACCTTATCACCTTGTTGATACATCTCAAAACGCTTCGCAGAATATACCGTAAAGCAAATTGACTGTGCATTTGAAGTCAATTTGCATTGAAGTGCTCCATAACACTACCCTAGGTGAAGGCTGCAATATAAATGTAAGTTGTTGTTGGTGTTGTGGCAGGCCATCACAAAGTTCCACAAGTGCAGTTGTTAACCAACTCATCTGGGTTCCATGCTTCACTTTGCACATTTTAATGTTTTAACTTTTGAAATATCCGGTAGTCTGGTCAAGCTGTTTAATTTGTGCCAATGCAGGAATATGCATATATTTAAGGCGTAAATTCTCATTTTACTTTATTTTCTTTTGCTGTTTTATTTTAAGCATGGATTCCAGTTTACCAATAAATAATAATAATAATCATTGCATTTGATAAAGCGCCTTATCACATTGTCGAGATGTCTCAAAGCGCTTCACAGAATCTATTGCAAAGTGAGGCAACTGAATATTTTGTGGGCGAAATAGACATGCTATTGGATTGAACAGATAGATGGCAGATGAAATTTAATCTCCAGAAATTTGAGTTGATACACATAGAGCGGAAGAAATAGAAGAGGAAATGTGTATTAAATGACAAACGTTTGAAAGGAGTGAAATAGCAGAGAGGCCCTCAAGTCTTTAATTGTGGGAGGACACTGTAGAAAATTTATATGAAAAAAACTAATGGAATTCCAGGTTTTATAAATAATGATATAATAGATAAAAGCAAAAAAAGTAATGCTAAGCCGATTTAAACCATGAGTTAAGTTGCAATTTGAACATTGTGTTCAGTTTTGTGCACCTCACTGTGAGAAGGGTGTCAAAGCCATAGGGAGGGTGTGAGAGAGATTCACTGGGATGACACCAGGAATGAGTGTTTTAATTATTATTATAATAATAATGCTTGCATTTGATATAGTGCCTTATCATGTCTTTGAGATGTCTCAAAGCACTTCACAGGATATACTGTAAAGTGTAGTGATTGTATACTTGGGTGAAACGTGATTATTACCTCAGAAAAGCAATCCGCCAATCAACTAATAAGCAGGTTCCTACTTACTGAGAAACTAGAGAAACTGGAGCTGTTTTTACGAACACAGAGAAGTTTAAGAGAAGAACTAATAGAGGGTTTTCATAATGTAAAACAGGCAGAAATTATTTTCACTTGTCAATAAATTGGTAATCAGGGGATTATTTAAGTTATTTAAGATAACCATCAAAATAACAAAGGCAAAGGTTAAGATAATTTGTTTCACACAGAAGTTTGTTAGCACATGGAATGCCCTATCTAGAATAATGTTTGAGACAGAATCCATATTAGCTTTGAAGAATTAATTTGGTAAATATTTGAAAAGAAAAATATAAAGTTTCAACGGGAAGAGGACGGAGAATAAGACTAATCAGATAGCTGTTTCAAAGAGACAGCACCAGCATAGTGGACTGAATGGCCTCTTTCTGTGCTGTAAATTTCTACTGGTCTAAATTAATTCAGAGAAAACAGAACTAGATCAGAGATCCATATACGTAGTTCACAGAACAGAGGATCAGATATGCATAAAGAAAAGCAAAACAGAAGCACAACATTTCTCTTTTTAAATAGTGCTATGAGATCTTTAATGTCGACCTGAGCGTAAGCAGCAACTCTAGCAATGCAGTGTATACCCATTGCTAAATTGAATCATCAGTCTAGACAGTGGTTCTCAACCTTTTTCAGTAATGTACCCCTTGTTCATTTTCAACATTATCGTGTACCCCCACCCAACCACATACACACAGATACCACCATCCTCATTCCACTTGCATTTTATGACCAAGCTTTTCTTATACTATATAACAAAATAACTAGCACATACAAAATGAGGCAAATAACAATTAAATATACAATTTGGAAGGCTATAAAACGCTAAATAAGAGAGCTAAATAAATCAGTGTACCGCCACCTGTACCCACTGGAAGTAATTTTGTACCCCCTGGGATACATGTACCCCTGGTTGAGAACCGCTGGTCTAGATTATATGAGTTCAAAGTCACAACGTGGGGCTTGAACTCATAACCTCTGACTCAAAGGCAAGAATACTTCTAACTGAGTCAGGCTGCTACACAAACACTAAACCGAGCTTCATCGTATCTTTGTTTCAGGTAGATATGACATGCATGTTCAAATCCCTCCACTCTTCTGCCCCCCCCTACTCTCAAACCTCCTCTCATCTCACAACAGTACTCATTGCCTTCACTCTACTGGATTTGGCCACCCCCTTGTCCCCCACATCCTCCGTTCTACCATCTGCGGCTGTGCCATTAGCCACTATATCCTGAAGTTCTGGAACTGCCTCCCTCACTCCGTTCACCTTGTCCCCTCCTTTCCCATTTTGAGATCGCGCCTGAAGACTTTTCTGTTTGATCACGCTTTTGGTCACGTTTTAACCTCGGCCCCAGGCTCCGCTTTCTGAAGTGCTCTGAGACGCCGTCTGGCGTGAAGGCGCTATATAAATCCAAGTTGTTGTTGAATCTAAAAGTTTCCCATGGTGTCCTTGTCAACAACCCTCTAGATAATAATTGGTAACATTCAACTGTATGTGAGACCTTGATGTGCTCAGATGGGTGGGAACGTGTGAACATATTACGAAACACTGCAAATTTTGCAAGATTATTTTAAGATGCATTTAGACCCTAGAGCAGTGAGATAGTGTAGAAGATGTACTGTATATTGAAAACAATATTTTAGCAGAGAACGGGGCCACTTGGAGAAAGTAACGAGTTGTGAGACAACTTAACAAGTTATAAAAATATTATTCAAAGGGTTTTACTACCTAACAAATTATGTTTACAAGTGTACGACCCACATTGCAGAGTTTCATAAATAATTAATACATTTTGTTATGAAACATCATAAGAGATGTAAATCAAAAATGTCAGGAATGGTTCCAATCTTATCAATAGGGGGAACTTTCATATTTTTTTCCCCAATTTATGGTATTTTCACTGATCATATCAAATGCAGAGATTATTATAATCATTACTCATAAACCTTCAGTGCCTTTGGACGTCCTCCTGACATGAGAGGTGCTATATAAAAGTAATTTTGATGTTGTTGTTGACCTAATGGATAATTATTATTCATTTTGTCGGGTAGATGAGTGCATAATTGTATTTCCTAAAACCAATAGAATCTGGGTTTATCAATACGCGGTGATGTGGCAAGTGTTTGTGCTGTAGACTGTGCAACATAATAGAACCCTGGTTGCTAATTTTTAAATCTTTTATTGCTCATGGGTATTGCAGAGCCACCAAACCTTCAGATTATCAGATACGTTGCCCACGGCAGAGAATTACTACCTCAAACCTTGAATTGTTTCTTTGTACAGTATAATGGTATTATGGGCCAACCCATGGGATTAGACAAAGTATTTGATGCAGTTAAAAAAAGTACTATTCCTTGTCTCAGCTCACGAAAACTATATTTTAAAACCATCAAACAGAGGGGTACCTTGTGACATTTTGATAAGGCAGATAAATTGAAGTAACTGCACAGACAACAATGCCCCAAATGCTCTTTGGCTGTGCTGTAAACTTTATTCAAATCTATGAATATCCCTTTTAAGAGTTAGTTAGCTTGATTTTCAGCAGCATCGCAAACTATAAACAAACAAATAAATAGATAGTCCTTACACTTGATATAGCACTTTTCACATCTTCTAAACATCTCAAAGCACTTCACAGAATATACTATTGCTGGATTTAATTAGATTTTTGTCTGGTCGGTACACATATTTCAGAAAGACACAGTCTGGTTAAAACTGCAGCATTTGCAGGATAGAAGTCTTTGCGTTAATTTTGACTTCCCATCGATGACTGAAATTGCTGTGCGCTTCCCAACTGACGGCTACCCATTTGTGATTGAGGCCAATGTTTCATTTCTCAGCCAAGAAAAAGCATAAAAATTGCGACAAAAGTTTAGAAAACAAAACTAATTGTGCAGAGTCCAGGTGTGAAGAGATTGTCGCTGTTTGTTGTGTGAAACTGCTCTCCTTTTAAGTAGATGTTGAGTTCTTCTATTCTTTCAAATGCACCTTTGGTCCACTTCAGTCTATTTGCAGGATAGCCAATATGCACGCAGCCAATATCCTACAAACACCCGTGAAGTCAATTACCAATTTTATTCTTGGGAATTGTTGGCAAGGAGCCCAAGAGAAATGCTCTTCTCTTCTTGAATGTAATATAAAATCTTTAATGTCCACCTGAAGATATAGACACGACATTTGACAATGCAGCACACTTTACTACAGGCATGACCTACAATGCACTCAAACGATATTTGCTTCTTTCACTGAGGAAACACCCAGTAATATCCCTCCCACAGAACAACTAAAATTAGAAATTCTTGGGGGGAATCAGGGTCATCTGTCTGTGTCTGGCTGCATCAACCTCCATGGTTGCATACTCAACCTTACCAAGGCAGTCAGGAACCTAGGTGTCTTGTTCGACCCTCAACTATCTTTCATCCCTCACATCCAAGCAATGACTCGCTCTGCTCTTCCCCACTTCCGTAACATTTCCCGACTCCGCCATTACCTCACCCCTAAAGCCGCTGAAACCCTCATCCATGCCTTCATTACATCCCGGCTCGATTATGCAAATGCCTTCCCAATTCCTCAATCCACTGGCTGCAGATAATCCAGAACTCTGCAGCCCGTGTCCTCTACCGTTCCAAACTTTGTGATCCTATCTCCCCATCCTTGACCAACTCCATTGGCTCCCCATCATCCCGCGGATCCAATTCAAGATCCTGGTCCTCACATTTAAAGCACTCCACAACGTTGCCCCACCCTACAACCGTGACCGCCTATCCCCTTACCAACCTGCCCGCCCCTTCTGTACAGCAGGCTCTGGCCTGCTCCACATCCCCCGACCCACCCACCCAACCATTGGTGGGCGAGCCTTCAGCCACTCTGCCCCCAACCTCTGGAACTCCATCCCAAAGTCCCTCCGCAACGTCCCCTCCCTAGCCTCCTTCAAGTCTTGCCTCAAGACACTCCTCTTCAATGGACCCATCGGCAACTCCTCTCCCCCCCCCCTGTCCTCAGCTCGGGTCTGAATCAATAACTGTCCAACGCCTTGGGACGTCCTCCTGACGTGAAAGGTGCTATACAAATGCAATTTTGTGGTTGTTGTTGTCTTATCATCCACAACAAATTATAAACAAGCCATAACATTATGCTGCCTCTTTGTCTTCTTGGTTATTTTTTCTTCAAATTTTATGCTCAATTAGGTCAACAGTGTTTTAAGCACTCAGTGTAAGCATGAAGTAATCACAACAACACTGTGTTTCATAACTACTGGAATATCTCGCTATACGTCGTCCCTATGTACAGTACATTGTTTCGATTATACGTTGTTGATGAATTACTAAAATAGTTACAGTTTATTTAATAGGAACAGAGGCTGAGGTTTGATGGGAACAGGACGAGGAAGATGTTGTTAGATTAATGTGGAGCTCACAAAGCGGTTTGAGGATAGAGTTGATGAGCACGTAATGTAGGAATACAGACAGGTTATCCACTGTAGTAAGCACTGTAAGATGAGGTTTAATCATTTATGTTACAATAGTTGAGTTGAGATCAGAGAGTGAAGTTGTTTGGACTTTGGGAACGTAGAGTAGCTGTGTGAAGGTTGGTTGAGGTCATTTACCCATAGGCAGTGCTTGCAAACATTGCTTCAGTCAGTCAGTCAGTCTGCTTCACCGTTAGCCGCCGGGTCGGTTACATTGTCTAAGCACCACACTTTGCATTTCCTCAAACCTGATGATGTTAATTTTCTCTTGCTTGAAGTATTATAATAATAATAATAATAATACTCCTTGTATTTGATGTAGTGCTTTTCATATCTTATCGATGTCTCAAAGCACTTCACAGAATATACTGTAAAATGAATTGACTGTATATTTGTGGGTGAAACGCAGCATCCAATTGTGCACAGCAGTATCCCATAAACAGTCGTGGATTGAAAATGTTTTTTTTTGGAGGGATTAGTATTAAGTATGTGGAGTAAGGAAACTTGCCCAAGGTTTCGCCCCGATCTGCCTGGATTCAAACGCAGGTCTCACACTTGTAAGGTGAGTGCTCTAACCACTAAGCTACAGGAGCTCCACAAATTAGTGCAGTTATATAATGATGAAGGAGGATTGCAAACAAAGTGCACTTATTTAAAAGTACATCGCTAAAAGCGCCTTATATCCTTGTTTAGTAAAATGTATTTCTGAGGAATAAAACTGAGCTCAAGTCTCTGTTTTCGATCCTTGGTCTTTGTCGCAGAACTCGCCAAGGTGGGAGATACAAAGAGACAAGGGTGACACAATGGTCCACAATAAGAAATAAGAAACATAAGAAATACCAGACAAAAAAAGACTGGAAGGTCCATCTAGTTTCCCGTCCACCTTCCTGGCGGTTGCATGAACATGTGTCCCAAGCTACCGATGTACTAAATCCCATACTGTACTTTGCTACAAACATCTGCTTAGGACACACAAAGCAAAATTGTTAAAGAAAGGGTAATGGATGATTACAGACTAAAATACATATCTTATCATACTTCAGTTTTTACAGAAAATTTTGATATTCTGTAATACAATACATATTCCTTGCATTTGCGAAAAAGTGCCCTATTACATCAGGTTAGGAGATTTTTTTTTCCATAGAGGTGAATCTGCGGCTTGTAATAATCTGTAATGATTATTGTTAATATACACATATCCTCTGATATTTGTGCATTATTTTCTAGATACGTGTAGACATGACATCTTCAAGTAATGCGTTGTAGAAGGACATACAGTTCTACGTATTGCTGAAATAATGTTGTTATGTTACTTTGTGACTCCTTCAAGCAGTTAGCGATATTATCCATTCCCGATGACATCAATCGCCGGCAATTCTCACGAGGCAAGCGGTGCATTTAGGCTTTCTCTCCCTCTTGGTTGCTGTGCTGAGCAGCTAAAGTGCAATGATTTCACGTTTCTATTTTGAACTAAAAATATAATTGCAGCAGCATGTATTACATTAAATAGTAGATGCCTGGAAGAGAGGGAAAGGCTGCAATTATACTAGAGACTGCTGACGTTCAGAAACCACTCAAACCTTTCTCTCATGGATGGTAATGTCATCAGGGTGCCTAGATTTAATTACAGCCTTGCAACTCTCTTACATTCAAGCGTTCTTCCATAGTAATAATATATGCACTCTAGTTTTCAGAAGCAAAGGCTTGCTTTGCTGATCATGTTGGCACTTAATCATTTCAGAATGTGTTGCCACTTTTTTTTAAGTTCTTGTCTTTAGCTTAATTTAGCAATATTCTAAAACGTCTTTTTTTAACGCTTTCATTAAACGAAAAAATGATAGGCGCTGCCACAAGGAAGCTTTGGCAACACTCTCACTGTCTGGTGGATGAAGGAGTACAAATATTGCTCAATTTTCACCTTGTTAGATAGTTAGCCCTGTCTCTTTTTCGTATTTTTTGATGCTTTCACACATTTTCGTTAATAGCGTAGAATTCCTTAGTCTACAGCTCTGAAATAGGCTGTTTGGCCCAACTGGTGAGTGCTGGTATTTATACTACAAATGAGCTTCCCCCCCTTAATCCCTCCTTTGCACGGAAACAAGTTCAAGGCACAGCTTTGCTCAGGCCAATGACATTCGGTCCCTTTGCAGCGAGCTGTTCTAACACAATTTCCTCATTATAAGCATATGTTGACAAGGACATTAAATTAAATTTACCAACCGGTAGAATTTCATACCACTCAGCCCTCAATCCGACTTGCTTCCTCAACCCATTTAGCCTGTTCACTTCAGTGGCCTCTCTCTGGTAATTTTTTCCACAAGTCTATTATCCTTTGTGTAAAAATGTTCCATCTGACTTCCCTTCTTAATCCTAATTTCCTCATTTACAATTTGTTTGCTCTGGTGTTCACATTGATGTGATTACTCAACACCTCTAGCCACGAGAAAACTCTAATATATTATACTGGCCACAATACAATAAAATATATAGTCCGCTGAGCTGGTTTTTCTAGTTATTGAATAGAGCGAGTCAAGTTAAAAACAACAACAACTTGGATTTATATAGCACCCTCCACGCCAGATGGCGTCTCACAATAACAGATCCCGGGGCCAAGCCAGGGGGAGAGGGAAAAAGGTGACCAAAGGCGTGGTCGAAGAAAGGTCTTCAGCAGAGACCTGAAAGTAGGAAGAGAGTGGTGAAGGGAGTGAGCAAGGGAGCTCCAGAGCCTCTAGGTGTTAAGATTAAGATTGAAATTAAGATGTTTCCAAAATTCTGAACAACCTTAAATTTTAAGACAAAAAGGCTGAGACTAATTGAAATTTCAGGACAGCTTCAATCAAAAACAAACTACAGCATTTGGAATAGAAGCTATTTATTATTGAACTGTGGATAGTGGTTGGGACATCCTCCTGACATAAAAGGCACTTTACAAATGTTATCTTGTCATTGTTGTTGTATAAAATGTGCATACTTTTGCATCTGGATAACAGAGACGGATGGAAACAAATGAGAGGAAGAATAGAAATACAGTCAAATGATAATTTATACCAATGGTACATCCTTCATGACACCACATCACAATCCTCTAAGAGAGGCCCTACAAATCTCACAAAGCCCTCCTCCAGGTTATCACCATGGCAATGAAGGAGAGGCTTGGCCTTTTCATAGCTCTCTGAGACAGAGCATTATGGCATCCACAGCAAAGTGACAAGAGGCTTCTCTCCATGAGCAGATTTGAGCCTTCACTAGGTGGATGATATATACACTGAGCTTCGAAGTGGGCGACCCATCTCAACAAGAAATGCATGAGAGCATTGCCACCATCTTCCTGTCTGCAGCTTAGGCACCATTCCTTCACATTGAGTGATGGTTCCACCAGTTGGAAGTGCGGAGTTTAAGCAGCATTTGCTTGCCTCTCAGCAAGATAATCAAGGTGGATTACAGGCCCTGGACATACGAATGTATGGGCACGAATGTGGACTCCAGGTAATAACTTCCATCAACTGTCATCCCAAGCCTCAGTGTTTCCTCATCAGCTATCTGGCAGACATCTGCCTTCAGTGCGGTGGAATTGTGTTGGGAGTACACACATCTAGTTACACAAGACAATAGTAAAATTCCTCATTATATTATAGGGAGTAGACATTTATCCCACTCATCTGGACTGAATTCTGATTCAAAGACCTAAAGATAAAAAGGTAGTGTAGCCAAACTCAGAGTGAACCATCATTAATTCTACACAAGTACGTTTGGGGGACTTTTCAGTGAGCACAAGTTTAAATTTATTGAGTAACCACATTCATAAAAAACTTTGTATAAATATTTATTTGTGCCAAGTTATTGGCACTTCCTTACTTGCTTCCTTACCAAAAGATGCAGGCTGGATGAAGAAATATTTGAATTAGGTTCCGGATGTCATTAACTGTGATGGGAGGCAGTAAAGTCTGTTCTGGAGGGATGGGATCAACTAGGTGGAAGGACCTTCTTCATCCAAACTAATCTTGTAATCTTAGGATGAAGTGAAACTTAACCTTTAGACAAGCTCAGAGTCCTTTAGCTCAGTGATTAGAGCACTCGCCTTGGAATCAAGAGACTTGGGTTTGATTCCAGACAGGGTGAAACATTGGGCACGTTTCCCTGACTCCACATGCCTCTGGTTACCTAGCAGAGAATAAGAACCCGATCGTTATTCGATTGGCAGATCGCTTTTCTTTATTTTTAAAAATTGGTTAATCAATCCATGACTGTTTTGTGGGATGCTGCTGTTTGAAATTGGCTGCCTTATTTTGTCCAAAAAATACACAGTAAATTTACTTTATAGTATAATGGGGAAGCGCTTTGAGAGGTCTCAAAAGCATTATAAGGCGCTATATCAAGTGCAAGGACTATTATTACTGTTCAGCCATCTTACCTTTCAAATATATTGATTTCTGGTTGTATTTGTATGTTCACCAAAGTGAGGAATATCAGTGTTCTAGGAGGGATCAGTTCCTCCAGCTCAAACACCTAAGGGATGGATCTCTATTCTTTCTGCCTGAGGCAGCCTGTGGGATCTGTAGCGGAAAGTTAGGTGCAACAAGTCGTTTGACTGACTGAATTCAGACAATTTTTGCACATCTGGCTACCTGTTTAGTTATCAAAACAAACTAGAGATTTTGTCTGATATTTAAGTACATATTTTGCACCCAATGCCTGTTTTGCCCCAGCTCAATTTTCTGCCCTAGTTTTGACAAGATTTTGTTTGATCTGAAGAAAGGGTAAATATTTTAAGGTAAATCTACAGAAAATACTATCTATGGAAGTTCTATTCCCTGCTTCTTGGCATAAAGTAATAATTGGGCAAAGACCCAAAGATTTCCACACCACACAGACCTCCTATAGAGGTATCCTTCATATGGAATAACAACAACAAAATGACACTGGTATAGCACCTTTCACATCAGGAGGACATACTAGGGCACTGGAATAATGTTTATTTATCTGGGATAGTATTAGACATCAATAATAATAATAATCCTTGCATTTGATATAGCGCTTTTCACATCTTCTAGCCATCTCAAAGCACTTCACTATACTGTGAAGTGAATTGACTGTATATTTGTGGTCAAAACACATTTGCCAATTGCACACAGCAGTGACCCACAAACAGACATTGATTGAAATGAACAATTCTATTATTGTTTTTTTGGGAGATTATTATTAGACATGTGGAGTAAGAAAACTTGCCCTAGGTTTCACCCTGAACTGCCTGGAATCAAACCCAGATCTTTCGCTTGTAAGGCAAATGCTCTAACCACTGAGCTACAGGACTCCACAAGTGAGGGAAGTGGGAAAAGATGGAGGGAAGATCATCATAGGGACAGTCCAGGAGATAGTTTTTAGCTGAAAGACAGATAGAGAGGCAGCGAGGAAGAATAAAGGGAGGGTGTTCCAGTGTGTTGGGGGCATAGTAACTGAAATTTACATCATCAATATGGGCAGTGGGAGACTGGGGATGAGCAGACAGGCCTGCAGATAGGCAAGCAGAAGTGTGGGTTAAGAGATCAGGATGGTGCTATGACATGAAGGGATTTATAGGTGACTGAACCTAGCTGGGAGAATGAATACAATGTCCCACCCACTATTTTACTGGTACCCCCATCACCACCACAGATTCAATTCAAAATTGATGGCAATCAATCATCACTGAAGGAGTATTTAAAGCCAATAAATTGATTCTTCACCTCAAGACTGCTTGTCAGGCTTTGCTGTGTATCAATAGGCTATCACTTTCGCCTACAAATGCACAATTGCTTCACATTACACCATTGGACTGTAAGACGCTTTGAGATGTTTTGACATTAGAGACATGTTAAATGCAAGGAATAATTATTACTTATGAGTAGCAGCAATAGCATTAAGGAACTGCTTACACCATTGTACTGCATGGATAATTAACCAAACTCTAGCCCACCAATGAATCGATCAGATTTCCTCTATTGCCATGTAATAAAAACAACAAACTACATTTGCATAGAGCCGTTTATGTCAGGAGGACGTCCCAAACTGGACCTTCAGAGATTTGCACCTGAGTTGGTTAGGATCAGGAGGGGTGGAAGGTGAGGAGGGGAGGGGTTGGAGGGTGACCAAAGACACAGTTGAAGAGGAAGATCTTGAGAAGGGTCTTGAAGGAGGCAAGGGAGGGGCGAGGCAGAATAACTGTGGGATGGAGTTCCAAGGGGTGAGGGTGGAGAGGCTGAAGGCTCGCCAGCCAATGGTGGGGAGTTGCAAGGTGGGGGATATGAAGCAGGCCGGAGACCGCTGAGTGGAGACAGCAGGCAGATTGGTAGGGGTTTAGGAGGTAACAGAGCTAGCGAGATTTTAATCTGATTGTTCAATACACTTTTTGCACCCAGTTTTGTGCAAAGCTCAATTATAGAACATTACTTGTTACTAAAAACGAAAAAGCCTATACCACAGACTAAACTGACATTGAAACATAAAATCCTCTCTGGATTTCAAACTCCCAATTTAGTTTGTGTTATCAAGCACATTGAAGGCAGTGGGAGGGAAAGTAACAGCAGCATTAAATCAGCTCTTAGCTTTCAAACTGGGAGGAACATTGTAGATTCCCTCACCAGCAGCCCTCTGGTTGGTTTGTTGTGTTTGTGTGCCGAGTGAGCTGATGTTCACTGGAATTAAAATGCTCACGGATGAGGGACATTTTTCTAAAGAAGAAAAAATTGCAAAAGCTAATAAATAACCGAGTAATCATGCAAGGCAATGTTTGGAGTGAAGGTTGATTTAGAGAGTCGTTAGCAGGATCTGCAAGAAAACTGGTTTTATGTGAAGACTTTGCTGGGGAGACTGCCTAAAACAACATTTCTTGGAATGCTCATGACAGGCTCAATCTGCTCCCTGCTGCCAGATATGACTTCAGTACAAATGTTGCTCTGTAATGCATCAGGCTCCTGCTTCCTAAGCAAATGATTTCTGAAGGTGCATGAGTTTGAGGTATATTGCCAGTGTTGATACACCATTCTAGAAAATGCTAATAACCTCACTCTCTCACGAGCTAATTTATCCGGTGCTTGACTGTTTACGTGGAACCTCGTATAAATTTGCAATGGTTCACATTGATAGCATGGGTACAGTATCTGGAAATTCTTCACTTTTATGAGAGAGAACTGATACATATTGCTTTAAAAAGGATACCGATCCATGTCTTTGTTTGAGAGAGCTGTTTCTGCCTAAAAACCTCCCTTTTTAGGGTAATGTGGAATTTGCTTAACAATTCCCTCATTGCTTATCTCCCTATGAAAGAAGGGGAAGAGAAGTCAGGCCTCTTTCATATTTTTCAATTGAAATCATGAAATAGCCTGGCTGGTTATGCAGAAAGCTGAAATGTTACCACTGAAGAAAGATGTTTTGACGGTTATTAAGGCAATTTGTTTCATGCTTCAAGCCCTGTTTAAAATTTTCATACAAAATTGACAGCCTACAACTGGTGCAGTGTCAACAAAGTCAAGGCAATTTTACACACTGGTCTATCGAAATAAATGGCAACAGTGATTTAAAGATAATCACTTGTAACTAAGCATCTCAAAATATTGTGGTAGGCACGTCAAAACAAAAGTTCTCTTATCTCCTTTATTATAAATATGTATAAATTGGGCCTTTTTTATGACAGGAGGTTATATTTTTACTTGTAATATTCTCTTGTATTAAATATTGGAGGCTTGGCATATTTGCTCACATTTCTTGACTTAGAGCTTGAAAAACATGCATTAATCGAATCCAGCTTTGACAAAGCTGACGTACATTCACCTGGCTTTTTCCTTTAGGTGCTGATTGATGGACTGCACAATTGCAGAATTTCTATTTTCATTATTAATCTAATAATCCTGGCACTTGAATATAGTGCCTTTCGTGTCAGGAGGATGTTTCAAAGCGCTTCGCAGGATTTTACTGGTAAGTGCAGTGACTCTATTTTGTGGGTGAATGAGGCACCAAATTCGCACATAGCAATGTCCCACAAACAACCATGATTTAAGTGACCAATTTTATCTGGAGGATTGTTGGCCATGACACCAGGAGAAACTTACTTCTCTTTTTAAGTGCCATGAAATCTTTAACATCCATCTGAACCAGACAGGCAGAACCTCATTTTAACCTCTCATATTTCAGTTTTTCAGCACATAGTTTCATTTTAATTTGCTAGATCAATTCATTTATTTTGTAGTCAAAGTTCTGAAAGCATATCTTGGAGCCAAAGTATATGTTTTCAAACAATATTTTGTAAAATGTACAGAACTTACTGAAACATTCGATGAGCTAACTTTGAAAGCTGTAGTCATGGCATTATATTTAAAATTCTGTAATCAATCCGTCACAAACCGTAGCATGCTATTATCATAGGACAAGTTGATTAAGAACAAAAATATAGAATCTAGTTTTATTTAATCCTTGCATGTGATAATCCGTACATTTGATGTACACCTTATCACAGTACAGAATTGTCTCAAAGAGCTTCACATGATTTACTGTAATATGTAGTGAGGCATTTAGACCATAATGTCCTACAAACAGTCACAAAATAAATTACCAATCTGGATGATTGTTAGCTAGGACACCAGAAAACATGTTGTTTTGAATAGTATCATGGAATCTGCAATGTCCATTGGAACAGGCAGATGGGACCTCAGTTTAATGTCTCAACTGAAGGACAACACATGCAATATTGCACGCACTCCAGGTACTTATGTGTCAACCCAGGACTGTTAGTTCAAGGTCCCCACATGGGGTTTGAGCCCAAACCTTGTGATTCACAGGCAAGAACCAAATGAGCCTGGCTTTCACCTAAACACATTAACGCAACACTGATTGCAATTTTCATTCTCCTGTTATTGTTACTGTATCCAGGTTTACAGCATTTAGGAGCTCCAGTGTCTTAATCCACGTTAATCCACATTAATCATATCTGTACAGTGAGTGTGGAGCAGAGACCAGCTAGTAATACAGAGGGGAAAGCTGGAGGGATTCAGCCCTAACCTAATATTGTGTACTTTCTCTGCAAAGGTGCTGGCATGGGACTGGGTGAAAATTGCAAACCTTAAGACAGAAAAGGGTGGATGAATAACCAACCTGATTCAATATCAGCCTATACTGACCAGTCATACCCGAAGTTTAAATGCCTCATTATTGCTAAGCTGACTGACTGTATCCAAAGCAACTAGAAAATATAAACTCATCAAGTGACAATTCCAAGCTCAGTGTCCATCGTTCAATAGCCTGCCAACAATCCCAGGTTGGGCTCACACGTTAAGAATAACCACACGAATGAGACACAAATAAGAACAACCAATATTCAGGAGAGAAGGTGGGAAACAGTAAATATAAAAGGAGTTGAGTATTCAAAAGGGGGCAGGTGGAATGGGGTGGGGGGGTGAGTGGGAGGACAGGTGGAATCCTTAAAAGGATGGAACAAGCGGGAGAGGTGAAAATGCACAACAACCAAAAAAAATTACAGTAAAAGCTTGTTTATCCGGCACCCTCAGGACCTGGCCAATGCCGGTAAAGCACGTGCCAGATATTCGGCCGAAACCGCCCAATAAAAATAATAAATTTCAATCCATTTTTCTGGATAAGTTCCTGTTAATCGAATGAAGACCTTTTTGTTGCGATGCTGGTTTTACGGAAGTTACGGTTGATTGGGTGCCGGATAAACGGGCTTTTATTATACTCAGTTGGAATCACTTTTTTGGGGACTTGCAATTGCCCTGTTTCTCAATCTCAATATCTTGTCATTCCAGTAAAAGCACTGAATCAACATAAACTGAACCTAGGTGAAGATAGGAAGTATTATAAAATGAAGACAGAATGCTCAGCCCCATGACAATACATCATACAATACGATTATATGAAATCTAAACAAAGGCAGCAAACACAGCATCACACTGAAAAGCACAGTAAGGCTAATATCCCCAGCAAAATATCATACACAATCTGTTTTAATTAACAGTGGAATAAGGAGCTCATTGCACATACTAAAAAGACAATCTACTGATGGGAACCACAGAGCACAATAAGAGCAAAAGGGAATTATCTGTTGGTTCATTTCTAGTCCTAAACAAAAGAGCAGTGCCTATTGGGGCTGATAGGTGTTTGATTAAAGAGGCAGGTGTTGTCAGAGTCCAGCTAGATTGAGGGAGCTTCTGTAGCAGGACAATTTAATGCTTTTATCAGAGTGGAGTCTGACTGCAGCCTGTATTTATGCACGTGACGTGATGAACAGTCAAACGTGGTGAAAAAAGTACTATCACACAAGTGAGAAGAGCTAATTAGTATTTTATCGGTCTAGTAATAGTTAGGAAATGGTAGAGAGGGAGCAGAGATTTTTTTCCACAAATATTCAAATACATTCTGTCTATCAAAGTCTGCCTACAGTAAGGGTTTTAACCTTATTAAAGAGAATGTGTTTCTAATACAGCATTTTAATAAAATTTAAGTATAATTTTATCTGTCCTGAATCTATATGTTTTTCCCCTTAGCCAACTCGGTTTAATACAAGGTGTTAATGCATTAACCTAGAGCTTCAAAAGGAACACTTTCTATTCATTATTCGAAATATTTTTTTCCAAGCTAATCCATGAGCGTTTTTACCATGAAACAATTATTTTTAATAAGTTTTTCACACCATTTTGAGCTTCACACTGAGATGCCCCTCTAGTAGAGAAAACAACAAACTTCCATAGTGCCTTTCACGTCAGGAGGACGTCCCAACAGTGTCCTGTCAGATATCTTAGTGAGTCACAGAGTTCTTCTTCCATTGGAAAACCTGCAGATAAAATGGGAATATGATATTAATCAGAACAAACTTAAAAATGTGAGTCCATAGAACCATAGGAATTAATAGTGCAGGAGGCCATTTGGCTCCCTGTACCAGTACTGACTCTCTGAAAAAAACTTTCCTTTCACAATACAATACAAATTCAATTTAAAAAAGTGGCTTTTACATCGGAAAGTCATAGCAAGGCAGTTAGTGAGCATGGCTTGGCACCTGAATTGATAGGTGGGAGCCAAGAGGGGTGGGAAAGATGACCAGTCAAAGAGGAAGGTCTTGAGATGTATCTTGAAAGTGGTGAGGGTCAGTGCAAATCAGAGGCATTTCAAGATGGAGTTCGAGTAAGCAGAGGCAGATAGGTTGAAAGCCAGACTGATGAATGTGGGGTAGGTAGAAGAGGGACATGAAGCTGGCCAGTGTCCCAGAACGAAGAAAATAGCTGGATTGGTATGATTTAAGGAGCTTGCACAGGCAGGGTGGGGCAAGATCATGGGAGGATTTGAAGGTGAGGATGAGGATCTTGAACACTAGTTCCATTAGTCTGAATGGGCAGAGAAATGGCAAGTGGATTTAATGCGGACAAATGTCAGGTTATGCATTTCATGAGGAGGAATAAGAAAAACAAGAAATATTGATTGGTAAAATATTAAAATGAGTGGAAAAGCAAAATGATTTGAGGGTTAAGGTACATAAATCCTTAAAGGTAGCCAAAACTATTAAAAAAAACGCTGAAGGAATCTCAGATTTTAAAAAAAAGGTAAAGAATATAAAAGCAAAAAGTATTTACTAAACTTACATAAATCATTAATTAGACGTCTGTTAGAATATCATGTCCAGTATTGGTCACCCCACTTTAAGAAAGATGCCAAGATAATAGAGGGACTGCAGAGGAGATTTACTCAGATGATCCTGGGTAATAAGTGCTTTGGAATTGGAGCGGAGACCGAAAGAACTGAGACTTTTTGTTGGAACAAAGAAGGTTGACGAGTGACGTGGTAGAGATCTTTAAAATTCTGAGATGTTTTAATAGAATCAATCGGGAGAAATTATTTCCACTGGTCAGTGAGTGGGTAACTAGAGGGCATTGATTTAAGATAGTTAGTAAATGAGCAAATGGAAATGGAAATGATAAATAGTAAGGAGAAATTTCTTCACCCAGAGAATATTTAGGATATGGAATGCCCTTCCGGGAGCAGTGTTTAGGGCAGAATCTATATTGGATTCCAAGAGGGAATTGGACAAATACTTTTAAGAATAATCAGCTGCAGGGGTATGGGGAAAGGGCAAGTAAATGAAACCAAAATGATTGCTTTTGAGGGAGCCAGCACAGATGGCCTACACATGAACTAAATGGCCTTCTTCTGGGTTGTAAATTTCTTTGATTCTAAATAACATTCATTATTCTTCACAGCAATTACTAAGAGTACTTTGAAACCTCCTTGACACTATAAGAACTGTATCAAATGAAAGAACTGTCATAATCATGTAAGGCTCAAAATTCAAGCTACTCTTAGTTGATAAAGCCACTTTGTCTTGAAATTTAAGATTGCATATAAATGTGGGACATAATTATACAAAGGATAAACATTGCAAACAGATGGTGTAAAAAGATAAAGCATTGAGTGGTTCTGACTTTCTAACATGACTCCTGAATTTTCTTGTCTTATGGTTGCTGTCATGCTACTGAAGTATGTATAGCAGAGCTTCTTCACAGGAAGTTAGAATCATAGGAATTTGCCCAGCAGTAGGAAGCCATTTGGACCATCAAGTCTCCACCAACTCTCAGAACAAGCTGTTCATTCAATCTCACTGCCTCCCTATCCCCAAACCTCTTAAATGCATCACAACAAACGTGGAACTGAAGTGACCGATTGGATTCAAGTAGAAAATTATTCAATGATTTGGCATTTAAAGTTCTAATTGTTTTCCAACATTAAATATTTTATGATCAATACAATATATTTACATTTATATACTGTCTTTTACATTGGGAGGACATCCCAAGGCAACCATTAGATGTACCTAAGGTGAAATAAGACTACACTATTTCAGATTTATGCCCTGGGACGTCCAAGTGCCAAGGGACGTCCTCCTGATGTGAAAGGTGCTATATAAATGCAATTTTGTTATTGTTGTTGGAGAGGGTGCAGTGCAAGCTCGCTAAAATGTTAAAGGATCTAAAAGTGTTAAGTTACAAGGAAGGCTGTGTAAACTTAGGTTGTATTCCCTTGAGATCAGAAGGCTGAGGGGTGATTTGATTGATGTATTAATGATGATAAAGAGATTCGATAGTATAGATTCAGAGAAGCTATTGCCTCCGGTGTGGAAATCCCAAACAAGTGTGTATCTTAACATTAGAAACAAGCCATGTAAGAGTGAAACCAGGAAGCATTTTTTCACTCAAAGAGTAGTAGAAATCTGAAATTCTCTCCCCCCCAAGTTTGTAGATGCTGGATCCATCCACACCTTCAAGAGTGAGGTTGATAGATTTTTGGTAATACAGGATATTAAGGAATATGGGGAGAAAGCGGGAAATTGGAATTGAAAGGATTAGTTGAGATACAGATCAACTATGATCAATAATTAAATGGCAGAATAGGCTCAAAGGGCTGAATGGCCTATTCCTGTTCCTATGTTCTTATTTATACCTACCATTACTCTTAGCCATGAAGCCCAAGACAACCAAACAACATGTTCATGCCCACTGTAATTTATTTTAAGATATTTACAATATGAGAGACAGTGCCTTGGATTGTCCTCCTGACGTGAAATGCAATATACACATGTAATTTTGCTGTTGAGTGGAAAAGTGTTCATTTAAGTTTCTTTAAATGGCTTGATCTGGGGTCAAAGTTGTGAATGTGAAACAAATGTTCAGAAAAGCAAAACAGACAAGTGTAGAAAGATGGACTTTCATTTCTGGCCTTTGAGATTTACACTGTACCATAATCAATCCTCTTTGTAAATAAGACAGCTTTATTATGTAACCACAAGAGATGGCAATAAAATTTGCAAAACAAAACCATTTTAATAAATATGATAGCTGGATTTAGCATAGCACTTAGAATCTTGAGAATTTGCAACTTGCTTCAGTGAAGTATATTGACTGGGAAAACTCTGGCATCACCCTCCAGTATAAATACCAGCCCCTTCCCATTAGATCTGACACTGATGAGAAACAAATGTAGACATGTAAATTGTAGCATAATCTTGAACAGAACAGTGGCCAATATTAAGCCTTTTGATTTCATCCAGCCTCCACCACATCACTCGTAATCTCTCATGCACCCAAAAAAATATTTCCCATGACAACTGCCAATTTATAGCGCCCCCCCCCCCCCCACCTCCACACCCACCACCACCTCGCTACTATCTCCTGACATACAAAAGGGAAAAACAACAACCGCTCAAGCAAACATGTCACTAATAACTAGAAGCACATAACAAATGTTGTGTAGGTACAATGTCTGTAGGTACAATCATTCAAATGGAGCCAGCAACCAGCAAGACAGATTCAGGCTACATTTTGACATTTTATTAAAGGTTAACATACCTTGTTAAATATATCTTATTAAAGACCATATCTTGTTTCTATTCTTCTTGGCACATCCTTCTTCTGAACAATTTCCATCTTGGCAAATAAATTGAGTCACTGCTTCAGAAGTTCACATTTTGTAAACTTCTGTACAATTCATTCTTTAATCTGCAGAACACGTTTGTCATACATATGTATTAGTTAACCATTAAAGGGTGGACTTTTAATGTACTGCACCCTTATATTTATTATATTCTATATTACACAGTATCATTTCTCATTTTATACTCTAATGAAAATACTCTGCACTCTGATTTGATACTACTCTTCACAGTTCTCATCAATATTGGCAGAAAACAGGCCCTGTTCCAGTCTCAACATAGCAATCAAGGCCAGTGTTGGTCCAAAGTATCTAGCCTCAAGCTCCCCATTGAACTTGGTTTGGAATATTTCTCAGTAGGTTCAATTGCATTGCTGTCATCACTTTCTAACCTCAACATAACTGCCAAATTCATAAGCATCTAAAGGCATCAATGCATTTTAGCCACAGGATCTTGAATTATCTGATCTTATTTCCAGGGTAGGTACAACATGCATTTTATATATCACAATCATCAAACTCCACACTAAATATCAAGATTTTTTTCAGTTGGAATAAATTACCAGCTGGCCTTTCTAAGAAGCAACTCATTAATACCTTTCATTCAAAGGAATATATCATTTCTGGCCAAAATAAAATGATATCTCAGCTTCTTCAGTTTACTACTTCTTAACCACTTGGGATACTAAAACCTCATGGAAAGTAATAGTTAATTCCCATCCACAGTAGTAACAGTTTTGTAGGCAGCCAGGTTCAGCACAACAGCAAAAAACAGAAAAAATTAGGTGAATGGCCAATTAATCTAGAATAACAACTGGGAGAAACTCACTTCTTTTTATTCTTGAATGGCATCATGGGATGCTTAATGTTGACATACTATGCTGTAATGTCTGTGAAAACCCTGTTCAAAGTACATTTTTCTTGGCATTGGGACAGAGTGGAAGAAATTCCTAGAAATTACACAAGACATGTGGTCAACCTGGTTTCCATTCTCAGTACTGTCAGGTGGGAAACATAAGAATAATAATCCTTGCATTTGATATACCACCATAACACATCTGCGAGACATCTCAAAGCACTTCAATGCTATCATCACCTTTTTCAGAGGCCTGTTGGTACATCCAAGATTATATTTTGATGTCTGTCCAATAAAGATGTAACAAGGACACGCAAGAGGTGCTAGGATCAGTAACTGTTTGTTCATGTAATAGGACTCAAATAGAGTGGAAGATAAAGTAGTAGACCTAAATCATTTTATACTGACAAACAGCTCACTGGTAATGTACTCTGTATTCTGCACTAGCAGATTTGAGTGAGCCTTGGGATTTGCACTACTTATTCTGCTTGTAAATGTTAGCAATAACTGCTACAAGCTATCAGACCATCTGGTGATGAGTGCTTCCAAATAGAATGAAAGCCAAGCAAAAACATAGTCTTTCTAAATTCAAAGCAGCACGCAACTTTTGCTCAATAATCCGGCATGCGGGTTGTCATTTTTCGCTAGAGATGGGATAGTGGCATTTTTAAGATGAAACAGGCCAGGTTCTGGCGATAATTGAGTTCTGACGAAAGGTCATAGACCTGAAACCTTAACTCATTTCCTTCTCTCCATGACCTGCTACATGTCTCCAGTGACTTTTGTGTTTGTGCCAGATTTCCTGCATCTGCAGTACTTTTTTTTAACAAAAAAGGACAATAGGTGTTGGGTTGCATAGGTTTCTATTGTGGAACAGGTTCAAGGGGCTGAACGGCTTACTCCTGCTCCTATTTTCCTACTTTCCTATTGCAGCTATCATTTGACTTCACACTTGTAGGAATATAAGATAAATTTGGATCAGGTAAATTCAGCCCATTCCAACTCAAATTTCCAGAATACTCATGCTATTTGCTTCTCTTCATAACATCAAGCTGTTTTTAAATGAATCCAATGTCCTGCCCTCACCCACCATTCCAGGGACCTTTTTTGGGTTCCAGTCATTAATTAACCTCTGGGTAAAGAAATCTACCTGATGTGTGTCCACACCCCACTCCACTCCACATCCCTTCACACAGCTAGCTCAGACCATCTGCACATTCTTTGATCTTTCCGCTCACTCATCAGCAACAACAAAAACAACAACTTACATTTGTACAGTGCCTTTTACATCAGGAGGATGTCCTATGGCATAGAGATGCTTTCAGCCACAACACCCTGAACTTCTGCCTTCTTGGCTCAATCCCTCTGCCTTGTCCCTCTTTGCAAAAGTAATAAATAAAAATAATTAAAAATGCAACTTGTTATGCCATGATCTGCATTGCCTTCCACTTCCTCCACAATATTGTCCAACCACATGACTGCTTCACCTCTCAGGCCACAGAAACCCTCACACATTCATTTGACACCTCAGGGCTCGACTACTGCAACTCCTTCCTTGTCGGCCTCTCCAACTCTCAGAGAATAGAATTCAAGATAATCATCCTCACTTTCAAGGGCCTTGCCCCCACCTAACTCTCGCCTCTCAACAAAAACAACAAAATTACTAGATCTAACACCAGGGATCATCCTCATTGCTCTCCACTTTACTGCCTCTGAGCCTGTGTACCAGCATTCTCTGTGCAGCTTGACCAGAAACTATATAGTGTGAGTGTGTCATAAGCTGAGGAAGACATGCATAGTGAATTGCTCTACAATAGGGAGAAGGGGGTGAGAGCAGAGGTAACCTACTTGCTGGTCTTCGTGCTGCAACTTTTAAAATAGAAATTGCAATGTGAGAAGAGGCTATTTGGGCATTGAATTTATGCTCATTCCAGCAATTTCACTGGAGCTGCATACTCAAACCCAATTCCCCACGCACTTTTACATTGTTCCTCTTCAGATTCAATTCACTTGTTGACGTTGTTATGATCTCAGCTTCAATTGCTAATTATATCAAAGTATTTCCATGATCTAATCACCCTCTACATGCAAACATAAATCCTAATAAGATTCCCCTGAACTCTTGCAGTGGTAATCCTCAGTTTATGCTCCCTTGTAAGTAATTTTCCAACCATCAGAAATAATAATTTAACATTAGCCTCTCAAACTTTTATATGAAGCTGCAGATAATCCAGAACTCTGCAGCTCATGTCCTCACCTGCACTAAGTTCCGCAACCACATCACTCCGACCCTCGGCCGGCTCCATTGGCTTCCCATCCCCCGGAGGATCGAATTCAAGATCCTTGTGCTCACTTTCAATGCCATTCACGGCCTTGGCCCCTCCTAACCCTCTGACCTGCTATCTCCCTATGAACCTGTCTGCCCCCTCCATTCAGCAGGCTCCAGTCTGCTCCCCCGCCTGACCCGCCCTACCATCAGTGGTTGGGCTTTCAGCCTTTCTGCCCCACAATCTGGGAATCCATCCCACAGTCCCTTTGTCTCACTTCCTCCTTTCCTTTGCCTCCTTCAAGGCTAGTCTCAAGACCCTCCTCTTCGATCATGGCTTCGCTGCCCTTCTAACTCTCTCCCTCCCCTCCCCTGTACCCTGCCCCTCCACCTTGCTTGGGTCCTAACCTGACTGTTCAGCGCCTTGGGACATCCTCCCGATGCGAAAGGCGCTCTAATAAATGTAATTTTGTTGCTGTTGTTGTTGAGTTCAGTTTTGGAGGCATACACGACTAAAGTAGCATTGATTTTTTAAATGAGACATGTCTTATTAAATAATTATTGAATTCAAAATTCAAATTTATTGAATTTATTATCAACCCAATTTTTGTGAATAGTCATAAGACAGCATTGTTTAATAGGATATGAATGCAACATTCATCAACAGAATTTCCCCCAATGAGACTGTGGCTTTGCAAATATCGGTTGTAAGGAATACATCAGATTTGCCTATTGGATTATTGCAACCTCCCCAAGTTGGTAACAACAAAAACAACAAATTACATTTATAGAGCGCCTTTCACGTCGGGAGGACGTCCCAAGGCGCTGCACAGGAGGTGTGTGACCCGAGCTGGGAGGGGAGTGTTTGGGAAGGGGTGAAACACGAAGGGGAGGTCGAAGAGTTCGGGGTGGAACAAAAGGCACGGTCGAAGAGGAAAGTCTTCAAACTGGCCTTGAAATAGGAAAGGGAAGAAACAAAACGGAGGGATTAAGGGATGGCATTCCATAGGGTGGAAGCGGACAAACTGAAGGCCCGGCCTCCGATGGTGGGGCGGTTCGGGCGGGGGGCTTGGAGCAGGCCAAGTCCTGTTGAACGGAGGGTCCGGGTGGGCTTGTAGGGGGAAAGTAGATCGGTTAAATAGGGCGGGGCAAGGCCATGTAAGGCCTTGTAGGTGAGGACGAGGATCTTGAACTCGATCCTCTGGAGAATGGGGAGCCAATGGAGACAAGTGAGGGTGGGGGTTATGTGGTCGCGGAGGCGGGTGCGGAATAGTACACGGGCTGCAGAGTTTTGGATGACCTGCAGCCTGTGAATGGAGGAACTGGGGAACAACTGGTAATGTTTGATGAAAGGCTGGCTTGAAAAATGAAGAACACTGAGTTTTTTTTTCAATTTGCTAGTTTCGTACTCACAATGAACTATTTTACAAATGTTGTACAAATCTTAACAATTCAGTTTGGCAGCTGGAAATCAGAATTAACCAATAAACCTGGTTTGTGAACATTAATATGTATCCCTCTTTCCGCCAACCATCTCACTGTTGAAAATTAGGTTAGTCAGTTTATCTATGGAAATAATCAAGTAAGCAGTACTGTATTTCTGGATGCCACAGTGAGCAGTCAGCGGCAGATACTCAAAGCAAATTTGCAGCTGACTGATGTGTCTAGGTTTCTTTACCCAAGGATTAATGGTGAGCTATGTGCTTTACAAAGAGGTTTTTCATATTTGGGTAGCAAACAGGGACTGTTTTGCTTTGCTTATCCATAAAGAGCTTGAAAACAGAAGAATTCTCAAAATTGCTTTTTAAGTGTTTACCAATTTGAGCTGTCAGATTACTATCGGCCAACTAAACCACCGGGCTAAGGGAATTTTGACAGTTAAGAGAACTCTGCACAAATGGTATAATTGTTGTCAAGACCTTAACAGGCAATCTCTAACACAAAGGATTACACGGCTTTTACCAGAATTAAAAGAATGTTGACTGCATCATAGATCAGTCAGTGAATCTCATTTTTTCTTTATTGCTCATTAGTGTACTCAAAATATTTGCTTCTACACTTCATTACACCTATAATTTTGCCCATCATCTCTTGTGGATTTCCTTGGCTATCTTCATTTTTGTTACAAGTAGTTTTCACTTCTTCCATTATTGCCCAGCGATGCGATAATTCACAGGAACAAAACTGAAAGCACTTTGCATGAAATTAACAGGCATTAGGCATGTTCCTGGATTGCCGCTAAATTGCCAGCTTCAGGCTATAAACTTGACTAAAATTTAAGATTGTGCAAATAATGTGTGAAATTCTTAAATTCAATTTGGATGTTGATTTTCACTGCTTGAAAATTAGGATTAAATTTGAGAATGTTTCACATTTACACAGAATTTTAAATTTCATTGCAGCTTTAAATTTCAAGACACAGTGGCTAAGAACATAGGAACAAGAACATGAGTAGGCCATTTAGCCCTTCGAGCCTGTTCCACCATTTAATCAGATCATTGCTGATCTGTACCTCAACTAATCCTTTCAATTCCAATTTCCTACTTTCTCTCCATATTCCTTCATACCCTGACTAACCAAAACTCTATCAACATCACTCTTGAAGGTGTGAAGGCTTCCAGATTTCTACCACACTTTGAGCAAAAAAATGCTTCTTGATTTCACTCTTAAGTGACCTGGTTCTAAATTTAAGACTATGCTAAGACTATGTTGAATTTTGAGCCTTATATAATTAGGGCAGTTGTTACGTTTGATATAGTCAGCAGGTGGTGGCGAACGGATCAAGCAGATCGGATAGGCAGGGAGATGCCATGGCATGAAAGGATTTGAAAACAAGTGAGAGGATCTTGAAATTGGTCCATTCGGTCTTTGGGAGCCAATGGAACTTGGCAAGGACTGGTGTTATACCTAACACTGCATCAAAGGACTTTGAGTTCAATGCTTCAATGTGGGACTCAGACGTGTACAATTTCTGTTTGCACTAAACTAGGTAGTGTAGCTAAAAGTGAAGAAGAATGTAAGCAATTGTAGGAGGATATATGCAGATTACTAGGTTAGGCAGAGATTGGAAACTAAATTTAATACAAAAAATTATGGAGTTATACATTTTAGGGGGAAGAATAAGTAGAACAAATAGATGGTAAACTGTAAATATTTAACTGAATGGAAGAACAGAAAGACCCAGGAGTTAATGGGCATAAATCTATCAAGATAGGAAGTCAGTGAGCCAAGCTGTGAAGAAAGTTTACGAGATTCTCAATCATAGAGATTATCAACAACAACAATATTACATTTATAAGGCGACTTTCACATCGGGAGGAGTCCCAATATAAGTTATACAGGTTATAAGGGTATAGAATATAAAACCAAGGAGGTGATGCTTAACTGGAACAAATCATTGTATCCAGTTTTAGTCATCCCACTTTAGGAAGGATTTCAGAGCCACAGAGAGGGTACAGAGAAGATTGACTAGGATGATGCAAGGGATTAATACTTTACCTATGATCAGAGATTAGTGGAAATGTGCCTAAATTCCTGGAACAGGGAAGCTTGAAGGCAGACCAGATGAAGTGTTAAAAATCACTGAAGTGTTTCGATAGAATCATTAGGGAAGAAATTATTTCCAATGATTTGTGATCAAAGGGCATTGATGTAAGATAATTAAGAAAAGAGCAAAGAAAGAGGTTAGGAGGAATATTTTTACACAGTGAAGTGTTTAGGATGTGGAATGGCCTGTCTAGGAAACCAGGCAAACATCCAAAAAGAAGTAATTTGTAGGGATATGGGGAAAAAGGCAAGTAAATAAGATTGAATGAATTGCTATTTCAAAGAGCAAGCACAGACACAACGTCCAGATTGCTTTCTGTGTTTTAAGGTTCTATACTTCTGTGAACATACACCTTTCTGCCTCAGATAAGCATGCAACCAACTGAGCCAGCCGACACATAGAGCACTATTTGTGTTAGCTATGAAGTGCTACAAATTTAATCTCTACATCTCAATCAGGAGGCCAGTCAGTAAGAGATGTTTTTCAGGGCTGAATGATTTTTAAGTAAATATTTGACGACAAGTGTTTTTTTATTGTATCCTTATTTTCCTCTCATAGTTATGTAGCAGTTTGTAAGTCTCATTTTCAATAATTAAACTTTTTGCGGGTTCAAAATAAACAATTTTGCAAGGGTCCAGCAAAACCTTTGACAAGTTTCATTACTCCACATGCCTTTGTTTACCTGGCAGTAAGTAGCAACCCAGTTATTAGTTGATTGACAGATTGTTTTCTGGGGGTAATAATGCCTTAAAAATATAATTATTATTAATTGGTCACTCAATCCGTGACTGTTTGTGGGACGCTGTTGTGAGCAATTTGCGTTTCACCCGCAAAAGATATAGTCAATTCACTTTAAGGTATACTTTGTGAAGCGCTTTCAGATGTCTCAACGATATGTTAATGTGCTATATCAAATGCCAGGATTAATTTTATTTAAAAATATTTTTCAAGGTGATGAATTATCTTATTATCAAGGAGAAAATTGGCAGTTGCCTAAGAATAGAAAGCTTTTTCCAGCATTCATAATAAGTACCAGTATGTTAGGTGTAGCCTGGTTAGCTGCAGAATGGTTTCCCTGGGGTGATTCTCTGCCCTTCAATAAATCTGCTGACTTTGTCAACATACATGTTGTTATTGCTGGTAAATTTACTGGCCATGGCACTCTGCACTTCCAAATGAGATTGATTGCCAAGCAAAAAAATATACCCTTAAGATAAAGTTTGATAAATTTACCAACAAACGGAAAATAACTGCTTTGCTTTATGCCCACATGTATGGTTAGTCGGGGAGGGGTATAACATTTGTTACAGTGCAAAGATTTTGTCAGCTTTTATGTCCAGTGTTTAGGGTTAATCATTTGCAGCCATTGCAGAAAGCTCATTTGATGTCAAATATCTTGAATTTTGCCACCAATTTTGCCACCAATTTTGCCCTGATCTCTGGAACTTGCTGCCTCAATTCCTCCACCTTGTTTCCACTCTAACCGTCTTTAAATCCTACTTCAAGACCTATCAGTTCAGCTGCACCTATGGACACCTCCCCCTCCTCCTTCTACCATGCTTGTCATTCAACCACCTCTGTGCAATGCTCATGCCACTTGCACATGTCAGTGTTGCTCTATATGGAGTAAAACAGACCAATGATTAGCTGTAGGATAACATCTCAAATCACTTTACAAGGACGAGTTAGACCTCAAGCATAGGTTAGTTCCCTTTAAATACAGGTTGTTGCTTTTAATATGACCGAGTTGTTTCTGACAATCGCCCTCAATATCCCTCTGACAAGTAATCTGCCTCCCTTCATTCAAGGCTTCAAGTCTCGCCTTAAGACTCTCCTCTTCGATGGTCCCATTGACAACTCCTAATCCCCCCTCTTCCCTCCCCCACTCTGTCCCCAGCTTGGGTCTGACACAGTGACTGTCCAGCTCATTGGGACATCCTCCTGATGTGAAAGGTGCTTTACAAGTGTAATTTTGTTATTGTTGTTGTCTCAAAACATACCTCTTTGACTTCACTTTTGGTAACCCTTCCCCTCCCTTCCTCCTTCAGCTCCCATCCCCGGCTGAGGGGCCCGGCCAGCATTGTTACTTTTTCATCACCCAAACATGTAACTTGCTATATAAGTTTATGTTCTACTTGTATTGTGAAGGGCAGTACATCAATGCAAGTTGTTGTATATATTACATGCTCAAACATCCAAAAAGTTGGTTTCCACTTTCATTCAAATGCCAGACACCTGAATTCCACACGAGTTTCTCCCATTGTCCTGGCCAACAATCCCATGTGTAAAATTTATCATTTTCTTCATAGCTATTTGTGGTATATTGCTATGCGGAAATTGGCTGCCATGTTCACCGAAAGAATACACAGCCATGCGATGCTTCATAGTATATCCCTTGAAGCACATTGAGATGTCCTCCCAATATGAAAGGCGTTATATCAAATACAAGGATTATTATTATTTATTGAGGTACAAGGTTTACAATTTTCACAATTTGTTTTGTAGCCGTCTGGTCCTGATCTATCACAGCTAGATTTTTCGAATGTGTGTAGGCAGTAATTACAGTAAAACTAACATCGTTCACATATACAGCAAAGTTGCTGGAAGAATACCGCACATAGGATTGCTGTGTCCTTTCATCTGGAAATGTTTTGGAAGTTTCTTTGAATGATAGAGAGCTCTGTGGGTAGGCGATGTGGTGCTTTGCTGTACCAGTAACCTCCACCATGAAACATTACCATCACATCAAGTGCTGTGAAATGTAACATGTAGCTCATTTCATCGCATAGTTTCACATTTTTTTCCCAGGACATCAACGCAATGAGCAAATTGCACCAAATCTACACTAAAAATGCAATGGATGTAACTGGGCGCAAGGGCGCAAAATGCAATGTTTCATAACAGATTCAATAATTCTCAAATGTGTTATTGAATTTGTTATGAGGAATCAATTTTTTTTCATTCAATGACGGTTGTTTGCAATCGTGAAATGACTCACATTGAGTCTGTCAAAGCCATCTTGATGTGGTACTATCACCAGGCAATCAATTTGAATTGTATTCAATTTGCGGTCAACAATGAACGGATCATCTTCAAATTGCTTCAATCCTTGATACCTCCTTACCTCTCCAACCTGTTTCGGTGGACGCACTTTCAGCCCTTATGTCCCGAAATTCTGGAACACTCTTCCTCAATCCATCCACCATGCACTCTTTTTCCCCATTATTAGGTCATGCCTGAAGACCTTCCTCTTCGACCGTGTCTAATGGCACCTCCAGCGTCCCCCTGACTCAGCATTGTGCTCTGTCACTGTCCAGCACTCTGAGACGCTTCCCTGCTTAGGGGAAGCTATATAAATGTTGTGGATGTTGCACCCATTATGTGCATTGCCTCTGAGACTTCAACAGCCTCCTTATGTTGTGGAGACCTTTGCGTACAATACTTTGGATATGATGTGCCCAGAGAAATGTACACCTTGGATCTGATTTTTGTTGGTTTATTCAGACACTGAGTGGAGAAGCAGAGACCACAAGTATACGTTAATACGCCTCAAGCAAGACCTGAGATTAAACATACTTTTGTCTTTTAGCCAAGTAGTAGATATGTGGAACAGACTTTCAGCTCACAGCAAAAAATGTAACTCTTCAGTAGAACACTTTGGAAATAAAGCTCAGTGTAAAAGTCAACAAGGTTGCCCAAGATACAGTTACATCCATCCATATATGTGATATGATTATCAAGACAAAAATGGTAACTTACAATTTGAACTAAAGCTTGTGGAAAGACACACCTGAGTAAATTCGTCAAGATTAACCTTTGGAGCTGTCAGGCTGACACTGGACAGTGGTACAACAAAAGGGACTATGGAATTATTTCACTTAATGACACTTCGAACATGCCAGGCAAGAGCACAGAACATTAGTCTGCAGCTCATTTTCTTTGTGGTATGTACAAATGTCTCCCAGCTATGGGATGGATTAAGGTCTTTTCATGTGTCGCCTGTTAATGCCTCCGAAAATGGATTATAGAATTTCTGATCACAAAATGGAACTTGTGATCAACTGGAATTGACAGTACAGAGTTTTTTTTTTCAAAAATGATCATGGAATTATTCTGCTCACAGCACCGGGGATGATTGGGTCAGACTCAATCCTAACACCAGCTATTTATTTTAATCCCATTCCCCAGCACTGGATATCTAGTTTGTGGATTATGGCTTCTCAGTATTAATGGGTTTTGATGACTTTCAAGAGGAATGCAAATATATTTTAGAGTTCTTCGAATGAGAATCCATCCCAAAATTGCTTCTCCCTCCCCACCTGTTAACACCTTAAAACCTATACCTTCAACTACCCATGCTTTCAAGAACATCAACAAATTGCATTTCATATTAAGAGCAAATTCCTAGACACCGAAGCCATGTCACCGTCGCCGAAATCAATTTGGTCACCTTCTTCCCCCCAACTAGGATTCCCAGTCAGTCTAGTGAAGTATTTTGAGATATTCTCTCCATGTGAAAGGCAGAACATAAATGTGATTGTTGTTGTTGAGGTTCTGTCTCATGTACTCTGTCCGATCCGCCCTACCATCAGTGGCCGGGCTTTCAGTTTCACTGTCCCTACACTCTGGAACTCCATTCCACAGAACCTTCACCTCGCTTCCTCCCTTGCCTTGTCCAAGGCCCGTCTCAAGATCTTCCTTTACGATTGTGCCTTCAGCCATCCTCCCAGCTCTCTCCCTTCCCTCTTTCCCACCCTGCTCCTCTGCCTTGCTCGGGTTCTGACCCCTTACTTTTCAGCACCTTGGCATGTCCTCCGGACGTGAAAGGCGCTCTATAAATGTAATTTTGTTGTTGTTGTCTTCTGTTTTTTCAAATCAACTTTAAAGTTCCTGCTTTTTAAAAAAAGAAGGGAATTTCACCCAGAATCCTGGACAACAATCCTCTAGAATACATATTGATTCATCTCCTGATACTTCTGGGGTTTTGCTGTGCACACAATGGCTGCTGTATTTGTCTACAAAGCAACCATTACCCATCAGAATTGTGCATGAAAAGTTACAAATTTATTGAGGTTTTTAGGAAGCTAGGGAGAGGGAGAGGCGGAGAGGTTGCGGTATGGAATTCCAGAGGTTGGGGGCAAAATGGCTGAAAGTCCATCTTTGGTGGGGGGTGGGTCAGGGGACATGGAAAATTCTAGAGCCTCTGAACAGAAGGAGTGGATGGGTTGTTAAGAGGTTAGGAAGTTGCAGAGGAAGGTGGGGCAAAGGCATGGAGGGCTTTCAAGGTTAGAATCAGGATCTTGAATTGAATGCTCTGAATTATGTGATGCCATTAGAGTTGGGTGAGAATGGGAGAAATAGGGTCACAGATCTTGGTGCAAGAGAAGACATGGGCTGCAGAGTTCTGGATGATCTGCAGCCCATGAAGGGAGGCATAGGGAAGGCTGACATGCAGGGTGTTGGTGTAATCAAGCCTGGACATGATGAAGGCATGAATGAGAGTTTCAGCAGCCTAAGCAGGTGATGGGTTTCTGCATGTGTCAGATACCTGGCTGACCCCAACAAATGCTTTGGGATATGGGAACATCTATTAGAAATGAGATATGAAAGATGAGGTTTAGGAACTGTTTTCAACAGTTTGGTTGCAAGTAGTCAATTGAGCAGCAACAGCTTTAATTCTCAAACTGAAAATGTAGGCAGTGATTGCAGTAAAGAGTTGACCTTTCATGTTGGACATAACATATAACGAGATAATAGGAAGCAAGAAAATACCTATCAGTGATAACAGTTCTAATTGAACATGATGAACAGCATAACATTGTGATTAATTTTGGGAAGCCTGCTGGTCTCAATATTCTTTTAGTAAAAATATTTGAAGCAGAACACGTGAGCTTAGTGATGAAGCTGTGATGTGTAAAGAAGCAGAATATTCAGAGGAAAGGTACATCATGAGAGTAAGCAGGTAACTAGGATACACAAATCTAAATGGCCATTTTTGTTTTGAAATCTAAGACGCCATATCTACACACGAAAAAACAAGAAATATTTACAGGTTGATGCCTATGCCATTAAATGAATGGCAGCAGAAGAAATCATCGAGATCTGCTAAGTGTCTATATTTTGAAGCTGATGTGTTGGGAGTCAGAATTTCCTCAGGTGTGCTGAAATTTGAGAAATGCTAAATTGCTAAAAGTGATCCCACTGTTTCTGCATGCCTATGAGACCCTCATCCATGCTTTCATCATGCCCAGGCTTGACTATGCTAACTCTCTGCTCACCAGACTAACCAACACTTCCCTTCACAAGCTGCAAATTACTCAGAACTCTGCATCTCTTGTCCTCTCCCGCACCAGGCTGATCACCCCTATCCTCACCCAGCTTCACTGCTCCCCATCCCACAGAGGATTGAATTAAAAATCTTAGTACTTACTTTTGAAGCCCTCCATGATCTTGCTCCTCCCTAAATGTGCAACCTGCTAAATCGTTACCTTCCTTTAAGCGCAACGAAAAGCTGCCCCGTGTGAAGGACACTAATTAAATGAAACTTGTTGTTGTTCTGCCCACTGGACTGCTCCATATCCCCAGTCCTATCCACCCCACCATTGGTGGTCGAGCCTTCAACCTTTCTGCCAGCTCCCTCTGGCATTTCATCCTGGATTCCCTTCTCCTGACCCTCTCCCTTGCCAGCTTCAAGGCCCACCTCAAGACCTTCCTCTTTGACTGAGCCTTATGTCAAGGTTGTCCAACTGGCAGCGCGTAGGCCGATTTCATCTGGCTTCCTCGCTTCCTCCATTTCATCTGGCACACCCACTCCCTCCATAATCAGTAAATGTTTTCTTTCTGGAACAGAAACATGAAAATATTGCTTATGCGGCTCGTGGATGTTTCTCAAATAGAGATCCAGCCAAAATGGCCACCCACTCTCCCATCTCCACCCACTCTCCACTTCTCTTGATTCCAACCCCCAACTGTATCGTACCTTGGGACTCGCTCCTGATGTGAAATGCACTCTATAATTGCAATTTGTTTGTTGTTGTTGTATTAGAAGACTTTAATAAGCGAATCAAATACCTTACATTTATATAACATTTAATAAAAACTGTGAAACAATGACTTGTCCAGGGCCTTGGAAAGGAAGGTTGGAAATGCAGATTGGAGAGCAAGAATGGGTTTTTTAAGGATAGGAGTGAGGAGTTTTTAAAAGTGCGGGAACAATGCCAGTTTACTGGGAGGAGTTAATGTTGTCTGTGATTCAGAGGGCAAGGAGGTGAAGCTGGGCGGTAAGGAGAGACATAGGGATGGGGTCAAGGGATAAGGTGTTATATCAAAGCAATGTCTCATTATTATCCATGTAAGACTGAAATTGGTTGGAGTCCAATCTAATCCCACTCTGCTCACCTGTTCTATTGTCTTCTTATAAAGTATCCATCTAATTTCCTCTTTATCTTGAGATAAAACTATTTAATACGATTGGACTACCATGTTTTATTTTAAACTACCATCAATGTTAACCTATAATAACTGCAAATGAACTGAATCAAACTGTGTGCCACCACTGTAGAGTTTAGTTTTAATTCACAACAATATCTTAAGAGGAAGCCTGGAGGCTGCAACAAAATTTTGTTCAGCATTATTTTACATGATTATATTGCAGTCATCCATCAAAGACATTACTCTACCTTCCAGCCATTTTATCTTTGTGGTTTTGAATTCACACAAAAGTTGAAAACATCTACAAAGAGATTGTAGGAAGAACAGCACTAATCCACATCAGGTTAAAAGTATTATTGTGGCAATTATCATGCAGCCATGTACAGAAAAAAGTTGCTGATGAATAAAAAAAAGAACAAATATGAAATTATTGAGAACTTTCTTTTTTAATAAAGATGATCATTTGTAAAAAGAAGGTTCCTATGAAAGTAACAGAAAATGCAATGTATTCAATAGCGTTGTAAGAAATAATAAAAGATATAGTAAACTAACCCTTGAAATGTATTGTATATGCAATGCAGCACATGTTTTGCTAACTAAAACAGGCTATTTAACATATAAAGCTAGTAAGTTGTTTGATGTTTTGCATTGAGAAAGTTCTTAACTATTCAGGAAATATCATATTTATGCAACAAAACTGCTAGGTGTCACATTGAATAGAAACTCAGGTGACAGATTCAAGTAAAGAATCTCTCTACTCATTCACTGCATTTGCTCAGATAAGCATTAATATCACAGTAATAAAGCTGTGCAAATGTCACCCATGTTACCTGCTTTTCTGTTTTGCTCACTAATTTCCAATATTCTCAAAATGGCAATATTGCAATTTCAGAAAGCCTCTGAAGTGCGAAAAATATTTAAAAAGGGAAACACATTTGAATTCCCATCAAACTGTATATTCTACTCCAAATGTACAGGGCATCAGCACATAATTCACACACCTTGGCACGATCATGGGGAAGGAACCTAATTTCCACAACTTTCATTGATTATTATGGAATTCTATTAATCCACAAAGAAAATTAGACCCTATTTTATGGTTCTATGGGCCATCATCCCATTCTTTGTGCATGCATCAGTGTGTGTGTGTGTGTGGTGGGGGGGAGGAAGAATGGGAGTAATTGGAGGACTAGAATTTGCTGAATTAGCTGAACATGGTATTTCTAATAACTACAACACTTTGTCAGAAAATTGTGCAATTTTCTTACACATTCTAATTGCAACGCTTGAAATCTCAGATCTGATCTTATGTGTTGGCAGCCTCTTATTAGTCTTGTTAACAGCTTGTTAGATTACTGTCTGATTCTCACATCTATGTGTGAGCTGGCACACACAGACTTTTCCTGATGAGAGTGCCAAAATTTAAAGCCCTTTCCTGTTTACCAAACAGACTGTAGTTTAAAGATTCTTTACTATTCCTCAGTGAAACAGGAAAGGTTTTTGTTTACCTTCTCCCAAAGGGAATAGTCCGGCGATAGTGAAGAAAATATGAAATATTTACTTTATAACTTTACTTACATTTTGAAATAATTTGTTAATTTATTGGAGCTGTTGTCTTATTCCTTTTTTCATCCGAGTTTACCAATTGTAACAATAGCTCAGGATAATAGGAAAGGATGAACTCAACACTTTCCCATTTCTAGAGTGAGCCAAACTCTGACTGAAGCTGAGATAACACACAGCAATGACACATATAGGAATGTGTAGGACCATTGCAGATCAAATGGCCAGTGCCCAAATTAATGTTTTTACATAAATATAAAATAATAACAACTAACTAAACCTACACTATTCTACTCCTCATAGGGCTGGTTCTCACTTGCGTGTGTTGACAATGTTGTAAAACAAGTAATGCCAAACTGTTTGTTCCCCCTTTCTTTTATGTTATTTAAAAATAATAAATTGGTCATTTCAATCCAGGACTGTTTGTGGGACACTGCTGTATGCAATTGGTTGTCGCATTTTGCCCACAAATAGTGAATTCACTTTACAATATATTCTATGCAGTGCTTTGAGATGCCTAGAAGATGTGAAAAGCACTATATTAAATGCAAGCATGATTATTATTATTACTGGGCTTGGGTCTGCATCCCATTTTTCTAGGTGCCATACTTTTGCAAAACAACACAAAACAAGTTTACATTCATATAAAACCTTTAACAAAAATGTAAGCCACTTAATAATAATCATAATCTTTGCATTTGATATAGCATCTTATCACATCTTTCAGACGTCTTAAAGTGCTTATGCTGGCTTGGCGCTTGACCCAATGGTGGGAGCCGAAGTATTGATAAGGGGAATGACCAAACATGGGGTCAAAGAGGTAAAAACTGCAGCCAATACTTTTTACTTCTTATCATCTCTCATATTTAAAAGGGAATAAAATACAGAGTAAGGGGAAAAATAAAGGCAGGTAAACGGGACTGAAAGAATTACTCTTTAAAAGAGCAAGCACAGACAAATTTATAGCATGGTGAAGAAAGGAAATAGAAGTCCATGGACTTCTATTTCCTTTCTTCACCATGCTATAAATTTCCATGGTTCAATTATTCTATCTTTAGCACAAGTTGGAGTGAAATGTGCATTTCACATGATATCATACAATTTACAAGAATTATACCGACACTGGTAGAATCGTACTTTTTTGACAGCAATGTCAAGTCTCTTTCTATTAATTCAATGGAACAAATGTATTGTCACTCCACATTGGTCACTTTGACTTCAGAACCATAGTTGTGTAGAGTAACGTGAATCCACTGCTTAAATTTAAATGTGAATCAATTTCAATGCCTTTGAACATCTCCAGTTCCACACTTCTATTAAATGTCTGAATTTGGTGGTGCTGTAACTCAGAACATTACATTTTCTCCAGGATGAAAGAAAGTCCATGCTGATGGGAATAGAAGCCCTCTCTTCTTAGCATGTGTCAAGAATCCTTAGTGAAATGAGTTTCAGCAACCTCAGTCTAGTGTCGAGTGGATGCCAGTCCAGAACTCAGAGTTGTGAATAATTTACTAACTATCTGCTGCTAATTGGACACTCTTGATTTGAGAGGTCACTAGGATGATGTAGGAAATTGAACACTGGTACAGTCACAGGTGCTGCAGTGAGCTACAATTTAGGCACATTATTTAGAGAACATGACCTGATAGATGACCCATGTTAAGCCTCATCTGGGAGTGCTTGATGAGAAAACTTCCATAGAGTGAACTATGTTTCTCAGCAGTATTATATTAATCAGTAAACATCACACCAATACACACAGATGTATTTATATATACATTTTCTTTGTAAAACAGAAAGAACCGAATGTCAAGACTGCAGTCACTGATATTATTATTCACCACATTGTTTGTCAACACAGCCTTGTCAAATGCAGCTGAAACATCTCACCAAAAGGAATTTGTCACTGGAACCAATGACTTCTTTACCTCTGGAAGATGTCATTAGCTGTCAGTAACAAACAATGATATTTCACAATCACATTCAGCAGACACTGTCACATTGTCGAGTGCATCAGCAGTGCTGTGATTCGTGCATGATGAAGACTCTGCTTGTAAAACCTGATCCCTAAAAGTCATCTCTTTGAGTGACTCGTTGGAAGAAATGCTTTGAAGCTGTTTGCTGTGAGCAGACCTCTCTATAACTTCTGACATTTAACTTTAGATCCAAATTGCCACAGTGCCCATCTGACAGGATCAGTCGCCTGCAGTCACATTCCCACCGTAGACTGCGAGCAACTGCAAGACAGGCTCATTCTTATGGTTTCCAATTTCAGGCATTCAGCTAGGATTTAGTTTTTACCCTGCAAAACAACATCCTGCTCATGTTACTAAATCAGCTCCAATCACGTGAGAGTTTGCCCATGTTTGCTTCCCATGAGTCGGAGATTGCCATATTTCTACAACCATTCATTAATAATACAAAGTCTGCAATGTCTAACTAACCCTCCATCTCTCTCTCTCCCTCCCAAAAGTTTCACAAAACTTGGGGTTAGTTAGTTCATTGTCAAATCTGACAGTATCAGTTTGATTATATGATGATTTTCCCTTCTGAATATTCTTTGCAATATTTATTAATGGAATTCTTTAAAGGGGATGAGACCTAGAATTATAAATAATAATCCTTCCCATTTGATGTAGCGCCTTATCGTGTCTTCGAGATGTCTCAAAGTGATACACAAGAAATACTGTAAATTGATTTGACTGTATATCTTGAGGGCAAAACATAGTGGCCAATTGAACATAGCAGTGTCCAACAAACATTTGTAGATCGAGTGACCAAATATTACTTTTGCCATCAATCCAATTGCAACAAACTTCCCGAAGCAAAACAGGTCAGACATCTCCACTTCCAGTTAAAGGAAGCGGTCAACATGTGTGTGGCTAATTCCTGGTTAATGAATCCCATTAAGAAATACCACAAATTAAACACTTGAACTTGTCACTATTTCCAGTAGTTTTAATAATCTATCAATTACGTTCCTTCACTGAAATTCACTGAATAAAATACACATCAGTGTGCTAGTTAGTGGCCACCTGTGTGATGAGACTTTGGATCACTTTTTAACTGGTCATGTACAACAACAACAACAACAACTTGCACTTATATAATGTGCCTCAAGAGTGCTTAAAAATGGCTGAGCCTGACTCTGACCCGGGGGGCGTTGACCATAAGCAATGATGAGAAGGAAAGTTTTCAGGTGGGTCTTGAGAAAGGGGAGAGGGGGTTCAAGGTGGAGAGATTGAGGGAGAGTGTTCCACAGTTTTGCCACATCCAATGGTGGAGTGGAGGATGCAAGTGACAAATAGGAAGCTGGTGCCAGTTGAGTGGAGACACTGGATGGTGGAATGGTGAGTGAGGAGGTCGGAAAAGTAGGGAGGTGAAGGGATTTGAACACGAGTGTGAGGATTTAGAAAAAAAAACTAAAACCAAGAAAAAAGAATTGGAGCAAAATTTACCAGAATTATTTTAATTTGTCCTTCTGAATACCTACTAAACTGGAATCAACATTCATGTCAATTTAAGAACTTTACTATCTTACGTAATTAAATTTGAATCTGCACAATTATTTTAAATTATATGCTATTATAAAACACAGTCACGGTTCTATACAGTATTTCCTGTGAAGTGGTTTGAGATGTGTTTCTGATATGAAAGCACAATATTGAACGTAAGATGACCCACCCTTATCTCCCCGCCAAGGAGACAACAACAACAACAACAAATTACATTTATAGAGCGCCTTTCACGTTGGGAGGACGTCCCAAGGCGCTGCATAGGAGGCGTGTGACCCGAGCTGAGAGGGGAGTGGTTGGGAAGGGGTGAAACACGAAGGGGAGGTAAAAGAGTTCGGGGTGGATCAAAAGGCACGATCGAAGAGGAAAGTCTTCAGACCGGCCTTGAAAGAGGAAAGGGAAGAAACGAAATGGAGGGACTGAGGGATGGCATTCCATAGGGTGGGAGCGGAGAAACTGAAGGCCCGGCCTCCGATGGTGGGGCGGTTCGGGCGGGGAGCTTGGAGCAGGCCAAGTCCTGTTGAATGGAGGGTCCGGGTGGGCGTGTAGGGGGAGAGTAGATCGGTTAGATAGGGGGGGGCAAGGCTGTGTAAGGCCTTGTAGGTGAGGACGAGGATCTTGAACTCGATCCTCTGGAGGATGGGGAGCCAGTGGAGACGGGCGAGGGTGGGGGTTATGTGGTCGCGGAGGCGGGTGCGGGATAGTACACGGGCTGCAGAGTTTTGGATGACCTGCAGCCTGTGAATGGAGGAACTGGGGAGGCCGACGAGGAGAGAGTTTCCGTAGTCCAGCCGTGAGGTGATGTATGCATGCACGAGTGTTTCGCCAGCGCGGGGGGTGAGATAGTTGTGGAGCCTGGCAATGCTGCGCAGGTGGAAATAAGTGGTGCCTGTCAAGGCACGGATGTGAGGGAGGAAGGAAAGTTTTTGATCGAACATGATGCCGAGGTTCCTGATTGGCTTTGTGAGGTGGAGAGTGCAGCCTTGGATATTGAGGCTGGCAGCGCCCGATGTGCGGTGGCGCTGGCTTGAGCCAATCAGGAGGGCCTCGGTCTTACTCACGTTCAATTGCAAAAAGTTGTCCCTCTTCCAGGACTCGATGTCGGACAGACGTGCTGTCAGAACATCGATCGTCTGGGGGTTGAGGGATGAGGCAGAAAGGTACAACTGGGTGTCGTCCGCATACACGTGAAAATTTACCCCATGTTTGCGGATGACATTGCCCAGAGGAAGCGTGTAAATGGTGAAAAGGAGGGGGCCTAAAACAGAGCCCTGAGGGACGCCGTGAGAAACTGTGTGGGGGTTTGAGGAAAAACCGTTGGAAGAAACAAAATGTAAACGGTGGGTCAAATAAGAATGGAACCAGTGAAGGACTGTGCCTTGAAGGTTGAGGTGGGAGGAAAGACGTTGAAGGAGGATGGTGTGATCGACTGTGTCGAACGCAGCAGACAGGTCAAGGAGGACGAGGAGGCAGAGGGAGCCCTGGTCACAGGCGGTTAGGACGTCATTTGTGACCTTAACCAGGGCAGTTTCTGTGCTGTGGATAGGGCGGAAACCTGATTGGAGGGGTTCAAAAAGTGAGTGAGTTGAAAGGAAAGAGCGGAGCTGGGAGGCAACTACTCTTTCAAGGACCTTGGATAGAAACGGGAGGTTGGAGATGGGTCGATAACTTGATGGTTGCGACGTATCAGGGGAGGGTTTCTTCAGGATAGGGGTGATGGTGGCTGTTTTAAGGGAGGTAGGGACGGTGCCTGAGGAGAGGGAAAGGTTAATGGTGTCAGAAATGAGACAGTCAGTAGTTGGTGTCCTCATGAGAAAGAGTGGCAAGCATAATCTCCTTGTAGCTGAAACAGTTGTGGAGTCCTGTAATTCAGTGGTTAGAATACTCGCCTTACAAGCATGAGACCTGTGTTTCGAATCCAGGCAGGTCTGGGCGAAACATTGGGCAAGATTCCTTACTCCACACGCCTAATAATAATCTGTCCCCGAAAAAACCATGACTGTTTTACATCTAGAAGATGTGAAAAAGTGCTATATCAAATGTAAGGATCGTTATTTTATTATTAAGGTGACATGTTTTGCAATAGAATGCCAGAATAGAGTCAACCCTTTGTCTCTGCAGTCTGATTCCTGAGTCAGATAGGTCTGCATTATTCCAGGCACTGCTGATCCAGCCAACCTGGATCATCAGAAAAGACTTGAATCACTGGGGCAGGGATTCTTTCCATCCCTTTAACTCAGCAAACCAAAACCCTAATGGCTAAGGTGGTGCAAGCAAGGTATATTGCGCTTTCAATAGCAAGCTGTATGGTTTTATTACATCAAAAGAAACAGCAACACATTTTCCTGTGTTTAGCTGATGAAATTCCAGCAGTACTCCAATTCAAAGTCTAAAACTAAATATAACGGTACATAAATAGAATAATTCTAGACCCAGGTGGAATTTCTTCCCAACAGTCTAAAGTAATAATTTATTGACTATCTCTGTGATCGTTAGTAGTCAAAGTTTTATTATGTTGTACCTGGTCTCACTACAAGTTTTGTAGTTTTAATCAGTTTTCTTACATGGGGAGGATTATTTGATAATAAATCAGTGTATCAATTTATCGTCCAGTTAAAACTGGCCATTCACTTCATGGCTGTATGTGGGACATTGCTATGTACAACATTGGCTGCCTACAAAATACAGAGTCACCACACTTTACAGTATAAATTTTGTAAAGCATTTTCAAATGTTTCAATGACATGATAAATGTCATTGTTAAATGAAATCATTAATATTGTAACTGGAGCCAGGTAGATACTGACACATACTTGGTCACAAGTCACTGTTTACTAACCCAAACCTCAGAAGCCCTAACAAAGAATGCCTCATGTTTAGCTGATGAAACGCCTCGTTGCCTCCAATTGTTCTAGAGTGGTGCAGGTAGCTGAGTGTGTGGGAAGTGTCTTACAATCCTCCTGTTCCCTCACGCCCTGTAACAATCCATGTTCTCTGCAACTGCCTGACCCAGCCATGTGTGTAAGGTTCAATCGCCTGCCTGGGTTGGGGGTCCTCCTTCCACGAGCCCCAGAGAAAAGAGAGATGGAAAACTGTTGGTATGTGGGAGTGGGGGATCAGCTCACAGCTTTATACTCTTCAATCCACTCTCCCAAGGAATAGACATGGCCTGGATGATCCAATAGGATGTTTCCCTGTCAGTATATGTTACTGTTCCACAATCTGATCAGTTTCTAATAATAATCCTTGTATTTAATATAGCACCTTATCACATTTTGCCAATATCCCAAATAGCATTGAATTAATGTTGACAAATAACACAATGTGTAAGATAACCAGGTGCCAAGCAGGATTGTTAAGCATTTTGGGACATCCTCCTGACACGAAAGGCACTATGTCAATTTTCTTTTACTATTGTACATCCTCAGATAACTAGACATTATTCTACGTGCAGCAGACAATGCTTTGATGCTCCCATAGCACAAAGTGGTTGCATTTTGCCCACATACATAACCTTGTGGTATTATTTACCAAATAGCGCAGCAATTAATTCCACTAATGATAACACAAAGTGTTAAGGTTTGACAAAACAGAAAATAAATTGAATAATTCCATGCTTCCTAGTAGCACCTGGAAATGAAATTTGACTGCCAGAAAGCTTTTTCTTTGTATAATTCCATTCATCGTTACAATTGACTTAATTTACATAATGCAAAACAAATTCTATTATGTTGAATATTTTGGTGTTATTTCTAGAGATAAACAAGAATGCAAATCTGTAGGAATACAAACCAGTGCTAATGGCAACTGTGGTTCAAACCATTGATAAGATAATTCAGGAAGAAAAAGTTACTTTATGAATTCACCATGTGAATGTTAAATACGTCAATTTTTGCTGCAAATAAAACCACTAGTGTTCAGTTATGCTGCAAAAACTTATGCAATTATGATTATTCTTTTTAAAACGTTGTTGTTTTCTTTGCTGTAAAATCCCCCCATTAAAATGGATAAAGTGAGAGAGCTAATGATCATTCATTAGTTGTGTGGCTGCAACATCCCTTTGCTAACCGGGTGGTTATTCTTACGAATACTAATAAGGCCCAAGGGTTCACGTTACAACTAATTATCTCTTATTTGGTTTCAGCAGCAACATCAAGTATTTCAAAGAAAATCCATTCATCAACTTGTTCTTTGCAACTTTCAGCAAGCTAGGAAACGACATAGAGCACCTTAGTTTTAATTACTTTTGTATAAATTAATCATTCAAACATTTTGCAGCAGTTCTGTACAGTCCATCGACCATTTACATGTAAAGGAAAACGATTTCAAACAAAAGAACAACACTTTGTTTCCTAACCTTCAAGTGGAGTGTGTAAAGTGCTGTACCAATAATGTAATGGAAACACATTCTCTATCCTATTTTGAAGATTAATTGAGTAATGATCTTCCAAGCCTGGAATAGTGCTCTGCGTTAACCCCTAATGTAATTAAATAAGCACAAAGGTAAACTAATGTGCACCATTGCCTCATGAAGGAGATTATTCTAATTGTACTTCCTATACACTGTAAGTAATATTTTTTAATTGTATGAATTATTCTTCTACTTGCTTTCAACACGGGGAAAGCATAGCCTATTGAGAGCTAGACTTGGGACCATAGGTTATGGGTTGAGTCTTAGTGGGTCCACTCAGCATTTTGCTAGTCTGAGGTCAATAAAATCCTTCTTTGAAGGATCGATGAAAACTGCCGGGAGCTATATTGGCTCTGAGGAGACAGGTCAATAGAGATTCAAAATTGTTTTTTTCCCCCCCTAGTATGTGTGAAGATATCCCTGATTAAAAGTCTTAACAGGTGGAGGGGTTTAAAAATTATAACATTTTGGTCATCTTGTAATAATAACACTGATACTTGCATTTATTTCCCCCTACCCTGCCCCTCTTCCATGCTCAGGTCCTGATCCCTGACTTTTCAGCGCATTGGGACATCCTCCTGACGTGAAAGGTACTCTAAAATGTAATTTTGTTGTAGTTGTTGCATTGATACAGTGCCTTATGAAGTCAAGAATGTCTCAAAACGTAGTCTGTGTGCTTATAGACGAACATGACAGCAAATTTGTGCACAGCAATGCTTCTTAAAGCAGGCATTGTGGTGAATGATCATTTTTCTATCTGGAATCAATAGTCAGGACAATGGGAGAAACTCTCTCCTTCTTCTAAATGAATGGAAAAGTAGCCTCTTATTGATGCCTGTTAATGTTTATTGATGTCTACTCTATCGATGTTCTCCTGAAAGCAAGGATAATTATTATGTTTTTATTATATTCTACATTTCCACTGCCCTCTGAGAATATACTTTTTCTAATGTCTGATCCAGCTGGGAATTTTTTACTTCTGCTGAATTCTACCACTCACCATTTGCAAGTGAGGTCTTGCGTTCCGAGTATGATTTTCGGGTTGGCGTTCCTCAAGCTTGGTTGACAAGTCACATATGTAGGAGGATACCTCCTCTGAAAGGCAACATATAAGGGCCAGTTAATGATTATGTTTATTGACTTTATTGAGAATAGGAAGCACAGGCAATATTTATGTTTGGTTTTATTTCCAAAAGCGTTGCACGGCAATGCCTGGAAACACAGCCTGGATTCAAGGCACTGCACATATAGTGGGGGCAGCAATGGGAGTGGTGATTTACTATAAATAATTCCCATTAAATTGACATTAAACCCCATAACCCACAAACCTACTGGCTGAGCAGATTATCCAATAAGAGGCGGATTGTGTTTCATGTAAAACACTGCTTCCTGTTATGTATCTTATTTGTTTTTCGATGTTTTGTTTTATTGAATGAAGAGGTTTAAAGGCAAATGTTATTTTATTTACAGTCTTTAGTTTTGCAAATGTTTTTTAAGGATCCAAAGGGACTGTGTGAGCCAGTCAGCCTCAATTCCAGGGAATGCTGTAGCACCATTCTACTCTACATAGGCTGCTGTTAATGTTTGTAGTCACGGTCCTGTTGTAACTTAAAGTTGAGTTAAGGCATACAACAACAACAACAACAATTTACATTTATAGAGCGCCTTTCACGTCGGGAGGACGTCCCAGAGACTCTGATATTAAAGCAGCTGTGCAATTGTGGAAGCATACAAAGAAATGAACCACAGCGTGAGAGACAGCCGTGAAGAAAGAGATATTGAGAGTTGTGGGCTTTTGAGTGAGAGGCGAAGAAAATAATGATAATCCTTTCATTTGATATAGTGCCTATCACATCATTGAGATGTCTCAAAGTGCTTCATAGAATATACTGTAAAGTTAATTGACTGTATATTATGTAGGCGAAATGACAATATATTTTGTGGGAAAGAACGCAATGGGCAACAGTGTGGAGGAGTGGGACAGACAGACGAGAACTGTTATGTGAAGTGTAGGTGTAGGAACATGAGTGAGGATCCAGGAAATGATGAAAAGCATGCCTGTTCTTAACATAGAAACTAGCTACTGGAAATAAATACAGGGGCGAAATACAACATTTTTATAGCAGAATTTATGTGCCAATCGACGCTTTAAATATCACTTCAACTCTGTCAAGAAAATCCTACCTTTCCATTCCTAAAGTTGGAGAATTGAAGGCCCCCTCTCACCCTCTCACGATAACATATTGATTGGGCCTGACAAAATCCTCCATTCTCTGTTCATGCTCCCAATCACCAGAGACCAGTTTAATTGCAGGTTAATATATGATACTCACCTAACTCGATTGGTATCACGTTAAGCAGGACTCAAATGTTGGCTCCAGATCTGAGAGAAGAAATTTGGGCCTGATAAATGGTTGGCAAGATGGTGGTGGAATGTTTTATGTCAAGTTTTGGATTAAACAATTGTTCCATTGTGTTGACTTCCACATCTTATAGAAATTTGTGAGAAAATGCGATAGTAATTGTGATAATTACCATCATCCCCTGGGGACTCGGCACAATAGTTTCCACCCAGGTTGGTTATACTGAGTGGAGCAAAAGAGGACACCAATTAATTTTAGTCAACAAAACAGTTGGATGTCATGATGGGAAGCTGGTATATGGTAGGTGGGAATTCTGGAGGGATAAGATCGAATGGGATAAATGGCTTTCCTCACCTGAAACTTTTTGCACTAGATCATAAACTCCACCTTTGCTTCCTGGTAATTATAGAAACCTTTAATTTGCTTTTTAAATCAACTTTGTTTCCTGACAACATATTCCTATCATTAATTACACTCCGAGTAAAAAGAAACTTGGTGGTACCTATAGTGAAACAAAACCCATGTCCTGTTGTTCCACTTTCTTGGTACATCTGAAAGTATTGTCCTGAAAGAAAATACTGAAAATACTGCGGGCATCAATCCTGTTAACTCTCACATGCAATCATTCCACTTTACAATATATTCTGTGAAGCTCTTTGAGACATGATAGGCAATATGTCAAATACAAGGATTATTATTATTATTATTGTTTCTATCTAGCTTTTGATAAACCCTGATGTGTGTATATTCAGGTGGAGCAAGGGAGCCAGCAATGAATAGGAAACACTAGCTAATTTTCAGTGATGGATTATACATTCAATGAGATCAATCATCATTAAACACTGCAGATTTAACCCTGTAGAATGTTGCTGATTTTTTGCCCACATGAGACAATCTAATTATAATTTTCTGCTTGCTCCTAATATTCCTGTTTTCAAATATCTGCCTAATTCTCTGTTAAAATAATCTATAGGCTCCGTTGGGAGATAAGTAATAGATCAAGAAAAGCATAGGACCTTTCAGATAGAAGAAAACCAATTGAGACTTTGCCATTCCTGTGTTATCTAGTAAGCATCCTCTTTTCTGTCATCTTATTTTCTTAATTCTTTGCCCGAATCCCGTATTTGGTTTTACTGCACAGGTATTGATCCAGTTCCCTTTATTGCTAATATAACAATAATTCTTGTATTTGCTATAATGCCTTATTGTGTCATCGATGTAGCTTAAAGCACTTAAAGCACAAAATACACTGTATATCGGATTGTATTTTGTGGCTGAAATGTGGAAGCCAATTACGCACAGCAGTGTCCCACAAAGAGTCATGGATTGAGTAACCATTATTTTCCTCTCAAATAGAAAGGTTGGAGTAAAGAAAGTTTACCGTATTTACAATGTAGACAGGGAAAAGAAAAGAGTGATCCTGGTGTTTAATCAAATAGTCAAAAAAGGGATGGATCAATACTGTGGCACCAATGTGATTCCAGTGACCTGATTAAATAGGCAATTAACTTTCAACCCTAACTTCTGTACTATTGCTAATACATCTGCTGATGCTAGCCTTGATTTGAAAGCTCATGCAGAAATTTATTAAGACAAATTGGCACACTTAGGCCAGCGTGGTTTAATTACTACATACCTACAGTACAGGGGAAGGATGGAACTTTCATGTCTTTTATTCATGTGTTTTATTAGTTTGCCCTGTTTTTGTTTTGGGAATTGTAAAGGAATACTAATTCAATCCTGAAAGCCTTATTTGCACTAATCAGTTTATCGACATAAATGCATATTTATTACTGTGCTTTTATTAAGGGTATTTATGATGACTCATTAAGCATCATAATTATTCAACGAATAATCTAACCTTGTAACCCATGAAGAACAAAGTCACACGTGGGATGTGAAGGTGAGGTTGTGTGTTGAATGTTTCTCAATGAGAGGAGAAGCACATCACAATGTTGCTGTTTTATGCTGATAACTTTTCTGTTTTGAAGTCTCAGACTAGAGTTTGTCAATTGGATGAAAGAGAAGCACTCAACTGCCGATGTAGTCACAATTACAGTTGCAATCACACGTGTCATAAGAATAATAATAATATTGCTTGCATTTGATATCATGCCTTTCATGCCAGGAGGGTGTCTTATTGCACTTCACAGCATTTATTTATATGGTATTTTGTAGGTGAATGTTGCAGCAGTCAATTTGTATACAATAATATTCCACAAGCAGCCATGAAGAGTAACCAATTTTATTTGTTGGCAACTCTGCCTCCATTCAAATAATGCCATGGGATCTTTACAGTCCACCTGAACAGGCAGATGGGGCCTTAGTTTAACGTACCATCCAAAGGACAGCACCTCAAACAATGCAGCACACACCCAGCACTGCACTGAAGTATCAACATAGATCATATGAGTTCAAAGCTCCTTCTGGAGCTCAAACCCACATGTTTATGATGAGAGTGCTTCCAACTGAGCCAGATTGATCGCTTCTCTGTGCTTTGAGGGGAGGGGTACGTTGAGGTATAGCAACCATTTTGCTGTGAAGAGTATAGGATGGGAGCAAGGAGGAGATTGGAGAATCTCAGAGAACTACTTCTTGAGACTTGATGAAGCAGCAGAAACAACAACAACAGCAAAATTACATTTGTATAGCCCCTTTCACATCAGGAGGACATCCGAAGGCGCTGGAAAGGTTTTCGGATGTATGGTTTAGAATACTGATGAGGCAGCAGAAGTCAGCAGAGGTGCAGAGGCTGATTACTTAGGAATGAGGGGAAATTGGTGGTTTACCACCAATTAAATTTATTTGGTGTGCAGGAAGCTGATTTCTCTCCTTCAATATGATTTTTGATGAAAATACCCGTGTTGCTGGGCATTTTTAGAATACAGGATGCTCATATTCCCTTTACCGCAGTCAAAAGCCAAGAGCCGCAATCTTCTACCTCATGAACATCTGGATATGTTTAATATGATGAATATTGCATGTACAGTACAATGAAATTGACCCCAATGTATGGTTCCTCTGGGCCAGCTGAAAGCATCTTGCCTGGCACCTGACATAAGGAAAAAACAACTTTCCGCAAGATCAGAAACAATAGGAACTTGAGTTCATTTGCGGATGATTCTCTGATCAATGGTATCCAATTTTACTGGGACATTCCGATTATAAGATCACTACCAGGGTAACTATTACATAGATTTACGGGGAATGTACAGCACAGAAATTTACTGGCCCTAGTAGATCGGAGGATGAACCTTATTTCACTTGTACAGGGGAGTCCTCTAGCTCAGTGGTTCGAGCACTCATCTTGCAAGCGAGAGACCTGGGTTCAATTCCAGGCAAGGCAAAACCTTGGGCAAGTTTCCTTAGTCCATACACCTAATAATAATCCCTCAAAAGAAATAAATTGGTCATTTTAATCCACAGCTGTTTGTGGGACACTGCTATGCGAATTGGCTGCCACGTTTCACCCACAAAATATACAGTCAATTCACTTTACAGTATATTCTGTGAAGCGCTTTGAGACTTCCAGAAGATGTGAAAAGGGCCATATCAAAAGCAAGGATTATGATTATTATTATTGTACCATGAAGTAACTGAACTTGATGGTGCACAAGTACTCCATTATACATATGATCACTGCCAAGGTAAATTCACAGAGCAACAGAAAATCAAAGGTTCCCTGTAGAACAATGTTGATTAAATTTACCGAAAAAGCAACAATAATTTACATTTATATATCACACCTTTCACAATCTGCTTTGGCATCTCAAGTTCTTATGCCTCAGTTATGTTTATTAGAATTGTACTTGAATAAATCAAATCAATGCAATCTTAAGAAGCTTACTGTGCTGCCGATGGTAATATAGACAGCGGTGGATTAGAGTATCTGGAAACCTGTGGCTGGACAGCTCATTGTTTGTGATGCAATAGAACTTTCCTAAATTCCTTCACATCCAACAATATAAATAGTTGACTCAATACTCCAGAACAGCGTGAAATTAATACTCTAAAAAACAGTGTTTGGAGTAGCCACATGGAATCTTGAAAATGTTAACACTGAAGCAAGGCAAGTCATTGAGTTCCACATTCCACGTTTGACTTGATCATCTTGTTATCAGAGGCTCTCAGCAGCAGTGAAGTTGCTCTAACGTGGAGGGCCGTGACCATGAAGCATATACTGTTACGTCTTTGAAATGTCACTACTCCAATGCCCTCAAACTAACAGGAACTGACGAGACACCAACAAATACAATACCTACTGGGACGAAAATTAGCATGGAGCATTTTATGGGCAGCTGTGATGATCAGTCTTTACTCGGCTATTTCTTTGCTTGCAGAAATAATAGCTCCAGTTCCCATTGGAGTAATTAGCAAATGAAGTTTCTAACCAGTTTCACCTTGCTGGAGGTATAAAATGTTAATGCTCAAGGAATGTTAAAGAGTGTTTAGACGCAGCACTCCACTTGCTTACTAAACTGCTTTACTCAGTGTGAATGTAAGCAGTTCCTTTCATTCATGTCCCACAGTGAAAATTGGACAATAGTCAGTTTTCAGATGGAACGTTCGAGAGAATTGCAACATTTTAAATGAGATTTAAAGGTAAACCTAGAACAATAATTTTAATAACTGGGGAGAGATAGGCGGGGAAGAAGAGTAGGTTTATGATATGATAATATTCACAACAGCATAGAGTGTTGTTAAAAATGTCCTTAATGTCAGGTTTGGACTATTGAACTGACCACCCCTCCCGCAAATTGAAATGTTTCTCCCTTAGGGATTTTCAGTTTCAGGCGGATGCCTCAAAGTGTTTCACACAGTTGACTAGTGGGAGTGGGGAGGGAAGCGAAAAGTGCAGTGAAAGATCTTTAAAAGTTGGCTTTAAAAGCATAGAGGTAGGGAAGTGTCTGTGTGTGTGTGTCCGGGGTTGGGGAGGGGCAGCGTATCTGAATTGAAGGTCCAGAGAGTGGCGCAGAATAACTGAAAGCTCTCCCATCGATGTTTGAGTGGATCGGGCGGGGGACAAAAAACAACCTGGTGCTTTTTGAGCAGCAGAAGGAAGAAGGATAGGTTGGTGGGTTTGCAGGAAAGCACAGAGGTAGTGAGTGCAGAAGCCATTGAGGGATTTCAATGTAATAACAAGAATCTTCAAGTTTGACCCACTTGGGACTGGGAACCAGTGGTGCCTTGAGGACATGGGTGATAGGCTCATGGGGCCTGGTGTAGAAGAGGACATGAGTTGAAGATTGTATAGTTCAGCTTGTTAGGGCAGAGCTGGAGAGTCTGGTGAGCATTTACGTAGCGCTGTTTTCAAATACTCAAGCCTGGACTGGCTTCCTGGCTGTGAGTGTAGTTTTCTCTCTGTGTGACCTCATCACTTAGCTTTCTCCTCCCCCTCCCAATTCTTCACATTAATATTCTGAAAATAATATTACAAACAAAATATCCAAACAATCATTTTAATTCATACGTTGACGTTGCCCATAAACATACACAAGTGCGTGCACACACACACAAACACCATGATAGGTCTGTACGTGTACGTACAGACAGTAACAAATGTTGCAGGATGCCAAGGAGAAATAGGATAGATCCATAAGGAAATTAAATAGTAATGAGGTGAGCGTCTGCCACATTTTCAGATGTTCAATAAAGTCACGAGCTGTCATGAGACGAGGCGGTCACAAATCTTATTCTGATATTAAACAAAAAGAGTGAAACTTGAATCTAGGGAATTAGAGACCAGTTAACCTTAACATCTGTGGTGGGGAAATTGCTGGAGAGCTTTTTAGTAGATACTATCAATGTTTGTCAAATAAGCGTGGAAACCATAAAGTTTATTCAGTGCGGATTTAAAAGCAATAGGGTCATGCCTCACTACACTGATTGAATTCTTTACAGAGTTATTGAAATTGGTGAAGGAAAGCAACTCAGTGAATATAATACAATATAATTTACATTTATATAGTGCTTTTCACATTGGGGGGCACACCTCAAAGTGCTTGTCACCGCTGGCTGGACACCCAAGCTGGGAGCTCGGAGCCAGAGAGGATGAGGAGAGGAAAGATAAACATTATCACCTTTGTATGTAGTGAGGGAAGGAAAGAGAGATAGCAGGTCGAAAAGACTCCTGGATTGCACTCCAGACAATGAGGGCAGAAAACTGAAATAATTTATTTTAATTTCAGATGGGACTTGATCAAATTGCATATTTGAGATTTGAGGAAAGGATTAAGACTCCTACAATTAATAGCAAATTAGTTTCAATGGATTTAAAACCAAAGTAAAAGAAAGTAGTGATACGTGACTCGGTTGAGCAGGGAACAGCAGTTCTTCAGGTGCTGGGTGCGCTGTTCCCTATATTTATAAGATGATCACGAGATGGCACTTTGTAAGATTATGCAAGGATTACTATGATAATATTATAATATTTGTTGAGGTTCGAGTATAAAGGAAAATGAAACATTCAAAGGTATCTTTACTGATAAAGCGGATGTGGAAAAGTGCAGCAGGAGGTAAAATGATTGATGTAAAAATGATTGAGGTAAAATCACGTGTCACATTTTTCACCCTGATACGTTAAAGAATGGATTTTGATGCTGATACATGCCCCTTGAAACAGAAAAGCTGAAAACAATATGAAAAGACGTCCAATGATAAATATGGAAACATCTCAGGTGATGATTTACCATTGATTGCGTGATGGCATCTTGTAAATGTGTAGCTAGTGTCAAATTATCTATCCCTGTTCTGATACATCTAAAGAACATTTGTCTGTAGATGGAAACCAGTTGTTTGAAGCTTAAATTGATCATTATAAAGCCACATGAAGAACAATAGGGTAAAAATAAATGGCATTCGATATTGCGATCGTCACTGGTGATTTACCTTTAGTATTAATTTTTTCAAATATTATTTATTAAAAATTACTTGAGATGCTCTGAAATGCCGTCCAGCGTGGAGGGCGCTATATAAATCAAAGTTGTTGTTGTTGATGATTATTCAATGTCCAATTTTTTATGAGATCTGACCCAAAGCCATTATTGTTCCTGCCACCGCTCAAATTTTAGCAGTTTGTGGAACACGACAACAATTTACATTCATAGATCCTCCCGATGATAAAGGCACTATACAAATGTAGTTTGTTGATGTTGATAGAGCATCTTTCAATGCCAAATTAATTTAACGTAAATAGGTGAGTTTATGCTGATATTCCACAAACCAGAACTGACATGTTTTGGACTAGCTGTTATGATCCTGGAAGTTATGCAGAATGCCAGACATCAGTTATACTGAATATGACCACGTATCCGTATCCAATCACTATAATAAAAATATACAGCAATTGCAAAGAGTTTTTTACTGCTTAATGTTAAACAGATCCTGTAGAATTTTAGTTTTGTCAAGTAGGCACCTTTGAATTTACCCAAGTAGTATAATTACTTACTTTGCTTTTATGTTGATAACATTGATTTCTAACTGGAGAAATGAATAGCTCGCAGCAAGAATTGGTTTACCTTTCAAATTCACAGAATCAGAATGTAAAGTTCTGCTATGTTACAGGAATTTCAACAACCCCCTGCAGTTCACATTTGCTTTCTCTGCCCATTCACAATAGGTGCTCAGTGCTGTTTTTTTCCAGACACTTAACTAAGTTCTGTATGCTGATGTTTTTCATTATCTTTGAAATGTGCAGTTTTACACCCTAACTACATTGGCTTTGTGATTGCTTTACAGAAATCTCTATGGAGCAATGAAAAAAAGCAGAATTTCACACAGGTCAGTAAGACCCAACAAGAAATGCTGTTTAAAGAATAAATGTAGTGGTTGGGTTTGCTCTGTTTCTGGCTTTTCAATGTTTCATACCTGAAGGACTTAATGGCTGTGTCATTGATCATATATGATTGTTCAGCTGACCTCAACCCGCTGCAATGAGAACAATTCTGCACCACATCTAGAAAAAATACAGGAGTGGAATATTTTCACTTTTCTCACACTGTGCTATCATTAGATAGTCGCCATATGTCTCTTGCTTTGTTTTGCTTGTCTTCTATAATCACATAGGAATTACAATTATCTGTACTTTGGTCATTCAAACACAAATGATCCTAGCTAGGCAGGCAACAGAAGGGTTCTCCGTGTTTGCAATGGCAGATTTTAGCTGGTTAAACACCAGCAGTAACTCCAAGAACACGCTCTGGGGTTCCTCAAGCTTTGGCTCTTGACAACCTGTGCGTACCTAAACTCTTTAGGATTAGATAAGTAGGATGCGTCCCTCTGAGAAAAGAATGCACATTGGACAGACACTTATTGGGCAAACAGAAACCCTACATATCTGAAACTGATAATAGTTTGGTTTTGATACTCTTAAGCATGGTAAGGGGTTTTCATCTGTGTCAGAAACATACCTCTTTCACCACACTTTTGGTCATCTTCCCCCTCTCCACCCCTGTCAACTACCACTTGCAGCTTGGGTGCCAATCCAACAACAAAAACAACTTGTATTAATATAGCACCTTTCTCGTGAGGCAACGTTTCACTTTGGAATGTTCTGCCCACATGGAACATGCTACATAATGTCCCATTGTAGGGCTTGAATCGACAATCTTCTACCCACGAGGCAAGAGTATTACCCCTGAGCTAGGCTGATACAATTCCCTAATACACGAAGGGAATGAAATCTCAGACTGGTATAAAAGCTGGGCACAAATTGGTTCCAAGATCAAATCTTTTTGCTGTATTGGCACCCATCAAACAACATCAACATGCCTTTATATAACGGGCTTTATATTTCAATGTTCTTTGAGAGAAAATTTGACAAAGATGGAATATAGAGTGTTTGAACAAAAAGTGAATCTACAGTCCTAATAATTATACTTAAAAAAAAATTCAGGTTACAATATATTCTGGAAAGCTCTTTGAGAAGTCTAGAAGACATGATAAGCACTATATCAAATGCAAGGATTATTATTATTGTTATTATTAAGGTGCTGTTAAACAAGTAGTTTTTTAGAAGGTTTTAAAAGCAGAGTGCGAGTTGCAGGGATTTCCAGAGGGAAGAGTCCAGAGAGCAGAAAGTAAGTGATGGTGATCTGTGGAAACATCATTTATATTTTACAAAGTACACACTTTATGGTAACCTTTCGTAAACCAGGCACTCAAGTCAAAGAAACAGAAATCCATAACAGCTTCACAGAGATGGAAAGAGCAGTGAGGAGACAAAGGCGAATTCAAGGGTGTTGACCAAAGGCATGGTTAAACGATGGGTTTTCAAAAAAGTGTTTGAAAGTGGGGAGAGGAAGAGATCCTTGCTGTTTATAGGGCATTACTGGTCGAAGCGTTTGCTGACAAAAATGGCTACTACAATTGATGATTTGTCTTTTGACATGATCGACTTCTAAAATTGCACATTCTTTGCTTTCTTCATCTGGCCAACAGCAGAAAATGAATGAGTAAAACAACAACAACAACAACAATTTACATTCATATAGCGCCTTTCACGTCGGGAGTATGTCCCAAGGCGCTAAACAAGAGGCGTGTGACCCGAGCTGGGAGGGGAGTGTTTGGGAAGGGGTGAAACACGAAGGGGAGGTAAAAGAGTTCGGGGTGGAACAAAAGGCACGATCGAAGAGGAAAGTCTTCAAATCGGCCTTGAAAGAGGAAAGGGAAGAGGCGAAACGGAGGGATTGAGGGATGGCATTCCATAAGGTGGGAGCGGAGAAACTGAAGGCCCGGCCTCCGATGGTGGTGCGGTTCGGGCGGGGGGCTTGGAGCAGGCCAAGTCCTGTTGAATGGAAGGTCTGGGTGGGCATGTAGGGGGAGAGTAGATCAGTTAGGTAGGATGGGGCAAGGCCGTGCAAGGCCTTGTAGGTGAGGACGAGGATCTTAAATTTGATCCTCTGGAGGATGGGGAGCCAGTGGAGACGGGCGAGGGTGGGGGTTATGTGGTCACGGAGGCGGGTGCGGGATAGTTAATAATTCCCAGCAAGAGAGTGTTAGATTGTCCTGTCCAGCTGTGACACGTCCTCGTGCGCATAGCTGTTATAAAGTCAGTGTGAGGTAATGTACTGAGATCATGTAAACATGAATAGATGCTGAGACATTAAAAAAAATCAATAAACTGCTTTTTTTAACCTGACAGTACCACAGAACTCAATATATCAAATTGTAAAATCAATTGGATTTGTGAATTCTTAACTCCGCAACTTAATTCAGGTAAGCCACTAAACTGAGTCCTGTCTGCCTGTTGAGGTGGATGTTAAAGATCCCATGGCACTATTGAAAATGATAATGAAGTTCCTCCTGGTGGCCTGATCAAGAATCCTCCTAATAAAATTGGTCATTCACGTAATGGCAGTTTGTGGGACATTGCTGTGTGCAAATTGACTACCATGTTTCATCAGCAAATATCTAATCAATGTGCTTTAGCAAGACTCCTGTGAAGGGATTCGAGACTTCCTTCCAACTAAATGGCTCTACATCAACTGCAAAGATTATTATTTTATCATTATCAATTTGTAATTTCATCCAATTTAATCTTCTGGAGAAAAATTCTTGATATATATTCCCTGGTCCCCGAAATAAATCAGGTGAAATATCAATTTATCCCAACATCTCCACTTATAAAAATGAGAATGTGCACTACATTCCAAACAGTCTGGTGAGGACCCTTTAAGCACAGTGATAGGTTTCCACATGTGTCAGATACCCATCTGACCAAATAAATACTGGACCAATGACGTATTGGATCATCTCAGTCCACCTGTGGTGATAACCTTCAATCCCACACCCAAACAAATATTTATCCAGCTACTTTTTCCGAGAGTTAATCAACACAGCCTAAGTTGATTTTGTTTAGAGATTGCTTCATTTACCCACCGCACTGTGGGAAAAAAGTCTTCCTAATCTCTAGTCTCACTTCAGGCAGGTTAATTTTAAACCAGTGTCCTTCAGGTTTGCTCTCACAGTACAAGTCAAACAGCTTCCTTGTATCTACATCACTGATACTTCTCAACATTTTAATGACCAATGTTATTTTTTTTGTGTGGCGTGAGACTTACCACCAGTGATAATTGCAACAATAACATTTTCCATTTATGTAGCGCCATTTGCATTGGGAGGATGTTTCAAAGTGCTTCACATTGCTGATTGGGCACCCTAACTTCAGAGGGTAGTTGTGGGGAAAAGAAGACTGAAAAGTGTGTCCTAATTATATGTCTTAAAACAGGATTAAAAGTGGGGAAGGCGGGAGTAAACCAGATGGAATTCCAGCGAGCAGGGGCAGAATATCCTGACTGTTCGCCCACCCCCCCCCCCCCCCACCACCAATGGTGGGACAGTTCACAAAGCAGAATGATCACATGACAGAATAGTAAAGATAATCAATAGATTCCTTTTTTTAATAACATAAAAAAACTGCAGGTTTTGGGGACATTACGAATTCACTGTAGCATTGGCAAAATCTTTAATTACATCTCATTACCTGCTTATTTTACAGGCTATGATAACATTACTCTTCAAACGGTGTCCATTAGGCCTGTATTAAGTCAAGTACATTTATGACGGTTACATTTGGTGCTAACATTCTCAAAGTTTGCATTTGAAGATCCAAGCATCTCAATATTGGGAAGAAATTATAATGCAGAGCATTGTTCTCTTTTTTAAAAAAAATCTTCATGCCCATAAATTTGTGCAACCTCCTAACCCCCTACCACCTTACCTGCTCCCTCCGCTCAGGAGGCTCCAGCCTGTATCTTGTTCCCTGCCTTGCCAACCCACCCCCACCCCATCATTGGCGATGCAATGCCACTCCACCCTCACCCTCTGGAATTCCATTCTACAGTAATCCTCGCCCCCATCCCCTCCCTTCAAAATCCATCACAAGATTTCAATCACCTTGCCTCCTCCAGATAATAGTTGAAGAGCTTCCTTGTAGCCTTGCTTATGGTCCCACCCACGCCTTTCCCACCCATCCCTCCGCTGCCACCCCCCACCTCCTCCCACTCCCCCTCCCCACCCCTCCCCCCAGCTCAGCGCACAATTCTGCCACTATTACGTGTTCTGAAACTCTACCCTGTCTATTGTCTATTGTCTATTCTCTATTGTCTATTAATAATTTGATCACTCGATGTTTGTGGGACCCTGCTGTGTGCAATTCTCTACGGAGAAAGTTGTGGTGTTTTGCTCACAAAATATGCAGTCAATTCACTTCACAGTATATTCTGTGAAGGACCTTGAGATATCACATATATCATATGATATATCAAATGTAAGAATTATTATAACAACATCCTTCTTACCAGAAGAAAGCAAGAAATCAACATGGACTAATAATATGAAGATGATCATACATGCTTGAATATAAAAGTACCGTCTGTATTCTTTTTCCCAAGTGGATTAACAGAGAAAACTACACTCCACACAAACTACACCAATGGAAATAAACACATGCCCCTCCAAGACTAGTTGTATATTACCTAAGGACCTCTACATTTACACCTGTGAACTCTGTATTTATATCTGGAGCACTAACCTTGATTCCTGAGATTTCTCCTCTCAATGTTTTTTTCAGGCTGAGGCTAGCTGGAAATACGAGTTAGCATAGATCAATCATTGATCATTCTTATGAGAAAGGCTTTGTATCATCATTACCATGATACAAAGCCTTTATCATAGGAGTGGTAGATCTAAGTGATCTAAGACAACTACGTGAGATGATGGCATCAAATGGCTCATGAGTACTGCATAAACAAGATTCAAGCGGTGAGTTGCTCAATAAGCCCAGAGGCTATGATCTTCACGATTGATGCAATGCATATCCCATTGGATGATTCACAGACTTTCTTGTAAAATGCTAAGGTCATTAGATTACATTATTTGTGTGTCTAGTTTTCCACTGTTCTACGTTGTCCAGAGAACCATTTAGATATTAGTGAGATGGGAACAATAAAACATAAATGACACTGTCTCAATCTTGTTTCTTGCTGTGCTCTGAGACATTATCCTGCTTGAAGGGTATTATATAAATGCAAGTTGTTATTGGACACATTGGAAAATATGTGTTGTGTGTATGTGTGTGCGTGTGTGTGTGTGTGCGTATAGACTCCATTGTTACAGTGATAATAGGATGCTGTTACGTTCCATATTTATTATGTTAATTGTATTAGAGATGGACTCTTCCACCCCGAAAACTGTCATTAGTGGTAACATCTGTGAACCTGAGTCTGGAATATTCTCACTCACCTTTTTCTGCTTTTGTCCGCTGATTACCCTCATTATTTGTTTATCCAATATCTCACAGGAAGTCAGTACAATGCCACCATTTACAAGGTGGTATGACAGTGCCCAATTCTACGCATGGATGTAACCTTTGAGGATACATTTGAGGATAGTTATGGGGTGAGGGAATGAGTAAGTACACCAATAATATCGCACAGTTCACTTAACTGTATTGTCTTCTGAATATTGTCTATTGTCGTATTTGACTACATTTCCAAAAAGTGTGTTTATACTGCTTTAAAAACTATATTTAAGTTTTTTGCAAGCAAACTAAATTATGCATATATATCATACCATGAGTAATGGGCAAACGTTATTGTGCAGCTTAATATACAGCTTCTATTGCAAAGAAACTGCTTAGTCAAGAAAGATGCTCCAAAGCAACAAATATAACACACCTTATGATTAAAATAGCATCTTTCATGTCAAGAAGTAGTTTCAAAGTGCTTTGCAGGATTTACTGTCAGGTGTAGTGACTGCGTATTCTGCAGGCAAATAACTAAACAGATAACAAAATTTTAAAAGGAGCTGAACAGATAACAAAATTTGAAAAGGAGCTGATTTCGAAAATGCACAACTTCTAATTCTAAAGCAAGGTCTGGGTTTAGTTCAGCAGGTCACTTGAGCAGCCAGTAACCCAGTTATCAGACGCACCATTCTGTGTGTACTCTCTAGCAGACTTCTGACAGATCTCAGGGCTTTCCTCTTGTTATACAGTGAGAGTATTGTCTTGGTTTCTCTCTTTCCACAGCATTCTGTAATACTGTACTAACACAGCAGATAAACACATTGTTCGATTGATAGATTTTGTGTGGGAAAACGTTCCAGACCAAATGATTCTGCAAACTGAGGGTATCTAGTTCAAACAAGTCACAATGAAAGGGCTCTTTGGGTCAGATAGATAAAGCAGGCAGCCTGACTTCAAGTAGTTTAATAATAATAATAATAATCACTGCATTTGATATAAAACCTTATTGCATCATCGAGATGCCTCAAAGCACTTCACAGTATTACTTGTCAAGTTTAGTGTATCTTTAGGCAAATGCAGCAGCCAGTTTGTGACAGCAACTCACCAATCTAGCAATTCACCAACACAGCAACTCATTCAAACAGCAGCGAATTGAGTGACGGATTTCATCTGGTGAATTGTGAGAAACTCCCTGATTTAAATCTCCAGTGTCTTGCGTAAGGATTAACTGTGAGGGTGGTGGAACTACTGCCCATACCAGCCAAGTGGTTGTCAGTTATGTGAAATAATAATAATAATCATCCTTACAAACAAAACAGAAATCACTGGAAACACTCAGCAGGTCAGGCAGCATCTATGGAGAAAGGAATCTATCTAGAAAGGAAACTGAGTCAACATTTCAGGTCCACAATCCTTCGTCAGACTTCGTCATGGACCCGAAACGTTGCCTCACTTTCCTTTCTCCATAGATGCTCCCTGACCTGCTGAGTGTTCCCAGTGATTTCTGTTTTGTTTCAGATTTCCAGCATCTGCAGTATTTTGCGTTTTTGATAATAATCTTTGCAATTGATATAACGCCTTATCACATCTTTGAGATGTCTTAAAGGGTTGCACAGAATATACAGGAAAGTGAATTGACTGTATATTTTGTGGATGAAACGGCAAAATGTGTAATGCACTAAATATCCTGTGATGTACCCAGTTCCAGTGAAGAGAGACCATATGGATACAAATAGTGAGCAACAAATCACCCATCAGACTTCAATATGTTTGTTGTGTCTTTTCTACGAATCTGGCAGTAGTGTCAGAGAGACTCCACAGATCCAGGAAATTGGACTTTGTTCAGTTTCAGACAGGTTGCTAGTCATGTAATAAAGGAGTCTCTAACCTCAGGAAGCAAGGAAGACTGGTAATAGCCTACACCACATTGCCCTGAGGGAAGAGCATAACTTTCTCCTTCATTACTGAGTGAACTTTGTTAACAGTCATGTAGAAATCCTTAGAATTCACCCCAACTTATCCTCCCAGGTAAAATGTATTGTAAGTGGCACAAATGAAAATGTAACTGAAATGGTTATTTTCTAGGAAATAGTCACTGAGTTGAGAATGATGAATACTGTGTCATTCGATTTCCAAACCATTAACCAATCCATTGAGCCTTCCGAGTACATCTGCATCCTCTATGTTCAAGGTTGACTGAAAGCTGTGTATTAAGAAGCAGTAATGATAGATATGCTGATCTCACATGCTGAAGTAAGGTCTATATAACATTTTCTTTGAAGATTTAAAGGTTCAGAAATGTGACCTAAACCTAGTAACGGCAAGTAAAGAACCGAGTTTTGCCTGGCCGAGCATCGGAAGGAATATGTCAAATAGAGGCCAAAATCTCTCCCAGAGGGAGAGAGGTGTAATTAGGAGCTACGTTTACCCAAGCTGCTTACTGAATATCAAAGACAAGAGGCCAGTTATTGCCTCATCTGCCCTTTCTATAACAATAATAATCTTTGCATTTGATGTAGCGCCTCATCACGTTCGTTGAGACATCTCAAAGTGCTTCATGGAATACTATACATTTTAAAATGAATTGACTGTGTATTTTGTAGGCAAAATATCTTTAAAAGGTGATGACATGAGAGAGGGAAAGGAATCAATAAATAATAAGGCATAAATGTACCAAACTTCAAATCATAAGTAATTAATAATACTTGCTTTTGATATCGGCCCGATCATGTCGAAACATTTCAAAGCGCTTCTTAGAGTTTCACACTTTAAAGGTATCAACTGTGTATTTCTTAGTAAAGACAGCAGTCTATTTTCACACCTGCATCTATGATGCAAATGAGTTTTCTTTTAATCTAATTGATTGTTGGCCAGAAGAAACAGAAGGGTAGACCATTCATTGGAGGTAGAATTTCTTTCCACTCAGATTATATTAACCCTGCAACCCAAAGCCCTAATGGGTAAGATGAACCTTGCTGGACAAGCTGTGGGGTTTGCCAGACAGTGCTTCCAATGGCAAGCTATGTGGCTTTAGTTAGTTAAACTCCAGCAGTATACAACGCATAGTCTGAAGTCTCTAAGTCTTGGCTCTTACAACCCCATGCCTAATACTCTCCAGAATTAGATAAGCAGGATGCATCCCACCAGGGAGAGAGTGCACATTCCATTCCAGTCACAGCTAAATTTCCATGTGTAAGTGGCATGTAGAACTCTCAGTCTGGTTTGGATGCTCTTCAGCATACTGATGGGTTTCTGCATGTGTCAGACACCCGTCTCACCAAAGAAAAATTAGTTCAGGCATCATGAGAACCTTGCATGGTGAGAGGAAATACACAAACAGAATTTTACACTCTGCTGCTTATCTGTAATGTTAGTCTTAATCCATTCAACAGGAATGTGCTCTGATGGTGACAGGCATATCTAAATAGATAGGATAAGGCTGAATCACAAGTACATTTTATCCTCCAAAGTCACTGCTTTTCCTCAAACTGCTCAGCAGAAATATGAATCAATGTCATTCCAACCGGAAGGAATCAAATTGATGTATGAAACCGAGACTGTGTGGTCTTACAGATATTGGTTGACCATAGATTCTGAACATAAAAGTAAACTTAGTGTGCAATATGTTGAAAGACTGCAAACTACATTGAAAATGGATAACAATAATAAAAAAAAACGAATAAAAAAAACAAACTTGATATTTGATATCACACATTAAGATATCTAAAAATGCTTCGCAGGACATATTTTGACTGTAGTGACTGACAAACAATTTGTGCACAGTAATGTCCTACAAATACTCATGTACTGTTTGACCAATTTTATCTGCAAGACTGTTGTGTTTAAACACTCTAGTGTTTAAATCCCTCCACTCCTCATCACTCCATACCTCTCTAACCTCCTCTTCCCTCACAGCAGTACAGTAAAACCTCAATAATCCGGCACAGTTGGTCCCACGCACTTCCTGAATTTCAGAGTTTGCCGTGTTTAGAAACCTACCCTAGAAATGGCTGGGGAAGTGCTGCCCTGTAAACACAGCACTGAAGCCAAACAATGCCCGAGCTCCAACCACAGCACCGGATGATTGAGTGGTGATGCCGTGAACTACAAGCAGTTTTTAAGAACTTTGGGAGATTTGCTGACATCAAAAAAAAATCTAATGCTGTTTTATTTTGAAATCTTGTCGGTTTTAGGGAGTTGCCAGCTTTTGGAATGTTGAATTATCGAGGTTTTATTACTGTATGTGCTGCCTCTGCTCTACTGGGTCCTGCTCTCTTCCTTGTCTCCCAAATCCTCCGCTCCCCATCGGCGGCCGTACTTTCAGCCACTCCACCCTGAAACTTTGGACGCCCCATCTTCAGGTCGCGTCTGAAGACCTTTCTCTTTGACTGTGCTTATGGTCATCTTAACCAACCCCACCCACCCCTTCCCCACTCCCCCATCCCACCTGGCTCGGCCTTGGGCTCCGCCATTGGTTCTCTGGGGTAAAAAATGAACAATAATAATCTTTACATTTGAAATTATACCATATACCATCAAAAGTTTAAGCCTAGTGACACTGTATTTTGTAGGCAAACATAACAGCAACATTTATGTATAGCATCCACTCAACGGGATAATTATCCTGCTGTGGGATATTCAGCTTCTGGCTAAGTATCAGTGTATGGGCTTTGGCGACTGACGTTATCCAAAATAGATGTTCCATACCCCTTGCGTTCCAAAGAATTTGAAAGAAGGAAGCTGAACTGTATCACTAGGGGTTAAAACAAGAAGGGTTTTATTACCAAGCTCAGGACTTAACAGTGTAATGTCCAGTAAACTCTGTCACTTTATGAGGCTACATGACGCTTAATATCGCTGCACAAATAACCCTATAATAGTTTGTTACATTGTACTGTAAGTGTTATTGTACTGTAACACCATATGAATGAATATTTCTACATAATTTCATATAATAATTGAGCATATCCAGGAAATATTGACGTGCTGCCTATTGTCCTTTGAAAATGTCACAGGGAGGACAAATGTGAGGACATTTTCTCCTAGTAAGAATTTTTTCTCTGGCTTCATTCTGGAACCATGCTACTTATCTACTGTAATACTCGGGGACACATTGGATGATTCCCTTGATGGAACATTTATTTATCAGAGAAAAAGTTGATGAAATCAAAGAATATCAGTGGCCAGAGGTTATTTGGTACAGGTAGGAAAGTGGCTGATTAAATCCATTTGAAACCTTCTACCCCAAAAGTGTGAAATGTGGGCATTTGATCACAAAATACACAGTCACTACACATTACAGTATATCTAGTGAATCACTTTGAGACTTCCTCTAGAAAGGCACTATGTCACATGCAAGGATTATTATTATCTGCCATAGAAGCAGAAATTTAAAAGACATCTCTCCTTGTTACTATATCATTCACAGAATAGGATTATCTAAAAAGTGCAACTTCAGGTATTTTGCCACAATCTATTTGAAAGAGTCTACTTTACATGTCTAAATACTAAAGATCATATTGGTGGGGCTCAGTGGTGATGACTCAGCTGATCTGTTCTCTGGAGGAAGAGGGACTTATTACTGGATGACCAGGGTTTACAAAATCCCAACATTATCCTCCTGGGTGGAGAGGTAAGTGGGGACTCCTTAGAGCTGAACTGGCTCTAAGGTGATATGTTTGGCAATGGACTAGCTGAATCGAAACTCTGAATCTGTAGAGTTCTTGCTAGTCCGATTCCTGAGCCATGAAGGTCCACATTATTCCAGGGTGCTGCCGATAACATCACAGGCAGCTCAGCTCATCGGCAAGGCAGGAAGGGCAGATCAGCGACTGGGGTCAGGGAATCCTCCTACTCAGCTTTTAAGCCAAAGCCCTAACGGGTTCTGGGTGGACAAGCAGCAGGAAAGCTTCCCAGATAGTGCTATCAATGACAAGTTATGTGGTTTTAGTTGGTTAGACTCCAGCAGTTCCCTAACTCACACTGTGGGGTCCCCAAGCCTTAGCTCCTGCCAAACTGTGCCTACTCCAGAATTAGGTAAACAGGATGGAATCTAAAACAAATGTATTATAATAAAGCTGCTCTAGGCTGTTGTTTCCCGAAGAGAACCCCCTGTGGCCCAAAATGAATACTGTTTTCAGTTTTGAGCACCTAAGGGTAGGACAAACAGAATGTTTTCAGTGAATCTTACCCAATGTCCCCAGATACCTGGAGCAAGCAATGCCTTACAATTCGACAGAGCCTGAATCTTGCATAATTTGGCAATCTAGTAAAGATACTCCTAACTACCTCTACTTTTAGGGGATACAAGAGATACCTGGAGTAAAAATTATCAAGGTTTCATTTGAAATGAATTAGAAGTGTGAATATTTACAGCGTATGTTTATCTGTCTCTCAGTTAAAGATGGAAAAGGAGCACCAGGGACATTATAAAAGTATCCTGCTTAAATTAAAGCATCGCCAGCTGCAAAATCTTTCACCCTTTGTTGCACAGTAAGATGACTGATGTGATTTTACATCGAGGTCGACATTTGTGCCTAGATGCGAGGGTGTTCACGCTGTTGGTAGCAAGGTGAACTTAGTCTTACATCTTGCTCTGAACCATATAGAAGTGAGAGCCAAGAAGTAGTCAGTGCTGCACAACAACTGATAAAGGTCAATTTTGAACAGTACATGGACTGTTGTATCTGATATGATAGAAGCTGTTTTACTTTTTTTTTGAAAACAAGGATAAAGCACAGAGTGTAGTGAGTTAGCATGTGCTCCACATCCACTTCCCACTAGAACAGATAATAATACAACAATAGTAATCCTTGCTTTTGATATAGCGCCTTATCATCCCTTCGAAACTTCTCAAAGTGCTTCACAGAATATCCTGTAAAGTGAATTGACTGTATATTTTGTGGATGAAATATTCACAGACACATGATAAATGTATGGTAAAGTATAGATAGTATGATAAATGGTCTAAAAGTACAGTGCTGATGCTACCATATACAAAAGTAGTACTGGAATCAGCCCAAGATGAATAGGTCGATAAGATTTTTTTCTGGTTAGCCAGATGACTGACACATGCAGAAACGCAGGCAACAGACTACTGAGTCCACCAGAAAGGATTCACTCAATTCCAACATATAGTGGCCAAGCACTAGTCTCCATAGGAATCAGCTCAAGCCCAAGCAGATACACCACTTACCGCACCTCCAGAAAAAAAGCCCTTCCCCACTTCCCTGGATCAAGTAGATACATTGTCAGGTAGAGCTCTTGAGACCGCGGATAATTCTCAAAGTGCTTCACAAATAATTCCTACCACGCTTGTTTGTAACTACAGTACCATGCTATAAATGTTGCTGTAAAAATGAATGAAAAGAGCATAAGAGCCTTTTTGTACTTCCCCTGCTCCCTTCACAACACCGTTGTGGCTAAGACTTCATTTATTACACATCTAACCCATGGAACTTACAACCTATTCCCCCTCCCCATCTCTATCTATTTTTGCACCATGCTCTTCGACCGCACTTATGGTCACTTTCCTCTCTCCTTTATCCCTTGCTCAGTGTCATTGTGAAGCACTCTGAGACATGATTCTGCCTGAAGGGCAATATAGTATTTGTTGTTGTTTGATGTTACAAACATTGTGTTGTCATGAATGTGATTCACTGGCGAGCGTTTTTATGCAGGCAATAAATGTGCATTAATTACTGTTATGATTGTCAATTTGCGTCTCAATCTGTTTCCTCCAAGTGTGAAAATTCAGGTTGAAAACAAATCAATAAAAACAGTCAAAGAATAATAAAGTCAATATTAACTGTCGATATTAGAAAAGATAAAAAATCTATTTCAATTATCAGTTAACATGAGTACTAATCTAAATACAGCACTTCAATCTCTAACACAAGCAAAGGAGATTCACCTGACCAAGGTCAGGACATTTTTGATGGTTCTAGCATGAAGACCATTAAAATACAATCTAAGAAGGTTATGGTTTAAGCACCACAACAGAGATGATACTCCAGTGCAGTACTATGGGACATCTTCCTACGTGAAGGCGCTCTATATATGTAATTTTGTTATTGTTGTATGTGCTGATTGTAGGAGGTGCCATCTTTCAGATGAGACATTAAACCAAGGTCCTGTCTGCTTGTACAGGTTGCCATTAAAGATGATCACATGGCACAGATCGTATTCACAGATGAGGGAGTTTCTTCTGATGTCCTGGCTGACAATGCCCCAAATAAAATTGGTCATTCATTTCCTGGCTGTTTGTGGGACATTGTTGAGCACAAATTGCTTTGCACCCTTGTAATAAAGTACCATGGTAATGGTGGTAGTCGCATGGTAGTACCATGGTTATGGTGGTACTACCACCATTACCATGGTACTTTTTTACAAGAGCATGTTCACCTACAAATACAATCACAGTTAGAGAAATGAGCTATTTGAGTAACAATTAGACAAACTAGGGCTTTTCGGTCCAAAACGAAGAAAAAAATGTCTTGAAAGATGATGTCTCAGGAGGGAACCTTATAACATTTTAAATGGAATTGATTAAGTCAAACCAGAATACTTTGGAATGCACCAAAACGGTAGAACAAGAGGACATGGGTTGAGAATTGCAATGGGTAATTCTAAATTAAATTAATTTCTAAATCAGGACAGATGCCAGGAAGTTTTTCTTTACGAACAAGGTAATTAGGAACTAGAACAAGTTACCAGAAAGGATGGAGTCAGTAAGGCTCAAAGTTGTTTACAAAGATTTTTTGTTTCCATCTGTTTATTCACAGGCCAATCTCTTTTTGTGCCATGAAGTGCATGATAATTCAGTGCCGATGGTTAGTCAATGAGAATCAATATGTTACTAGAGACCTTGCTTTTCACCACAATTCCTTCTCATTAGCTGAGTTGTGTAATATTTCACTGTTACAAATTAATTGTTATTATTGAATAACAATATTAACTGTTATTGTAAAGATTAATTCTATGGTGGGTCTATCAATAAGGAACAGTGAATTATCTGTTAATATCTGACCTATATCATTCTGATCTCCCTTGACTTGTTGAAGTGAATATATGGTTGAATAATTAAATTAAATTAAATGTACATTTTAAGAGGTGATAGTTCATTTTTAAAAAAAATTATAATATCTAATTCTTTCCCTCAACCCTCCCCACCATCTCATCCACTCTAATATAGGAGCATAAGTATAGGAACAGCAGTAGACTATTTAGCCACTCAAACATGTTATGACATTCTATTAGATCATGGATTATCTCTACCTCAACTCCAATAACCTGCCTTTGCTTCATATTCTTTAATACCCTTCCTAGCGAATATCCATCGATCTCAGTCTTCAAAATTCAAATTGATCCAGCATCCACAGTGTTTTGTGAGAAAGAATTCCAGATTTCCACTACTCTTTGTGTAAAAAAATGATTTCAGGTTTTACTCCTAACTAGCCTAGCTCTAACGTAAGACTATGTACCCTTGTTCTGGACTCTAATTTTAATAAAATTTTGCCACATTGTTCTGATTATGTTTATTCCCCCTTGTTCTGATTCAATATTATGCCTTTCCTCTGGAACTCTTTCCCTCTACCCATTTGCCTCTCTCCCCTCTGTATATGTCTAAAAACCTATCTCTTCAATCATGCCTGTGGTTGCTTCCTCCTTGCCCCCTCTCCTTTGCTCAACATCCAGTCAGTCTCCAAAACAGTCTGTGAAGAGCGCTTAAATAAATGCAAGTTGATAGTGCTGTACTACGCTATATTGGCTATAGATTTATTGACACTGGCAGTCCTTTGAGGCTTTGCCAATGGGGTCATTCTTAATACACTATGGAGAGTGGGGCTTGCACAATGGGGGACATCATATCCACCTGATCTTCTCCAGATCCTGGCTTGATTCTCCATATGTGCAGTTTTCTGGCAGGGAGAACTCAATCGTAATTAGGAGCAGAAACTTTGGTTGATTTTTTTCAGAATCAGTGAAAGCAACCTAGGTTAGCATTTAAGACAAAAAGACAAAAAACACCAACATTGCAGCATTCTCTCATTACTGCAATGGAGTGTCAATTTACGTAATGAACCCAAACCCTGATGTGATCTTTGAACCCACTGACATCTGAAGCAGAGGCGAGATTGCTACCAATTGAGCCAAAATGACACAGTTACTGCATGAGTTAGCAAGGTCAAATGCCAAAGAATAACAAATGTCTTCATTTTAGATTTTGTTCATTTACTTCAATTATTATCTCTCTGGGATTTATCAAAAACCTGTCACATCAATTTCCCTAGCATTGGGCTTGCAAGAAAAGTGTACACAGTATGACTGCATGTTCAGTTGTAATAGATCACGTCTATTCTTAACAATTTGCTTGAAATTATTGGAGAGCTCATTCTGTTACCGTATCTATGAGCAGCTAAACTACAATAAGCTAGCAAGTGACTAGCAGTCTGGTTTTAAATCCCACCATTCCACAATCTCTGCATTATTGAAATCCATTGACTCCATCTTTCAATCACTGAAAAAGGTCTCCTTGCCAGAGGTGTCTTTCTAGATTGAAAAAAAAAGAAGCTCCTGAAATTGTGAATCTCTGCAACTGTCTCTGGGGCTAAAATTTCAATCACGTAATAAATGAATGTATCAGATTGTTACAATCAAAGGCACTTTTCCAACTGATCCAAAACCCCACTGCCTGAATTCTCAGCCACACTAAACTCAACATACCCATCACCCAGCCCTGTTCAGGATTCACTGGCTCAGTCAACTAATGGATCATTTTCAAAGTGCTCAGCCTCACTTATAAATCCCTTCACACTCTAGCACCTCTCTATCTCTGTTACCTTCTCCTCACTCTTCGGCTCACCCATTCCGCTCAGCATACTCAAGCTTGCTTTGTGTCCCCAGTCCTCTCTGAATCCTCTCTCCCCTATCCATCACCATTTAACGTGGTTTTCCACATATTGTTTTGATTCTATTATTTTTCAGGCATGTTCTGGTTACCAGTGATGGCATAACAACTATTACAATTTGATTCAGTTTTACAAGTAATTGTTGGCAATAAACAATCCCAGGTTAGTTGTTAAGTACATGAGTTAGATGACTTGGGATGATTCTGAAACTGGGTAGATGCCCAGACAAAATTGTTAAGTGGTTTGGAACATCCTCCCAATGTGAAGGCACTGTGTAAATATAAATTTATGTTGTAATATCTATTGCTAATAGCGATGAATTTTTCCATTGCCTTACTCACCAGCCTCCACAAACTGCAGAACTCGACAGCACCTCACCCCAATTCTAATCAGGATGTACTAACATACTGGTACTGTATCTAAAAGGATGACTTTCAAGGTTCTCACCATCACATGCAAATACAACAACAAACAACAAAATTACATTAAAAAGACTGGTAATTACAAATACTTTCATATCTTAGCACCTCTCTGACCTGATTGTATTGTTCTCCTCTGCTCAACCCTTCACTCAGTTGGCACAGGCCTGCTGCTTGTCCAAACCCATTCACACCACCAATGTTGGCTGTGCCTTCAGCCATTGCACCCTTAACTTCTGGAATACCTTGTCTCAATTTTTCCACCTCGCCCCTTCAGTATCCCCTTCAGGCCCCTTTAAATCCCTCCATCTTCTTCTAAGACTGTGCCTACAATCATCTCCCACTTTCTCTTGCTCGGTATCCAATCCCTTCCACTGTATAGAATCTGAGATGCTATCCTAATCAAAGGGTGCTATACAAATAAAAATTGCTGTTGCTGTTGTTGTATCATCACCAGAAGCCAAATGTTCAGCTCCTATGCCCATAATCCCTATAGGCATTTTGGTGAACAAAAATAAGGAACCATAGAAATTTACAGCATAGAAGAAGGCCATTCGGCCCACTGTCTCAGTGCCAGGTCCCTCAAGAGCAACCATTTTTATGCTATTTACTTGTCCTATCCCCAACCCCTGTAGCGGACTCAGTCCTGAAGCCCAATATGTGTGACTATCTTAAACTGATGTTACTGACTCACTGAGCAGTGGAAATAATTTCTCCCTATTGACTCTTTTAAAACCTTTCATAATTTTAAAGACCTGTAGCACATCTCCTCCTCAACCTTCTTTGTTCCAAAGGAAAAATCCCAGTTCCTCCCATCTCCGTTCTTGGACCAATCCACTCATTACCAGCATCTTCCTTGTAATTCTCCTCTGCACCAAGTCTATCTCCTTGATGTCTTTTCTAAAGTGGGGAGAAAAGTACTGGACACAATGTTCCAGCTGTGGTCTGATTTATGCAAGTTTAGCATCAACTCTTTGCTTCTATATTCTATGCCCCTAATGATCAAACCTCATATTGCACTAGCTTCTTTGACAGCTTTGCCCTCCCACCGTTAAGAATTTATGCACATTAAACCCCAAGTCCCTTTGCTCTTCCACTCCTGTTTATATTTTACCATTCAGCAAATACTTGTTCCTCTTATTCTTCCTCCCAAAATGTATAACATCACATTTGTCTACATTTAATTTGCCATTTCTCTACCCAATCAACTGATCCGTCTACTCCTCCTTGAAGCTGCTTACAGTCTTCTTCATTATTTACTACATTCCCTATTTTTGTAATATCTGCAAAGTTAGAAATTGTGCCCCTTCGACGGGAATTTAGATTGTTTACATAAATTGTGGAAAGCAGTGGTCCTAACACTGACCCCTGAGAAACATCAATATCAACATCTCTCCATTCCAAAGTACAACCCTGAAGTTAAATGATGGTAATATGCTTGGTCAGATTTTTCTTTCTTGTGCAGATGTTCCCAATAGCTTTCGATTCAGACTTAGAAATAGACTTTACAATAAAATAGGCAGAATTGCCACTTTACTTCTCTCACATATGGAAAAGACCACGATTGCAGTCATTCGAAGGTTGGAGGTAATTCCACACGAGTGCACCACATTTAGAATTTTCTCAGTAATTGCACACCATTCCTCCCTTCAAATAAGTGCCACAAATTGTCCTGTTCAAACAGCAAGCCCACTGAAGTGAGTCAGTACATGTAATCATATAATCCCACTGCAAGCTCATATCACCCAGAATATTTAATTTTCATTGCAAGCTACTTTGAATTAGAAATCAATTCTCTTTACATAGAATCATTGATGGGTGAAATCTGTGACCCTTCAAAATTGTTTGGCCATGATGTTGAATAGCGGTATCACTTTCTAATTGACCCTGGAATGAGCATCTGGGTCCTGCTTCACACGCTGCTAGTTGATATTATATTAACAATATCAGGATATAATAATAGTACTAATCATTGCATTTGATATAGCACTTTATGAGGTTGTTGAAGCTTCTCAAAGCACTACACAAGATTTATTGCAAAATTATTCGCATTTGAGAGTGATTGTGGCAATCAATTTACATACAAGCCTTCAACACATACAGTGAAAAACAGAGGCTCCAATACACAAACCTAAGGGATGCCACTTATTACCTTGCAATGTCCCTCCTATCCAAACTCTTTGTCTCCTACTGTCATTGAATAAACTCTGGTTCCCATGGTATCTTTTTTTAACCAACACAATTTTTCAAGAATTTGGGAGGATCATCCATTACATATCCAAGACCTTGTTTAATATTTTTTAAAGTCTGTAATAGTGATAAACTATCATTGATGGTAAGATTATGCTCAATCAAACTGAAATTCGGATCACGACAGGTTTAGTACATATCCACCAATAAAAAAAGGTCCTTGTATCTTACACACTGAAATTAGAGAGTTGAGCGCAAAAAACAGTATGTGACGTGATAACTTGTCACCAGCTCCAGAAATACTCTCCATACGTAGGTAAGCAATAACAACAACAACAATTTAAACTTATAAAGCGCACTTCACGTCGGGAGGATGTCCCAAAGCACTGCACAGGAGGCGTGTGACTCGAGCTGGGAGGGGAGTGTTCGGGAAGGGGTGAAACACGTAGGGGAGGTCGAAAAGTTTGGTGGGGAACAAAAGGCATGGTCGAAGAGGAAAGTCTTCAAACCGGCCTTGAAAGAGGAAAGGGAGGAAACAAGGCGGAGTGATTGGGGGATGGAATTCCATAGGGTGGGAGCGGAGAAACTGAAGGCCTGGCCTCCGATGGTGGGGCGGTTCGTGCAGGGGGCTTGGAGCAGGCCAAGTCCTGCTGAACGGAGGGTCTGGGTGGGCTTATAGGGGGAAAGTAAGTTGGATAAATAGGGTAGGGCAAGGCCGTATAAGGCCTTGAAGGTGAGGACGAGGATCTTGAACTCGATCCTCTGGAGGATGGGGAGCCAGTGGAGACGGGCGAGGGTGGGAGTTATGTGGTCACGGAGGTGGGTGCGGGATAGTACACGGGCTGCAGAGTTTTGGATGACCTGCAGCCTGTGAATGGAGGAGCTGGGGAGGCCGACGAGGAGAGAGTTTCCGTAGTCCAGCCGTGAGGTGATGTACACGTGCACGAGTGTTTCGGCAACATGGGGGGTAAGATAATTGCGGAGCCTGGCAATGTTGCGCAGGTGGAAATAAGCGGTGCCGGTCAAGGCGCGGATATGGAGGAGGAAGGAGAGTTTATGGTTGAACGTGATGCCGAGGTTCCTGACTGGCTTTGTGAGGTGGAGAGTACAGCCTTGGATGTTGAGGCTGGCAGCGCCCGATGTGCGGAGGCGCTGGCTTGAGCCAATCAGGAGGGCCTCGGTCTTGCTCTCGTTCAATTGGAGGAAGTTATCCCTCGTCCAGGAGTCAATGTCGGACAGACATGCTGTCAGAACATCGATGGTCTGGGGGTTGAGGGATGAGGCGGAAAGGTACAGTTGGGTGTCGTCCGCATACATGTAGACATTTACCCCATGTTTGCGGATCACATCGCCCAGAGGGAGCGTGTAAATGGTGAAAAGGAGGGGGCCGAGGACAGAGCCCTGGGGGACACCACGAAAAACTGTGCGAGGGTTTGAAGAGATACCGTTGGAAGACACAAAATGTAGGCAGTGGGTCAGGTAGGAATGGAACCAGTCAAGGACTGTGCCTTGAAGGTTGAGGTGGGAGGAAAGACGTTGGAGTAGGATGGTGTGATCGACTGTGTCGAACGCAGCAGACAGGTCAAGGAGGACGAGGAGGCAGAGGGAGCCCTGGTCGCAGGCGGTTAGGATGTCGTTTGTGACCTTAACCAGATCAGTTTCCATGCTGTGAACAGGGCGGAAACCTGATTGGAGGTGTTCAAGGAGTGAGTGAGTTGAAAGGAAAGAGCGGAGCTGGGAGGCAACCACTCGTTCAAGGACCTTGGATAAAAACATGAAGTTGGAGATGGGTCGGTAGCTTGATGGCTGCGACGCATTATAGACATAGTTCATGTGTATGTGGACATATTAAGCCTGGTGATGGGTTACCGTTTGTGTCAGACATTCGATTTACCAATGCATACATGTTGCTATACATTGGTGAGTCCGGGTCTCTTTACCCCTCCCCCAAGAATAATTATTACATTGACAAAAAAATGTATATCCACCCACCCTCACCCCACCCTACAAATTTAATTTTGTTGTTGTTGTTGTTTGCCAGAATGATATAGCTGGAATAAGTCAGGTTATTTGCTGTCCTGAGTTGCTTGTTGTTGTACTGTAGCCTTCAAGTTTCACATCACAAAACACAATACAATGCATCAAGCATAGTTTGGCAAATATTCCATACAGAATGATTAATTAACAGCAATTGTGAGTGTCTCATCTCCAAGGAGATCCCACTTAATATACAGTCAATTCAGTATACTGAATCCTGTGAAACGTCTACAGATTACGTTTTTACAGTGCCTCAGGTATTCAAGACATGATAAGGCACAATATCAAATGCAAGGATTATTATTACTTATACCCTCCTAACCAAGGAGGACAATCCATACACAAAAATGGTGGAGAATATATCCACAGAGAACTCGACCCCTGATTCAAACCATTGTACTGAATATGGGAGAGAGAATATACACTTTCAAAACTATTTCTTGGATGCCACTTTTCAGCAATGTTATAATCCTCATATTACACAACATGCTTTTCACTGAAATGACAACCCACAATGTCCAATAACGCAGACAATGGAACATCTCCGTTGAATACTTCAGGTAGTGTAAATTATTTTCTTTATGTTGTCTGCCAGGAATTTTAACAAACAGACATTATTTTTCCCTTCAGAAAGCTTACGCATCAGAATTTGAAATGTATGTTGCTGGGTGGGGGTAGGGGGGGTGGGGGATTTCACTTCAACAAAGTGGAATGTAGGAAGGATAAATACAAAAGACGTGGATTAATCGATACTAATGTTAGTTTAGAGACAAACCAAAACAGTGAACATCTGCTTGTTTATCAGTGTTGTTGCAAATATGGAAACAATTAAACATTTGTTGATTGAAGTTTTTAATAGCAGTTTTCCTGCCTCTTTCCATCGGATAAAATGTGGATATCTTTAATCTCCCACTACCCTCTCCGGATCATTTCAGCAGTCTGTTACCTCCATCTGTGGTTCCGAGATGCCAGCAGCTTATTATTTACAACTCTTGGGTAGACTTGCTGCCTGATTAAATGTTTCTTCCCTGAAGAATCTTTCTTACCATTTGCCAATGACAGAAAGGTGCACTTGCTTCTTACAAGCAAACAGCTGCTAGGTTTGCCTGCACTATCAAACATTCAGCTGTTCCAAAAGAAAACGACATCAGGTAAGCTGGCTCAAAACTATTAATTCCACTTTGAAGTAATAATCATGGCATTTGATATAGTGCCTTATACCCTGTAGAGACTTCTCAAACAATTTATAGGATTTCCTGTGAGGAGTAGAGACCTGACTGGATTTTGTAGTTGAACACTGTAGCTAATTTGCACACAGCATTGTCCCACAAACAGTCCTACATAAGTGATCAAACTATATTTCGATCTGGGAAATTGTTGGTCAATGCACCAAGAAAAAGCTCTCTTTGCTTTTGTAAACAGTAGCCTGGGGTTTTTATTTCATACAATAGACAATGGTAACCAATTGGGAACACAATAATAAGAATCCTTACATTTGATACAGTGCCTCTTCGCGATGTTGAGAAGTCTGAAAGTGCTTCACAGGATATTCTATAAAGTGGATCGACCAAGTATTTTGTCAGTAAAACAAATAGGTGTGGAGGAGCTGTAAGTTACATCCGTAGGCACTATTTATGTTACAGTTTTTCTGATGATCACCTTATTAACCCTATTGTCCTTTTGTTTTCGATTCTGCTTTGGCTTCTCTTCTTCTGTCTAACTTGTCAATCCCTCATTATTTTCAACACTTAAATCAGTTCAACCCTTAATCCCTTCAGATCTAGGTAATATACTCCAAGTTTTACCAAACCTTTCATCATAGCTAAATCCTTCCATCCTAGGTACTAATGTGATGAATTATTGTTGGATGTACTCCAAGGCTGATTTATCCTTCTTATGGTTGGGTGCACAAAACTGAAGACAATACTACAAATGAACTCTGACTAGCAAACTGTACAACTTGTGCAACACTTCCCCGATGTGTATGCCACATCACTTGTCATAGCTTCGTAGAGGATAGTTATTTTCTATCTCTTTTATTATGTTATTATTGTTGTTCATTAGGTCTCTGGTTTGTGGCTGCAATAGATGATATGCAAAGGAGACTGTAATTACAGGTTCCATTGTACAGAGATATCCAGAGGCCAAACTGAATCAAACTAGGCCAAGTTGAAATAAGATATGACAATACTAATAATAATAATAATAATCCTTGCAATTGGTATAGCACGGTATCATATCAGAAGCTCACCTTAAGGAGTTTGACAGGATTTACTGTGGAATGGAATAACTGTACATTTATATCGTTGGTGAAACGCTACCAAGTTGCCACAGCAATATTCCACAAACAGTCATGAAAAAAGGATCAATTTTATTTGAGGGAGATTGTTGACCACGACACTGGGAGAAACTCCTTTCTCTTTTCAAATAATGCCATGGGATCTTTAAGGTCTACCTGAATAGGCAGAAAAGACTTCGGTTTAACTTGTCATCTGAAGGATGAAACCTTTCACAGTGCAGTGCCCCAGCCCTTATAATATTATCCTCCAACTCGCCAAATACAACCCCCAGTTCGGTTGCAAACAATTGATTGTCTGTGGGATGTCCTCTCAATACAAAAGCTATAGAAATACAATGTGTGTTGTTGTTGAATACATCATTAATTTTCTAGAAATCAGTCAATATTTTTATGTATACATTTTAACTTAAGATTAAACTATGAACTACAAGATAAAATCATCAACAGTGTAAATATGAGCTAATGTCCCATCCAACACAGAAAGTTAACATCAAAGATGGTACAATTGTTTTCCAGTGAAAATTTTCCTCCTAGACTCCCCAAAGCCCACATAATATATGTCATATATTCGAAGGAAAAGACGTCGGTCCTGAGTTAAGATGTAGATGTTTATTTTCTACCACTGCCTACCCAATTCGAAACCCTCCTTACCATATTAGAGTTCATCCTTGTTCTCTGAGGGTCCTCCTTCCAAAGGAACATAGGAACAGGAGTAGGCCATTCAGCCCTTCGAGCCTGTTCAGCCATTCAATTAGATCATGGCTGATGTTTACCTCAACTAATCCTTTCAATTTCAATTTCCCACTTTCTCCTCATATCCCTTAATACCCTGATCTACCAAAAATCTATAATCATCCCTCTTGAAGGTGTGGATGGATCCACCATTCCTTTTCCTGATTGATTGTACATACACCCCACCTTTCTCCATTACCAATGCTGGGAACCAGCTGAACTGTGCCCCCTTATGGGTAGCATCCGTTTGACCAGCTGAATTCAAGTTTTGCGCACCCTTTTCTGAATCATCAGTTTTGTGTTAAAACTGTGTATTGGCCATTTTGGACCAACGGATCAGTTTCTTTAAGGGCAAGTTCACTATTGACCTATCTTGTGATGCAGCTGCAAAGGATCGTTTGCTGTGGGTGTGCAATCATGTTTAAAAACTCAACCCAGACTTTTTTTAAAAGCAAATCAAGTATTTCCAATTCAAGTCCACATCTTGAGCAGGTGCAGGGCCCACACGAATTAAAGGTGGTTATTAGGCAAAAGTCGCTCTGTATGAGATGGACTGAACATCTGTGCCTATTGCTCTGAGCACAAAAGAGGAAGCCTCCCATGGAAACCCAAGCAAGCATCAAATGCATGAAAGAGGCAGTACAGCAGAATAATGCAGCCTGATTTAAAGCCTTTTGCCATTGCCTGTAATTAGCATTTGAAAAAAAATCAATCTGTTTGAGCAAGAGGATTTTTAAATTAAGAGGGAACGACATTAACTGGAGTCTTCTTCCGCATCAAATAGCGAGTATATTCAGATGCAATTTCTTTAGCATGTGGTTACTAGTTTAATTAGGTAATTACTATCTGCAGTCCTGACTTTAAGATGAAATAAATGATTTAGCGTTCGGTATGGATTGCAACCATATATGCTTTATTCAGTGTCTTTATGCTGCTGAGGATCATTTTTCAATTTCAAAAGGCATAAGTAATTTTCAGGAGCTGTGTTGTGGAATATTAATTGAGCATACGTATAGACAGATGGTATCTAAGCCTAGTGCAGAAATAAGGAACATGAGTGGAATCCATAAACACTTAGATTAAATGAATAGAATCTGTACCTTTATTGTGAAGAAAGTGTGAGGTAGCAGGAAATTCATCAAACTCCGATTTTGTTTGCTGAAACTGATGCATGTAACTATTTTACAAAGAACTAAACCAATAGCTAAACATACTCAAGTTGAGGCAACATCCATTCCTGTTTTATATGTTTCTCTTGTTATATTTCTCCTCGGAAAATAAACCAAATCAAGTATAACATATAAGATATTTGTCAGCATGCTTGGATTTTATCTGAAGGATTTTATTGACAGAATTGTGCCGCTTCTACACAAAACTCATCAGAATACCATTTATATACTATAAAGTAAATTGACAATATTCTGCGGGCGAAACACGCAAGACACAGAACAGCACAATTGATTAGAATTAAACTGGCTTGTCCTTGTGAACATGATAACAATATATTACTGTAACTTATATTTTCCAATCAAAATTTACAAACATTAATGCATTACCTAAAGTAATGTTTGAGTCTGGACTTTTATCAAATGCTGCACTATCTACATTACCGAGATACATCACAAAGAAGCTTAAATATCATCCCCAACTCAAGTTATTTTTATAACATGAACGTCACACGCTGAAATATTTACCGTATGACAACTATCTTTTATTCACTGGGTAAACTCCCAGCCTGCTGCTCATCCCTTCCTGTTCCAACATACCATCACTTGTCCTGTAGTTCAGTGGTTAGAGCACTCACCTTGCAAGTGAGAGACATGGGTTCAATTCCCAGCAGGGCAAAACCTTGGGCAACTTTTCTCACTCTCTTTAAAAATCACTTAAAAAAAATACAATAATAAATTGGTCACTTCAATCCACGACTGTTTGTGGGACACTGCTGTGTACAATTGGCTGCCGTGTTTCGCCCGCAGAATATTGTCAATTTACTTTATAGTATATTCTGTGAAGCACTTTTTAGACATCTAGAAGCCTTGAAACGCACAATATCAAATAGGAGGATTAGTATTAGTATGTATTATTAAGTGCTACATAAGTGTAATGTATTGTACTGCATCAGCAGTCAATGCCCCACTCTCGATTTACGGCTATCGAAGGAGTGGGGGAGTGCCAAGGGAAAAAATAACCTAAGCAGTCACTGAGGCAGGTCTTGAGATGGACCTTGAACGAATTGATGAAAGAAGTAATTCGGAAGATTACCAGACAGCAGAATCGTTGAAAGCCCACCTGCTGATGGTGGGTCAGAGAGGGTGGGGGTATGGAACAAGGCTGTGCTCACTGAGCTAAGGGAGCAGCATGCTCATTAGGGATTGAGGAGGTCTCAGAGTTGGGAGGGTTGGGGGTGATACCATAGAGTGATTTATTGGTGGAAATACTCAATGCTTACATTAGAATTTAAAAAGGGAGAAAGTGTTCCTTCCCTATGAGTGAATCAGTTGTGTAAAGCATTTTATGATATGCTCCCAATGTGACCATGAATGCAAATTTGCATTTATATAGAGCCCTTCACCTTGGATAACATTTTGGAGCACTTTGCAGTAGCAGGATTGGATACCAAGCGAGGAGGAAAGGAGCAGGGAAGTGACCCTAAGTATAATCACAGAGGTAATTTTTAAGATGGGATTTGAAGCTACATAGAGAGATGGTGATACCGGAGAATAGATACAGGGAGTTGGGGGCACTATTGATGTATTTTGTTGATGCAATAGAGTCCTTTGTTGTGGCCCTAATTTACCAAAGCAAATGAACAACACTAACCACTCTGTAAAAGTAGTTACGTACACAGTATAAAAAGACCTTCCGAAATTGTTCAATTTCTTCTAAGATTCTTTTACATGAAACTTTTAAAGATGGAGGAGCACAAGGTGGGAGCAAGACAGGTGGATTTCCAGAGGGTGTTGGGGAGTTGGGGCAGGAGAGTGAGAACAGCAGGCAATAGCTGTCATGTGTTGCTGGGCAGAGAGCTTTGGATTAATCACCCACCGGCCTCCCTTTCTACTCGAAAAGAAACATGTAGGACCTGTGTGGGTTTGCCAGTTAGACGATGCTGTGAATGAAGAGGACAACTCCACTCTGTAAATCAGGATGAACATCACCCAAATCACACAGTTGGTGCGGGATTTCCTTCACAGCTCTGATCCCAGGTATCGTGGAGTATCGCATTGCAGGGATTAATATGCTCACATGTGAGAGGACCCAGGTTCAAATCCCAGACAGGGTGAAACCTTAGGCAAGTTTCTTTACTCCACATCCTTCTGTTTACCTAAATAGTAAATAGGAACCCACTTGTTGATCAATTGGCAGATCACTTTCAGGGGTACTAATCCCTCGACTGTTTGTGGGACACTACTCTGTGCAATTGGCTACTATGTTTCACCCACAAAATATAATCAGTTGACTTTACAGTTGACTTTCAAATGCAAGGATTATTAATATTATTCAGCAAGAGCTCCATAATAGAAATAGTACTGAGGTCATAGGAATATTTATCTCTTTACCAACTCATTTCCATTAAATCTTGTTCAATGTACATAGAACTATTTGTTTGAAAAATAAGTCCCCTTTATTTAGGAACTCAACGCCTTTCTGGAGAATGAAGGAATGGAGGGAATATTGAGGAGGTGAGATTGACCCACAATAGGGGATAGGCAATTTAGTTGATGCTCGAATGGCCTGTTCCTAAAACACACCTAAGCTCTTCTGATTTGTACTGCAGCAAATAAAGTGAATCATATTCCAATCTGGTTTAGAAATCAGAGACAAACAACATTGGCCAGTACTGTTGATGATGTCGCAACAAAACAAATAATCTAAATTGAATTCCCAGAGGAAATCAGCTCGCTGCAGAAAACTGCATCTAATTCAATACTCAGCTCTGGGAACATATGGCTTGAACCTACATGGAATAACATTTTCACTTAGCGAAGGACAGGTAATCTTTAGAGGAAGGGGGTTCAATGTGAACTGTTGTAGAAGACGCAAGAGATATCACTGATAATGATTCCATTGGGATCAACAGCCAAAAAGATAACTTGCAAAAAGATACATCCTCCAATATTGCAGAACTGCAGAAGAAAGAAAATATAGGATAGGCAGATTAAATCCAGGCAATATTGGCTGCCAGTGATTAATTTAACCAAGCAGATCATCCACTTTGATAGGAGGAGGCGGGGGAATGGAGGGTTGGGGAGGGCAGGGGGAAAGCGCAGGTCCAGTGTGATTCTCACGCTTTAAGTTTATAGTGTGTAAAAACAGAGTTCCTGTAACCATCCGTTCTTAAACATGATATGATTGAGAATTATTCTTGTTAAAACCGCCTCCTCCAGATAAATACAGGAACAGAGCCCCAGAACCCAAACCACGCAGTGATTCATCACCAAATGTTTAGTATAAAAACAGCATCAGATTTATTTCTTCAGCTCAGAAAGTATTTCTGACAGAGATACCTTAGCTTATATCTTGGTTTAAACTCTTTCTGCCTTTGGATGAGATGTTAAATTGAGGCCCCGCCTGCCCATTTAGGTGGACAATAAGAATACCATGGACCCATTCAAAAGAGAATGGAGTTTTTCCTCTGTCCTGACCAAGAGTCCACCAAATAAAATTGGTCATTCACTCCATTGGCTGTTTGTGACACTTTGCTGTGTGTAAATTGGTTGGCCCATTCACTCACAGTCACTGCAGTTCACAATATATCCTGCAAAGTGCTTTGGGATATTGATGTGAAAAGTGCAATACCAAATGCAATGATTTTTTTGTCCCTCTATCTCTAGTCTTCATAGATAACTCCTTCAGCTGACGTTTTCCAACCATACCTGGTATGATTCCCATTTTGTATTGTAGATTCCAGATTTTATGGTTGCTGCCCCCAATCTTCTAACAAATATTGGAAATCTGGACTGGACCGCAGTTTTTCTCAGTCTTACAATTTCTGCCACCCATCTGGCTAACAAAGGTACTGCAGCTGAAGCAAGGTGCTGAAACTTTAACTAAGTTGCTGTCAATTAATACAGCTAAATATGGGTTCTTTTTTGGAATAATCAACTGTTAGGAAATCAGAGGGATCATCTTCCTGTGCCTCATAAAATTAATGACAATAGTTCTTGCACATGGTAAGGCATGTTTTACATTGGGAGGATGTCTCAAATTGCTTCACAGGATTTTCCAGTAAGGTGCAGCAACTGTTGTAAGTGTATTTTATAGGTGAACACAGCAGCCAATTTGCACAAAACAATATCCTACCAACAACCATGGATTGAATGACCTTTTTTTTTCCATTGGGGGAATTGTTCTTCAGGACAAAAGCCCCTTTCACTTTTTGAATAGCGATATTTAATCTTTAATGTCTGACTGCAGGTTAATGCTTTATCTGAAGGACAACACTTCCAATGATGCAATGTTCTCCCCAGTACTGCAATGGAGTATCAGCCCAGACTATATGAGTTCAAAATCCTGAAAAGGGCTTGAAACCACAACTATGACTCAGATGTGAGGGCCAGAGGTGCTACCAACTGAGGCCAGGCTGACTATATTCTAAGGATCACTTGAAAGGATAATTGTAATTGTCTTTGCTCTGCTCCACTCATGAAGTCACCAGCCCCTGGTGATGTTTAAAGAGCAATTAACTGACCCAGCTGCAGGAGTGAAGACATTTACCAAATATGTAAATATAAAATATTAATAAAATAATCTGTGTATTTGATATATCGTTTAAACATCTTAAATGCTTCACAGGATTTTACTGTAAAATGTGGTGTCAGTGTATCTGTAGGAGAATGCGGGTAGCCAATTTGCTTATAGAAAAGTACAGGTAACCGTGTTGCATTGAACTTCGCTGAGTGGAGGGTGATCAGCCTGCCCAGCAAATAGCAGCAAATAACAAAGCAAATTTGTGCAAGAGCAGGGCTAGGTGATCTTTCTTAAGGTATTAATTGCTTTAGTTGCACCTTCAGATTGTCATGTTAAAAATAGTTTGTTTTTAATTATATAAGGAAGTTATCTAAAATATGCTTTTTTAATTAATAATAATTCTTGCATCTGATATAGTGCTTTTCACATCTCCTAGGCGTCTCAATGTGCTTCACAGAATACAACAACAAAATTACATTTATAAAACATCCCAGAATGTACTGTAAAGTGAATTGACTGCATATTTGTGGGCGAAACGGGGCAGCCAATTGCGCACATCAGTGTCCCACAAACAGTCATGGATTGACATGACCCATCTATTATTGTATGTTTCTTTTTTAAAGGATTATTATCAGCCCTGTGGAGTAAGGAAACCTGCCCAAGGTTTCACCCTACCTGGAATCAAACCTAGGTCTCTCACTTGCAACAACAACAACAAAATTACATTTATAGAACGCCTTTCACGTCGGTAGGACGTTCCAAGGCATGTGCTCTGACAATTGAGCTACAGGACTCTAATTGGTGTATATTTATGTTTTTTTCCTTTAGGGTATAGAAACCTGAATTTTGAATGTATTTAATCGTTTTGATCCTATTGCATTTAAAGATAGTCTTAAAAAAGGTCACAGTATACTAAAAATTCCAAAAGTGTCTGGAATTATTATTTCAGAAACTGATGAGTCAGGTATAATGTTACTAAAATCTATTATACTATATCTGCACTTTACTTATTATTTATAGAAGTTCAGTCTTGCAATAAATAGACGTGAATAATCACAAAGATATTAGTTATACATTGTCCTATTGTGCTCTTTGTTTAGGTTGACACTCTAGTGCAGTGGTGGATAATATTGCATTTTCTGAGCTGCCCTCCTTCAGATGAAATCTTAAACCAACCGTCTCTCTGTCTGTCTGTTCTGGTGGATGTTAAAGATCTCATGACACTACTTGAAAAGAGAAAGAGGTTTTTTCCCTGGGTCCTAAGTGAACAATTCTGCAGATAACTAATCATTGAATTCATGTCTGTTTATAGCATAATAATACTAATAATAATCATCCTTGTATTTGATATAGCATGTTATCACATCTTCTAGATGTTTCAAAGCGCTTCACAGAATATACCATAAAATGAATTGACTGTATATTTGTGAGTGAAACACGGCAGGCATTTGTGCACAGCAGTGTCCCACGAATAGTTGTTGATTGAAATGATATATTTATTATTGTTTTATTTCGAGGGATTATTATTAGGTGTGTGGAATAAGGAAACTTGCCCAAAGATTTTTCCTGCTGTCAAACCCAGGCCTCTTGCTTGTAAGGCAAGTGTTCTAACCACTGAGCTACAGGACCCCATGTTATCATGAACACTACCATGTACAAATTGGCTGCTGTGTTTACCTATAAATATGCTGTCACTACAGTTCGTGTAATTTTGTGGTTGTTTAGCAGCAATATCTGTAAGGCACTTTTAAGATTTGTTGACATTATTACAAGCGCTATTTTTAAAAATGCCACCATTATTATTGATAATTTGTCAGACCTAGAAAATAACTCATATCCATTTGGATCTCAAAATGCTTTTATTCTCAAGAAACAATTTTTTAGCACAAAAGTTGTCATTTAAATTTTGTACGTTGTAGGAAAGTTTGCAATTGAATCACTTTATCAGTCAATAATGAATCTCTTATAAAACAAACCATTAGTTAAAGACAGTGATTTTGAAAGAAATAACACGCAATTGTCAGACTGCTTATATACATTAGGTTCAGAGAGACATTTGCAAATATGATAATTCAAATGTTTCTTCCCTAAAACACTGTGTTAAATTACCCCCACTCAAGTCTTTTACTTAATAGTTCAAGTATGCGGTCAATGCAGGTAGTCATTAAGAAATGCACTTATCCAGTTCGATGTCGTGCTGCCTAGCAACACTGCTCAGCTGCTTAGTCGCTGTTTCATCAGCAAAAAAATTGTGAGTTGGATGATAACATGAGGAGACCTAAGTGTGACAATCACTTAAGAAATATATCGATTTAAAAAAAATAAAACCAGTGTAACTTTCAGTAGTTGGACAGATCTCAGTGGTGCTCTCATTTCTTCTGTGAGTCACGAAAGAATAATATTGATGTCTTCATTCCTTGGATGGTCTGATGAAATGGTTCTGTAATTAACGACCCTCAATTTTATTTTATCTCTATTACATTATTTTCCAATAGCATTTATTTTAAATAACTCCCTGCCTCTATCCCTCCGCATTGCTCCTTCTAGTGCAATTTTCAAATCCCATCTTAAAAACTCACTTCTTCAACTGTGGCTATTGGCATCACCTCCTTTCCCTTCCTCCTTGCTCAGCATTGAGCCCTGTTACTGTGAAGCACTCAGCGACATTATCCTGCATGGTCTTCATCACAGATGACCATTTAAATGATCACTGTTTCATCAGTCAATAATTGGTTAATTGCAATGTCGGGTTTGGGGGAATAATGACTTATCTAAGAAATAATAGTTAAGCTGTGATTCAGTGGACTAATCATAATCCTTACATTGGATAAAACTTTCATATTGCATGAATGTCTGAAAGTAATTCACAAGATTTAATTTTAAAGTGTAGTGCCTGTATTTGGTAGGCGAATGTGGCAACCAACTTGTGCACAGGTATGAACTGTACAATTGATCTTATCTGGGAGATAGATGATGCCATGTGATCTTTAAGGTCTGTATGAATAGGCAGAAGAGATTTGGGTTTAATGTCAATCCAAAAAGACAGCACCTCTGACAGTATAGCACCACATTTGAATGTCAGCCGAGACTAAGTTATTTTGAAATCCCAACGTGGGGCTTGAACCCTCATCCTTCTAACTCAGCAGCATTACCATCTGAGCCATACTGACACCTTGATCAATATTCCAATGGTGCTATCCGTGGGCCACCAGGTACGATGGTGCCATCCACAGGCGGACAACTGCAATGTCAACTATGGCCAAGCCATTTCACCAAAGTCAGGGGTGGGTTATACCCACAGCCAGTCAATAACACTACAATAATACACAACAATATTATGAAAAATGTGTTAATTATCACCAGTGTTAACTGACATATCACAGCTCACAATTTTCAACCCATAAAGGAAAACAAAGGAAACAATGGATTGAGGGGTGGCCTCTCATCCCAGGAGGTTTGAAACTTCCACAGCCTACTAACAACTTGGCCCAATGTGTGTTCAAAGTGACTTAGTTAATCTTCTCACAGAAGATACACACACAGCCAAAAGGTTATTCTGCCCGAGCACTTATCCTAGAGTGTTCCATGTGGTTATACTTATGAGCAATGCATTGTTTTAAAAATCAGTTGGTTTACATTATGCTGCGCTCAATTCAAGTGGATGTGTTCATTGTTGTTGGCCAAAGAATCCCTATTGAGTGCATCTGCCTCTTGACATTACTGCCAGTCATTTTTTTAATTATTCTTAATCGCCAACACTTTTTTCTTTCAACAAAATAGCAATGAGATCCGCTAAATTTAATGCAAAGCCTTAGCAATAACCAGACCCAATTTTCAGGATTTTTAAGTTTACTTTGATTGATGAAAATCTATCTTTCTGGTATTTCTCAGTTGATTTGTACTTTAACTGCAAAGTATAGTACAGAAGTCCCTGAAGAAAGATCCTTGAATTTTCACGTACATTCACACATTATTTCCCATTAGTTTGTTTCTTGATTATCTCCGTGAGAGTCCCTAGATCATGTTAAATAGTCTCTATTGTCAGCTCTCAGTTTTAAAATTCTATTACAATTTTGCTTCTTACAGCTCAGAAGCAGGCTAAAGCACCATGATGGATGAAGCAGTAACAGACTATGGCAAAAGGCAGTGTATCGTGGAACCTACACGTTAGGAATAAAATGAAATAGAATTCTAGTGAGGCACATAAGCTGTTGATCCTGAATGTTTTTGAATACCACTTTCTAAAGAAAGTTGTATGGGTTTGGTTGATCTGACAGTGTCTTCTAAACACTTGCAGTCCTTGCCAGCTCTTTATTTATTACTGAGGTACAGGAATCGTTGGCTCTGAGTGAAAGCCTAGTGAAGTGCGCCAAAAATCCATCAGCGTTTATGCTTCCAGCAAATTGGTGGAAAAGTTCAAGAAATGTGCAAATCATTCAAAGTTAAATGGTAACAAATAAACATTGACTTGATACATTCCACATCTATATTGGATGCATAAACTTTGAAGACAAGTAGCTTGCAATCATGATACTCTTCAGTGTCACATTTTATTGGTTCTCATGTCCAGGGCTGAGTGAAGCTTGCTTGGTTCAGATTTTACAATAAGTCAGTGCAATCGCATTGAACCCAAGGCATTAGAATTAAACCGGGCTTTGAATGACTGAAATTGCAGCATCGAAAATTTCATTCAGAGTACATCTTGTGCTGCATGACATGTCTTTATTTTAAACTAGATGCAAGTTTGAATTACTTGTAAAACAGAAAATCTTCAACTTTTCCATACCAGGTACGATTAAAATCCGTCTATGACTTATTTTGATCAAATCAACCGCTTTTTTAAAAATAGGATTTGTCATCTGGCCTCTGCTTGACTTGTCACTGACAGCTTTGGTAGTTATTACTTTAGTCTTACTGAGAGCAAGCTTTTCCCTCCACAGATAATAGCTCATAATCTGGTGGTAGGTAGGTTTTGTGCACCATAAGTATCAGAACACAAAACAATACAGTTCCCTGTGAATGTGCATGATTAAACTACAGTATATTTCCTGTCAACCATTGTTTAGTGAGTTGGGTTTGACCAACTTGGCAAATATTTTATGTGGCTTTAGCATCTGATTGCTAATTTGTTTCTTTTCTTCTGATTAGTTCTTTTCAAATTTTCCCTGAATGAACCATCATCTAATATACATAATTGCGGATTTTGTCTAGACTCATTGAAATACCAATAGCTTGACTCAATTGTGAAATTGAGGCTCAACACTTTCCTAAATTCAATTCTCAGATACCAACAAATCTAGGAAAATAATAGCACTCCACTCAACTGGCTCCACCCTGTTCCTTGCCACTCCCAGAACTTCCGCCCCACTACGCCCCAAAGCTGTCGAACTGTCTCTCCCAATCCCTTCACCTTGCCCCTCCTCTCCCCATTTCCAGGTTGTTCTTGAAGACCTTCCTCTTTGACTGTGCCTACAGTCACCTCCCCACCTCCCCCATGAGTGAAACTTGTTAGGTTCAGATTTCACAATCCGTCAGTTCAATCGCATTGAATCCAAGGAATTAGAATTAAACCAGTTTGAATGACTGAAATTGCTGCATCGTAAATTTCATTCAGAGTAAATCTTGTGCTATATGAACACAAGTTGTTGTGGTAGCATTTCTGGTCTACAGTTTTGTACATCTTCAGCTCATGCACTATGACTCTGAAATTCAATCTGCAACTGTTCAATCAAACCGCAAACAACAAAGATTGATTTCTAACTAAACATGCATCAAAACATGATGGCTACTTGTGTTCATTATCAACAACAACAACATGTATTTATATACCGGCCTTCACATGGGTGAAATTTCAGAACAGCAGGGCGAAAAGTTGGGCAAGTTTCCTTACTCCACACGTTACTGTTTACCTAACATTAAGTAGAAACACGGCATCTTAAAATGTTCAATTTGGTGCCCAAACTTACAGGGCATCCAGCAGCAATTCATTAGATTCATATTTTGATTGAAGGGGTTTAGCTAAAATGAGAGGCAGCATAAATATATGTGATATTTCCTAGTGCTGAGGTTAATCAGATTAGGGGTTGAAATCATGAGGGAAATCGATAAAAATCCATAGATGCAGAATCAATTTGGATGTTTAGAAGGGAGAAAGATAGACAGATATGTGGGAATTAAGGGCATCAATGATATGGAGAAAAGGTAAGAAAATTGGATTATGAAAGATAACTGCTACAATTTTTAATTAGGGCACAAAAAGCTGAATGGTGGCCTTCAGTTCCTAGGTTCCTATGAACGTCCTATAGCTCAGTGGTTAGAGCACTCGCAAACGAGAGACCTGGGATTGATTCCCAGTAGGATGAAAAGTTGGGCAAGTTTCCTTACTACACATGCTACCGTTTGCCTAGCATTAAGTAGAAAAACGGTTGTTACCCTATTGTCGGATCACTTTTTCTACAAGTAATGATTCTCTGTTTCACCCATAAAATATACAGTTAATTCACTTTACAGAATATTCTGTGAAATGCTTTGAGATGTTTCAAAGATGTGATAAATTGTTATATCAAATGCAAGAATGATTATTATTCTAATGTGTAAACGGAGCAATGATCCACAGAACAAGTGATACACAACAAGAGAAGTATCTGTGCATATAAACACTGTTATTCCTTCTTGATATTCAGAGCGGAATCTCCCATGTTCAAAGAGAGAAAGAGCAAGCAGTAGTTTACAATAATAATACTAATCCTTGCATTTGATGTAGCGCTTTTCACATCTTATCGACATCCCAAAGCGCTTTACAGAATATACTGTAAAGTGAATTGACTATATTTGTGGGCGAATCACGATAGCCAATTGCGCACAGCAGTGTCCCACAAATAGTCGTGGATTCAAATGACCAATTTTATTATTGTATTTTTTGGGGGCGGATTATTATTAGGCGTGTGGAGTAAGGAAACTTGCCCAAGGTTTCGCCCTGATCTGAACACAGGTCTTCCCAGCTTGGTCTCCCCAGCTTGCAAGACAAGTGCTCTAACCACTAAGCCACAGGAGCTCCACAATATGAGCTATCCATAATTTGAGGCTGAGTCCATTTAAAAGTGAAATAAGGAAACATTTTTTCACACAGCTGATGGTGGGACTGTGGAATGCACTCCCCAGAGGGCAGTGGAGGCAGAGTCAATTGAAGAAATTAAAAGAAAAATAGATAAATGCTTGACAGCTGGGATTATGAGGGCATAAAGAGAGGGCGGAGATTGAAATTGAATTATGGATCGGCCACAGACTTGTAATAAAAGTGGTAGGAAAGGCTTGATGGGCTGAATGGCCTGTTTCCATATAATCAGATGCAAGTAAAGAGCTTTCTTAAACAATGAGTATAATAGAAATACAAAATTTACATGTGTGTGGTGCTGTCACGTCGGGAGGACATTCCAAGGTACTGGACAGTCACAAATTTTTACACAAGGGGGTTTAGGTTAAGGGAGGGTAGAGGGTAAGGAGGGTATGTGGGTGGGTGAAGGCACAGTCGAATAGGAATGAGATGCACCTTGAAGGAGGCAAAGGAGAGAATGAGGTGAAGGAAGTGTGGAATGAAGTTCCAAAGGACGAGAGCGGAGAGGATGAAGGCCCAACTGACGATGGTGGGGCAGGCCGGGTGGGTGACACGGAGCAGGCTGGAGCCAACAGAGAGGAGGGAATGGACAGGATTTTGAGGAGTTACAGGTTCACTGAGGTAGGAAAAGGCAAGGCTGCGGAGGTCCTTGAAGGAGAGGACAAGGATTTTTTATTTTTGCGGGGCAGGCTCGAGGGGCCTGAATGGCCTACTCCTGTTCCTACTTCTTATGTTCTTATGAACTCTATCCTCTGAGAGATGAGGAGCCAGTACAGCCAGGCGAGAGTGGAGGTGATGGAGTCGTGGAGCCTGGTACGAGAGAGGAGTAACTCATATACAAGTTACTGTTGTTAATAGTTGTCATTTAAACAGCTTGTCAATTCCTCTCATTATATTTAATACCAAGTTCAAGTTTAATAACTTTAATAAATTTTAAACTAGAAAACTATAACAACAATTTTTATTTGTGCTGTGCATTTCACATCTGGGGGAAGCAAGATGGCCAAAAGCACCATAAAAAAATTGGTCTTCATGATAATAATAATAATCTTTGCATTTGATATAGCGCTTTTCACATCTTCTAGACGTATCAAAGTACTTCACAGAATATACTGTAAAGTGAATTTGACTGTATATTTGTGGGCGAAACACGGCAGCCGATTACAAACAGCTGTGTCCTACAAATGACTAATTTATTATTGTTTTTTTTGTGGGATTATTATGGGGCATGTGGAGTAGGGAAACCTGCCCAAGGTTTCGCCCTGCTTGGAATTAAACCCAGGTCTCTCACTTGTAAGCCGAGTTATCTAACCACTAAGCGACAGGACTACACATGGAGTGGAGAAGGAGGGGGAAGGTATTGTCCATAGATGGTAGGCCAGAACAAGCAGGGGGACATAATGACTAAAATAACTGCAAACTACATTTTAAATCTTCACACTTATTTAGACTGAATGCATAATATGAAACAGTAAGATTCCCAGTTTGTTCTAGTTGAACAGACTGAAACAAACTGAATCCAGTCCTGGATGGGAGCTAACTTATTGGACTTCAATAAGACTAAGGCCCTCCTGATTGGCTCTTTTGAATGCCTCCACACCACCGGTGCTGACAGCAACACATCCACGGATGCACACCAAGCCAGTCAAGAACTGTGGCATCTTGTTCAACTATCTGATCTATACTATATTCCTGCCATGACCTGTTCTGCCTTCCCTCACCTCCACAACATTGCCCGACCCCTCCACTGAAACTCTCATAGCTACATTCATAACATGCAGGCTTGCCTATGCAAACTCCTTGTTTGTCGGCCTCCCCAACTCCTCCCTCCAAATGGTGCAGATCATCCAGAACTCTGCAGACAGTGTCCTCTCTCTCACTAAGCACCGTCTTCCTCTGCTACCACCCTTTTGCCTGACACCACTGGCTTCCCATTGCACAGAGGATATGCACAGAGGTCAAAATCCTCGTCCTCACCTTCAAAGCCCTCCATGGCCTGGCTTCCCCTTAACTGTGCATCCTCCTGACTCCCTTCCAACCTTTCTGCTCCCTCCACTCCAGGCTGCTTCACTTCCCTTGCCTCGCCTGCCCCACCATTGATGTGTAGGATTTCAGCCACTCTGCCCCCACACTCTGGAACATCATCCCGCAGTTCCTCTGCCTCAACCCATCCCTTGTCTCCTTCAAGATCCATCTCAAGGCCTACCTCTTCAATAGTGCTTTCAATCATCCTGCTTGCTCCCCGCCCTTCACTCTTCCAAATCCCAACCCTAAGTTCAGGTCCAAAATACTGTCTGTCCAGCACATTGGGATGTCCTCCCAATGTGAAAGTAGCTATAAGAACATAAGAAATTTGTTAAAGGCAAATCTTGCCTTACAAATTGGATAGAATTTTTGGATGAGTTAACAGAATGGGTGGACGAAGCTGGCACAGTTGATGTAGTTTACATGGACTTTCAAAAGGCATTTGACAAAGTGCTGCATGAGAAGTTTATTAGGAAAGTAGAGGCCCACAGTGTTAAAAGGACATGGATCCACAACTGGCTGCGAGACAGAAAGCAGAAAGTTGTGGTGAGCGGCTGTTTTTCAGACTGGAGTGCAGTGGCATCCCCCAGGGATCGGTTTTGGGACCACTGCTCTTTTTAATATATATTAATGATCTGGACTTGCGTGTAGGGAGCACAGTTTCCAAGTTTGCAGCTGATACTAAGTTAGGGAGAATAGTAAATATTGAGGAGGATAGTAACCACCTGCAAGAAGATATAGATAAAATAGTAAAGTGGGCAGACACATGACAGATGAAGTTTAATGCAGAGAAGTGTGAGGTGATACATTTCGGGAGAAGAAATGAAGGGAGGCAATATAGGCTAGATAGTACAATTATAAGGGGTGTGAGTGAACAGAGAGACCTGGGGATTTGTATTAGTGACTCTTTAAAGGTGGCAGGACAGGTAGACAAAGCCTTTAAGAAGGCATACAGGATACTAGGCTGTATAAATAGGGATATAGAGTACAAAAGTCAGGAAGTGCTGATTAACCTCTATAAAACTTTGGTTAGGCCTCAGCTGGAGTATTGTGTCCAATTCTGGACACCACACTAAAGAAAGGATGTTAAGGCATTGGAAAAGTTGCAAAGAAGGTTTACTAGAATGGTACCAAGATTGAGGGACTTCAGTTATGGGGAAAGGCTGGACAGGCTAGGTTTATTCTCGTTGGAACAGAGAAGGTTGAGAGGAGACCTAATAGAAGTTTATAAAATCATGAGGGATTCGACAGGGTGAATAAGGAAACACTGTTTCCACTGGAGGGAGAATCTGTGACTCGTGGTCACAGATTTAAAATAGTTTCAAAATGAAGCAGAGGGGAGCAGAGGAGAAATGTTTTCACTCAGCGGGTTGTTCGAATCTGGAATGCATTGCCTGAAAAGGTGGTGGAGGCCGATTCAATAACAGCTTTTAAAAGAGAATTAGATATGTTTTTTAGGGAGGACCAGCCTGTTATGTTATGGTGGGAGAGCTGGGAAGTGGGATTGAGTTGCTCTTTTCAAAGAGCCAGCACAGACTAGATGTGCCAAATGGCCTCCTTTTGTGCCATAAAATTCTTTGATTCTAGGAGCAGGGGTAGGCCATTTGGTCCCTCAAGTCTGCCCTTCCATTTAATAAGACCATGGCTGATCTCCTAACAATTCCATTTACCCGCCCTATCCCCATATCCTTTAATCCCTTTATTCTTTAGAAATCTATCAATGTCAGTGCCTTCGGACGACCTCCTACCACGAAAGGCGCTGTACAAGTGTAATTTTATTGAATTTTGTTATTGTTGAATATGTTCAAGGACTGAGCATCCACAGCTTTCCAGGGTGGAGAATTCCATAAATTACTACCCTATGAGTGAAGAAATATTTCCTCAACTCCGTTCGAAAAGGCTGTCTCTTAAGCTTGAGGCTATGACCCCTACTTTTAGATTCTCCAACCGGGGGAAACACTCTCACATTGTCTACCTTGTCATGCCCTTTAAGAATCTTATAGGTTTCTATAACATTATCGCTATGTCTTCTATAATCTAGAGAATATAGGCCTAGTTTACTCCACATATACTCATAGGTCAATTCCTCATCCCAGGAACCAACCTCGTGAATCTACACTGCACCCCCTCTAAGGTGAGTATGTCTTTTCTTAAATAAGGAGACCAAAACTGCACACAATATTCCAGGTCGGATTTCATCAAGACCCTACCCAATTGCAGCAAGACTACCCTACTCTTATACTCTAACCCTTTTGCAATGAACGCCAACATGCCATTAGCCTTTCTAGTTGCTTGGTGTACCTGCATGGTAACCCTTTGTGACTGGTGTACCCAAATCCCTCTGAACACGAACACTACTTAGTCTCTCTGACCTCTAGAAAATAATTCGCTTTTCTATTTTTACTACCGAGGTGAATAACTTCACACTTTGCCACATTATACTCCATCTGCCCACCCACCTAGTCTGCCTACATCCCTTTGAATTCTTGTGTAATCCTCAAAGCTTACTCTCACACCGAGCTTCATATCATCTGCAAATTTAGATATGTTAAGTTCTATTTCCTCATCAAAATCATTAATATAAACTATAAATAGATGAGGACAAGCACTGATCCTTAAGGCACTCCACTAGTCACATCTGAGAAGGACCAATTTATCCCTATGCTGTTTTCTTCCTGATAGCCACTTTCCAATCCATGCTCATATATTACCTTTAATTTCATGGGAACCACTTTTCCCGTGGTATTTTTATTCCCCAAGGGAATATGTGATCACTGGTAATTTTGTTGTTGTTGTTCTTGTAGTTACCCAGAACACCTTACTTGTGAGCATTTGGCAACAACATACACAGTCACTTCACTATATCCCGTGAAGCACTTTAAGATGTCCTTCTGTTTTGAAAGTATATCAAACATGAAGATTATTATTATTGTACAATATTTGAACAATCATTATGCCTCCCCCTTGCCATCTGTAAATTTCACATGTGTATATTTTGTGATATGCTTTGAGATGTCTCAAGGATGTGATAAGGTGCTATATCAAATGCAATGATTATTATTATCATTATCGTAAGACCTATTTCTCCGACCATACCTATGGTCACCTTCCTCATTCTACATCTTGATGTCAAACCATACCACTGTACAGTGCTCCAATACATTGTTCTGCATGAAGGGTATTATATGTAACAAGTCCAAGTTGTTGTATTTTAATCTGTCACAGAATGAATCATCAACACCCCATTCAGAAACTCATCTTGTGTCCTCTGTGCAATCATCAAAGATGTTTCTATAATTCTGTTGCAATTCAAACTAACCAGTGAAGAGCAATTGAAGCATTAGGATCACAAGACTTGAAATCCTTGTTCAGAATTAGATGGCATTCAAAATAATTATTCTTAACTGGAATTAACAATTGCAATGAAGAATAGATTCATGAACTATCCTCAGATTTGTTTCTAACAGTGTTGAGTGGGTGCTTGTGAACAATATTTACTGAGAGTGGTATAATATCTGACCTTGTAACCCATTGATTGGTTCAGCATATAGACCAGATAGGAATGGGAGCAGATCTTTTTCGTCTAATTTGCCCAAATTGCTACAAGGAGGAAAGTAGAGACGAGAAAAGCAAATAAGGTAATTTGTTATACTGATCAAAGTCAGTAAAGAACAGCTACTGCGATGAAACTGATTAAATTTGTATCAGTAGATACATGCGATCAATAATGGAAACAGTGTATATATCTATCCTAATGGGTTCTAACACAAACTAATGACGACCAAAGCATTCTATTAAGTGGAATAGCTTTCAGGTCAACTGCTGACTGAAATAAATGTACTTTGAAGTTTTCCATTAGTCGCTCCTTGGATGTAGAATTAAAATAAGATGAAAGGTTCAAAAAGAAAGGGCTAAAAACACCTTGAGAGTGTAAATAAGCAGGGATGAGGATTAAGGTTCAGAAAACAGAAAATCTTTTAATGTCCTTTCCTGTTCCTAATGGGGGAAATACAAGTCTTTTATTTGCAGCACAGATACAACCCTGGTCAAGGTGACAAATTACATTCTGTCCATCTATGACCAGGGCTCCCTCTGTAACCTCATTCTCCTCGACCTCTTCTGCCTTTGACACTGTGGACCATTCTATCCCCAACTGCCTCTCCTCTCACCTTAAAGTTCAAGTTTCTGTCCTTGAAAGGTTCAGATCCTATCTCTCAAACCAGCTCCACATTGTCTCCACACATGGCTTTTCCTTTAACCCCCGCACCATCTTGTGCAATGTTCCTTAGAGGTCTATCCTCAGTCACCTCCTCTTCAACAATTACATGCTCGCTCTTGATGACATCATCCACAGACATGGGGTCAACTTCAAAAACTCTGGTGTTCTGACAAGACTGCCTGTCAGACATCAAGTCCGAGATGAGAGCCAACTTTCTACAGTTGAACGTCAGCAAGACCGAGGTTTCCCTGATTGGCTCATGCCAATACCTCTGGACCTCAGGCACTGACAGCATCAGCAACAACAACAGCAATAAAATTACATTTATAGAGCGCCTTTCACGTCAGGAGGACGTCCCAAGGTGCTGAACAGTCAGGTTGGGACCCGAGCAAGGGAGAGGGGCAGGTTAGGGGGCAGGAGTGAGAGAGAGTTAGAAGGGGAGGGAGAGAGTTGGGAGGGCAGCAGAAGGCACGGTTGAAGGTCTCTCGCTTGTAAGGCGAGAGTTCTAACCACAGAACTACAGGACTCCACAACATGATAAGGCACTATTTTAAAATGCTGGCTTATCATTATTATTATTAAGCTTTTTTGACTTTTCAGATATTTACCTAAATACTAATAACTGAGCCACTCTTGCTATGGTTCCAGGTGAGGGGTTCTGCCTGCCAACAGTTCGCTACCTGTAAAAGAATTCTCCCTTTGCATCCATGGATACACATTGCATCTCACCAAGCCAGTCAGGAACCTAGGTGTCTTGTTGACCCTCATCTGTACTTTCTCCCCCACAATTGTCCTTTCTCCCCCACATCCATACCATGACCTGGCAGGCTCTGCCTTCCCCCACTTGCGCAACATTGTCTGGCTCCACCCTGCCTCACCCCTCAGGCCACCAAAACACTCATACATGCCTTCATTACAACCAGGCTCAACTATATCAATACACATCTTGTCGGCCTTCCCAACTCTTTCCTCCACAAGCTGCAGATCATCTAGAACGTCCATGGCCTTACCCCCTCCTACCTCACTGAGCTGCTAGCCCTTTATCAATCTGTCCACTCCCTCCACTCAGCATGCTCCAGCCTACTGCATACCCTGCTCCCAGATTGTCCCATCATCGACGATTAGGTCTTCAGCCTCTCTGCCCCTACCCTCTGGAACTCCAACCCACATTCCCTTCACCTCACACTCTCCCTTGCCTCTTTCAAGGCATATCTCAAAACCATCCTCTTTGACCATGCTACCTCAGACCCTCTCTGCCCTCTGCCCTCACTGTTCCCAATACACCTGCCCCCCCAAGTTCTAACCCCTGTATGTTCAGTGCCTTGGGACGTCCTTCCAACATGAAAGTCGCTTTACAAATATAATTTTGTATTGTATTTCACCCAGTAACACATCTCTCTGCCTCCAAACTCTATCGTTGGTATTGTAGTACACTCATACATGCCTTTATTACATCTAGGCTGGATTACGGGAACTCTCTCCTCATCGGCCTTCCCAGCTCCTCCCTTCACAAGCTGCAGATCATTCAGAACTCTGCAGCTCGTGTACTCTCCCACACTAGGCTCCATGACCACATCACTCCCTCCCTCACCCATCTCCACTGGCTCCCCATCCCCCAGAAGATCAAATTCAAGATCCTCGTCTTCACCTTCAACGTCATTTACGGCCTTGCCCCCACCTATCTCTCCGACCTGCTATCTCCCTATCAGCCCGCCTATCCCCTCCGCTCAGCAGGCTCTGGCCTGCTCCACATCCACGGCCCAAACCGCCCCACAATCGGTGGCTAGACTTTCAGCCTCTCTGTTCCCACACTGCGGAACGCCATCCCGCAATCTCTTCGCCTCACCTCCTCTCTTTCCTCCTTCAAGGTCTGTCTCAAGACCTTTCTCTTTGACCATGCCTTCTGCTCCCTCCTAACTCTTCCCCCTCTCCTACTCTCCTTCCCCTTCCCCCTACCCCAACCCTTCCCCCCCTGCTCTGGTCCCGACCTGATTGTTCAGCGCCTTGGGATGTCCTCCCGACGTGAAAGGAACTCTATAAATGTCATTTTGTTGTTGTTGTTGTAGTATTGTATCATGTTGGGGAAGGAACATTGTGCACCTATTCCATACTTTATTTGGCCTAGACTTTGTGTTTTGTCGGTTCAGATTCTTATTTGTATAATTTCAACTTTCCAGTCCTTTCTACGCCTAAATCCATGTCCAGTGAGACATCATTGGCAACAATATCTCATATCTCAATATCTTTTTCCTGAAATTAGAACTGCACTCATAACAGATATGGACCATCTTGTGCAGTCTACTGATTTTTGATTGGCATATGATTTGAAATTGATACAACTTAAGTACCGTATACAAATGTTATTGCTCCCGAAGGAAAAATCTATGAGTGTATGAGAATAGGTAGTAGCTATTTTGGAATCAGCATTGGTATCAAGCACCAAATGGTCTTTTTCTAAGCTTTAAATTTCAGTGGTTATATTATCTTGGCTCTTGTAGCTCTTCTGTTCCCTTTATTTTAATCAATTGAAATGAAATTTTCAAAATCTATTACTAAGAAAGCCCAGTCAAACATTTACAATATATTGTGCTGGATAAGTAAATTCTGCTTGTTCTCCTAATAGAATTTCAGGTTGCTTTCACTCACGCAGAAATACATCAGCTGGAAACTACAAGTTTTGGTAATGTTGCGCCGTCACTACAGTATGAGAAAGTTTGAAGTGTCTTCCCAACATGAAAGGCAATATATCAAACACAAAGATTACTATTATTGTTATTATTAGTATAATCAAACTTAGAGGAATTATTTAATGCAGATCTAGTCATATAACTTAGACCCCAAAACAACAATTTCAATTTATAAGAGCAGTCTTCACATAATGCACATTACACTGGTGGAATGTAATTCCTTCTTCTTATTATTATTATTTTATTCGCATCATTTTCTTAACCACTTCTCTTTCTCTGCTGGAGAAAGCCTTTAAATTCACTTAAGCCCAATTACACAGTGGAAAAGCAGTGACAGACCCTCATTAATAGTCTTAAATAAATTGGACAAGAAGTGATTGATTTGGGGCCTACAGTGTAACGTGTTCATTAGGTGTAAATCATGCCCGTTATTATGTTGCTTCCACATCTAGATTTCAAAATACCACTGACGCAAACAGCACTAACAGTGTACATGATGTGCTATGGGCCCAATAAATTTAAATTAATTCAGGTATTCTACAACTACAACGATCAATGTTTAATTGAAATGTTTACTCAGAAATCAGTTAAAACACTCTGCTTATATCGTTTGTCATTAATTAATAAGTCTAAGCATGCTGCCAGAAAGGGAAGTTTACAAATCGCATTGGACATAATTGGAAGCATATCTTGGTCTATGATAAAGAAGGAAACCATGTGGGACTAGGGTCCGTCGATGTGGAAATTTTCCGATTTAGATATATCGATGGGCTTATACCGAAATATCAATATTTTCGGGGTTTTCGTACTGCGCATGCATTCCGGGTGCATGCACATTCAGGGCCTATCTCCTCAGGAGGTAAATATCTTTCTCTCTCTGTGTCTCTCAATTTCTCCATCTCTGTGTTTTTCTGTCTGTGTCTCTGTGTCTCTCTCACATCCCCCCCATCTCTATCTATCTGTATATTATCACATCCACCCCGTCTCTCCCCCCCCACCCACGACGTCCCTCTCCCTCCCCCCCCTCCTCCTACACTCTCCCCTCACCCCCCCATCCCGCAGTCCCTCTTCAAACCCCCACCCAACCCAGCCGTCTCTCTCTCCCTCCGCCACCCCACCATCCCTCTCCCCCCCCACACACCCCACCAGCAGTTTCTCTCTCCCCCCATGCCCCCCAGCCATCTCTCTCCCTCCCTACCATCCCCAGCTGTCTCTCTCCCCCCCACCCACCCCCCCAGCCATCTCTCTCCCCCACTACCCCCCCCAGCTGTCTCTCTCCCCCCCACCCCCCCCCAGCCATCTCTCTCCCCACCCACCCCCCAGCCATCTCTCTCCCCCTCACCACCCCCCCTAGCCGTCTCTCCCTCTCACCACCCCCCCCAGCCGTCTCTCTCCCCCTCACCCCCCCACCCAGCCGTCTCTCCCATCCGCCCCCCACCCCTTGCATACCTGTATATTGTATTCTAGGACTATGAATACAATATGGCGGCTTTGCACCTCGGTCTGTGCATTGTGTATAGAGATGAGCATTCTGGGTCTTGTAGTTCAGTGTGCGCGCATTCAGATTTTTTCCCTCGATATATCGATTTTTCGATATATCGATATTTTTGAAATGCCTATCTTGGCGTATCGATATGAAAATTATATCGGGTTTTAGCAATATATCGATATATCGCTGGACCCTATGTGGTACATATTGACACTTTAGCTACTGAGGATATATGATATTAAAAATAATCCATGCATTTGATAAATTGCCGCATTTCGCCCACAAGTATACAGTCGGCTATCCTGCTCTCCTTCCCCCTATCCTGAACCCTCCCCATGTCATCTTTCCACCCTTTTTCCCTTAATCCCACTTCCATGACTGTTTGTGGGACACTGCTGTGTGCAATTTGGCTGCCGTGTTTTGCCCACAAATATACAGTCAATTTTCCTACTATCCTTCATCCTGCCCCGACCCCTCCCTCCCTGCTCTTGTCCGTATCTAACTGTATAGCGCCTTGGGACGATCTCTTGACATGAAAGGTGCTATATAAATGTAAGTTTTGGTGGGTGGGTGGACGGACGGATGGACGGACGGACGGATAGCATTTTATCAAGTCTTCTAGATGTCTCAAAGAGCTTCACATATTACAACAACAACAAAACTACATTTGGATAATGCCTTTCAACAACAACAACTTTGATTTATATAGCGCCCTCCATGCCAGACGGCATCTCAGAGCGCTTTCATGTCAGGAGGATGTCCCAAGGTGCTGGACAATCACTGTTTCAGACCCGAACTGCAGTCGGGATCAGGGAGGGTGGAGGGAAGTGAGAGGAAGGGTGTGACCGATAGCATGGTCGAAGACAAGAGTCTTGAGGCACAACCTGAACTTTTTCAATCAATTGAACCTTTTGGTATGTAAACAGACTGGGAATTCCTGATTTGGCTGAGCTTCCTGATTTAACTTGTGATCTTAAACAACTCCACTTCTCCTGAGCAAACAGTTTGACTGACTGTTTCTCACACCAGTGTGAACCCGGCCATTAAATAATTCTCCAGCCTGCTCATGACTCTGAGAGAGAGAACATTCAAATAAATCAGAAAATAGATTTAATATTGCACAGGGATGTATTGCCTTTGTCAAGCTACCGGAAGACTATTTGCTCTTCATCCCCACCACTGTTTGACCTCATCATATATCTCTTCATTAAACCTGGGCAGTATCACTGAAATGTACGAACCTGGACAGGAGAGTAAATGAATGGTACTATTGCTATTTGAAAGCAACATTAATCCTTGTAAAAATAGTGGATAATGTGTATGTTTTCACTATATTTTTAGCATACTTTCTATAATACAAAACTTGCATTTATATTGCAACTTCCACACTGGGTAATATCTCAAACAGCTTCACAATGTGGGAGAGTGAGGGAGGGGAAGTCAAATAGGTATTTTAGTTCATGGCTATTTGTGGGATTTAAATATAGATAGAGCAGATGAGACAATAATAATAATAATAATCCTTATATTTGATATGGAGCTTTCCACATCAGGAGGGTGGCTCAGAAGGCATCCCAGGATATATTGTTTTTTAGATTCATAGATTCAAGGAATTTTACGGCACAAAAGGAGGCTATTCGGCCCGTCTAGTCTGTGCCGGCTCTTTGAAAAGATCGATTCAATCCCACTGCCCTGCCTGCTCCCCATAGCCTAATAGACATGTTCTCCCTAAATAAAGATCTAATTCCCTTTTAAAAGTTGTTATCGAATCAGCCTCCACCACCTTTTCAGGCAATGCATTCCAGATTCGAACAACTCGCTGAGTGAAACAATTTCTCCTCAGCTCCCCTCTACTTCGCCTTGAAACTATTTTAAATCTGTGACCACGAGTCACAGATTCACCCACGAGTGGAAACAGTTTTTTTCTATTTACCCTGTCGAAACCCCTCATGATCTTATAAACCTCTATTAGGTCTCCCCTCAATCTTCTCTGCTCCAGAGAGAATAACCCTAGCCTATCTAGCCTCTCCTCATAGCTGAAGTCCCTCAATCCTGGCACTATCCTAGTAAATCTTCTTTGTACCCTTTCCAATGTCTTCACATCCTTTCTGTAGTGTGGTGACCAGAATTGAACACAGTATTCCAGCTGAGGCCTCACCAAAGTCTTATAGAGGTTAGTCAGCACTTCCTGACTTTTGTACTCTATACCCCTATTTATAAAGCCTAGTATCCCATATGCCTTCTTAACAGCCTTGTCTACCTGTCCTGCCATCTTCAACGAGTCACTAATACAAATCCCCAGGTCTCTCTGTTCCTTCACACCATTTAAAATTGTACTATCTAGCCTATATTGCCTCCCTTCATTTCTTCTCCCAAAATGCATCACCTCACACTTCTCTGCATTAAACTTCATCTGCCATGTGTCTGCCCACTTTACCATTTTGTCTATATCCTCTTGCAGATGGGTACTATCCTCCTCACTATTTACCATTCTCCCCAACTTAGTGTCATCTGCAAACTTGGAAACTGTACTCCCTACACCCAAGTCCAGATCATTGATGTAGATTACAAACAGCAATGGTCCCAAAACTGATCCCTGTGGCACACCACTGCTCACTTCCCTCCAGTCTGAAAAACAGCCGCTCACTACAACTCTCTGCTTTCTGTCTCGCAGCCAGTTGTGGATCCATGCTGCCACTGTCCCTTATACGCCATGGGCATTTAATTTTCTAATAAGTCTCTCATGTGGCACTTTGTCAAATGCCTTTTGAAAGTCCATGTAAACTACATCAACTGCGCTACCATTATCCACCCATTCTGTTACCTCATCAAAAAATTCTATCAGATTTGTAAGGCAAGATTTGCCTTTAACAAATCCATGTTGACTGTCCTTTATTAGCCTATATCTTTCTAAGTGAAGATCTACCTTGTCCCTGATTATGGACTCTAGAAGTTTGCCCACTACCGATGTTAGACTGACTGGTCTGTAGTTACCAGGCTTGTCCTTCTGCCCCTTTTTATACAAGGGAGTAACATTAGCTATCCTCCAGTCCTCTGGCACGACCCCTGTGTCCAAGGAAGATTGAAAGATCGTGGCCAGAGTCCCTGCTATTTGCTCCCGTGCCTCCATTAGTAACCTAGGGTGCATCCCATCCGGACCAGGTGACTTATCCACCTTGAGCGACGTCAACCTTTTTAGCACTTCCTCTCTGGTTATAATTATTCTATCCATTTCTCCTACCCTCTCCTCCAATACCATGGCATTGGCTGTATCCTTTTCTTTTGTGAAGACAGAGGCGAAGTACTCATTCAGTACATCAGCCATGCCCTCTGCCTCCACAATGAGATTTCCTCCTAGGTCCCTAATTGGCCCCACCCTATCCTTGACCAACCTTTTACTCTTAATATGTTGGTAAAAAACCTTAGGGTTCCCCTTAATCTTACTCGCTAATTGTTTTTCATGCAGTCTCTTTGCCCCTCTAACTTCCTTTTTTAGTTCTATCCTACACTTCCTATATTCTGCTTGGTTCCCTTCTGAATTTTGAGCCTGACACTTATCATAAGCCTCTTTTTTTTGTTTTATTTTGGCCCCGATTTCCTTAGTCATCCAGGGAGGTTTGGATGCCTTACATTTCACCTTTGTGGGGATGCTTTTGACCTGTGCCTGAACTATCTCCTCTTTGAACACTGCCCACTGCTCGTTAGTTGTCTTACCTGCCAATTTTTCTTTCCAATCCACCTTGGCTAGGTCCCACCTCAACTCATTGAAATTAGCCCTTTTCCAGTTGAGTGTCCTCACCTGTGATCGTTCCTTATCCCTTTCCATAATTATTCTGAATCTAACAATATTGTGGTCACTATTCCCTAGACGCTCACCTACAGAAATCTGTTGAACTTGCCCTACCTCATTTCCCAAAACTAGATCCAGCAATGCTTCTTTCCTTGTTGGACTGGAAACATACTGATCAAGAAATTTGTCCTGCACACACTTCAGGAATTCTTCTCCCTCCTTGCCCTTTACTCTGCTATTCTGCCAGTCTATGTTGGGATAGTTGAAGTCACCCATTATCACTACTCTATTAGCTCTGCATTTCTCCGTGATACGCTTGCAGATCTGCTTATCTATCTCCTCCCCACTATTTGGTGGTCTATAGTATACCACTAACAGTGTAACTGCACCTTTTTTATTCCTCATTTCTAACCAGATAGATTCGGTTTTTAGTCCTTCTTCCACCTCGTTCCTTTCTAAGGCAGTCACTGAGTCCTTAACTAAAATTGCCACCCTGCCCCCTTTTCTCCCTTCTCTATCCCTCCTGAATACATTATAACCAGGAATGTTCAACTCCCATTCCTGCCCATGCTTGAGCCAATACACTTTATAGGCAATACATTTTATAGGCAATACACAGATAATTGTGCATAACATTGTCCCACAAACAACCATAAAAGTGGGTGACCAATTTTATTTGGGGGATTATTAGCTAGAACATTGAGAGAAACTCCCTTCTTTTTTGTCACAGAATCTTTAACATCTATCTGAACAAGCAGACAGGACCTCAGTTTAATGCCTAATGAAAAGGAGGGATAGAATTCCAGAGGATTTGGGTGTAGAATTAATACGGAATGAAAAATTCAGTTGTGCAACATACATCTTCTAAATTGGTTCAACTTCAAACGTTTTGGCAACAATGAGTACCTGGATCAGTACTATGTGTACTATTAGATGAAAGACATGGAAATGGCAAATATTAGAAGGGAGTATAAGAGAGTAGTTTCCAATATTGTTGAAGAAATGCAATAAAGAGAAAAACTACCCATATACGTTATTTTTTCTCACAAACTTAATCTCTTATTCACTTCAAGTTACCTCAGCTGCTCCCCTCTAAGCCATAAGGTACTAATACAACAACAACAACAACAACAACAAGTTTGATTTATATAGCGCCCTCCACGCCGGACGGCTTCTCAGAGCGCTTCACGATAGTGGATCCCGGGACCGAGCCAGGGGCAAGGGTAGAAAGGTGACCAAAGGTGCAGGCAAAGGTAATGGGTTCAAGCCCCATGTCAGCATATCAAATGCCAAGTCTAAACTAACAGTCCCAGACAAGATTATAGGAGCGTTGCATTGTTGGAGATGCTATCTTTCGGGTGTGATAATAAACTGAGGTGAATATTCAAGATTCCCTGGCATTATTCAAGAGAGAAGGAAGTTTCTCCTGTGTCCTGAACAACAATACCCCAGACTTTAATAAATGGTCATTCACTTCACTGCTCCTTCCCGACGTGTTGTCCTCCCGACGTGTAAGGAGCTATACAAAATATAATTTTGGTTTGTTGTTGTTTATGAAACATTGATGATCACAAATTGACTGATGTATTTGCTTACATATACGCAGTCACCACTCCTTTCAAGCACTTTGAGACATTTTGACTACATGATGAGGTGTTATATCAAAAGCAACAACAACAACCACAACATTACATTTATAGAGCACCTTTTACATTGGGAGGACGTCCCAAGACGCTGAAACTAACAGCCTCAAAGCAAGGATTATGGTAAACTTGTTTGCAACAACCGAGAGAAGAGAACAGGAAGGATAGTGCAAGTAATGAACAGAAATTTTAGTGCAAGTAATATATTTTCTAAACCATTTACACATTCAGGATACCTGAGCAGGGCATTTGTGAAACAAATTGATTGAAAACAAATCAATTCATTTGCAGGCAAATGAGTTGGAAAATGGGTTCTTGCATACTTTTAGCATCTTGGGAATTAATGCCGCACCGGTAATATTTATGAAGCAGCAAAAGGAATATCTATTTTTACTCATTTGTAAAAGAAACCTAAACAAATATAAGTAGGCTCAATTGTTTCGGAATAAGGCATTGTTTCACACACCACATCCATCACAGGTGAAGTCCTATTCGTGGTTGATGTTTTATCTCACTGATGTCTTATCCCCACAGCATCATAGAAAACTGCATTAACTGTCATTAGCTGTCAATGCTGTTAAGGCCCAGAAACATGTGTGAATAACATTTTAGATTATGTATCTGTATCTTGTGTTTCTCAAAATAATCTGTTTTGTTTCTGCAGGACTGCAGGATGGAGTTCCAGATGGTGGGGGCAGAATGGCTGAAGGCCCACCCACCAATGGTGGGGTGGGCGAGGCAAGAGATGTGAAGCAGCCCAGATCCAGCTGGGTGGATTGAGCGGGTATGGGTTTAAGAGGTTGCTGAGGTAGGGGGGAGTGAGGCCACGGAGTGCTTTCGGGGTGAGGACCAGGATCTTGAGCTGTATCCTCTGTGTGATGGAAAGGCAGTGGAGTCAGGCGAGGTTGGAGGTGATATGGTCACAGAGCCTAGTGTGGGAGAGGACAGAGTTCTGGAAGATCTGCAGCCTATGGAAGGAGGAATTGGTGAGGCTGGCAAGCAAGGTGTTTGAATAGTCAAGCCTGGATATTATAAATGTATGTATGAGAGTTTCGCCAGCTGGCAGTTGAGATAGTGGCGGAGCTGGGCAATGTTACGGAGGAGGGAAAGGCAGAGCGGGTCATTCCATGAATAATAATAATAATGCTTGCATTTGATATCGCGCTTTTCACATTTTATCAATGTCTCAAAGTGCTTCACAGGATATACTGTAAAATGAATTGACTGTATATTTGTGGACGAAACGCGACAGCCAATTGTTTTCAGTAGTAAGGTGGAATATGCATCCATGGATGGTGATGCTGTCAGCACCTGAGGTGTGGAGTCACTGACATGAGCCAATCAGGAGGGCCTCGGTCTTGTTGACATTCAACTGAAGAAAGTTACCGCTCAGCCAGGATCGATGTCTGACAGACATTCATCAAGACAGCAGTGATCCTGGAATCAAGGGTGGAAGCAGAGTAATACAGTTGTGTGTCATATGCGTACATGTGGAATTTGACCCCATTTTGCATGATGTCACCAAGAAGGAGCATGGAGATGTTGACGAGGAAGAGACCAAGCATGAAGCCCTGAGGAATGCCACACGAGATGGTGCCGGGGCTAGAAGAAAACAGCTTGTGGCGATGAAGTGGAGGCAATGTGAGAGGTACAAACTGAACCATTCAAGGACAGAACTGTGAAGGTTGAGGTAAGAGGAGAGGTGTTGGATGAGGATGGAGTGGTTGACAGTTCTAAGGCAGAAGAGAAGTCAAGGAGGATGAGGAGGCAGAATGTAGATACAAACTCTGTGAACAACTGTTAGTTGTTCTGTTGTGTTCAGCTATCTTATTTCAACCAAATGAAAGCAAACATGATTCTTAAAAATAATAACCAGTAAAATCTTTGTAAGATATTTTGAGTTTCCATTAAGTACAGCAGTATAAATGTACGTTTATACACTTATAAGAGTATAAAATCACAATCACCGCATACTCTTAAGATGCTTCCAAGCCTCAAACACTGACAACTTTCTTAAAATAAGTTGGCAATATCAAGCCTACAGGTTTTTTTTCAGGAGAATGCACACTCGCGGTAAGTGTATTAAAGTTGGAGCTACACTGGAATGATTCTGTGCAGCTCTAACTATTATAAATTATTATCAGGTATTATAAAACAGATATGTCTTCTTGGTTTGTCTTGTAAGGGCTGTCAGCTGCCTGTGTGATCCTGAATAGAATGTGTAGTCATTGATTAACGCATGGCATTTGATGAAGTGCACATTACATTACTAGTCAAACAGCACATCACTCACAATGAGCTCATATCTTGAAATGGCAAAACGAGCTGATATTCTGAACTGACACAAATACATATATACCATGCACCGACTGACTGGCAGGTGTTAAGATCAGTGTGTCTGCACAGGATAAATAGTTGTGGCTCACAGCCAGATGTCCGGGAATGACCTTACAATCACAAGTAGGACTTTCATTCCCTCTGTCTCTTTTCTTTCACTATCTTTTTTTGCAAATGGGTTTGGTATTTGTCTTGTTCTCAAGCCAAACAGCTGAATCAGCTGCCTTGGTATACTTCATAATCAGTAGCAAGTATCTCACAGTTTCACAGAACAATGCTTAATCTGTTAAGTACTGTGACTGGAGTTACTTCACTGAAAAATGTCGCAAAACAAACATTAAAAAAATTTTAATGCAAAAAAATTCCTAACGAATAAACTGATGAAGATATACTGTGTGTCTTGCATTTGCTGAGCCTTGTGTGTGTTTCTAATGCTCTGTTCTGAATGGTCATCAAATGAAAAGTTGCTATTGTAGTTGCTAATTTTATCACCAAGTTATAATGGTCACATAGACCACAGTTTCTGACGAATCACTGATTGGTGCAGGATGAGATCACTCGGTCAATTGTGTGAACAGAAGCATCTCTTTCCATTAATAATAATCTTTATCAATATATGACATCATGCTTTTCACATCCTGAGAATGTATCAAGAAGCACTTCACAGATTATACTGGAAACTGGATTGTTTTGGAAGTGCCCTATTACTGTCACTTGGCCAATTTTTAATGAAATATGCTGTTGTGATATGTGTTTGTTTGTGTTGCTGTGACTTTGCTAAAGCAACAATGGTTGATACATCTGCCAACAAAAACACTGGCCAGGACATAGGGTCTTCCCTTTTCAAATCACTGTACATTCTATGAAACACATTGAGATATATCAAAGACACAATAAGGTGCTATTTCAAATGCAATAATTCTTGTTAGTATTATTTTTATTATTATAAAACCTTGAATCCGCAATAACTCACCTCAGCTATTTAGATGCGTCCAGAGAAAGGACCATAATCGGTGAAAAACTAAAGTTTAGATTCCACAAGATGAATGGTTTGTAAGTCAATAATAACAGAAATCTTTTAACATTACATTAAATGCATTCATGGCTATTTGACAAAGATTTGGTTGCAGTATATTACTTGTGTTGATTTTGAATATGCCTTTCTGTCTAGGTCATATATTTATGACTCCTGTGGTAGAACCTTTCCCTGATGTTAAAGATGTAATGTATACAAAAACATTGAATTTGTGTTTTCTTATTCATGTTGGAGAGCCATGGGATATTTAAGAGCCTTTTATTAGTGAGGGAGGTATGCTGTTTGCAAAAGAAGTTAAAGAATTTAAAGGGAATATTAAATAGTGAAAAATCTTCCATTGCTACCAACCAGCCAATCTGAGTCTTTTTTTTCTCTCTCAGGAATTGTGGGATGCCTCCCAACGTGAAAGGTGCCATACAATTGTAATTTTGTTGTTGTTTTGTTGCAGACTTTGGGCTGAAAATTCCAGGAAGCAAAGATTGACTTGTAAAGTGAAATAAATGTTTTTTTTCCACAAACTTTCATGAGTGTAATTGATTGCATCAATTACAGATTGCATGTGTAGACCATTGTGGATTCCAGTAGCTCAGTGGTTAGACTTGCAAACGAGAGGGCTGGGTTCAATTCCAGGCAGGGTGAAACCTTGGGCAAGTTTCCTTACTCCACAGGCCTGATAATACTCCCTAAAAAAAAACACATAATAAATTGGTTATCTCAATCCACAACAGATTGTGGGACACTGCTGTGTGCGATTGGCAGCCATGTTTCACCCTAAAATATAGGTCAATTCACTTTACAGTATATTCTGTGAAGCACTTTGAGACATCTTGAAGACTTGAAAGGCACACCATATCAAATGCAAGGATGATTATTATTATTATGGAGTCTCTGTTGATGAGATGGAGTCAGTGTTGGAGAGATGGGGTTGGTGTAGAACAGATGGGGTCTTTGTTGGGGAGATGTGATCGATGTCGGAATGATGGAATCGCTGTTGAAAAAATTGTTTGCGTCCCAAGATGTGAGTCTTTTATTAGACATGTGATTTTGATCTTTAAACATGTATGGACAACAACCTTTGTTTCCACAAACTCCAAAAGCCACAGCAAGTCTGCAACAGGGTTAATTAAGCTCACCAGCATGGCAACTCGTGTAATTCAATGGACCTTTTGTAATGCTGTTTTGTGATCTAAACATCAAAAAGGGTTGAAAGTCAATATTCATCTCTCTCCCCTCAACAAATTACAGTATTTAATTATTGTAATAGAAATACAGTATAATATCTCTGAGTTTAAATTACATGCACATCTATACACACATAGACAGATGGATAGGGGTCATTGTGTATCCCTACAGACGTTAATGACAATGTAAAGGAAACCTGCATAGTAATTGGACTGCAGAGTGGAAATTCCAATCTGTTTTTTCTGTTCTTATCCCTCGGATACTCTCATCCATCAGAAAACGTAGACAGCCATCAGGTCTCTTAACTGTCAAATCTTGTTAAATCTTTTTTTAAAAATAACTCTTGCTGAAGGTCAGGGAAGACATTCATTGCAGGACAGTAAGTTGGCTAATTGAAGCTAACTCCTGATAGGAAAAAGATTTTCTGTTGACTTGGCCTGCAAGGGTGAGCGCACATCAATGGCACAAAAGACTCCATTATTGTTGTATCACAGTAAAGAGCATAGAATGCGAGCCTGTGGGATGAATGATGAGACAAGTGCTGAGCAGACACTGTTGCTAGTCTGGAAAGCAAACAGTAGCAGACAGTTGTCCACGGTAGTAATATATACTCTGTACCCATTAACGGAACACCGTTCATAAATAAACCCCAGTGGCAGTGTCGCAACAAACTAAACTCTCTACAGTTAAATCACTGGACCAACAAGGTTCATGAGGACTTTTATTGTACAATTAACTTTAAAGCAAAACATATAAGTATAAGGAGGGAACTTAGACCTTGCTCATTGATTATTTTGTTCACAGTATTCACAAGCTTATCACACAAATCCTTTGACCATTGTTGCAAAGGTACACAAACTCACATAGTGGACATCAAGTTTTTCTGGAATATGGCTACTTTTCACTTTCTTCTTTCTAGTTTTGGATTTTTTAGTGAATAAACAGAAGTACTGTACATGATTTGAAGATAAAAAGCTCCTTAAATGTTAGGCAGGAAAACATTAAGTCTACATTATTTTTTTTGATTACTTTGCTAAAGAGTCCAATTCCTACTCACATATAGATTGAGAATAAAGCTTCAATATTAATAATGAACATTATCCCCCCCAATAGCCCAGCTCTGGTGGTGGAAAACAAAAGGGATGGTGGGGGAGAGGAGGTTTGGTGTGGAGCGGTCAATTCAAACACAGAATCCACTAGTGTTCATTTGCTAAATCTGAATGTTTTGAACTTTTGAACCTTTTCCCAGCACCTTGGGATGTCCTCCTGACGTGAAAGGAGATACACAAGTGTAATTTTGTTGTTTGTTGTTTTGACAGAACAACAGAATTATAATCCTACAGAACAGGTTTCTAGAATATGTTTCTATATAAGTCATCAGAACCATGTTCTATCTGGAAGAATGTTTGTGGCAGAATCATTATTAGTTTTTTAAGAGGGAATTGGACAAGTATCTGAAAAGGAGAAATATAAAGGGGTTTGGGATAAATCAGTTGGGGAATGGACAAAATGCATAGCTCTTCCAGAGAGCTAGCACAGGTACTGAGTCAAACGACTTCCTTCTTCTGTGTTGTAAAAATCTAAGTTTCCAGCACTGATACTATATACAAAACTGACCTCTAAAAAAAATCATGCTTTATTATTGATCGCTCCAAAAATTATAAGGAATGGGAATCAAACTGAAAAATTCAGGAAAATATTCAAGCCCTGTGGTTACTGTATCTGGTGCAAATCTCTGTCCATTTCCCAGAAAAACTGATGATCAAATCTAAGTAATACAATAATATATACACTAGTGCTGTCTCTGCCCTGAAATAATGGGATTTTATTCATTTTATCATCACTCTGTGTATTGATTAATCGGTGCCATTATAGGTAAGCTATTTAAAGTGATAAATGACATTTCCTTCACTTGACAATACTGTTTAAAGGTCACTTTATTTACGTTGCTTCGAAGTGGGATAACAATTCTTGGATCAAGAAGTTAGAAGCAAATCACAATTCTGAAAAATGCAAATTTGTGTGGGACATTAAACAAAAGAAATTTGGGGGATGGCAGAGCACGTCAAAAAGGTCATACAAAGTACTATGAATGAAACATTTCATTTTTGAGCCTAAACAAAATGAACTCAGTGCTGAAAGAGCTTTCATAATGAATGAACACAGGGAAAATATTTGCAAACTAAAAGCATTACATCGTGAAAACTATTGATATAATGCATGATATAGTAGTATAGAAAACACAGTAAAAAATAACAACCAATAGGATAAATACAAAAAGCTTTATTTACAAGGGCCATGAAATAAAACTGCTTTTCCTGTTGGTAAGTTAAATTTTATAGAGTAATTTCAGCAATGTACATGAATGATGGGAATTTTCCAAAGTAGCTAAATAAAGCTAAATAGAGCCAGCATACCTCACCAACATTGTCATTAACATTTATTGTTACATCAACCAATAACTATAACAATAATATAATAATCCTTGCATTTGGGACGTCCTCCTGACGTGAAAGGTGCTATACAAAGGTAATTTTGTTGTTGTTCTTGCTGTTGCATTTGATGCAGCACCTTATTACATCACCTAGACATCACAAAGCGCTTCACAGAATATAGTGTAAAGTGGAATGACTGTGTAATTTGTTGGCAAAACACGGCACAGCAAGCAGTCAAGGAGTGAATGGACAATTTTATTTGGGGGATTATTGGCCAGGATCAAACAAAAAACTCAATCAAAACTTACATTTATATAGCGCCTTTCACGTCAAGAGGATGTCCCAAGGATGCCGGTAGAGAGAGAGAAACTGCCTCCTCCTTTTGAATAGTGCCATGGTTTCTGTAACGTTCACCTGAAAAGGCAGATGGGACTTGGGTTTAGCGTCTCATCTGAATATTATACGAATAACACAATTTTAATTGTGCTGTCTATTCTCACACATGCTGTACAATTTAGATTTATATAGTGCCTTTCAGGTCTCCAAGAGCTTCACAGTGCTGGGCTACATTTACATGGACATTGACCACCTTCTGGTGCTTTGTCTGCATGGCCATTCTTCAAGTATCCGTCTAGATAATTATCAAAAGAAAAGTCATGGATGTATCAGCAAGCTAATCGACCATGGAGGGTATCGCTGCCTAACCTGATCTTGAAGAGTTCTGGGATGCTACCCTGTGTGCAAAGCACTATACAAATGCATGTTGTTGTTACTGTTATTGTTGTTGCTCTGTGGCCCAGTTTCACACCACACCATGTTCCACATGGTTGTCTGTGGATGGGCTTAAAACAAGGCAATGTGATCACTTGCCAACAACAGTATAACCTGTCTCCTTATCATGATAGTCAGAAAGTGAAGAAGACTCACTCTCCAGTACTCACAAAAACATTTAGTCAACAATTTATAACACAAATCTATCAAAGTAGTGACCATTAAACACATTGCAGTGGAATTAACACCCTATGTGCCTCGTGCTTGTTAGATTTATTGGTATTAGATTCCCACATCGTCAGATCTGAGAAGATGCCAAAAAGACAGTAAAAGAAATCTGGTGGCACGTGGCAAGAGCAATAAAGCTGTCAGTAGCGTCACGTTCTCTGAGATTCTTTAGAGAGTTTGCCAAGAAAATCGTTCACCGATGCCAGGAATCTCTCCACTGTAAACATGGGGGAGATGTTGAAAATGTGCTGCTAGTATTTCCTGAAACATAAGTGATTTGTTTTGAGGGCAAGATTAATGCAATAAATCTTGCCCTCAAAACAAATCACTTATGTTTCAGGAACTACTAAATATTCAGGTAGCAGAAATCTAAGTGGCTAACACCAGATCCATTACAGCTAAAGCGACACGGTGATAAATGTGATAATTTATTACTGATTTAATAATGATAATTGCCACATCAAATCTATTACAACGTCACATTTTCAGACGAAATATTTCTTACTGATAACACTAACAACAATTTACATTATATAATTCCTTTCATATTGGGAGGATGTCTCAATAGGCTTTATAGAGCTGAAGGGGCCTCTAAGCTGGGGAATGGGGAGCCAGTGGAGCCAGTGTATGTCGGTAATGGGATCATTCAGTCTGGAACTGGAGAGGACATGGGTAGCAGAGAGTTCTTGATAGTCAGCAGATTGCATAGGAGGAAGTCCAGCAAGCAAGATAGTCTGAATACTCTGATAATTTGAATAGTTAAGCCTGCACTTGTATGAATGAGACGAAATAGGAAGTATTGATCTGAAAAATAATATGTATAGAATTGCAATAATCTAGTTGGCTTTCATATACGGACAGAGATCTTACCTTTGCAACCAAAGTCTTAAAACTCTCCAAACCCATAACAACAACAACAACAACACATTTGATTTATATAGCACCCTCCACGCCAGACGGCATCTCAGAGCGCTTGCACAATTTAGGCATCAGGTTCAATTCCCAGTTATTCATCCTCCCCTACATCTGGTCCCTCACCAGCACTGCTTTCTTCCATCTCCGCCACATTGCCCATCTCTGCCAATACCTCATGCCAAAAGCTGCCGAAACCCTGGTCCATGCCTTTGCCATTTCTTGGGTGGACTACTCTAATGCCCTTCCCCTTCTCAACCATCCATAAAAATCAGCTCATACAAATCTCCGCTACCCCCATTCTCCCCTGCACCAAAATCATACCCCGATTACCCAAGTCCTCGCTACAACCACTGAGCTACCAAACTCCACATAATCTATAAAAATAATGTTAGTCAAACCCCAACTCGCTTCTTGTCATGGAGTGATCTGCATAGAATTTCCAATTGACTCTAAACTACGTGCTAGTATTCCAAGAGCAAAGACAACGGAGAGTGGATTGGGGTATAAGCAGGTTGGAAACACGGGGAGGTGCCAGGGCTTGAAGAGATTTGAAGACAAGGATCTTGAAGTCGAAGTCCCAGGGAAACAACTGTACTTAATCCTCAATCTCACTGCTAATTGACTGTTTTATGTATCCTGTCTAGTGTTTTTATGGAAGAATATATCAATGTCTTTATAGCACCGCTTCTTTTGATGCAACTGATGTTACAGTTTTCTCGATGTCTGTTTTAAGGCTTCAATTCTGCAATTGATTTTTCATCTGTAACAGGAAGATCTGTAAAAGGCAGAAGGAATATGAATTGTAATCCCCTAAAGGAACAATAAGTGACACAGTAAACTTGAGCAAACATTATAAATCTAATACTAATAAATCTAATAAATCTAAAAGAAAAAAGTGTGTATGACAAATAGCAGAGTGAGTATTGGTGATTTATGATTTGTGGCTTAACATTGATGGTGTTAATTGCCATATGACATAACCTGAAGATGTTTAACACACCCAATGGTCTTGAATCAGAGAAATAAGAAGCCTTAATAATAATTCATAATAATAATTTTAAATAAAAATGAATAATAATCCTTGCATTTAATGTAACACTTTTCACATCTTCTAGATGGCTCAAAGCACTTCACAAGTTATACTGTAAAGTGAATTGACTGTATATTTGTGGGCAAAATACATCATCCAATTGTGCACAGAAGTGACCCACAAACAGTCGTGGATTGAATTGACCAATTTATTATTGTTTTTTGAAGGATTATTATTAGGGTTGTGGAGTAAGGATACTTGCCCAAGGTTTCACCCTGCCAGGAATTGAATCCAGGTATTTTGCTTCAAGGCAAGTGCTATAACCACTGAGCTAAAGGACTCCACATAATCTATAAAAATAATGTTAGTCAATCCAGCTTCTGTGTTGCCCATAACATGGAGACAGCCCTGGTCAAAGTCTCTAACAACGGTCCCATCGCTCACCCCCAAATTCCTCCTTTCCCTCCACCCTCTCTGATCACGACCCCAACTCGGACCTAAAGCGTTGACTTTCCAGCAACTTGGGACATCCTCCTGATGTGGAAGGCACTAAACAAATGTAATTTTGTTGTTGTTGTTGTTAATAGTAATGTTAACATTGGTATTAGGGCTTGCAGATCATAGTATTTACCTGTCGATTACCTACTATTTGCTGTCCATCAACTTTGAAAACATGACAAACGTTTCTCTGTGAATTGGAGGGGGATTGGTAGGGAGAAGAATTTCCATCTTCGGGAATATTCCTGTTTATGATTTTTTATATTTAAACCACATGTTAGATCTTTCAAGTAAAGTAATAACAACAATCATTTTTACAAATGGCATTCACTCCTAAAAACATTGCATTCTAAAGTGCAGCAGACAATTGCATAGTCAGAGTGGCTGATAGCCAGCATGTGGTTTACCCTGCACTCATGCAGGGTAAACCACTTACTGGGCAACAACAACAACAACAAATTACATTTATAGAGCGCCTTTCACGTCGGGAGGACGTCCCAAGGCGCTGCACAGGAGGCGTTTGACCCGAGCTGAGAGGGGAGTGTTTGGGAAGGGGTGAAACACGAAGGGGAGGTCGAAAAATTTGGGGTGGAACAAAAGGCACGGTCCAAGAGGAAAGTCTTCAAACCGGCCTTGAAAGAGGAAAGGGAAGAAATGAGACGAAGGGATTGAGGGATGGCATTCCATAGGGTGGGAGCGGAGAAACTGAAGGCCCGGCCTCCGATGGTGGGGCGGTTCGGGCGGGGGGCTTGGAGCAGGCCAAGTCCTGTTGAACGGAGGGTCCGGGTGGGCTTGTAGGGGGAAAGTAGATTGGTTAAATAGGGCAGGGCAAGGCCGTGTAAGGCCTAGAAGGTGAGGACGAGGATCTTCAACTCGATCCTCTGGAGAATGGGGAGCCAATGGAGACGGGCGAGGGTGGGGGTTATGTGGTCACGGAGGCAGGTGCGGGATAATACAAGGGCTGCAGAGTTTTGGATGACCTGCAGCCTGTGAATGGAGGAACTGGGGAGGCCGACGAGGAGAGAGTTTCCGTAGTCCAGCCTCGAGGTGATGTATGCGTGCACGAGTGTTTCGGCAGCGCGAGGGGCAAGATAGTTGCGGAGCCTGGCAATGTTGCGCAGGTGGAAATAAGCGGTGCCGGTCAAGGCACGGATGTGGGGGAGGAAAGAGAGTTTTTGATCGAACATGATGCTGAGGTTCCTGATTGGCTTTGTGAGGTGGAGAGTGCAGCCTTGGATGTTGAGGCTGGCAGCGCCCAATGTGCGGAGGCGCTGGCTTGAGCCAATCAGGAAAGCCTCGGTCTTACTCACGTTCAATTGTAGGAAGTTGTCCCTCGTCCAGGACTCTATGTCGGACAGACATGCTGTCAGAACATCGATGGTCTGAGGGTTGAGGGATGAGGCAGAAAGGTACAGCTGGGTGTCGTCCGCATACACGTGGAAATGTACCCCATGTTTGCAGATGACATCGCCCAGAGGGAGCGTGTAAAGGGTGAAAAGGAGGGGGCCTAAAACAGAGCCCTGAGGGACGCCATGAGAAACTGTGCGGGGGTTTGAAGAAAAACCGTTGGAAGAAACAAAGTGAAAACGGTGGGTCAGGTAGGAATGGAACCAATCAAGGACTGTGCCTTGAAGGTTCAGGTGGGAGGAAAGACGTTGGAGGAGGATGGTGTGATCGACTGTGTCGAACGCAGCAGACAGGTCAAGTCATGGCAAAAGTAAGACAAATGGCAGATGAATAATTCTTTAACCACAAACTAGTATTAAAGACTTTGAGTGAAGTAAGCAACGGGATCTTAGTAGTACCAAAGCTTCCCTCCGTAATGAGATCCCTCCACAGTCTCACCCCACCCTACCACTGCCACCTCCCTCAACCCTACTGATCCAGCCACTCCCTTCACTCAGTGAGCACCGACCTACCGCATGTCATCCTCTCCATCTGGCATTTCATCAATCTGACAGGATTTCAGCCATTCAGCCTCCGTTCTCTGGAACTCCATCCCTGAGTCTATCTGACTCGTTCCCTCCTGCATATTCAATCATCTTTTCTCTCTCCATCTCCTTTAGCTCCCACCCCCTGCACGTGAAGCACTTGCAGACGCCCTTCTGACATAATGGGTGCTATATAAATGAAAATTGTATTGTATCACTAATATAAGTGGTTCACAGACATCTGTAAGTTCAAAAACTATCAATATTTAATCAATTTGCTGTTGGGGAAGCCTTGCATTGTCAGAGGCAGCGTCCTTCAGATGCAGTTCAATCAAGTTTCCGTTTGCCAATTAAAGGTGGATCTTAAAGATTCTATAGCACTATTTGAAAAGATAAGTGATTTTTTCTGGGCCAATGATCCCCAGATTAAAAAGAAATGGTCTTTCACTCCATGGCTGTTTGTGGGACATTGCTGCATGAAAATTGTCTGTTGCATTCGCCTACAAACCAACAGTCATTACATCATTACATTGAACTGAAAAAAAGTGAAGCAATTTAAGATGGTTTGATTTGATAAAGTCTAACATCAAATGCAAGGATTATTATTATTCAATATGCATTACCATATTGACATTTGTCATTGGAATATTACAAAATATTTGGGTGAAATTTTCTATCATGAAACAATTACAATAACACTTTATGAAACACCATAAATAAGCCAATTACTATTTCCTCCAGTAGAAAAACTAGGGGCTAGGGTTATAAGATAATCACAAGAAGACCAAAAGGAGATCTTGGGTGAATTTTTTTTTACTCAGTGAGTTGTTGAATAATAGCAATTTACTGTACAGAAGGAGGGCATTTGACCCAACGATTCCATACTGGCTCTCAGGTTAAGGTATTCATTCAATCCTACTGTCAATTAGATGACAGAAGCAGAGTCCATTAAGGGTTTCCAGAGAGAATTTGATAGGTACATGAAGGATAGAGTTCTAAACACCTCAACCTCCCTGGGCTTTTCCTCAGACTCACTGAACCTGGGCAGAATCTAGACTTCAAATCTAGGTTTGATCCCCAGCTGTCTTTTCTTCCCTCACAGGAGGGTCACACGCCTCCTGTGCAGCGCCTTGGGACGTCCTCCCGACATGAAAGGCGCTCTATAAATGTAATTTGTTGTTGTTGTTGTTCCCCACATCCGGTCCCTGACCAGGCCCACATTTTTCCACCTCTGTCCCAGTGTCCACCTCTGACCATACCTTATCCTAAATGCAGCTGCAACCCTTGTGCATGTGTTTGTCACCTCCCAATTGGATTACGCCAATGCACTCCACACCAGTCTCCCCAGCACCATCTTTCAAAAGATCCAGTTGATTTAGAATTCTGCGGCCCGCATACTGATCCAGACCAAACTCCATATACACATTTCATCAGTTTCAGCCAGGCTCCACTGGCTCCCCATTAATGAACAGACCAACTTCAAGTTCCTCAAATTCAAATCCATTCACTTCCTGACACTAATTCTCTGACCTTCTCACTCTCCAATCTACCACCCAGCGCTTCTGCTTGACTTGCAACAGCCTCCTGCTCTTCCCTCACACCCTTCGCCCTACCATCATTGCAGACTTGTGTGGTAGTGAGGTGGGGGTTCTTTTTCCTTGATTCTTTGGGGGGTTATTTTTTCACTATTGAAACTCCAGTGAGGGCTCAAATCTGTCAGAACCTGGCACGTGTCCTGTGTTTGTTCTGCTCCACCATTGGTATAAGCCAGCCTTCAGGCATTCTGGCCCCTGCTCTTTGTAACTTCATCCTGGAGTCCCTTCATTCTCCCCATCCCTCCCCACCTTTAAAGCTCAGCAGAGGATCTTTTTTTACAACCACAGATTTGGTCGCCCCTTCCCCTCCCACCACTTTGCTTGGCTTCCCCAAGCTCATCTCATCAACAACAATAAATTATCATTGTTTAGCGTCTTTCACATTGGGAAGACATTCCAATTCCCTAGGGTTCTCAGGTGACTTTGTGAAGTGCTTCGGGGCCTGAAAGCAAGCATATAACTGTGAACTTTTTGTTGTTGAATACTGTAAAGCAATATGGGCTGAGCCACCAAAGCAGACAATATAAAATAATTTGTTCTGGTTTTCTTATTAGTGAACAGATATGTAGAGAATGACAATATTAAAAGTTGAGATTAGCTAAATCAATTGATATTGGTGCATGTTGAAGCCTGCATTCCTGAAATATCTATTATCTGCTAAACAGTAACAATTAATGCTCCCGCATGTCCCATACTGGAATAGATCATCTCAAAATGATGAAATCACTCAGATACTCCTCATGTATTCATTAGTCTCAATTTACAGAGCTGCTATGCATTAACATGGTTTGGAGTAATGAAAGAGACAGTGAGAAAACTACAAGCAATGCACTTTAGCTGTCCAAACCTCTGGCAGTATCACAACATACTCTCTGGGGACCTCAAACCTTGGTTCTTGCCAATAGGGCATGCCCCTCCAGGGAGAGAGTGTGCATTTCATTTAAGACACAGGTGGATTTTCATCTGTAGGTGAGATGTGGAATTCTCAGCAGGATTAGGATACATCTTGGAGGGTTGACCGGAGAAAAGTAAAAAGAAAAGAAAAGGTAGGGAGGTAGCGAGAGAGGGAGGAAGGAAGGAAACACAGCAGCCATTTGTGCCAACACAATTCCACAAATAGCCACAAGCAGAATGATTAAATGGCCTGCTGGCCAGTTCACTGGGAGAAATATCCTTTTTTTTTTGAATGGTGTCAAGGGTTCTCTCACATCCACCTGAATAGACAGACTAGTAATACAAATAAATCTAATTTACCCATCTTGAAGTGAGTATTAGTTTGACAAAAAGTGACAGTTTTTGCCTAGTTTGGCAATACAGAGAGTAAAACCCAGGTATAATCAATTCTGTCACATTATAAGGATGAAACATAGGCTATTTTCAATTGAGTGCAGAATATACAGTGCTAAATCTTGCTGTATGAATCCACCATGGTATAAACGTCTTGGCTCCTGTGTCAGAACAGCCAAAGTTTACATGTAACTTCTTGACAGAACTAATTATCCATCAGCTTCTGTCTGATTAACTTGAGGGCAATTGGCCACTTGCCAGTTCATATAAAAACAAAAACAAACCTAAAACTAGCCAAGCTCTGAAGTGTATGTTGACTCCTCCTCACAAGGAAAGCCTCAGCCCATTCGGCGCCGCGAGACCGAGAGGCCCGTAACAGATGTGCACCAACAGAGAACAAGTAGAGGAACCAAAAGTTGTCAGTAAAAAGCTAAATTGTTATTTTGGGCAACGCATTCAGGCATTACTGAGGGCAGATGTGTTGTGATTTAGTCTGTGAAACTCAATGTATTTCTCACTCAAACATAATACGATGTTTTAAAGACATTTAATGTGACATTTGTTTCTGATGATGATCAGCCTGACATACCTCCAGCAGATTAAAAACACCTGCCCTTCTCTTCACACAGATCTCTCCATGGGGGTGGACATTTAAAGACTGTTTTATGTTAAACAAATAAATGGAACAGAAGGTTTTCATTCTATAAATCTCATCAGGCTCCTTTAATGTACCAGTAAAGTTACATTTAACGTCTCTCGCTGTGGTTCAATAATGTTATGAACTTTCAGGGAGTTCATTGCGGGGACAAGCTGTAGGTATTGTTACAGCACATAGCCATAATCTATTAGTTCAAGCTATATGAAGTTCCTGTAATAAATATAATAGTAAGGTCTAATGTGCAGATTGGGTTAACAACCCATGAAAGAACTTTGCAGTTTGGGTTACATGTGCAGCTTTGCAACTTGGTATACATGTGGTCTTAGTTATGTAATTAGCAACCAATAAAAAGGGTAGCAGAAACACTTTTTCATTGGTTACAAAAATAATAATCCCTGTATTTGATAGAATGACTCATTACATCATCAAAATGTTTTGAAGTGGCTCATAAGATTTACTCTAAAGTGTAGTGACTGTGTATTTTGTAGGCCAATGCGGCAGCCAATTTGCACACAGCAAAATTGGCCATGGAGTGAATGACCAATTCAGGTTGGTTTTGTTGGCTGAGGCACCAGTAGAAACCTCCTTCACTTTCAATAGTGCCATGAAATCTTTAACATCCACTTGAACAAGCAGATGGGATCCCATTTTAATGTCTCATTTGAGGGAATAAACCTCCAAGGTACAAATGTCACTGGGAGAGAAAGGACTTGTAGACGACTGTGAATATCTTGAAGTCAATCTGTTTTGTAATGGACAGTGGACCTTGGCAAGGACTGGTGTAATAGGGGTGCAGTTTAAATGCAGGTGCATATACAGGCGGCGGAGGTTCAAATTATTTGGATTTATAAGATAGTGCTGTGGAGACTGATAAGTGGGGCAATAGAATAATCAAGAGATAGAATCATAGAATCATAGAATGTTATGGCACAGAAGGAGACCATTTGGCCCATCGAGTCTGTGCCGGCTCTTTGACCGAGCAAGTCACTTTTGTTAACCCCAATCACCAGCTATCTCCCCATAACTCTGCAAACCCATCTTCCCCAGATACCTATCTAGTTCTCTCTTAAAAGCTGCTATCGAATCGGACCTCACTACCCTTTCAGGCAGATCATTCCAAATTCAAGCAACTCGCTGAGTAAAAAACATTTCTTCTAACCTCCCCTCTGCTTCTTTTGGTTATATCTTAAGACTGTGACCATGGGTCACAAACACGCCTACCACCTACCTCATAGATGAGGGTTTCAGCCTGGTTGGGTGTGATTTACTGTCGGAGTCAGGCAGTGTAACAGAGGTGGAGGAAAGTGATCCTGGTAAGGGGCTAGATGTGTGTAGAAAGTAGGGTCCGTCGATATGGTAATTTTCCGATTTAGATATAACGATGGGCTCATATCGAGATATACCGAAATATCGATATTTTTGGGGTTTTCGCATTGCGCATGCGCGCACAGTGCGCGCATTCGGGGTGCGCGTGCGTTCCGGGTGCATGCACATTCCGGGTGCGCGTGCATTCCGGGTGCGTGCGCATTTGGGGCCTATCTCCTCAGGAGGTAAATATCTTTCTCTCTCTGTGTCTCTCACTCTCTAGATCTCTGTGTTTTTCTGTCTGTGTCTCTGTGTCTCGCTCACATCCCCCCCATCTCTATCTATCTGTATATTATCACGTCCACCCCATCTCCCCCCATCCCCACCCCAGCCGTCTCTCTCCCCCCCCCACCGCCCCCCCAGCTGTCTCTCTCCCCCTCACCTCCCCCCAGCCGTCTTTCTCCCCCTCCCCCTCTGGCGCTATATCAAATGCAAGAATTATTATTATTATTAATATTGTTATTGTGATGATAATGCCGAGAGAGAGCATGTGAATAAAGAAAAGAAGGAGGCCGTCACTGTGCTGTAGACAGAATAGAAATCGGCCTGGAGGGACACAAGAAGGGAATGGAAGTAGAGGAAGGAAGTTGATTTGCAACAATGTATTCCAAAACTCTAGCAAGGAAAGGTAAGTTAGAAATGGGCCGTTAGTTTGTAAGGCTTGAGGAATCGAGGGTGTTTTTTGTAGAGGAGAGTGATGAAAGTGGAATGGGATGTAGCCTGAGGAGAGGAACTGGTTGACCATATTGGCCAGCAGGGGTAGAGGAGGAGTGGTTGAGTGACCAGCAGCTGTGTGGGAAAGGGATTGAGGCCCAGGTTGTGGGCTTCACATGAGTGATGATGACTGTAAGGGAGGAAGTAGAAATGGGTGAAAAGGAGTCATCAGAGAATCAAAGTACGGTATTTGAAATTAACCTGTGCAAGAGTTACTTACAGTTAAGAACATAAGAAATGCCAGTCGAAAAACAACCAAGGGCCATTTAGTTCACCGTCCACCTTGCTGGTGGTCGCATGCACATATGTCCCAAACTACCTATGTACTGTATCCTATAATGTTAATAAGAACATAATAAATACTAGTTTTAAAGAGAAAGATAGATTCTGTAAAAGGGGAACATTGTTTAATGATTAATTCATGATTTTTCATGATCAATGTTCTCTGTGCAATATTTGCCAAAAAATTGCTAAATATTCACTTAAAGTTCAAAAGCATTAATTTGAAGCTACCTCAATACCTCAGAGTGCATTCTGATAAGGATTAATGATTTCTGTAAGACACCTTAAATACGTTCTGTATTCTGGGTTCCTTTCTGCTTACCCTTTTAAAACTGTGAGCAAACATGCATCTTTCACTTCAATTAACAAACAAAAAAACATGAAAGCATTATCCTTTTACCTCAAGTACCTAGGTCTAGATCGAGCTCGGACAATATGATTAATGTCTCTTCTCTTTGCCAATTATCAATATCTTAGGTGAAATGATTTTGGTCAGTCTTGACAAAGTTCCTTAAAGACACAAGTTCACAGCACAGCACCAACTACAATTCATCGGTAATTGACACAAAGTTGACAGATTCACTCAGGGAGGTTATAATGACTGTTCAATTCAGTGTTAATGCACTTCAGTTGGGCAGTATAAAGGGGATGTCTGCTTTGCTTGTAACCCATATTTATACCGGAACTGTGAATATTTTTAACAAGAAGGAAAATCCAGGAAAATTAATTATCGACTGTACATTTAAGAGGAAATATCTTTATCTCTGACATTGGAAAAACAAATTAGCTGTTGCTCACTCTGGAACTCCCCAAATCCATCCACTTTGCCTCCTTTCCTTTAGCTTTCAAATCCCATTTTAATGGGATTAATAATCCCTACAAACAAAACCACAAAAAATAATAAAATTGGCCATTTCAATCCATGACTGTGTGTGGGACACTGCTGTACGCAATTGGCTGCCACAATTTGCCCACCAATATATACAGTCAATTCACTTTGCAGTATATTCTGTGAAGCACTTTGGGACGTTGATAATATGTGAAAAGCGCTATATCAAATGCAACGATTATGACCCATCTTTTTGACTGCACTTTCTCAAAGTGCTTCATAGGATTTTACTGTAAAATATGATGTCAAGTGTATTTTCTAGGCAAAATAATCAGAAGGCATTTTTCTAAAGCTTTTTTTATAGGGTCATGCTGGAGGGTTGGGTGAGGTGGAGAGTAATTAATTTGTGTGATTCTCTGAAGGATTTACACATTGTGGTCAGGCAAGTACTCACTTGTGTCCACCACCTAGGGACGATCTCCCAATGTGGAGGACGCAAAACAAATTTCATTGTGTATTTTGTATTATCTCAGGCAGATTTTATGGCACTTCACCCACTGCCAATCGATGCCGTCCCAATGCCAATTGATAACAGGTACTAAGAGCTTACTCTGGCCACAAATAGATTTCACGGTAATCCCCACAGTGGAAATTGTGAGAATCACCCCTGGCCTATCCAGGATCTGCTATCTACAAATCATTTTGTTAATCTCGCAAATTGGATTTTATTAGGTGGGCACCACAGTGGATTTGTGGAAATTGAAGGGCATAATACTGGAAGTCAGACGTTGTGAAATTCCAGCTACGCAACTCTAATAAATAAATCTGTGACATTCACATTGAGGGGCTTCTCTGGCAAACACATCTTACTTGGTTTGCGTACACCACATCTGCCTCACCTTTCTGTTACAAGTTACACAGCTAATAGCAACACAACCACAACACCCATTTATATCATTACCACCATCACTCCAGTCCTCGCCAGACTCCATTGGCTATCTGTGACAGAACGGATTGATTTCAAAATCCTTGCACAAATCATTTCATGCTCTGGCACCTCCCTTCCAGCTCATACCTCACTCCGCTACTGCACAGTGGGATCAGATCTCCTGCACATCCCGCAACCCTTCCCCTCTAGCACCAACAGCAATGCCTTCAGCCACTATCACACAAACCTCAGGAACTCCCTGCCTCAATACCTCCACCTTGCCCTTTCTTTACCTGTCTTCAAATTGTACCTGAAGCCATTCATCTTAGATCATGCCTATGGTCACCTCTCCTTTCATTCCAGGTCAGCATCAAACTCCACTATTTGTCAGTGTTATCCACTATTTTCCAGAGATTAAATCAGAATAATCCATCCTAATAGTCCAGAAACAATTATTCCTTGAAGTGTTGCAACAATACTTAGAAAGATATTTATTCATTAAGTGCACAATCAACATGTGAATGGCGATATTTTAAGATGATTTTGACTGCGCTTCAACAACGCAAAGGTGATATTACTGTTTAGATTTGTCTACTTCTATTGACAAGAGGCAGAAAATTTATAATAGGGGAGAGTTGACCACAGGCTGATGTGAATAAGTGGTAGCATTCTCCTACAAAGATCAATGTCCCTTCAGTATAGAAAGGATTACATTTGCCTTTGGGTTTTAGAACTGAAATGTGCTTCAAAACACAGAAGGATTAAAGAGATAGCGTCTGATAACTTCTGCTCCTGTTTGGCTTCCTGACTCACGTCTTTGCCTCTCAGGTTAGAAGGGCTCACCTGGGCTAGATCTGATTACAAATAACAAGAGCTTCAGGCCAATCTCTCCTAGTTATGGGGAAAATGAAAGGAATCAGAGGCACAAAGGGATCCAGACTTTTTATGAAATCTAATTTGCAGGTTATTAAGGAACCTGAGAAAATCCCTCTTGATGAATAGGTTTTATTCAGAAGTGAAAAGTGTGACTGTGGGGTATGACATCTGATAACAAAGGTCTAGGGATAGTAATCTTTGCGCTGAAACCTTTTAAACCTAACGAGTTTTTAAAACAGCCTTAGCCATTGTTACCAGGCATTTCTCCCAATGCACACACAAGAAAATCTATCTGGTGCAAATAGAGAGTGATATTCTCCATAGAAAATGATAGGACAAGTTTAACTTTTACACAGAAGTCACTTTAAGATGTGTCCGATGTCATGGGGGTGGAAACCTGATGGAAATTGATGGTAAGTAATTAGGAAAAATTGTGGTCACTTTAGGTTTGCTCAGTCAATTGCAGGAAAAATCATGAAACTTAATACTGCAATAATAATTTGATGTAGTGCCTTATATTTTATATATAGTGTATACAGGTTGTTATATAAATGCAATTTGTTTGCTTTCTGTAAAATGTAATAATGATTCATAGGTAAACATGGTGTCTTCATTTTCCCATAACAATATCCTATCAAAGTGAAAGACTAATTTATCTGGTGTAGTAATAATACTATTCGTTCCATTTAATAATGTGTTTTATCCTGTCAGAAAATCTCCAAGAGTTTCATAGAAGTTCCTGTAAAGTGCTGTGATTGCATTTTTTAAACAAACATAAAATACAAGTGACATTTGTATAGCACTTTTCACATCAGGAAGACGTCCCAAGGTGATGGACAGTAAGGGTTGGGGATCAAGCCGGGGGGTCTGGATAGGGGAGACTTGAGGGCAGAGAGGGTAAGGAGAGTGGCCAAAGGCTTGGAGGATGATATGCCTTAAAGGGGGCAAGGGAGGGAGCGAGGCGAAGGGAATGTGGAGGCAACAATTCTTCTTATCAGCTCCCATTAACTCTGAAAGCTGAAGCACTAATGGTTAATAATAACAATAATAATAACAATAATAATCCTTGCGTTTGATATAGCGCTTTTCACATCTTATCGATGTCTCAAAGCACTTTACAAAATATACTGTAAAGTGATTTGCCTGTATACATGTGGCGAAATGCGGTAGCCAATTGCACACAGCAGTGTCCCACAAACAGTCGTGGATTGAAATTACCAATTTTATTATTGTGTTTTTTTGGGGGGACAGATTATTATTAGGTGTATGGAGTAAGGAAACCTGCCCATGGTTTTGCCCTGATCAGCCTGGATTTGAACACAGGTCTCACACTTATAAGGCGAGTGCTCTAACCATTGAGCTACAGGAGCTCCACTAATGGGTAGGATGTCCTAGCTACAAAAGCAATGGGAAGCTTGCCTGGCAGCAGTCACATTGACAAACTATGTGGTTTAACTGGTCAAACTCCAGCAGTACCCCAACTCATGGGCCTTTAAACCTTAGCCTTTGCCAATTCGCACCAAATTCTCTCCAGAATTAGGTAAGCAACAACAACAAAATTACATTTGTATAACACTTTTTACATCAAGAGGACATCCCAAGGTGCTGGACAGCACCTTTCTGGGTAGAAAGTGTGTTTTCCATTCTAGACAATATAAAATTTGATGTGTAGGTGGCTTGCATGATCGCTGTTTCGTTTGAATACTCTTAAGCAATGGAGTTTTCATACTTAACCATACTTATCTTTAAGTTTCCATACTTATCAGATAACTGCTGACCAAAACAAACACAGAAAGCTGTGGAGAGTGACTAAGACAATATTCTACACAATACATTGACAGGAGTAAAGCTATGAGTCTCGTCAGCAGTTTCCTCCAGAGTAGGAGAGGTGGAGGCTCGAAAACATCAGCATTGATCAGTTGGGCCGAGCGGTCCTTTTTCTGTGCTATTTCACTCTATGTAACTCTCTATGTAAATCCTGTGAATTGCTTTAAGGCATCCTTCTGACATGAAAGACACCACATCAAATGCAAGGATTATTATAGAAAGCTAAACCTCCAGATGATTCAGCCTTTTTAAATGAAGCAGAACTTGTTTCACTGCACTTTATGTGGAGTGAATTATCTCTTTACCATCCAGACTTCACAAAACAGGAAAGAGAATAACATCAATAATCCTTTGGACTGCATAGAACAACGCTTCACAGAATGTGGGGTTATTGACAATCCATCATGTGCGTGAAAGATGATAATAACTCTCAGATGTCTGGAACACGTTTGAGCTAGGAGTTTGCCATTCTTGAAATTATGTTCGCCTTCACTGGTGCAGTGCCCTACATTTACTCCACGGAGCTCAGTAATCATCTCAGAGCCATGCAAGATGATAATTAACAAAATGAAAAAAAAGCATCAATTAACAGCATCTGACTCTCACTATCCATCTGCACCATAGCACTGCCAATGGATCTTATGATTGATGAGATGCTGATAAACATTGACAGAAGTCTCCAATATGCAGTATGATGTGAAACAAATATGAATTATTTCTCCACTATACAATAATAATGATTATCCTTGCATTTAATGTAGCGCTTTTCATGTCTTCTAGATGTCTCAAAATGCACTAGGACTTGTTTTGCATTTACATGGTTATATTTCTTTTTTAATTTCTTCATGTCTTGCCTCAAGACTCTCCTCTTCAATGGACCCTTCAGCACCTCCTAATCCCCCCTTCCCTCCCCACCCCCTGTCCTAAGCTTGGGTCTGAAGCAGTAACTGTCCAGCGCCTTTGGACGTCCTCCTGACGTGAAAGGCGCGATACAAGTGTAATTTTGTTGTTGTTGTTGTTCTTGCTATTCAGGAAAGGTTCTTCCACTCTCCTGCTCCAACAATGGCCCTGATAAAATTGGTCAGTTATTTCATGGCTGTTTGTCAGACATTGCTGTTTACTTGTCAAAATTACCTATAAAATGCACGGTCACTTAGACAAATGAGAGTTAAGATCTGAATTAAACAAACACGGATAGTTTCTGTTGCATGGAAATCACAACTAGGTGATAATGAATGTAGAATACAAGATATAGCTTACATTGTACATTACAAATCATCAGGTATTGAAAATGTTCTGCCATGATCCAATTTACAGTAATATAAATAATAATAACAATCCTTGCATTTGATATTGCGCTTTTAACGTCTTCTAGACATCTCAAAGCTTTTCACAGAATATACTGCAAAATGATTTGACTGTATACATGTGGGGAAAACGTGGCAGCTAATTGCACACAGCAGTGACCCAACAGTTGTGGATTGAATTGACCAATTATTTCTTTAGATGTTTCCAGCACAACAAAAACAAAATTACACTTGCATAGGCCTTTTACATCAGGAGAATGTCCAAAGGTGCTAGATAGACAGTACAGTAGAGATGTACAGTACTTAAGAACCTAAGAAATACAAGCAGGAGTAGGCCATTTGGCCATTCAAGCCTGCTCTGCCATTTAATATGGTCATGCCTGATCTTCTAATCTAATTCCATTTACCCACTCTATCTCCATATCCTTTAGTCGCTCTATCCATTAGAAATCTATCAATCGCAGTCTTGAATATGTTCAAGGACTGAGCTTCTTCAACCTTCTGAGGTAGAGAATTCCATAAATTCACTGCTCTCTGAGTGAAGAAATATTTTCTCAAGTCTGTTCGAAAAGGTTGACCCTTAACCTTGAGACTATAAACCCTAGTTTTCTAACCAGGGGAAACAGTCTCACACGGTCTATTCTGTCAATCCCCTTAAAAATCTTATAAGTTTCCATAAGATCACCTTTAATTTTTCTATACTCTAAAGAATATAGGCCCAGTTTACTCCACCTATCCTCATACGTCGACCCCTCATCCCAGGAACCAACCTAGTGAATCTTCACTGCACCGCCTCTAAGGCGTGTATGTCTTTTGTTGAATAAGGAGACCAAAACTGCACATAATATTCTAGGTGTGGTCTCACCAAGACCCTACACTATTGCGGCAAGACTTCCCTACTCTTGTACTCTAACACTTTTGCAACGAATGTCAACATGCCATTAGCCTTCCTAATTACTTGCCTTACCTGCATGCTAACCTTTTGTGACTGGTGTACAAGGATGCCCAAATCCCTCTGAACACTAACACTACCCAGTCTCTCCCCCATCTAGAAAATAATCTATTTTTCTATTTTTACTACCTAGGTGAATAACTTCACACTTCCCCACATTATACTCCTTCTGCCTCCTTCTTGCCCACCCACCTAGCTTGTCTATATCCCTTTGAATTCTTCTTGTGTCTTCCTCACACATTACTCTCCCACCTAGCTTTGTATCATCTGCAAATTTAGCTATGTTGAGCTCTACTTCCTCATCTAAATCATTGCTATAAACCGTAAATTGTTGAAGCCCAAGCACTGATCCCTGTGGCACTCCATTGGTCACATCCTGCCAATCGGAGAAGAACCAGTTTATCCCTACTCTCTGTATTCTTCCTGTTAGCCACTCTCCAATCCATGTTAATACCTTTAATATATTAATACTTTTAATATATTACCTTTTACATTACCATGTGACATACCATGGATTGAAAGAAGGACATTAAAGACAAACATAAAAAGGAAACAACCTGGTACTTTTTAATGTGACAGAGCTGATGGGACAGGGTTTGGTGTGGTTATCGGCTTAGGGTGGGAGACATGGAGCAGGCCAGAGCCTGCTGAACTGAGGGAGTTGACAGATTGACAGGGGATAGTAGGTCATAGAGGTAGGGTCCATGAAGGGCGTTGAAAGTGAGGACAAGGATTTTGAATTCTATCCTCTGAAGGCTGGGGAGCCAGTGGAACATGTGACAGCTGGAGTGATGGGGTAATGAAGCGTGGTGCAGGAGAGTACATGGACTCGGAGTTTGGATTATTTGCAGCTTGTGGAGGAAAGAGTTGGGAAGGCCAATAAGGAGGGAGTTTCCGTAGTCAAGCCTTGAGGTGACGAATGCATTATGAGGGTTTCAGCAGCCTGAGAGCTAAGGCAACAGTGCAGTACAAAGGAAGTGTTACATTGTTAGACATGTTGATCTTCAAAGGAGACGTTGAACCGAGGTCTTGTTTGCCTGTTTGGATGGAGTAAGTCATTGACTCTCACAAGTACCACAACATTACAATTTATTATCCATTGACATTATTTGAAATAAAAATAATATTTCTCTGAGTGTTTTGAGCCAGTCTTCCAATCTTTTGGTTATTCACATTATAACTGTTTTTGAAATCTTACAGTTTGTAAATTGGTTGCCACGTCTGACTACAGTACTTGAAAGGAATTCCTTACGAAGCCCTTTGAGATGATACAATGATAGTGGCAATATCTCAACTGGTAGGATTGTTATGTTTTTAGTTTTGTTCAGAGGTCATTAAACTGCAAACAGGATATTCTTGGCTTGCAAGCAATTTCTGTCACTTTGTAATTAAATTTGTTTCCTCTTTAAACTATGGATAGTTAATTTCAGTGCAGGAAGTGCTTGGAGCAGGAGATTTGTATTCACTGTTTATTTCTCATAAAAGGAAATAATGTTTAGTTGGAGTTGACCTAAAAATCCTGGGCCAACAGGATTACTGAGAATGACACAAACACAAATTGACCAAATGGTAATTGACCTTTCAGTTTGCCCGCAGGTATAATTTAGCCTCAGTTACCCTTTGTAAAGGGTGGTTTTATGAAATGTCTGACCATGTATTATGCTACTAGATATTGTGCCAAGTGAACCTCAGATGCTATGACCTTTCCTCTCTTCCAGTTTTAAATCAGTTTGTGGATCATTTCAGCCATAAATTATACATTGACTCATGCGTAAAGTAAAATGCAAAATTACAAGATTGTTTCATCAGAACTTCTTGCAATTCACTATCCTTGGGGCTAAAAAAGTTATTGCGAAAAAAATATAAATTGAGATAAATCATACCAATTAATTATTTTTGGAATGAGTTATGAGTTACAAGTGGTTTGCTTGTACAAGTGTATGATTTGACAAGGAAAATAAAATGAAGTTTTCATATTTTGCAAGCTGTTTTTGTAACATATCTGAGACATCATTGACTCAGATCCATCACAGAGTTGCCTTACCTTGGGCTCAAGAGGTTTAATTTTAAACAAGACAAAATTGCTGGCACAACTCTTTCTCACACCCCAGACTTGTTGGAAAGATCTGCTGCAGGAGATAGTTGTAATAAACCCTGCTATCTGTTTCTGCGTGTTCATAAATTCCTCTTTTAATGTTTAAACTGAGGACTTAGAAGTAATACATTACCAGGTCATCATCATTCCTCCCATTGTAAAATTCATACAGGTCATAGAAGTTTTACTTTCTGTAGTAAATTTAAACTTTCCAACTGCAAATTCATACATGTAGTCATGAACTAGTTGGGGCTGGTTGAAACTTTAGAAGTGGTATCAAGCAGAAAAAAAATAGAATTTCCAATAAAGAAGCATTTAAAAGGTGTCAGCACTTCAATTCTGTATTTCCTGAGAGAAATTTTCACTGGCACTGGTGTGCTGAGGCTGCACTATTTGTTGCGGGTACGGATGTGATAGAATAACAGCAGAGTTGAACAGGTATTATGTGGATGGGAGACATACAAATCATCTCACATACAATGATACTGAATTAATACATTTGAATCAAATAGTACAGTTATTGAAACATTAAATATTACTGTAATGTTTATTAAAGTATATACCTTCTCTTAAGTTATACAAAGCAATACTTTGCATTATCTGCCTCCTTTCTCTTCTCTATTCTGTCTTCACTTCAGCATTTTGGGACGTCCTTCTGACGTGAAAGGAGCTCTATAAATATTATTTTGTTGTTGTTGTAGTTCACTTAATTGGGTTCACACTCTTAAGATGATATTTCATTACTCAGATCACCAATGTCGTGAATTCAGGAGAGTTCACAGTCAATAAGGCAATTCTCAACACTGTGAATACTGAGCACAACACATGTCACAATTCGTCTCCCACTGTAAAAGTGAGCCCATTCTCTTCCAAATTTAGGCAGAACATTAATTGCTGAACATTATTTGATGAACCACTAAAATCTAAGAATGACAAAACCCATCCATATTTCTTTCACTCTCCATCCTATTTTACAGACAAATCTCACTCAGATAGAGCTAATGGATCCTAGTAAGGACTGCTGTGATGATGCTGTGTTATTTGTTGCAGGTGAGGATGTGATAAAATAACAGTAGAGTTGTCTATAGATCTATTCTATGAACAGGTATTCTTGCTATTCATGAATTATGTGGAAGGGACAATTTCTTGTAATATTATAATATTTGATGAAACTCAGGATTTCCTTTGGGTGACAATGATGTTCTTGCTGTTTGGGTGACGTAGGGATGAGTGTCTAGAGTGAAGCGATGGGTTAAAAAGTTAATTTTTGTCTATTGAGAGTCCTCCTTATATTGCACATTTCTATCTTAGTTGTGAGGCAGTCCTGGGCAGACTGAAAACTTTAGAAGTTGTATTATTCCCCAACAGATAAACCCGAGGAAATGAATATGAAGCAAAAAAAAGAATTGGAAGCTGCTTCAGGGCATCTAATTTAAATACAAGTTTACCTCACTTCAGTAATATAGAGGCCATAAAATATGCAGTTATTTCACCTTAAAATATATTCATTGAGTGAAGTGCTTTGTGTGGTCTCAATGATGTGTTAGGCCACTATATCAAATGCAAGGATTATTATTGTTATTATTATATCTAGGATGGTGGCAATCTGGCTGAAAGAGGAAGAAACCACTTACTGGGGGGAGAAGAGAGGGGTGATTCATACAAGTTATAATGCTTCAAAAAAATAACTCAATATTATAATAATCATCCTTCCATTGGTATAGTGCTTTTCAAGTCGAGGGGCGCATCCCAAAGCACTTCACAAGATATATCATAAAATGGAGTGACTGTGTGTTTTGTGGGTGTTGTTAACTCAAAGTAGGTTTGCTTGCAATTGTTACTTCACTGTGAACTAGCTTGCAACAATGCCAAATGTGCAGTTATACATATATTTGCACATATTCACCCGCACCAAGCTTTGCTCCCCCATTACCCCAGTCCGTGCCAGACTTCACTGGCTCCCTGTCCCTGAGAGGATCGACTTCAAGATCCTCACCCTTGTTTTCAAGTCCCTCCACTCCTCTGCACCCACTACCTCTCTGATCTCCTCTCTCCCCAAACCAGCACCCGCCGCTTTCGCTCCACCAGGTCTGGCCTCCATGTCACCACCCGAATCCTCCGTTCCACCTTCGGCGGCCGTGCTTTCAGCCATCATGCCCCAAGGCTCTGGAACTCCATTCTTCACTCCCTTCGCCTCGCCCCCTCTCTTCCCAGTTTCAGGTCACAGCTAAAGACCTTTCTCTTCGACTGCTCATTTGGTCACCTTTCTACCCCTGCCCCTGGCTCAGTCCCAGGATCTGCTACTGTGAAGTGCTCTGAGACGCCGTCTGGCGTGGAGGGCGCTATATAAATTGAAGTTGCTGCTGTTGTTGTACCTGTTCTGTGACATTAATTGCATTAAGTATCAGGAAGCTTTTAAAAAGCTTCCTGATACTCTTCATTCACTAACACTTCAAATCATCAACAGGAGAAATCTACAATTACACAATTGTGAGCCAGGTTGCCCTCTGTAAATGTTTGTAAAAAGTGTAAATGGTTTCTATGGTTTGGTTCGCAAAAGAAATTGTGACATATGAGGTGTACCGTATTTAGCAAAGCTAATGGTACTCAGGGCAATAACCTCAGAGGGGAAAAAGCCAGGACGGATGTATTCTGAATTACAATACAATATTTTATGATGACAAGCATTAGCAATGAATAATTAAGCATTTAATATAATGTTCTGGTCATAAAAAATTATAATTTCACAATTGATGATCCTTTAAATCTATTCAGGTTTATTACCCAGCATAAAGAGAAAGGCGCTTTGGGGAAATAAATGTGTTTTTAATGGCAGGAATGGGGTAGTTATGGTTATTAGCTGTGCCTCTGTGTACGACAAGGCATACAGCCTATTGCGAGAATTTCATGAAAAATTTAGGGGAAATTTTCAACCATGAACGTATTCAAATCAGACTGTGCATTGCCTGCAGCCATACTTATCTGTTGCTGTAGATCTCAGTGTTAAGACATATATAAATCAAGTGCCAGGTGGTGATATGTTTTGGGTCAGCCAGGTATCTTATACATGCAGAAACGCATCACCACGATTAAGAGACTGAACTAAACTACTGAGTCACATACATATACATACATGGTTTCTCATATTCTCTCCCTGGATGGACAATAACAATTTACATTTAGAAAGTGCCTTTCCTATTGGGAGAATATCTTAAAGCTTCCTGTTCGTTCCTCACACCCTCCACCCCACCATTGGAGGTCACGCTTTCAGCCAACAGACATAGGGGGAGCTATATAGGTGCATTTTGCTGATGTTGTAAAGAGTGGAAAGTTGGGAAGTGGAAGGGATGAGGAGGTGAACAGAAAATGGCTGAAAGCACAATCAAAACGATAAGTCCAATTTAACGATGAGTCTTCAGATGGTTTTGAAAGATTTGGGAAGAAAGTTCCAGAGGGCAGAGCAAAAGATATGAAGGCTTATTCACCAATTGTGGAGTAGAGTCAGGCAACAGAATGGGTGGACAGTGTAGTAGGGTCACAGAGGATAATTATTAATATTAGTAATAGTATTAATATTATTTTTATTATTACAGAGATAAAGTGAGACGAGGGCATGAAGGCCTTTCGAAAGGTAAGGATGGAGATCGTAAAGTTGATCCACTGGGGTAAAGGGAGCCAGTATAGCTGGGCGAGGATGGGAGTGATGTAGGAAAGAGTTTAATCAGCTAAAACTGTTTGGTTTATGAATGAGAGCACTGCTTGCCAAGTATCTCTTTGCTGATCCAGCTACGACCACCCGACCCATAAAGATTTAGCTTGTAAGGTTAACAGGAGCTGAGTGGGAAGAATCCTTGCTTCACGTAACAGGTTTGTTCGTTGTGCTATTACCTGGAGTACGTCGGACCCATCTTACTCAGGAACTGGACTACCAAGACCATCACAGAAGGCTCGATTCTGACGTTCCATTGCCATAAATGTCAACTTGAAACCAGTTCAGCTCCACTGTTTACACAGTGCCATCCCACCCTGCCCTACAATGCCCACCCTCCACCCACCACCCCGGCCCCATCTCCCCTCCCCCCCCCCCAATCAATATATTCTGTGTGTTCACGCACAAAGGAGGAATTGTTAGTATGGACATGTAGCCTGGGGACATTGTCAGCCTGGAATGAAGTAGCACTTTGTGACAAGACTAAATAATTCATGGAACCAGCAATAAAATTGAATGTCTGTGCCTGACCCTGCAACTGACCCAATATCATAAATAATATTGCAGTTTGAATTGAAGTTGGAACACCCTCTTCTACTTGCACAAATAACAATCTACATTGATGTGTTTCTGGAACTCTGGTATCTTTGCAACCTTTGTTAACATAGTAAATGAGGAACTGCAGATCCTAACTTTCAGAACTCGTCTGAGATAAACCACTGTAATACAGTCAAGGACAGTACATTTGAAACATACAAGATATGACACATTGCCTGTATACCCGGTAATCAATATATTCTGTGTGTTCATTCCTCAATTACAAATTAAAATGCCCTTCTACTTGAATCATGGAAATTATAGCCGATCAGGAGAAGATTATTCAGCCCATTGAACCAAAATAGTGCTCCCTCATCCATTGGAGCTAGTTACCTTAATTCCAATTCCTTTCTTCCTCTTTTCTTGTACCCATCTATAATCCTTCTTCTACATCTGTTTATCCATATTTATGGTTAATAGTTGTTATAGGCAGAGTCTCAATAGTCATACATAGTAAATCACTCTTTATTCTGACAACCCTCTGTGTGAATAAACTCCCCTTAACTCCTCTTCGAAAACCTCCCAAAACACAGAACAATTCCCTTCAATAGACAAGCCTTCTGATTGTCAACATTTTGCATAAAATCTTTTGGGGATCTGAAAAAAGGTCACAATGTAGCAAAACAATTTCTAACACTTATGGTTGTACGTGATTTTTTCCCTGCTGCAAAATTCCTAAGGAAAGAAAAGCCTGGAATGGGTTGCATTACGTGAACCCAGAAATAGTACAACAAAGTACTTTCATGCTTCTTTTCCACACAATGGTACAGAATGTTTAAAAGGGAGTTAGATACATACTTTGTTTGGAAAAAAGGTAGGGAAATGGGAGCTCAACATCTGCCACAATCTAGTGTATACACAACAACAAAATATTAAATACAGTCCATTTACTTTTGAAGTGTATCCACCACCCCGCCCCCCCCCCCCCCCCCCCCCCGTGTCCCAACCAGACAGACTATTCAGCACTTTGGGACATCCTCCCGACGTGAAAGGCAAATAAGTGCAATTTTGTTGTTGTTGTTGTGAAGCCATGAGATGTCTCAAAATTGAGATATAGCGCTATACTGTATCAAATGCAAGGATTATAATATGAAAGATAGTGTCTTAAAAGTGTGGGGGGCAGGGCAGGGTAATGGGATTGAAAGAACAGCTTCCTCTGACAGCAACACCCAATTCAGACTTGATGTGCTACATGGCTTCTTATTATTATTTCATTTCCATGATTTTATATTGTTTTTATCTTGATTTTATATTTTTGAACTGAATAATCTCCTCTTCCTGATGCTATCAGTGAACCTGTATATTTTGTTTAATGATATCAAGTACTGTGTGCACAGCAGAGGTGATAAGAAATACAGATAATCTTAAACATCTTTTAAAAAGTTCATAAGTCAACATTAACAAAATATGTATATTTGCTTGAAAATAGGTCTTCGCTTTACAGTAAATTGTGTAAAACACGTTGAAATGTCCTCCGAACTTGAAAAACACTATATCAAATGCAAGGTTTATTATTATTATTATTATTATTAAATGATGCAAAAGTACAGAAGAGATTGATTAGGATGTTAGCAAGATTGAAATGCTTTAATTATGAGAAGAAACTCAAACTGTTTCCAAAAGAACAGAGAAAGTTGAGAGAACACCGGAAAGAGGTTTTCCAAAGTGTAAAGCGTTTGATTTGAATGAGATTAAAAACAGGAATCTCAAGGAAAAAATGAAAAATGCTACCTTTATATTGGTAACCAAGGATTGGAAAGAAGTGGTTAGGAGAATTTATTTCACACACAAGGTATTAGAACATTGAATCTCCTACCAAAACAGCGGTTGTAACGGAAATCATGACACCTTTTATAAGGGAATTGGACAATATTTGAAAAAACATAATTTAAAAAATATGTGGAATGGTAAAAGCAGGCACATCTAATTTATTTTCTGTGTGTTATAATTATCACATCACAAACCATATTCTCTCATCTCACCTGTGACTTAAGGAACTTGTGCCTTTGAGTTTGTGCAAAATGTACAAACTGTATTCTGTTATAATAATAATCCTTGCATTTTATGTAGCACCTTATTAAGTCATCAAAGGCATCAAGGCATTTCAAAGCACTTCACAGGATATACTGTAAGGTAATATACTGTATATGTTACAGATGAAGCATGGCATCTAGTTGCACAAACCAATGTTCCATAAGCCATCATTCACACCACAGCCATCGGTGATTGACCGATTTTATTTGGGAGATTGTTGACTAGAACACCAGAAGAAATTCCTTTCCCTTTTCAAATAGTGCCAAGGGATTTTTAATAATCATCTGAACAGGACCTTGGTTGAACGGCTCATCTGAAGAACACACCTCCATCAATGCAACGTACCGAAACACTGCATTGTACTGTCATCTCAGACTGTATGATTTCAAGATCTGACATGGTTCTGACGTGGGGCTTGAACCCACAACCTTCAGACACAGAGGTGAGATGGCTACCATTGAGCCTTGCTATTATCAGGTAGATGCTGGGTTTCATTGTATGACTAACAAGAAGAATGTTTAGCAATACTTTCCTCTTCACCTCATCCATGGTTAAACCTCAGAATAAACATTCCAGTCCATAGATGTGTTTTTTTTTGCCTTTTCAATAAACATCAATATTTTCCATTTTGCAGAAAAATGCATATTTGATCCCAGTTAAATTTTTCAGTTTTCAAGTTGGTAAGTAAAACTGTCTGACTTAAATGAATTTGTTTACACGGCACATCGGTGAATTCACAATGATATATGTTGCCTTATAATATCATATGTAGACGGGGTTCACTTTTAAATAGGGATTCAGTCCTAGCTTTCTTTGGGAGTATTTAATTTGCATTTGGAGCATTTAATAAAAATATAACAAATTCTATGATTAGTAAAACTGCCATGTGGTTCAATGTGTAGGTTGAGATAACTACTTGTGAGCAATATTTACAGGTTGTGTTTGCATTGTGCAAAATTATGTAAATAATAATCAATACAAAGCACGGGATGTGAATCAGAAATATTTTGCTATGTTTGTTGATGACATAATTAAAGACACCTCTATGTGTTTGCACATGTCACCTCTATGATCTGCAATCCCTCCACCTTGCCCCCTCCCTGCCCTCCTTCACATCCCACCTCAAGACCCACCTATTCGACTGTAACATCGGTCACCCACCTTCACCCCCACTCGCTTCCCTCCACCCTCCCCGATCCCAAATTGGGTCCGAACAATTGACTGTCCAGCGACTTGTGACAATCTCCTGACATTAAAGGCACTGTACAAATGTAATTTTGTTGTTGTTGTCGTTGTAACATTGCATACAACCCCAGAAAATTTCCACATTGGCTGTTAGCCCAACTCTCAAATTAGTAAAAAGATGAAGGGTATGGGATTAGAAGATCTTCAGCAGCATCACAAAGCACACTATGGGGTCTCTAAACCTTGGATCTTGCCTGACTGGTCCCAAGGATTAGGTGAGCAAAGTATTTGCCTCTGGGGAGACAGTGCATTCTATTTTTGACAACAGAAAGGTCCATGCATATGTGGAATTCTCAGTTGGATTTGGATACTCTTAACCACAATGTGTTTCTGCATGTGTCAGACACCTTGCTGACCAAGGAAAGTGCATTCCCCACTAGCTAATTGATTGTTGGCTCCCCCTGCTGGTTGCTAAGTGTGAATAGTATATGACAGTGTTTCAATATGCAACTTTAATTTCCTGTTGGTGTCAACCTACCTGACAGAAAACTTAAAGTAACTCCCATCAAATGAGCAGAGACATGACAAGGATAATGTGTAGTAAAAGCAAAAAAGAATGTTAGTTAGACGCGTATTTGATCAATCTTAAATCCTGCTATGGACTCCTGCAAAATGCATGCAAATAGATCCTGTGAATCGGTCTGGAATCTGCATTGAAAACAACTGCTCTCTGATGGAACATATCATGTGCATGTGCCAGCGTAACCCTGTCATCACCTGCATACCCCTACCATAGTTAACAAGAATCTGCTGCGGTTTTGGTTTGAATAGGTAACCAGATGCGTTTGCACCTGTAGCAGCCGGCAGTCCTAGCCGTATTCATGTAGAAATCAGAAACAGAAAGTTATTTCATTTTAAACTAAACCATGCTTGATAATGTAACAGTAAAACTTAATCTGGTAAAGCTGTTCCTTTTGACTGAATGTTAATAAACAATGAATAAAAAACACCTGGATAAGGCTATTTAAAAATTGCCCTCTGATATCCTCCAGTGAATTGCATTCAAATTAAGGGAATACTTCAGGATAAGGCCTCCAAAGGCTATAATTCCTGAGTATTCAGTCAAAACGTGCTTCCCCCACTATTCATTACAACAAAAACTTGTTCTTAATTGATGTTTTAAAATAAAAACAATACCCACAGGATAGCACATTGGAGCATTTTTTTTATCATAAGAAGTTTACAGAACAACACACAAAGCCATAAAAGGCTGTAAAGGATGTGAGAAACAATAATGATAGTTCATACTTATAGAGCACCTTTCATGTCTCAAAGAGCTTCACACAGCTGACTAGACACCTGAGCTGGGGGCAGGGGATGGATTGCTAAGGAAGTAGGGATGCGAGGGAACAACCAAAATTATGATTGAAAAGGTAAGACTTAAGGCGATCTTTGAACAAAATGAGATAAATTAATTATACTTTACATTAGTAAAGTATTAGTATTAATTATATCAAACCTAAGATTTAAATGCCTGTAGATTGCACATGGGAGAGGAAGACTGAGAGGAATAGGGAGCTCCACAGACTTAAGATACAGAGACAATGAGTTAGATCGGAAAACCAAGCTTTTAGTTTAGATTTCAACACAGTGTTGTAAATGTAGCCTTGAGCGAAGGTGGAGGTGGAGTGGAACAATAATCACAGGTGCTATCTATCAGATAGAGAGAGGAAAGGTTGTGTTGATTAACTCCTTTAAAATGGAGTTGGATGATAACTGCTTCAAGAGCAGCATTGTAGATTATATGGATCAGAATAGATAGTAGTAATCGTTTATTTTGTGGATCACCTTTTAGGATTGGAATGGAGGAGCAGTGAAGATTGAACCATAGATTATATTCCTGGAGTTTTTGTGTGATTACTTTTGGGGGTGGGGAGAAAGTTAAGAGTTTTACCCCAGGTCATTTCTACTGTTGTTGCCTGTGCTCCTTGCAAGGAAATGGGCTCAGAGTGCCTTCCTCTTCCCAAACTTTTTCAGGCACTATTTCCAAAAGCTTTATCATTAAAACCCGAGAGAGGTTTCCTCATGTCCATGGCTTTACACTGGTATCTGATTCCTTTGCCACAAGAGCTTTTACCACATTCCTTGATGTACTCCAGTGCTTGTTTGAGGAATACTGGCCTAACTCAATTTTCAAAGTGCTTCAAGACTCTTGAGTGTCTCTCCCACTGAGCCCTGCGTATGGCCCATCAGAGATTAGTCTGCCCAATGGATTTTGAAAACAACTTGGAGAATAGCGATAGGAAAATACAACAGTAAGAATTAGTTTTACATTTGGAGTAGCATCTTTCACATCAGGAGGACTTCCCAAACCACTTCACAGGATATAGTGAAGTGATATGATTATGTTTTTGTGGGCGAACGCAACAGCCAATTTTCATGCAGCAAAGCTCCACAAATGGCTATGAAATGGATGAGCAATTTGGGGGGAGAGTGTGAGGGGCAGGGTTTGTTGGCTAGGGTACTCCATTCTCTAATTTCCCTTCTCCTTTTTTCTTCTAATTTAAGTAATATGAGACCTCAACTTGTTCCCTTAATACATTTCTCATTCTGCTACAGCTCAAGTTCAGTGTGAGGCTAGACTAGCAATACAGTGAGAAAGATTTTTCTTGAGTAGTAAGAAAGTTAAAGGGTGATTACTGAGGAATCCCAGTACAAGTGCCTCTAATGCATCGCTCATGCAAACCATACTGATAGAGCACTGACACAATTTATGTAACAACACGGGTAGGGAGGAAGGTTACAACATGTCTGGACACTATTGTAAAGGCTGTTACATATTTCAATACTTTTCTCGGTTTGGAAAATCATACAACAATAAGAACCAGCATTTCAGTAGCACACCAGCTGCTCCTTTCCTGATAGGACATGGCTGGACTGGTATTCGGCTATGCTTTGCTACATTAGACTAATGCGATCTATCAGGCTGAAGACAAGAGGTCTTACACACCTCCCTGCACAGTAACCTCTGCATTCTCCTGCAGACCTTAGAGCAGTCTATTCAATCCCGATCTTTCTCCCAAACAGACTGTGTGGCTTGTTCAAAGTGCCAGAGGCCTTGAAATGTCTCAAGGTCTTAAGTCTTAGAATGATTGCCTTAACATTTAAGAACATGCAGAATTTTGGGGGGAAAAATTCAATCAATTCAATCTTAATGTTTTCCACAGCAGTTCTTTTTAAAATTTGTAAATGGAAGTTTTGAAAATCTTGCAAATCAGATATCTTCTGATATTGGGAAAGCAGTCAGGAGAAATTCCTTTTGGGGTCTACATTTAGTGAATTGTGAATTATATGTCAGATTAGAGTAATTGGTTATTCACTTTATGGCTGTTTGTGAGACAATGCTGTCTGCAAATTGGCAGCTTATTTTACCTACAAATATGCAGTCACTACACTTCACAGTAAATTATGTGAAGTGGTTTGAGACATTTTGACGATGTTTTAGGGTAGCATATTAAACTCAAGGATTATTGTTTCTATTTTACAACTTGATTTTGGCAAATTCATGCCAAATTCAAGTTTTGAATTTAACAAAACATGAATTTTCAAGTTAACAACCTTGATCTTGAAGACGTTTTTCTGGACTTTTTTAGGAGAACTATCGAAAATCCAACTTCACAGAATGCTTCACAGAAAACTCTTCACAGAAAAATCTTCACAGAATATATTGTAAAATGAATTGATTGTCGGCGAAATCGGCAGCCAACTGTGCACAGCAGTATCCCGCAAACAGTCGTACATTCAGTGACCAATTTTTTTTAAGGAATTAGAAAAGCAAGCTGCCAATTGAGTTATAACCGGGTTTCTACTTACTGCTATGTAAACAAAGGCATACGGAGTAAAGAAACTTGCACAACATTTAGCCCTGCCGGGAATCTAACCCAGGTCTCTCGCTTGTGAGACGAGTGTCTTAACCACTGGGCTGCAGGACCTAATAATCACATTGGTTACTTTGTTCAGGCAGATCGAATGATCATAGGGGTAGAAGCAGCAGTGAGATCAGGAAACGGCAAATAAATATTCTCTACAATTGTCCCAGTCAGCTCATTGACTGGAGCTCATTTGCTGTGATTTATTGTAAGATATTTGTCAAGATTCACATATGAAACTGCAAACAAAAGAGCTTAGATATGAATGAGGATACAGTATGGTCTAAAACATAGCAATCACAAACTGGATTTCTTGATAAGATTCCCAGTCACTATTGGGAAATCAGTTAATATTTCACAGGAACTCCCGTCTGAACACAATCTGTTTTCAGGATACAATTTCCCTGAGTCTATGTGACGTATTTCCAGATTTATTTAAATAACAGCAACTTACCCCAATAAAGCGCTTTTCATGTAGAATAGAATAACATCTCAAAGTGCTTCACGGAGCGAGAATGAAAATCTTAAAGAGATAGGAAATGTGGAGGGGAGGGTGTACCTGACCAATGGTGCAATTGAAATATAGTAAAGCGGTAGCAAGGCAGAGGAATTTTTGAAAGAGTTTGAGAGTCAGTCCGCTATGGCTGACATCATCAGAAGTCGCTGGGAACACTCAGCAGGTCAGGCAGCATAATCTGTTTCAGATTTCCAGCATCTACGGTATTTTGTGTTTTGTAGCTCTAATCATGGCTGCCTATGGTAGAGTGGCATGTGGGGGGAAGTGGGGCGAGAGGGTGTGGGAGGGTTCGGAGGTAAGAGACATGTAGCAAGACCAAATTGGTTGAGCTGAGGGAATGGACTGGACAGTTAGGCTGAAGAAGATAACAAATGTAAGTGGGGCAAGGGTGTGAAGGCATTTGAAGTATCAGAACGAGGAGTTGATAGAGAAAAGGGCAAAATTCTGTTGAAGAATGTATGATTGGATTTTTAAAATATTATTGATCAACTTTATTTGGGCGATTCATTGATCAGGACACTAGGACAAACTCCCTGTATTTTTGAATAGTGCCATGGGATCTTTCATGTCTACCTACACAGGCAGAAGGGGCCTTGGTTTAGCATCTGATCCAAAGGGCAGCACTCTGACAATGCAACACACCCACAGTACCTCATTAGTACCTCTTCTCTGAGGTTAGATAATAGTAATCATTATCCTTGCAATTGACATAGCGCTTTTCACATCTTTCAGACATCTCAAAGAGCTCCCGACGTGAAAGGCACTCTATAAATGTAATTTTGCTGTTGTTGGTGTTCACAGAATATACTGTAAAATGAATTGACTGTATATTTGTGGGCTAAAAAGCTGCGGCCAATTGTGCACAATAATGTCCCTCAAACAGCCGTGGATTGAAATGACCAATTTATCTTTTTTTAAGGATTATTATTAGGCATGTGGAGTAACAAAATTTGCCCAAGGTTTCGCCCTGCCTGGAATTGAACACAGGTCACAATCTTGTAAAGGAAGTGTTCTCATCACTGAGCTACAGGAATCTGATGATGTGATTCCAAGTCCTGACATGGGGCTTGAATCCACAGCCTTGTGACTCAGCAGCTAGAAGGCTAACCTGAGCCAGCTATCATCTATGAAGGTACCAGTATATATTGTATCTTCTTAAAGCTGGGCAGTAAATAATGATCTGAATCACCTGTTTCCCAATACAGAGTAGCATTTTCAAAAATCCTGTGTAATTTTAATGAAACTTTTCTGTGTTTCGTACACTTCTAAATAATGAACACTTCTCTTCATTATAATTTAGATTTGTAAGTTATTCCTCCCAGAACACTGGAAATAACTATTTTCCCTGAAAGATTATTGAAATTTAGTCAATCTTTGCCTCAAAATTTGTGTATACATATTTATTTTCACTGTTTCATGTTTCATATTACCTTTTATGAACTTGTAATGTCTTCATGTTTGACTGCTTCATGCTGAGGAATGCAATAAACAATAATACAATAAAGACTGTTGCACAATTTTTTATAATAATAAATATTTTACCTTCATATGAATGAACACATTCTATATTAGAGAACTGATTATCTGCACTAATTGGGACTGACTCTTTGTGGATAAGCAAACAGTGTCGCTGTAGAACCACATTGCCCATTGCACTCCTCGCTACAGTATGTCTCTGATCTTTTCGGTCTCACTCTGATTCTTTGTTTCCTTTACTTTCATGTTGCCTTTTGTTTCTCATTCTCTGTGAGTCTCTCTCAATATCTTCTCTGCAATTCGCTTTCTCTGAGTCCCTCTCATCTCTCAACATTTCTTTCTCTCTGTGTCTCACTCTCTCTCTCTCTCTCTCTCTCTCTGAATTCAAATCACTGATCACAAATCAACTCTAAAGCTCAATTGGGCATATAATGAATTTATATTCCCTGCATCTTTTACGGCTCCATTGTAGATTACCCTGTGGAAACGAGGAAAGAAAGAAACACCATTACAATGAAAAATGTATTACGGTAATAAATCTGATACATTTGTATGACCAAGCACTCGTATACACTTGAGAGCAGTTCAATATTCCATTTATATAATGGGCGTCTGCCATCCAATGATCTACAAAGGACCAAGTTGCTAAGTTTCACCTTTTCCAAAGCCAACATTACAGATATATCTGTATCAGCTCACTGCTTTACCATTGAAGTCTGTTCATCTCACTGTCTCCTCTCATTGAGCAGCTGAAGGCTGCTATTTCTCAATTCTTCCACTGCCAGAAACACACTTTCTTTCAACGGTGTCATACTTTTTAGCTAAGTGCTGCTAACTCTAAATGCTACTGACTATTAACTCTTGATTCCATTAAAAGCAAATAATACACAACAGTCTTCAAGGAACAGGAAATGTTACAATCAGAATGTTACAGAGAAAACAATGGTTTCTGTTATTGATAGAGATGTAAATATAATGATGAATCACAGGATGAATCACAGGATGAAAATTAAGGGTTTTTAATAAGCTGAACCCAAAAACTTAAAAATAACATTTAACACAATATGTTAAATACAAAATACAACTGTTTTATCCCTCTGTGACATTCGTTAGCTTTAGTTAAAAAAAAGTGTCATAACATTGCTCAAAGGTTTGACTGTCGAAGATTGATAGCTGAATTTACTAACAATAAACTGCTCAAGTATCTGCTAGAACAAGGCTCAGTGAGAGCTGGCAAATAAGAGATCAGATAACCTGAAAGTTCAATATTAGAGAGTAGACTTTATATCTGGCCAAACAGAAACCCATAGACAACAACAGGAAGGACATGCAGAACGCAAAATGAGCAATACACATGTATAGTGAGTGCTCTCAATAGGCCTGTCAAGGCACAACATGCAAACAGTGACAGATTTGTGATTATTGCCAGCAAGATTAAATACTGTCAAGCAGCCAGTGTGTTGTCACAGGGTAAAAACTGACTGAATGATATGTGTTTCTTGCCAACACTACCACCTAGTGACAGACTATTGGAATGATCGGATCATCCACAACCTACGGATGAAGGGTCATCTTGGAATCCTTGATGGATTCCCACACAAGGAGTTGGCCATGTTTCTAAAGAATGGTTAATTTAGGCAAAGAATGTTGTAGAGCAAAAAAAATAAGTGGATCTACCCATTGTGGAGTCCTGTAGCTCAGTGGTTAGAGCACTCGCCTTGCAAGCGAGAGACCTGAGTTCAATTCCTGGAGGGTGAAACCTTGGATAAGATTCCTTACTACACACGCCTAATAATAATAATCCCTCAAAAAAAAGGTTGTGGGTTGAACTCCCATATCAGGATTTGGAGTCACATATTGGAGTCCTGTAGCTCAGTTGTTAGAGCACTTGCCTTCCAAGCATGACACCTGTGTTCAATTCCAGGCAGGACAGAACCTTGGGCAAGTTTCCTTACTCCACACATCTGATAATAATCCCTCAAAACAAAATTGGTCATTTCAATCACAACTGTTTGTGGGACACTGTTGTGCGCAATTGGCTGACGTGTTTCGCCCACAAGCAGACAGTCAATTCTCTTTACAGTATATTCTGTCAGGTGCTTTGAGACATCTAAATGGTATGAAAAGCACTATATCAAATGCAAGGATTTTTATTATTATTGGTAGTGGTGTAGAATGCAGCTATGACTTGCAATATTTATGTTTTTTTAATCTGTAAATATCAGATGACCTGATCAATCACTTAGTTCCTGCCAATGTTCTTCCCCTTTGCTCACCTTCTCTCATAGGTCTATCAGAGGTACAGCTGTACAAATAATTCTAATCATTTGGATCTGTATTGAGTGTCGATCATTTGATATGTTTAGAATTATAAATCTAATTACAAACAAAAAATGAAAAGACCACTACTTTTACATCTGCTAGACCCTTCTAAACGTCTCTGTCCATATACTGTATATACCCATCTCAGCCAGTCATTACTGTAAAGTGTAGTGTCAGTGTATTTTGTAGGAGAATGCAACAGTCAATATACCTATAACTATGTCCTATAGCCATGAATTGAATGACCAATTTTATCTGAGGCATTATTGGCCTGGCAAATGGCTATGCTGTAAAAATATTTTCTTACCAGCAAAATCATTTGGCCCTCATGTTTATTGTTTATGTGAAAACATCTGAAACTGAAATGTATTCTTGATAATGATCGATGTGGAGAGGATACGGGACCAGGAGTTGATCATCTGTATCAATAGAAAAAAAACACAGGGAGTAATAGACAACTCATAGAATTCCAATGTTCAAAACCCACACCTTGATATTTTTCAATTGAAATAAAAGCCATCCTCCACTTTTGGATTTGAAAAAAATGCTTGACACTGACCCAGGGATCACATCGGATTCTCAAAGGATTTGTGAAGTAAGTGGAGTTTATGCCAGAGCCATACTTTATGTCCCGAGCAGATGGTTATGGTCTATGAATTATTCCCTGTATCATTGTGATGAAGTCTGTGTAAAACTGATTTGGGAATAAAATACTGTTTTGAACTAATTCATTTACTGTTTCCTTGCCCTCCTTGGTGGCTCTGCAGTAATTTCAGCTCCTCTCCAAAATAAAAAAGAATAGATTCAGGTTATTTTAAAAATCTGTAGTATTTTTGCTGAGTGTATTTTGTTCCGCCCTGAAGAATAGGCCTGGAGCTCCTGTGGCTCAGTGGTTAGAGCACTTGTCTTGCAAGCTGGGGAAACTAAGCTGGGGAGACCTGTGTTCGAATCCAGGCAGGTCAGGGCGAAACCTTGGGCAAGTTTCCTTACTCCACACGCCTAATAATAATCCCTCCAAAAAAACACAATAATAAAATTGGTCATTTCAATCCACGACTGTTTGTGGGACACTGCTGTGCGCAATTGGCTGCCGCGATTTGCCCACAAATATATACAGTCAATTCACTTTACAGTATATTCTGTGAAGCGCTTTGGGACGTTGATAAGATGTGGAAAGCGCTATATCAAATGCAAGGATTATTATTATTATTATTAATAGGTTAATGCTATTGCTTAAAACAAACAGTAATTTTGTATCCTACATTTGACAGTGCATTCATTTGGGGGATTGTTGGCCAGGACACTGTGAGAAACTCCCACCATTTTTTGAAATAGTAATGATTGCAGAAAAGACAAAATCAACAACTTGCACATATATTACCCCTCACCCTGGCTAATGCCCCAGAGAATGCCTGAAGATGGGGAAGGAGTGGGCGAAGTGGAGCATAGTGGCTGAAATCGCAGCAACTGATATTGGCACAGAGGGTACAAAGGAGAAGTGGGAGACCTGAACCAGTCGATCGGAGGCAACAGGTAATGGGTTGGAGAGTATGCAGGTCAGAGACATGTGGAGGTGCCAGGCCATGAAAGGATTTGAAGATGCATGTCAGGATCCTGAAAGCTTGAAATACAGTGCCTTTCATGTCAGTAGAACATCTCAAAGTATTTCACAGGATATATTATTTGCGGTGTCCTGTAGCTCAGTGGTTAGAGCATTGCCTTACAAGCATGAGACCTGTGTTTCGAATCCAGGCAGGACAAAACCTTGGGCAAGTCTCCATATGCCTAATAATAATCCATCCCCCCAGAAAAACCTATAATAAATTGGTTATTTTCAATCCATGACTGTTTGTGGGACACTGCTGTGCGCAATTGGCTTCCGTGTTTCACCCACAAATATACAATTAATTTACTTTACAATATATTCTGTGAAGCAATTTGAGAGCATCTAGAAGATGTGAAAAGCACGATATCAAATGCAAGGATTATTATTATTATATTATTATACAATGTAGTGATTGTATAATTTGTGGAAGAACTCTGCATTTAATTTTCGTAAGGCAGTGTCCCACTAACATCAATGAAGTGAGTGACGATTATATGATAGTAAGTTAAAGCTACCATCTGGAATTTTGCACGCACTCCACTTTCCCACAAGGACAGCCTCTGCCTCCTTTCCATCTATAGTAATGCTGTACAACATTCAGTATGTGCACATGCACCATAGGAAGATGATGTAATCTCCCATTGTCTAGACTAGCTTCGGAAACTAAACAATACTTTTAATTATTCTGATAAATTCTGATAGCAATTTAAACCTTTATCCTTCCCAAGAGGGAAACTAAAATTGTCTCTAAAAAATTGCCAGGAAAAAATGCAAAGAGCGCTCACAAACTGTACAATGTTACTACTTTGTTTAATGAACAGCGCACATAGACTCTGAGATAATGATACCTCTGATGAAGAGGGGAAATTAACTAATCCACTTTGTGGATGTCAGATTTAGATTTTCCCATACGCAAAATGACAGCAGCATTTAAACTGCGCTTCAAATTTATGACCTTACAAATGGAATTGGTTTCTCGAACAGTAACAAAGTTTCACATTGCAACATGAGTTACATTTATAGAGCGCCCTCCCAATGTGAAGGGCGCTCTATAAATGTAATTTTGTTGTTGTTGTTGAATTAGCTGAATGGTTATTTGTTCAGGAGGGATGAGATTGGTTGGGCCAAAGGGCCTTATCCATTGAGACATATCTTGCAAACGTGATTATGGCCCATTTGTGCATTCCTTATTAAAAAATGCATAGTCACTACATCTTATCGTGAAACCTGTGAAGCACTTTGAATCTCGAAGTGTAGTGGTTAGCACGCATGCCTTGCAAGCGAGTGTATCCAAGTTTGATTCCCAGATGGGGTGAAATTTTAAGGAAGTTTCCTTAATTTACACATCTCTATTTACCTAGTAATAATCAGGAACCCAGTTGTTAGTCAATTGGTGGGTTCCTTTCCAGGGATAATAATCCCTCCCCCACCCAGAAACGTAGTTATTCAATCTCTGACTGTTTGTGAGACAATACTGTGTTCAATTAGTTGCCAGGTTTCGCCCACTAAAATATACAGTCACATTTTACAAACTAACAAACACACTTTATAATATATTCTGGAAAGGACTATGAGACATCTCAATGACGTGATAAGATGCTATATCAAATGCAAGGATTGTTATTATTTGAGACATCCTCCCAACCTTAAAGGCTCTATATAATGAATGTAACGATTAAGATTATGATGATGATGACGTTTTGTCCAGGAGAGTGGTTCTGCTGGGTTCCTCAGAGAGTTTGAGGTAGAGACCTTGCTATCTTGGTGGCAGAGGATCATACGTATTATTGCACATAAGAAAGCTATCAAGCTTATTCAAGTAGCAGTTCCTCCAATCAAGCTACTATGCTATATACCACATGGTTTGTTCCTTCTTTATCCCCATTTTATATTGTTTCTCTTAAAATATTTATGCCATTCCCTCTTCCACATCATTAAAGTCTAAGCTTTAGTAGCTGCGTGTGGCAAAGTATTCAATGTCCTGTTAACCCTCGAAGTGAAAACATTCTTGTGAAAACATTCTTGTAACTCTCCCTTAACTCTTTCAATGACTCATTCGGTAACAGTCTTGAGTTTATAGCAGGAATAATGTTTCATTATTTATCCTCTGAAAACCTTTCAGAACAGTTGTGCTATGAAATTGTGCCTCACTTCAGTGCCTGCTTGGGTGGACATCAAAAATCTCCTAGGCACTATTTGAAAGAAGAGAGTATCTTCTGGTATCCTTGTCAAAATGGACATTCCCTTTATGGTCGTGGATCTTCAAGATGTTATTTTATATAACATCTCAAATGTAAAGATTATTATTCTAGAATGAAGGGAGCTATATCAATATAAGCTGTGTTGCAAAGCAATGTTAGTGACTTAGTTAATTAGTTAGTGAAAGTAACTGATAACTAACGGGGCAATCAAATAAATATATCGTAGTTGGCAGGATTTGAACCTGGGCGGGGAGACCCCAATGGATTTCTAGTCCATCGCCTTAACACTCGGCCAGAACTACATCTGACATTGTAAATATAAGACGTCATTGATGTTGTTATGATGTAGTAATTATCACTGATGATATTTATCACCTTTAGTGTTGCATTTGGCACCAAAAATTATCTGGTTTGAAAACCCTCTCTCGGGTGAAGAGGATCAAGACTGAGACGTATGTTGGGTGGGCTTTTTCCCTACTTGTGGGTTGTAAGCGTGTCAATGTTTGTTACACTGGTGGCCCTCGTTCCTGCTATGTAAATCACACCATTTCAAAAAGAATTGCATTTGAAATAGGATTTTACTTGAGCTATTTCACTTCTTTAGTTACAATGTTTACATAAGACAACATTAATTATGGGCACTTCAACTTTAATCACACTGTTTGTTTTCTTGAATGAGAAAGCAGTATATCATCTATTGGAACTGCCGCTTGCAACTTGCCTTACTCAGATTTTTCATGGTTTGCCTCTTAACCACAAGATCACGAGTTTAATTCCTAAGACTTCCTGTAATTTAAATGTGCTTATTTGTCAGTATTATGAGTTCCATTGCTTAACCATCTAAATAATACATCCCTCTGCCCCCAGCTGCTCCTTACCTCCTCTCCTGAAAGCATTTGACTCTTTTTCCCCAGACTCCCACCCAAAAAAACAATAACTCATGCATGTCAGCCTGTCTCCGTTGGTAGCAACCTCACCTCTAAATCAAAATGTTCTAGATTCAAGCCTCACTTGGAACTCCAATACTTTTGCTATGCACTGCATTGCTGGAGGTGTGCTGTATTATTGTTAGAGGTTCCATCCTTTGAATGAAACCCCCTCTGCCTGCTCAAGTGCATGTTAAAGATCCCATGGAATTCATCGATAAGAGAAGCAAATTTCTCCCTGTGTCCTGGCCAACAATCCCACAATTAAAAAAAATGTTACAGCTGTTTTAGGGACATTGCTGTACATGCAACTTGAATGTCTCTTTCACCTAGAAAATACACACTGCACTTTACAAACATATCCTGTGAAACTCTAATATGTCTACCTGATATTAAGATGCTATATCAAATGTAAGGATTAATTACTAATTTATTTTATGTGAGTGAGGCTGTTCAACAGTGAAGGGCCTAACAGCTGAGCACAGTCCTAGGTCTGAAACTCCAGCAAACCTTAACCTAGAAACATGTTTAGCCTGAACATTTGTGTGGAAATATGGAAAATTATTAAATCCAGCCTTAATTTGAAAATCAGTTCCCTATTTTCAAGAACTCGAGAATATTGTTTTCAAAATTAAGACAGAATTGAAAATGTTTTTACAATTCTCCGCAATTTAGATATTTAAAAGAAGATAGGCTAAAATAGGCAAAAACAAAAGAATCTTGCACAACTGTCCACACCAGACTATCAGATGCACATAAAGTAGGGACATCAAGACAGCAATCAGATGAGGGATCATTCCTAAATCCCTCCTGATCTGAATAATACTCATTGATACGGTGCCTTATTGTATGATCAAAATATCTCAAAGCACTTGCTTCAGAAGATTTTACTGTGTAATTTGGGGACTGTATATTTCTAGGCGAATATACCAAATTAGGCAATAGGCAAATGTTGTAACAAAAAATTCAGAAACAAGGTTAGGTTTTAAAATGAGCACAACATTCAACATTTTGTCAAATTCTGCAGACTTTAAAATAATAATCCTTACATTTGATATAGTGCCTTATCACATCTTTGAGATATCTCAAAGAGTTTCACACAATATATGTTTCACAGAATAAGGAAACTTGCCCAGTGTTTTGCCCTGCCTGGGAATCAAACCTAGGACTCTCGCTTGCGAATGCAAAAAAAATTGAGTACCTGTATATCTAGACCCTGGTGGAATTTTTCCTCTAATGTCTACTGCATATATCCTGATGTATTAAAAAAAATTGGACCTTGGTGTGGCTAGATCAGTGAGTAGATATGTATTACTGGGCTATTGGAGGCAGGAGACTCGGGGTCTGTTTGTCAGCTTTCTTGCTGCATATAAACATGTGAACTTATAAGTGCATCTCTGAAGACAACAGCAGAATTGAGAAAATTGGCTAAATAAATTTAAATGAAAACTTGGATATATGCTGGAAACGTGTTTAAACTACAAAATTTTGCATGAAAAAAACTTAGAGACATTGGACATCTCAAGTTTTAATATTTATAGAAGTTAATATAACTAGAAGGAGAGAAAGTAATTTAAAACTGTAATATTCCCATTAAATTCCAAACCCCAAAGATAAGAGGGTAGCTCTGTAATGTCTGATGTGGGTGGTTAACATGAGAGGATGGTTATTAATTTCTAGGTAACCCGGTCATGGCATGAGCAAAAAAATCCATCAATCATGCTGTTTCCATTAAAGCATTTCTTTGCATGTGAAACCGTTGATATAATCTGCAGATGGTGAATTATTGCATATAAGCTCCGAGCCAAAAATAAATCACATATTAAAAAGCAACGTTATCAACAAAAGATAAATGCAGACGTTTCTCACTTGTCACAATCCGTTTAATCCAGTGAAATTATTTACGCTGCATAATTTGATGCATTAAAGTATTAAAATAAACACGGGACAATGATCAGAGCATGTGCTCACAGAGGCTGGTGATTCCCTTATCACTGAATACTGGTTAATGTTAGTATGAAGTTCTGGGAGCATTACTCTGTGTCACCATGTGTTAAAGTGCAAAAGATAAAAACGGTTTCCTTCACGTTTGGGTAGCATCACATCCTGCACTGTGTGAGTCTTGATCTCTGATAAGCTGTCGACCGACCAAGGCTGCTTTTGGAGATAAACATTCCAACTAAGCAAATCCCTGTCTGCACCTAAACATAAATGATAAAAAAAAATTGAGGGACAGCCCACAGACAACAGGCAATCTTAAACCCTATTTACTCCGTTATTTTGATTCTATTTGTTTTTCATTGATTAGACACGTAAATCATTAATGTCTCCTACCTTGGAGTTTCATCAGATCATAAAAGTATGATACACATATATAAAATGACCTAATATAGGCTGTACATTAGGAACTTAGAATACAATGCAAAATTACATTTATGTAGCGCCTTTCACGTCGGGAGGAAGTCCCAAGGTGCTGGATTGGAGATAACTCAACTCAAAACACTTGTGTAAAAAGTTTGAAGGAATTGAATTAGAAGGCACTTCACAGTTATGTCAGAGCAAGGCTCAATGGTAGATCAGAAATATGCTGTTTGATTGTAGATAAGGGGTAACATTGTAATATTCCTAAAAACATTAGATTCCTTAGTTCAGGAATGGATTTAGGAATGCAACAACAGCAATTTACATTTATGATAACTCTGCATCATGAATATAGTTTTCATATCAGGAGTATGTCTCAAATCGCTTTCCACAGACGATTGGAAGCCCAAGGTGAGGGGGAAGGCGATCTGAGGAGGGGGAAAGGTGTCCGAATGGGTAGTTAAAAACAAAGATCTATTATACCCACCCAATTAGTCTGTTCTGCTTAGCGTCCTGGCACTTACAATTTATTTTTACTCTGAGATGAGCTCTCTTATTTGTACAATTTAGACCTTACATTGAAGAATGGGTGTTGTGTTGCCTGGAAAGTTTCAGTACATGAATACAAAAGAGCTGCATTCATTGTTTTTGCCCTCATAAACCCTCCCTTGCCTCCTTCAAGACCTGTCTCAAGACCCACCTCTTCGACTGTGCCTTTGCTCACCCTCCTACCTCTACCCTCCCCACCCTCCACCCTTCCTAATCCCAATCACCTGCCCAGGTGTGGATCCCCAACTGTCCAGCACTTTTGTGAAAGTCGCTATACAAATGTAATTTTTTGTTGCAGTATCTATGTTGTCATCAGTGCTGCAGACAATTAAGTTGAGTACAATGCAGCTCAGGACACAGCACTGCACCACCACACTTACTTCAGATTAGCATGATCGCACAAGTTTGAAATTCCTCGTATCAACATAATCGCTTGCAACATGTGCACTCTGATGGGAAGATTTCTTTGCTAAGCTAGTAGCAGAGCTCATAGGTCTTCTGCTGTTAACAGATTCCTGCATACTCAACATAATCCAGTCTGTGTCTGCATTGCCATTTGTAAGCACAATATATTTATTGCACGTAACAAAAAAGTTCAGTAAATCGATTGTCCTGCAAAAGCACTTGGCGTCTTAGTTTTCAAACCTGCTGCAGACCTCTTTAATCTGTCATTCTTTTCTAACCCCTCAGCATTTGATTTAAGCCTTTTGCATTGTTGCAGAATTATCCAGTGCAAATGATAGTTTAATAATGCAAGTGAGCGATATTTCCTGTTTCCCCACCAGAAATATGGAATACATCAGCGAAATGGGAGATCCACAACTTGCTGACTTGGTGTGCAATCATCCGTAGTTAGACTCCAATTATTTTCCTCTAAATAGGAGATAAAGTCTAACAATAATCCTTGGATTTGCTGCAGCTACCCAGAATACAATGAATGTCTCTTAACTGGTTCCCAAAGGTTCGTCCATAAAGTATAGAAACTATGTATTTGTAGGCAAAAGCAGCAGTCAATTTGTGCACAACAATGTCCCACAAACAGTGAAGTCAATCAACAATGCAATTATCTGGGGGATGTGGAGCTCCTGTGGCTCAGTGGTTAGAGCACTTGTCTTGCAAGCTGGGGAGACCAAGCTGGGGAGACCTGTGTTCGAATCCAGGCAGGTCAGGGCGAAACCTTGGGTAAGTTTCCTTACTCCACACTCCTAATAATAATCCCTCCAAAAAAACACAATAATAAAATTGGATTTCAATCCACGGCTGTTTGTGGGACACTGCTGTGCGCAATTGGCTGCCGCGATTCGCCCGCAAATATATACAGTCAATTCACTTCACAGTATATTCTGTGAAGCGCTTGGGGACGTCAATAAGATATGAAAAGCGCTATATCAAATGCAAGGATTATTATTTTTATAATTATTATTATTATGTAGCCCAGGACAGCAGGTGAAACTCTTTAAGGCCTACCCGAACAAGCAGGCAGGATCTTGACTCAACATCTTATACAAAAGACAGCATCTCCAATAATGTAGCACTCCACTGGCACTGCACTGGAGTATCAGCCTAGTCTGAGCTCAAATTCCCTATGGGGGTCCACAATTCACAATCTAGCATCTGGATCCTAGGGTGGAGGAGTATCTGCTTATTGTTGAACTGGCTCCAAGTGATATGCTTGGCAACAAAATGTTGGTAGTTTAGTTTCTGAGTCAGGAGGGACTACAGTACTCCAGTGTCCTGCTGATGACAGCCCAGTCAGTCTAACTCATCAGCAGGAATTGGACAGGCAGACCTGACACTGGGGCCAGGAATCTTCCCACACCTTTCCTGTTAACCCTGCAATCAGAACCCTAGTGGTTAGAATGATCCTCGCTGGACAAGCAGTGGCAAAGCTTGCAATCCAAGTCCTTGCAAGCTTTCCATGTTCAATTTTAGCCGGTTGGCATCTAGCAGTACCCTATCACACACTCTATCATCCCCAAACTTGACTCTTGCCACAGTTATCACACTCTCACACTCTCTGGAATTAGGTAAGCAGGATACACCCTCCAGGGAGAGAGTGCACATTCCATTCCAATAACTGGGAATTGTGTATGCGGGATGCATGGAACTTTCAATTTGATTTGGATACTCTTAAGCATGGTGTTGGATTTCTGCATGTGTCACACACCCAGCTGACCAAAAAAATCCTGAAAACTTCTTACTTAAGAAGTGAGAGTGCTATTAGCTTAACCAAACTGAATCCTAGTATTAAAAATATGCTGTTCCTCAAGCCATCTTCTTGGAAGATAATTAACTTCCTGCAGCAGAGAGAGATTCCAGTAAAGTGTGGTCTATGTACTTAAACCATGACCTCAACTCTTCACTTCTGCATTCAGGAAATCCACAGAATCAAATTCCAGCTATGAGGAGCTGGGTTCAGGGAGTTTGAATACACAGACTGGATAACTGATATCGTGAGAGCATAGGTTTAAAATTAAAGGCCTCAAGCAGGATTAGAGATTAGAAGATATTTTGGTCCCTGTAGAGTACTGAATATGTAGAACAGATTCCGAACCAAAGCAGTCAATGCAGGTTAAAAAGCACTGTTCGGGAAAACAACAGAGTAAATGGTGTCTCAATGGAGCATAAGGCTCCTCAGGATGTGAAGTGCACCTCCTGTGTCTCAGAGCTGAATTCCCGAGAGTGTGTGCATAGTACATGGAGACTTCACAAGACACTTGTTCTGTCCGAGTGTTTTCTTCAATGTCGAGACATTATTTATAGTGTAGATTTTCTAAAAGCACCTTCTCAGCTTCCATGAACCATTGATTAAAAAGAAACTACATACAGTAAAACTGAGAACAATGTTAAATGATGTAGGGATAGTGTAGAGTGAAAGTAACAAATAATCTTTACATTTGGTACAGTGCCTTTCACGTTGGGAGGACATCTCAAAGCACTTCGCAGGATATACGGTAAAGTGCTGTGACTGTATTTGTATGAGAATACAGCAGCCAATTTGCACAGTGTTTTCCTACAAACAACAAAAAAATTACACTTGTATAGTGCCTTTCACATCAGGAGGACATCCCAGGGCGCTGGACAGTCACTGTGTCAGACCCGAGCTGGGGACGTGTGTGGGAGGATGGGTGGGGGGATTAGGAGTTGCCGATGGGACCATTGAAGAGGAGAGTCTTGAGGCGGGACTTGAAGGAGGCCAGGTAGGGGGCGAGGCGGAGGGACTGCAGGATGGAGTTCCAGAGGTTGAGGGCAGAGTGGCTAAAGACTCACCCGCCAATGGTGGGGTGGATGGATCAGGGGACGTGGAACAGGCCAGAACCCGCTGAGCGGAGGAGGCGGGCAGGTTGATAGTGGATTAGAAGGTTACAGATGTAGGGTGGGGAAAGATTGTGGAGGGCTTTAAATGTGAAACAGCCATGAAGTGAATGACCAATTTTATTTGGGGGATTGATGGCCGCCTAGGACATCAATAGAAACTCACTCTCTTTCTCGCATCGTTTCATGGGATCTTTAATGTCCATCTGAACAAGCAGTCGGGACCTTGGTTTACTGTTTCAACCAAAGCAGCACACCCTCACCACTGCACTGGAGCCTCAACTATATTAGTTAAAATTCCCAACGTGGGCTTAACTCTTAACCTTATGACTCAGAGGTAAGAGTGCTATCAACTAAGCCAGACAGACACACAAAAACATTCCATAAGACACTTTGATGTGTGAGTTGCTGGAAGCAAGTCTTGATATGGTAATGTGGGGGAATCAATGAACTTGCTGCTTCCAAACAGTTCTCACTCAGCTGAGAAAAGACCCTGAAAGGCCAACCATTGTCAGAATGCAAAAGCACTACATCAGCCATTACCATTAGGATACTGATGTTCTTGTTTTTAGTAAATTTATTGTTGTATCTAGTAGCAAATTGCGTAATTTCAGTCATAAACCAAACCAGAACGATTAAGCGCTACCCCGCACAGGGACTCTATATAAATAGAAGTTGTTGTTATTGTTGTTGTTGTGAGTATGTAACTATTGCTTCTCCAATCCCAGTCTTCAATTGCCAACAGCCAAATACAAAACAACAGAGGTTAATACAAAGTTGAACATTTCGACACCACACAAGAATGCTGCTGTGATCCTTGAAGGGTTAATACAACACGTTCTGCAACGGTGGAGGTGCTTAGTGTGTGTTAGAGTAACAGAAACAGGCAGTGAAAGCATACTTGCGAAGCTGAAACTTGCATTGTATTCCCAATGAATGTCAGGAATTGTCCTGTTACGAATTGCAGGTTTTTGAACAAAGCGAGCCACTGTTCACTACAAGGTTTATAACTGGGCACCGGATAATTTGTCAAGCCAAAGTCACTTAATCTTTTGCTCTATGTATGTTGCCACTTCTGCACACATGGCCCAATTGGTTCCAGACCATCATCTGGACCCTGCATATATCCCTCCCTAATGTTTTTTTTCTTTAAAATCACACAAGTGATTTAAGAGCCCAGTAGTTAAGTCAACTACACAGCACTCAGGCAATCTGAACTGTGAGATTTTGGAACTGACTTTTAAGTTTTAAGACTTGATTGATAAGTGTTATTTGAGTGCTATTCATCCACACTAATGATCAGCCACACATCACTGTCTTACAATGGCATATATTTTATTGATGGTCGGTGTTACTGCAAACATATTGAAATACTGTAGACATTTTATGCAATCTATTCCATCAAAGGTGACAGCATAGGTAGGGGTGTCGTACGCCACTCAATCGACTTGAATTTACCAAGTTGTCTAACCACTTCCACCCCCATTTAAATTCTAGGAACACTCTGAATAGCAGTCAGCTATTTTGATAAAGAATATTATGTTTTTTGGTTGTGAATAAAACTTTGCCTGTTAAGCTAAGAGTGGGTTTGAAATGTTGACTTGCTTTTCACATGAGGGACGCAAATTTAAAACAATTCACCAAAAGAAATAAAAGAGAAAACTGGAAAACAAGATAACGGAGAGCACTTGGAACGTGGAATTCTCTGTCTCAAACAATTGATGCGACAGAGTTCATACATGCTTTTAAAAGGGAATTGGAAAGATGCGTGATAAAAGAAGAAACCATAGATCCAAGCAGCAGAGTAGCAATTAAACCAACGCTATTCTTGGGACTCTGTGAAAATTGACTGTTGGTTCACTTATAAACTACAGTCATTAAACTTTACAATAAAATCCTGTGAACCGCTTTGAGATGTTGTCCCGATGTGCAAGGTGCTAAGTAAAAATGTAGGGATGGTAATAATAATAATTATCCTTGCACTTGAAAGAGAGTCTGTAGCTCAGTGATTAGAGCACTTGGCTTACATGTGAGAGACCTGGATTCGATTTGATTCCAGGCAGGGCAAAATATTGGGCAAGTTTGCTTATTCTACACAATAATTCTAATATTGTAATAATAATCCTTCAAAAAAATTGCACATTTCAATCCACGACTGTTTGTGGGACACTACTGTTTGCAATTGTATATCGCATTTTGCCCACATATATGCAGTCAATTCACTTTACAGTATATTTTGTGAAGTGCTTTGAGACATCTAGAAGATGTGAAAAGCACTATATGAAATGCAAGGATTATTATTATTATTACATAGTGCTTTATCATATCTTTGAGATGTCTCAAAGCGCTTTACAGAATATACTGTAAAGTGGATTCACTGTATATTTTGTGGGTGTAACACAGCATCCAATTGCACACAGCAGTTTCTCACAAATAGCTGCGGATTGAGTAACCAATTCAGTTTTTTTTTGACAAATTATTAGTCCCAAAAAAAGCGATCTGCCAATCAACCACAACAATAAAATAAAATTTGTTGGGAGGGTATCCCAAGATGCTATAAAAACTAGGTTCCTACTTATTGCTAGGTGAACAGAGGCATGTGGAGTAAGGAAACATGCCTAACATTTCGCCCTGCCGAGAATCGAAAATAAGCTTTCTCGCTTGCGAGACGAATGCTCTAACCACTGAATTACAGGACTTGTCAAATTCTTAATTCTGGTTTGGTTATTGAAATATAAGGTTTAAACCAGGAAGCCAATGTGATGAAAAATGCAGAAGCAGAGGTTAGTCCAGCTCATCCCACTTCGGGGCTTGGATTCGCTTTAACTAGAAAAAAAATGTACGAGCAAAGTAAAATTCCTTGAGTAACTGCACATTTTCAAGTCAATAATGGTAGCCCCTCTATTCCCTTCTCCATATCTTATATTTAAACCCCTTGATTTGCACTCACCATCAAGTGAAAATAATCAGTCAACATCCACCTTATTGAATGCTTTGATAATCTTAAACATCTCTATCAGGTTCTCTCTCAATTATCTCATCTCCAGAGATAATTATACAACCTTTCAAGGCTCCAAAAAACAATTAATGATTTATTCTTGCAAATTAATCATCAGACCAATTGAAGAATTTTGCAGTCTAGTTTCAGCCATTATGTTTTAATATGCTGGTCTTTATTTTCTTCTGTGCAGCATTTGAAGTCAACACAGCAGCAGGCATTGTTCACTGAGTGAGTGAAAATCCATGATACGACTTCACGTTCCACTCACAGAGCAACTGAGCATTGAGTGTAAACGGCAGGAGTTTCTCCAGAGATGGATCTGAGGATATAGTAAAACAATTTATTCTGGTTTTACCAAAGCATTAAAATTGGATTGGAAATAAAGTGCCTTCCATCTGGCAGTACTTTACTGCAATGTTGCGGCGAGAGCAGAATGTGGGGTTTAATTCATAGAAAAAGTGCACTATTTACGAGGTGTTGATAAAGACATATGATGGTGGGTCTCAGTGGTCAGCATGCCACCTGGGACATTTTACTACTGCACTGTTAAAGCCAGGCAAAATCACAAGCATTGGGGGACATGTGTTAAAACTCAGATTGTGTTAACTTATAAGTAGGAATCTCACAGTATACTGGGCAGTAATACGCAGCACAAATATTTGTAATATTGTGCGCTGGGATTGCTACTCTGTAAACCTACCCAAAACGATCCCAGTATGTTACTGCACAGCAAGATTGTTGAACTATTCAATATGAACCCAGTGTATTATTGGACTGATACACTTTGAAACAGCATAACATGGAACTATTGTGCGATTGCATATACTGTAACAAGATTGTAAGAGAGGTCTGGGTTAAGATGTCCTTTCAGTCCATTTGATTTAATTCTTCCCAGTATGTCCACTGCCAATTCTTCCCCATTGCAACATCAAGCTAGATACAATGCTGTTGTACTGTACTATAATAAGTCCTTGTATTGATATAGCATTTTTCACATCTTCTAGACCTCTCAAAGCACTTCATAGAATATACTATAAAGTGAATTGACTGTATATTTGTGGGCAAAACACGGCAGTCAATTGCGCACAGTTGTGCCCACAAACAGTCGTGGATTGTAGTGACCAATTTATTTTTGTTTTTATGGATTATTATTAGGCGTGTGGAGTAAGGAAACTTGTCCAAGGTTTTGCCCTGCCTGGAATTGAACCTAGGTCTCTCACTTGAGAGGCAAGTGCTCTAACTGCTGAATTGCAGGACTCCACAATGTGATATCACTACACAGTAAACCTTTGACATAATCCCCCTGCACTATAGGACTATTACACAGTAAACCGCATGACACAAACCTAAGAAGATATTAAGGACATCCAGAGCCTGAGCTTTTGGGAGAACAGTTAATGGACTTTTCTATCCTACATCCACACCATGAACTGTCCTGCCTTCCCCCACCTCCGCAATGTTGCCCGGCTCCGCCACTGCCTCTCGCCTCAAGCCACTGAGATCCTCAACCATGCATTTGTTACATCTAGGCTTGACTATGCCAACTCCTTGCTTGTCAGCCTTTCCTCCACAAGCTGCAGATCATTCAGAACTCTGCAGCTGGTGTCCTCTCCCACACCAGGCTCCGTAACCCTACCAACTCCTTACACCACCTGACTTCACTGGCTACCAATCCCCAAGAGGATAGTTCAAAATTCTCCTCCTTGCCTTCAAAGCTCTCTAGTGCTTTGCTCCTCTCAACCTCTGTTATCTGCTAACAACATCTTGACCTGTTCACTCTCTCCACTCAGCAGGCTCCAGCCTGCACCATGTCCCCCACTCAGCCAGTCCCACCGACCTGCCCAGCACACCATTGATGATCGGGCCTTCATCCGCTCTGACCCTACCCTTTGGAATTCCATTCCACATTCCCTTTGCCTTACTCACTCCCTTGTCTCCTTCAAGACCTGTCTTAAGACCCTCCTCTTCAACCATGTGTCAGTCACCCTTCTACCTCTACCCTTCCCGTCCTCTACCCCTCTTGATTCCAACCCCCTGCTCAGTTCCAGATCTCTGACTGTCAAGCACCTTGGTACGCCTTCCCAATGTGAAAAGTGTGGTACAAATATAATTTATTGTTATGTTGGACTTTGACAATAGGATTGGCTTCACTGTCAGTCCACCACGCCCCTCCCGTGTAGCAGTCAATTTTCATGAAGCAATGTCCCTTAAACAGCCAGGGGGTGTATAACCAATTTGATTGAAGGATTGTTGGCCACTACACTGGGAGAAACTCGCTTTCCCTGTCAAATAGAGCCATGAGATCATTAACGTTCACCTGAACAGGTAGACAGGACTTTGGTTGACTGAAGGACAGCTCTGACAATACAGTGTTCCCCAGAATGTAAGACCGTACCATGAGGTCAAAGTCACTGATCTGATACTTGAAGGCTTCAACCTTCTGATCCAGTGTCTGACTCTGCAAGCAGGGAGTCAGCAAACATCCACAGGTGATATGGTCACTGCAGCAGATTGCACATAAAAGGAGAAAGATAGCAGAAGAAAAACACATGGGATCATATCACATCACATGCTGCAACAGTTCTGAACATTAATACTGTGTGGAAAATTAGATATTGTAATCTCTTTCCATTATGCAAAGCTCTGGTATTTCCCTGGGGAACACATGATAAATTAAAACATTCTTCATTTCCATTAGGAAATTCTCATTTTAATAATTAAAACATAGAGGCAGGACTTGCAGAAAGACATTAGCTGTGGGTATTTAGAAGTAGCCACTCTGTGAGTAAGTAGTAAGTGGTAGCATTAATGCTAACCAAGCAATTAAGAAACTCAGCGGTAATAAAACCACCAAAGTAGAACACATTAAAGAGTTTGTTCAGTCATGTGTGCATTTTGCCTTAATACCATCCAAATACTGATTTTTCACATGATGGATAATCCTCTATGGCTGTGATTAAATCTTGATATATCATCATGCATTCATAATAAGACCTTTTTGTAACCAATTGCACAAGGAGTCAAATCACAGCAAGTTAAAGCAAACATAAACCCCATGAAGCTTCCTGCTCCTGAGTAATGTTAAAATCTGTTCTTCAATAACTCACAAACAGATCTGTGTTTGATCACTGTCATAATCTTGACTCACTGAGCAATGGGCAATAATTCCCTGAGCCATAAGTTCTAAGGCCACACTTTGGAAAATGAAAACACACATTATATATTTTTGCAGGAACCGCTTGCCACATACTTATTATTAGGTGTACCTCACCCTCACCCTTGTTTTCCTCACCCTTGTTTTTAAGTCCCTCCACTCCTCTGCACCCCACTACCTCTCTGATCTCTTCTCTCCCCAAACTAGCACCCGCTGCCTTCACTCCACCGGGTCTGGCCTCCTCCATGTCCACTGAATCTTCTGCTCCACCCTTGGCGGCCATGCCTTCAGCCACTACGCTCCAAGGCTCTGGAACTCCCTTCCTCAGTCTCTTCGCCTTGCCCCCTCTCTTCCCAGTTTCAGGTCACAGCTGAAGATCTTTCTCTTCGACCACGCCTTCGGTCACCTTTCTACCCCTGCCCCAGGCTCGGTCCCGGGATCCGCTACTGTGAAGCGTTCTGAGACGCCGTCCAGCATGGACAGCGCTATATAAATCAAAGTTGTTATTGTTGTACCTTCGGTCACCCTCCTAACCCCTGCTCTTCACCCTCCCGATTTCAACCTCCAGCTTAGGTGTGAAACACTGATTGTCCAATCTAAAAAGTGCAATACAAATGTCATTTTGTTGTTGTTATATGTGTCAACCTAGCTTAGTTGGTAGCACTCTTGCCTCTGCATCAGACGGTTGTAGGTTCAAACCAAACGTCGGAACATAGAACTCACATAATCAGTACTGACACTGCCATATAATGCTAGGGGTATTCTGCATTTTTGTAGGTGCTGTGCTTTAGATGAGACATTTAACCAAGGTCTTATCTGCCTCTCCAGTTGGGCATTAAAAATCCCATGGTACTATAGAATTCGCAAATGGTAGCGATTTCTCCCAATGTCCTAGCCAACAATCGTCCAGATTAATTGGTCATTAATTTCAAGTTTGTTTGTGGAACAAAATGCTGTGCAAATATTGTCTGTTGCATTTTACCTACAAAATGCACTTTACTCAGCATCTTGGGATGTCCTCCTGAACATGAATGGCGCTTTACAAATCTAACTTTGTTGTTTTTTACTACACTATACTTACCTATGGAAGGGTTGGAGATGTCCTCTCAATGTAAAATTGATAGCCATGATTTTTACTGGAAATTTTGAAAAACAAAAATTGGAATTAACACCGCTTAGGAATTGAATATTCGACTGAGTGAGAAAGAGGAAAAAGTTTCATTGCGTTTTGGTAAATTAAATAATTATAAATAATGCAATGCTCCCCACTGTCGCTTTAATCCAACATCGTTCCCACCCCCTTCAAAACAGTCACTGTCAACCCCATCCTTAAGAAACCTCCCCTTGATGCGTTCCAGCTTTCAAGCTACCGTCCAATCTCCAACCTTCCTTTTCGGTCAAAGGTCCTTGAAAGAGTCGTTGCCTCCCAGCTTCGCTCCTTCCTCTCATCTCACTCCCTCCACGAGCCCCTCCAATTGGGCTTCCATGCTGCCCTCAGCACAGAAATTGCTCTGGTCAAGGTCACAAATTATATCATGACAATTTGTGACCAGGGCTCCCTCTGCCTCCTCGTCCTCCTCGACCTATCCGCTGCCTTTGATACCTTGGACCACTCAATCCTTCTCCACCTCCTCTCCTCCCACCTCAACCTTCAAGGTTCTGTCCTTAACAAGGGACAACTTTCTCCAGTTGAAAGTTCACAAGCCTGAGGCCCTCTTGATTGACTCACAACAGCGCCTCTGCACATCAGGCATTGGCAGCATTAGCATCCAAGGCTGCACTCTTCATCTCTCGAAGACAGTCAGGAACCTGAGTGTCTTGTTTGATCCTGAACTGTCCTTCCTCCCCCACATCCACGCCATGACCAGTACTGTCTTCCACCACCTTCATAACATTGCCAGACTCCACCACTGCCTCACCCCTCAGGCTGCCGAAACCCTCACCAATGCATTCATCGCATCAAAGTTTGACTACAGAAACTCTGTCGGCCTTCCAAACTCTTCCATTGACAAGCTGCAGATCATCCAATACTCTGCAGCTCATTTCCTCACCCGCACCAGGCTCCGTAACCCCATCACTCCCATCCTCACTCAGCTCTATTGGCTCCCCATCCCTCAGAGGATAGAATCCAACATTCTCGTCCTCCTTTCAAGGTCATCCATGGTCTTGCCACCTCCTGCCTCTCCGACCTGCTGACTCCCTACCAACCTGCCAGCTCTCACTGTTCAGTGGGCTCCAGTCTGTTCCATGTCTCCCTCTCGACCCTCCCTACCATCGGTGGTTGGACTTTCAGCTTCTCTGACCCCACAGTCTGGAACTCAATTCCACAGTCCCTTCACCTTGCATCCTCCCTTCCCTCCTCCAAGGCCGGTCTCAAGACACTCCATTTCGATCATGCCTTCAGCTACCCTCCCACCTCTCTGCCTCCCCTCACCCCTACCCCGTCCTTCCTCCATGCTGGTCCCAACCACTAACTGTTCAGTGCCTTGGGATGTTCTCCCAATGTGAAATGCGCTCTATAAATGTAATTTTGTTGTTTGTTCTGTTTTCTCACAATACGCTGGATTCTGTGTCCTCCAAAGATTTCAGTGAGACACAATTTGTAAAACAAAACTAAGGCAGAGTGTCGCTCTTGACTCTTCCAGTTTTACTGTCAATTTTTTTGCTTTGAATTTGGAAGCAGATATTAAAATAATCATTAAACAGCCAACTGCAGTTAGATTCATGGGTTTCCAGTCAAGATTTACACAAATGTGTAGTGACTACATATTTTGGATACAAACATGGTCACTGAATTGTTTTCAGCAATGTCTCACAGCAGCCATAAAATGAACAATCTATTTATTCTAAAAAAGTGGCAAAATATTGCAGGTGCTGAAAATCTAAAATAAAAGCAGAAGTCGCTGGGAATGCGCAGCAGATCAAGCAGCATCTACGAAGTGAGGAAAATGATGGATAACCTTTCATCAGAACAGGTGACTTATTTATTCTGTTAGTTATTGGCCAAGACACCAGGAATAATTCCTTCTCTTTGCAAATAATGTCTCAGGATTTTTAACGTCCACCTGGACACACAGACAGGATCTTGATTTACTGTCTCATCCAATGCGTTTAATAATGCAGCACACTCCCAGCACTGCAGTCTCAGGCTATACTGTGTGTTAAGTGTCCTAATGTAGGTATTGAACCCAGAACCTTCTCCCAGAAGATACTAGTCTTAAATCTACGAACATGAGACATTTTCAAGCACATTAACAAAACAAAAATTCTCACTAGAATCAAGCCTAGTCGCTTTTGTAAGAGATTATTTTTCACCCCCAAGGGGCAAGTTTATTTTTTTCTAAAATATATTCAAGAAACCACACCTGACACACATTCACACGCAATATCTATGAAGTGACCAATTTCTTTCATGTCAATGAATGGATTTTAATGACAATAATGGAGCATCCGAGAGTAATCTCCATTCATTACAAATACTTGTAGGACATGACTCGATGCTCACAAATGGGGTAGAGTCTGTGATCGTATGACAGTGTTTTATGGCTGGGCTGACCTTTAGTAGTGACCCTCAAGCTGCAACTTAAATCCATCAGGTTGACAGCATTCTCTCATGCTAACAATAGGATGAAAGAAAATACAGTGCATTATTGCGAATGAAACTCGGTTCCTTAGTGCTCACAGGTTGGCAATTTCTAATTATAAAGGTAATAATCGGTTCAAGAATGGTGCTTAATTTTGCATTTTAAAGCTTTATGTATATATACATATATATATATATAAAAAAACTACTGCGCTTTAGTAAGAAAAGGTTGCTCCTATTACAGAATTCAGAATCACAGCACAGGTTCCTGGATGCCTCCAGGGAGTCTCCTAAGTGTTTCTGATAAATTTGTACAAGCATTTCGCAGGGTTCTTATCAAATCAAGAGCTGCAGTAACAGATTTATTGAAATGCTCAATGAATGTTAAGTATTTGGGGAGTTTTGTAAGAAGCATATAAAGGAATTAATTGTGTTGTAATTTGAGCTAGGATCTTATGGAATTTGTCGTTTTGAACGATGAATTTCAGCAGTCCTTTGTTTTTGCTTCGTTCCCCTGTGGTCATTGGAACACAATTCTATAACTCAACATGGGTCTTTATGTATGAGTTTAACCACTGAACAGCATAAAGAGATTAATTACATGGTGATCGTGGCTGGATTGGGATTTAAAATGGAGTATTCCAATTTTTTAATAAGGACTATTATTTGTATAATTAGGAATTTGTCACGGTAACCAGAAGTAAGTCAAGCCAGGAACACTGCTCTCATGCACATAACTTTCAGCATGGCAACCTGGAATTTAACACAATTAGAAATCTACCACAATGTTTGGAATATTAACAGGACTCTTCCCCAATTGTGATCATGTCACCCCTTACAATCAGCACTCCGAGGCCTTATCTTATGTGATCACTATTTGTCATGATCGTTGCATGATTAAGACCATGCAAAATATCAGAATGAATATAAATTCTGTTAATTCACAAATCGATGCACCAACATTGTGACAATCCTCTTTGAAGTACATTATTGTCATTGCATTATGAGATCACTCAGTGTTAAAGACAGCCATTCAAAACGGAGCACTGTTACTTCAACCTAATAATACATTTCTAAAATATATTACAGCAATCGCATAATTGTTGAGAAGACAATAATCATTAACAGCCCTGGGAAGAACATTCCTTATGGACTTGTAATGAGCACTTCAGGGCAGTAATAACCCAAATGATATTGGATCTATTCAAATCAATCTTCATACTGTTTCAATGCGCTTCTCTCCTGTGTTGCTCCTATGTAGACTCTTTTGCACAAGGACAGTAATGGACAAACAAATCAGGTCCATATCCTGTCGAAATGTAACTTTATTAAATCGATGTAAAGAATATAGGTTACATATTGTTATTCTTTGTACTCAGATGGGTGATGCAGCACTGTAGGTGTATATTCAGTCCTTTTGTGTTAAAGATTTAGAAAATCCACTCTTAAAACTTATAAAATAAAAAAAGTGGAGCATTTGCGCTGGCGTTATTCTTCATTGATCAGTAAATTTTCCAGGGATGGCTTTGTGTGCATATCATTTACTGCTAGTCAGGGTATACTCCCTTGTGACTGTTCCATTTTGCCATAGAGTAGAGTTTTGCAGGCAGGGAGTTTGGACAAAAATACACATGAGAAGAAATGGTTTAACTGAAAACAATACATATTGTTTTATCTTGAAAAAGAACGATTGTTACTCACCCTCAAAACCCACATTTCTGTCAGCTCAAAGCTAGTTCGCCTTATTCACTGCTACCAAGCACTGTTGCAATCAGTTCAATTTATTATCAATCAGGATTCCCAGATTCCGAGATCCTTCTGTACAGATTATTTCCTCTCCTACATTTAAATAATAATCCTGCATTTAAATAATAGTCTCTTCCTGGAATTTTTGCCCCCCATATGAAGCATTTTTCTACATTAAATTTCATCTACCATCGATCTGCCCAATTCCCCATCCTTGCCTGTTATCTTAATTACATCAAATCTGTTTTGAGATGTTGCATTTTGTTTATCTCAATTATGTTAAACTATTTAATTTCCAATCATGTGAGAAAGAGCTACACTAACTTACCTATTGTATTATATGAAGCGCTTTGAGATGTCTAGAAGATGTGAAAAGCGCTTCATATAATACAGGGCTGGCTACACATATGTGGTTCAACGCATTTAAACAACTTTCACTTCAGTCATTTGTAATATTGCCGAAACATCTTGAATGATGATCTTTTGAAACCCTTCCAGCTTTTGGCAACATTATATTGTGTTCATCATTTAAGAATTGTTCATACTCCTCATCTAGGTTAAAACAACAGCTTTAGAACATAGAATTTCCTTGAGTGCACAAGGCACAAGAAAGTGCCACATCACATGCAAATAGATTTGTTGGAGATGGAGGGTGAGGGGAGGGAGCCAGGTGGTTCAATCGGCTATCACACTGTCCTGATACATTTATGATCTGCATTGGACTCAGCCCAGAGTAATGAAGGTCTCTTCTTTATCTTGTCAGTACGGGTTGCAATGAAAATGAGTTAGAACTGTTTGAATTTATTTCCCTGTAGGCATGAGCCTACGCCTCATAAATCAATATTAATTGGAATAAATCGGCACTCTCACTCAGTGAGGCACAAAGCTGATGTGGGAAATGGAAATGTCACACTGCAGGGGGTGTTCTGATGATGGGACATTGTTGGCCAGATGATGGGAGCCGTACAGAAGTAGTTTGTAATTTTATGGCACCTCAAAGCATCGGAAACCACTTCACAAGGTAATTACTGTCAAATGTAGTGAATGTTTTCACGGGCAAACACAGCAGCAATTTGCACCAACTAGGGTCCATAAACAGCCATGAGATGAATGAACAATTAATATGAAGGATTATTGACCAGGACACAAGGAGAAACTCCCCTTCTCTTCTTTATCATGACCCATTCCACATCCCGTTCTGCCTTGCCTCCACCTCCACAACATTGCCTACTTCCTTCAATACATCTCCCCTCAGGCTGCCGAAAACCTCATGCATGCTTTCATTTACATCCAAGAACAACAATATATTAGACTTATATAGCGCCCTCCAGGTCAGAAAGACTTACAGGAGGCAAGAGAGGGGTTGAAGTGGAGGGATTGCAGGATAGGGTTCCAGAGTGTGGAGACAGAAATGCTGAATGCCCGACCACGAATGAATGGTGAGGTGAGTAGTGTGGGGGACCTGAAGCAGGTCAGTATCCGCTGAGCGGAGGGAGCAGACAGGCTGATATTGTGTCAGGAGTTTAGAGAGGTAAGAGGGAGCAAAACTGCAGAGGGCTTTGAAGGTGACTATACTTAAATCCAGGCTTGACTATGCTATCGTCCTATTTGCTGAACTTCCCAACTCTATCCTCCACAAACTGCAGATTATCCAGAACTCTGCAGTCTGTGTCCTCTCCCGCACTAGCCTTGCGATTCTATCCGGCTTCACTGGCTACCCACCCACTGAGTATCAAGTTCAAGATCCTCATCCTCACTTTTAAAGCCCTCCACAATCTTGCTCCTCCCTGCAGTGGTATGATCACTTCTGGGTTAGAAAATTCAAGTCCCAATACAGAACATGAGAGTTCAAGTCAATGGTGACATTCCGGTGATGTACTGCGATGACATACTCTGCGTTTATGTTCTTCTGTTATAGTTCTTAGGTTGCTGAAATAATAATGCACTGTACCAGTAAAAGAGGGGAACAAAATTGGAATGCTAGCAAACAATATGAACATCAATGCTTTGTGAAGTGATGCTGTAATCAATAGTTCTGTCGCTAATGTATTTCTTACAGATGTGTGCAAGTGTAGATAGATAGTGATAGAAGCAGATCTGTGGATAATAAAAAAGCACAAATAGATGTCACCTTGTCTCTGCACAGGAAAGAACTAATCTTATCCATTGCTACTCAGTGTGTTAAAAAGAAAGAAGGTGCAGATTGCATCTCTTCATCTTGAAATTTAACTTGGAATTTTAAAGGAATTTGCTTGAAAAACAACATAATACAATAAATAGGAGAATTGATCTGCAAAAAAGGATTTAAGTGAACTCTTCAATGTGTATGTAAAGCACTAACTGGAATTCAAGTTTTCTTGTAAATGGACACTTCCATCATTCTACATTGTTCATATTAATCAGGTAAATGTTAATGCACAGTGTAAGCAAGAAGCTTAATGCTGCGTTTACTTAAGAGGCCGCAGAATGACAATAAGCGGATGTGCTGGCACTTAAGAGTTGCTCTATCATATCAAAGCTTTTACATTCGGAAATCTCGGAGCATTCCTGATTTTAATTTACTGGATAGAAACAACGCTGCAAAAACAATGGAATACAGAAAAAAGTTTGGCATCGAGAAAATCAAATTGTCCTCATTAAACTTTTGTGTTCACTAGCAGCTAGCAATAAACAAGTGCTATTAAAAATCTAATGGCACTATTTGAAAAACCAAAAGGAATGTATCCTGGTTCTCCAGATAAAATATAGTCACTCATTCATGACTGTTTCCTTATGGAATGCCATCCCTCAATCCCTCCGTTTCGCCTCTTCCCTTTCCTCTTTCAAGGCCGATTTGAAGACTTTCCTCTTCGATCGTGCCTTTTGTTCCACCCCAAACTCTTTTACCTCCCCTTCGTGTTTCACCCCTTCCCAAACATTCCCCTCCCAGCTCGGGTCAAACGCCTCTTGTTTAGCGCCTTGGGACGTCCTCCCGACGTGAAAGGCGCTATATAAATGTAAATTGTTGTTGTTGTTGTTGTTTGTGAAACATTATTATAGGCAAATTGGCTGCAATATTTGTCTATGAATACAGACAATACACTTTAAAGTACATGTTATATGCTTTAAGATGTCTTGAAGTCATGCATGATAATGCGCTCTATCAAATGTGAGGATTGTTATTATTATTCCCATGATAACACATTAGAAGAAATTCTGCTCAGTATTATGAGATGTGAGTCGTTAATGGGATTTATTTTGCCTTGATCAATTTATGTCTCCATATAATATATATAATAATAATGGTCTCTAATGGGATATTTGTTACCCATGTGCAGAATGGACACCCACAAATACCGTCATAGTTACAGTGAATCCTGTGAAGTGCTTTGGGTCATACTTCAGACATGAAAAGTGCTGTAACAAATGAAAGGATTATCATGATTCTGATAGTTTATGATTGTGATTAATATTTATCCAATTCTGTTGGATACTGATTACTCCGTGCTGATAGTGGAAAAAATTTGGTCAGCTGGGTGTTTGATGGGAAAACTCATCATTATGCTTCAGATATCTTTCCGAAGTGAAAGGATGCTATATAAATGCAATTTGTCGTTGCTCTGTTTCGTTGTTGTTAAGTATATTCAAACCATACTGAGAATTCAATGCCTCCCACCTATACATGGAAATTTCTAAGATATTTATTGAAATGGAAATACACACTTTGGAGCAACTCATCCTTTATACCCAATTTTTGAAAGTACTAGGAACAGGCTAAAACTGCATAGGAATGACTTCCTAGCAACATTTCCTGCTGCTTGTCCAGTTCAGATCAATCTACTGGTTAGGGCTTTGGCATGCAGACTTAACATGAGCTGAGTGGTTAGATTGTGTGTTGCCAAAGACTGGTTTGCCCTTCATAGTCCTGCCAATGACCCAGGTTGGCTGCGCTATCACAAGCTTTGCCCTGGAATGATGTGGATCTGCCTGGCTCAAGAAATGGATGACTGAAATCGCCAAAGAGGATTGGCTCAATTCTGTTAGATAGTCACTAGTTGATCATTTGACATCTGGCAATCTTTTCCTGATCTATATTTTCACTTCACTAAAACAATGGAGGAACTGTTGTGATATTTCATAACAATGGGGTGAATGTCCCATGAAATTTCCCCATCGTTGAATGATCAAATAAATGATCAAAGTTACTTAATGTCATTCTCAAGCTCTGTATATTGTAGCTGGGTCCTCAGATCGTCTGAGACAGACAAATACTGAGCACATACAAGAGCTTACATGGCTCAGGTTGAAGTTACTTCTTGATAAGCTGGACAAGCTGATCAACCATTAAAAATGCTTTAATTTCTATGGATCTTCTGCCTCTGTTGGCTGATTTATGCATGACACCTGAGTTGAGTGTGTGTCAGGTCTAAAATATTCCTGTTTTGTAGGAGGTAAAGTAAGTTGTTCATTAAACTGATTTGACTCCAAGGCAGAAACAGTTACGAATTAGCTGCCATGCACTTTGAGAAGATTCAACGTAACAAGATGTTATAAAAAAATATTTTTTGTGTTAGACAACATTGGACAGCCACGTATTTCAGCTCACACTTGTGTTTTCTAATTTGCCTTTGTCCCTCACATCTTGGTGACACTCTTTTTCTTTTCCTGATGTGATTCATCCAGAGTCCTAATGATAGAATTTGTTCATCCTAATTTACATCCTGACAATATTGGAGGATGTTGGGCTGTACTCAATTTGTTCCCTGTTCTAGTACAGCAATTTTATGAAGTGATTGAGCAAATTTAAACACTGAATATTGTAAATGTGGGACAAACCAATTCATTGGAACCTGACATTTTATTTGTATCACTCAATGAGGTTCTGTTCTGCTCCTATGTATCATGCAGTCAATCTTTTCAAATGATTGCACATTCGTGAATTAACCACCTGATACTCAAATAAATTAGCGCAATGCAGCCTTGAGGGAACTCAGTGGAGAATCTAACTGGGCAAACGAACTGGGGGATCTAATTATGCACAAAAATGCCCAAACACCTGTAAAAATAGAATTGCATCATTGGCATTAAAAATGGCACTACTTATAGGTAAAGAACAACAACAAAATAACACTTGTATAGCGCCTTTCACGTCAGGAAGACGTCCCCACAACATGCCCTATGAAAAATTGTGTGAAACGAGGTACAGCAACATCTGCATGCCCATGTATCACCCACAGTTCTCGTCAAACTCCACTAACTCCTTGACTCCCAAAAAATTGCCTTCATGGTCCTCACCATCGCTTATAAATTCCATTACGCCCCAGCACCTGCCCACCTACGTAATCCTCTCCTAATCTGTAATCCCCCCCTCCCCCACTCTCCTGTCTTCCTCGACCAGCTTCTTGTGCCATCTTTGTAAATCTCCAAGATGTTGGCCTGCATTAAAAAAAAAAACTTTATAAACACGTTGTTGTTCTAATTTGGTGCTTCATTTGAAGTGCTGACAAAAACCTTTGTTTGTGGCATTGGCCAGTGCAATCATCAGAACAGAGCAGTGCAGGCAATTTAGAATAGGACCTGTGGTTTTCAACTGGAAGATTTACTCTACTTGAACTGCGATCAACCAAAGATATTAAAGACCTATCTACCCTGAGGACAGGTGCTTGGAACACTGTTTCAAGGTCAGTAACTCCAAATACATCAGGTTCAAGCAACATGTTAGTCAAACCACATCAAATGTATTCTAGTACTGTCAAGTCATAGGCGTCTCCTATATGAAGATATAATAAAAATAATTATTGCATTTGGTATAGCACCATATCATGTTAGAAGGATGCCTCAATATGCTTCACAGGATTTACCGTGAAATTAAATGATTGTATTTCTAGAGAAACACAATAACACAATTGCGCAAAACAATGTCCCACAAATGAGTATGAAACGAATGGACCATTTTTTTTTATTTGGAGGAATTATTGACCAGGATGTCAGGAGAAACTCCCTTCTGTTTTCAAATAGTGCCACGGGATCTCTATCATCCACCTGAACAGGCAGATCAGACCTCAATTAACATCTCATTCAAAGGACAGCACCTCCAACAATCCATCACACTGCTGCATTGGATTGTCAGCTTAGTCTATGTGAACTCAAGTCCCAACGTGGTATATTACCTGACTGAGAGGTAAGAGTGCTGTCACTGAACCAGGATGAAACACGTGGAACACTCCATAATTTGTTTCCTGATGACACATCGACTGAACTCGTGTGAATATTCTCTTCTCCCACAAATATACAGTACTGGCAATTCACTTTGCATTATATTCTGTGATATGCTTTGAGACGTTTAGAAGACGTGAAAAGTGCTATATCAAATGCAAGGATTATGATTATTATTTTATTATTATTATCATCACAGGAATCCACATTCAGCAACAACAGCAAATTTCATTTATATAGCGCCTTTCACATCAGGAGGCCATCTCATTCTGCTGTAGATTACCACTATCCTTCAATCTGGATTGCCTTGCCAGTGTAGTTACACTGCACGTTTCAGGTCAGCAGAACCATGATTTATCAACGACTTGATAATCTTGGGGAAACAAGGATGAGTGATAGAAAAACATCCGAGCAATAGTTGTTGGATTTGATTTCAGATTTGTTCGCAGCACCTAACATCGAGCTCCACAATTATTACTGAGTTGTTTGTCATGTGCAGCACCACCTCCGTATGCTGCCTTTTAACTAATTCAAAGCCACGTGGAATGGTGTTGCCATGACAACAGCTGCAATTTTAGCCCTCCAAGCAAGGCTTTCAAGAATTCTGGCAAATCTACGATAACTTTTTCTTCGCTCAATGCTACGGGACACAGTTGAATTTCAAAACTGCTACTAATTATAATCTTCCCATTTGCTACAGTTCCTTTCACATCTGGAGGATGTCTCACTCAAAGTGCCTCACAGTATATAGTGCAAAGTGTAGTGGCTGTGTGTTCTGTAGGTGAACGAGGCAACCTATTTCCATGCAATACATTAATAATAATAGCTTTTGATATAGCACCTTATTACACTGGTTGTTGAGACATCTCAAAGCCAAGGATATACGATAAAGTGCAGTGACTATGTGTTGTGTGGGTGAAATGCAGCAGCCAATTACATACAGCAATGTCCCACAAACAGTCATGGATTGAGTGATTATATTTTTTACGCTCTCACAAAGTGAGCAAAAATTTTCTTTCTGTTTAAAAGTTTAAACCTTCTGCTTGCACCAATACATACAACAAATTTCCTGAAGATTATTCACTTATAGTGTGAAAACGGGTGGGGTTTTCTAAGAACTCTTATTCTAATGGGTAGGGTCCTGCGATATATCGATATATCGCTAAAACCCGATATAATTTTCATATTGATAAGCCGATATAGGCATTTCAAAAATATCGATATATCGATGTATCGAGGGAAAACATCGGAATTCGCGCACACTGAACTACAAGACCCAGAATGCTCATCTCTATACACAATGCACAGAACGAGGTGCAAAGCCACCATATTGTATTCATAGTCTTCGAATACAATATACAGGAATGCAAGGGGTGGGGGGGGGAGAGAAGGCTGGGGTGGGGGGGTAGAGAGACGGCTGGGGGGGGTGAGGGGGAGAGAGACGGCTGGGGGTGGGGTGGGGGGGGAGAGAGAGACGGCTGGGGGTGGGTTGGGGGGGAGAGAGATGGCTGGGGTGGTGTGGGGGGTAGAGAGACAGCTGGGAGGGTGGGGGGGTAGAGAGACAGCTGGGGAGGAGGGGGAGACAGACGGCGGTGGGGAGAAGGAGAAAGAGATGGCTGAGGGGGGTGGGCGGGGGAGAGAGACGACGGGGGGGGTGGGAGAGAGGGACGACGGTGGGGGGGGGAAAAGAGAGGGACGGCGACGGGGGGGCGGGGGGAGAGATGGGGTGGATGTGATAATATGCAGATAGATAGAGATGGGGGGGATGTGAGAGAGGAGAGAGACACAGAGACACAGACAGAAAAACACAGAGATGGAGAGAGTGAGAGACACAGAGAGAGAAAGATATTTACCTCCTGAGGAGATAGGCCCCGAATGCGCGCGCACCCGGAATGCGCATGAACCCGGAGCACGTGCACACCCCGAATGCTCGCACACTCCGAATGCGCATGCTGCACGCACATGCGCAGTACGAAAAACCCAAAAATATTGATATTTTGGTATATCTCGATATGAGCCCATCGATATATCTAAATCGGAAAATTTCCATATCGACGGACCCTAGTAATGGGGCAAAAGTCTTTTCTTCCTGGCAGTTCAGGTGGACATTAAAGATTCTGTAGCACCACTCAAAAAAGAGAAATTCATTTTTTTTTCGCAGTGTCCTGGCCAACAATCCCCCCCAATTAAAATTGGTCATTCACTTCATGGCTGATTTTGTGGTACATTGCTCAACACAAATCACCATCACATTCTGCTACAAATGAATTCACCACATTTTGCAATATCTCCCATAAAGCTCTTTGATACATCATCCCGATGCGAACAAATTTCAAATGCAAGGATTATATTATTATTACTATTATTATTATTATCTCAAAGCCCTTTACAGAAATTTCTGTATACTTAGCGTATTACTGTATTGCGTAGGCAATTGCAGGAGCCAATTTTTACACAATGCCTCACAAAAGTATGTGACAAATTTTACCTAGAATTGTTGCCTTGAACACAAAGGAGAAAATTGCTTTATCTTTTCGAATAATGGCATGGAATCATGAACATCTACCTGAACATGAAGACAGGACCTTGATTTAATGTTTCATTCGAAGGACGCAATCTCCACAATGCAGTGCTCCCCTTCACCACATTAAGCGTGTCATCTTATTCTTGCTTGTACAATAACCTCACATCCTATGGCCTGATGACTACTTGCACTAGAATAGCTAGCTGCCTTCTGTGCCTTCAGTCACTTCTTGTAATTCAATTGCAGTCAATCTGTCTAATATAAAAATAATAATTCTAATAATCCTTGTATTTGCTATACCACTTTTTCACATCTTATCGACGTCTCAAAGCGCTTCACAGAATACAGTATACTGTCAAGTGAATTGACTGTATATTTGTGGGTGAAATGCAGCAGCCAATAGCACACAGCATTGTCCCACAAACAGTCGTGGATTGAAATGACCAATTTTATTATTCTTTTGGGTTTTTTGGAGGGATTATTATTAGGTATGTGGAGTAAGGAAACTTGCCCATGGTTCTGCCCTGATCTGTCTGGATTTGAACACAGATCTCACGCTTGTAAGGCGAGTGCTCTAACCACTTAGCTACAGGAGCTCTACTCCTGTAAGCACATGGGTGTAACTCAGTTTATGATTTTGCGTATCCCAAGACTAAGTTTTTCTTTAATGATCACCCAGGTTAAAACCCATCAATATATGTGTGCCATCCAAACATGGAAATTTCCCTGTGCCTGGAGTGGAATGTACAATCTCTCCCTGGAGGGACACACCACATTATAACATGATAATGGGATTCCACTGTATTATAATCCTCATATTTGATGTAGTGTCTACAATGTTAAAATGACTCAAAGTGTTTCCCGAATCTTTTAGCAGTCTTTCAACCACCAAGAAGCCAAACACCGATAAGTCAATTTATATAGCTTAATTTCAGAAAATATATCAAGTTTATTGCCTCAAAATCTCAGCAGCTTGAATGATTATTTTTTATTTTGTTTATAACTATTTACAAGCACTTTGAGACATCTGGAAGATGTGAAAAGCATTATATCAAATGCAAAGATTATTATTTATTATTGCAATCATTCATATATTTGTCAAACGGGCTAAGCTTAAATATATCTTACAGTTTGGTTTCAAATATTGTTCACTACATCCTGTCAAGATCATTTACACGCAAAATAAATGTGGCAGGAAACATCCTTAAACTGATACTCACTTTGGGACAAGGAAATGTTGTGCTGTTTTGCAACAAAACAGCAAGTGTGTTGGGGATCATCTCTTTGATATGGCGCAGTAATTCCCCACAAAATTATATATAGAGTTGCTCTCAGAATATGTTTTTTTTATTTCTTTGTGTTATGAGCAATCTCACAAGGAAAGTATCAATCTCATTTGGTGTCAATCTCAATTAAGTATTTATAATACTCTTGTATTTGTGAAACAGTTTTGTGAAAGAATATCTTATAATAGTTTTTCTTGGTGTTTCTTGTCGGATGGGAAAACTGGAGAATGTCATGCAGTAGTTGACACTAGTTCACTAAATGTGCATTGTACTTTCCTTACCGTTACAATATAAACAATTTACTTTTCTATGGCACTTTTCAAGGACCAAAATTCTTGACAAAGCATCCAAGCTAGGTGTGGGACCCAAGGAGTATGGGGAGGGGAAAGATGATTCAAAGTGAGATCAAATGGGTATGATTTGAGATGTGCCTTTGAAGAGAGGGAGTAAGTCAGAAGGACACATGATGGATTTAGAGAGCCAGGGCAGAATGGCTGACCACTCACCTGCTGATGGTGGGGCAATAGGGCTGGGTCCATGAAGCAGGCCACTGTTTGCTGCATGAAGGGAGCGGCAGGGTCAGTGTGCTGGTGTAGTATGTTCAAGCTGGTTTGCACTCTATTTCAAGATTAGAAACTGGGTATGGTCACACCCAAAGCCACTCGCTGCAGCCAATGAACCAGCGAGTGACAGCTTTGAACCTGTCCCTGTGTGACTCCCAGTATTTCAGTGCCAGATCAGGGAATACAACTTTACAAGTTAGGTTAAGCCAGTTGTGCACAAGTCGATCATGATGGTCTCATTTGTTTGGCCACATTCTAAACGAGGCTGACAACAGTGTAGATTTGGCTTGTCTCCATTCAAATGATATTCTAATGTGGACCGAATGGTATGGAAGGATCCAAGGCTTTGATATTGATCACCATCTTCTACAGAACGAATGAAATGGAATAAAAGGATATCCATACCATCTGCATTACCATACACTGTGTAGCCAGGCCGTCAGTGTTTTACATTTCCTTCACGAATAAGGGTATTCTCTTAAAAAACAATCAACCGAACGGATTTTGATCACTGAAAAGAAAGGTACCTAGAATATGTTTGAAATTTGTATTAAAAATTCTTATTAATGACTATAAAAGAAACAGTAAAACATACTAAATCATTTGCATAGCAACCTAGATGGAACTAAATTTCCCCTCTGTCAGTAATCGTAATAATATGAATAATAATAAAATCCTTGCATTTGATATAGTGCCTTATCACTATCATTGAGATGTCTCAAAGCACTTCACAGAATATACTGTAAAGTGAATTGCTTGTGTATTTGGTGGATGAAACAGGGCAGCCAAATGCACACAGGAGTCCCACATATACCCATGAATTGAGTGACTAAATTATTATTATTATTATATTTGCTGCAGAGCAGGTAATTTCAGAAACTAGGATATTGTTCAGGAAATCAAGTCCAACTGGGTTTAGTATTACTGTATGGATGTAAACAGTGAGTAACCTCATCAATCAACTTTTACTGTGTTGTTTTGAGCTTCCTTTCTATTCTATATGCATTGGCATTTCTTCTCTCCCCAATCAATATTTCAGGAAATTGTAGCCAGTCATAATTCACAGCTACATTTCTGAAAACATCTGAAGCTGTTCCAATAAATGCAGTCCATTGCTTTCAGAGCCAAATGTTTCGTTCTGCTTCTCCTGAGCAACTGGCAATTACTGGGTTGAGGTAAAAATGCATCAGGTTGAGCCAGGGGGATTAGCTTTCTCATGCACTTCAAACTTAGTGAGGATCTATTCTCCAGCAATTTCTGAGACATTTCTCAGGAGACACTGACAGAGATGCTAGAGGCAAACTGGTATCATTCTAGTGATTTGTGCCTTGTGTTTGCATGATTTCATACTTAATCCATACCTTGGGTTGTCAGCTGGAAAATGTACCACAAAATTAGTAACCTGATGTGTAAAGATGGATTGCCAGAGAAAAGAAATCGATTAAAGTGGCACACAACAAGAATGTGAGCTCATTCTTCCCAGAACATTGGAATACTGCTCTAATATAATTTCCACATTGAAGTCTGTGATCTTTTAACGTTCATACATTATCCAGCAGCCTTGCAAATCTGTTCCCAGCCCCTTCAACCTCAACATACAGTATTTGTCTCAGGAGATGAAACAGTTTCAACTCTGAATAACTGTTAACCGTATCTGCTGTGACTTACCCTTTAATATTGCAGCACTCAATGATGGATGCCTATGTAATCCCGATGATCAGAATTGATGGTTGGGATGGGATCAAGCTTAATATATGCAGCAGTCTTTTAAATCACTTAATGTTAAATTAATTGCAAAGCGCACTGGATTCGCGGATTAAATTAAACCATCTGCTATAAACAGGCCTTAAGGGTGCAGTCAACATATTTAACATCTTCAGTAAAGGCAGTTACCTTTTTCCCAACAAGCAATAATACTGCGGATTGTATCCAGTTAGCAAGTGAATAGCTCGTCTTGTGTAGGATTACTCTTCTGCAAGATACAGTGGTGTGTATTTTATACATTGAACACTTTGAATAATGCTTTAGTCGACATCAACATCAATATAGTCTTAATAGGCTTATCCCATGTGTATGGACACTTGTTCTTTGAGAGTTCGATATCTCAGCATGGTTGTTTGCATTATTAAGGAGTGATTAAGCTGCTCTTGAGCAAGGATTGCTTTTATAAATCTTCTGTACTTTAAGACTTGATTGTAACATAGACGTGAAGTACAAAAAGGCTTTTGTATAACATGACTTGTCTCACTAGTTAGATGAAAACATCGAAAATAATGCAGGCTCTTCTGTAGAGAACTAATTTAACAGTATTGTTAATAACAATATAATAATAATCATCTTTACATTTGATATAGTGCTTTTTACATCTTCTAGATGCCTCAAAGTACTTCACAAAATGTATTCTAAAGTGAATTGATTGCATATTTGTGGGCAAATCATGGCAGCCAATTGCGCACAGCAGTATCCCACAAATTGTCATAGATTGAAGTGACCAATTTATTATTGTTTTGTTTTGTTTTGTTTTCTTGACGGATTATTATCAGGCGTGCTTAGCAAGTAAACACGCCCAAGGTTTCACCCTGCTAGGAATCAAACTCAGGTCTTCTGCTTGCGAGGCAAGTGCTCTAACCACTGAGCTACAATGCCCTTTAATGAGGGGTTGTGATGAACTCAACTAATACAAGGTAGTTATGAGCTCCATTTTGTTAGCCAGCTTAAATGGAACACTGGACGCAGTTTATTACAGTGCCAGAGGAATGAATTGGCACAGCACAATCAGCATGCATCTGATGTGGTTTGTCGAAAAGTTAAAAAGATAATAGAAATAAACTCAACAATACATCTCAACGGTGATGTTCTCATCAACTGCAATTCAGCTGAGTCCATAAAAATAGATTCGAACAAGAGATGAACTTTCATTCTGTGTGTCATCCTGGCTCAGTTGGTAGCATCCTTGACTCTGCATCAGAAGATTTTGTGTTCAAGCCCCACGTTGGTTTTGAAACTCATTAGGCTGACACGCTAAGGCCGGTGCTGCTGGTATGCTGCACTGTTGGAAGTGCTGTCCTTCAAATGTGCTGTTAAAACAAAGTTCTGTCCGCTTATTTAAGTAGATATTAAATATCCCATGGTGTTATTGAAAAAAAATAACAGTGTCTCCCAGTGTCCTGTCCCAGTGTGGAGTCCTGTAGTGTATTGGTTAGATACACAGTGGCCTCGCAAGTGAGAGGACATGGGTTCAACTCACAGCACGGCGATATGTTGAGCAAGTTTCCTTACTCCACAAGCCTCTGTTTTACAATATATCCAGTTTACAATATATTCTGTGAAGCGTTTTGAGATTTCTCTATCATAATCCTTGATTCCTAAAGTTGATCAAGGAACACTGTGGGATATTGTGGTTGCCTCTCTTCTGCTTGAAGAGAATTCCACTATTTGAACTCATTCGTTCACCTAAAAATGCAAGGTCACTTCACTTCACAACAATTCCATGTGAAGAACTTTGAGGCGCTCTTGATGATATTGGTACAATACCAAAGCCAAATTATTAATTTCCCTTAAGATTTTGAAAGCAGCCATAAAGTAGTAGATCAATCAATCAATCAATCAAAACTTACATTTATACAGCGCCTTTCACGTCGAGAGGACGTCCGAAGGCGCTGTATAGTCAGGTAGGGACAAGAGCAGGGGGAGAGGGGTTGGGGCAGGATGAAAAAGAGTAGGAAAATTGACTGTATATTTGTGGGTGAAATGCGGCAGCCAAATTGCGCACAGTAGTGTTCCACAGACATCATGGAAGTGGGACGAGGGGAAAGGGGGTGGTAGGGGAGGGGTCGGGGTAGGGGAAGGAGAGCAGGAAAGCTGACAGTATATTTGTGGGCGATAACATAAAACCACAGAAATAAACTAAATCTTTTGTAAACAATGCAAATCCTAATTGAGGCAGACATCGACAAACTGACAAGTGTTTGGTTTTTGTCTGTAAAGGAGATACTTTGATGCCGTTTGACATCTGATGTGTCCCTTGATTGATTTTGCCAGTTTGTGAAATTCCACACCATCTATCACAAATGCCCATTGAAGTGAGACCTGTGATGTGTGCTCCATGGCTTCAGTGCCTCTAGCTGTGCTTCATGAGTTTTGAGTGCTATTTAAATACGAGGGATGTTAGTCAATACTGTATGGCTGCTTTGGTGATTTTGCCTTGATCTGCATTATTTGTTTTCCAATAACTGTAGTCTATAACACAAAATCACAAGTGAAAGCTTGTCATTCTGAAAATGAGATAATTGAGAGGGGACCACATATAGGTGTTTCAAAGTATCGGTACACCGCCCCAACCGTGGTTTTTTCTACTGCTAATTTCACTTACCCACAGTTGGCTCGCTGCGACAACCCTCGGTAACCACGGCAATGGTTATTGCTTAACCCTTGCTTATTGATGGGTTTTAACAGTAACACTAGTGTTTGGCACTAGGACCCAGTTGCATCAACCAGCGAGATGTCGCTTCTCTCTTAGGATTAAGGTAAATAATATGAATTTATTGTCGCTTCTCCGCATCCCTCCCCACCCCGACGCCCCCCCCCCCCCCCCGCCACCCTCCATTTCACCCACCACACTACCTTCTCTGTTGATTGCTCTCTCTCTCTCTCTGTGTGTCTGTGTGTAGATCAGTCAGTCAGTCAGACAGCCTCACGGATTGCTGCAGATCCTGGCAGCCAATGCTCCCAAACTTACTCCCCCCATCCCCATGTCACCCACCACACCACTTTCTCCACATCACCCCGCCCATCCCCCGTGTCATCCACCACACCACCTTCTACGCATCCCTCACCCTTCGTGTCACCCACCACACCACCTTCTCCATTGATTTCTCTCTCTCTCTCTCTCTCTCTGTGTTTCTGTGTCTGTGTGCAGATCAGTCAGTCAGTCAGACAGCCTCACGGATTGCTGCAGATCCTGGCAGCCAATGCGCCCAAACGTACTCCACCTATCCCCATGTTTCCCATAGGGCCCTGCATTTTCCAACCGCGGTTTGACCAACCGCTGAGGTTTTCAGGAACGTATCCCCCGCGGTTGGGGAGGGATACCTGTATTGAAAGGATTTGAAAAGGTGGAATTTAATAGGCTGTTTCCATTTGAGTCCAACACGAGGGGCATCAATACAAGATAGCCATTAGCAGATCTGAAAGCGATTATACAAAGAACTTTTTATGTAGAAGGTGGTATGTGCAACTTGCTTCCGAGAGCTGAGACTGAAGCAAAGATCTTTGCATTTGAACCTTATAGAACCTTTTCATGATGTCTCAAAGCACTTCACAAAATGTACTGTGAAATTAATTGAATGTATATTTTGTGGGCAAAAAATGGCAGTCAATTGCACACAGTAGAGTCCAACAAACAACTATGGATTTTTGGGGGGTTTGGTTTTATTTTTTGAAGGGTTTATTACCCCAGAAAAAGCAATTCATCAATTGAATAACAATCGAGTTCCTATTTATTACTAGAAAAAACAGCAGGTGGAGAAAAAACAACAACTTTCATTTATATAGTGCCCTTCACACGAGGTAATGTCCCAGGGCGCTTGCAAACTTAAGAAGGGTAGAGGCTTGTATCGAGTATAGACAATTCAAACAAGGAAGGAAAGAGTTACTTGGGAAAAAATAATCTCTTCCTTCCTTTAATGTTTTAATGACCACATGGAACATGGCAGATAAACTGGGAACTCACAATAATGTTTTTTCATGATGCCCTTTGGAGGCTTGTTTATGCAGAAAAAGAATAAGCATTCTCTTAAATTAATGAGAACCCCAAAGTGTCATTTAATTTATATTATTTAATATGGTGTTGGCAGTTGAACTAATTACAGCTCTCCCTCGATACAACATTTTCTTTCATAGTACTGCTTTGGATACTTTGTAATTGTGTCCAAGATACAAAAGGGATTTTTCTACTGTTTCCCACATTTAAAACGGTCCCTGAACTTTTTCTCAATGCAGAACACATCTCCAAGGTCAACATAATGGTTTTCAGGAGACTTGGGTTTGATTCCTGGACAGGGTGAAACATTGGGCAAGTTTCCTTACTCCATACAGACGCCTCACAACTGGCAGTACATAGGAATCCAGTTGTTTTGTCAATTGGAGGATCTCTTTTTTCCAGGAATAATAATTCCTTCAAAAAAGCTTAAAAATAATTTGGTCATTCAAACAACAACTATTTGTGGGATATTGCAGTGCGCAATTGGCTACTGCATTTCACCCACAAAATACACAATCAATTCACTTTACAGTATATTCTGTGAAGTGGTTTGAGACGTTTCAAATATGTGATAATGCGCTATATCAAATGCAAGGATTATTATTATTATTACTAACACAAGTTACATTTATGTAGCACCTATCATGTGGTACAAAATGTTTTTTGTGCAGCTAAAAGTGGGATACAGATTAAACTCTGGCTGTATCCTGTGGAGCAACACTCAAAATGCTTTCTCCATGGACGATAACAAATATTTATGTCCCGGTATCACTCAATGGAGTCTATGATTAGTGGCTCAAAAAGAGACCTTGAATGAAAGCAATCTGTCAAAGTCCAAGGGTGTTGGACTTGAAACTGATGCTAAAAGTTCACTACTACTTGACAGGTCACATTGAATCTGTTAGAAGTGTCACATTTTGCACCCCATGCTTTCTCACAATGGTCTGACAAAAACATTTCTTCAGTTATTCTATTTTATGGAACCACTTCACATTTAACCGTCCCTAGAATTCTCCTTGAAGCTCCAAAGTTTCCTCTGCTAATATTGTGCCTCAGGTTAATTATTTTTGAGCCTTTGGGTCCAATAGAGAATCAAATTTAACCTTTCTATGGTTACCAGAGCTTGAATTAACATGCACGACTAACATTAAATGACAAGTACATTGAGTTCTGGAACAAAGAAAAACTTTCATAAATAGAGGTAAATGTGCATTTAGCTCATTTGGATTTCTGATAGGTGGAGTTCTGTAGCTTACTGATCAGAGCACACACCTAGCAAGTGGGAAACCTTTGTTTCCTTATTCCACACATTTCTGTTTACCTAGCAGTAGGTAACCAGGTTGTTAGTCGACTGGCAGATCACTTTTTTGGGGTAATAATTTCTTCAAAAAACCGTGGTCATTCAATCCATCATTGTTTGTGGGACACTGATCTGCATATTTTACTGCTGCATTTCACCTACAAAATATTAGTCAATTCACTTTACAGTATATTCCGTGAAGCATTTTGAGATGTTTCGAAGACATGATAAGATGTTATATCCAATGGAAGAATTATTATTATTAGGTACATGGAGAACGCCAAAATGTATCCGATCCCCACAACCAGATTGGGTGATGCAATTTATAGAATCATAGAATTTTACAGCACAAAGGGAGGCCATTCGGCCCATCGTGTCTGTGCCGGCTGTTTGAAAAGAGCTATTCAAAGTCAATCCCACTCCCCAGCTCTCTCCCCATAACCCCGCAAACCTATCCTCCCCAAATAACCATCCATATTTCTTTTAAAGGTTGTTATCGAATTGGCATCCACCACCCTTTCAGACAATGCATTCCAGATTTGAATAACTCACTCCGTAAAAAGATTTCTCCTCAACTCCCCTCTGATTCCTCCCAAATCCTCTGCTCCACCATCGGCGGCAGTACCTTCAGCCAAAACGCCCTGAGGCTCTGGACCTCCCTTCCTCACTTCCTTCACCTCATCCCCTCTCTTCCTATTTTCAGGTCTCGGCTAAAGACCTTTCTTTTCGACCACACTTTTGGTCACCGTCTTCCCCCTCCCACTGGCTCGGCACCGGGATCCGTTATTGGGAAGCTCTCTGAAATGCCGTCTGGCAAATTGTTTTGGAATAAATACACTCCTTGGTTTTACTTGGTTTATTTGGGTTTAGTTAAGATTTTATCCCACCAAGTAGCAGCCCAGAGTTGCAATCAGTGAGCAGGAGGTCATTGCTGCCTTTACAACAACACAATCATTGAGTAGGGGGATAGAGGCAAGGGTTTGAGTAATCTGACTCCAGTTCATCTGGGGATCCAGTCAATTATTATTGATAGGTTACGAATTTCAATGCAAGTGTCCTGTACCTCAGTGATTAGAGCATTCACCTTACAAGTGAGAGACCTGGGTTTGTTTCCAGACAGGGCAAAACCTTGGCTCTGTTTCCTTACTCCACACACTTGATAATAATCCCTTCAGAAAAAAACCAATCAACTTGTTATGTTCAATCTACAACTGTTTGTGAAACACTGCTGTGCGCAATTGGCTGCTGTGTTTCAACCACATGTATAGTCAATTCACTTTACAATATATTCTATGAAGTGCTTTTGAGATATCTAGAAGACATGAAAAGCACTATATCAAATGCAAGAATTATTCAACTCAATTTTCACTCCAAATTTCCTGATGCTGCAAAAATTAGTTCCAAGGTACTGCCAACTCCTCAGCTTTGTCACCCATCAGATGATTTAGCTTACCAAATGTTGATATAAAGCCAATCAACGGCATATATCCATATATATATCCATAACCTTCTATGATTCACCCATCCCGCCTTCAGCTGACAAGTTGGCTGCTAATAATAAGCCTTCAGCTGCCCTCCTACCTTTCTGCCTTCCCTCATCCCAACCCTGCCTCTCCCCCCCACCCATGCTTGGGTCCTGATCCCTGACTGTTCAGAGTCTTGGGACATCCTCCTGATGTGAAAGTTGCTCTATAAATGCAATTTTGCTGTTGTTCTAGGTGATCAGAAATAAAACTCCTCATAGGTTAACAGTTAAACATCGCAAGAAGCCCCAAACAGATATCAACCAACATTTATTGCTTTGGTTTGAAAGGACATTTTAAAGAATAATGTGTATATTTATTCCCAAACAAAGTTTTATTAAGGAAGTTAAAGACATTTAGTTGAACTGTGATTGGGTATGACTTGCAGACAACATAATACTATAATTAGATCAGTTCTGGCACAGAGAAATAGAAGCATGGATGGCCATTTGAACCATTGTGTGAATGTCGCACAAACATTATTTGCAAAGAAAGTACAGAACAATAATTAAGCAGTTTGCTTTAGCCATAACATTGCAACTCTGAAGACATAGATACATGATACAATGAAAACTTCCTTGTTATTTATGAAGTTCATTAAACTGTGACAAAGAAGGATGTTAAATATGATTAAATATTTCATTGTTATTACTTTATTCTCCTTAATGTAATCATCAATTTAATTCATCTCCCGAGACAGTCATTTTCTTGAGAATGCAATTATATTTTAGAGTTAGCCTGCTGATAAGGCAAAAAACAGGAATAATTCATCAGAAAATTACAAAAATGAACTAATCACCATTCGTATATATATAGAGTGAAAATCATATGATTGTATGTTATACAATAATGGAATGTTACTAGCAAATATGTTGAACAAGGTCAATTGTTAGTATATAAATGGTTCAAAAAAATTAAATGAATACATTTAAAACAAGAATTTTATTAAATACAGAACTTGAACGTTGTATCTATGGTTTCACATCACCACGCCTGGAGGAATCACGGGCCTTATGTTTTGAAGTGTCCCTGGATTGCTCGATCGCTTAAAGGTATCTCTTCAAAAAGTTATTCTGCTTTTTGTTCAAAGGCCCTTGGATTTATTAAACTCCTAGATGCAGACAAAGCAACAAGCATTTGTGAAAAACTAAGTTTGTAACAGTTCAGGTAACAATTTACAGCATGGAATGAACTGGTTCCACCAATGTTCTTTAGTGGCTCAGTGAGGTGAACCGGGATGGACTGGTTTAAAGAGAAGGTCCTATCACCATCTTCTCAAGTGAAGCCATGGATAGGAAAAACATGCCTGTCAGAGTCACCTACACACTCTTCTGCAGAAACGTGAGGACTGGGGACCTCTACAATTACCAGGCTTCAACATGCTTCTGAATTTTAAGTAAAAAAGTGGGAAATGTAAATATTAGCCTGAGAAACCATCGAGACTTACCACACTGGTGTTTTTAGGATCTGCAAATGGGACCATTGCCTTCATTTGTTATCTTTGGAACGCTCTGCAAAAGAGGTAGAGCACAAAGCATCACTTGAGTAGACATGCATGCAGAATTAGCACATTTATTAAACAAATGTGAGAATTCATCTTGTTTTATAGAGAGACATCAGTACCGAAGCTCTTATTTGGGGAAAAAGATGGTGATAATTTCCATTAATTCTATATGATGAAAAGGGGATAAAAATGTAGCATTGGATCCGCAAATACAAAGCTATAATTCAGTAACAAGAGTGAGTTCAGGATTCATCACTGGGTTAAAGGAATGGTGAAAAGGAATATTTTCGTGCATTTGAACATGGAATACATTACCACAAGAGATATTGAAACTAAGAGGTTTCGCCCACAATATATACAGTCAATTCACTTTATACTATATTCTGTGAAGCGCTTTGAGACATCTTGAAGATGTGATCAAGCACTATATCAAATGTAAGGATTATTATTAAGGCATTGACAATATTTCAGTGGGAATTAGATAAGTGCTTAAAGGGAAACAATATTAAAGTGCACAAGGAAAGAGTAGGAATTTTATGTTGGGAGTATAAGGCTTCAAAAAACAATCCAGTATTTTGCCATTTAAATGGAGTTGGAGGTAATATTATCTACCTGTGATTATAATGTATTACATGTCAATTCAAGAAGTTACAGTAGGAATATTTGGGGGGTTTGGTTGTGGATTTTTACCATGTACTTTTTCTTCAATTTAAAGAACTAAATTGTGTATTCATAACTTTATATCAATACCATTATATATTTCAGTGAGACAATTTCTTCCGCTATTGTAATGGAGGAATTTAGCTTGTGTATTTTTGTAGACTGATACTTTCCTCAAGAAAAAAACCCAATAATAATTTGGTCACTCAATCCATGACTGCTTGTTGGACACTACTGTGCGCAATTGGCTGCTGCACTTTGCCTGCAAATCAAAGTAAAGTCAATTCACTTCACAGTGTATTCTGTAGCGCTTTGAGACTTCTAGAAGATGTGAAAAGTGCTATGTCAAATGCAAGGATTGTTATTATTATTCAATGGCAGAATCAACATTTCATAGGCTCGATGGGCCAAATGGCTCCTCCAATACTGTAATTTATATGATTCCTTAAGATGTGGCTGCCTCATGCTATTAAAACAAAGAAACCATTTCACCCAATCTAGCTAAATTATCTTTTTGTTATTCTTTCATTTATTGCCACAAAATCTATATCAAACCAATGATGATACCGAAATAGCTGACATGCTTGGTTAAAGTGAATAGTACTGTTTAGTTTTAAAAAAAAATCTAATCCTTGCACAGCACAGACTCACTCATGTACATGGATACTCGAGTAAAACATTTTCATTTCAAACTAATTTTGTGACAGATGAGTGTCTCTGATTTGAATCAATGCAAGAGAGAAATTCCACTTGTGTCTTGATTTAACAATAATAATCCTTGTATTTGATAAAGTGTTTTTATTTCTTCTAGACATCTCAAAGCGCTTCACAGAATATACTGTAAAGTTAATTGACAGTACATTTTGGGGGGCAAAACACAGCAGACAATTGTGCACAGCATTTGGTTGACAATTTAGCACATTATTTAATACATTCTTATTGTCAAAGTCAATTTTCTGTAAGTTCTTTTAATAACCACAGAAAACCATATTCAAAGTTAATTTAGTAAATTTCTGGACTTTCTAAAATAATATACAGTATTTGGGAATATATATTTCCAATATTTTACATTTAAAAAATATTTCATTTGATAAAGCACCTCAGTACACCATCGAAATGTCAAAACGCTTCGTAGGTTTTCACTATGAATTGTAGTGACAGTGGATTCATAAGTAAATGCGGCAGCAATATTCAACCAAAAGCTATAAAGTGAGTGGCAATTTTATCTGTTGCATTTAGCATGTCCCATGGCTGGGACATGCTAAATGCAACATTAATAGTGTAAATCTGGACCAGGCAAAAATTTGTCGGGCCGAATTACCTCCTATTGTGCTGAAAAATTCTAGGATTTTGTGAAGTGAAAATCCACAATCTGTAGTATTTGCAGAATGCTGTTTTTTTTAATGAATACAGGATATGATCTCAAATTTGTAGAACCTGCAGAGAATAATAATCCTAATAATTCTTGCATTTGATACAGTGCCTTATCACATCATTTGATATAGCGCCTTATCATGTAATTTGATATAGTGCCATATCATGTCAGAATTCTAAATAAGCTGCTATCTTGTATTTTTGTATAAATGTCTGAATCTTACCAACTCTGTACACCTGTAAAACCTACCCTTGGACTTTGCTGACCTCCTGAAATGAAATCCAAAACGTTTTCTGAATTTCTCCTGTCCCCTTGGAGCCTGGAATGTAAACCACCATCTTTCAACCAGTTCTCTCTAATTTCTTTAACCTATAGTAAAACTAGAGTTGCTAGTGACTGGTCTGGTGACTGAAAATTAGCATTTTTTCTGCCAATAAAAATTAAAGAGGAGACAGAGTCCCTCTTCAGAGATTCCCCTGAAAGTTACAGCTTTGTTCAATTTGCAACTATTTTCCTTCCACTAGAAAATGTTTCCCTTTATTTTTTCTTTAAAACAAGAGTTTTAATAGATGTTCAAATCTGGTCTTTGAAAAAAAAAACAAGGAAACAGTCACTGGATGTAAAGGAAAAGGATCATGTATCAGACTAAATCATTATGGATGATGAATCTGTTATGTCTTCGGGGTGAATTGGTGCTAATTACAGAATATAAAGTGGGCAGCGCGACTGCAATGGACCCAGTTTTCAATTAACAATTCAAATATAAAATATTGTACATGAATTATAACTCAAGCCTCAACATACATATCTAGGGCATGCAGTTAACAGGAGGCATGGCAGAGAACACTGTATGCTATTACTTCCATAGAGGGGAACTTGATAAGAGAGCACAACACTCAAGGCAAGTACTGTACAGAGTACTTATTTGCATATAGCAGTGGCTGCGGTAAAAACACAAAGGCTCCAGACAGCTCATGTTCAGTCCAACAATAATCCATTGCACTGGCACCAACAGTAAGAATACTGACATATCTCAGGGTTCAATCTTTGCTTAGTTTTCTGATTTTAGCAATGATGATTATCAATGTCACTATATTTGTACACTCAATAGACCAGGTTTAAGGTTCTTGTTCTAGATCACTGTCCAGTGACTCACGCTGGAAACATTAACAACAAATTTCATTCCCAGCACCTTTCACATTAGCAGGACATCCCAGGGTGCTGAAAGTGTGAAGTTGAAAGTGTGAACACCGAGAAAAATTATTCTAAAGTTAATCAAATCAAATGATTAAATTCTGGACATTATAAAATAATAATTATTCTTCTATTTAATATAGCACTTCATCATATTGTCAAGATGTTTCAAAGTACTTCCAATGATTTTACTGTGAAATTTAGTTACTCTATTTGTTGGCAAATGTGACAGCCAAGTTGCATACAAACAGTTATGAAGTGAATAACCAATTTTATCTGGATGGTTGCTGAATCTGAAGAACGGCACATCCAACAGTATCAATGCATCTGCAAACACTGTTGGAGGTCAGTTTGGACTCTCATTTCAAAGTATTGACATGGGGCTTGAACATCTGACTCACAGATGAGGGTGTTATCGCCTGATTCAGGCTAACACCTAAAATGAAACATAAATAGAATAAATTACATCGGGAGGACGTCCCATGGCACTGAACGGTCAGGTCGGGACCCGAGCAAGGGAGAGGGGCAGGATAGGGGAGACACTATAGAAGGGAATAAAATCAGTATTTTAGCCATTAGTGGAAGTCAAAGACTACTGTCCATGCTCAAAGATGAAGAATGGCCACTATGACAAGGTATCCAATCTCTGTCTGTGCCTGTGGAACTGTACGTCAGCATCAGTCACCACCTTTAGTTCCTGACCCAGGCCGGTCTACATCATAGAACAACCAGCCTGGCTCATCACCAAAACCTGTAAGGGCAAACCAATTAGTGAGCCAAGGAATCATTCAATTCAGCTACTGTTAACCCAACCATAACGGGTAGGGTGGTACTAGCTGGACAAGCAGTAGGAAAGTTTGCCGGGCAATGTTCTCAACAGCTGGTTAGACTCCATTGGTACTCCAACTCACACTCTGGAGGCCCCAAGCCTTGTTTTTTGCCAACCTGCACCCACAAAATATACAGTCAATTCACTTCACAGTATATCCTGTGAAGGCATTCTCGAAGACATGCAAGGATTAATATAATTATTATTAATACATTATGAAATTAAGTTAACAAGATGCATAACTCCACAAAGAGAATGCAAATTCTATTCGAATAATCTATCCATGGGGATTTCCATGTGTTAGGGTAGGATGCATGGAATTCTCAGTTTGGTTTGGATGCTCTTAAGTATGGTGAAGGGTTTCTGTATGTGTCAGACTCCGAGATGACCAAAATAAATTGTTCTGTTGTATCAGTATATTCATATGAACGATCATGGGTTTACTCAGTCCATCCCATTTAAAATCTTATACACCTTCAAAGAGATCCCTCTGAGACATCACATTGCCCCATTGAAACTTCTCCTGATACTACACTGTGACAGTTTCTTCCTAATCTATTCAATCATCTGACCGGTGAGTAACCACAGCTGACATTTAGGTAGTGCCCCTCCCCCAGGCTAGTGTCCCAGAGCACTTAAAGAATAGACTCTGAAATTGACCCCGAAAGGTATAATATGGACACAAACCTCCAATATATCAATCTAACATAGCAATCAATCAATTCCAGTAATCTATTCTCTGGTTTCCATGCATAGGTGGGATGCATGGAATTCTCATTTTGATTTTAATACTCTTAAGCATTGTGATAGGTTTCCACATGTGTCAGATGCCCAGTTGACCAAACAAAAATCACTATTTTCAGGAAAATAGAAGAATTAAGAAGTGAAAACAGAAACAAATCTAACCAGGAAGCAGACATGCTGCAGGGAATTCATATCAATGAAGTTTCTCCAGTTTACTCTTTAACTGAAAAAATGGTGGCATGCTTATCTAAGGTTATTTCAATAGAGATTTTTGAAGGTTGACAGAATAAAAAAGAACGCATTTGGATGCATTTAAGGTTCTTAACATGAATCCACAGGGCCTTGTACCAATCACTGTTTTTAATTTCATTATAGAGGGTGCAGGTCACAAAATATACTTCTCTGACTGCTCTTTCAGTCACCTTTCCCTGATTTGTAAAGTGTTTTGTGTCTTTTCAGTGCCATTTTTGCAATAACTAGTTGAAAAAGTACAATCTATTTGCCTTCATTCAGCAGTGTTCAGCATTTTCGCTCATCAAATACAGTATAGTCAATTTGCTTTACAGTATATTATGTGAAGCACTTTGAAACTTCTCAATGATATGATAAGGTGCTATATAAAATGCAATTATTATTATTATTTATGTTATTTGATCTGAGAGTCTACAGGTAAACCATTTTATGATCTTAAATCATCTCATAGTTCAATCATTCATATTCCCTATAACTCAAAACCAGTGCTGAGTTCAGCCAGAGATGAAAGGGGACAAAAGAATATTTGGTAAAGAAAGACAGAAGTTTTAGATCTCAATCATGAAAGCATAATCGTTAAAATTATTAAATACATGATCAATTTAATCATATTTCGACCCCAAAATATACCTGATTATCTGATCAAACAATAAATAAGGCAAAGCAAAGCAACAGGAAGGGAAATGTGGCACGCAGCCAGGTTATTCAGTTATTCATTGGCTAAAGATTTACTGCAAGGTTCTGGTACAAAGTCAGAGCTCTGGGTTACTGTCACTCATCCCTATTCCAGTCGATTTATACTTACTGCTTTAATATCAAAACAAAATTAGAGGTACTTGGCATAAAGCATTATGCACGAGAGTTTGGATTTGTAACTAGATGCTGAAAACAATCTGAAAAGGCTTTTTCCATCATCTTAATAACTCAATGGGGGTATTTATACAATCAAAAACTAAAGTTAAGGAAGTTCTCATAGGAAAAGTTAAACAAAAGACAGAGAAAATTGAAATAAGAGACAGAAACTAAAGGCTGCAAATTAATTCTTAGTACAATTAAACGGTTGTTTTTCAGACTGGAGAGAAGTATACAGTGGCGTCCGCCAAAGGTCAGTATTATGTCATGGAGTCTTATAGCTTAGTGGTTAGAGCACTTGCCTCGCAAGCGAGAGGACCTGGATTTGTTTCAAAAATTTCTGTGTAAGTTTCCTTACGCCACATGACTCAGTTTACCCAGCGGGTCACTTTTACGGAGGGGAATAATCCCTTTTAAAATATGTAGTCACTCAATCCACAACTGTTTGTGGAACAATGGTGTATGCAATTGGCTGCTACAAAATATAGTCAGTTTACTTTACAGTATATGTTGTGAAGGACTTTGAGACGTCCCAAAGCGGTGATAAGGCGTTATATCAAATACAAGGATTATTATGACCACCTCTCTTTTTAATATATATTAATGACCTGGACTTGGGTCTAGAGAGCAAATTTTAAAATTTACGGATGACACAAAACTTGAAAATATAGTAAACAGTGAGGCGGTTAGTAACAAATTGAAGGAGGACATAGACAGGCTGGTGAAATGGTCAAACAGATGGCAGATTGAATTTTATGCAGACAAGCGTGAAGTGATGCATTTTGGAAGGAATGAGGTGAAGCAGTATAAGATAAATGGTATAATTTTAAAGGGATGCAGAAACAGAGAGAACTGGGGATTCACATACACAGATCTTTGAAAGTGATAGAACAAGTTAAAATAGCATATGAGATCCTCGGCTTTATAAATAGAGGCATAGAATACAAAAGCAAGGTTGTTATGTTCAACCTTTACAAATTGCTGGAGTATTGCCTTTAATTCTGGAGACCAAACTTTAGGCAGGATGTCATGGTCTTGGAGAGGGGGCAAAACAGATTTACCACATTGATACCAGAGGTGAGGGATTTCAGTTATGTGGAGAAACTAGAGTGGTTGGGATTATTCTCTTTAGAGCAGAGAAGGTTGAGGAGAGATTTAATAGAGGTGTTCAAATTGATGAGGGGTTTTGATATAATAGATAGGGAGAAAATGTTTTAGCTTTCAAAAGGAAATCGGATATGTACTAACATTAACAGGACTTTGGGTTAAGAGCAGGTGAGTGGGACAGGGATAGCTCTGTCAAAGAGCCAGCACAATGAGCCAAAACGGCCTCCTTACGAGGTGTAAGATTCCACGATCTTAAACGTTTTGAGGTGCCTTCCGGCAGGTGGGGAACTATATAAATGCAAGTGGTTGTAATTGTATTATTCAATGAGTCTATGAATTAAAGTTAAACCTTTTTATTTTGTCCTTGCAATTGGAAAAATTCCTTCGATTCTGTTGTTAAACCAGGCTCAAATAACCGGTCTCCTCCTCTCACCCAATAGTAGGACCGTAATTTACCCATGTTGTGCCTTTCGTTCCCTCCGAGCAATTTCCCTGCAGTTTCTCTCCTCCCTCTGCTCACCACATTATTCTTTATCTCTTGGAGTACCTCAAACTGATTCAACAGATAGGCTGCAGATCATACACTCTTACCGTGGTTGCTTGTGGTTAATGATTAAAGTGTTTGGAATGTTCTCATTTATTATTATGTTGGTTCATATTATGCCCATAAAATTGGTGGGGGGGGGAGTGGGGGTGAAGGCGAATAAATGGCAACTCGAAGTGTTGGTAACATCAACTGAGGTAGCTGTTCTAAACCTTACTCGAACAGTGATGTTTATTAGAGATATAATTTATACTGTGGAAGCATTTATTTTGCCGGTATTTATTTGTGGTTGTGGCAATGGCCCAAACGTTGACTTGTGGAATTAGATTTTTGAGCAAACACAATGAAATGCATCTGCCTGGTCCATTTGTGGAGTCGTGTAGCTCAGTGGTTTGAGCACTTGCCTTACAAACGTGAGACCTGTGTTTTAATCTAGGCAGGTCAGGGCGAAACCTTGGTCAAGTTTCCTTACTCCACATACTTAATAATAATCCCTCAACAAAAACACAATAATATAAGTGGACGTTTCAATCCATGACTATTTGTGGGATACTGCTGTGCACAATTGGCTGCCGCGTTTCGCCTACAAATATACAGTCAATTCACTTTACAGAATTGTTGGTGAAGCACTTTGAGATGTTTAGAAGATGTGAAATAGTGCTATATCAAAAGTCAAGGATTATTATTATTATTATTATTATTCTAACAGAGATCCAAATTAGTTGATGACATTTACACAGCCCATTTAATTTCATCCAAAAGTTCCCGAGTGAGAATGATCCAAAAATATTGATTAGGAATTTAGGAACAGGCGTTTCAGTTTGTTCAAGCCAGCTCCACCAATTTAGTAGATCATGGGGGTTTTATTTGATCAGTCGGGTACCTAACACATGAAGAAATCCATTATCATCCACCTGTGCGTGCCACCTATACATGGAAATTTCCCTCTGTCTGTAATGCAGTGCTAGTCATAGAGCGGTTGGATGTATGTTTACCTCTCCCCCCATACCTTCTCGTCATTAACCATTTGATGTAGACCCACATCCACTCAGAACTGGCCTGAGACAAGTCAAACCTGCTAGCATAATAATATTGAAGTCAGCCTTCAATATACTGTACCATGTTTTATTCATCCTGTACTCCTTTTACCTTAAAAATGCAAGTTTGATTACTTTCTTAATCTTTCTTTATCTCAAAAAAGTTCTCTGACTGGCTCAATACTAGTTCAAATGGTTGTTTTCCCACCCAATAATGGCCTAGCAATCAGAAGTGTATCTCTTCCCCGTTGAAACATCAATGCAATTTCCTAGCATCAAAACAGAGTAACACGTTTAGCTTGTGAATTATATCATGCATCACAGCACTGGATGCACTAATTACCTCCGGAGAAGATTGCTTATCGCAAGGCTGTAAGAATTAAATGAGTGCCTCGTGGAGCTGAAACTTCCAAATCACACATTTTTTTCGTTTCTTTAAACCTGACCGGATTACAAATCATAAAATAATTTTATTTTGAAATGATTTCCAGAGCAGAAGCCCTTCATTTCTCTTGATTTATTTCCCTAGGTCTTTAAAAAAAATTATAACTTATGTGCTTTCCCCAATAGCTAAAATCAATAAGCCAAGAGTTCTTGGATAATCTTTGCTTTGCTCTGGGACATCCTCCCGATGTGAAAGGCGCTCTATAAATGTAATTTTGTTGTTCTTGCTGTGTAATGATGTGGCGTATACACATAATACATTGTATTATACATTGTTATTCTATTATACATTACTACTAATAATAATCCTTCCTTTTAATGTACTGTAGCATCTTTGCATTCTATCAAATCAGTTCAAAGCACCTCACATGATTTATTGAAAAATGCAGTCCACGTGAGCACTGAAATGGCCCACAAACAGCATGTGCACAACCAATTTTATCTAGGATATTGGGCAGAACAGCACAAGAAACTCCCTTCTCATTTTGAAAGTGCCGTTGGATTTTTAACATCCACCTGAATAGCCTCAGTGCTCCCCCCAGCATTGGACTGTAGTATTAAGCCAGACTACAAACCCAAACTCCAGGTGCAGGGCTTGAACTCATAACCATCTGATTTATAGAATGGAGAGTCCTACCAACTGAGCTCCATAGATTTCCTGTGTTATTTTGCATCAAAACATACAGCAATGGTAGTAAATTTCTATTATTCCTCTAATGCAGTGAACAGTTGCATAATGAGATGTAAAATGCAGAATGTTCACCTTTTCTTTCTCCGAAGCTTCTTCGATGTGGTGCTGCATTTCTGCTTGTTCTTGCTGTGCATCAGATTTACGTGCCACTGGTTCTTTCTGACCAGGCACTGAACTCTTCATCTCTGTTGCCACAACTGAAGTGCACACTTCGTTAGCTGTTGGAGGACCTTCCATTGTTTGATCCTCCTGTTGTGTATAGAGTTCATCTTTGACTGGAATTTCTGCATTTGAATCTCCTATTGTTCTATCATGATCATGTAGACTATTGGATGAGTTTTCCTTGCTGTTCTTGTTGCATTCTTTTAAGCTTTCAAACACATCGTTCTCATTTCCTGCCCAGCCATTGGGCTCACTGTACTGCTCACTGCTGTTCCAATAGCCTTCGTCTCCCTGGTCCGGACCATTTTCGTGGTAAGCTGTAGACACCGTATTATCATTAGACAGTATTTCTTCTTCATGAACAATTTCAGCCGGGACCTACAGAAAAAAAACAAAGCATTGCATTATTAACAATAACAAAAATAATAATCCTTGCATTTGATCCTTGCAAGGATTATTGCTTTTCACAACTTCTAGACATCTCAAAGCGCTTCACAGAATATATTGTAAAGTGAATTGACTGTATATTTATTGACGAAACGCAGCAGTCAATTGCGCACAGTAGTATCCCACAAACAGCCATGGATTGAAATGACCCATTTATTATTGCTTTTGAGGGAATATTATCAGGCTTGTGGAGTAAGGAAACTTGCCCAAGGTTTTGTGCTGTTTGGAAATGAACCCAGGTGTCTCACTTGATATCCAACCCAATGGTTATCACTGCAGGTGCCAGTATTGTTATACTTTATAATATTAAATCGTATGCATTTCAGGCTAATAGGGGTCCTGGAGTCCTGTAGCTCAGTGGTTAGCGCACTCTCTTTACAAGTGCGTGAATTATTTGACATTCCAGAGACATTTACTTTTGGAATGACCACAGCTCGGGTTGATAGGATCCAGGGTGAAGATCTATGCTTGGGAAACTTCATAAGGCTGGTTCAGATGTCCCGTTCATTTTATCATTTCAGAATTTCAAATCTATTCTTTACCCTTTACAGATCTTGAGTGTTGTGGTCTGTGTTCCAGCTGTTGATTTTTTTTCCAGTCCAATAATTGCTCTTCATAAACGTGACCCCAGGTCCTCTTGTCTTGCCCCCTTGTGTATTTGAAAGTTTAACTTTGGGTTCACTTTCTCAATATCTTCCACCTCTACAATAATAATGGTTACTCAAAGATGGCCAATCACACAATGTGTAAACCACTGGGTGCATGAATTTGTTTACAGTGTAGAAGCTGCTGACTTCTATAATAACTTGTCTGTGTCTCCTTTCAAGGCTGAAGATCCCTTGTTTATATCACCAGCTTGAAATGTCTTAATTGTGATACAATAAAGTAGAAAAAACACTTACAGATCAATAAAATATGACATTATAAAATAAGTACTTTGAGAGATTCGCTGGCTTTGTAAAACATTGGCACTTACAATTAATGTTGTTTTGTAAGGCAAAGTGTAACTCTAACTTGAGAACTGCATAGGTTCTGAGAGCTACCTCTTCAATCTGGTGCACAGAAAAATTCAATTAAATTTGCACATTGGCTTCAATGTCGATTAATTCTTAGGCCGTGCTACATGTTTCGCATCCATCACAGTCAATGCACGGTCAGATGATAGAGTGCAGAAAGTCATTTACCATCACAGTCACTGCAGACAGCTTCATCAAATTGAACAAACAGCACAGCAGAAATTATATTACACATAGTATAAATGCCACACACTGAAGTATGTTTTATCCAACCCTGAAATAAGTAAATATTAGTTTGATATAGGGTCCGGCAATATAGCAATATATCGCTAAAAACCGATATAATTTTTATATTGATACGCCGATATAGGCATTTCAAAAATATCGACATATCGAAAAATCAATATATCGAGGGAAAAAATCGGAATGCGCGCATACTGAACTACAAGACCCAGAATGCTCATCTCTATACACAATGCATAGACCAATTGCGCACAGCAGTGTCCCGCTAAAATTGAAATGATCAATTTTTTTTTGAGGGATTATTAGGCATGGGGAGTAAGGAAACTTGCCCTAGGTTTCACCTTGAATTGAACTCAGGTCTCTCGCTTGTAAGGCGAGTTCTCTAACCATTGAGCAGCAGGACTCCACATTTCTAGCAATGAGTGTGCATTCCATTCCAACAATCTATAATAAATACTATAATAAATAATCCTTGCATTTGAAACAACGCCTTCCACATCAGGAGGCCATCTTAAAGTAGCTTCACAGGAATCAGTGTAAAGAAAATGACTGTATTTTTGGAGGCAAACGTGACAGCCAATTGGGATGTAGGGTAACTACATTTGGTAACTACATTGGGATGTAGGGTAACTACAATTGGGTAACATCCCACAAATACCCAAGTAGTGAATGAGCAATCTTATGAGGGAGATTTTTGACTAGGACACCAGGAGAAATGTCCCTCTCTTTGTGAATAGAATTTGTGGGACCATAAACATCCATTTAAACAAGCACACAAACTTTGTTTAACATTTCATCAAAAGTATAGCGCATCCAACAATAATAATAATTCTTGCATTTTGATATAGCGCTTTTCACATCTTATCAATGTCTCAAAGCGCTTCACAGAATATACTGTAAAGTGAATTAACTGTATATTTGTGGGCAAATGTGGAAGCCAATTGCGCACAGCAGTGTCCCACACAGTCATGGATTGACCCATTTTATTATTGTGTTACTGTATTATTGTGCATCCAACAATGCAGAACACTTCTAATTTGCAAATATCATATTGTGTTTCCACACAGAATGGGTGAACATGTGTCTCTATGAATATGGAGTATTATAGTTTAATCAGGACATGTCAATTCAAATCAGAATAGCCAAGACATAAATGTGATTTTTTTACACAATTGTAACATTCACATCATTAAAATCACTTGCAAAACTGACAAATTAGACTCAAACACTGAGTAACCCAACCTGATCAATAGGCAAATCTACTCCTGTGTCTGCATCCTCTCGTACTTCCGCTGCATCTTCGGTTTCTTTTCGGGAGTCCTGAGCTTTAAACACACCATTCTCCTCTAGAATAAATGCAATACAGTATTCAGTCTGTGCCAGTATTACACATATAAACATATCACTTTTGCATACAGCAGTCTTCATTCTCTCATCAACAGATACTGCAATAAACTAACAATGTACTGTAATTACTATGTCATTACTATAAATATTACTACAAGATATACAAATGTAATGTTGTATTGCAATGTTTGTTATAGTGCCTTTGACATCAGGATAATGTCTCATTACACAGGATCTACTGTATCATAAGTTATGACTGTGCCTACAAACAGGCGTGAAGTGCATGTTCAGTTTTACCTGGGGCATTGTTGGCCATGACACTGGGAGAAACTCCCTTCTCTTTTCAAATATGCTATAGGGTCTTTAACAGGGAGACAGAATGTTTCATGTAAAAGACAGTGTCTCCAACAATGTAGCGCTCCATTCCACACTGGAATGTAAATTCAAAGTACTGTATCAACACGGGGATTAAACCGAGAACCTTCTGGCTCATTTCGAGATGAGAATGCTACCAACTGAGCCAGTTAGCACGTCTCTAGCCAGGTTAGAGTCATTGGAACAGAAAGTGGATACTGGGATCTAAAATACGGTGATCTTAAATGACAGTTCTTAATGAAGGAATTTGAAAGTACAGCACGCCAACTTGCAGAACTTCATGCAATGGAATTTGCTTTCAGAGACAAGTTTCTGAGTGTAGGAGTCGCCAGTCAGGTTCCCTATTAAGGTATCAAGTTAGAAATCGACACATGGTAGAGCCCAAATCATTTTAAATAGCAAAATAGGTCAGGAGATTTGATAGTTATAAATTTGCATCTGGCAATAATTCTAGTGTAATAGTGGAATAACCGTTTATAATGCAGTTATTTACAATATCATTTAAAAATACCATGAAGAGTAAGGCCAAATAGAAATTGTTTAAAATAAATGTTAATCTCTGCCCAGAGCAATGTGTTTGGAAATAAAAGTTTGATGTCAGAGAACACAATAACCCAGAAATAAAATATGCTGAAATTTGTTTCTAAAAGTGTTTCATTGCATAGGGAGGGAGGGAGAGAGGGAGGGAGGGGAAGAGGACAATGACTCACCATATCCAAACAGTGGACTTTCTGCAGGTTTGTGGTGTTTGATTTTGACAGGTTTCGCACGAAAAATTGGGTTATCTTCCCTGGCTGCCTTTGCTCCCAGTTCTTCAGATTGACCTTTCAATGCTTGTGAAGGTCCTACAATTATCAATCCATCTCCTGGAGAGTGAGTGCTGTCATCTTCTGACTGAAAATGAGATGCAGAAAAAAAATTCTGCACTTAATAATAACACTAATCCTTACATTTCATTCATCGCCTTTCACATCGGGAGGATATCTCAAAGCACTTCAATGCGATTTACTGCAAAGTGTAGTGCCTCCAGATATTATGTTAATAATAGCAATAATCCTTGCATTTGATACAGCACTTTTCACATCTTCTAGACATCTCAAAGTACTTCACAGAATATACTATAAAGTGAATTGACTGTATATACGTGGGCTGAAATCAAACCCAGGTCTCTCGCTTGCAAGGCGAGTGCTCTAATCACTGAGCTACAGGATTCCACATATAGGAAACTTCCTTTTCTTTTTGAACAGTGTCATGGAATCTTTAATGTCAACCACAACAGGCAGACAGAACCTTGGTTTAACAACAACAACAACAACTTTGATTTATATAATGCCCTCACATCTCATCCATAGGACTCCACCTCCAACAATGCAGTATTTCCCCAGAATGTAGTGGAGTGTCACCTTTGAGCTCAAAGTCCTGGGATGTTAACCCACAACCTTCTGACTCAGAAGTAGGAGTGCTACCAATTAAGCCAAGCTGACGTGCTTATATAAGGAAAGTGAGTCAATATTTCGGGTCCACGACCCTTCGTCAGATCCCGAAACATTGCCTCATTTTCCTTTCTCCATACATGCTGCCTGACGTGATGAGTGTTCCCAGCGATTTCTGTTTTTGTTTCAGACATCCAGCATCTGAATGTTCTGTGTAATATGCTTATATAAGCACATTTCCACGTCAACTAAATCTTGCAATGTTTTTCAAAAATAAAAAGAAGCCCTGAATGGTTTGATTCTTAGTTATTGTGTGCACTCATTCATTTTTCATGTACCTAGCGTTTCAAAGCTAGAGAAAGCAGATGTGAGTTAGTTGTTAGCCATTGATTTTGCTTTAGTCCTTGTCCTCTCTCACAGAGCAGCCTATCATTCATATACCATGATAAATTAATGATATGGCAGCACAGTTTTTCTGATATTCTTGACCACATTTAAGAGTATTTGGCGCAATCCCTTATCTATAATAATAATAATAATCCTTGCATTACATACAGCGCCTTATCACATCTTCGAGACATCTAAATGGGCTTCACAAAATATACTGTGAAGTGAATTGATTGTATATTTTGTAGGCAAAATGAAAAATAGACAGTACAATTAGTCCTCGCTTAATGTCGTAGTTGTGTTCTTGAAAAGTGCGATTTTAAGTAAAACAACGTTAAGTGAACCCATTTTTCCAATAAGAATTAATGTATAAACTGGAATTAAGTTATTTTGGACATTTTTCATTAAAATTTCTATAAAAATAATGTTGAAATACATGTATGTTCATAAATGTAAAATATAAATAAATTTAAATAACATAACACTCGGCATCAAAACAGGTTAAAACATCTCATTTCATTTTGAGAGTAATAGTTTTCCTGTTTTTTTTTACTACCAGACTCACAACTGTCTCTTCCTGGGCGTTTTTGACTCATGTTTTATAGAGGATTGCACAAATAAATCACGAAAAAAATATTACCGATCTCACACTGTGCACAAACTTGAAATGACGACTTTAAGATTGTGGATGGACGCTGCGTCAGAATATCGGACAGTGGTCTACGCACCCAAAGTACAGTAGTTCGTTTCCACCCTCTGGTGCACAACGTAATAGCGAACATCACAACGTTAAATTATATATGTTCCCCTATGTATCAGCAACGTAATAACAAAACAACGTTGACCTAAGCAACATTAAGCAGCGTCTGCCTGTATATTTCTCTACAAACTACAGTAGAAGCCCATTCATCCGTGACCCAATTAACCGGATTGCTTGACCCCCTCCCGGGGGCAATTCCCTATTCCAGCAATTGCGAGTATGCTCAATTTGCGCATGCGTACTTATTAAATTTACGAACTTGGAGGTTTTTACCAATCAGTAAAAAATGCATTTTTACCAAATTTTTACCGAGTGTGCTGAAATCTTTATTGGTAAGTAGCTATACAATATTCTGTTACTATTTAGTATATTATTAATTTAGTATGTTTTTAAATAAGTACATTTTTTGTGTTGTGTTTTTGGCAAGTTGCCACCCAATTATCCGGCACAGTCAATTAGTCGACCATCCCGAGCGTACCGAATAAACGGGCTTCTACTATACCTGGTTTATTATGAAATACAATAGGATTGGGATTTCAGACGTGAGCAGCAATCCAATTGAAAACACTAATATTCCCCAATTCATTTTCTGCTTCGACCTCACTATGGTTATAGGATACCATACCTGGGGCATGAAAGAGTTTAGAATCACTGGGGTGAAAAGTACAAAGTGTGATTTGATATTATGATGAATGAAAATAAACTTGAATTGGATTTTGTCCCTTTCATGTCAAGAACACGTCTCAAGAGCTCTTCGTGGGAGTTGAGGAATGTCTTACAGCATTTCACGTGATTCACAGGTATAGACACTTTGTATTTTGTAGGAGAATGTATCAGTATGAATGCTTCCACTTTCCATGTTAAATGCTTTATCATGGCATCCAACAGTAGGGTGAGATTGGGCAAACATATTTTGATCATCATATTTAACAGTCATCTCAGTGCTCTGAACAAATTTGACACCAAGTCGCAAAGCTAAAAAGATATTAACAAGTGGTAGTGTTACAGAGTGTTTTCAGCCACTATGTCCCTCCTCTCTGGAACTCTCTTCCTTTGCTTTGCAACTTGTCTCCTTGCCTACAATACAAACTGACATTTGTATAGAACCTTTTACGTTACGGAGACATTCCAATAATAATAATAATAATAATAATCCTTGCATGTGATTTAGCGCTTTTCATGTCTTCTAGACGTCCCAAAGCGCTTCACAGAATATACTGTAATGTTATTTGACCGTATATTTGTGGGTGAAACGAGGCAGCCAATTGTGCACAACAGTGTCCTACAAACAGTCAAGCACTGAAATGACCAATTTTTTTATTTTTATTTTGAGGGATTATTATTAGATGTGTGGAGTAAGGAAACTTGTTTAAGGTTTTACCTTGAAGACCTGCCTGGATTCAAACACAGGTCTCACTTGTAAGCTGAGTGCAATAACCACTGAGTTACAGGACTTCATAGCGAATATTTTCACAGGCGAATCTACCGACAGAAAGGTAATAAGTGATTTTTTTTAAAGAACTAGTCTGTCTATTAAGACTGAGGCCAGGAGTGAAAAAAAGAATGATTTACATGAAGGCAGTAACTATGTTGACCAAAAATTCCAAGGCACTTTAATGCTCTTTAAATAAAACTATTTATTTGACCATGTGTTTTGTCTGCATGATTAATTTCCCCCTGCTTAGTTACAATCAGCATGCTTGTAACGTGCTTGAAGATATTGGTCTTATACAAAAGGCCAATGTAAGATATTGTTGGAATTCCTTTAATCTTTTTTATGACCCACAAAAAATGAGAAGCACCACTTTCCATTGTTTGCAGGTCATTTTCAAATACCACTGCGTAGATCAAATGTAGATCAAGCTCTCCAGGCGGTTCCAAGCATTATTTAAGCCCCAGTGTCAAACGAGACCTCCCCATTAGACTAGTATGCACTGCATCCTGTGGCCCCTTTGAATGGCATGGTAATTTCAGGGACAATTAGTGCTGCAATATTGGCGGGTCTGTCATTTTGACTGACACTAACCAGAAACCCTCTTGGGAATGCTCCCAAATCACCTCATGTATTTCAGGATCATTACCGTGGTCACGGAGGACACTTTCATTTCAGGAGTCCAGCTGGATTTGAACCCTGGTACAAGAGGGATTGACTATATGCTAACCTACTGTAGCATCCAGTCCCCTAACCATACTTCATTTTAATGTGACTGAGGGTGGAGGGGTAAATTGGCATTCCACTACAAAAGTTTCTCAACATCTCATCTAATTTTCTTTAAATTTTATTCTGGATTTGAGAAATTCTTAAATTCTATTTTAATTTCAAAGCTAGTTCTCCACATTTCTTTTTATTTATTTATTTATTTATTTTGGTCTGCCGGGTGTTTGTCACATGGGTAAACACATTATCTCAGTTAATAGTATCGAAACTGAACTAATTCCACTCATCCATCTATACAGGGAAATTCCCACATATCAGAATGGAATATAAAGATAGGAAAAGTAGTAAATAGTGAGGAGGATAGTATCAGACTGCAAGAGGACATAGACAGAATGGTAAAATGGGCAGACACATGGCAAGTTGACTGTGGAGGAGTTGACTGTGGAGAAATGCGAGGTGATGCATTTTGGGAGGAAGAATCAGGGGAGGCAATATAAGCTAGATAGTACAATGTTAAGGGGGGGAGAAGGAACAGAGAAACCTGGGGATTCAGGTAAGTAAATCTTTGAAGGTGGCAGGACAGGTAGATAAGGCTGTTAAAAAAAAGCATACGGGATACTAGGCTTTAAATAGGGGCATAGAGCAGAAAGTCAGGAATTTATGATTAACCTGTATAAAACGCTGGTTAGGCCTCAGCTGGAGTACTGTGTTCGGTTCTGGGCACAACACTTCAGGACTTCAGGAAGGATGTTAATGCATTGCTGAGGAGATTTACCGGGACGGTACCAGGAATGAGGGACTTTGGTTACAAGGAAAGGCTAGAGAAGCTAGGATTCTTTTCATTAGAGCAGAGAAGGTTAAGAGGAGACCTAATAGAAGTTTTCAAAATTATGAGGGGATATGATAGGGTAAACAAGGAAAAACTGATTCCACTGGTGGGTGTATCTGTGTGTTTATTTGGGGAGGACATGTTTGCGAGTTTATGGGGAGAGAGCCGGGGAGTGGGATTGACTTTGAATAGCTCTTTCAAAGAGTGGCATAGACAAGATGGGCTGAATGGCCTCCTTTTGCGCTGTAAAATTCTATGATTTTATGAATATGGATCTCTCTTTGAAAGGATGTATCCTGATGACCTAATTCCAAAGAATATTAGGGTGAAAATTGGCAAGATTTGTCGACTGAGCCTTGGGCATCCTAGAGTGTATTTTGAAATACAGTTTGAGTTAACCAGCTTGCATTTGATACAGTACCTTTCATGTTGGGAGAATGTCTCAAAGCTTCTAAAGGATATACTGTACTGTAAGATGTAGCGACTGTGTATTTGTAGGCAATCAGTTTTCACACAGCAATATGCTGTCATAATAAATAATCCTTGCATTTCATATAGTGTCTTACCGAGTCATCGAGATGTCTCAAAGCGCTTCACAGAATATATCTAAGGTGAACTGACTGTTTATTTCATGGGAAAAACACAGCAGCCAATTGCGCACAGCAGAGTCCCACAAACGTTGATTGAAGTGAATTGTCAATTTTGCCAAGGTAACCAGGAAAAACTAAAATGAAGTTTAAATCCATGACTTTCTGATTGATGAAGTGAGAATCCCACCAACTGAGTTGAGAGGGTTACCAACAAATCCAGACTGACAACAGAAGACAAATTAAGAGTGAATCGAATGACAAAGTCAGGTAGAATTGGAGTGTTTCGTTTGTAGTTAAAAATCAATTGGATGGGGCATCTGATATCATCAGAATTATATTGGACAAGAAAATGTAGTTTTTATTCAGTGGTTTCAAATTAGTATTTAAGAAAATATAGCTTCTGGATGCATGGATTTAAAGGCAGTCTGCGCTGATGTGATGAAAATCTTTAGTACATCCCAGCTAAAGCAAATTGAATTTGCAAACCTTGAGTAATGGACTCTTACCAAAACCTGAATATTATTCACCGCCAATTGGAACTATAAGTGTCAATCTGGCTCAAGGAAATGGAAATATCACACTGATGCTCTTCAGAGATTGGGTGCTGTGGTGATTCATCAATCTGGTTCAGCTGAGAGCTGAGTTGGAAGGTAGTCAATTCAAGTACCACGTCAAGACTTAAAAATCATATAGTTAGCAAAAGCTAACACTCCAATGTTGAGGTGTGCTGCATTGTTGGAGGTGCCATGTAACATTCAACCTACCTGTTCTGGTAGGCTTAAATATCCCAATGCACCTTTTGAAAAGATAAGAGAGATTTGCCTGTGTTATGACCAACAACCGCCTGTGAATGAAATTATGGAATTCACCTCATGGCTGTTTGCGTGAAATTGTTGAGTGAAAATTGATTGCTGTTTTGCTCACAAATAATACATTCACTATACTTCACAATAAATCCTGTGAAAGGCTTTGAGAGGTCGTCATGATACAAAAGACGCTGTATCAAACACAAGGATTATTTTCATTGCAACTGAGAAGAAACTTTATTGGTCCTACCCATGCATGCCCCGCAATTGCTTGGGACTGATACTGATGCTAAAATCTTGAAAAATATTCCATTCACCAGCAGTGATACACCTCACTTTGATTACTCCAAATAGTTTTTTCCTCTTCCTATAAATATTCACAGAAACTGAGAAAATGATTAGTTTAAGTCGAGTGTGTCTTGGTAACAGCACAATCAGATTGAAGTGGTGACAATTGAAATCATGTACTCCTGAACTCACTCTTCACTTTCAAAAATGTTTATTTGCTTGTTGTTTGGAACCGTGAATAATATTGTCTCATTTTGTCACTGGTGATATCCAGCACACGTCGACAACTCAAATGCCCAATGTGAACTAGTCTTGTAACTGAATACTGGAAGCAGGGGCTAAATTAGACAATCTCACCCACATAAATGCAGTGAATCCTGTGAAACGCAAGGATTATGGCCATCCCTGATCCATCGCCCTGTACGCACTATCCTTTTTCTAGTCCAATTTGTAAAACTCCATTATAGGATTCTGCACATGCGTGTATGTGTGATATCAGCAACTCCCATTACCAACACCACTTTTATTATTCAGTGGCAGGAACAGACAGCAAAACAGGCACTGCAGATAGCTCAAACAAAGACTATATTGTCATAACAGGGACAGCATAACTGTACTGGGCATCCAACCCCCAGCTTAATATCGATAGAGTCAGCACACATACACTGATTTCACTCACATTTCGCTCAAAGAGTTGATTAATCATAAAGATCATTAATTTATTCATTAGCTTCTTAATAAAGTAGATTGCTGGCCCAAGTAACCTCCCATAAGGATTTTCAAACATAAAGTATTTAATGAAATCTCATGGACTGTTCTGCACACAGCAAACTGAGGAGCCAATGTTTACATGCTCTGAAAGAATAATTCTAAAGCTGGAAAGGAACCAATAAGTACAAGTCAGAGCGAAATTGTTTGACATTGAACCATGGCCACAGCTAGTCATGGTTGCTGACTGCTGGAGGATGAAATTGGCTAGATCTGTTGGTTTAATAAATCCTACCCATTGTCAACACAAAAGCCAAATATTTTCTTTGATAATTACATTTTTTTAGGGCAACACAGATCATTGCACAAGGCTAATGATACATTTGCAATAAATTGGAAATCTTATTCACAATAGTTATAAATGTAAATGGCAATATTTTCTTGGGTGACAAGAGTTGGGTAGGAATTCCATCTGATTCTATCCTTTTTATTTAGTTCCAGCTTAATCAAAATAACATTTCAGAACGTGCAGAAAGTGGCAAATTCTAGTTTAAGTTTGAAGCCTGTTCCTGTAGTTTTTAAAAGAATTTATAGAATTCTGTTAAAATTAAAGACGGTAATTAAGAATTTGACAACTTCTAGAATCTCGGAAATGCCACCCAGAATAAATGTAGACCCTATCAATGGTGCACTAGAATACAATCTAAAACAATGAATGAGCTGAAAATTGCACTGTCAAATGTCTAAAAACCTCTAATTTGCTGAAGAATACATTCAATCGTGTTTCATTTCATTCTTCATTGTGACTCTTGGTTTCGAAGAGGTATTCAACAAAATAGATCCAGAGGAGAATGAAAATACATGTGGCTGGCCTAGATATGTCAATGTGCTTCACACAACTGTCTGGGGGCCAGAGCTGGGGGCATCGTGAGGGAGCCAAGTGGGGCAGGGGGAGATTGTTGAAAGTGTGACTGAAAGGAAAATCTCAACATGGGTTTTGAAGGTGGGAAGGATAGGTGGGGGGCGGTGGAGGCAGAGAGATTCCTGGATGGAGTTCCAAACATTCCTGGATGGAGTACCTGCAAAAAGTTAGTTTGCAGATACAGCAAGCAACTAAGCACTAAGCAACTAAGATGGCGAATGGCATGTTAGGTTCATTGCAAAAGGTTTAGAATACAAGAGTAGGAAATTCTTGCTGCAACTGTATAGGGCATTGGTGAGACCGTACCTAGAGTATTGTGTGCAGTTTTGGTCTCATTTTAAAAAGGACATACTTGCCTTAGAGCTGGTGCAGGGTAGATTCACTAGGTTATTTCCTGGGATGAGAGGACTACCCTATGAGGATAGGTTGAATAAACTAGAGCTGTATTCTCTAGAGTACAGAAGAATTAGGGGGGATCTTATTGAAACATAAAAGATTTTTAAAGGGCTGGATAACAGTGAGGGACTGTTTCCCCTGGTAGGAGAATCTATAACCAGGGGTCACAATCTTAAAATTAAGGGTCAGCCTTTTAGAACAGAGTTGAGGAAACATTTCTTCACTCAGAGGGTAGTGAATTTATGGAATTCACTACCTCCAGAAGGCTATAGATGCTCAGTCCTTGAACATTTGCAAGGCTGAGACTGATAGATTTTTTTTAAAAATAGAGGGATTAGGGGATATGGGGATAGGGCAGGTAATTAGAGTTAGGTCAGAAGATCAGCCATGATCTTATCGAATGGTGGGGCAGGCTCGAAGGGCCGAATGGCTTAATCCTGCTCCTAATTCTTATGTTCTTATTAAGGTCAGAATGGCTGAAGCCTCACCTGCTGATGATGGGGTAGATAAGGTGTGGGATATGAAGCAAGCCAGTAATTCTGAAAGCGAAGGAATGCAAAGGTTTTGTTCCAATGTCAATTCATCTCCTTGGAAAAAAAACTACTGTCATCTGTGAAAAATTAGGCTTTACTCTTGAGCTGATCAATTCTGTCCTACGAGACTTGTACACTTGATAATTCTGCACATGTTTAATCTGATCATTTATTAAGGTGGAAAGAATGGTAATGTTTAAGCTACGGTGTATCTCCGAGCTGTTGCTGATTGATGGTGTGGCTTTTTTTTTCATTGATTATGAAATATTGGGTTTCTGCAACATCAATTATATTTGGTGGGAAGCAATGTCAATTATGAGACACCAAGTCATATCCATTATTCAGTTGCTTTACGTGTTATATTTGCTGTTGCTTGTAGCATAGATTTGTGGAATTCAGGAAACTGGATGGATACTGAAAAAAACTTGCTAACGTGATAACTTACTCAAAACAAAAAAACCTCGTAATGAAATTTACTTTTGTGGTGACTGGAAATGTAGGTTTCCAATAACTGTTGTTGCTCCTTATTTACCAAACAGTCAATACAAGTCTCCTTGCTCATTCCTTAATCAAATGACCAACCAGTGGCCAACCTCCTAGGGTGGTGGAGTGTAGGGGGAGGCACAGTAAGCCAGGTCTCCATGGAGCTGAATTGGCTGCAAGATTACATATTTGGCAGTAGAATATTGAAATCGAACCAACTCGCTTTGACGGTCTCAGTCATCTAGTTTCTGAGCCAGTTGAGTCCGCAATATACCAGGACACCATTGATGCAAGAGGAAAGCTGCCAGACAATGCTCTCAATGCCAAGCAATGCATTTATCCAGTTAGACTCCAGCAGTTACCCCAACTCAGATTCTGGTATCCCCAAGCCTTGGCTCTTGCCAGCCTGCACATAATACCTTCCAGAATTAGGAATGCAGGAAACACCCTCCAGGGGAGAGATGTATACATATTTCTATATACATATATAATATATAATGTAGACCGCTGTTAAATATATTTAATTTTTTCTTAATCAGAATCAAGGATCACCAAAACAATGCAATGTTTCTTCATATTGAAGCATTCACAGAATAAACATAACTGAATACAACCTCACCAAACTAACAAATGTGTCAATTAAAGTTCCATCACCCACACAAAGATTTAAACTTAATTCAGAAGTACTATTCTAATCAGCTAGAATCGCAAAAATAGTCAGCTGCCAATCTACTGTCTTTATTTCCTGTCAATGAACCATAGCCGATGTGCCAATTGTCACGTAGTAAAAGTGATAAACAATCATTGATTTAAAAACAAGAGTTTTCTGGACACAAGTCACTCTAAAAAATAAGCACAGTTCTGTTATATAGATTTGAAAGAAGCATCACTCTGACTGATTATAAATATCCCTCCCATCACTTCAATAAGGACAGCACCTCTGTCAACGGTAGCAATGCAGTTTATTTTCAGTATTTCTTAATGTATAATCCAATAAAATTTCCATTATCCAGTGGAATTTCGACTCCAGGTGGAGTGGCTGTGGGTGTGATGTACTTCAGGTTGCTAGAAATTCTGTTTTTATGAAACTCAGATTCTTTATCAGGATTATTAAGGAATCCTGTTAAGAAATCCTGCAATGTAATTTAGTCCTAACATTTATTGTTGGCTTTTATAGTAGTCATTATAAAAGTCACTACAATGACCTGTCAGACATCAGTCTGAGCCAGAAGGTTGTGGGTTCAAGCCTCTTGTCAGGAGTTTGAACTCACTTGGTCACTGACACCTAAGTGCAATGCTGGGGAAACGTTGCATTGTCAGAAGTGTATTGTCATCATTAACATCCGATGAGACTTTAAACCGAGATCCGCATCGGCCCATTCTGATTCGATATTAAAGATACCATCACACTACTTGAAAACAGAGAAAATAGTTTCTCCTGGTTTCATGGACAACAACCTGCCCAGATAATTCACCTTATGAGTGATTATCAGCAGCTGGGCCTTCAGCTTCTCTGTCCCTAGACTTTAGGACTCCATCTCACAATCCCTTCGCCTTGTTCCCTCACCTCCTTCAAGGCCCCCCTCTTCGACCATGCCTTCAGTTGACCTCCTACCTTTCTGTCCTCCCTTATCTGAACCCTGCATCCACCCACCCAGCTCAGGACCTGACCCATGACTGTTCAGAGCCTTGGGATGTCCTCCCGACATGAAAGGCGCTCTACAAATGTGATTTTGTTGTGATATTGTTGTTGATTATGAGACATTGCTGCAAAATATTAGTTACTACATTTACCTACAAATTCCAGTCAATACACTTTGCATGAAATATTTCGACAATGTGATATCAATTGTAACAATCATTATTATACTCTGGAGAGGAACCAGAATTTAGTGTTAGCCTATGGTTTAACAATACCCACAGAACTAACTGGTAACCTCCAAAGGTACATAAAACTCAAACCTGAAATGAACACAGCAAATGCCGTGAATTCAAAGGAAATTGTTTGCAGGCTCTCATTATTTTAGATCCTTCTTTGCAAATGCTACACTCTATTGAACCAGACTTATATTTGTCACTGTGCACTGGCATCGACAGGAAATAAGCATCGACACTGTAGCAGGAATTGGTTTGGTTGAGGAATGGTTGTAGTAACCATCCATCACTTTACTGAGACATTAGAACCTTTATTACAAATAACTGCACTACTCTGGCTAAAGATCTCCATCTGCTGACTACTCCTAAACCATTATCACTGTAGATAAGAGTTATGAAATGTAATTTCAGGACAGATTCCAGGAAGGTTTCCTTTACTCAGAGGGTAATCAACGACTGGAACAGGTTGCCATGAGGAATGGTAGAGGCCAAGACACTGGACTCATTTAAAAAGCAGCTTGATGTAGTGATGGGAGGACGGTAGGATGGGTGTCCTGGAAGGGTGTGATCGGATGAGCCAAATGGTCTTCTTCATCCAAACCAATCTTGTGGAAAAAAACAGACCCATTTTGTAAAGTGGAGAAACCTGCCGCAGCCAATTCATCTCTCTACAGTGTAATAATATAATAATAATATAATAATCCTTCTATTTGATATAGCACCTTATCGTGTCTTCAAGAAGTCTCAAAGTGCTTCACAGAATATATTGTAAAGTGTACCGAGTGTACATTTTGAGGAGCATATATATAGTATAATATATATAATTGATTCTATTAATGTTGGTTGAGGCAACTGTTCGAGCTATGGTATGAGACTACATCTGGAGTCTCTAACTTCCCCTTGCTTTAGCATGATGTGAGGAGTCCTCAGAGACCCTACGATTTGGGGAGGAATCCTCTGAGGTGTCCTTACTCTTGGTGTAGTTCTTTGCCTCCTAGGCAACTGGGACTCCACGACCCATTCGATCACTGCGCCTGAGGCTGACATAACATTGAGCAGCAAGCCTGGCTGGTGTGACCTCGCATTCGGGGAGCCTTTCTCTGTCCGCCCCATCCCCCCAGCTCCACCAGAGTTAATATCAACAGCTTGCATTTATACAGCATGCTTCATGCAGGATATGTCTCAGTTCATTGAGGTTTAAGGATAAGACCTTGTGCATTACAACATAGAACCAACATCAATTGTGAAATGCTTCATGCTACTTCATCTAATCTTATCTATCTCAATTTAAGGCTCTGTGAAGGGGGTAGATTTATACAATTGAGTTATTACTACTGGCTCCAGCAAAACTGCATAATGAATTCAATCATCGTGTAATAGACAAAAGTAAAACCATACCCTTTCCCTGACCTTTCGACCTCTTCTGATTGGAGGAAGCAGTTCGGAGTGAAATCTGAAACAAAACCACATGTATATCTGTAACCACTTCCATCAAACCTAATGTCAAGATCCATTATACTGCCATTTATTTCCTCGTTGGGTTCGGTAGCCAACTCATCTATTAATCTGGGAGCCATTTCAAATTCTTCCCTTTTGTTTTATGGCATTCTGAGAGTCATTAAATTTAATAAATATCAAACGAGCAACACATAAATGCCACGTCAATCAAAATAAATTGAAAGCAGGACCAATAAAAGGTGATCCTATCTTGCTACTGACTGAAGTTACAAAGACTGCACTACCTTGGCAAAGAGAAGGTCCCTCCATCATGAGCAAAGAACACAAAATGAATTAACTGGGAAGCTGGCCAGTAGAGTAGCCAAGTTTTAATTATATTTAACCAAAAGCACAACAAATAACAAAGAGGTGTTGAGTTTGCTTTAAAATCCATTTTCAGAAATTCAAGTGGAACAACTGGCTTGGATGAAAGGTTTCTCATTTGTCTTGGAGTAAATTGTGGTTTTGAAGCCTTGTACCTGATGTGGGACTCGAGCTTTTTTTTCTGCTTGATGTTTTGTGAATAAAGGGAAATATTTCAATATTTTGATTCTAGAGATACTGTGGGTGGGGGAGAAAATCAAAATTTACACTCTATTCCAGTGGAGCTTCACCATTTTGGCAGCTCAGTGACATTAAAGATCACGTGGCATTAGTCGAAAAGTGAGGGCAGAGAGACTTTCAGTGTATTGGACAACAATCCCCCAAATAAAGCTAGTCATTCATTTCATGGCTGTTTGCGAGCCATTGCACAAACTGGCTGCCGCTGTTCTCTTACAAAATATACAGTCACTACATTCTACAGTAAGACCCGTGAAGCACTTTGAGACATATTGAGGACTTAACAAGTGCTATACTGAATGCAAGGATTATTATGTGATATAAAAGTCTGAAGAAAATTATACAAAAAACATTTTTTAATTATCAAAATATTAACAAGGGTTCAGTTTTCAAGCTGCAGAAATTCTTAGGTTCCCTGGGATTCCACTGTATAAATATCACAAAATCATAGAATTACACAGCATAAAAAGGAGCCCATTTGGCCCAACAAGTCTGTTCTGGCTCTTTGAGCTGCCCAAAACAATCCCCACTCTCCATATTCCTGCAAACATGTCCTCCCCAAATAATTATCTACTTCCATCTTAAAAGTTGTTGTTGAATCAGCTTCTACCACCCATTCAGTATATGCATTCCAGATCCAACAATTTGCTGTGTGAAAGTATGTCTCCTCATCTCCCTTCTGTTTCTTTTAACAACTGTTTTAGCACTACATTTGCTGAAATATACAGAAATACTGGGCAACATAACTTCATTCTGTGTGTTTGGGGTGGCAGAGTCAGCATAGTAAACTTAACAGCAGGTTGAACACAGACCAGCTTTTCTGCTAAAACCCGTTCGATTTAAAGTTGTTTTTTTCATTCCAGAGCCAAATTAAACAACTGACAGCAGAAGTGAAAGATGATTCCCTAGTCATGTCATCTATATTTATTATTTTGAGAAGCAATTTACACGTACAACTTGCATTTGAAGACCCCAGCACATCAGCATAATTCATTTTTACATTTAATATATGAAAAAACAACCAAATTAATACCCAATTAATAATAATACAGGTACCCCGCCCAAACCGCAGCCTCGTCAACCACGAAACACACGCATCCACGGTTTGCTAAATGTGACAACCCTTGCCAACCACGGCTTATAACCCTTGCTTCTCCACGGGTTTTAACACTAACACTAGTGTTTAGTGCTAGGATCCAGTTGCATCAACCAGCCTTGATGTCGTTTCGCATTAGCGTACAGCGACCCAGTTCCGATGTCGCAATCAACCAGCAACAACGCTTCTCTCTTAGGATTAAGGTAAATGTAGTACATAAATTTATTGTTGCTTCTCCGCAGCCTAGCTAGTAAGTTGGGAGCTTTGGCTGCCAGGATCTGCAGATCTCTTTCTCTCTGTAAGTGTACAGAGCTGTAGAAGTCTCTCTGTATCTCAGGCTGAAGAGGGATCTCTCTATCTCTCTCTCTCTGCGAGTGCATCTCGGACTTTAGAAAGGTCTCTCTCTCACCCTCTCTCTATTTCACCTTCTCTTGCCCCCTCCCCCACCCCCCACCCCCCTACCCCCCACCCCCCTCCACCCACCCTCTCCCCAACCTCCCAACTCCCTCTCCCCCTACACCTCTTCTCTCTCTCACCTTCTCTCTCTCTCTTCTCTGTCTGTGTGTAGATCAGTCAGTCAGACAGCCTCACGGATTGCTGCAGATGCGCCCAAACTTACTCCCCCTATGTAACATACATACAGGTATGTTATAACTGTATATTTTTTTTGTGTTTAGTTCTACGAAATGCAAACTTACTCCCCATATCCCCATGTTTCCCATAGGGCCTTGCATTTTCCAACCACGAAAAAGCAAACTTACTCCCCCTATCCCCATGTTTGTCATAGGGCCCTGTGTTTTCCAACCATGGTTTTACCAACCACGGAGGTTTACAGGAATGTATCCCCCATGGTTAGGGAGGGATACCTGTAGTTACATTTGGTTTATCATCATTCTTATCCAGATGCCGTCCAAAAGTGTTTCACAGGATATATTGTAAATTGATTGACTGTGTATTCAGTGGGTGAATGTGGGAGCCAATTTACCTATGGCAATGTCCCCAAAACAGCCATGGAGTGAATGACCATTTGGGGAATTGTTGGCTAAGGCACTGGGAAAATCTTCCTTCTCTGTCTGAATAGTGCATGGAATCTTTCACTGCAACTTTAGATAGGACTTCAGTTTAACATCTCATCCAACTATGTTGCGCTCCCCCCACCGATGCTGCACACTCCCAGTATTGGTGTCTTCTTATTATTATGTCATTAGTATTATTATGATTATCTTAGCTATAACAGTTTTGAGTCCTGACTTGGTAGTCAAGAGGGCTACCAACTGAGCTAACCTGGCACACCTAAAAATCTACTCAAGTTAATGTTCCACATCAATGCTGTTATCATGATGACCAGGCAGGGTTTGACCCTTAAGAGTTTACAACGACCTTGTTCTATTTATGGAGTTTTCCTGTGTTGGAGACCAATTGACCAAACTTTATTAATTTTCCAGTTTGATAAAACCGAAAAGGGTAGCAAGTTCAAACTCGGTGGTAAATTTATCAGAAGAAGCAAACCGCTACACTCAGACATTGATTGAAAGAATCATGCAAATACAGCCTAATTGATAGAAATTACTGTGCATCATTAGTGCTCTTCATCCTGATCTCATTGATAGTTCAGTCCAGTTCGCCCCAGGAGACTTTCTCATGAATTACTCATTCTGCGTGTGTCAGCAGACCTTTACATCCGTCAGTCTCCTGGATTGACATCTGTTGGGAGACCTGCATCCATCAGTCCTCTTGTTGGGATCATTATTGCTGGCAAAACCATCATCATATATCAATGCTCTTCATTCAATCTCTCCCTGACAAGCTTTTATGTCATGTCTCTGTGCTCTGCGTTCCTTTCTTGGCAGGAGTCCTAGGCGTGCACCTCAGTGCGTTGCAGGCAGAAGGCAGAGTCATGTATTAGTACTCCTGGCTCAAATCATTTCTGGCAAGAAGCCCCGTTGTGTGTTCATGCTCTTAGCTACACTTCCAGCAGGCGCACAAATCATATATCAATGTTCCTGGCTCCACATCTGTCAGAGGCCAAATCAATGATCAGTGCTCATGACTCATTCGGATCCAATCCTGGCTCGAGCCCTCGTCATGTATCAGTGCTTCTGGCTGAATCAATTTCTATCGAGAGGTTCGTCGTGTATCAACACCCCTAGATCCACTCCTGACAGGAAGCCAAACCACGCACCAGTGCTTCCACTTCAAATGCATTCCTGTCAACAGGCCTTATCATTTATTAAATGTTCTGGCTCTGCTCCTGATAGGAAGCCCAGTCATATGTCTGCCAGGACAAGCTGGTTATCTTCTGGCTCTGTTCTGGTCAAGACGCCTGGTCATGTATCACTGTTCTGTACCTTGTCATGTTTCACTTCTTCTGGCAAGAAGAGTCACAGAACAGTACCCTTGAGTTTACTGCTGGCCGAATAGCTTGTTGTATCAGTGTCCTGAGCTGCAGTTCTGATGAGAAAGTTTATTGTGTGTGTATCAGTGCACCTGGCTCCACTCCAGTCTGCAGACCTTGTCATGCCTCAGCACTCACTTTCCAACCTGATAAATCCATGTGTCGCAGGTCGGTTTGTCAGTTGAACCTGTCAGCTCTTGATTATTTTACTTTCATCTTACTCATGACACTAAATGGCAATCCTACCTTCCTGGCAAGTGCTTATCCTGTTGGTCAATCATGAGCAGGTTCCATGGCTGTCATAGAATTGCAAGAAGTGAAGAACAATAAAAGCTTATTCAGCACTCTCTGCAATATCTGCCACAGGCCTTTGCAATAACCCTGCCCTATCTGGAATATCTCCCAAGTCTTTAAACTTCAGTATGAAATCAACTTGATATGTCTGCCTTTTCTAAAAGATAAATAAATTTCTCCCAGTTGCTGGCCCACAATTCAGCAGATAAATTGATTGTTCATATATGGCTGTGGGATTTTGATGAGCTTATCTATCCTCCTGAGGGGGTGGGGACACCAAAAGAACATTAGATTTTGAGTCAGCCCTCTGTGGTGATCCGGTCGTCCAGTTTCTGAGCCAGGTCAATCTACAGTGTTCCAGAGCATGCCTGTTGATAGCAAAGCCAACCTAGCTCATTGGTAAGACTTGGAAGGGCAGACTAGTCACAGGGAATTCTCCCAAGATCCTGTTGACCCTGTAAACCAAAGCTCTAACAGCTCTAGAGAGTTCCTAGCTGGACAAGCAGCAGGAAAGCTTCCCAGACAGTGCTGTCAATGGCAAGCTGAGCAGTTTTAGCTGGATAGATTCCAGCATTACTTCAACATATACTTTGAGGTTCCACAAGTCTTGTCTCTTGCCAACTTGCGGCAAATACTTTCTGGAATTGTTTACTATCAGAGGACACCGATTTAAAATTAAAAGAAACAGGGGAGCTGAGGAGAATTGTTTTATGCCGCGAGATGTTCGGATCTTGAATGCATTGCCTGAAAGGGTGATGGAAGCCAATTCGATAATACCTTTTAATAGAGACGTAGATATAATTTGGGGAGGACAGGTTTCCAGGGCTATGGTGGAGTTGGATTGAATTGGACAGCTCCTTTCAAAGAGCCAACACAGACACAATGGTTGGAATGGCCTCCATCTGTGCCATATAATTCTATGAATTAGGTAATAAAATAATCCATGCATTTGATATAGCACTTTTCATATCTTCCAGATGTCTCAAAGCGCTTCACTTTAACTACTGTAAAGTTAATTGACTGTAATTTATGGGTGAAACTCAGCAGCCAGTTGCACACACTAGTGTCCCACAAACAATCATGGATTGAAATGACTAATTTACTTTTTTTTTAGGGATTATTATCAGGTGTGTGAAGTAAGGAAACGTGCCCAAGGTTTCGCCCTGACCTCCCTGGAATTGAACCCAGGTCTCTCGCTTGTAAGGCGAGTGCTCTAACCATTGAGGTACAGGTCTCCACAACCAGGATACATCCCTCCACAGAGGGAATGCATATTCCATTCCAACAATCTCGAACTTCCACGTGTAGGTGGTTTAGTTACTCTTGGATAGATTACATCATAGTGATTCACAGGTTTCTGTATGTGTTAGACACCCGGCTGACCATAATAATGTTTGACTACAAACATGGATACTATACTTGCAATTATTAATTATCTGCTTTCAGTCACTTCAACCTCATCAGTGTGATATCAAATAAAGGATTAATATTTAGTCTGACCCAACCTAACTGTTCCGCGTCTTGGGACGTCCTCCCGACGTGAAAGGCGCTCTATAAATGTAATTTTGTTGTTGTTAGTCAACCTGGCTCATTCGGTAGCATTCTCACCTCTGAGTCAAAAGTTTGTGAATATATATATATGGACTGTGAATCCATATAGTACAATGCTGAGGTGCATTGCATTGTCAGAGGTGCCACCCTTCAGATGAGGAACAAAAGTGCTGTCTGCAGGTTAAAAATGTGGTCATTCACTTCATGGTTATTTGTGGGATATTGCTGTACACAAATCAGGTCTGCAGTCTCCTACAAATATACATTCACTATACTTTATAGTGAAATCCTGTTTGAGAGGACCTCTCAACATGAATGCATTACATCAAATGCTAAGATAATTATTTATTCTTTATTCGAGGTGTTTGTAATGTGTCAATGATGAAGTATATATGACTACAAAAAATAATCAACCTTTCCCATCCCCCCCTTACTGGAGATGGTAGGTTAACCATTATTTGTTTGATTTCACAGATATGAAGTACAGGGTATGTGTGAAAAGGTTAATCAAAGACAGATTTGAATGGCTTCTCGTCTGAGGTTAGTGATACACCAACTCATTAATTCACACCTACGATGGCGCTTTCATTTGGAGATTCACGCCTCATGCTTAACAAGGCATTCAAGTGTTTGTTTATTTAGCTTTTGTTTAATCAGGATCCAAAACTCACTCAAAGACCTAATCCAGGAACAATGCTTTGCTTTGATCCTTGCACCTGGGTTCAGCAATCAAAGAGAATGATACAGATTAAAGAAAGGATTTTTCTATCATGCCTCAATGAAGTGACAAACATTTCACTTGAAGATGGATAATCCAGAAAAAGGGGAAACCCGGTTACACAAAGGTTCTTTCAAATAAGGGGTTTTAAAAAGAGTAATTTCAACAACAACAGCTTGCTTTTATATAGTGCGCCTTTCTTTGTATAAGTATTGTATATATGTTGTCTCAGTCTGAATTAGATACTCTTAAGTATGGTGATGTGTTTCTCCATGATAAAGCACCTTATCACATCACTGAGACATTCGAAAGTGTATCATGGAAATTATTGTTCAGTGTACTTTTATTTTGAAGATGAATGTGGCAGCCAATTTACACAGCCCAAAGTCTCGCAAACAGCCATGAAGTGAACGACCAATTTTATTTGGGGAATGTTGGGCAGGACACTACGAGAAACTCCTTTTGCTTTTTGAAATGATTTCCAGAACCTCTCACTCATTTTCAAATCCCTTCATGCCTTAGCATCTACCTATCTGATCTGCTTACCCCCTACTCTACCACCCTCTGCCTCCGCTTGGCTGGCTCCGGCCTCCTATTTGTTTCTGATCTCTTCAGCTCCACTATTGATAGCTGCTATGCCCAAAAACTCTCTCCTTCAATTCCTCTGCCTCACTCCCTCCCTCCCCACCTTGACATCCCGCCTAAAGAACTTCCTTTTTGATCATGTTGACGGTCAACTCCCCACTCTCTCTTTACCTGACTCCACCACTGTCAAGCACTCCAGAATGCTGCCAGGTTGGCAGGCACTATATAAATGCAAGTTGTTGTACTATGAGATCTTTAACATCCACTTAAAGAGACAGGCAGGATATTACTTTAATGTCTTATCTGAAGAATGCCAGGAGACCCATGTGGGAGACTCAGATGACTGTGCTGCAACACGAGGATAGTGGAGTCCTGTAGCTCAGTGGTTAGAGCACTCGCCTTGTGTTCGAATCCAGACAGGTTAGGGCGAAACCTTGGGCAAGTTTCCTTACTCCACACTCCTAATAATAGTCCCTCCAAAATAAACACAATAATAATTGGTCACTTTAATCCATGACTGCTTGTGAAATACTGCTGTGCAACTGGCTGCCACGTTTCGCCCACAAATATACAGTCAATTCACTTTACTGTGTATTCTGTAGAAGATGTGAAAAGCGCTATATCAAATGCAAGGATTATTATTATTACTTAATAGTTTGGCTCAATGGTTAAAGGAATTTAGGTTTATTGTGATGGAGGAGACCTTGAAATTGAATAATAAAAATTTCCAAAATTCTGATGGGGATTGATAAATATGATCATCCTGAATCGCTCATACCCATATCATTTGGAAATTAAGAGCAAAGAGAAAATTCAAGCAGAACAAATTCTCATAAAAAATAAAAACATATAAAATAAATTATAATGAAAGATCATTGAAGCAAACAGTGAAAATGGGTTTAAGAGACATTAGTGGAGTGAAATTGATGATATTTGCTTACAATTGGATTTGAAATGCACATCGGCAAATCTCCGTACTGTAAAAGCGAGAGGAATCTTTTTGAAAAAGAATTAGACAGATATGGTGCAAGAACAGGAATGTGGGATTTACATCTATTAAAAATAACCAGTCTAAATAAAGTTAATCAATTTCAATGCTATTTTATATAGCTATTTTATAACATTTGCCTACAAAATGCAGTCACTGTACTTTGTATATCCTGTGAAGTGCTCTGAGAAGTTAATAATAATAATTCTTGCATTTGATATAGTGCTTTTCACAGCTTATCGATGTCTCAAAGTGCTTCACAGAATATACTGTAAAGTGAATTGACTGTATATTTGTGGACGAAACGCAGAAGCCAATTGCGCACAGCAGTGTCCCATAAACAGTCGTGGGTTGAAATGACCAACTTTTATTATTGTGGTGTTTTTGGAGGGATTATTATTATTAGGCGTGTGGAGTAAGGAAACTTGCCCAAGGTTTCAGCCCGATATGCCTGGATTTGAACACAGGTCTCATGTTTGTAAGGTGAGTGTTCTAACCACTGAGTTACAGGAGCTCCACAAGTTCTTCTAACATCTAGTCCATCTTATCTCATTTCCCTCTCAAGGCTATGTGATCCTATCACCTGTGTTGTAGATGTGATAAAATGAGTATCTCATCTAAACCAAATTCCTCCTTGGAGGGAAGTCAGATCCCTTATGGTTGAATTGGCTCTGAGGAGGACTGTAGTGAATTCAGGCAATGTTGATGGTTAGCCAGCTATTAGCTGAACAATGAGACATGGAAAAGTAAGCAGGTAACAGCTGTTGAAGCCAAAACCCTCATGCTAAGATATACCTAGCTGGATAAAAACAGTCCTGGGTAGTTACATTGCTTTCTGGACTTCAGAGCAGATGGGCAATACAAGCAGTCAAAAAAAACCCACAAAATAATGTTTAGATTTGATGTAGTATCTTTCACAATGGGATGTATTCTCCAAGTATTTCACTGCATTTACTGTAAAGTGTCATGACTATGTATTTTGTAGGCGAATGCCCAGCCAATTTGGTCGCAGCACTTTCTCACAAACAACCATTAAGTGAATTATTTGGGGTAGCATCTCGGAGCGCTTGACAGTGGTGGAGTCTGATGCCGAGCCTGGGAGAAAGGGAGGGGGAAGATGACCATAAGCACGATCAAAAAGGAAGGTCCTGAGGCAGAATTTAAAAGTGGGGTTAAGGTGGAGGTGATTGAGGATAGGAGTTCCAGAGCTTGGGGGTTTAGTGGCTGAAAGCATGGCCAGCAATGATGGAGCACAGGGGGCGAGGGACAAATAGGAGACCAACGCCAACTGAGGGGAGGCAATGAGTGGTGGAGTGGGGGAGGGGGGTAAGCAAATTGGATTGGATAGGTGATGGGACATGAAGGGATTTGAAAACTAGAGGATCTTGAAGTCGATCCGTTCGGTAATTGGCAGCTGATGCAGCCTGGCAAGGACTGGTGTAATGGGTGGTCAGGAGTTTTGAGCGAGTTAGTGACCAGGGGGCGGAGTTCTGAATTAATTTAGTTTTGTATATGATGGAACTTGGTGAGGCCAGCGAGGGGGGCATTTGAGGAACAGCCGGGAACTGACAAAGCCGTGGACAAGAGTTTCGGCTGCTGTGGGTCATGTGAGGTATGGACATAGCCAGGCAATTTGGCAGAGGTAAAAAAAAGCGGTCCTGGTCAGGCATCAGGTAATAATAATAAGCCTTGCATTTGATATAGTGCTTTTCATGTCTTCTGGACGTCTGTAAAGTGAATTGACTGTATTGTATATTTATGGGCAAAACATGACAGCCAATTGCACACAACAGCATCTCACAAACAGTCATGAATTGAACTGATAAATTTATCACAGTTTTTTTTCCCAAGGGATTATTATCAGGCATGTGGAGTAAGGAAACTTACCCAAAGTTTTTCCCTGCCTGGAATTGAACCCAGGTCTCTCGCTTACAAGACGAGTGCTCTAACCACTGTGCTATAGGTCTCCTCATGTATGCACAGGAGACAGGAAAGCTGTGGATCAAATTTGATACCTGGATTGCGCGAGGGTTCGGTGAGGCTGTGGGAGGACCCGGCAGGTTGAGTAGTTTGGACCCTCAAGAAAGAAGATGTTGACAGGATCCAAAAAGTATGGTTTCCATCTTGTCAACATTCAGCTACACTAAGTTTGCATTCATCCAGGCCTTAATGTCCATCAGACAAGCTGACAGAACATCAGCATACTTGGAATCGCAGCTGAAGGAGAAGTAGGTTTCTGTGTCATCCACATACATTTGCCACAAATATACAGTCAATTCACTTTACAGTATATTCTGTGAAATACTTTGAGAAGTCAATAAGATGTGAAAAGCGCTATATCAAGGATTATTATTATTATGTGGAAGTTGACCCCATGTCTGTGGATAACATCACTGAGAGGAAGCATGTAGATGATGAAAAGAAGAAGGCCGATGATGGAGCCCAGGGGTACCCGGCAGGTGACTGGGCAGTGCTTGAGGAGGAACCATTTGCCGAGATAAACTGTTGGCAGTAGGACTCAAGTAAGACTCAAACCATGCGAGTGCTGTCCTATTTTAAGGTGGATGAAGGTGGAGAGGAGATGGAAGATGATGGTGTGATTGACTGTGTCGACCACAGTGGAAAGGATGAGGAGAGCGAGGAGTTAGAGGTGCTGTAGGCACAGTTGAGTAGGTAGTGGAGGTAGAGGTGTGAGAGAAGTTGATCTGCAACCATGCATTACAAACTAGGCAAGTATAACTGGAGTATTGTTTCTCTACCAATTTAAACAGAAGCCGGATCCAGGAAAATAAACATAATGTAGCTCTCTACTGAGCTCACATTTGTCTGGTTGACATCAATATGTCCAAATATTTTTATAGAGAAAGACATTATAAATGTTCCCATTTAGGAAAGTCTGTTAATGTTGAATTAATTATGTCATTAGTCTTCAGCTCTTTCACAATTGCATTTCACATCCAAGTGTGTTTAGAATGCCTGACAGTGCAATCAATAACATAATGTAATGCCAGCTCAGAATCTGTGGCTTAAATGTTATTAGGATAACACTGCTTGCAAATGTTATATTGATTTAAGATGCATAATTATCATCAGATATAATATAATTTTACATTAAAATTCAGAAGGCTACCACAAACTGAATGGTCATTATCTCCTGTACATGTCATGTCATTTAGGGCACGTGAACAATTTCTGTACCTATTCACACCTCAGATACAACACATCACAGAACAACCACAAGAGCAAGTCACTCATCCAACATCTCACCCACAGAAATGGGAAGTAAAAGGGAAAGTAAAGAGTTAACACAACCTGAGACGCCATCTTGCGTGGAGGGCGCTATATAAATCAAAGTTGTTGTTGTAATTTAATATTACATTTTATATTTCAATGGACTTAAAGTATGCAGTTTAGCGCAATATTGTAACTAAAACTTAAAATGCCCTTAAATATGATATCATGCCATCTTCATAATAATACAACACAATTTACATTGATATAATGCCTTTCACATTGGGAGGACATTTCAAAGCATTTAACAATACCTATAGGTACACAGGCTAGAAGCCAGGTTGCGAGGGTGGTGGGGTTGGAGGGATAGGGAAAAGATGACCAAAAGAAGCACAGTCAAAGAGATACATTTTGAGACAGATCTTGATTAGCGGATGGAAGGAGCGAGTGTTGGAGAGACTCCACTATGGAGTTCCAGAGGACTGGGACAGAACAATAATCCTTGTACTGTATTTGATATAGTGCATTTCACGCCAGATGGATATCTCAAGGCACTCCACAGTTAAAACTGTAAAGTGAAGGGACTGCGTATTTTCCAAGTGATCACACCTTTACTGGATGAAAGTGCAAAACTAACAAAGCTATTCCATGCAGTGATAATACTATTATTTATTTCAATGCTGTTATGTGTTGCCTACAGTACCAATATAGATTTGATTCATATTGTGTACAGCAACTCTCATCAACAGTTTTGAGTTTGGGTAATTGACAATTACATTGCAATTGTTATCAAGAACAAAGGGGTAAACTACATAAAAGCATTCATTTACACACTCCTTCATTCAAATAGCACAAGGTACGTGTTCATAGAATCATAGAATTATACAGCACAGAAGGGGGCCATTTGGCCCATCATGACTATGCTGTCTCTTTGAAAAGAGCTGTCCAAATCAATCCCACTCCCCTGCTCTCTCCCCATAGCCCTGCAAACTTGTCCTCCCAAAACAATTATCTACTTCTCTCTTCAAAGAGGAATAAATCTGTGAATTTGTTCCATCATTGGAGTTACCAAGTAAGTGTCCTCACTAACCTTGTAATAAACGTGTTGTTCCACCTTTTGATCTGTGCAATTAGTTCTCCAGATCAGCCGCCGGCAGCCCAGTAGTTTAAACAACACATTATACTGACTATAAATTCAGGATCCAGAGCTAAGCCCTAGGAATGCCAGTTCTAATTCCATTTACGGAGTGTTGCTATTGAGATTCCTCTACCAATGTTTATATTCCATATATAATAACACTTCTGTTATAAAGAGAGAGATAGAGTTAATAGTGGCATGCTCACTGCCAGCATCAGGAAACTCACTTTATAGTTGGTCTCTTCAGGTTTTTTTTAAAACAACACACACACACAAGCCTGTAAGACCAGTATGCTTTTACAGACTGGGCTCTAAGCGCTCTGGGACTCTACGTTGTGTGAGAGACACTGTATAAATGCAGTACAGTTGTTGTTGCAGTCTGTGGAGAGCTGAGGTGGAGGAACGTCTGTGGGGAACAAACGCTGCAAACTGTATGTTCATGACAGAAGTAAATGAGGGATACTGTGCCAGATCTCATCCCAGCTCCTTGAGTGCACTTATGGCTACCTTCCTCTCTGCTCCTCCCAACCCCCTACTCATCCCTCCCTACTCTCCTTCGCTCGGTGCCCAACTCTGTGACTGTGAAGCATGCTGAGACATTACCCCACATAAACAGCAATATATAAGTTGTTGTTTTTAAAGAACAATATTTCAGGTATTCCTAATTTGTTCCTGCGATAATTCATTCAAAAGTTAATTTAATTACTAAACATTACCCCTCATTCACCTGAGGAATTGCAAACCTCATCCAGACCTTCTTATGCAAATCCATACTTTTGATATAGTGACTTTCACATCAGGAGGACATCTCAAAGCTTCACAGGATATAATAATAAATAATAATCCTTGCATTTGATATAGCGCTTTTCACATCTTCTAGACACCTCAAAGTGCTTCATAGAATATACTATCAAGTGAATTGACTGTGTGGATGTGTGGATGAACACAGCATCCAATTTGCACACAGCAGTGTCGCACAATCAGGCATGAAATGAGTGACCAATATCTTAAGTCAAGTTATTGCTGACCACGAGAAACTCACTTCTCTTTTTGAATAGTGCAATGGGATCTTTGATGTACACCTCAACAGGCAGAAGGGACCTAGTTTAACATCTCATTCAAAGGATGATACCTCTGAGAATGCAGCACTGAGTTTCTCAGACTATATGGGTTCAAAGTTCCAACATACGGTTCAAACCCATAAAAAGGTGATGGATGGGTTTCCACAACTTACCCAGGAGTGTCTCGAGCTGTCATTTTCTTTGACAGTACTTGATAATATGGCAGTTTCTTGAACTTCTCTAACCCCACGGCTACATAGTGCTGAGAGTTGTCCAATTCAGCTGCCCCCAACAAGGGTATTCCATCTAATGTACAAAGTCTGTCAAAACAAAACCAATATGTTTCTTCAATACATTTCCTAAAGGTATTTTTTTGGAACCTTAGCCTCATCTAGCACAGGGGAGGAGGAACATCAGACTCACAGAAAAAAATATTTTTTCTACTTGCTAGAAATTAAAATTAGAAATAGAGGGTCTTGAAGTCAGCCAAAACCCAGATTCCAAACAAGCAAAGTGCACTCTATAGCACAACACAGCACAAAAATACCTCAAATTTCACCAAGCGTGACATTTCAATTTCCTGCAGTAGCAGTCAGCTAGGTTTATTTTCTTTTTGTTATGTAGTAACTGGAAAATAGATTAAAAGTTTCCCAGGAACTTTCTTTTTTTACTTAAGGCTGTTATAGCTGATTAAAGCCATTGTTTTACTCTTTTAGTCTTTTCTGAATTTGAATTATCATATCTGCCAACATGTCAACTACCGTTGAGTATTGGTTTGATTTATTTTCTGGAGGGAGCCCATTCAATATACCATGACTGTGCCAGCCTTTATGGGAATTCAGCTTTTGTGGCATTATGTAAAAAGATTCCTGAGTGAGGAATTCCATTAGGATTTCTGCTGACCTGCTGGGACTCAACTCTAAATGTAGATTGTTTCAGAATCCCGTGATTCTCCCGCGAATCAGTGTGACATATAATACAATTTACATTTGATACAGCCTCTTTCACATCAGGAGAAGTTATCAAAACTCTGGAGCCTGCTGGTTGGGCATTCAAGATGGGAGTGGAAGCCGAAAGGGGTGGGGAGGGTGAAAAATGACGGAAAGCACAGTCAATGAGGTACATCCAATTAATGCGCAACGTGCATTCTTTACCAAGTGATCCTGTTAAAAATTTACACAAATTAGGCCCTCTCGCCTGTGCACTATGAGACCTTATTGATATTTAAACCAAATACCTCTGTTTACCTAGCAGCAAGTAGAAAAATGGTTGTTAGACGATTGGTGGATTGCTTTTCAGAGGGTAATAAGCCTTTTTAAAAAAAATAAGGATTTGGTCACTCAATCCATGATTGCTTGTGGGACACTGCTATGTGCAATTGGCTGCCACGTTTCGCCGCAAAATACAGTCAATTCACTTTGTAGTATATTCTATGAAGCACTCTAGAAGATGTGAAAAGCACTATATCAGAATGCAAGGATTATTATTATAAGTAAAGTGAAGTGGGGCTAAGAAAGAGAGTGTGAATATTATACCATCTGAAAAATGGATGTTGCTCTTGATGAAGCCCACTTAATGAGCATGTTCTGAAAAGAAAACACAAAATGCTACAGATGCTGGGAATCGGAAACAAAAACAGACGTTGCTGGGGAAACTCAGCAGGTCAGGCAGCATCCATGGAGAAAGGAAAAGAAGTCAACGTTTCGGGTCTACAACCCTTCGTCAGAACAGAAGGGTTGTACACCCAAAACGCTGACTCCTTTTCCTTTCTCCATGGATGCTGCCTGACCTGCTGAGTTTCCCCAGCAACTTCTGATTATGTTCTGAAAAGAGATATTATCTCGTAATGGAAATCTTGTCAAACACTAATTGCAGTAATTAGACAACCACAATGAGTTTTGCACCATGATAAAATGGAACAATTGCCTTTCTCCACAGCAGGAGGTGGGGAAAGCTCCTATGGCCTGAAATTAAGGTTCTGTCTACCTGATTAAGTGGACGATAAATATCTGCCATATTATTTGTAAAGACAAGGGACTTTCTTCTGGTATGCTGGACAACAATCCCTCAGATCCCTCGTTAAATGAACAATCTCTCATTAATTTAATGGTTATTTGTGTGACATTGCTGTGCTCAAATTGCCTTCAGCATTTGCCTACAAATATTTAGTCTCTACACTTGAATCAGAAGAAGCATTTTCAGAAGGTTCACAAACGTAATGGGATGCTATATCAAATGCAAGTATTATTATAGGAACATAGGAATAAGGAGGAGTAGGCCATTCAGCCCCTCGAGCCTGCCCCGCCTTTCAATAAGATCATGTCTGATCTTCTAATCTCTCCATTTGCCAACCTTATTCCCATATCCCTTAATCCCGCTATCGATAAGAAATCTATTAATCTCATTCTTGAATATGTTCAAGGTCTGAGCATCTACATTGTCCATGGCTGAGAACTCAATGGGGGAGAAAGCTTACCTTTGAACAGCTCCTGTACGCAGATGGATTTTTTCTGTGACCATGGCAAGTACACGATTCCAGTCTTGACTAATGTACTTTGGAATAAGCAATCGAACAGGGGGAATCAGCAAGTCTCCATTCGTAAAGATACTAATAGAAAAAAGCACAAATTGCAATTGGTTTATTAAACTGTTTATTTTATTCTTATTTTTATGCAAGCAGCAACAACTTACAATTATAAAGCACCCTTCATGTTGCAGAACATCTGCGTAAACAGAGTCGAACAACAACAAAAAATTACATTTGTGCAATGCCGTTCATGTCAGGAGGATGTCCCAAATCGCTGAGTAAACTTCATTACGTGTCAAACATCTATAAGTCAGTTTTGGATATTACTTATAGAAAGCATAATGAGCTGGATTTAATAAATGGTTTATTTTAACACAGATTGCACAATTTAAATGTGATCTAAACAATTGCCAAGTGACTATTTGCAGCCAAGTTCCCAGTTTAGTTAATTGAATGTTGCTCTACCTATCTCAACAGGGGTTCTGTATCAATTACATTACTGACTACCTTGGTCGGAGGCAAAATGCATCCCATTTTCCAGCAAAGCCATTAGGTTGAAGGATGATGATCATGTCTTAACACCCCGGAGGCCCATAAACTAGATTGGACCATTGTACTGTGCCCGGTTTACATGATTCAAAACAATTTAAAGCAAGCAGAAAATATGCATAATTTTGTTGTGCGCTGAAACCAGAAGGCTCATGTTTTGAAAATGGAGACCAATGCTTCTCAGTGTGTAACTGTTACGTGGTAATTTCATGGTTCTGTTTTTATCAATATCCCAAATTCACAATCAACTAACTATAGATATCTCTGCAACACATGTGATACTTCACAGTGGGATTTCTGTCTATTAAAAAGCCTTTTACAGGCTTCCATGTGGGCAAGGCTCACAGCATAAATTTACCCTTAATTTCACACTAAATTAACAATTTCACTCAGATGTATGGTTGTTGTAGGATATGCGAATTACCACATTGGTATAATAAGGAGTGCAATGCAGAGTTAGGGGCTGAGGCATGTTGGTTTTAAGAGCCTGTGAAATGTCTTATAAATTAAGATTCAAATTAAGAATTTGCCCTGCTTGGTTTTGAATTTTAGGGCCAAATGGTTATAAAGGGTAAGACTAGGTGGAATTTCAGGCCTCAATGACTCTCAGCAGACAGTTCCTCTGCACAGAAAAAATCATGAAGAAAGCAATTGAAGCATCGAATTGTCGATGTTCCACTCCATACAACTAAGAATCCACTAGCAGTAGACCAGACACAGTAGGGACAGAGGGAGTCAAGTGACAGATGGTTTAGCTGTTCACTCTTTCCAGTGAGCTCTGCAGTTGAGAACTATTATTTTCACAAGGACATATTTATAGTCACAAAACTGTTATTTTGTGGAGTCCTCTAGCTCAGTGGTTAGAGCACTTGTCTCACAAGCGAGAGACCTGGGTTCACTTCCCAGGCAGGGCGAAACATTGGGCAAGTTTTCTTACATTACATGCCTCTGTTTTCCTAGAATTATGTAGGAATCCAGTTGTCAGTCAATTGATGGATTGCTTTTCCGGGGGTAATAATTTGTGGGTTTTTTTTAAATTTGGTCACTCAATCCACCATTGTTTGTGGGCCACTGCTGTGCGCAATTGACTGCCACAATTTGCCAACAAAATAGTCAATTCACTGTTCAGGATATGCTGTGAAGTACTTTGATGTGATAAGGGGAGCTACATCAAATGTAAGGATTATTATATTTATTAATATTTGACATCCATGTTTAGTTTATGCTGCACGTCAGATATCTCATGTTCAAAGAACAGTACTGGCTGATGGCTGCATTGTCACCTGCAGACATTAGTGAGCTCAGTGTTGCCCAGGACACTGTCTGACCTTATTGGTAGAAGACCATCTAATGATGCAAATCTCCTCCCACTCCTACTAACTTTCCTTTCCTCAAAAGATTGACAGAAACGCGTTCAAAGCACTGCCTCATAATCACAACAACAAAAAATTACATTTGGATAGAACCTTTCAAGTCGGGAGAAAGTCACAAGGAAGTCAGAAGGAACGTCTCACTGGACTTGAGACATTCTCCATCCATTCTAACCACATATACTACTATCTCCTAGAAGGCAGAAGTTGCCAGAGTTGTCTCGAATGTGTGTGTGTTGAGGGATTAACTAACCCACCAATCATAGACGCACACGGATACATGATGATCTGGCCTATCCAAAATCCTTCCGGTAGTACTTTAGCCCCTTTCTCAAGGTGGAACCATTGCAACTTGTCGTACCTGCAGAAATACGTCTTCTTCAACTGTTCACTAACAATAATGCTTTTCAATAATTCTAGGTTATCCAAGTTGCTAGGATAGATCACGTACAATATTAGGGTTTAAGTTGCAATATTTGCAACACAACTAATTGTGACTGCCACAAATGCCATCAAGGCAGGAAAATAGACCAGAGTACAAAACAGACAGAATTATTTACACACTTCCAACAACAACAACTTGCGCCCTTCACGTCAGATGTCAATCAGAGTGCTTCACAATAACGGAGCCCAGAGTCAAGCCAGTGGGAGGGTGACCATAGTCGCGGTCGAACAGAAAGGTCTTCAGGCACGACCAGAAAATCGAAAAGGAGGGGGCATTGTGAAGGGATTGAGGGAGGAAATTCCAGAATATCAGGGCATAGTGGCTGAAGGCACGCCCGCCTTCGGTGGAGCGGAGGATTCGGTGGATAAGGAGGAGGCCAGACCCAGTAGAGAGGAGGCAGCAGGAACTGCTGTGAGGAGAGAGGAGGTTGGAGAGGTAGGGGGGCTGCAGAGTGATTTAAATACAAAAGTGAGGATCCTTGCAGTAACATGGAACCACAGCCTAAGGGATTAACACTGTTCGCTAACACTGGTGATTATTTCAGTCCACATTTACAATGCAATTTCCTGTTCTATGTGCCAATCCAAAGGTTTAGTTACAGTATCTCCTACAAATGTGTTTCTTGTGAATACACCAGAATATAATTATGCCTCACTGAATTAAGTCAACTCTAAGTACTTCTGGACTTCTCGTTGGAGTGGAGTTTTTAGTCTGTAAGTGTTGGACAGGCTGTATACTTTAGTGTAATTGTCCATGTAATGTTCGCAGTGCACTTTTAACACGGTCAATAAGAACCTAGGGGGTTATTAGCTTGTCAGTGTATTTACCAAACTTGGCAATGTGCACTTGTAATAGAAATGTTTTCAAGGTCAGCAAATGTACTGCTAAGTGGAAAACAAATGGAGTTCTGGGGATTGCTGCATTGTCGGAGGTACCATCCTTCAGACGAGTTGTTAAACCTAGGTTGTGTATACCATTTCATGAGGAAATTAAAATCCCAGTAGCATTACTTGTAAATAGAAGAGAGTTACTTCCAGTATCCTGACCAACAGTTCGCACTTCACAGCTGTTTGTGGGATATTGCTGTGCACAAATTGACTGGTATGTTTTTCTACAAATATACAATCTCTTCACAGTAAGCTTTGTGATTAGTTATTGGTTAACTTGGAAACCCATCAACAGGCTTAATAGTATCCAAACCAGACTCTTCGTACCAAACTTTGCTCCCCGGGGTACCGCTGGAGGTTAACCATCTATAACCATATACAGGTACCCCTCCCCAACCGCGGGGATACGTTCCTGAAAACCTCCACTGTTGGTAAAACCGCAGTTGGAAAATACAGGGCCCTATGGGAAACATGGGGATAGGGGGAGTAAGTTTGCTTTGTCGCGGTTTGAAAATGCAGGGCTCTCTGGGAAACATGAGGATAGAGGGAGTAAGTTTGGGTGCATTGGCTGCCAGGATCTGCAGCAATCCATGAGGCTGTCTGACTTGACTGACTGATCTACACATAGACAGAGAGAGAGAGAAAAAATCAACAGAGAACGTGGTGTGGTGGGCGACACGGGGATAGGGGGAGTAAGTTTGGGAGCATTGACTGGCAGGATCTGCAGTAATCCACGAGGCTGTCTGACTGATCTACACACAGACACAGAGATAGAGAGAAAGAGAGAGAGAAATCAACAGAGAAGGTGGTGTGGTGGCTGACACGGAGTGGGATGGTGGGGTGGGGAGAAGGTGGTGTAGTGGGTGACACGGAGGGTGGGAGGGATGCGGAGAAGCGACACTAAGTTCATGTTATTTACCTTAATCCTAAACGAGAAGCGACATCTCGCTGGTTGATTGCGACATCGCAACTGGGTCCTAGCGCCAGGCGCTAGCACGAAGCGACATTGTGGCGGTTTGATGCAACTGGGTCCTAGCACCAAACGATAGTGTTAGTGTTAAAACCCATGAATAAGCAAGGGTTAAGCAATAACCATTGCCGTGGTTAACAAGGGTTGTCGCTGCGAGCCAATTGTGGATAAGTGAAATTAGCGATAGAAAAAACTGTGGTTGGGGCGGGGTACCTGTACTGTAGGATTTCTGTAATTAATGTGTTAACTAATATCTCAATTATATTTGCGATGTTTACATATTTGAGACGTATGATCAATTTAATTTGAAGGGAGGTGGTTGTGATTGGCTTTGAAGAAGATCCTTGCTCAGGGAGGAGAAACAAAAAACTGTTTATAAACAACAAACTGTTTTCATTCCATTTCAGTCACTTTCATATGGAAAAATGGTCTGCACTTGGAGAGATCTATGTTGCATTTTTTTAATATAAAGGAACCATCTTGAAAAAGATAATAAGTGGAAGGTCACCAAATCAACGGTATAAATGGAGATCGATTCGAGATTGAAAGGGGGATTGAAAGAAATTGAATCATATTCCAGCTTCTAAAGAAAGAAGATGAAGGCTACGATTCAAACAACACTAAATGTCCAATACTGTAATACCTGGATTCTTTTGGGTGATATCAAACGGGAAACCGTACAATAATATTTGGATATCTTTTGAGGACTTATATTTGGATTCAAATGGAACTTTAAATTGGACATTACTCCTCTATCTCTCCCGCAGCATTTGGTTTGGTCAACTTAAATCATCGTGAACTACATTATATGTGGATACGTAAGCATAATTGGTTGTATTCTTTTAATCAGTCCATACTTCACCACAGGGTAATGAGAATGAATTAACTTTTACAATAACTTGTCATTGAAAGCACTGTTCAGCAAGCTTTCTGTTGCTTGTCCAGCTAGGGCCACCCTACCCATTAGGACCTGCAAGGTTAACAGTTGCTGGATGGGATGAATCCCAACCCTCAGTGACCAATCTTCCCATGCATATACTGATGAGCCAGGCTGGCTGGGCTGACAATGTCAGCGACAGTGCCCTGGAGTACTGCAGACCTGGCTCAGGAACCAGATTGCAGAGACCCACACAAGAGTTTCCAACATTCTGTGGCCAATCAAGTCACCATATATGATTCAGCTATTTCAGTGGGAGAGTGGAACAGTATATCATATTGGTTGGTAAGATCAATTGAGCGTTCTGCTTGGGGAATGAGTATAATTCCTAATGTATCCACATAATCCCACACCTTTTTAAGGTTTACAAAATGAGTATCACGTCTAAAAGAAACTGGAAGGAAAGATTAAATAGTCCTAATGAGGAACCAGTGTTCAAAATGCATTTGGGAGAAAACAATAGAGTAAATGGTGCCTTACATTGGAAAATAGGGCTCAGGACATAAAGTGTATCTCCTCTAGATAATGGAGGATATGTCGTCAGAATTCAGCTATGACCTATTTTCAACCCCATTCTTAGCAAAGCTGAGTATGTCCAAGGCAAAGCTGAAAGTCTAGATATGCACTCAACACTACAGGCCACAATCCCGATAAGTAGGTAGCCAGAGCTGTACTATATAGCTATGTACTATATTGCTTAGTTAACATCTTATTGTCAAGGTAGGTGGACATGGCAGTGCACATTTCTTCACAATTTATTCTTTAGTTTCATTTTAAACCTCAAGCAAGCTGATAACTGGGGCCATCTAGTGGATGACATCAGCTAAGCAGGATTCATCACAAAAGTTCATTTGTTAAAAAACCTTGCATTTGCCTTAGTAAAAGTAACTACTGTACAGTAATCACTTGATTGTCAGCCTCCCCAACTACTCCCTCCATAGGCTGCAGATCATCCAGAATTCTGCACCCGTGTCCTCTGCTGCACCAGGCTCTATGACCATAGCATCTCCATCCTCACATGACTCCACTTGTTTCCCATGACACAGAGGATACATTTCAAGATCCTGGTCCTCACCTTCAAAGCCCTCCTTGGCCTCGCTCCCCACTACTTCTGTGATCTCCTAATCTGCTACCAACCTGGCATGCTTCACTTCCCGCATCTCGCCCGCCCCAGCATTTGCAGGCAGGACTGCAGCCACTCTGCATCCACCCTCTGGAACTCCATCCCACAGTCCCTCCACTTTGCCCCATCCCTTGCCTCATTCAAGACACTCCATTTCGACCGTGTTTTCGATCAAACTCCTTCCCACCTGCGCTCCACCCTCCCCAATCACAACCCTAGCTCGTGTGCGAAACATCAACTGTCCAGGGCTTCTGGCATGAAAAGCGCTATACAAATGTGATTTTGTGGCTTTTATAAAAAAAATTTATAATTTTTTTTAAGAGGCTAATGGGGCAACTATTTGCATTAGAAGGAAAATCCCACAAACAACTAGAAATTAGCAGCTATCTCATCTGAAGAATTGTGGATCAGGACACCAGGACAAAAGCACCATTCTCTTTTCAAAACATATCATGAGATGTTAATGTGCATCTGAATGCAGGTAAACAGAACCTCGGTTTTAATAATAAATATAATCCTCAAAGCGCTTCACAGAATATACTGTAAAGTGGTTTGACCGTATCTTGTGGGCAAAATGTGGCAGCTGTAGTTTTGACCGCAGCAATGTCCCACAAAGAGTTATGGAATGAGTGACCAATTTTGTTCAAGGGATTGTTGTCCAAAACACCAGGAGAAACTCCCTTCTCTTTTTGAATAGTTCCATGAGATCTTAAATATTCACCTGAACAGACAGGCAGACCTCTGTTTAACGTATCATCCATTAAACTGTGGTCTTATCTGCCTGTGCAAGATGGTAAACGTTTTTGAAGGTTGACACTCTCATTTCTGGAGTGTTAACCCAGAATATGAGTTCATGTCTCAATGTGGGGCTCAAACTACAATCTTTTAACACAGAGGCATTCAATGGTATGAGTTTATATTTTTTTAAAGTTTCCTAGAGATGCTAACATAATCCCTCAATCATCATGATTAAGAGCTGCTAAGACTATGTTTGGGTTTCATATTCTCACTGTTAATAACATAATAATTTTCTTCTTAAACAGACAAATTAATTGTTAAAGTCTCATTTAAAGCCAAGCATTTAACTTGCCATCACTAAAACATTTCTGTAATCTGACACACAATAAGTAGAAGTGTAAAATAATATGGGATTGGTGGAGAATAAACTCCACATCAAACTCTTTGTGCACATCCTCACCAGGCTCCACTGGCTTCCTGTCTCCAAAAGGATCGAGTTTACAGCCATCACCCTTACCTATAAATCTCTTCATGCACTAGCACCTCCATATTCCCATAATCTTCTCCTACTCTATTCTTCTCCTCGCCTCTCCCTCGACTGGGTAACTTCAAGAGGCTATGTATCCTTTTCTTTTCTGTGCTTCCATCAATGGCTAAACATTCAACAATTATGCCTCCAACTCTGGAACTTTTTCCCTCCCGCCTCCTTTCTATCCATTTTTAAATCACACCTAAAAACCATGACATCTTTGACCATGCCTACAGTTGCTTCCCCTTGCTTTTTTCTTGCTGAATGTCCAACACCATCTACATTTGGAGCCCTGTAGCTCAGTGGTTAGAGCACTTGCCTTACAAACGTGAGACCTGTGGTTTGAATCCAGGTAGTTCAGGGTGAAACCTTGGGTAAGTTTCTTTAATCTATTAGCCTAATAATAATCTGTCCAAAAATAACCTATAATAAAATTTGGTCATTTCAATCATAGACTGTTTGTGGGACACTGCTGTGCGCAATTCATTGCTGTGTTTCACCCACAAATATATAGTCAATTCACTTTACAGTATATTCTGTGAAGTGCTTTGAGATATCTAGAAGATGTGAAAAGTGCTACATCAAAATGCAAGGATTATTATGATTGTTAGTATTATTATTATTATTATTATTACTACATGAAGGCATTATCCAAAACATTATGTTGAAAATGCAGCATGTGTGTGTTACCTTATATTTATTATCACATCAATATTTTTTATACAAAAGCATGTGTTCAAAGAAAGTGTATAGTTCTCACTAGTATCAAGGCTTTGAGCTTTCCCCTCCCCTTCTTTCCCAAGGCCAGTGATAAGTGCATTGCTCACATTTTTGTTGTTTGTGATAATTATCACCAGTGGTAATATCACTTGTCCCACTTTTTCCCCCTGTAACACTAATGATATATTGCCTGGTCCCAGCAATGGAAATGATTCACTTTAACATTGTTTGAGGACAGGATCAGGTTCAACTGTGATGCTCTTCACCATCTGAACCCAGCCGACACTCACTGTCTGGGGTCACATATCAAGGTGGTCACTTGGGCAACATATTAAAAGGCATGCAGAACTTGTGGAACTATAACCCAAACCACGTCAACACCTTCAATCAAGGTGGGGAAGACCAGTAGGGAGCAGCAAATAATTGAACGCAGCATTAAACATTGTGGATTTCTTTGGTTAGCTGTTCACTGTTTGAGTCTGATCGGCTGTTCTAAGGGCTCGCTGAATTCTTCCAATTTCTAAAGCTGCACTGCCACTTAGAGGCTGAATCTAAAATTCCCACAGTCCATCTGAGTCGGAAAAAGAAGCAATACAACTCTTGCTTATTCCTCTCTGTACACTGAGAAACATAAAGGAGTCGAGCATTATCCCATTCCACAGCATTCGGTCATCCAGGCTACTCTGGCAAACCTCAATGAGAAATTCCACGTATATTTGTGTAATGGTATATGGAATATACTCTGATTTTTCACTCCTGGCCTCAAACTCTCCACCTCACCCTTTTTTTTAAATCTATCTTTACATTCCAATTTAAAACCTACCTCTTTTGACTATACCTACGCTCACTTCCCCTCCCACCGTCCTTCTCCCTTGCTCAGCATCCAACCCCACCACTGTGCAATGTCAGACACTATCACGCGCAGGGTGCAATATAAATGCAAGTTGCTATTGTAGTTCATCTTGTATGCATCTCTATTGGAGATAATTTTCCAGTAGTCAATCTCAGTGCCATTTCGAGTTCTTTTTGTAAGATCTTCAAAGCTTCCCCTTGATTCCAGTTTTATGTCTCCTGAAAATGCAGCTAATTCAGACCACAATTCCAGGTTATTTATGAAGATTAGAAACCGGATGAATCATGAGGCAAACCACTCAATTCCACCACACACTCCCACAATCACCAGTTAGACCAAGCTCCACTTAAGATTACCCTCGCTTCTTTTCCTTAGCCAGTTATTAACCACACCCATGTCCTACCCTTGATACCCAGATATCAGTTTGTAAAGGGGTTTCTCTTGTGGAACTCAGTAACATTTCAGAATATTCAATCAATGCAATAGTCCTATACACCAACCTTGGCTTCTTTCCATCTGCAGACAACAGTAGTGAAACCTATAGATTATTTATTCATCCCAATCTATATTTACAACTGAATCCTCCAATCAATGACTCTGAAATAGTTTAACAACTATTAAACGGTCATCGTCTCAGGGAAAAAAATATTAATGTTCTTAAATCAGTTGTGGTGCAAAAGGAAAGAAAGTGCACGTAGGATAGGATTTCAAATCATTTGAATCTGTTCAGCTTGATAAACAGGAAATGATTTGTTTTAGTCAACTGTAGCTGTGCCTCTTATTTTGTGTTGAACCATAAAAACTCTTCGGATTTCACACTATTAAGCAATGTCTCTGCTGTTGCATTTCCATGCCTAATTGCCCATCTTTACTTCTGTCATGGAACCATTGAAATTTACAGCACAGAAGAAGGCCTTTAGGCTCATTCTGTCTATTCTGCTCTTTTAAAGAGCAATCCTTTCAGTGCCATTTACCATTTTCCTGATTTTAACCTCTATTGCCTCGGTTTTCAATCTAAGAGAAAATATTCAAAAAGGACACTAACTTGATGGTACATGGTTCATGGTTGTACTTCCTCCACCTGGCAGAGACAACTATTCGGCTGTGAACAACGGGCCTAATCTGGAAAAAAAAATGCATTAATATTTTAATAATTCATGTGACTTTCTGTATGCAAAGAGGCTGCTGTCAGCACCTGCCAATACACAGTCACCACACCTTCCAGAAAAATCCAGCAAAGCGTTTTGAGACTTTTTGATGACCTGATAACAATAACAATTTGCACTTATAGAGCGCTGTCCAGGCAGGATAGTGCCTCAGAGCGCTTAACATTGGCAGAGCCTAAATCTGAGCTGGGGAGGGGAGGGGCAGGAGGTGACCGTGCATACGGTCAAAAAGGAAGGTTTTCAGATAAGACTTCAAAAAGGGAAGAAGGAGAACAAGGCAGAGGCATTGAGGGAGAGTGTTCTCCAGTGTTTTGGGGGTGAATGCATGACATTTAATGGAGAAGCGCAGGGCATGAGGGACATACAGGAGGACAGTGCCAGTCGAGCAGGTAAGGCACAATATCAAACGATCTCAAAGCACTACACAGGTTTTATTGCAAAGTGTGGTAACTGTACCTTTTTAGGGAAATGTAACAGCAAGTTTGCATACAATGACATGCCATAAAACAATCATGAAGAAAACGACCAACTTATTTAGGGGATTGTTGGGCAATGTATGGGTTAACCTCCCTTGAATAATGCCACTTGATCTGCAACATCCACCTGAACAGGCACATACAGGTCCTCAGTTACATAGTTAATCTGAAGGATGACCCCTCCAGCAATGTTGTAATCCCACAGCATTGTATTGGAGTGTCGGCCAGATTGTGAGTTCAACGTCCTGATGTAGGGCTTCAACCCACAAGCGTCTGACTTGAAGACAATTTATGATTTGACTATGGAGTGCAATACTAGTGTGCAAAACAATGCCTAACCCTGTCCTATTTCAACATCCAAACATGTGTTAATTCCAGCAAGGTATCCACACAGTGATCAGTAATTGAATTGTCCCTTTTTCTAAACCAAGGAGGGTAGCAAGGCCAATTCCAGGACCCCAATTACAGTACTAGTTGAAATCAATTTATTCAACGCTGAACAAGTTTTGAATATGGGGCCTTCTGCATGGTTTCTTACCCACTGGTTTATCGGTCGTTAATTGAGTGTTATATTTTTAAAAAGGTCTTTAAAGCATTGAGTTGGAGATAGAATAGTGCATAAAATTCAGATGAGAATAATGGACTATCAAGTATACATTCTATACTAACAAACTCACCATTTCACTCTTCTTTCTTTGTGGCTTCTTTGTTGTTATTTGCAAATAACTGTGTAAAAAAAATCGCAACTCAGATGAATAAATGTGATTCCCCAGCCTGAATAATATGCCTTTCATTTCATACTTAGGATTGTTGTTGAGGTGGTTTAAATTGCTGCACAAGAATTACTGTAAAGTGTTGTTGACCCTGTATTTTGTAGCCAGATACAGAAACCAATTTATGCACAGCAATGTCCCATGAACAGCCGTAAAGTGAAATGACCAATTTCATCTAGAAGAATATTGGTCAGGACACCTGGAGAAACTCCTTTCTTTTTTTCAATGTTTGATGTTGTTACATCATTAACAACATCAATAATATTAACAACGAACACTAATAAACAATAAATCCATTTGATATAACATGAAAACATCCCAAAGAGTATCATACAAAGGTTTGCTTTCAAGGTTAGTCACACTTGTTACGGAGAGAAAGAGGCAAAAAGGACTGCGCCATCAAAATTCGCAGCTAATCTGCGCCTTAAATATCCCACAAGCAATAATAGTATGAATTAATTTCTTACTAAATTTGGTTATTGGTTGTAAAATCGGAAAGCACAGTGAGAGAAACTCATTTTTTCTCATTGAGAGTGTTCCATAATGAAATAATTAATTATTAATAACTGGTATTAATAGTAACAATACTTCATGGCTGTTTGTGGGATCTAGCTGTGCATGGCTTGGTTGCTGCATTTGTCTACATATATACAGATACCACCATTTATAGAACACTGTGAAGTACTCCGAGGCATCTAAAATGCAAAGATTACCATTATTATCAAGTGTAATATTTTTCATTGTACATGTCAGACAAGGCTGCTGAACTTACCAACAGCTACAGTTCACAGTATACAGAGAAGCAAACTCATCTGTAGTACCGCAGGAATTAATATTGCAGTCAGAAAAGCACTCCTAACATGTTCTGCATACTTTTGCTGCTTTATTGTTTGCGTTCATTCAAATGTTAGAATATGTGAGCTGATATTGTATAAAATCGGTCAGCTCAAGTGAATCGGAATTTCCCAGTACATGCTGATCGTCGAGAGGAACAAAAACAACAGATTGGTGACAATTTGTTGAAATGCTACATTGTTATGCAATTAGGGCCACTGGGCAATCGTACCAGCAGCTCTCATTTATGCTACACATTTTATTAGGGTCTTATTACTACCGTGTCCAGGATTATAGCTGACAGTACTCACTCGAGGGTTTTAAATTTCTCTGCCCCAGCCGCCACATAGCTCGCTCCATTCTGCAGATCATCCAGGTTCAGGACCTTGTGTCCATCCCTGGGGGTGTATATGTTGCGGACCGCCCCAAAGGGTGCGTTGATTCCCCTGGTGACCTGATTGAGGAAGTTGTCAAAGGTGGAGACCTGTTTGCAGTTGATGAGAAATCTTCTGCCAATAAAGAATGGGTCCCCGTTCCTGTAAACGATCACACTCTTAGCTGCTGGTGGCTGCGAGAGAACTCCTCTTGATGCTGTGGCCATAGCCTTAAAAAATAATCATGACAGCAATAAGAATACTAATCCTCACATGTAACATAGCACTTTATCTCATTGTCGAGATGTCTCAAAGGATTATACCATAAAGTGCAGTGACTGTATATTTCAGATGCCTCAAAGAAATTTATTGCAAAGTGCAGTGATGAACAATCCCATGTTAATGTCAGGGTCAAATCCAATACCAAATCCATGTATAATGTTTATAATGTTTTATAATGCTGTTCCACTGCAATTTGTTCTTCTGCAGACTTAGTCTTGCTCTCGCCATCATGAGGAGAATCAGTACTCGCTGAACCAAAATATTACGCTTTCTGATTTACGTAAGAAATAGAAGCAGCCGTAAACCATTCGGCAACCTTGAGAATGCCCCGCCATTTAATAAGATGATAACTGATCTTCTAACCTAATTCCACTTACCCATCCTATCCCCATATCCCTTAATCCTTTGGAAGGAAACTTTCAACCGGTTTCAGGCATGCACACCCCATGGAGCTATGAGCAATAGTTTGTTCTGGAGGAGCTTTTGAAAATCGTTCGAGTATCGTTTTTATTCAAGACCAAGTGAAAGTAGGAAATTACAGTGGTACAAACTCAAAGGTAGTGCTCAAATGCTCAAGTCACTCAAATCAATATCCGGTTCCTCCAAACTCGAGCCAATTTGTCAAATTATAAAATAGCCTGAGTATATTTTCAAATTGCAAATAGGAATAAACTAATGTGCAGTTTTAACATTGTGAACTGTCACATGAAATCTGATATGAAATGTGATCAATTTCACCCTGTCTGCTGTGCAATTTTTTAGAACAGCATTTTTAGAATACAGCATTTCATTGACACCCATGTAACAGCCTCACAGATTGCGAGTGGATATCTTAAAGAGTTTATGAAACAGGACACAATGGTAAAAATCTAACACAGAGATCAATCCTGCTGCCACTAATCTCAGAAGCAACAATACTCTTCAAAAAGACCCGTGGACACAACTCACCCACTCTCTCCATTTAAGGCATTCTTTGTGTTGCTGAAGCAATTTATGAATATACTACAGGTCTGTTTATTGTGAGTGTTCTTGTAGGGCCATCTCTTCCTGCCTATTCTAAAGGGTCTGGGATCAGTGTATCCATGGCTCTTTCAAAGGAAAAGTTGTGTAGCACATTGATTAGAGCACACGCCTCATAAGTAAAAGGACCCGGGTATGATTCCTGTGTAGGGCAAAAAGTTACATAAGTTTTCTAACTCCATACATCTCTGTTTACCCAACAACAACAAAGTTACATTTATAGAGGGCCTTTCACGTCGGGAGGACACCTTACCCAGCAGTAAGTAGGAACCCATTTGTTTGTCGCTTGGCGGATCACTTTCCTGGAGGTAATAATCCTTTCAAAATTAAAATTGAAAACATAATAATTTGGTCACTCAATCCATCACTGTTTGCAGGACTCTGCTTTGTGCAATTGGCTGCCGCATTTAGCCCACAAAATATACAAACTTCCAATGACTTTAGGCTGAACACCAAAACAGATTCAATGTAATCATGTAATGGTCAAATCTGTAATGAAATGCCATATATTTCACCCTATAGTTCACCTCTATAGATTTGGTCATAAAATATATAATCAATTCACTATTACAGCATTCATGGTGTGAAGTGCTTTCAGACTCCTCAAAGACGTGATAAGGCACTATATCAAATGCAAGGATTGTTATTATTATCATTATTAATACAGACTATTTCATCCTCCTTCTCTGTTAGCCATAGCTTTTGTAGAGATGCAATTTTATATAATGTTATGACAGGTATTACTGTGCACTAAATTATAGAGGACAAGTGATTGATTTCCGAGCCAGTTAAATCAAGGTAAATTATTTAGATCGTTTTCATTTGATGGCTTATCTTACCATCAGCATTACAACAACAAAATTACATTTATAGAGTGCCTTTCACGTCGGAAGGACATCCCAAAGTGCTGAACAGTCAGGGTTAGGGAACCAAGCATGGGGTGGTGTGGGGGAGGGGGGAGCGGCAGTGTAGGGGGAGGGGAAGGAAAGAGGTGGGAAGGCGGCTGAAGGCACGATTGAAAAGCAGGGTGTTGAGATCAACCTTGAAGGAGGCAAGGGAAGACGGCGAAGCGACTGTGGGATGGAGTTTCAGAGGGTGGGGTCAGAGAGACTGAAAGCCCGGTGTGATGTGAAGGCAGGTCGGATGGGAGACATGGAGCAGACATGTTGGTCTGCGGTTTCCTCCCCTCACCACTCCTCCACCTCCGCGCCCTCATCAGTTACCTCAACCCCTACTCACCCCCCATTTCACACTTTCAACCCCACCACCCCGCTTTCAGTCACAAAAACAATCACCTCCATGAAACCCACCACGTGCTCATTGGACCCCATCCCCACCCACCTCCTCCGCAGCCAGCTCCATTTGTTAGCCCCGCTCATTTCTGACACCATTAACCTTTCCCTCTCCTCAGGTACCGTCCCCACCTCCCTTAAAACAGCCATCATCACCCCTATCCTGAAGAAACCCTCCCTTGATGCGTCGCAACCATCAAGTTATCGACCCATCTCCAACCTCCCATTTCTATCCAAGGTCCTTGAAAGAGTGGTTGCCTCCCAGCTCCGCTCTTTCCTTTCAACTCACTCACTTCTTGAACCCCTCCAATCAGGTTTCCGCCCTATCCACAGCACAGAAACTGCCCTGGTCAAGGTCACAAATGACATCCTAACCGCCTGTGACCAGGGCTCCCTCTGCCTCCTCGTCCTCCTTGACCTGTCTGCTGCGTTCGACACAGTCGATCACACCATCCTCCTTCAACGTCTTTCCTCCCACCTCAACCTTCAAGGCACAGTCCTTGACTGGTTCCACTCTTATTTGACCCACCGTTTACATTTTGTTTCCTCCAATGGTTTTTCTTCAAACCCACGCACAGTTTTTCACGGCGTCCCTCAGGGCTCTGTCCTCGGTCCCCTCCTTTTCACACTTTACACGCTCCCTCTGGGCGACGTCATCCGCAAACATGGGGTAAATTTCCACATGTATGCGGACGACACCCAGCTGTACCTTTCTGCCTCATCCCTCAACCCCCAGACGATCGATGTTCTGACAGCATGTCTGTCCGACATCGAGTCGTGGACGAGGGACAACTTTTTGCAATTGAACGTGAGTAAGACCGAGGTCCTCTTGATTGGCTCAAGCCAGCGCCTCCGCACATCGGGCGCTGCCAGCCTCAATATCCAAGGCTGCACTCTCCACCTCACAAAGCCAATCAGGAACCTCGGCATCATGTTCGATCAAAAACTTTCCTTCCTCCCCCACATCCGCGCCTTGACCGGCACCGCTTATTTCCACCTGCGCAACATTGCCAGGCTCCGCAACTATCTTACCCCCCCGCGCTGCTGAAACACTCGTGCATGCATACATCACCGCACGGCTGGACTACGGAAATTCTCTCCTCGTCGGCCTCCCCAGTTCCTCCATTCACAGGCTGCAGGTCATTCAAAACTCTGCAGCCCGTGTACTATCCCGCACCCGCCTCCGCGACCACATAACCCACACCCTCGCCCATCTCCAATGGCTCCCCATCCTCCAGAGGATCGAGTTCAAGATCCTTGTCCTCACCTACAAGGCCTTACACGGCCTTGCCCCACCCTATCTAACCGATCTACTCTCCCCCTACACGCCCACCCGGATCCTCCGTTCAACAGGACTTGGCCTGCTCCAAGCCCCCCACCCGAACCGCCCCACCATCGGAGGCCGGGCCTTCAGTTTCTCCGCTCCCACCCTTTGGAATGCAATCCCTAAATCCCTCCGTTTTGTCTCTTCCCTTTCCTCTTTCAAGGCCGGTTTGAAGACTTTCCTCTTCGATCGTGCCTTCTGTTCCACCCCGAACTCTTTTACCCCCCCTTCGTGTTTCACCCCTTCCCAAACACTCCCCTCCCAGCTTGGTTCACACGCCTCCTGTGCAGCGCCTTGGGACGTCCTCCCGACGTGAAAGGCGCTCTATAAATATAATTTGTTGTTGTTGTTGTTGTTGGTAGGGAATGAGCAGGTCAGAGAGATAAGAAGGGGCAAGGCTGTGGATGGCCCTGAAAGTGAGGACGAGGATCTTGAATTTGATCCTCTGGGGGATGGGGAGCCAATGGAGTCGGGTGAGGGTGAGAGTGATAGGGTCACAGAGCCTGGTATGGGAGAGGACACGAGCTGCAGAGTTTTGGATGATCTGCACCTTGTGAAGGGAAGAACTGGGAAGGCCGATGAAAAGGAATTTCCATAATCAAGCCTTGATGTGATGAATGCATGGTTGAGGGTTTCAGCAGCCTGAGGGGTGTGGCAGTGACGGAGTCTGGCAATGTTACGGAGATGGTGGAAGGCAGTGCTGGCCATGGCGTGGATGTGGGGGAGAAAGGACAGTTCAGGGACAAACAAGACATCCAGGTTCTTGAGGTGGAGAGTGCAGCCATGGATGCTGATGCTGCCAGTGCCTGACGCAAGCCAATAAATTATTATTGTAGAATATAGAAAATACCAATGTAATGCTTAGGTGCTAACTGTGCATAATTGTGGAGAGGACCAAATAGCCTTAATGCCCACAGACAGAATAATAATAATCCTTGCATTTGATATAGCACTTTTCACATCTTGTCGATGTCTCAAAGTGCTTCACAGAATATACTGTAAAGTGAACTAACTTTATTTGTGGGCTAATTGCACACAGCAGTGTCCCACATACACAGTGGATTTTAAATGACCAATTTTTATTATTGTGGGGTTTTGTTTTGGATGGATTATTATTAGGCATGTGGAGTAAGGAAACTTGCCCAAGGTTTTGCCCTGACCTGCCTGGATAACTCTGATATAATTAATTTATTTTTGTGTGAAGGCTGAGAAATGGTTCCAGAAGAACAATCCCATGCAATAGGAGAGCATTAATGTTTACATTTATATTGTGCCTGTCACACCAAGAGGACATCTCAAACTGGGGCCTCTTCACACAGAGCATTTTTGCTCTGACCAGACATTATTTATACATAAATTAAGAATAATCCTTGCATTTGATAAAGAGCCCTATCACGTTGATGAAACATCTTAAAGGGTTACACAGAATCATAATGCTTCCATTTAATATAGCGCATTTCACTTCTTCTAGATGTCTCAAAGGACTACATAGAATACAATGTAAAGTAGTTTGACCAGGTATTTTGTGGGAATAACGTGGCAGCCAATTGCACACAACAGTGTGAATTGTATGATTAAAAAAAATATTTTTTTAAAGTTTTATTACCACCAGAAAGTGATATACAAATCGACTGACAATCGGGTTCCTACTTACTGCAGGATAACCAGAGGCATGTGGAGTAAGGAAACTTGCCTTAGATCTCTCCCACCCAGGAATCAACACAAGCGCACTAACCACTATGTTACTGGACTCCACAGAATAGGAAATTTGATTCCGTTTTGTATCTAACATGTTATACTTTTGCAGGTCTCATTCACAAAATTCACTTTGAACCAGAGAAATTCACAGAAGATAAAAAGGCCCATCTTGTCAAATGACGTTTTGAAAGAGCAATCCATTTAATCCCATTTACTTGCCTTTCGCCCCAAACAAATAACTTTTAGGTGTCTTTCAGTTCACTTTTAAAATCCAATCCTGTAAGGTGCCCTAGCATTTGATATTACCGTAGACACCAGCAAGTTTAAAATGATCATTTCACCTTATTTCATAATTCAAAATAATCCCACAATGTACCTATAACTACAACTCATTAGCAGACAGTCAGCATCACATGTAATTTGACCTGCACATCCATCTCACAACAAACCACATTCTTCTGTGCTTCTCTCCAGTTTATAATAAATTCCTTGCACCATAAAGTGTTTTTTTTGCATTCGCAAGTACGGTATCACACCAATACACAACAACAACAACAACTTTGATTTATATAGCGTCCTCCACGCCGGACAGCGTCTCAGAGCACTTATGCACATGCCTTTACACACATAGATCAAAGTAACAGGATAAAATCGAGGCATCTGGTTATGCATTCTACCATTTATGGGCAAATGTTAATTACAAAATGCTAAAATGCAAGGATTATAATTGAGGTTTTATTAAAAATTTAAAAACATTTTTGATATACTTTCTAATCAGTTAGAACGACCATTGCATATCTAAAACTACTGAAACCATGTACCTCCAAGGTGAGCATAAAATGCCATGGTCGTTTCATCAATATAGTACTTGGAGGAGTCTCCAAATCCAATGGGAAAATGTTAGCAGAAGGTAGAGAGCCTTCGTCAAACACAGACACACTTTCAGTTTGTAACCCTGCCTCCCTCCCTTTAACTGATCAAACGCTTTCAGAATGAACCAACCGAGTAACAGAAAAAGAGAGGAATAAGGGAGAGTTGGAGGAGAAGGGGATTCAACAAGTAAGTGAGAGAGAGAGAGAGAGACATACATGAAAGTGTGAGTGAAGTTGAGGAAATAACAATAGTACAGAAATCATCATAAAAGGAGAATGAGAGGCAAACAACAGTGGTTTACTGGACAAGGAACGAGTGAGGCAGGGGGAAAGAAAGGTATACAATGAGGAGAGGAGAGAAGAGATCGCCCTCCCTACGTTGGAAAAGTTTAAAGAAAAAGAAATGAAAGTACAGTATTGAAAGTGGTAAAAGCTCACCTACAGCAGAGTGTGTGTGGTGTTGAGCTGGGACTTGACTCTGCTTGTCGCTGGCTGCCCACAGTCAGCTCAGCCTAGCCTGTCACACCAGCCATTCCCACACTGATTTATTCTGACCCACACCAAGAGCTGACCACCCCCAGACAACGGGAAGACACTCTCTTCTTTCTTCCATTCACTCCTTTTTTTTCTACAGAAAAAAAGTGTTTCAAATAGCTCAAGGCAACAAAACAAAAGTCACAGGTTCTCTCCCCCAGCTCACTCCCCACACTCTGTCCACTCTCCTCTGCCTTAGTTGTAAATCACTATTCTTTGCTTCTCATTCTATTTTCTCAACTTCACCAACTCTTTCATCGGTATGTGTGTGCCTCTCTCACCTGCTCTCCTCCAACTTTCCCTTATTTCTTTCTCGATTTCCATGATTTCACTCTTTTTCTTTCCCCTTTTCTCTCTCTCTCTCACTCTTACCTTCTCCCCATTTTCACTTGTGTACATCCTCTCTCTTTCTCTCTCCCCCTATTTCACCTGCAGACTTCTTCCTATTGCCTTTTTCTGTCTCTAACTGGAGCTTGTCTGTTTTGCCACTCCCCTCCCTCTGCACTCTCTCTCCCTGTCTCACTAAATCACTACATCTCCTTCTCTGCATCCCAATTTCAACCAGTTCTTGCTGTTATTCTTCTGCCATCTCATTTTCTCTGACTCTCACTCTCCTGAATTCACCCTGTGCAATTTGTATTGTCAGAGTACTCACACCTTCTTGGTGGGATTGAGTTAGGTGATTATAGACAGGAACCACAAATATACAGTCAATTCAGTTTACAGTATATTCTGTGAAGCACTTTGAGACATTTAGAAGATATGAAAAGCGCTATATCAAATGCAACGATTATTATATAACCATACCAACACACAAACACTCAAAATATTATCATTTCACAAAAACATGAATAGAATAGAATCAAATAATCTTACAGCACAGAAAGAGGCCACTTGGTCCATAGCCCCGTAGAGTTACCTTAATTAGTCCCACTCTCCCCTCTTTTCCCCAAAGCCTTGCAAAGTTTGCCTTTTCAAGTATATATCCAATTCCCTTGCTTCCACTACCCTTTCAGGCAGCGGGTTCCAGACCACAACAACTTGAAAATGTTTAAATCATTGGCCAACATCAGTTGTCTTAATCTTACAGAGGTCCAAGCAACCCTTGGAAAGTACTCAAGTATTGTGGGTCTTTCAGATACCCTGACAAAGACAAGAGAAGCCACAGGTTAGAGCAATAGAGCAATTTCAGGATGGATACCAGAAAGCATTTCCTTAGCCAGAGGGTAATTAACAACTATAACAGATTACCAGGAAGGGGGGATGAAGCCACAACCCTGGACTCATTTAAGAAGCAGCTGGATACTTTGATAGAAGGACAACGGGGTGGGTATTCTGGAAAATGGAGACCAAATGTGCTGTAGGGCCTCCTTCATCAGAGCCTCTATTGTGAGCTTGTGGTATGTAGGAAGGAAATCACCAAGTTGTTGTTCCTTCCTACATTACCTGTGAGGGTGATACTGTATTCATGTTTTCCCACTGGTGTTCCATTTCAGAAATGTGAGAATGATGTACACTGTTCTGAGTCTGCAGTCCAACCTTCGTGGCTGGCAGAGACTCAAAAACAGAGAGCAAAGGTCAAAGGAATAATTCCACAAAGCAAGCCTGAAATTCCATCTGGTCCCAGCTTTGAACAACATTTTGCCTTGATGTTTAAGATTGCACAGTCTTGTGGAATGTTTTCCAATTCATTCCCAATTTGGTACTCGGTTTAAGTACGTGAAAACCGCAATATCTAATGCAAGCATTAGTATTATTATTATCCAGTAACTGAATAAGAGACAGTAAAAACTGTTCCTGCCCACTGAGGGATCAGGTCTGCATCACTATGAGCAGTATGTATTTGGAGGTACTTCCAGGCCCTGCCCACAACTTCAACTACACCAAACTCCATATATGCATCTCCCCAGACCTTGCTAGGCACAAATGGCTCCCTGGCTCCCAACATAATAAGTCCAAAGTCCTCACCCATTAATTCCTTAATATCCTGGCACCATCTCACCCCACTTATCAACCTATCTACTCCCTGCATTCAGCAGGTTCTTGCCTGCTCCATATCCCCCGCCCAGCCCACCCCATCTTTAGCGGTCAGGCATTCAGCCTCTCTGACACCACCTTCTGGAAATCCATCTCTTATTTTGTTTGCCTTGCTCTCACTCTAGCCTCCTTCAAGGCACGCCTCAAGACCTTCTTCTTCGATCGTGCCTTTGGCCACCCTACCCTCTCTGCCCTCCACCCACCCTGATCCCAATTCCCCCACTATTGCTCAGGTTTTAATCCCTGCCTTTTCACTGACTTGAGATGTCCTCCTGACATGAAAGGCACTTTACAAATGTAATTGTGTATTCAATTGTAGACTGAGTAACAAGAGGATTTTATTTTAATCAAACACAAAACTAAGGAGGAGGAGTCTATGTTTAAAATAAATTACATAGTAATAGTTATAAGAAATTAAAACTATTCATTCCAAAAATGCTTACATATTTACACATGGCTCACAATGAGTTGATCTAAGTTGACTAAAAAAGGCGTCTGCTGTGAGAGAGATAGAGTAGCAAAGTACAATTTTCAAAGTCCAGATTAGTCCAAATATAAGTCCATCATAGTCCAAATATAAGTCGAAGTATATTTTGTCAAACGTAATAGGAACAGGATTAGGCCATTCAGCCCTTTGAGCCTTTTCCGCCATTTAATTAGATCTGTACTTTAATAAATCCTATCAGTTCCAATTTCCTGCTTTCACTCCATATCCCTTAATAGCCTCACCTACCAAAACTCTATCAACCTCATTCTTCAGTATCCATGATCTTTTGAGGGAGAAAAATTATACATAATTTATAGCCTTCATTAAGTATTTTGTCGTTTGTGAGTGTTGGCTTTCAGCGTTTACAGGATAGGATTTGTTCAGCTATTATGGCGGCTATTAGTTGCAAACACCTCATTGTCTGTGTGACTCTGGGGCAAGTAAGTAATCCAGAGATTTTCTTGGTTCCTGTTTTGAGGGATAGAAAAAAAAATCTAAATTTTCATCAAGAAATTAAATAAATGAATGGAACACATCAGGAGTCAGCAGGGGTTACTTGGCAATACTCTCATCGTGGAGTCAGAGGTTGTGCGTTCAAGCCCCATGGCAGAGCTTTGTATTTGTAGTCTAGTCTGATGCCCCAGAACCCCACAAGGGGTATCATTACATTGACTGAGGTGCCATCCTTCTGGTGAGAAGTTAACACCAAGATGCCATCTGCTTGTTCAGATAATAATAATCCTTGCATTTGATATAGAGCTATTCACATCTTCTAGCCGCCTCAAAGCACTTCAACAAATATACTGTATAGCTAATTGTCTGTACATATGTGGGCGAAACGTGGCAGTCAATTGCGCACAACAGTGACCCACAAACAGTCAGGGATTGAACCAATTTATTACGGGTTGTTTTGAGGGTTTATTATCAGGTGTGTGAAGTAAGGAAACTTGCCCAAGGTTTCGCCCTGCCGGGAATTGAACCCAGGTCTCTCGCTTGCAAGGCAAGTGCTCTAACCACTACAGGACTCACAGAACATTATTCAAAAAAATACATTACAAATTTATATTGATATGGTGTTTTTCAATTGGGAGAACATTCTAAAGTGCTTAACCACATTGGCTGAGTGAGGGATGGGAGCCAGCAGGGGTGAGGAAGGGATTGTTCAAAAATTCAAAAGAGAACAGTGAATTTCTATTGTCTTAATGAACGAACTTCCAGATAAAACTGGATCATTCACCAAGTGGTTGTTTGTGGGACTGCACAGTGTCTTCAATAAACCGCCACTGGTCTTGACAATGATTAGTGTAAAGCACGTTTTAATAATTCACTTTAATAAAGTACTATTAAAATACTGTACTATATAGGTACTTTCCATTATGGGAAGAGACCAATCATACATGATCCATGAAAGGAATGATCTTGAATTACTGAAGAGTAATGTCAGAGGACTGGAGGGTTGCAAATGTTACTCCCCTGTACAAAAAGGGGCAGGATAATAATACAGTAAAAGCCTGTTTATCCGGCACCCGATCAACCGTAACTTCCGTATAACCAGCATCGCAAAAAAAGGTCCGCATTCGATTAACTGGAATTTATCCGGAAAAATGCATTGAAAAAATATATATATATTTATTTATTTATTGCATTTTCGGCCGAATATCCGGCAGGTGCTTTAACCAGCATTGGCCAGGTCCCGAGGGTGCTGGATAAATGGGCTTTTACTGTAATAATAATAATCCTTGCATTTGATATAGTGCTATTCACATCTTCTAGATATCTCAAAGCGCTTCACAGAATATTCTGTAAAGTGAATTGACTGTACATATGTGGGTGAAACACAGCAGCCAACTGCGCACAGCAGTGTCCCACAAACAATCGTGGATTGAAGTTACCAATTTCTTTTGAGGGAGTATTAATAGGCATGTGGAGTAAGGAATCTTGCCTAAGGTTTCGCCCTGCCTAGAATTGAAATCAGTCTACTTGCAGTATAGGAGATAAACCTGGAGTCTTGGAATGTCACCAATATTGCATGTATGCAATGTAATGTTCCCTTTGAAAGTTTCATTATGCAACATAACTCAACGCTAACTACTTAAAATGCTTTATTTGCATTATGACTAAGGTAATGAATCCAAATATAAAGTCGAGGAAATAGAAGGATAAACCGGAGAACTACAAGCTGGTCAGCCTAACATCAGTAGTAGGGAAACTTCTGGAGACTATAATCTGGGACAATATAAATTCTCACTTAGAAAAATACAATATGGTTCAATAAGAGAAAGTCAACACAGATTTATTAAAGGCAGATTTGTGTCTGACAAACCTAATAGAATTTTTTGATGAAGTGATTGAGTGGGTGGATGCAGGTAGTGCAGTGGATGTAGTTTATCTGGAATTTCAAACGACATTAGACAAAGTGCCACATAAGAGACTTAGAAACAAAATAGAAGCCCATGGTATTAAAGGGACTGTGGCAACATGGATCCAGAACTGGCTAGGAAACACAAAGCAGAGAATAGTAGTGAACGGTTGCTTTTCCAACTGGAGGGAAGTATGTAGTGGTGTCCCTCAGTGGTCGATATTGGGACCACTGCTCTTTCTAATCTATATTAATGATCTGGAAGTGAATATAGGGAGCACAATTTCCAAATTTGAGGATGATATTAAGCTAGGAAAAGTGGTAAATGGTGAGGAGGATATCACCAGACTCGAAGAGGACTCAGACAGATTGGTAAAATGGGCAGAAATGTGGCAGATGAGGTTTAATGTGGAGAAACATGAAATGTTGCATTTTGGTAGGAAGAATGAGGAGAGGCAGTATAAGCTAGGTGGTGCAATTTTAAATGGGGGTAAATGAACAGATACCTGGGGGTCCATATCAGCAAATCTCTGAAGGTGGCAGGACAGGTAGATAAAGCTGTTAATAAACCATAAGAGATATTAAGATTTATAAATAGGGGCATAGAATACAAAAATCAAGAGGTTCTGATGAATATTTATAGAATGTGGTTAGGCCTCAGTTGGAGTACTGTGTTCAGTTCTGGGCACCACATTTTAGGAAAGATGTTAAGGCATTGGAGAGGGTACGAAGAAAATTTACCAGGATGGTACCAGGAATGAAAGACCTTAGTTATGAGGAGAGTTTAGCGAAACTAGGATTATTCTCCCCAGAGCAGAGAAGATTAAGAGGGGATTTAACAGAGGTTTTCAAGATCATGCGGGGATTTGATAGGCTGAACCAGGAAAAATTGTTTCCATGGGCATGTGGGTCAGTAACCCAAGGACATCAATTTAAGATAGTTATTAAAAGATAGTAGTTAACAGTGGATGTCAGGAAAAAATATTTCACCCAGCAAATTGTTCGGATCTGCATTACCTATAAATCAATAACAACTTTTAAGAGAGAAGTGGATGGGTATTTGGGGAGGACAAGATTGCAGGGCTATGGAAAGCAGACAGGTGGGATTGAGTTGGACAGTTCTTTTCGGAGCCGGAGCAGACACGATGGGCCGAATGGCCTCCTTCTGTGCTATATGATTCTAAATATTTACTTCCCCACAGAGCCAAAGTGCAGGGCAGCAATCTAGTTTTGATTTGCACAGTTTGATTGATTGATTGATGGATGGATGGATGGATGGATGGATGGATGGATGGATGGATGGATGGATGGATGGATGGATGGATGGATGGATGGATGGATGGATGGATGGATGGATGGATGGATGGATGGATGGATGGATGGATGGATGGATGGATGGATGGATGGATGGATGGATGGATGGATGGATGGATGGATGGATGGATGGATGGATGGATGGATGGATGGATGGATGGATGGATGGATGGATGGATGGATGGATGGATGGATGGATGGATGGATGGATGGATGGATGGATGGATGGATGGATGGATGGATGGATGGATGGATGGATGGATGGATGGATGGATGGATGGATGGATGGATGGATGGATGGATGGATGGATGGATGGATGGATGGATGGATGGATGGATGGATGGATGGATGGATGGATGGATGGATGGATGGATGGATGGATTGAAAATTTATATTTGAATTATTCCCGGTGTCTTGGACAACAATTCCTCTTATCAAATTGATCATTCACTTCATTGATTGATTGATTGTTAGTGGAACATTGTTGTGCGCAAATTGGCCTGCAGCATTTGCCCACAGGTACTACACTGTACAGTATTGAAGCACTTTGAGAAATCCTTCCAATCTGAAATTATTATTATTTAGCTTAAGAATAGAATTGGCAAGTCTTAGCTGGAGGAGGTCTGTTGTGTGCCTCAGAAATTAGACATGTTTGTCTACAAAATACACTTCCACTTTACAGGAAATCATGTGAAAAATGTTGCAATATCCTTCCTACATGAAAGAATTGATATTGAGGTTATTAAAAGTCCTCTCTTCCCCATTCTTTATTTTCCTCATATAAAAACAGATAAAATTGCCCACTTTTGTGGCTTGTCAGAGCTGATAGCCACTGTTAAGTGAATAACAGTAACTTGTATTGTTACTGTTTTATTTCCAGCCTCCAAAGTGTGTATTATTGTAGATATCAGCGCAATTTATCTAGGTGATTATTACCGGCCAGTGCTAATAGTTCACTACTCGAACTGAACAGAGAAAATAATGGTTCTGCCCTTGAATGTCCAGATTAGTCATCTCTGTGAAGCATTATTTTTCAAGGAGTCTCGAAATAATGATTAACAACATTTGAGAAATTCTATCCACACAGCTGCATGTTGACTGATCGGGAAGGATCAGTTATAACTGTTTTGTTATAGAGTTAATTAGTAACCCACGTTCTTCAATATGTAATTGTTCTGTAGAACAAGATACAAGGCAGCTTTGAACATCCCATGAAAGGACTCATCACACCTGCAATCCTATATGATGCTTCCTTTCACAGCTGCAGATACTGAAAGTGTTCAATTATACAGAAGTAATGCATATGCTAACGAGTGCTGTGTTGGGACAGGGGTCACCAAAGATTATGAGTCACCTATTTTGTTTGTCTCCACGGTTGCAAAGTAGACAACATGAGCATTTCTGTTCTCGCTCTTTCTTGCAGCTTGACATATTTTAATGCGTGTCTTAGAGGTGAAGCAGCTCGCTGCATTTCACAGGTAATTACTGTGAAGCATAGCCATTCCTTTTGTAAGCAAACACAGCAGCTACATTCTCCACCAGCAAGGTTCCACAAACAGTCATAAAGTGAATGGCCAATTAATCTGGAGGCCAGGATATGGGGTGAAATTCACTTCTCGTTTCAACTACTTTTCATGAAATTTTTACTGTTTACCTGAATGCTTTGCCATTACCACATAGACTTGCATTCTTTGTGTGTTATTTATTATGATTTCTCTGTTTGTTGTTGTGAGAAATGTCAGCACCATCTATTCCCAAGAAGGTTTTAAAACAAGTTTAGATAGTAAAACATAGCAACAATTTCAGGTAGGAGTAGATCATTATTCTCTCTAATTACCGTACTCTGCAATTTCCCTCAAGCTTTATTTAATCTAGCAATCTCTAAAGCTAAAACCTACAAAATAAACTGAAGGACAAAAACACAAAATACTGCAGATGCTGCAAATCTGAAACAAGAAGCAGAAATTGCTGGGAACACTCAGTGAGCGGGTCAGACAGCATCTGTGGAGAAAGGAACGCGAGTCAGACAATTAGTAACTCGATCCAGGACTGTTTATGGGACATCGCTGTGCACAATCGGTTGCCACATTTTGCCCACAAAATACACAGTCAATTCACTTTACAGTAGTTTTTGTGAAACACTTTGAGATGTCTTAATGGTGTGATAATCTTCATGGACCTGCCCTTGCCTGGTTCAACTCTTACCTCTCTCACTGTCTCCACTTTGTTGCCACCATGGCTTCTCCTCCAGCCCCCACACTGCCACCTGTGGCATTGACTCCAACCTATGACTCCATTGGCCCCCCATCACCCAGAGGATTTAATTCAATATCCTGGTCCTCACCTTCAAAGCCCTCACCTTGCCCCACCCTACTTCTGCAACCTCCTAACACCATACCAATCTGCCTGTTCCCTCCGTTCAACAGGCTCCGGCCTATTCCATGTCCTCCAACCCACCCACCCCGTATCAGTAGGTGAGCCTTCAGCCACTTTGCCCCTAACCTCTGGAATTCCATCCTGCAGCCCCTTCACCTCGCCACCTCGCCACCTCCCTACCTTCCTTCAAGTCTTGCCTCAAAACCCTCCTCTTAAAAACAGTCCCATCGGTCATGCTAAATCTCCTCCTTTCCCTCCACCCTCCCTGATCCCGACCCCAGCTCGGGTCTGAAGCATGGACTGTCCAGTGCCTTGGGATACCCTCCCAATGTGAAAGACACTATACAAATATAATTTTGTTGTTGCCGTTACATAGAATATTGCAGCACAGAAATACAGCATTCGGTGCAACCAGTCTGTACTGGTTTTTATACTCTGCATGAGTCTCCCAAATGACCTATATAAATCCCCATCCCCTTCACCCTCATATATGCATTGTTTCCTCTTAAATGTGTAGTTACTGTGTTCTCCTACAGACTAACCACTGCACTTGACAGTAATTACCCATGAGGAGCTTTGAGAGGTTTCAACTGGAAGTGGTATGGAATTGTAAGTTATTTCATGCTTCTTTCTTTGTGCCCTATTTCTAAGGCTGTTACATCCACTTCTCTTCAGAGTAATGGTTGCCAACTAATAGGGTTCAAACCACTTATTTCAATGTGAGACTGAACATTGCTTTACAAATTATATTTGGACATTTATGAATTCTTGTACACCTTGCCTTTCCTTTACCTATGGATACCAAACAGATGTATTTAAAATAGTGCAAACTTACAGTAAGATAGAAAGGCTTACTTTGCTTTATTTTAATAAGGTGAACCTGAACAACAAAAATAAACCAATGCTGGTGGTACAACAGAAAATAAACTTAAATGAAAAAAAATCTGCACTGTTATACTAAGGGCCCATTGCATTATAAATTATGCAACTAAGCATTTTAGAGATAACAAGGTAACCTGAGAATTTTGCCATCCTTTCCAGAAGAAATGTGCTAATGTTTGCTGTTTTTAATTATTTATGTGATACAAAATATATACTACAGCCAGATAAATAAATAGACAGACAGACAGACAGACAGACAGACAGACAGACAGACAGACAGACAGACAGACAGACAGACAGACAGACATTATCCTTATTTTTTCACCTTTCAAATCAGGATATAGCATCTCTCTCATGCCTCTATTGGCCAAGGTTTCAACTGTTATGCCACTAACTCTGGAAGATAATTATCTGGGGAGGACACGTTGGCAGGGCTATGTGGAGCGAGCGGAGGAGCGGGATTGATTTCAAAGAGTTGGCACAGAGTCGATGGGCCAAATGGCCTCCTTCTGTGCTGTATAATTCTGTCTCTATCTGTCTTCAAATCATGCCTAAAAAAACTACCACTTCAATCATATGGACACCTGCCTCCTTCTCCCTTAATTGGCATCTTACCTCATTCTTATAAACTGCTCTGAGTCTCTTGTATGCAAAAGTCAGACACAGATTTAATGTCAACGACTGATGCAGAGTTATTGGAGCAAGCTGTAGCAAACCCTTTGCTCATTAATGCCCAAACATAGTTCCATCCCATTTTACTGTGGGCTCAGCAATTATCAAGATCAATTACATGAAACATCTGTCCTTATTTACAGTTACCTCCAGATGTACTCTTGTGATTATGCCACCCATTATAAAAGTGCTATAATGTTGGTTACTGTGTTTTGAGATTACCCAAATGGTGAATTTATGCTCTCTACCAGAGAATGAAAGGACAAGGAAGAAAAAACCAATAGTCAGTCAAGAATGACTCTTGCATCTCCCTGTGGATGATTGTAAGACAACAGGGTCTTCCCCCACCCACCCCATTCCTAGCATCCTTAAACTTACACACAACAACAACAACAAATTTGCATTTAAAAAGCATCTTTCATATTGGGAGGACTTCCCAAAGTGCTGAACAGTCAGGGATCAGGACCCAAGCTTGGTGGGGTAGGGTTGGGTTGAGGGAGGGCAGAGAGGTAGAAGGGTGACTGAAGGCGTGGTCGAAAAGGAGGGTCATGCCAAGTCATGCCTTCAAGGAGGCAAGGGAGGGAGTGAGGTGAAGGGATTGTGGGATGGAATTCTACAGGGTGTGGGCAGAGACCCTGAAGGTAGGACACTTCAGGTGGGAGACATGGAGCAGGATGGAGCCAATGAGTGGAGTGAGTGGACATGTTGATAAGGAGTCAGCAGGTCAGAGTTCTAAGAGGGGGCAGGGGCATGGAGGGCCTTAAAGGTGAGGAAAAGGATTTTCAATTCTATCCTTTGAGGGATGGGGAGCCAGTCGAGCCGGGCAAGAGTCGGGATGATGGGGTCACGAGCCTGGTGCAGGAGAGGACACAAGCTGCAGCTTTCTGGATGATCTGTAGCTTGTGGAGAGATTAGTTGGGTGGCTGACAAGGGTGTTTCTGTAGTCGAGCCTTGAGGTGACAAATGGGTGTATAAGGGATTCTGTGGTCTGAGGGGTGAGACAGTGGCTTGAGGGGTGAGGCAGAGTCGAACAATGTTGCAGTGGTGGTGGAAGGCAAATTGGGTCATGGCATATATACGGGAGAAAAAAGGACATTTGAGGGTTGAACCATATGCCCAGATTCCTGACTGGCTTGGTGAGGTGGAGTGTACACCCATGGATGCTGATGCTGCCAGTTCCTGAGGTGCAGAGGCACTAGCCAATCAGAAGAACCTTGGCGTTGGTGACATTCAGCTATAGAAAGTTGTTTCTTCATCCAGTAAGTATTGAGGAAACACTTCATCAATCAGAGGTTAGTGAATTTTATGGAAGTATCTACTCCCAAAGGCTGTAGATGCTGGGGTGGGTTGGATGGGGTTGCGGGGGAATGTTATTGAAAACATAGAATATGTGAAATGTGTCCTGACCATTCTGATCATTCCTCACATCCACTGAGAAATGCTACACTCCAAAAAGCAGTAAATTGACGCAAACAATGCTTTGGATTATTTGCACTATGGCAATACATGGTAAGAAGAATGGTTTGCAAGCAGATTTGGACAATTTGGAGGTGATGTTTTGAAGGTGGTGGAAGGCAGTTCTGGTCATGGCACAGATGTGGGGAAGGAAGGACAGTTCAGGATTGAACAAGACACCCAGGTTCCTGACTTGCTTAGAGAAGTGGAGAGTACAGCCTTGGATGCTGATGCTGTCAGCGCTTGAGGTGCGGAGGCACAGACACAAGCCAATGAGAAGGGTCTCAGTCTTGCGGACATTTATATATCGTCCCTCATGCAGGATAGCATCCCAGAGTATAATGGTATTCTCCTTGTGTATTCCCTATTCAGAAATTTTAATCTGAAACATTTTCAATGTCATTTTAGGATACATAACGCTTGCAAGAAATTATTGAAGGTGAAACATTTCTCATGATATACTCTAAGCCATAAAATCGTGGAGCCTAAATGTGTGATGGACCATACAGTGTTCATTGTATTTTACCACAAGAAACGCATTATGAAACATCACAAATTTAGGCCCAATGCCTTAAACGTTTTGGAATATTCGTAACTTAGTATTAATTTGGAAGCTACTTTTCCACAGTTCCTTAGCATTGTGGAAAACTGATGTTCGAATTAACATCGAAAGTTGCTCAGAATTTGCACCAACCTTAAACTTTAAGATAATGGCCTTTAAACTAACTTAAGGCCCCAGAATTGTTCACCTCATGGTGTCAAATTCTGCCACTCTTGTCAGAAAGATGAAATCCTAGTGCAAATTTCTGTAAGTTTACAGCCCTGTTAAGTCATTATAACTTGTATTGGTCTCCCACCAGTCCCGAGCAGCTTTGTAATGGTAATTGAATTGAATAATCTGGTGACATTGTATCCCTATGGTTAAAAATTAATATTTCATATAAATATCCATTATTCATAACATATCCAGTCAGGCATTTCCTCCATTAAGGAACTCAGTGTCTGTGATTAATTACTTTATCTGTCCCAATTGTCTCTTTCCATTAGTCTCCTTTATGTGTTGTCACTCTATACTGCACTTGACAGGGTTCAGCCATTTCACACTCATCTCAAACTTTTGTTGCTAGATTTACTGAATGCAAGAGATGGTGTCTATTTTGCGTGGCTCTCAACCTTTTAAAGGTACATTGTGAGCTGAGGAACAATACGTAGTAGATGATTGAAAGGTGGGTACTGTACATGATGTGCACAATCTTACCAAGCCCAAATTCATTGTGAAATTAGTGGGTGTGAAATAGCTTTTGGATCGTGTTACTGTTGCTCACCGTCAGGTGATGACGGAGAGAATAAGACACACTGTGGGCTATACCAGGCAATCGATCATAATTTATCACTCTGAAATTGTCCAAGAAGCCATGTTGGAGAAAAGAACTACCTTGAGGTCACAGTTGGCTGATAAAGAAATTGTGAGATTCATAATGGCAAACAGTGGAGGAACAAAGTAAAACTCCTGCTGTCTTTGTCGAGCGCACTCCATGAAATATGTCATGTTTGAGAGCTGGTTTGTGCTGTGTTTAATGAGCTGCACTTATATCTCCTACTGGGAGTTATTTTAACACTTTTTTTTCCCTTATTCCTTTTCTGCTGCCACCCCCACACTTTCTCCTTCAGGCAAGAAGGCTAGAACACCTGGACTGCAGCTGTCTGCAGAACCCTTTTCAACACTCTTCATGACTGGTTAATAGGAAGAGCACTTTAACAGCCTGCAATGGATCACCTGGCCCACTGAGTTATTCGTGCAGACCTAGTATTAATATTAATAATACAATATAATCATAATCCATGCATTTAGCACCTTATTATACAGCCAAACAGTCCCAAAGTGCTTCACATGATTTATTGCAGCGTTTAATGACTATTCAGTCAACTTACTTATAGGAACATCTCACTTGTTCTGGCTAGACTTCACTGGCTGCCCATTACCAAATGTATTGACTTCAAGATCCTCATACTTGTGTTGAAATCCTTTCACTCTCTGATGCTCCCCTACCTCTCCGACTTCCTCACTAGCCCAATCCACCATCCAATACCTCAGCTCGACTGGTAATGGCCTCCTGCTTGTCTCAATTATAGCCCCTATGCCCTGAAACTTTGGAACACTCTTCCTCAATCCCTCTGCCTTGTCCCATCTCTCCCATTTTACAAGTCCTGCCTGAAGACTTTCCTCTTCAACCATGTGTATGGCCACCTCCTGCGCAGCTCAGAGTCAGGCTCTGCCACTGTTAAGCGCTCTGAGATGCTACCCTGGATGGAGGGTGCAATATAATTGCAACGTGTTGTGATTGTTGTCGGAACATCAGAATTTGTTAGGCGAAGGAAGACCAGGGTCCATACAGTTCGCCTTCCACATGCACATGTTAGTTACATTTATATTATATTGATTATATCTAGTTGAGAAGTGTATTTGTCATTTTCTGAGACCAGAGCTCTGATTAAATCATTGGATCAAATGGACCAACTGGTCAACGTGGCCTGAACCAGCCGAAAAGAAAAAATGATGGAGATATTGGGATATCAAGTCCAAACATCTGACAGCCTTTCAGAAACCATGATCCAGAGTAGGTAACTTGATAACAAGGTGTTCCTACTGTATTCTAACAGAATGTCAACCTAGACTATAAGCTCAATTCCTCATATAGTGTTTGAACCCTTAAGCTTCTGAACTAGTGCTCCCATGTAAGCCAAGCTTACACACTTGCATCAACCTTCAAGATTGCTGATGTGAATGCAATTCCAAGTGTTGGTAAAAAGTGATGAGGCAATGTGAAGATTTTTTTAAATTACCTTTAAAATTTAAGAAGCTTCCAAACAATCTGCTCAACCAGGTTTATATTACACAACAACCACAACAAATTATAGTTCACCTTCTCAAAGAGCCAACAGGAAAGTCAGCTCTTCAATGACATTAAAAAGGTCAACAGCATTTGGATCCCAGTGAGCAGATTGTTGTGTGTGCTTGTAACTAGGTCTTTATTATGCAGTTACACATCAGTGAAACTGTCCGGAACCAATTGACAATGCTATAAAGCTAACTTGATATGGTGCCATTAATAAGCAGGGGACATACTTCTTCCACTATCAATCAGCACAATTAATCCTAGAAGCAAATAACTCAATGCCAGTCTTATTCCCTATGTACTACAACAACAACAACAAAATAACATTGATAGAGCGCCTTTCAAGAGAGATTTAGGAGGGGTGGAAGAAAGTTGGGAGGGCAGCAGAACGCCTGATCAAAGATGAGGGTCTTGAGACCCACCTTGAAGGAGACAAGGGAGGAATTGAGATGCAGTGACTGTGTGATAGAGTTCCAGAGTGTGGGGGAAGAGAGGCTGAAAGCTCGTCCACCGATGGTAGGGAGGGTCGGGCGGGGGACATGGAGCAGACTGGAGCCCGCTGAAGTCATAGACTTAATTTTTTTTAAATTCTTATATTTAGGATAATGCCTTTCACACTGGACAGACATCTCAAAAGCAACAATTCAAAAACTTCACCGCGTATACTTGTAAAGGCATTAATGACTATTCTCTATAGAATACATCTAAGCACTTGATACAAATTAAGTTCAACACAGCAATGGAATGTCACTGGTCTTGCGAATGTATGTTCTCTAACCTGTATTAATTTACCTACAGTATAAGTCGTGGTTTATTCAGCAATACAAACAGGAACCGACCACCATGGGTTCGTGTGTGATCGCAGATGCTCGGGATTGGTGTGCTGTGTGTGTGTGTGTTTGTGTGACTCTGCTTCTTGGGTGGACAATGCCAATTGTGTTCATATTGCATACTTCTGGTGAATTGTTCTGGTGAATTCATATTTGTATAATTACGAGATTAATACAGTTAGAGATTTGAGAACCTAGTTAATTAAACCGACCACACAATTAAGTGTTCAGTGGATTGACTGTGTTTTTGTGGACGAAATGTGGCAGTCAGTTACACACAGCAGTGTCTCACAAACAGCCACAATAAATGTAATGTTTTATGGTACCGTAGTGTATATTTATAATTGGTTCTAGAGGATTGGAGAGTGGCACAAGCTAAAGCTGCACACAACGATACTCTATTTACTTTGCTGCTGTGTCAATTCTGTGCAAGATTCAAACTCAGTATGCATTCAGGAAGCAGAAAGAGGTTTCCTTCCAGCCACAAGCTGAAACTGAAACCACCAGAGGACATAGTAATAAAATCCTCCCCTCATTTATTTTGTTGGTCACCAGTGACAGGGTTGCCATCCACCGCAGTAGAGGAAGTTAAATAATAATTTTTTTAAATCCTTGCATTTGATGTTACAGCGCATTTCACATCTTCTTTATGTTCAAAACATTTCACATTTTACTGTAAAGTAAATTGACTGTAATTTTGTGGGCAAAACCACAGCAGCCAATTGTGCACAGCAGTGTCCCACAAACTGTCATGGATATTCACATTGATGTTCATGTGACTTAAATAATAATTCTTCTATTTGGTATAGGGAGTTTCACATGGATTGAGTGACTTTTTTTGAAGGAATTATTATCCCCGGAAAAGCAACCCGCCAATCGACTAACAACCAGGTTCCTTCTTACTGCTAGGTAAATAGAGGTGTGTTGAGTAAGGAAACATGACTAATATTTCACCCTGCCAGGAATCGAACCCAGGTCTCTCACTTGTGAGGCGAGTGCTCCAATCACTGAGCTACAGGACTCCACAAGTACTAACAAAGCCGGCATCCATCCATATCCTTTCCAATGACATAAAAGAACATTGATGCACAAGTCGAATGGAATCACTATTAGATTCTGTCCCCTCCTGAGATATTCAGGTGATGTGGAGATAAGATTTGTAGAACTCCTGGAAATCAATGCCAAGGTCTGATCTGCAATCAATTCCTGCGTCTGACCTGGAGTCAACTCAGAGAAGGAAAAAAAATACAGTAGTGGCTCATTTCCTAGGCAAATATACAGAGCTGCATATATCCATATTATCCAACAATACAGAGACCCAAATAATGCAATACAACTTACATGTATAAAGTGCCTTTCGCATCAGGAGGATTTCTCAAAGTACTTGAAATAATCTGCCAAGTCTTTTTTTTCACAGACCAATTCTATCAGTGTATCCTCGTAACAGGATTTTCAGGTCTTATATGCTTTTCGTCTTATCTGGCCAATGAGTTATAGAGCGTATCATACTTGCAGAATAAATGCCCGAGGGATCCATCCTAGACCTCGATTAACTTTCTTGGCAAGTACCTTACACAGTATTACTTAGTTAATCTCGGGAAACTATTGATAAGCACATACAAACCTATTTCCTTTCCCACCTTTGTCAATGAATAGCAAGCAGTTCACTATGTCTGAGCTTCAAGTTTGTCTCTTCTGAAAATTCATGTGTATTGTGTGAAATCTCTCTTCCACTAGATTTACTTACCTCCTCAAAGAATTCCAGTGGTTAAGTGAAGCAGAACATATTGCTTTTAAATCTATGTTGACTGCCCCTTACAGTTTCTATGTTTTTTAGATGAACAATAATAGCACCACATAAATGTTGAAGTATTTATTTCCACTAAGAACAACTGCAAATTCAACCATTATGTTTTGCAATCCATTAATTAAGATTCAAACTGAAGGTTATTTCAGAATCCCTGGGAAAGTGATTCTGACCATTCCAAATTATTGTAGTTGAAGTGCATAAGAAAGGTAATGTATAATAAAAAGAATACTTATAATAATAACAATCCTTGCCATTTCAACCCTCCTTCCCACTCGCAGTCCGACCTCTCCATCCTTGGTCTCCAACTCTTTCCCAATGAACCAAAGAGCAAGCTCGAGGAACAGCACCTCATCTATCTGCTAGGGACCTTACAGTCCTCTGGCCTCAATATTGATTGAAACAATTTCAGACCATAACAGCTCACCTTCCCCCTGCCCCTTTTCTATGACCATTACCACTTCTCCGGGTCCCAGACACACCTTTTTCCTCTGCCTGATCTGTTGCAATTCCCCCTATTGTTTTGCATCATTAACACATCTGTAACCCATCATCTCCTGTCCTCTACCACATTTTCTCCTTGTCTTCCTTGTTCTGCCTCCCCACTATTAGTCCATTTTAGTCCATAAAAGCCTTTCCCTTGTTCTGGTTGAAATACCCAAATTGAGTGAAAATGCGTCAGTTCTGGTTGAAACTTCTTAGACAGAGTGACATCTCTGCTATCTTTCTATGTGTGCCTCTCATCCAAAGTCTATGGAGTCTTTCCTGCTCATCAAAACCAACGACAAAGACCACATCTGTTAGTGAGAAATTCAATGTTTGTTTATAAATGTATATTTACAAAGACTTCCAAATTGGATGTCTCTCTTGCTGAAGTCGAAAGTCTACTGAATAAATGTCCCACAACTTGTTCACTTGCCTAGAACATAAGAACATGAGAATTCCTTAAATTCACTACCCTCTGAGTGAAGAAGTTTTTCCTCAACTCAGTGTGAAAAGGCTGACACCTAACCTTAAAACTATGACCCCTAGTTATAGTTTCTCCAACGAGGGGAAACAAGTCTCCCACTGTCTACTCTGTCATGTCCCTTAATAATCTTATACGTTTCTATAAGATCACCTCTAATTCTTCTAAGATCACCTCCAAAATTCTTCTGGTTCAGAAAGAACCCAAATTAAGTCTCAGAGACGTTAAATGTTAGGCACTTTGGAACATTCTCTCGATGTGAAAGTCACTGCGTAAATCTGCATGTTATTGTTGTAAATCCCATTGTATTTTCTAGTGAATATTAATAGTAGCCTAGGCAACAAACCCCCAGAATAAATTGGTCTTTCATTTCATGGCTATTTGTGGAACATTGCTATGCACAAAATTAGCCAGAGTGTTTGTCTACAAAATATATAGTCACTACAATTTACAATATATCCTGTGACACACTTTCCTGACATGAAAAGCTCTATATCAAATGGAAAGATTATTATTATTGTAATAATAATGGTGAGGCAATTCACAATCACAGCCTGTGTGTAGTAATCAATTGGAAATGGTGGCGTTTCAATAACGTGTCTACTAAATTAATTAATAAATTAAATTTTCTACCCATTATATTCGACCACTTGAACTCTGAGGGATAGCTCAATAGAGATTAATGGGATAAAGCAAATGAGATAAAAAGAGCACTTCTAGATATACCAAAAGGCAGGGGGACAAAAGGGCCCAATTTCAGTTTGGGGACAGACACAAGGAAGCATTCATTTTTAAAACGCGGGCCAGTCAACAGCTTGAACAGTTATCACTAAGGGTGGTAAAGGCCAAGACGCCAGATTCATTTAAAAAAACAACTTAATGCAGGAATTGTAATGATGCTGTAGAGTTAGTATTCTAGTGAGATAAGAAAATCCTTCTTCCTATGAATCTCCCGTGTCTCCCCATCCTCCCTTCACAAGTGTTCAGGATGTAGGGCCACTTTTAATGACTCTGGAGATGAGCTCTTCTCAGTAGCTGATGACAGATTGTAGTTATTGACACCTAGTTAAGCAGTAAGAGAGCTGGCTGCTGCAATGTAGAAACAGATAGTTGCTTTTGTAAATCTCAGATTTTTTTACATCTTTCTTGGAACGTTGCGTTTCCACTGACTACTTTTTCTTCTCCCCGGCATGAGAGTGAACTCCAGTTGTGTGTCAAAATTGTTTTTGAGAAAATTGCAACAAAGCGATATGTATTATCAAATACAGTACCAAGATTTTTTATGAGCCATTGCTGTGCGCAATTGGCTACAACATTTCGACCGCAAAATATGCAATCAATTCACTTTACAGTACTGTATATTCTGTGAAGTGCTTTATGACATTTCCAAGCATGAAAGGTGCTATATCAAAGGTACTTTGTTTTTGTCTCAAAGACATGATAAGGTGCTGTATCAAATGCAACGATTATTATTCTAAGGATTCTTATTATTACCAGCTGCCAAAAAAAAATCAGCACTCAGTCCTGTAATAAAACAAATTTCTGAATCCATCAATTCTGGGCAATTTCATTTGAATTTATTAAAATGTGAGAGCACCCATACATTTGTATTGTTAAAGTAAAATACTAACATGCAGGTTATAGCATCTCTAGATCAGACTTACCGCATTCATGGGTAAATCCAGAATAGGATATTCACAGCATGTACATACTGCCATTATTAATGGATATTAATGCACCTGGAGGTATTAATCCCTGGTCTCTCAATCTAATACTGTTTGTGGGACAATGTTGTGCAAGATTGGCTGCCGCGTTTTGCCCATAAAAGTTACAGTCAGTACATTTTACAATATATCCTGTGAAGTGCTTTGAAACGTCTCAACAATGTGATAAAACACTATATTAAATGCAGGGATTATTATTATTATCTTTATTAGGTCACGTAATTTCCTATATCCATTCAACCCAGCAAGTATTTGCTCATCACTCAATTACATTCCACTATTCATTTAGAAGTATCAAATTATAGGTTATATCCCTTAAATTGTGGGAAAAAAAGCTAGAATAATTTCCATAGTAAATAATTTTATAAAATAATAACCCTTCATTTGATAAAGCGCCTTTTCACACCTTTGAGATGTCTCAAAGAATTCTTATAATAACAATGACAATAATATATGTTCCATCCTCACTGGAACACAAGAAATTTATGTTTCATAATACAGTACTTAAATACAAAGTATAAATTTGCGAGGTTATGGGGGAAAGAGCTTGGAATCAAGTTGGTAGCTCTTTCAAAGAGTCGGCATGGGCACGATGGGCCAATGGTCTCCTTTTATTCTATAAGATTTAAAATTTATGAGTTTAAGATTCTATAATAAATGGTTAATGTGGAGTCCTGTAGCTCAGTGGTTAGAGCATTTGCCTTACAAGCGTAAGATTTGTGTTTCGAATCCAGGCAGGTCAGGCCAAAACTTTGGGCAAGTTTCCTTACTCTACAAGCCTAATAGTCCCTCCCTCCCAAAAAACACAATGATAAAATTGGTCAATTCAATCCATGACTGTTTGTGGGACACTGCTGTGCGCAATTGGTTGCCGCGTTTCACCCACAAATGCACAGTCAATACACTTTTACAGTATATTCTGTGAAGCGCTTTGAGACCTCTAGAAGACATGAAAAGCGCTATATCAAATGCAAGAATTATTATCACTATATATTATTAAATGTCTATAGCATGGAGTAGACTAGAACATGGAAAGATGAAATAGATTTAATCGGTGTAACTGAGAATCTTGGAAAGGGAGCGGGAAGTTGGGGGTTGATTTGAAGAGTTGTCCCTCACTGGGTTTCAGTAGGCAAGGTGCTTGGGTGCCCCATCAGCCTTATCCTACTGATCCCTCCATCTGGGGCCATGATCAGACGCACATGAGTTATGGTCTCGCTCGTTTTGATGGCACTGCCTTCAAAGAAATGCTGCAGATGTGGATGTAGCTGAAATTGAAAAGCGAAACATGAAATCAATATTATTCAATCATATCTTCGGCCGCCCTCCTATCCTCTCTGCCCTCCAATCTTCCTAAGCTCTACACACACACCACCCACTGCTTGGATCCTAATCCCTGACTGTTCAGCACTTTGGGACATCTTCCCAATGTGAAAAGCACTTTACACACTCTACAAATGTAATTTTGTATAGTATTATAGGATTATAGGATATTTAAAGGGACATTGATATTCAAGAACATGTTGTGTATATGTAGTGGTGGTGGAGAAGGGGGGAAATAACAGAAGAGACATTTCTAGTTAGGGTTAACCATACATTGTTGTGATTTCTTCAATATGTTTTTATAATAAGAATATTTATTATAAAGAGGGAACAAAAAATTACTATTTCCAGCATCCAGGATAGGTAGACAAGCATTACAGTGATATCAATACCACGTGAAGTAGAGAACGTTTGGAAGCCATTTACATTATCACATCTTGTGTCTGTGTAGTAGATGCACAATAACCCAAGGCACTGCTGATGATAGACCAGCCAGCCTGGCTCATCAGAGACTGGAAGGCAGTGTAGGGATTCAATTCACTCATCCCTTGCAAACCAAAGCCTTAATTGAATTAATTGGTACTGGACAAGAAGCAGGCAGCTTGCCAGACAGTGCCCTCAATGACAAGCTTTTTGATCTTAGCTGTTTAAATTCAACAACAACAACTTTGATTTATATAGCGCCCTCCACGCCGGACAGCATTTCAGAGCGCTTTAAATTCCAGCAGCACCCTAACGCACACACTCAGGAGTCAATAATCTGCAGCGAACATTCTCTGAATTTAGGTGAGCAGAGTGCATCCCTTTTGGGAGAGAGTGTGCACTCCATTCCAGGCAAGGGGAAACTTCCATGTTTAGGTGGTATACATATGTGAATACTCTTTAGCACAATGATGAATTCTGTATCTGTCAGAAACACCAGCTGACCCAAAATAATGAAAAAGAACTGTTAGTCAAAGTGACTTGCCATGTTTGACAACGTGAACAGTTAGCTAGCTGCTGTAGTGAAGCAAGTCCTGTCTGTGAGACACGATCGCTAAACATAAAGAGATTTAACCCCAAATAATTTGTTTTAAAAATCACTTGCAATTCTGGGTAATCTACACAAAATAAAAAATGATGCACACAGTTTATCCAACAAGTAGCATTTACTTGTTTAGCTGCTGTCTTCTCAATTACATGTGAATAATTATTGTTTAAAGTTTAATTAAGGATCTTTGTAAATCGCATTTGCCTACTTCTCATCTGAAACTTTTACAATAGCTAACTATAGCAAGTGGAGAGCCAGGGGGCAAGACATAAACCTGTGAAAGCTCTGACATTGCTATCTCAGTCAATCAATCATGAAATAAGTGAATCCCCAGCAACAATTGTGTTAAAGTCCAATTCTTGAGAAAATAGGTCAACCCATCCTTTAACCCTGAGAGACAGCAGTGTTTTGACCAGAAAATGGATGAATAGGTAACAATACCAGACCATTTGTAAAGCAGCAAACCCATTAAAGGAGCAATAAACTGTTCTGCATTTATTTAAATAGTAACATTCTGACATTTGATCATTGACAGACCATTTCCCCATATCATTCAATCTGTCTTACTTCCCAAGTACCTATCTACCCGCCCATAAAAAGGCACAATTCCTGCTATGTGAGAGGTTTTATTAAAGTATAGTAACATTCCAGAGAAGCCCTATAATATTACTTAATACCTTAGTAACTGGCAGGAGTAATTTCCAATTCAAATCCTGATTATTTTCCCAATTCATTCGAATGCTTTCCATCTCCTCTTCAGGAATCATGGCACATGCTTCAATTTTGCAATTATCCGGGAAATTACCTGGTAACAAAAAGAGTTAAGAACATGTTGCTTTCATATTTTGTTCACTCTTGTAGAGCAGAGTACTATACAATGTGAACACTGCAACCATAAGCTTGGCAATACTTACACTGCCACAAACTATGGGCTTGAGGATCTATCTACAATAATAAGAGGATGATAATTGGTAGTGAGAGTGAAGTCATGTTTTTGCAATTTGCTGTCTAGAAATACAAAAAAATGTAGGAACCCAGTTATTAGTCAATTGGCAGATCACTTTCCTTGGCTAATAATGATTCTAAATCAATAATAATAATTTGGTCACTCAATCCATGACTGATTGTGGGACACTGCTGTGCAAAATTGGCTACCAAATTTCACCCACAAAATATAGTGAATTCACTTCACATCATAATTTGTGAAGTGCTTTGAGACGTTTCAATGGCCTGATAAGGCACTATGTCAAATCATCAAATGCAAGGATTATTAATATTAAAAAGAACCATGGCACACTTATTCTTATTGTTTGGGGGGATTACATGTTCTGTTAATGGTGGAATGCAGTCTATGGTAAAAATGAAGTGAAGGGGTTTTGATGTAATGGGGTACTATATGAAATGCAAGTACAGTATTGTCAAAAATTTATTTCAGAATTGATGACTTAGCACAACAGATGAAATTGCCATCTCTTATCAAACAATGAGGGATCTTTACCATTTAGATCTGAACAAACAGATGGCATTTTAGCTAATGTCAAATTCCAATGGGTAGCATCCTTAACAGTACAGCACTCCTTCAAAACTGCTCAGCAGTGTAAGCCTACACAAGGATCTGAAGTGTTGCAGTACTCAACCAAACAAGAAATCCAAACAACCAGGGAAATCTTTGGGAGAGCTGGCAAGGACACATTTAAACTTTACACCAGTGACAATGGAATCATTTTCAGAGGAAATAATAATTTGCCAGAAAATGTATTATTCTTCAACAATGACAGTCTCCACATTCTCCAAATGATTCATCAGCTCGGGTCCGAAACATTGACTGCCCAGCACCTCGGGACGTCCTCCCAATGTGAAAGGCGCTATACAAATGTAATTTTCTTGTTGTTGTTGAAAGTTGTAGCCTGATACAAATAGTGTAGTACACGAGGCTTGAAATTTCTCAGAGTCTTAACGTTTAAAACCATTTTGTCTTAAAATTGAAGAGAGCACAGAATTGCGGAAAATCGTTCAATTCAGCCTTAATGCAGACAGAAAATTGATTTACAAATCAAGACTTTCTTTGATTCTACGCAATCTCAAGAAAAATGCATTTACAGGCTAAGATGAGGTGGACATTTGGGTCTGACTGATAATTATACTTGTTTTTCGTTCTCTGCTAGTAATTTATTTTTGGCTTCAAAATCGTACCTTTGAATTGACATGTGTCAATCTCAACGTGAGTTATTACTCCAGGGTGTCCAAGCCTAAAAACAGCCCATTCACAACCAGGAACCAGTAAAACACCATGACTGTCCGCCTGCAAAGATAATAAACAAGTAGCTGAGGTCATGTTTCTGATGTCATAATAATAATAATCCTTGCATTTGATATAGCGTCTTTTCACATCTTTGAGAGGTCTCAAAGTGCTTCATGTAATATACAGTACAGTGAATTGACTGTATATTTTGTGAGCAAAACGCAGCAACCCATTGCGCACAGTAGTGTCCCACACACAGTTGTGGATTGATTGACCAATTATATATTTTTTGGAAGAAATGATTACCCCCAGAAAAGCGATTCACCAATCAATTAACAAACGGGTTCCTATTTACTGCTAAGTAAACAGAGGCATGTGGAGTAAGGAAACTTGCTCAGCGCACCACCCTCCAGGTAATTAAACCCAAATCTCTCACTTGCAAGGTGAGTGCTCTAACTACTGAACTACAGGACTCCAGGAATAAGCAGTAATTAAACAATGTGTATATGAAAAAGGGTCATCCGCATTCTCAGCATCATATAGGTGGACCAATAGTTACCTACCTTTAATACTGCTGGTCTGTCCAATCTTCTGGCAGTTTCCCATCCATCAGACATAACATTGGATCTCCCAATGCCTTCAGAGATAACAATAATAATAATACTTGCATTTGATATAGTGCTTGTCACATCTTCTAGTCATTTCAAAGGGCTTCACAGAATATACTGTAAAGTGAATTGACTATACATGTAGTAATAATAATAATAATCCTTGCATTTGAAATAGTGCTTTTCACATCTTCTAGACATCTCAAAGCACTTCACAGAATATATTGTAAAGTAAATTGACTGTATATACTGTATGTGTGAGTGAAACGCAGCAGCCAATTGCACACAAACAGTTGTGGATTGAAGTGATCAATTTTTGTTATTGCTTTTTTTCTTAAGGGAAAAAAAGTTAGGAATATTAAAGTAATAAGAAACAACTTCAAGCATGTTGTACATATCTAAAGGTTAATGTTTTGTTCACTTGTTTACTGTAAAGGTTATATGGTGGGGGGAGCCTCTTTTTGATACACATCATTAGCAAAATGGCTTGGATACTGTTGAATATGCAACAAATGATGTTTTGGTGATATTAATCCATCCTTTTGGTGATATTAATCCAACAATCCATTAATCCATCAAATCCATCCTAAACAGTGGGTTTGCTTTCAGTTTAAGTATTATCATAAGTGTTTCAAAGTGAATATTTATATTTAATATACACATTGTTTTAGCGTTGTTAGTGGTAGAATCATTGTGATTGCTGACTTCATTCTTTCTACCACCAACAATTAAGAATGCAAAAGTAGCTACACGGTTACTTTAAACTTTTATCACTCATCTGTGTTTTCCTAGATCACAGGAGTAATATATAATAATACTGTATAATAATAATCCTTGCATTTGATATTGTGCTTTTCATGTATTTGAAATGTCTCAAAGCACTTCACAGTGGAGAGAAATGTGCCAGATTGAGTGACCAAATTATTATTGGAGTTTTTTTCTTGAGGGATTATTATCAGGCATGTGGACTAAGGAAACGTGCCTACTGTTTCGCTCTGCTGGGAATCAAACCCAGGTCTTTCACTTGCAAAGCAAGTGTTCTAACCATTGTGCTCCACAGCTCCGTAGTGTACGATGGGGGCTTTATTAGTTTATAATGGGGTCTAATTTGCAGTATTTCTTGATAATAGATACAATTAAATTTCCCTCCAATCCACAGGAACTAACGTTCGGAAGTAGATCATAATTGAGTTGACCTATAGAGAGGTTGGACTAATTACATTAACATAATAATTTCATATCATAATTTAAGAATACTCATTTCAATATAAAATATATCCTTTTGAGGAAACATTAAATATTCCTTTCTTTAAAATACCTAAATAGCACAATAGTTTATAATCCAATATCAAGATTGAATATTAACGTAGTGGTACCTATCATGTTCTTGGGATGTCCAAAATGAGCATTGCTGTATCCCACACAAACACCTCCATTGATCATTGCGGCCAGATCGACTGTCTGCTCCTGTGAAACAGCTGACCAGTCGCTGCGGCCTACACCGTAAACCCTAAATCGTGCAATGCCACCATCTGAGGAAAGATTAAAAGGAGCATGAACTTTACAGACTCTACTCGTTAAATTAACTTTATGTTACAGGGCAGGAATAAATTATTTAGCCCATCAAGTTCTATACTTTTTTCCCTTCACATGAGCAAATCCTAATCACACTCAAGGATGTAAACCTGTGTCCTCACCAACGTTGGCATAAAACTTCAGTGCCCACTCCAAACCCTCTCAAGTCTCTCATGTATAAAGAATCCTGAGGTGTTCAAAATTTTTGAAGTGTAGAATAGTTGAAGTGTGTAAATAATATTAATTTGTTGCATACATTATTTTGTATGTAAAACATACAAAAATGTATCACACAGAAGGAGGCCATTCAGCCCATTTAGTCCACACTGGCTCACAGCCTGTGTACTTCCAGCTTGAAATGGATTCCATCTCCACCACTCAACCACACAGTATTCCATATCAACAACCAACAACTTGGAATTACATAGTGCCCTCCAAGCAGGGTAGTGTCTCACAACAATGTCCTCCTAAATTCTCCTTTTGCTATTCTCGTGGCTACCTTATAACTATGTCCTTCAGTCACCGATTCCCCTATCAATTGAAATAATTTCTCCCTATTAATTCTATCAAAACACCTCATATAAATACACCTCTATCAGGTCCCCCTCAACTCTCTCTGCTCCAATGAGACAGGCCCAGCTTCTCCAATCTCTCCTCATAGCTATAGCCGCTCACCCCACATATAATATAATTCATATCAGTATTCCATGTTTGTTAAATTATAATGTTTACCTGGATACATGTTAAGCCTGATGTGTGTCCATCGCTCAAGCAATTGAACGGGTAAATAATTGTGATGAGTGTCAATATAGCCTGGCTGTAGGACTGTCATAGGAACCAGTTCATTCCAGAGGTTTGACTTTAGCTGCCACAGAAGATACCAGAAATAAGAAACAATTCAAACATAGTATTATGTTGGGGTGCAAATTGTGGGGTGTGTGGTCTGTTAATTGTCATCAGTGATAATTAGCACATTATTGATAAATGCTATCAATGGATCGATAATTATCACACATACGTCCTTCCCCTCATCATCATCATAATGGCTGTGTCTGAAGCTGGCACCAGGAGCCATGGAAGTTGCTGTATCCAGATTGTCAATTCATGGAATATCAGTTTATATACACAAACATGCAGTACAGAAGCATACAAGTCAATCCAACTAGTCCGCATCAAGGTTTATACTTCACATGAGCTATCACCACTCCAGATTCCCTGCTTCTGCATGTGTGCCAATCAAATTTGATTGAGCTTTATTAAACTTTTTAAAATTGCAGAAAAATGGTTTGTAAATTAAGACTGAATTTTAAAAATTTCTAAATCCACTAACATTCTAAGTTGGAAAACTAGTCTTGAGGCTAAGAATTTTCATGCAACTCTTCATTGAATGTGACCTTGTGAGAACTCCTGAGGAATGATTCTCTAATTGTCTGTAAATCTACAATCACCCACTGATGTATTCTCGAGGAGAAGAGCAGTTACGCAATGGCAAACCTTGTTGATAGCCTTAAGCTCCTCTTCCGAAGCAGCTGTTCCTGTTTTATCTCCTCTTGGAGGTACATTGGGAACCTTATCTGGTTGATGAAAAATATTAGACACATACCATTTCACTACGCATCAGGAAGGATTGCTTGAGATAATATGTAAATAAGGAATGCACTAAAATGTTTCAACAATATATTCATAGTCAACCCATATTCCCCTCAACCCCAGTATAGGGGTTGCATGGTAGGGTGGGTGGGTTGGGTAAATAGTACATAAACGACAGACAGACAGACAGACAGACAGACAGACAGACAGACAGACAGACAGACAGACAGACAGACAGACAGACAGACAGACAGACAGACAGACAGACAGACAGACAGACAGACAGACAGACAGACAGACAGACAGACAGACAGACAGACAGACAGACAGACAGACAAGTTTTTTAAAAAAACGATTAAGTAAATGTTTAAATAAATAATCTATACATTTGGTACCGTGTCTTTCACGTCAGAGGGACCTCTCAAGCACTGTGTGGCATATAATGTAAAGTGAGTAACTGTATGCTTTGTGGTCAGCTATCAAAAAAGTCAACAACAAAATTACATTTATAGAGAGCCTTTCATGTCGGGAGGACATCCCAAGGCGCTGGCAGCTATGGCAGCTAATCTGCACACAGCAGCTTCCCACGAACAGCCAAGAACTTAATGACCAAAAAAAAGGAAAAAAGAATGAAGTTTATCCGGGTATATTGGCCAGCAATCCTGCAGATTAATTGGTCATTTTTTTTCTTAGTTGTTGAATTCCTGCCTAATCTTTGGCCACTCACCCGGATCTAGGCAGGCAGCTTGGATCGATATGCGAGGAGCGTAATTGCCAGTAAAATAAGAAGTATCAACGTCGAATCCATGAATGACTCCAGGCACACCGAGCTGGATGACACACCAGTCATGACCTAGGTTAAACAGTTACAAATTAACAATACACAAGGTGTAGGTTCTAGCCCACCAGGGAGACTGTTTAGCCACATAAGAGTAGAGAATTTGGAGAAGTTCCACTTTATTATATATTGGGATGAAAATTAGGCCCAGTGATAATAAAAATAATAATAATCCTTGCATTTGACACTGCACTTTACACGTCTTCTAGAGGTCTCAAAGCGCTTCACAGAATATACTGTAAAGTGAATTGACTGTATATTTGTGGGTGAAATATGGCAGCCAATTGCATACAGCAGTGTTCCACAAACATTCGTAGATCAAAATGACCAATTTGTTTTTTATGGATGGATTATTATTAGGCATGTGATGTGTTAGTTAATGTGAATAGTGCTAGTTCACATGTTGTTGCAAAAAAAAGCAACCAAACAATGTGTTAATTATACATGGGTCCCCACTGGTATGCTGCAATTTAAGGGTAATGGATATTTTTGCTCAGCCAGTTGACATCAGCGCACAACCGTTGCCATATTTAAGAGTTTACGACAGAGAATTCTGTATACAGTAGTAAGCCAACTCTGCATGGAAATGCTGTTGATATTGGTGGTGGTGGTCTTTATTTGGAATTGGATCTTCCTGGAGGGATATACCCTGTTTACCTAATTCTACGATCTATTTAAGCACAGATTGGCAAGTGTCAACTGAGCTAAGGGACCCCAGACTTTTGTATTATTCAACACCTGAACTTAATTGTTCGTCATTGCAAGGAACATATAATAAACCTCCAGCTGTTCGCCTAGCTAATACACACTACCTATTAGAGAGTTGACGTCTAGGGTTAAAAGGAGCAAAACTTGGGAACGATACGATCGCCATATTGGAACCAGCTCAATCTCAAGGAAACCCTACTGACCTCTCGCCCCCACAAGAACAATCACTTGTCTGTCATCGAACTATCCAAATAAGCACACCTGGAATTCGCTTTCTCCTGGTTTCCCAGCCATCCATCCATTTGCCAAACTCCGTGAAAGCATTTGCGTTCCATTGCGGTGCTTCTCTCTGAAAAATAATTTCCAGGCTCTTGCATTTAAAGAGTGCAAACTGAGGAGAAAGGGGAAGAAAAGGCAAAAGATACAGAAAAAAGACGAGGTGAAAAGAGTTGAAAAACAAAGAGAATGGCGGTGAAGGTAAAAAAAAAGTAAAGGAGGTAGAAAAGTAAACTGTTAGAAAAGAAAAAGCAAGAAATTAAAGAGCTGTTGACATTAAATGGTGTGAATTTATATTAATAGTACCCAGATATACTTTTTCATTTCCTCTTGATTCTCAGTCCATTAATGTTATGTCCGCTTTCCAATCAGACATCAAAGCCTGGAAAACCCACAATTTCTTGCAACTTAATATGGACAAATTGGATGCCATCCTCGTCAACAAGACGACCCATGCCCTCACGATTGGCTCCTGTCAGCACCTCCACACTTCAGGTACTGACAGTATCATAACCTAGGGATGTACACTCCACTTCACCAAGCCAGACTGGAACCTTGGGTCTGATTTAACCTTCAACTGTCCTTTCTACCCCAAACCTGTGCCATGCCCACTCTGCCTTCCTCCACCTCCATCGCAACATCGCTCAGCTCTGCCACTGCTTACCCTTCAGGCCACTGAGACCCTCATCCACATATTCATCACAACTCCCTGATTCTCGGGATACCCAACTCTTTCCTCCACAAGCTGCAGATCACCCAGAAATCTGCAGTTCATGTCCTCTCCCGCACCAGCTCCCTGACCCTATCACCTCCACCCTCACACTGGCTCCACATCCCTCAGACGATTGAGCTCAAAATCCTCACCCTCACCTTCAAGGCCCTCCACAGCCTTGCTCCTCCCTACCTCTGTGACCTGCTAACCCCATACTGACTAGTCTACTCCTTCTGCTCAGCCTGGCCCATGCCATCATCAGCGAGCGGTCAGGCCGTCAGCCTTTCTGACTCACCCTATGAAACACCAACCCACAGTCCCCTCACCTCACTCCCTCCTTTGCCTACTTCAAGGCGCATCTCAAAACCTTCCTCTTCGACCGACCCTTCGGCCGCCCTCTCTGACCCCACCCTTGTCAATCCCGACCCCCAGGTTCGGTCCAAATCCGTGACTGTCCAACACCTTGGAACATCCTCCCAAAGTGAAAGGCACCATACAAGTGTCATTTTTGACAGGGCATTGTATTGCATTGTATTGCCCTGCTTGGCATCCAAGCCCATCACTGCAAAACATTCCAAGATCATATCCTATTTGAAAGATGCTACATAAATGCAAGTTGTTCTTGTACAGAAGGTAACTCACTTCTCATCACCCATCTTTGGGTACGGTATTGGTTAAAGGCCGAGGATCAATTGCAACTTCAAACTGCCTACCAAAAAATTCATTGTTTATCCTTTCCAAAAGAATTTCAAAACCAAAAACTTGATGTTTAACAAGCAGTCGACTCACCTTCAACAGATTCTCTGCAGAGGCAAACCAATCATCTGTAGCAAATATGACCTAAAGATAAATAAGAAATGAGGATGCTGTACAGTACATGGGAACATGGCAACATAGGAATGTGAAGGACTAAAAACAAACAATGTGATCCAGCCTGGACAGTCCCATTGAAGCAGTCCATAAATCAAAATAATTTTTTTAAATTAATTTCATTAGAAGCTTGAAACAAGATATAGGTCTCCTTGCCGTCAGGAGCTGGATATACATATTTTTACCATTGGCAGACATTTATGATGATAATCGTCATCAAGACATCTCAAAGTGCATCACACGATATACCGCAAAGTGGATTGATGCGGCATTTTGTGGGTGAAACATGAGGGCCAATTTTGCACGTAGCAATGTCCCACAAACAGCCATGAGGTGAATTAACAATTTTATTTGGGGGATTGTTGGCTAGGACACTGGGACAACTTCTCTTTTTGAATAGTGATCATCGGATCATTAACATCCACCAGATCAGGCAGATGGGAACTCGGTTTAACATCTCTTCCTCCAACAATGCAACACACCCCATCCCTGCATTGGAGTGTCAGCTCAGACCATGTGATTTCCAAGTCCTGATGTGGGGCTTGAACCCACAATCATCTCACTCAGAGGTGAGAGTGCTACAGTCCATCAGGCGTGCTATGAAATCCGCAGATTTTACCCAAATAATTCTCAGAGGTACAGCTCCGATAGAATATATGTTTTTTGATATTCTGCCCTTTGCCACTTTGTGTGACAAAGCTCCTGTTAACTCCATAAGCACCACCCATGATGTTACCTTGCCTCCTGCTGTTTGGCAAGCCAGGTCATTTAACTGCATGAAGTCTGGAAGCTCCTTCGCATTTTCAGGGACTGGACGAGCTGCCATTATTCCCTTCTTCCTGAATGATTAGACCCTGTGTATTTTAGATCTGAGGTTACCGAGGAGGCAAGCTTCTGGAACAAAATACAAAGCAATGTATTTTACAACAATGCTGAGAAATCTCAGAGCTTTGAGTTACAGATGACGGTTCAGTGGACTGGAGCAGCAATGCTCTCTATCCCTGGTGCAATAGGGTTCAAGTTGACCCCTTTGATTCTTCACTCGCAAGTTCCTGATCTCAGCTCTGCCCTTAAGGTAGGACTGAGTAAACCTCAAGCTTCAGAAAGAGACAATTAGAGGAATCGTGAACTCTGGACTGTGTGACTCTCTTGAGTGAAGCCTAAAAGAAAATTAGTCACCTGTCTTTGATTGCGGTATGGAGGGGCTGAGGTGTGGTGAGAGAAGAGAAGAAATAACAAGGCTGGACATTTGAATAAACAGCAACATATAAGCTGTGGTTTGGTATGTGATTTTTCACTAAAATGTTTACCTCACCAGCACAATTTGTTGTTTAGTACAGAAAATTATACAGTACCGTTCTTTCAAAAGTCTCACTGTACAGCACTTCATTAATTATTTATACTATTTGCTCACCTATTAACTGACTACATAAAATTCCTTTCACGCATCAATCCTTTAGAGCCTCGGCCAATGAGTAGCTCCTCTCAGAGTTCCCTTCCCCAGCGTGAGTCAGGATTTGAAAGTTGTTTTATGAGACTGTAAAATCTTAAGTAAAGATAACTCTAAGCGCCACAATCAGACACCTCACTTTAAATTACAAATGGGTCAAATGATACATTGAAAGTAACCAGGTGAAGTCTTTTAAGAATTTTATATTTTAGCATTAATTTAAGATCAGATTTTTTTTAGAAAGTACAATCACACTCAATTTAGATCACCCAACTTTGAGTGTGTGAGCTTTTACTGACCTCACACAGCTCCCTTTTCCCTCCAACTCGTCGGCTTTCAGCTTCGCTGTTGAACCTTTGACTTTGAAATGCAAATGTTGTGCAAACCATTAAACAGCCCAACTCTTATCAGAAAATCTTCTGAGCGAACTTCAATAACCGCACAGCCATTGACATGAAGGTAGTTGGCTATATTCACAGACGTTGCAAAACACACCAAGTGAAAAGCACATTAGCATTTTTACAGTTAAATGCAAACAGTTTCATTCTCATGTACTTATTTTACTTGTACATTTATATTTGTTGGTAGCCACTTCTGGTATTAATTTAATACATGTATTAATTTATTAAATACATTTGATACACTTGAGATACACTCAACAATGTGATCAAGTGCTATATCAAATGCAAGGATTATTGCTATTAATATTATTTTTATAAAATCTTTATCAAATTTTTTACTATTTATTTTCTGTACATATCAGTTACATGCAAATGGTTGTGTCCTTCCCACTCTGACCCTTGAACATAAAAAGTTCCTGTTTTATTTCAAAATATGCAGTAAAGAGGTCAAAAATCAGCATACCAATGAATGGTGCACATGTAAATAATTGCAATTATATAGGCAGAGTTACCATGGTAACATTTTTATCCCAGCAACACAATTTCAGATGATTCTTCAATACCTTTTTCACTTTCTGATACTTCCTCTCCCCGCACACTCCAATGTTATTTATATTATTTTGTTTTATTCAGCATCTCTTTCCCTTCTGTTTAATCCCAGATTTCCAACGGCAACCATCAATTATTTTATAGGCTATTAATCTTGTTGTCCTTTCAACAGGAGTAAAGCACACCCTAACTTTAAACCTCCTATAAATATTCCTTCTGAAAAGGCCTGGACTCAGATTGATAACTCATGCAAGCCCTTGTGATACCATGGTGCTGTTATAAGATGTTCAATGTATCTCTCTGCCTCCACCCTTGAATTCAGGACCACTGCTGTCTTGACAAAATGTCTGCCAGACATCAAGTCTTGGATGAGAGTTGACTTTCTTCAGTTAAATACACTGCCAAGAAAATAAATCTAATATTAATTATATTTTGTGCCAATTTTCTCTTGTTGTCCCATCTTTCCCTCTTTCCTCTTAAGTATGAATTTTGGCAGGTTTTTCAATCATGGGATAAATCACAGACGAACACCTTCCTGTCGTCACCTAGTATTTTCCTTTAAATGAAGACTGAACCCTGGGATCAAGAGCAGGAACTCTGGGTAGTCTATGCATTTCCCAGCAAAGGGAATAATAATATTAATAATAATCCCCGCATTTGATATCAGGCCTTATCATGCCACTGTCTCAAAGCACTTCAAAGAATATATGTTAAACATGGAGATTGTTTATTTCTGTGGGAAAAAAAACAGCAGCCAATTGCGCACAGCGGTGTCCACAAAGAGTTGTGGATTGTGCGACCAAATTATTTATTTTGGAGGGATTATTACGCTTAAAGAAGATAAACCACCAATCGACTTAACAACCAAGTTCCTACTTACTATCAGTTAAACAGAAGCATGTGGATTAAGTAAAGTTGCCTTTCGGTTTTGCCCTGCCCAGGAGTCAAACCTGGGTAATCTCGCTTGTGAGGCGAAACAGCAATATCAATGCCGTATTGCTGCTTTGATTATTCTTAAGAAACATTAGGCCCCAAATTTCACCTGCCTGAAAGACATTTGAGCTGGATCTCTCGTGCTACTCTGAGGGAGCACTGCACTGTGAGTGATTGTGAGGACTTTAGCTGAGCAGCAAAGTGAATGTCCAGTCTGTCTATTGAAGTGTCTTGTCAGGTCTACCTGAAAACTATTTCCAGAGACAAGGAATTTACTCCAGTGCTATGGCTAACAATTCTCCAGCAATATTTGTCAATTACTTTATCATTGTTTGTTTACAAATTTTATTTCTCATTTGCCTAGGAGGGTGGCCGAAGGCATGGTCGAAGAGGAGGATCTTGAGGTGTGCCTTGAATAAGGAAAAGGAGTGAGTGAGGCAAAGGGAATGTGGGATGGAGTTTCAGAAGGTGGGGCTAGAGATGCTGAAGTCCTGACCGTCTATGGTGGGGAGGGACAGGGAGCAGAGGGAGCAGACAGCTTGATAAGGAGTTAGCTGGTCAGAGAGTTAGAAGGGGTCAAGGCCATGGACGGTGTTGAAGGTGAGGATGAGAATTCTGAATGTAGAGCCAGGTGATGGTGAGTAAGGTGGGATCATGGAGCCCTGTGCGGAAGAGGACACAAGCTGCAGAGATCTGGTTGAGAGAAGAGTGGGGAAGGCTGATTAGCAGAGCATTGATATAGTCGAGCCTGGTTGTAATGAAGGTATGAGAGTTTTGGCAGCCTGAGGAGTGAGGTGGTGGCGGAGTTGTTCAAAGTTGAGGAGGTGAGGGAAGGCAGAGAGGGTCATGGTATGGATGTGGAGGAGAAAGGACAGTTGAGAGCTGAACAAACAGTTTAGTGAGATGGAGTGTGCATCCATAGAGATTGATACTGCCAGTGCCTGAGGTGTGGAGACACTAGCGTGAGTCAATCGGTAGAGCCTCTGTCATACTGACATTCAACTGTGGAAAGTTGGCTTCCATCCAGGACTTGATGTTAGACAGGCAACTTACATAATACAAAATAATTTTCAGCCATTATTTGTGAACTATTTTGAATCAATGTTATAAGTTACATTAAGATATCTGTTTTGAGTAATAGCCAAAAGCACTGAGTAGATATTTACCTGAATGAATGTAAATAAATCTTTCAAAGCAAAGGTGCATTAAATCCACATTCATGAATAACAACATCTACAATTGTAACATTGCATGTTAAGTTGTGCTGTATGTTAGCCTCAAAATAAATACAACAAATCACATGTGATGAAAATGATTGAGAACAGCATTTTTATTCATATTATTTGCGTTATGGCAGATATGTTTGAGCTCATCCTCCCAACATCCTCCATTGGCTCCGTCCCCGAGAGGATCGATTTCAAGATCCTCACCCTTGTCTTCAAATCCCTCCACTCCTCTGCACTCCCCTACCTCTCTGACCTCCTCTCTCCTCAAATCAGCACCCATTGCCTTCGCTCCACCGGGTCTGACCTCCTCCATGTCCCCTGAATCCTCCGCTCCACCCTTGGCAGCTGTGCCTTCAGCCACTATGTCCCGAAGATCTGGAATTCCCTTCCTCACTCCCTTCGCCTCGCCCCCTCCCTTCCCAGTTTCAGGTCCCAGCTGAAGACCTTTCTCTTCGACCGTGCCTTTGGTCACCTTTCCACCCCTGCCCCTGGCTCGGTCCCGGGATCCACTATTGTGAAGCGCTCTGAGATGCCGTCTGGCGTGGAGGGCGCTATATCAATTTTGGATAATAATCTGTCCAAAAAAAAACACAATAATAAAATTGGTCATTTCAATCCATGACTGTTTGTGGGACACTGCTGTGCGCAATTGGCTGCCACGATTCGCCCATAAATATATACAGTTAATTAATTTTACAGTATATACTGTGATGCGCTTTGGGACGTCGATAAGATGTGAAAAGCTCTATATCAAATGCAAGGATTATTATTATTTATTATTATAAATCTAAGTTGTTGTTGTTGTTGTTGAATACCCATCCCATTGTCCTCCCACCACAGTTCCAAGATTTGTTTTTAAATAAATCCAGTGTCCTAGCCTCAACCAGCCTTCCTGATAAACTATCCCAGTAGTTAACTACCCTCAAAGCAAAAGAATGCTTCTGGTGTCTATGCTGATGTTGCCCTTCAAAACCATGAACCTGTTTGGCCTGATGACCTTTTGCTTTGAGAAATCTGAAAGTATTGTTCCAAGTTAACCTTTTCGACTTTGTTAAGCAACTTAATGAGCTCAACATGGCCTCAGTTTACTCCACGATATTCACACTGACCGTGACCTCCACCGTGTCCTCTTCTGACACAAGAACCAACAGTAGATGTACCATTGGCAAACAAGTTTCCCTGTTTGCCGGAGACCCTTCACCACTGAATGCTACTCTGTAATGCTGAAGCAGCCCTTTTCAATGGTCCATTTTGCTGCAGTGTTGCGCTCCCTCATTTTAATTCCTTCATTCCTCCATTTTAAACACAATACCACTTAAGGTCATTTTCATGACATTGAAAAGGATTAGCGTTGCCGCTCTCCTGTTAGCTTGAATATTTATAAAGCTGTTGTTAATGCTTGCAGGCACGGATGCTCCAAGCATTTCAGTGTGCTTCAGGATTCATTGCTTTAAAAATTCCATTGGTGATTTTTGTAATTAACCCATGTTAATCCAAAAGTGCACGTTAGACCTCAGAATCTTAACCTTCAAAGTGTTAAGACATAATGTAATTTGTATTTAACATACAAAAGAATGTAAGAATTTGTTAGTCGAAAGAAGACCGAAGTCTATCCAGTTCACCTTCCACCATCCTGGCAATTGCTTGCACATGTCGTGATCCAAACTATATATTGTATCCCAAGATATTATTTTCTAACAGAAATCTGTTTGATTTGTTCTTGAACGAATATATCTTGTAATGTTTCATACATTTTTTATATATTTTTCATAACTCACTGTCTATTTCATCAATTCTGTTTCATATTCTCTTACTCCATTCTGTTTCTTGCTTGTTATTACTGTACTTCTCTCTGACTCCAGTTTACTTCTGATGTTTGAGGCTTTTTTTCTGCTTTCTTAAATTATTTTATGGTTTTGTTCTCCTTACAGTCATACCTAAATGTGTTTAGTTAATAATATTCCTTGCATGTAATGTAGCACCTCTCACATCTAGAAGTTTGCTCAAAGCGCTTCACAGGATTTACTATAAAGTATACTAACTATATATTGTAGGTGGATGTAGCAGCTTGTTTGACATTACAAGTCATTGCAAGGGATATCCTGTAAAGTGGTGACTACTATGTAGACTCAGTTATGCATATGCAAGCCATAACCTGCTCTTCTTTCCTTCACCTCTGCAATATTGTCTGACTGCCATTATCTCACCCCTCAGGCTGCTGAAACCCTCATTCATGCCTTCATTACATCCAGGCTCGACTATACCAATGCCCTGCTTATCGACCTTCCCAATTTCTCCCTCCATAGGCTGCAGATCATCCAGAACTCTGCGGCCTGTATCCTCTACCTCTCCAAGCTTCATGACCCCATCTCCCCCATTCTCGCCCAACCTCATTGACTCCCCATCACCCAGAGGATTCAATTCAAGATCCTGGTTCTCACATTCAAAACCCTCCATGGCCTCGACCCACCCTACCTCTGCGACCTGCTGACTCCCTACCAATCTGCCCACCCCATCCGCTCAGTAGGCTCCAGCCTGCTCCATGTCCCCCGACCCACATGCCCCACTATTGGCACTCTGCCCCATACCACTGGAACTCCATCCCGCAGTCCCTCCACCTTGCCCCAACCAGCCGCTTCCATTAAGTCCCGCCTCAAGACCCTCCCCTTTGATGATCCCATTGGTCACCCCAAATCCCCCCCTTTCCCTTCACCCTCCCCCGTCCCCAACCCCAGCTCTGGTCTGAAACAATGACTGTCCAGCGCCTTGGGACATCCTCCTGACATGAAAGGCACTATACAAGTGTAATTTTTTTGTTGTTGTTGTTGCCCAGCAATGTTCCATAAACAACCATGAGTGAAGGACTAGTTTTATTTGGGGAATTGTTGCCCGTAACACTGGGAAAAACTCCCCGCACTTTTCAAATAATGCCATGGGATTTTTAACATCTGCCTGAACAGACAATCTAGATCTTGCTTTAATGGATCATTAAAGGATGGTACCTCCAACAAAGCAACGCTTCCTGTATTGAGTTTTATATTGGAGTGCCAGTCTAGACTGAATTCAGTCACAACACTGGGTTTAAACCTATAATCTTCTGACTCAGAGTCAAGAATGCCATCAAATGAGGGGATTGCCAAGATTTAATAGCCTAGAGTTTGCGATGGTCTGATAGACTGGTGGATCTGGCTTGTTGGGCTGAATGGCCTTCTACTGTTCCTGTTTCCTACGTTCATATTTTCCTACTAGAATTAAAAGGGACAGACAAGTGTCGAGGTTAGTATTTTTCCTTTCAATGTAAGGTAAATATCATCACTAGCGATCTTTCCCTTCCACTCTGATAATGAGGAGTTTCATTTAATGACAAAAGGAAATATCAAAAGATTTGTTGACTCCAAATAAAAACCAGAAAATTCTCTTTGGTGCAATATTATACAATAGTTATATAAACCGAATGGAGTAAGAGAATATGAAACAGAGTTGATGTAAAGACAGTGAGTTATGTAAAGACAGTGAGTTATGTAAAATGTATTAAAGGTATAAAATATTACAAGGTATATTCTTTCAACACATAAATATAAAACAATAAGTCTGCATATTTTACAGAAACCATTGGATTTTATTTCAGAATTCTGACCAAATTCAACTGTGACGTAAAGAGTTTTTCAGTTTATTACAATGTTTTTTTTATTATTCAGTACATTATTCATTATTCTTTTTTATTTGCACCACTCAAATGCTGCACATTTTGATTAATCCATCCACATTAACAGTCAATTTAGGTATATTCATTGGTTTGGTGATTTATTATTCCAAACTCATTAGGTTTCAGGTGAAACTCTCACCAAGCAGCAAAAGGAATCAAACTCCAGGCAATTCCTAAACTTAGATTCTTTTGTTTTGAGGCAAATTAATAACTTGGATTTGCTAAAACAGTGTAAGATTGTTCAAATTGTAAATGGACTGACTAAGTTGGAAGAGCGAAGGTCAACAAAGATCTTACAAAGAGAGTTTGATAGAGTAGGCACATAAGCTGACTGGCAAATGAAGTTCAATACATTCATTAGTACAATGAGACGTCTCAAAGTTGAGATAAGGCACTATATCAAACACAAATATTATTATTAGTAGTAGTAGTAGTAGTATTATAATACAGGTAAATGCAAGTTACTGAGAATAGGAGGTAAGAATAGGAGGCCCATATATTTCATGGATTGGAATAAAACTGGCTAAGCAGGAATCTGAAAGAGATCCAGGAAATATTTATTTACCCAGAGGGTAATTAACCATTGGAACAGGTTACCAGGAAGGGTGATTGAGGCAAGGATACTAGATTCATTTAAAAAAAAACAAGTTGATGCTCTGATGGGTGGGTGGTAGGGTGGATGTTCTGAAGAAATGAGATCAGATGGTCAAAGGGACTTTTTCATCGAAACTTATTAATGGTGAAATTGTCTTCAGGCTTGTGCCAATCTGACACCTCACTCATAGCACAGAATGTTAGGAAGGAAACTATGTGGTGTAGTGTAGCTGAATGGACTAAAGTATTGAATCAAGGTTCCAATCATTTTGATGGTGTTGGTTCAATCCCACTGTTGCTAATATGTGCCATACATAAGGGAGAAGGGAATAAAGGGCTATGGGAGTAAATTCACAGGCATTGCAGGAAGGCAGGCTGACAGTTCACATGGGATTCCATGGCCAGACCACAAAACAAATTAACTTTATTAGCAGAGCTTCCTCTCTCTTTATTAGGTCACCTTGAATCATGCCTAGCTAGATAGGTAGGTTTGGAAATCTGCTCCCGGCTCTTTTTCTCTGTCAGTTGGATGGAAGCTACAACAACGACAACAAATTACATTTATAGAGCGCCTTTCACGTCGGGAGGACGTCCCAAGGCGCTGCACAGGAGGCGTGTGACCCGAGCTGGGAGGGGAGTGTTTGGGAAGGGGTGAAACACGAAGGGGGGGTAAAAGAGTTCGGGGTGGAACAGAAGGCACGATCGAAGAGGAAAGTCTTCAAACCGGCCTTGAAAGAGGAAAGGGAAGAGACAAAACGGAGGGATTTAGGGATTGCATTCTAAAAGGGTGGGAGCGGAGAAACTGAAGGCCCGGCCTCTGATGGTGGGGCGGTTCGCACGGGGGGCTTGGAGCAGGCCAAGTCCTGTTGAATGGAGGCTCCGGGTGGGCGTGTAGGGGGAGAGTAGATCTGTTAGATAGGGTGGGGCAAGGCCGTGTAAGGCCTTGTAGGTGAGGACGAGGATCTTGAACTCGATCCTCTGGAGGATGGGGAGCCAGTGGAGATGGGCGAGGGTGGGGGTTATGTGGTCGCGGAGGCGGGTGCGGGATAGTACACGGGCTGCAGAGTTTTGGATGGCCTGCAGCCTGTGAATGGAGGAACTGGGGAGGCCGACGAGGAGAGAGTTTCCGTAGTCCAGCCGTGAGGTGATGTAAGCATGCACGAGTGTTTCGGCAGCGTGGGGGGTGAGATAGTTGCGGAACCTGGCAATGTTGCGCAGGTGGAAATAAGCGGTGTCGGTCAAGGCGCGGATGTGGGGGAGGAAGGAAAGTTTTTGATCGAACATGATGCCGAGGTTCCTGATTGGCTTTGTGAGGTGGAGAGTGCAGCCTTGGAAGTTGAGGCTGGCAGCGCCCGATGTGCGGAGGCGCTGGCTTGAGCCAATCAGGAGGGCCTCGGTCTTACTCACGTTCAATTGCAAAAAGTTGTCCCTCGACCACGACTCGATGTCGGACAGACATGCTGTCAGAACATTGATCGTCTGGGGGTTGAGGGATGAGGCAGAAAGGTACAACTGGGTGTCGTCCGCATACATGTGGAAATTTATCCGTCATCTGGGCGGATGACGTTGCCCAGAGGGAGCGTGTAAAGGGTGAAAAGGAGGGGACCGAGGACAGAGCCCTGAATGGAAGCTCCATTATATTATGGGAATCTGGGGTGGTTTTGCCGGTTACAGATCGATAGTCCGAAGGTTCGTTAGTCTGAAGGTTCATTAGTCCAAAGCTTCCCCTAACCCTAACCATAACCCTAACTCTAACCCTAACATTTGGACTAATGAACCTTCAAACTATCGCACCAAATGTTCAGATTAACGGACCTTATTTTCAGACTATTGAGCGGTAACCATGGTAACTGCCCCAGGTATAGGAAATTTGTGTGTTCGGACTATCGAACCTTCGGACTATCGAACCTTCGGACTTTCGAGTGCCCCCGTTTTGCCTGCCTTCCTGCAATACCTGGCCTCTTCTCTGACCCTCCCCACAACAACTCAGCAAAGTCCAGAAAGTCAAGATGATTGCAGGCACATTGTGCAACTTATTCTATCTGGACACACAAGAACTGTGATACACTGTGTGGATGTACCTTATAAAAATTACAACTGGAGTATATCGCCCTCTTGAGGTATAATAATTGTAGCAATCAAAACACAAAGAGACTACCCATCAACAAGGAATTAGTGTAATTTAGACAGAATTGTCTGATTTTGACTTTCTTTGAATTCGGACGTATATTATCAACATTTATTTTAACTTGATTTTTCTTGAAGGGTTGGGTAGGGGGAGGTTAGCAAACTGATTGAATTAAATCGCCCACAAAATACACAAGAGTGGTGAGGGGTGGGGTGAGGTGGGGGTAGGGGAAAATGGCTGAAAGATTATACAATTAAGTAAGTTTTGAGTGGGGTTCTGAACATGGACAGGGAAGATGCAAGGCAGAGAGTGGGGCCGAGAGGTCGAAATGGTGGGGTGGATAGGGTGGGGGACATGAAGGTCACTGTGTTCAATCAACAAAGGAAGAGGTTGGGATTTGATAGGCTGTAGGACATCACAGAGGTAGGGCTGGGCCGAAGTTGTGGAGGAATTTAAAGAGGAGCACGAAGATCTTGAATTTGATTGATCGACTATCGCCGATAGTCAAACTGAAATCTGCAGTCCAAGCTCTCAGCAAGTAACAAGGAGACAATTGAAAGACGGGATAAAGAGATGAGAGATGAAAATAAATATTGGAAAACTGCTCTGGGGAAAGACAAAGAACATTAAACAGTTTGGCTGAAAGGGGACTGGGTTATGTCTTTTATGTTGTGTGTCTGGAACCCGAGCAGATGTTTGCCCAAAACCCTTGGGCACCTGCTCCCAATAAAACCCAAATAAGGTCACCTATTGTTTCAGATTAATACCAACAAATCCATCATGGGTGTAGAATATTGGGGTTGAAACAGTGCAACAGATGAAAGCCACAGTGTTATTGGGGTCATGCTCCCACTACATAAACCATCACATGCAGGAAACCCCATCTACATCATTCCAATTCACAAGACCACATCTCTGAGCTTGCGACCACCTTGAAGCTGAGGACCAGTGAATTGGTGTGCTACACATGGAGATTCCTGCAATGATATTTACGTGATATTGTCCAGTACCAGTAACACATTAACACAGCCGCTTTCCTGATGTGCATATTTTCTAAACCCACCCCCTCCCAAACCCCTACTCTCCCGCATGTCACTTAGGCATCTCCAGGCTCTGACCGGTCAAGGCACGTCTTTGTCAAATTCACAAACAAAGTACATGGTTATGTGACAAGCTACGTCATTCCACCCACCAGAAGACACCATTTCCGCACAATCCTCCTCATCATAGGCATTGTTGGGCTCACTGTTCCGCCACTTGTTGAAAGTCAGCAAAGGCGATCCGTCTGTAAAGAAGAATTGGCCTTCCTTGTCTAGGTCATCAATGCCAATGAACACTCTGGTCAGCCCCTCTTGATTGATGTAAGAAGCAATAAGGCTGTTGATTGTCTCATCTTTTGGCATGCTGAGAAGTCCTCCACGATCTCGACAGTAGGCCTGAGCATCCATGTACCTCTTCTCCTCCTTCACCAACAGGTACAGTTTATTTCCCACCTCTCGTACTCCGGCAACAGCTGCGGGGGAGGGCAGTGCTGAAATTGAGCACTTTGGTTTCTGTTATATTTAATAATGGCATAAGCAGCTTCACAAAGTACATACATCCCAGCAGCCCCACTGCCACTCACCCTTCTCTCACCCAACACTATGGTATGAGGTCCACAGATTAGGCTGCGGACATTGGCAAATACCAAATCTGTTTCTGAGCTTGATAATTGCTGATCACAAAATGCAAAACTTTGTGCCTCGCAGTTTGTGGCTGATGAGGGCAAAGAAAGTTGATGTTCTATGAAACATGGGGTAAATCTGTAAGCTATTCCACAACTGTGGCCCATTGAGTTAATGCGACATTCAGTTGTGTAAAATCAAATGGCCACTAGATGGCAGGCCCTGACGGGTTCTGACTGAGAATTCCAACCCACTGCTTTCTTAATCCTAGCCCTTTAGAAGTAAATTACAGCTGCTGTGTGAAATTCATGTTTTGGATTAATAGTTACTTTTGTGCCATAATCATGTGAATTGCACACATTAAGCAATCCATTTATTTCCAAAAGTGATGGGAGTTTCTCCCCGAGCCCTACCGATAGTTTTCCGAATGATAATCCTTGCATTTGATATAGCGCCTGATCACGTTATTCCAATGTTTCAAAACACTTCTAAGGATTTACTGTCAAGTAAATTGGCTTTGTGATTGTAGGCAAAGCAGCAGACAATTTTCACACAGTGATGTCCCACAAACAGCCATGAAGTGAGTGATTTGGGGGAATTATTGGCAAGTAAAACTACCTTCTCTTCTCAAATACAGTAAAACCTCAACATTTCCCCTGGACACAGGGGTCGTGCCAGAGGACTGGAGGATAGCTAATGTTACTCCCTTGTATAAAAAGGGGCAGAAGGATAAGCCTGGTAACTACAGACCAGTCAGTTTAACATCGGTAGTGGGCAAACTTCTAGAGTCCAAAATCAGGGACAAGGTAGATCTTCACTTAGAAGGATATAGGCTAATAAAGGACAGTCAACATGGATTTGTTAAAGGCAAATCTTGCCTTACAAATCTGATAAAAAATTTTGATGAGGTAACGGAATGGGTGGATAATGGTAGCGCAATTGATGTAGTTTACATGGACTTTCAAAAGGCATTTGACAAAGTGCCACATGAGAGACTTATTAGGAAATTAAAGGCCCACGGCGTAAAAGGGACAGTGGCAGAGTGGATCCACAACTGGCTGCGAGACAGAAAGCAGAGAGTTGTAGTGACTGGCTGTTTTTCAGACTGGAGGGAAGTGAGCAGTGGTGTGCCACAGGGATCGGTTTTGGGACCATTGCTCTTTGTAATCTACATCAATGATCTGGACTTGGGTGTAGGGAGTACAGTTTCCAAGTTTGCAGATGACACTAAGTTAGGGAGAATAGTAAATAGTGAGGAGGATAGTAGCCATCTGCAAGAGGATATAGACAAATTGGTAAAGTGGGCAGACACATGGCAGATGAAGTTTAATGCAGAGAAGTGTGAGGTGATGCATTTTGGGAGAAGAAATGAAGGGAGGCAATATAGGCTAGATAGTACAATTTTAAATGGTGTGAAGGAACAGAGAGACCTGGGGATTTGTGTTAGTGACTCGTTGAAGGTGGCAGGACAGGTAGACAAGGCTGTTAAGAAGGCATATGGGATACTAGGCTTTATAAATAGGGGTATAGAATACAAAAGTCAGGAAGTGCTGACTAACCTCTATAAGACTTTGGTGAGGCCTCAGCTGGAATACTGTGTTCAATTCTGGTCACCACACTACAGAAAGGATGTGAAGACATTGGAAAGGGTACAAAGAAGATTTACTAGGATGGTGCCAGGATTGAGGGACTTCAGCTATGAGGAGAGGCTAGATAGGCTAGGGTTATTCTCTCTGGAGCAGAGAAGATTGAGGGGAGACCTAATAGAGGTTTATAAGATCATGAAAGGTTTCGACAGGGCAAATAGAGAAAAACTATTTCCACTCGTGGGTGAATCTGTGACTCGTGGTCACAGATTTAAAATAGTTTCAAGGCGAAGTAGAGGGGAGCTGAGGAGAATTTTTTTCACTCAGCGAGTTGTTCGAATCTGGAATGCATTGCCTGAAAAGGTGGTGGAGGCTGATTCGATAACAACTTTTAAAAGGGAATTAGATCTTTATTTAGGGAGCGGGCAGGGCAGTGGGATTGAATCGCTCTTTTCAAAGAGCCGGCACAGACTAGATGGGCCGAATGGCCTCCTTTTGTGCCGTAAAATTCTATGAATCTATGAATCTATGAATCTATGAATCTATTTCGAAAGCCGGCAACTCCCTAAAACCGGCAAGGTTTCAAAATACAACGGTATTAGATTTTTTTTGTTTACGCAAATCTCTCAAAGTTCTTAACAGCTGCTTGTAGTTCACAAGGTGGCCGCTCTGTCTTCCAGCGCTGTAGGTGGAGCTCGGACATTGTTTGGCTTCAGTGATGTGTTTACAGCACATATGGTGTATAGGTCGGTGCGTACCCAGCTATTTCTACGGTAGGTTTCTATATACCAGCAAACTCCGAAATCTGGGAGGTGAGTGGGCACACTCTGCGGATTATTGGGGTTTTACTGCAATACCATGAGATCAATCCTTAACAATCACCTGAACAGGCAGATGGGACTTCAGATTAACTTCTCAATAGAAGGTTGAGACCTCCAGCAATACAGCAATCCCCCCACTCCCCACATCCCCCACCACTGCAATGCGGCTTCAGCCTGCTCTATGAATTCAAAGTCCAGACACGGGTTTTGAAACCATAACCTTCTGATTCATGTTGCAAGGTGCTAGACAGTCAAGAGTTTCCATTGGAGCTGCATTGGCAGGTCAGTGCCCACCAAGTGGAGGGAACGGGCAGGTTAGTAACGTTTCAGCAGGTGGCAGAGGTAGGGTCTAATTTGTGCAGCATACTGTCCCAGAAACAGCTAAGGAATGAGTGACCAATTTGGGAGATTCTAGGCCATGTCACGAGAAGAAACTCTCTACTGTTTTCAAATAAAGCCATGGGATTTTTAAAACCAAACTGAACTGGCAGACGAGGCCTCATTTTAACATCTCATCCGAAGGATGGCACCACCAACAATGTCCCATTGTCGCATTGGAGTGTCATCTTAGACTATTCTCATCCTGATGTGATAGTTTCTAAATCAGATGAAAGAATTATCAATATTATCCTACTATATGTTGCTTTTTCAAGATGTTACAGCCCTTTCTCATATAAATAAAAACAGATTGTATAGCGAATGATAATGGTGCATTATGCTACCCTAAATCTATGAACCATCTGTACGTAATAAACACATCATCCTATTAATCCTGTTTTTCAATTACAGTATCAAAGCAGAAATAGCAGCATATCTCCACTATATGCATCTTTAACAAGTAAAATGGTTTCTAAGACACGTTTGAAAAAAGAAGAAATTACCGTTTCTAACTTTCAGATTGTACACACATTATCTCTTTACAATTGCATAATCTTGAAAGCTTAAAAACAGAAGCGTCACTAATATTTCTAAAAATTGCCTTTCATATGAAGCCTTTGACTTGGGGAGCATGCTTTGAACAGTACACATTACAGGATTTACTGTAAAGTGTAGTGACTTTATATTCTGCACAGCAGCCAATTTGTGCACAACAATGTTCCACAAACAGCCATGAAGTGAATGACCAATTTTATCTTGGGGATTATTGGCCAGGACACCAGGAGTGACTCACTTCTCGTTTCAAATACTGCCATGGGGTCTTTACCATCAACCGCGGTTTAATTTGAGATCTGAAGGAAGACTCCTCCAACTGTATTGGACTTTCAACCTAGACTGAAAAGGATTAGGTAAATCCGATCTGATAGAGGAAGGTGAAATATTATGTCTGAAAGCCAAAGCACATTACTTTGAATTGATACAATATTCATGTAACTTACCATTTTTAATGAAATTGAGTTCGTTTGTTAACTGTGTCACAAGAATGTCCATTTCTCCAATAACCTTTCTCAGCTGGCCACATTCACAGGGTGAGCCTGAGGAGATAGGAGAGGTCATTGTAACAAAAAAATCAAAGGAATAATAAGTTACATTGAAGAAGTAAAGATCGTTCTAGGAAGCGAGGCTTTCTACTAGTCACACCTGTCCTCTGGAAACCAATGTAATAGATGAAATCTAATGGGAAAATTAAAGGAAATACAATTCAAAAAATGACTGTTTTACTTGCACTTTAATGCTATAATTATAATAATCCTTGCATTTGATACAGTGCCTTATCACGTCACCGAGACATCGGAGAGCACTTCACAGTATAAACTTTAAAGTGAATTGATTGTATTTTTGCGCTAATTGCACACAAAAATAAATAAATTGGTATTTCAAAGCTGTCACCTTAAAATACAGATAAGAAAATAAAGCTGAGTTTCAGGCATACTGAAATCCAGTCTTGAGAACTTATGCCTTGTTTCCTGACCCTACCTGGTTCTCCGTCTGTGCCTTTCGGGCCCAGATCCCCAGTGTCCCCCTTGGCTCCTGTTAATTTGAAGCATGAGAATGTTGATTTTAAGATGTAATTAAAAAGTACATTAATGTTCCTAATTGCTCTAATCAATCCAAAATACAAGATATTGCATAGAATATAAACAATTGACTAACTCAACTCGCATTGTGCAAACATGGAAATTACAGTTTTATGCATTTAAACATACTAGTACACAATTCATAATTGCTAAACCTCTCCCCTCACCACTACCTTGCATGACTGATTTGTTTTTCAAACACAGCAGCCATTGAAAGGTTTCACAAACAGCCATGAGGTGAACAATCAGTTTTATTGTTGACTAGAATATCAACAGAGCTCCATTCTCTTTGTCAATAATAATAATCCTTGCATTTGATACAACCCTTTTTATGTCATCTAGATGAAAGGCGCTCTATAAATGTAATTTTGTTGTGGGTTCACAAGATGGAACTTAGGTTCAGGAGCTGGACACATAGGAATTCCTCAACTGAATGACTGTACTTTTCTGGCTTTTCTAGATACTGAATCAGATCTGAAGCCACCTTCAAGTCTTTGTCCCCAGATCAGTCCGTAGAGTCACCTTTAGGATGCACATTGGATCTCATGTCAATCATTGTCCTGCTAAGACCAGCAGCCTGTTAGAGCTTTAGCCTTCTCATTCCTGCTCTACGAAGCTTGCTAGCATGTTCATAATGGCAAGTTATTTATCAACAACAATAAAAAAAATTACATTTATAGAGTCTCATCGGGAGGACATCCCAAGATGTTGAACAGTCAGGTCGGGACACGAGCAAGGGAGGGGTACAGGGTAGGGGGGAGGGGTGAGAGAGAGTTAGAAGGGGAGGGAGAGAGTTGGGAGGAGAGCAGAAAGCACGGTCAAAGAGGAGGATCTTGAGACCGGCCTTGAAGTAGGCGAGGGAGGGAGCGAGGCAAAAGGACTGTGGGATGGAGTTCCAGTGTGGGGGCAGAGACGCTGAAAGCCAGTTCGCCGATGGTAGAGGGGATATGGGGACATGGAGTAGGCCGGAGCCCACTGGTCAAACACCAGCAGTACCATGAACAATCTGAACCATGAAAACTGTGCAATCTCTTCAAGCTTTAGCTCTTGCAAGACTAAACATAATATTTTACAGGATTCGGCGAGCAGGGTGCATCCCTCAGGGAGAGAGTGCGCATTTCATGGTAATCTCCACATGTATATGGAGCTTTTAGTAGTTTTGTAGAAGAGGTTAAAATATGATGTGACATTTATCACCTTGAATCTGTTATGGCATATCACATTTTCCACCCTAAACACCAATTGTCTTTCAAAGGAGAGAATCTAGAATGAGTGAGAATAAAAATGGCAGCATAGGAAGACTTAAGGGGGCCGAAAATAATCTTACCACTGAGTGAAATGTCTATGAAGAATTGACAAAGACGTTTTTTCTATTCCAAACTCACATTGTTATCATTGCGCTTCACGGCATGAAGAATTTCACCCTTGCAGAATCCAGATGGTCAACCGCACTTTGCAGCAACACTCTTATAAACAGCAATTAACTTACCTTTTAAACCGACTGGGCCTATCTTGCCATGGCGACCCATTGCACCCTTTTGGCCCTCTTCTCCAGGAGATCCTGCAGAAGAGAGGTTACAGCTGTTTTATTTTGCTCATGTCTCGCCCACAATTGGAGGGCTTCGACCATACAACAGGTCTATACACCTCTTAATGAGTCCCAGACACTTTGGTTGCCTCAACATCGTAGTTTAATGATTGATGTCTGCCAAAGAAGACCTGAACAAGACCATATAAAATAATGCACAACAGAAGTGAAAGATACAAAGCTCCAATTCTATTTCATCTGCTACACACAAAGAAAAATAAATGCCTTAGGGATCCAATGGGGAGCGAGAGACAGGGCAGAATGAATGACACAACAAAGACAAGTGAAAACCAAGTGAAATCAGTGAGGAAAACAGTTAAGCACCATGTCTCCTTTTTACAAAGACATATTTATCATTTGAAATGGCCCAAAGGCAGAGAGGCAAGCCCTAAACATATGTATTTAAATTTTAAATTAAAATATATAAATTAATATATAAATTTAAATTGCACAGTATGATCAGTCTGTGTGGATTGCTAAGAATTCAGAGAATATGCCAGTGTAAGCAAAGCATTACATTCTGGAGTGAGAATAATAATAAATAAATAAATAAATAGCTGAGTGGAAAATTCACTAGTAACATGACAGATCTTTAAAGAAGCAGTGATTTAATGGTCACTGCACTGGGAGGCCCCTTCAAGCACTTGTATTAAACTTTTTTCTCTAAACGTTGGAGGTCCATGCAGATTTAAACAGAAATATTTCAAAAAAATGTGACATTTTCAATATAAATATAAACAAATATAAACACATGAAGTAACCAGTTAGTAATTACGTTGATCCTTTGGCTGACCTATGTTACTTTGTGATCTCTTGTCCTTTACTCTAAACACTGGCTCGATCGCTTGCGAGCAGTGATCGTTAAAACAAACCATGTTGTATTTGGTCAGCTAATGACTGCTGGAGATGAATGTATTTCCATGTGACAAGCTGTTGCTGTTAAACAGTGCTGGGAGGCACAAACAAGGGGCAGAGCTTGTGAGAAATTGTTCATGTTCTGCATTGGAGACTCAAATCATTTTCAGAGCAATTGAGCAACATCACATTGTCTCAAATGTTTGATACTAAATCATAAATCTATAGTCCAACTGATATGCAAGTCACAGAACAACAGCAACAGCAAAACCAATCTGCAACGCATTCGTATCACTCCCTACATGCACACTTAAATGATGTGCTTAAAGAGTGCAATTTAAGAAGTGTTTCACATTTTAGTTTTAGTCTAAATTTGTTTTACTTAATACTTTAATGGAATATCCTGGGAAGTAATGTAATTTTCTGAAAAGCCTTCCTCTGGTCCTCAACAGAAAGAACTGATAGGAAGCCACTTTCTGATACTGCTGGCATTGTTCTAGGATTTATTGTAATTGCTTTAAGCAGCCAACTCCTTGCTCGGTTTCCGTCCTGACTGTTCAGTGCCTTGGGACATCCTCCCGACGTGAAAGGCACTCTAGAAATATAATTTTATTGTTGTTGTTGTAAGGCAGTTTTTGGAATGATTGTCTAGACTATATCAGTTTGTTTTTTTGTCTTGACATGAGGCTTGAACCCAAAGCATTGTGACTCAGGCCAGATTCCTACCAACCGAACCAAGTATGAAATAGATCAGAAAAAGGAGGAAGGAGTAAAGCAGGTGCAGCTGAAATGGTGAGCCACCTAGAAAGAGATTGGTTGGAGAGATTGGTTAGAGAGAAGCCAGACAGAATCGAACCACACTTTGTCGAGCTCTGTTGCTCAGTGGCTGGAGCACTTGCCTTACAAGTATGAGACCTGTGTTTCAAATGCAGGCGGGTCATGTCAGGGCAAAACCTTGGGCAAGTTTCCTTACCCCACACGCCTAATAATAATCCATCCCCCCAAAAAACTATAATTAATTGGTCATTTCAATCCATGATTGTTAATGGGACACTGCTGTGCGCAATTGGCTGCTGCATTTCGCCCATAAATGCAGAGTCAATTCACTTTATAGTATATTCTATGAAACGCTTTGAGACATCTAGAAGACGTGAAAAGCGCTATATCAAATGCAAGGATTATTATTATGATAAGTCACTAGATGCTATAATAGAATTCTTGTTAATTTTTATGTTAAATTTTTTTCGGTCATAACCAGAAAGCAGAAAACTGAAGGTAAGTTACTCATACTGTTTTGTACTTACTGTAATCACCAAATGACAAGGCATATCTGTACTGTACAAAGTGAAAGTGATGAATTATCATTTCTAAATTATCAATTGGCTTAACATTCAGTGACGCACGCTTTTACGCCTCCTCTTCAATTTATTTGATTGCAAAGATGTGCTCTCTGTCAAAATTCAACCTAGTACAGTGTTTTCAATTTTGTTTTTGAGCTTGTCACAGAAACAAAGGCAAGAACTGAAACTTAAAGTCTCCACTTGCTCTCAATGAGTCTGTCATATTCACTGAATATCTAAAACTAGCAATCATGAATTGACCCAAGATTTTTTAACTACCAGAGCATGATAGGTTTCAGTCCACAATCAACTCTTCAAAATCCACACTGTCAAAGGGAGATGTCGAGGCAAGGAGTGTTGATTCTTTCAAACATGGATTAGATAGTTTCCTTTTAGGAAATAACATTATGGGATATGATACATAAGTGTACTGAGATGCTACTTGGTGTGGAATGTGCTATATAAGTGCAAGTTGTTAGGTAGCATGGGACACGTATACATGTGACCACCAGGAAGGTGGAAAGTGAACTAGATAGACCTTGGTATTTTTCGTTTAGCATTTTTTATGTTCTTATGTCATTCTTTGTACAACCAATAGCTTATGGGGGAATGGGAGAAAAGCTATGCATTACAATACGATCACACTAATGTGTCATTTATATGCATACTTTTAAATATCTTATCAGACAGGAATATGTCCCAGTAGATCTGCACAGCCAGATTCAGAAATGATGCTTGAAAAGCGCTGTACACATGCAATTTTGTTGTTGTTGAAGAAACGCAATATGTAACTCACAAATTGCATCTCATAGAATATTACAAGAACAGGGCAAATCTATGATAATGCTTCTCTCTACACATAATCTAATCCCACACTTTCTCTCTCTTCATAATGTTTAATACTCCTCTTGTTGAAACATATCAATAATTCTTTTTTAAAAGAGATCTTGGGTGCAATTTTTTTCTCTTTTGTGTATTCGTTCGCAATAATGTTCTCAAATTGGAGAATATTGTTCTTGGCGGTTTCTAAATTTGAGTGCCCAAACAGGGATTTGAACCCTGAACCCTCAGATCACTGTTTCTGCAAATCCTTTCAAAGCCTGATGCTCTTCCAACTGAGCTATCCAGGCTCTTACATGCACTAAGCTCCTAGATGTTATCCTACTTGAGGGGTACTATAGAAATGCAAGTTGATGTTGCATATTCCTTGTACAGTACTTATAAATAAATAATAATCCTTGCAGTTGATATAGTGCTTTTCATATCTGCGAGATATCTCAAAGTGCTTCACTGTAAAGTGAATTGACTGTATATTTTCTGGGCGTAATGCGACAGCCAATTGTGCCAAGATGTAAGAACATAGATCAAAAGAAGTAGGAGCAGGAAGAGGTCATTCGGTCCCTTGAGCCTGCTCTGCCATTTAATAAAATCATGGCTGATCTTCTATCCTAATTCCACTTACCCGCCATATCCCTTAATCCCTTTAGCTTTTAAAAAATTATCAATCTCAGTCTTGAATACGTTCAATGATTGAGTATCCACAGCCTTCTAGGGTAGAGAATTCCATACATTCACTACCCTCTGATTGAAGAAATGTGTTCTCAACTCAGGTCTAAATGCTGACCTTTAATCCTGAGGCTATGACCCTAGTTTTAGATTCTCCAACCTGGGGAAACAGTCTCAAAACATCTACCCTGTCAAGGCCCTTAAGAATTTTATAGGTTTCTATAAGATCATCTTTAATTATTCTATATACTGTACAATGGCATATAGGCCTAGTTTACTCAACTGCTCCTCGTAGGTTAACCCCCTTATCCCAGGCAGTGTCCCCAAAACAGTTATGGATTGAGATGATCAACTTATTATTGTTTTATTATTGTTTATTATTGTACTTGATACTTAATGAGGAGATTAATGATCTAGAAAACATAGAAACATGAAAAAAAGGAACAGGAGTAGGCCATTCAACCCTTCGAGCCTGTCCCGCCATTTAATTCCAATTTCCCGCTTTCTCCCCATATCCCTTAATACCCTTAATACTCTTGAGGGTGTGGATGGATCCAACATCCACAACATTTTGGGGAGAGAATTCCTGATTTCTAACACCCTTTGAGTGAAAAGCTGCAGGGCTCTTTGAGCTAATTTCATGAAATGTATGAATTGCAAAACAAAATTAGTGGCAGAGCAGTGTGTGTAAATTACCTTTTCCGCCAGGTGGGCCAACTCTCCCTGGCCTTCCGGGAATTCCTTTTACTCCATGTTCCCCAGTCTCACCTGTAAAATAATATAAACCAGGACAACTTCACCCTGACTGATAAAGCAGCATTGCAAATCAAAATTATGTCACTTAATAGGATGAAAGCAGATAAGAGAACACTAAAGGATACCTGCATCCAAGCGGAATTGTTCTCTGTTTGTTGCCATTAATGTCTTCTTCTCCAGCACCCGCACTATCATCTGTGGCATCCCCCAGTGCTCTGTCCTTGACCCTTTGACCCTCTACTTTTCAATATCTAAACCCTCTCCCTTTGTGATATCATCCGCACCCACGGGGTCAACCTCTGTATGTATACTGATAAAATCTAACTCTATCTTTCTGCCTCTGACCTCGATTTCAGGACCACAGCTGTCCTGCCTGTCGGATATCAAGTCCTGGTTGAGAGTTAACTTTCCACTGTGGAACTCCATCCCGCAGCCCCTCCACCTTGTTTCCTCCCTTTCCTCCTTCAAGGCCAGTCTCAAGACCTTCCTCTTCGACCAAGCCTTCGGCTCCCCACTAACTCTTCCCCCTCTCCTTCCCCTGATCTGCCCCATCCCGCTTGGGTCTCAACCTTACTGTTCAGCGCTTTGGGACGTCCTCCCAACTTGAAAGGCACTTTATAAGTGCAATTTTGTTGTTGTTGTTGTTGTTGTACTGTAAGGCTCTTAAAAGTCTGATGCTCTACCAACTGAGCTATCCAGGCTTCTTCAGAACTCAAGACTGCTAATAGCTCCATATAGTTCCTTGTTGTTTTTTAACATGATGAGGATGCTAATGGTGCGATTTATTTCCTGCTGATTTGTCCAGTAAGACTTTGCAGTTGATTTGACCAGAAGTGTTTCTATTCAATTTGAAGTGCCATTTTCCATATAAAACCATACTCTTTTCTTTAGCTCAGTCACAAGCCTAGCATGTGCACAACCACTTGCTGTTGGTGTTGGCAGCAGTCAAAGCAGTATCGACAACAAGGATTGATCTAGCAAAAAACACAGTTTACCAGTACAAGATAAACTTCCCACTGCTTGACCAGCTGGACTACCCTGCTAATTGGGATATTGACTTGCAGAGTTTTCTGAAGTCAAAGAATCCCTCCCCATACCCATATGTTTCACACTCTGGATCACCAACCTGCATGAGAGTCACTATATAAATGTAAGCTTTTGTTCTTATTTCTCTCCATGAGGATTCAAGATCCTGGTTCTCACATTCAAAGCCCTCCACGGCCTTGCTTCACTCTACATCCGCAAACCCTCCCCTTGCCAACTTTCCCCCCTTTTTCCCCTAGTCCCACTTCCATGACTGTTTGTGGGATACTGTTGTGCACAATTTGGCTGCCGCGTTTCACCCACAAATATACAGTAAATTTTCCTACTTTTCTTCATCCTGCCCCAACCCCTCCCCCACTGATCTTGTCTCTACCTAACTGTACACTGCCTTGGGACGTCCTCTCGACATGAAAGACACTATATAAATGTAAGTTTTGATTGTTTGATTGATTGATTGATTGATTGATTGATTGACTGATTGATTGACCGATTGACCGACCGACTAACCCTCTACCAACCTGTCCACCCTCTCCCCTCATCAGTATCCGGCCTGCTCCATGTCTCCCGACCCACCAGCCCACCATTGGCAGGCGAGCCTTTAGCCACTCTGTCCCCAATCTTGGAACTCCATCCCGCAGTCCCTCCACCTCGTCCCCTCCATGACCTTCTTCAAATCCTGCCTCAAGACTCTCCTCTTCGACGGTCCCATTGGTCACTCCATATCCCCCACTTTCCCTCCACCCTCCCTGTCCCAACTCAGATCTGAAACAATGACTGTCCAACACCTTGGGACGTCCTCCTGACGTGGAAGGCACTATACAAATGTAATTTTGTTGTTGCTGGTGATGGCCTGCCAAAACAGTTTAGCCATGAATGTGTCATTAGATGGAAAGAAGCGATATTGTAACCAAGGCAACATCCAACAGTTTGAGAAAATAATATTATCATATTCCAAATGGTATGATTAGGCTGAACTATTCCTTTCACAAGCCTCCTACAGGGAAAAGCTCCTCATGGGCTTTTATTGATCAGCTGGACATCTAATGCACACCACATAGAAACTCATTAACATGCTTGAGTACTCAATGGTATTCAAACCGCATCTCTAAGAGTTCCACAAATGTATTGCAATATATTTGAATCTGAAATGGAGTGAGCACTCCCTCTATATTGGGACTTGCCCTTGCTCACCTAATGCTGAAGTGTGGGTTAGCTAGAGCCAAGACTTGGGTCCTCCCCAGATTAATACAGGATTTTAACAAATTTTAGACCGTACAGCTCAGTATTGCGACCATTTTTAAGTAAAGAAGCAATCATGCAGTATATTAGCAACCACTATCCTTTCTGCTTGAGTTCCAGTTTAGGTTTGGCTGCTTGAATTCACCCATTAAATACTACCTTCCAATTCTGGCTCACCTTTCAAACGTTGTCACAAAGCAACAAGTTGCTCTTACTTTGGTCTTGCAGTCTGCATTGTCAGCAATTGCAGTAAATCATTCTTAAGATGTTCCAACATGATGAGACGCTATAAAAAATGCATTTTTTTTCTTCTTAGGTGTGAATGAATCCTATTTGCTCTAGGTATGCTTAACTCCCCATTGAGTTATGCACAGACCATCTTTTCTAAAAAGGTTCCTTTCTACCTGGTTCAAGGGCATCTTCATTGACAAGCAGTCATGATTTAATTGGAGCTTTCCATTACCAATCATATGCGTCAGGATTCTTTGGGCATTAGGGAACGTCTCGCATCCACCAAGATTTAAGATGTGACTGATGAGTTGCAAGTTCGTTTCCGTAAAAGTGTGAATTAAAGAATTGGGAGAAACAACAGCAGTTCTGTCGCACAGCTGTTTTCCCCTCAGAGTGGCAATGTTTCTCTATTAGATAGGGATGTTTTTCTCCAATATCATGGCTTTACAGGAAATAAAGGGGTCAACAGTCAATGTAGTTTCATGGTGAAATCAGCAACCAAAATGTCCACCAACTTCACATGCAGACACACTGCTGCTGATTTCCATGGATAGACAGAAAGAGCCACCATCTTAGAAGCATCTTAACATGATGAGACATCTCGAAATAGTTTGCAGGCAATTACTATCAAATGTAATAAATATTTTTTTGTAGGCAAACGTATCAGTTGTTTGTACCTGCAAAAAGCCACAATGTGAACAACCTCTACCAAATTGCCTTCACTCTCATTCTTCCATTTTCAGTAGTGTCCTGGCCTGAATATCTTACCGGAATATCGCCATATCTTACCAGTGCCTTGAGACATTCTCCTGACGTGAAAGGCATGAAACAAACGTAATTTTACATTGTGTCATATTGTGAGCCACTGAAATCTTCCACAATTATTAATTTTCTGTCAACATGATCATTTTCACACCATCATGTTCTCTCACTACTTGTTATCTGAATATCTTGCCAGTGCTTTTGGGACATCCTCACGACGTGAAAGGAACTTTAAACAAATGTAATTTTGTTGTTGTTTGTTGTTGTTACTGTGAAGAAATGGTGCTGTGAAAATTATCACGTGCCAGAAAATGTGATCAAATAATTTCTGGTTTGAACTGGTTTGGCAATAGACATGAGGGGGTTGTCAACACCCACCCTCTCCACCCACCTTCAATTGATTGGTTTTGCTTACACCTGCTGAACATTCAAAATCAGCACTGGGCTTTATAATCTAGTGAGGTGTAAGTGAGTTTAATAGTCTTTTCATCAGACAATTATGAGTCGGACAGTATCTGGCGAAATGGTGTTAAAATATTGCCAGGAATATGTGCTGCTGTACTCTGCACTAGCCTAAACAAGTGGGTAGTTAGGGAGTCTGGGCAAAATCATTCTTTGAAAGCTTGGGAAGGAGGGTTTAGAATTGACCAAAAACCTCTCTTTAAGGTCAGATGTTAAGGATGTGTTTTATTTGTATTTTTGACCATGAGATAATTTTCACACCCCCAGGATTTCTTCCTCAGACAACCATATATTTTGGGTCAGTGGGTTGAAAATTAAATATCCTTTTACTTGAAGGGAAACCATGTGAAAATTTATCTCCATTCATAATCATACTCAACTCAGACTGAGAGTTTTATGTATGTCAACTGCACATGGAAATTTACCTGTGTTTGGAATGGAATGCGCATTCTATCTCTGGAATGAACACACCATCTTACGTAATGCTAAAAAATATCAGACACAGATTGGCAAGAGAACTCTAGAGTTGGAGGAATTTAACAGGCAAAAGCTTTGTAACTTGCCATTGATAGCAGTGTCTGGCAAGTTTTTTGTTGCGTCCAGCTAGAACCACCATATAAGGGCTTTGGCTTACCGAGTTGACAGAAGCTGAATGTGAAGAATCTCTGGCTTTAGTCTACTCTTCCAAGTTCAGCTTTAGGCTGTATATTGCTCTGGTCAGACCATAACTTAAATACTATATACAGATCTGGTCACCATAACATGAGGGGGCCGTCGAAGGCCTGGAGGTGATAGAGGAGAGCAATGAGGATGATCCCCAGGGTTGGAGGATTGAGCTATGAACAATGACTGGACAAGCCAGGCTATTCAGACTTGACATAAGACAACTCAGAGGAAACCTCAAAGAGGTGTATCACATTTTAAATGTAATGGGAACACAATGCAGATCATTACTTTAAGATGCACCATGAGAGTAGAACATGGCTTTAGAATTGTAATGGGCAATTTTGGAACAGATTAGTAAGTTCTTCTTTAAGCAGAGGGTAACCATTGACTGGAGCAGCTTGCTTGGAAAGTTGGTAGAGGCCAAGACACTGGACTCATTTAAAAAGCAGCTCGATACATTGATTGGTTGGGTGGATAATAGAGTGGATGTTCTGGAGGGATGAAATTGGTTGGGCAAAAGGGCCTTCTTCATCCAGAAAAATTTTGTTACCTTGTGATTTGTCATCAGCGGTGCCCTGGTGATGTACAGTACTGCACACCTATGTTTGCTAAACTAGAAGTTATAACTTCCATTGTTCTAGAACTGGTCAGGGACGAAAATAATAAATTCTCACTGACTCAAATCACAAGATATGCCACCCTTCACCCCAGCAAGAAAAACCCTATTTCACACTACTTGCATAGGCACTAATAATAATGTGCTGAAATTCCACATTTATTAAGTCCTTTTTTTTAATGTGGCAGCATGATCCGGAGGTTCATGGCATTGAATTAATATTCAGATTGCAATGTAAAGCCACTTCAACATCAGCCTGACAGTCTGGGGAGGAAATGAATTTACACTTCACGGGAACATTAAAGGGATATTTACATATTTGATGCATTCGATTTGCATCTCATTTGTTCCAGTCGCTTGCCGCAATACGACAATTGTCTTCTTCCTCTGAATCTTGTATCAGCTTCATGTTTTGGTTGTTCTGGGGTCCTGAAGAGAAGCCACTACTGGTACGTGGCCTCTGGACCTCGGGAACATATGATGTTCACCCCTACATTGACACGTTGAAGTCAACATATAACTATTGCTTTGACACATTGTGCATGCACAGAGGACCATTAGAAACATGCTTTTTGGTATCTGTGACCCATATAATAGTGGTGCTAGCTGCAAGGTGCTTTACTCCCAGGTACTTTTACTTTTCCCTTACTGCTAACTGTTATGTAACATTATTCCATGGCTGGATGTTCACTCACTCCACTTAATACGATACCCTGTGAAGCACTTTGAGATGTCGTCCCGATATGTAAGGACTATTATTAACCATAATTGCTTTGTGTATACACAAGCATTTTATCATCAACATGATACTTGCGTGATGGTCTCGGAATGGGGTTAACATTTTCTTTTATCAGGTCGGATCTCCTCTTTGGAGAGACAGCAGGAGATGCAACTTAGTGATGGAAAATCAACTGTATTGCAACACTAGTTACCATCAGAGATACACTTGCCTTTCTTTAGAATGCCAATAGCACCGCAGGGTATATTCATTCACACAGATGTGTACGCCACCTCATTTATGATGCATGAACACATGTGCCATGGTGCCACAGACAGCGCCACACACAATTCAAAGTAGGCACAGCATCTGTGGTGTTCAGCCAGGCTAGATACATACTGTTTAGTTTAGCGTCCACCTGTGTGGTAGGCCATTCACTGATAATATAGCGTAACACTCAGGCTGACTTGCACTGTGACACGCAGTGGGTTCTGAAGTGTTACCAACACTCACAGTGTTAGACAGGAACTAAAGGTTTTAATCCTCCGTAAGTCCACCACAATGGGCTGTTCTCACTGCCTTGTTGATGTGCTTGTAAAGTATAGTGCCAGCAATTAGTCCCTTCGCGTTCCGTACAGCATTTGAGAGGAAATCAATATGAATGTGACGCAAAGTATGAAGTATTAAGTAAGATAGTGGTTACGGAGCTCGTCAGTAGCTCATCTCTGAGCACGAAGAAAGAGTGAAGAAAGAGTGTGAAGCAAATTGACGTCATTTGATTTGCAGTTTCAATAAATTATGATAGTACTTTCCATAAAGTCATGAATAAAACCAAAAATCGCTGACTGTTTGGTCACCACCCTCAAATTTATTTGCGAGCCACTTCAAAGCGGTCTTTCTGCATGTAATATGCTATATAACTGAAAGTTGCTGTACTCATGTTAAATGAGTACAGCTGGATAACATAATGTAATGTATTCCTGTGTGACTGTGAGAGCGACAGCCTTGTAAATTGAATATATCTACCTTTCAGACCTGGGACTAGGATCTGTACAGAGCACGATTCATCTGCTATTGCTTGAGATTCTCCAGATCTGAGCAAGGACGGGAAGAGAAGGCCAACCAGGATCACAAACAGAAACAGCCCACTGTTCATAATGTCCACAAAAAGTTCAGTGACTTCTAAAAGACAGAAACACATAGTTATAAATAATGACCACAGTAACCAGATGAAACTAACACATCTGTTAACTCTTTGAATCCAGTCGGGGATTCACTGGGGATTTTTGCCACGTTGATTTTTCAATGTGGTAAATCACTTCTGTGAAAATTATTGTTTTTCTTGAACTTTTGATACTTTTTGCATAAAATAATTGAGGGTCCCTATTTGTATTCTTGGTCTGTCTCTGTCTAATAACTACCAGCTACCAGGTTCTTAGATGTTAAATACCAATCACAGCAGGGTGAACAATGCACCATTTCATAACAGATTCAGTGTAATCACGATCAAATCTGTAATGAAAAGTCATACATTTCACCCCTATGGTTCATGCAGATTAAGTATCGGTCAAATAACTAAAATGTAAGAAAAAGTTGCAAGACACATATTGTGGAACACTTATCAAAATTATATTTTACTGGGTTAAAACAAAATATATCTTAAAAGTTTTTGAATGCCATATGCCCAGAAACACACTCAAAAAGATATCACTTCTAATGTAATGCTGGGTAAATAGTTCAAAGATTTTATAATTATAACCACAAAGTATTTTATAAGTGACATTTGAGATTTGCAAATCTGAAAATCTCCCACGTAGATTTTTAGTAACTGAAAGTCAATTGAATTAGTCGTTACGATCCTACTCCAGTGCTAATATGTTTCCCTCTTCCTTAATTTAACAACCCACAAACAGGGAGTAACATAGAGAAGTTAGCATTGTAGTTACTTAACTAACTATAGATCCAAATACAGCTTAAAAATACCTCTTACCTTATGATGGAAGACAGAACTGTGAGGGAAGAATCATCCTGTGTCCTCTCTCTCATCACACAGATGAACTTTATTGCCACTGATGTTTACTGATGTTTGACAGTTTGTAACTTGGGCCGTTGATGTAGCCTCCTCAAGCAAACAGTTCAGCAAATCAAAGAGTAGAACTTAAACCATGACCTACTAAATAGCATCCAGCTTGACAAATGTCAGCTGGGTGGCTTACAGCAGAGAAAGGAGAGTGTGGGAAAATTCAAAGGAACATCACAAGGAATCTTCAATTAATACTTCACTTATTTTTATGGAATGAACACGACATTTGCAATTAAACCTTCAACTCTTTCCATGACAGGATGACAATTTTGAGAAGATGCCCGTGACTTTGTCTGACATTTTTCATGCTTCACAAATATTGATGCCGGGCAAAATTGTTGACATTCTTTCAACATTTTCTTGGCTTTTGGATGTCAACCGGGTTGAACCAGTTTTCCCTCACAATCTTTTGTTTACACCAATTTCTCATGCTCCCAGAGGTCTAATGTGATGTAATTGGCCTAGTAAGTCCCTATTCCTTTTTCTGCCTGCATCCCTAACAATAATGATAACCCTTGCATTTAACATAGTCTCTTTCACATCAGGAGGATGTGAAAACCCTTCACAGGATTTACTGTAAAATTTAGCACTGTGTAATTTGTAGGTAAACTTACCTGACCCACCACCTACGTTTTGTATCTTCTAACGGTTTCTCCTCAAACCCCAGCACAGTTTCTCATGGCGTCCCCCAGGGCTCTGTCCTCGGCCCACTCCTTTTCACCATTTACATGCTCCCTCTGGGCGATGTCATCCGCAAACATGGGGTAAATTTCCACATGTATGCGGACGAAACCCAACTGTACCTCTCCGCCTCATCCCTCAAACCACAGACCATCGATGTTCTGACAGCATGTCTGTCCGACATCGAGTCCTAGATGAGGGACAACTTCCTCCAATTGAACGTGAGCAAGACTGAGGCCCTCCTGATTGTCTCAAGCCAGCGCCTCTGCACATCGGGCGCTGCCAGCCTCAACGTCCAAGGCTGTACTCTCCACCTCACAAAGCCAGTCAGGAACCTCGGCATCACGTTCGACCCCAAACTCTCCTTCCTCCCCCATATCCGCGCCTTGACCGGCACCGCTTATTTCCACCTGCGCAACATTGCCAGGCTCCACAACTATCTCACCCCCCACACTGCCGAAACACTCGTGCACATGTACATCACCTCACGGCTGGACTACGGAAACTCTCTCCTCGTCGGCCTCCCCAGTTCCTCCATTCACAGGCTGCAGGTCATCTAAAACTCTGCAGCCCATGTACTATCCTGCACCCACCTCCGCGACCACATAAACCCCACCCTCGCCCGTCTCCACTGGCTCCCCATCCTCCAGAGGATCGAGTTCAAGATCCTCGTCCTCACCTTCTAGGCCTTACACGGCCTTGCCCCGCCCTATTTAACCGATTTACTCTCCCCCTATAAGCCCACCCAGACCCTCCATTCAGCAGGACTTGGCCTGCTCCAAGCCCCCCGCCCAAACCGTCCCACCATCGGAGGCCGAGCCTTCAGTTACTCCGCTCCCATCCTGTGGAATTCCATCCCCCAATCCCTCCGCCTTGTTTCCTCCCTTTCTTCTTTCAAGGCCGATTTGAAGACTTTCCTCTTCGACTGTGCCTTTTGTTCCCCCCTGAATTTTTCGACCTCCCCTACGTGTTTCACCCCTTCCCGAACACTCCCCTCCCAGTTCGGGTCACACGCCTCCTGTGCAGCGCCTTGGGACGTCCTCCCGACGTGAAAAGCGCTTTATAAGTTTAAGTTGTTGTTGTTGTAAACCCAGCATCCAATTTATAAACAGCTACAATCCCACAGACAACCATGAAATGAATGATGATTTTATCTTGATATGGATACCAGGAGAAACTGCCCTCACTTTTTGAATCGTGCCATGAAATATTTAATAAACACCTGACCAGGGCTAAGGAAACCAGTTTGACATCTCATCCCAAGGATGGCACCTCTGACTTTGTTGTGTATTCCCTGCACTGCAACGTCAACCTGGAAGCAGTAAATTCAAAGTCTCAACGTAGGGTTGGAAACCACAATCTTCTGATTCAGTGGCAATAGTGGAACCAAACGAGTCAGGCTGACAGCAAGGCTACAAACATGGAATTTAAACACCCCAGAAAGCATGAAAACAATGGGGTATAAAATTGTGAAATTTCATAACTGATTCAATATAATAATTATCATAAGAGACCTGGCATAAATCTGATTTGAAAATGTTGGTATTTTACTCTCCAAGGAACTGCTAGGAAGTTTTGTTATGTATTTATGAAATGCTGGTCCTAAATTAGGACTACAAAGCTTTTGAAGTACTTTGAGCAGGTCTGGGGCAACAACAGACAAATATGCCAATCAACCTGTTTTGAATCTACTGGGTTTCATTTTAGATTTGGCAGAAAGTCAGGACAGTAATAATCATTGCTAAGCCCCTTAATTAGTGAAAGGGATGAGAAGAAAGAAGATTGAAGATTTGAAAATAGATAAAAGGAATAGAGAAAGCACATTATTTGCTTTGCATTGTGAGCCAGAAAAGACAAATTCAAAATTAATGAACCACAAACAAATCTCAGTAGAATAGTTTTATGGCCCAAGGAATCAAGGATATGTGCAATAGACTAACAGCTAAAACAATTAATGCTATGTCAGTTTAAACAATGATTTGTGTATATATCTGGTTAGGGGTAGAATTTAGGGGTAATAAGGCACTATCTTAGAGTTCCCAGAAATTTCCCAGCTGCTGCAGCCATGGAAGAAATATAGTAATAAGCCTTGTATTTTTGTATCTTCCAATGGTTTTTCCTCAAACCCCCGCACAGTTTTTCACGGCGTCCCTCAGGGCTCTGTCCTCGGCCCCCTCCTTTTCACCATTTATATGCTCCCGCTGGGCGACGTCATCCGCAAACATGGGGTAAATTTCCACATGCATGCGGACGACACCCAGTTGTACCTTTCTGCCTCATCCCTCAATCCCCAGACCATCGATGTTCTGACAACTTGTCTGTCCGACATCGAGTCCTGGACGAGGGAAAACTTCCTGCAATTGAACGTGAGTAAGACCGAGGCCCTCCTGATCGGCTCAAGCCAGCGCCTCCGCACATCGGGCGCTGCCAGCCTCAACATCCAAGGCTGTACTCTCCACCTCACAAAGCCAGTCAGGAACCTCGGCATCACGTTCGACCAAAAACTCTCCTTCCTCCCCCACATCCGCGCCTTGACCGGCACCGCTTACTTCTACCTGCGCAACATTGCCAGGCTCCGCAATTATCTTACCCCCCACGCTGCCGAAACACTCGTGCACGCATACATCACCTCAAGGCTAGATTACGGAAACTCTCTCCTCGTCGGCCTCCCCAGCTCCTCCATTCACAGGCTGCAGGTCATCAAAACTCTGCAGCCCGTGTACTATCCCGCACCCGCCTCCGCGACCATATAACCCCCACCCTCGCCCGTCTCCACTGGCTCCCCATCCTCCAGAGGATCGAGTTCAAGATCCTCGTCCTCACCTTCAAGGCCTTACATGGCCTTGCCCCGCCCTATTTATCCAATTTACTCTCCCCCAACAGGCCCACCCGGACCCTCCGTTCAGCAGGACTTGGCCTGCTCCAAGCCCCCCGCTCGAACCGCCCCACCATCGGAGGCCGGGCCTTCAGTTTTTCTGCTCCGACCCTATGGAATTCCATCCCCCAATCCCTCCGTCTCGTTTCTTCCCTTTCCTCTTTCAAGGCCGGTTTGAAGACTTTCCTCTTCGACCATGCCTTTTGTTCCACCCAGAATTTTTCGACCTCCCCTACGTGTTTCACCCCTCCCTGTACACTCCCCTCCCAGCTCGGGTCACACGCCTCTTGTGCAGTGCCTTGGGACATCCTCCCGATGTGAAAGGCGCTTTATAAGTGTGATTTGTTGTTTGTTGTTGTTGTTGTTGTATTTGATATAGCGGTTTATAATAATAATAATCCTTGCATTTGATATAGCACTTGTTATGTCTTCTAGATGTCCCAAAGCGCTTCACAAAATATACTGTAAAGTGAATTGACTGTATATTTGTGGGCAAAACATCTCAAAGTGCTTCACCCTCTTTTCTGTAAATTGTCGACCTTATTTAGGCAATAACACAGCAATGTCCACAAACAGCCATAGAGTGAATGCCAATTATTTTTTATTTCATTTCCAGAACAGCAGGAGAAACTTCATCCCTTTTTTCGAATAGCACCATGGGGGTCTTAACAGGCTGCTGAACAGGCAGACGAGTCCTTGATTTAGTGCTTCATCCAAAGTAAAGCATCAGACAATAATACAACAACAACTTGCACTTATACAGCAGCCTCTATGCAGAATAGCGTCTCAGAGCGATTAACAGTGAGGGAACCTACTGACAGATGCATAGTGCAATGAGAGCACAGGATGGTTTGATCTGCAGGTGGGTGGTCCAATGGAAGTGCGTACTCACTGTAGTCATTAAAAGTTGCAACTACTATAAAACGTTGTGGTGTGAGTTAAGAGTTATAATAATAAGCCTTGCGTTAGGTACTGTATAGAGCCTTATCATGGCAGAAGGATATCTCAAAGCGCTTTGCAAGCCATGTTGTGACTGTTTATTTGAAGGGAAACGTGGCAGCAGAGTTTGAACACAGCAGTGAAACAAGCGACCAATTTTATTTTGGGGGGACTGTTGGCCAGGATACCGGGAGAGACTTTTTGATTCTCTTTTCAAATAGTGCCATGGGATCTTTAACTTCCATCTGAATAGGCAGAAGTTACCTCGGATTGCAGTTTCCGCAACAAAGTCACAGCGCTTAATTTTATTACGGTCTTAGGTTATAGACTTGATCAGCTAACTGTATCTTGAGCTCACAGTATAGGGTTGCACTCAAATGACTTCAGAGCAACACATTGTCAAAGGTGCTGGGCTTGAAATGAGCAGGGTTCCATCTGCCTGTCCTCAGCTGTACGATAAAGTATCTTCCAATGATACTATGGAAACAAGTGGGAGTTTTTCTCAGTGTCCTAGCCAATAAGTTTCCCTCCAGTAGAGTAGCTGTGGTTTTGCCTCCAAAAACTTTACTGCACATATGGTGACCCAACTGTTTCGCCCTGAGCCCTGGCCACAAATTGTCCAGATAAAATGAAAGGCAAACGGTCAAGGAGCTGAAATGTTAACACTCTCCATAGATGCTGCCTGACCCGCTGAGTGTTCCCAGCAACTTCTGTTCTTACTGTCCAGATAAGACATTTACCTCTTAGATCTTATTGAGCGCAAAGTGGCTGCTCTTATCCAACAAAAATAGCCCGATAACCATATTTTGAGGCACTTTATAGAGAGCTATCCAAAATGCAAGTTGTTCCTCCTTCCTGTCATCCTCAGTGATTCATGGAACCAATAAAATAGACACCAGAACTGCAATCGATTATTTTGATTCTAAGTTAAGTTTCCAGCCTGCCAGTCTGGGCTGGCTGTAATGGGAAAGGTATTGTGATTACAAAAGGAAATATTTTGCAAAGGTTAGATATGTCACAGAGCTTGGCACCAACCAGATTAATGGCATTATTCAGTGAAACAACAACATTGTACAGAATCTTCATCAAAATAAAACATTGGCTCTCAGGTCAGCAATCCATCAATGATGCAAACCCCACACCATATTTCCTTGATTATCTACTTTCCCAAAGGCATTGAGGCAATCCAGAACAAGGCAGCATAGGCTTGTACTCTGTGGAGAGAATCCAAATTAATTACATTACATATAGAATTGTGGTGTCAGGGAATTAGATAGCTATGTGGTGAAGAAATTGATTGAGGGGCAGGAGACTTAGAGTGGTGTCTCATTATTCATCTGTGTATATGTTTGTCTCTCTCTATTCTTTGCTTATTTATTTTACTTGCTTTTAGCTGTTGCCAGACAGAATTACCTGTAAAATGCAAAACACGCTGAAAATGTTTACCTCCACCAGATTTACTTGTATAGTCTTTTCCATTCCTGTGCATTCCTAAATTCAGATTTAAAAAAGAGGAAACAGTTTCCTGGGAGGATTAGCTTTCTCTGAACTGGAGAAAGGGAACATTGTTACTGTCCAGTGTTTGAACCCCAAGTGAAGACAGAGACAACCTCCATCAACACTGGCTCTCTACAGGAACGTGCTTAAAAAGTAACCACTTGGATGAGATAGGGGGGTGGGGGGAGGAAAGAGGAGAGGACATAGAGTGACTATATATCCAAATCTAAAATTTCACCCAGAAATATACACTTTGTGGGTGAAATTCACTTTACAGCATATTTTGTGAAGTGCTTTGAGACATCTAAAATGCATGAAAAGCACTATATCAGATGCAAGGATTATTATTAGTAGTAGTGTCTTCAAGAGATGCAAGGCAGAAGAAATAATAATGATCCTTACATTTAATATAGCACCTTTCACACAAACAACCGATTACATTTCTATAGCATCTTTCGCGTCAGGAGGAACGTCCCAAGCAGTCAGGGATTTGAGCTTGGCGTTGGGATCAGGGAAGGTGGAGGGCAAGGAGGGCAGGGATAGGAGGATGACTGAAGGAGACTGAACTCTCTCCCTGGAGTGAGACTCTTATCTAAGCCTGGGAACTTCAGCTCAAGTCCAAGAAGATCCCGCTTACCTTTCCCCCACCTCCCACAAGAGGATGTAACATATCCAAAATGTGGCAACTCTGACACTGCAGCACCCCCCTCCAGTACAACAGTGGAGTGCTAGACTAGACTATAATGGGAACTCAAAGTCCCAGAATGGAAACCCAAATACATTCTGACCCAGGGTTATATGTGGCCCTAACAGAGCCAAGCTGACATCTTCATCGTCTCAGCTGGGACCACTCTCTTTATAAGAGCTTTGGTTTATAGAATTAACAGCTTTGTGGGAAGTGTTCCTTCCCCCCATCCCGAATGACCACTTGCCCTCCAGGTCCTATTGGTGAGCCAGGCTGGCGCATCTATGGAGTTAGGTGGAGTTAGATTAGAAGATCAGCCATGATCTTATTGAATGGCAGGGCAGGCTCGGGGGGCCGAATGGCCTACTCCTGCTCCTAATTCTTCTGTTCTTATCAGCAGTGCCTTGTAATACAGCAAACCTGCTCGGCTCAGGAACCAGACTACTGAGACTGCCATCAAACCCCAAATTCTGTTGCCAAGCACGTAACCTTGAGGTCAGCTCAGCTCTATGAAGAGCCCACTTATCTCCCTCCCCAACCCACCTCCCCCCCTCCCCCCCCCACCCCACAATGAGGATACAGGATTCTTTTTGAAAGACAGCTTCCACCCACATGGAAATTACTTACAAGGAAGGAGAAGAGATCGATTTTCTGCTCTGTGAAAGTGTGAAAGGAAAAGTCTCAGTGTAGAACTGTCTGTCTCCGAGTGTCAGCAGAAAATCGTTCTAAATTGTCCAGGAATGTTACCATGGAAACTGAAAACCCTCTATCAGTCAGCACATAGCTAATACATCTCTCTGCTCATTTGTCTTCTAATTCGAAAATAGCCCTCCCGGCTGGCTGGCTGTTTTTTTTATGATTACATATTATCGTTTTAAAGGGGTGGTGTTCTGAAAATTAAACTAAGCTAAATTAATTTTCTTTCCTCTGTGATGTTTGCTAGTTATGCTGCCTGGTTGTTAGTCGATTGACGGATTGCTTTGTGGGGGTAGTAATCCCTTCGAAAAATGATAAATAGAGAGAGAGAGAGAGAGAGAGAGAGAGAGAGAGGAGAGAGAGAGAGAGAGAGAGAGAGAGAGAGAGAGAGAGAGAGAGAGAGAGAGATAGATAGATAGATAGATAGATAGATAGATAGATAGATAGATAGATAGATAGATAGATAGATAGATAGATAGATAGATAGATAGATAGATAGATAGATAGATAGATAGATAGATAGATAGATAGATAGATAGATAGATAGATAGATAGATAGATAGATAGATAGATAGATAGATAGATAGATAGATAGATAGATAGATAGATAGATAGATAGATAGATAGATAGATAGATAGATAGATTAGATAGATAGATAGATAGATAGATAGATAGATAGATAGATAGATAGATAGATAGATAGATAGATAGATAGATAGATAGATAGATAGATAGATAGATAGATAGATAGATAGATAGATAGATAGATAGATAGATAGATAGATAGATAGATAGATAGATAGATAGATAGATAGATAGATAGATAGATAGATAGATAGATAGATAGATAGATAGATAGATAGATAGATAGATAGATAGATAGATAGATAGATAGATAAAGCATTCAATACATGACTGTTTGTGGGAAAATGCTGTGTACAATTAGCTGCCGTGTTTCACCCACAAAATGTACAGACAATTCACTTTGCAATATATCCTGTGAAGGCTTTTTGAGACATTTCAATGATGTGATAGGTCACTATTTCAAATGCAAGGATTATTATTATTATATTGCATTTTGGGAGAAGAAATGAAGGGAGGCAATATAGGCTAGATAGTACAATTTTAAATGGTGTGAAGGAACAGAGAGACCTGGGGATTTGTGTTAGTGACTCGTTGAAGGTGGCAGGACAGGTAGACAAGGCTGTTAAGAAGGCATATGGGATACTAGGCTTTATAAATAGGGGTATAGAATACAAAAGTCAGGAAGTGCTGACTAACCTCTATAAAACTTTGGTGAGGCCTCAGCTGGAATACTGTGTTCAATTCTGGTCACCACACTATAGAAAGGATGTGAAGACATTGGAAAGGGTATAAAGAAGATTTACTAGGATGGTGCCAGGATTGAGGGACTTCAGCTATGAGGAGAGGCTAGATAGGCTAGGGTTATTCTCTCTGGAACAGAGAAGATTGAGGGGAGACCTAATAGAGGTTTATAAGATCATGAGGGGTTTCGACAGGGCAAATAGAGAAAAACTATTTCCACTCGTGGGCGAATCTGTGACTCGTGGTCACAGATTTAAAATAGTTTCAAAGCGAAGTAGAGGGGAGCTGAGGAGAATTTTTTTCACTCAGCGAGTTGTTCGAATCTGGAATGCATTGCCTGAAAAGGTGGTGAAGGCTGATTCGATAACAACTTTTAAAAAGGAATTAGATCTTTATTTAGGGAGAACAGGTCTATTAGGCTATGGGGAGCGGGCAGGGCAGTGGGATTGAATCGCTCTTTTCAAAGAACCGGCACAGACTAGACGGGCTGTAAAATTCTATGAATCTATGAATCTATATTATATCTGTAGCTCGATGGCTAGAGCAATCTCCTCACAAGTGAGAGACCTGGGCTTGATTCCCAGTAGGGCAAAATGTCACTGTACAAAATGCAATTGTTGTTGTACTCAGGATATATCAATGCCCAGCTTGGTGACAGCTTTTTTGTAACTCACGGAGTTTGGTGCAGAAATAGTGCATTTTGCTATCTCTTGGCTGAGAAAGAAAATCAGGAACCCAATATCAAAGGGCACAAAGCAAAATACAGCCTGCAAAATGCAACCTCATAGACCTTTGGAATTGGAACTAATTCAGCAACGCAGCAACAAACACCCATCACCCCAGACAACCTCACTGAGGACCGATCATCCCAGACATCCTCACCCAGGATGCCAGCACCACAAACACCCCACCACAGTCCATCACCCGAGACACCCTGATCCACAACCCAACACTCAACTAATAGAATAATAATATTGAATTTGATATGGAGCCTTTCACCTCAGAAGGATGTCACCAATAATCACACATATTGGTGGGCCATGCAAATATGAGTATTGAGATCACACACCCCAACAACCATTTAGTACTTGCTAATCAAAAATGCAATTCTGCCAAATCTGGATTCCCAATTTACCACATGTGCCAAGTGACTAACGTATTGGATAATCCTGCTTTACATGAGCTTCCATCCCGCCTTATCCTGCCTCCTGTGCCCCTCTAATCCATTCTCCCAAACTTATTCCTTCCAATCTTACCTGTTTCTATGCATTTTTCAAGGTTGATGCACATACTCCTCTTGAACTAGGACATTAATGGCATTGGTAGACTGTAGCACTTTCACATTTCCTTCCAATATCCCTTGAAGACATCAAGACATCATCATATGTTAACCTAGTTCAAGTGATAGCGCTCCCAACTCTTGAGTCAGAAGGTTGTGAGTTCAAGCTCCACTTTGAACTCTTTGGGGCTTTGAACTCACATAGTCTACGCTGACACTGGAGTTGGAGGTGCCGCCCATTGGATGAGATGTTAAATTGAGCTCTTGTCTGTTTGTTCAGGTGGATGTTAAATATCCCATGGCACTACTCAAAAAGAGCAAGGAGTTTCTCCCAGTATCCTGGCCAACAGTCCCTCAGGTAAAATTTGTGCGGTGTACAAATTACATACTTTGTCAGTCTACGAGACACTCAGCCACTATACTTGAAGGACAATTGTGAACTTGGGATTGTTCTGTTGATGTGGTGAGTTATATCAAATGCAAGTATTACTGCTAGGATTATTATTATTGTGCAATTCTGTGTAAATGACGGGAGTCAGCATTAATTTGAGGCAAAAGTCAGGGAAACCTGATTTGGAATAAATCAATGAAAATTGATTTAACTAGAATGAAGAATCCGACCTGTAAGGCAGGAATATCCATGCTTCTTTCCCTGACAGAAAGAGCTAAAGGTTACATGACAGTTCTTCAATTACCGCCTTCCCATGGGGAACTATTCCTGTCCTCAGCTTTAAACACAGGCAGGCGTTTTATCTACAATTGCAGCCTCCCAGCTGATCTTGTGTCAATCATGCTACTTGCTTTGCTGTTGAAATCCAAATGTAATCCTGAGAGACTGGATTGCAGCTACTCTCAGGCAATTACTTGCAGCAAATATGTTCTTCCGTGGTGGAAAGTGGGAAACAAAGAGAAGCAGTGCATTGGGAACCACATCACAAATTCATGGATGCCGGGAGAGAAAAAAAAACTGGCAGCTGGACCCTCGCCCAGAGAATGCTATATGTTGAGAGCAGACCAAAAGAGAATGAGAAAAATAAAATTGCACCATAGATGTGAATTCAGTAATTTAGGATAGCCACCGGAGGGCGCTCCTGTCTAACACCAGACCTACAATCCAAGTTGCCGAACAACTGTAGTTCAGGCAGCAATGATTTTTCTTTGCTTCCAGTTGAATAAATGATCTTTACAACACAAAACACAATAAATGAATCTTTCCCACTGGGGACATCTTTTATTCAATTTTTTCACAATAGAAATATATTTCTTATAATCAAATTTGTTTAAATCAACCATATGGAGAATGCAACAACAAGAACAATAGAAACTCGCGTTTATATAGCGCCCTCCGTGCCGGGCGGCATCTCAGAACCCGAGGCCGAGCCAGGGGGAGGGGGACAGTGATCATAAGTGTGGTCACCACAACCAACTTAAGTCTATCGAAAATCTGGAACAAGATGAAAGTAGACAGCGCAGCTCTCTTCTACTCAACCCTTTCAACAACAACAAAATTACACTTGTATAGTGCCTTTCAGATCAGGAGGATGTCCCAAGGTGCTGAAAACTGGGGTCTAGTCCAAATCCATTGTGTTGAGACTCCCAATCTTAATCAAACTCAAGAAACTTCCAATCAGCAGTCCCACTTAGAGATCAGAAGTGTTAGGATAAGAAATAAATACAGACTCTCCCAAATGCTCTTTTGGCACAACAGTTAAGGAATTTAAAACAATAATAAATTGGTCATATGAACCTATGACTGTTTGTGGGACACTACTGTGTGTAATTGGCTGCCGCATTTCGCCCACAAATATACACTCAATTCACTTTACAGTATATTCTGTGAAGCTTTTTGAGACGTCTAGAAGACGTGAAAAGCGCTAAATCAAATGCAAGTACAATATTGTTATTACTATTAGTAAACCCACACTCGCAGCCACTATACCACACTATCTGGAACTCCCACCCATAATCCCTCTCTGTTCATCAGTTATCTCAGTTGGAAGCACTCATGCCGATGAGTTCCAAGTCCCATGTCACGTTTTCCTGAGTGAAACATTCTATATAATACACTCCTGATAACACACCCCAAGGGACAAGGAGTCAGTGGAGAGTTATCTGGATTAGCCACTTGTTCATAGATTCTCCCGGACCACAGAAGGGCCCTGTGACTGGTGCAGGCACGGATGCTCAAATGCATCGCCAAGTCTCTTGTCTGTTGAAGGTAGGGTGGGAAGCCCATGGCATAGCCATCCGTTACACCCTGAGGACTCTGGAGTGCATCTGAGCATTCGCACCCAAACTCCACTGAGTGACCCCCCAGTCACAGGATAGGGTGGGAAGTCTCTGCAATGCAAGTCCCATTTTATAGGATGAGTTATCCAAAGTAAGTTCTTACAAGAATTTCTAGACTACAACTCTGGAGCCATTGGTTAGAGCACTCGGCTCGCAAGCGAAAGGACCTGGGTTCAATTCCAGGTGGGATTTTGCAACTTTCCTTTGTTTACCATCCACATCTCTGTTTGCCTAGCAGTAAGTAAAAATCCTCTTGTTAGTCGATTGGCGATTGCTTTCCGGGGGTAATAATCCCGTGAAACAACTAAATAATTAAAACAATTTGGTCACTCAATCCACAACTATTTGTGGAAAGCCACTGTCCACAATTGAGTGCCGTGTTTCGCCACAAAATATGCAGTTAATTCATTTCACAGTATAATCTGTGAAGTGCTTGAGACGTCTTGAAGATATGATAAGGTGCTTTACCAAATGCAAGGATTGATGGTGGTATTATTGTTCTTTGTTAAGCAGTGACAAGTAAAGCTGTATCATTTATTAACATTTTGCATTAGAAACGGCTTGGATATGGACAGCATTGGCTACTTAAGTGGTAGTGACAAGTTAAGCCAGGGTTTTGCGATAAGAAGTTTACTGTGTATCATATAATACCAAGCTCTTATTGTAACTGCATGTTTTAACTGGTAAGCCTGACCTATCTCTCCATCCCTACAAACAAAGTCTTAACTTTGTATTTTGTAAGGTGCTTTTTAAGTTGCTCACAAATTTAAACATTTTTTTCCAAAAGCAATTTTACTGCAAAAAACAATTTGACATCATGTTTACATCAGCACTGCTGACAGAAAGCACATGTTTAGAATAGTTCAAGTCAGATCTGCTGATATTAAGCAGCTTCTAACATATAGCCCCAAAAATCTCTCCTGCCACACACCAGATAACACCAGAATTTTATTATTCAAATTCTCATTTTTCTTGTGGAGGGAGTCAAGTGTGCCTGGCAACCTCACTGACCCGAGCTCAGATAATAGTAGGTCCATAATTCCACCTGATTATACCCTGTAAGACAATTTTGCCTTCAAAAGCAGATGGGGTCTGGAGCTCGTGTAGCTCGGTTAGAGCACTCACCTTACAAGCGTGAGACCTGTGTTCGAATCCAGGCAGATCAGGGCGAAACCTTGGGCAAGTTTCTTTACTCCACACGCCTAATAATAATCAGTTCAAAAAAAAACAATAATAAAAATTGGTCATTTTCAATCCACGACTGTTTGTGGGACACTGCTGAGCGCAATTGGCTGCCGCGTTTCATCCACAAATATACAGTCAATTCACTTTACAGTATATTCTGTGAAGCACTTTGAGACATCGATAAGATGTAAAATGCGCTATATCAAAATGCAAGGATTATTATTATTATTATAAGGTCTGCATTTGGAAGCTAGCTTTTCTACAATTCTTAAAAAGAACTAATGTAGACTGAAATTAGGAAATGCTCCAAACTGTGATCAGTCTTAGATCTTAAGACAAAATGGTCTTTCTTAGGCTGTTTTGATAAAGATGGCCATCATTCATCTTTATTTTTATCAGCTAAAACCACCATCGATATCACTGTTCTCCAAGCTTTCCCGCTGTTTGTCCAGCAAGCACCATTCTATCAGTCAGGGCTTTGGCTTGTACGGTTAACAGGAGCTGAGCAGAAGGATTCCTTGCCCCGAGTGAAAGGTCTGCACTTCCAAGTCCTGCTGATTATCCAGGCAGGGTGTGTTGTCATAAGCAGTGCCCTGGATTAATGCAAACTCGCCGAGCTCAGGAACGGATGACTGACTTCACTGCTCAGTTACAAATTCCAGACTGTCCAGCACCTTGGATGTCCGTGCAACATGAAAGCCACTTTACAAATGTAATTTTGTATTGTATCTGAGATGGGGTGCAATTTCAGGTGTAGTAAATTTACAGACAGCTATCACATTCTCAGATTTGTTCCACAAATGATTTGAGGACTCCATGGAAGTGACTTTTCAAGCGATTATTGCAGTTGCTAAACCAAACCTTTAAAGCAAGGCATAACATCAAACAGCTTTACATTGGATTATATTATATCCTTTCAAAACTGAATTGAGACTGTTCACATTGAAAGCAGAATCCTATGTGTTCTTATTTTGCCAGCATCCCCCAAAAATCAATGTTAGAATTTCAGTTGTGGGCGAGAGTAGTCAATAATCTTCTAATTCTGACAAGTAGTGATTTGCCAGCAGTGTCAACCTATCACTTTAAGCTTGATTCAAACTGAAGGAAATGATTTCAGTAGGCTGCTCTATAGTTGACTGAACATGCTTAATTAGTAACTTGGTACATCAACCCTGCTCAGTGGTGCCACTCTCTCCTCTGATTCAGAAGATTGTGGATTAAAGCCTTATGTTAATAATAATTCTCGAATTTGATATAGCGCCTTATCAGTTCTTTGTGACGTCTCAAAGCGCTTCACATAAAAGGCTGCAAAGTGAATTTTCTGTATATTTTGTATGCAAAACGCTGCAGCCAATGGAGCACAGCAGTGTCCCACAAACTGTCATGGATTGAGTGACCCAATTTTTTTTTGAAGGAATTATTATCCCCGGAAAAGCATTCCAGCAATCGACTAGGTGTGTGGAGCAAGGAAACTTGACCAACATTTTATCCTGCCAGGAATCGAACCCAGGTCTTTTACTTCACGGCTATTTTTAGGACACTGCTGTACGTAAATTAATTGCCGCTTTCAACCACGAATGGTGTCACTCCGCTCCACAGTAATTCCTATGAACTGCTTTTAGTATGTGCGCCCGACATATAAGGACAAATGCAAGTACAGTATTATCATTATTACAACAATTTGCATTGATATATTGACCCTCACACAGGGTCAATATATCTACAGCAACAATAAAATTACGTTCGTATAATTTGTATGACAGCTTTCACATCAAGAGGATGTTCCAAGCTGCTGCAGTCAGTGTTTTCAGACCCGAGCTGGTCGAGATCGGCGAGTTTGGAAGGAAAAGGAGAGGGTGGGTGACCGATGGCATAGTCAAAGAGGAGGGTCCATAAGCGGGACTTCAAGGAGCTCCTGTGGCTCAGTGGTTAGAGCACTTGTCTTGCAAGCTAGGGAGACCAAGCTGGGGAGACCTGTGTTCGAATCCAGGCAGGTCAGGGCGAAACCTTGGGCAAGTTTCCTTACTCCACACGCCTAATAATAATCACTTCAAAAAAACACAATAAAATTGGTAATTTCAATCCACGACTGTGTGTGGGACACTGCTGTGCGCATATGGCTGCCGCGATTCGCCCACAAATATATAGTCAATTCACTTTACAGTATATTCTGTGAAGCGCTTTGGGACATTGATAAGATGTGGAAAGCGCTATATCAAATGCAAGGTTTATTATTACTAAGGAGGCTAGTGAGGTGCAGGGATTGCAGGATGAAATTCCAAAGGTTGAAAGCAGAGTGGTTGAAGACTCACCTGCCGATGGTAGGGTGGGGGGAAATGAAGTAGGCCAGAGCCCACTTGGTGGAGGAGCGGATAGGTTGGTAGGGGGTTAGGAGGTTGCAGTTAGGTGGGGCATGGCTATAGAGGGCTTTGAAAGTGAGGACCAGGATCTTCAATTGAATCCGCCAGTGGAGTCGGGCGGGGATGAGGTTCTGGATGATCTTCAGTCTATGGAAGGATGGGGAGGCTGACAAGTAGGGCATTTGCACAGTCGAGCCTGGACGGAATGATGGCATGAATGAGTTTCAGTACCTATTATTATAGATGCAACAGTACAAATAAGGAATAACAAATAACAAAAAGTACATTTGTATAGCGCCTTTCACATTAGGAGTATGTTCCAAGGCGCTGGACAATGTTTCAGACCACGATTACTGTATTAGTTCAGCGCCTTGAGACATCCTCCTGATGTGAAAAGCACTCTATAAATGTAATTTTGTTGTATTATCATCTTTCTTCCCATTCTCATCCACGATTGTTTGTGAGACATTGCTGTGCACAACTGGCTGCTGCGTTTAGTCCACAACAACTACACTTTATAGTGCATTCTGCACAGCGCTTTGAGACATCTCAATGATGTGATAAGGCTCTATATCAAATGCAAGGATATTATTAGTGTTAGTATTATAACCCACTGCTGAAACTTCAGACATCGATGTGTTGGAACAGGATGAAGGTATTCGTTTTTAAGTTGTCATCTATTACCTGCAAGCAATCACATTAGACCTAGAATTAGATTAATTTTAATTGTGTTTTGTTGATGCTCATTAAAGTCAATTGAATTTCCAGCTGCCAAACTGGCTAACTATATTCCAGAGAATCAAGCCACTGAAATGAATTTAAACTATGAGTTCTGTAAAAGTAAAATATGGGACATTTATGCATTAGCAAACATTTTGTTTTAAAGAACTATTTGGTTTCAAAATCTTTCAGCATCAGTCATATCAAGATTAAATCTGGTGCAAGCTTCAACATGAATAAATCTTTATGGAAAATGTGCTCAGAGTTCCAAAACTTCAACTTTGCACAATAATCCTTTCTTTTGAGAAAGCACCTACCTTATCAAGTCTTTGAGACATCGCAAAGTGTTTCACAGGATTTTTTATTGTCGTGACTGTGTATTTTGCAAACATTTAGCAATAGTTTTGATGAGGTATGAATCTTACCAGCTGAGACGTATTCACTCACCTGCAGAGGTAACAAAGTGACCTCAAAATAGAAAGTACCACTTAAGTGAAGTGACAAAGCCCCCCGCCCCCCCTCCCGTGTTTATTTAGGCTGCAATACAACAAACACAGCTTTACTCAAGTGCGTGGCTTAATTTCTAACAAAAGGGATAACAAGGGAAGCATGTCCCAAGATGATGGGAGTCAGGGATTTGGACTCCAGCTGGGGTTTGGAATCAGGAGGGGTGGACAGCGAGCAAAGGTGCAGTCAAAGTGTAGGATTTTAAGACGGGCCTTGAGGGAGGCAAGTCAATAATAATAATAATCCTTGCATTTGATATAGCGCTTTTCACATCTTATCAACGTCCCAAAGCGCTTCACAGAATATACTGTAAAGTGAATTGACTATATATTTGTGGGTGAATCGCGGCAGCCATATGCGCACAGCAGTGTCCCACACACAGTCGTGGATTGAAATTACCAATTTTATTGTGTTTTTTTGGAGTGATTATTATTAGGCGTGTGGAGTAAGGAAACTTGCCCAGGGTTTCGCCCTGACCTGCCTGGATTCAAACACAGGTCTCCCCAGCTTGGTCTCCCCAGCTTGCAAGACAAGTGCTCTAACCACTGAGCCACAGGAGCTCCATTGACTGAGATGGAGTTCCAATGAGTGAGGTCAGCGACTGAAGGCCCTACAACCAATAACGGGGCAGCTAGGCAGGGTACATGGAGCAAACCTGGAGTCCACCAAATGGAGGTACATATTCCTAAGCTTTTACCAACCTCTTCCCATGAAAATATGTAGTTTTATAATCCATGTATCAAATTCCTGCATGAGTTATTGCCCAATTGACAAATTTTGTCAATATTAGCATCAGTTACCCACCTTGCTGACCACAAAGCGGGGAAAGCCCGTATTCCATAACTTTACTGATAGTTGATCACTAAGGATGATAGCTCACACCCAACAGCTGGGCTATCGTGCAGATTAACTGAATGTACCTCAATGGGTCTATATGCCTTTCAACTGTCCAACAGCAATAAAGTCTTTATTGTACCAAAAGTAGTGTTTGTAATCACTCAAACAAAACTTCCATAATATGGAAATTCACAGCGATGCTTTATCTGCTTTAAAACGGTTTGATTGGAAACTGTTTTCAGATGCCCAGGGATGAATGGGAAGCAGGGTGGGAAAAAGGCAAATGGGGTCTCTATGGATCTCAGCTGGGTGAGACACAATGCATTTGGCACCAGAATGTTAGAATCAAATCAATGCTCTGTGACAGTCTCAGTAGACCAGTATTGCTAGCAACAGCTTATCAGCCGGATTTGGAAAGATAAACTGATCATTGGAGGCTGTGATTCTTTCCACACAGTTCTTGTTCAACCTTCAAGCCAAAATACTAATTCATAGGGAAGTCCCAATAATAAAGTGGGAAACTTGCCAGACAGTGCTCCCAATAGCAAGCTATGCAATTTTATCTTGTTAAACTCTAGCAGAACCCTAATGTACACTCTGGATTTCTAAAGCTCTCAGCAACCTGCATCAAATATTAGGTTAAGCAGAGTGCAGTTCTCCAAGGAGAGTGGCTAAGAATTCATGAAGGAGAAATCAGTCAAGGGATGCTTTGATGGCTTCTATAACAAGGTGTTAAACATTTTATCACTTGGAAACCATTTCAGAAATAACACGAAAGAAAACAGAAGACATGTTTAAAACACCATTTTATTCAGCCATTGCATAGACTTTACAGTTGGAACTCTGGAAATTCATATACAACATCTTTGCCAGTTAGTTTCTTGTAGACTGCAGAGAATGTATCAACCTGTAAAAGAAATCATAATATCAGAAACCCACTTCTCTAAAAGTCTCTCCTCCCCACCCCATAAAAAATTCAATTGTGTCAAATCCCTTTTCATGACATCTTTACCCCCATAGCTATCATAACTATCCTTATCAAACAAAAAGGACCAAACTTCAACCTACTATTAAGAGACTGCACACAAGTTCATTGGGAACCAGGTAAAAGCTGAACAAATTCTCTTGGAAACCTTGCAGTCTTTCAAGCCAGACACTGAAGGAGTGAGAGACGGGTATTCTAATTCTAACTCTTACAGCGCTATGTGAGCACACAAGTGTGCATGTATTCAATTTTCTATTTATCAGATTTGAATAACAATTGTCAATATTAGTCAGCTAAGCTGTAAATGAACTACACAAGCTTGTAAAAAAAACATTTTTTAAATAAAAAATTCTATATGCACATTTAGCTCCCACAACAGTTTTCATGAACAGCCCAGATGAGAAATCGGGACAATTCAATTATTTCTAATACTATAGTCTTCATTAAATAATTCAGTATTATACAAGTGCAAACATGCATTTCTGCAATTTTATTTTTTCAATTAGGTTCACTCCCGAAATGAAAGGCAGTATACAAATGTCATTTTGTTGTTGTTTAAATACTCAGGTTAAATTGCTCTGTGGGGGTAATTTACAAAAATGCTGCCATAGTTTCCATATATAATTTCAGATTCAAAGCAGAGAAAGTCATTTAATGAAGTCCAATTCAATGAAAGCTCCAGACTAACTATTCTAATAAAAATAAGTAAAGAACAGCTCAGAATGGGAGGCTTAAGTGATACAGGTCACGAGTATAAAATCAACTATTGGTGACAATTTGCTATTTAAGATCCACAGAGTAAAACAGGTAGCTTAAATTTGTCACTCCTGGCTAGTTTTACTGACCAAACAAAGTTAAACAGAACTAGACATTTACAATCCCAAGGAATACATCTCAATAAGCAACAACCTAACTAAGCAATTTTCTATGGGAAAGTTAGCTGTATGTGCAATCAATTGTATCAAAAGAAAACTGAGGTGACAAAAAACTGAGGTAATAAATCCATTCCCCCCCCAAACCTCAAACGGCATTACTGCGGGTTACTATTAGCCTCTTAATGAGTCAATGTTGGACAATGATTTATTTACTTAAAAACTTCAAATACTGATGAAAAATATGATACTTCGGTTCCCCCAAACGGCACTCCCCACCATTAAGTTTTTAAATGTAAAACTGCAGTTTAGAAACATTTTATGAATCTCAGTAATTGGCAGAGACTCTGAGGGGGTCTAGGAATAAACAGGATGGTGTCCTCACCAGCCCAACAGCTGGGAACAAACTTAATATCCAACATTGTGGAATAGGATTATACGTCTCTGTACCTGTAGGCACTACGCTCCTGTACGCCACACGGACAGAGCCAAAGAGAGAAACCTCTCTGGCTACCCATGTTGGAATACTTCTGAATTTAATATTCAGGCAAAGTGCTGTAACTCCACTACTTTTACAACCCTGGATAAGGGTAGCACTACCAAGCTAAGTTGGTAGCACTGGAATCTATGGAAATTGAGGCTTGATAATGATTTAGAATAATAACCCTTGCATTTATATAACGCTTTACAAGTCTTCTTGACATCTCAAAGCAATTCACAGAATATACTGTAAAGTGAATTGACTGTAGATTTGTGGGTGAAACGCAACAGCCAATTGTACACAGCAGCGTCCCACAAACATTTGTGGATTGAAATGACCAATTTTATTATTGTGTTTTTTTGGAGGGATTATTATTAGGCATGTGGAGTAAGGAAACTTGCCCATGGTTTCGCCCTGACCTGCCTAGATTCAAACACAGGTCTCACGCTTGTAAGGCAAGTGCTCTATCAACTGAGCTACAGGTCTCCTCAAATACTAAATTTAAATCTTCAGTGTGGAAGCTCATAGTGGAGAACCATACAATAGCTTCAAAGCCTTATATGAGCTGCGGGTTTGATGCGTGACTCACTTTGTGCTCGACATTGTTCTGCTGTGCCTTGTCCAAGTGGACCTTGATAAGCCTTGTACCATCCAGTTTGACACGAATTCTCTTGCCCACAATCTCACTCGGGAAAACCAGATCTTCAAGGATGGCATCATGCACTGCAGTCAATGTACGGCTATAAAATAAAAATACACATTGTCAATCCACAACATAAATTCACTACAGAAAGTTGATATTAAAGCCATGTGAAATTAATTGCTCAATTTAATTTTGAAGATCAGATAAAATAGTTGGTTAGTAAAGCAATGATGTTTCTTACTTTCAACATTTGTATTACATGGTTAAATAGCTACCTCAGAATTGGTCTTCCCTTCTAAATTACCTGCAATCCAAGATTCAAAATTGCTATGGACCCAAGTGATTTGAAAACAACTCAAGCTTTACAGAGAAACTCCATTGTTTGTTTGGCAAGTATGAATTCTGTTTTGAGTGATATTTGGAGATTCAACATCATATTTGGAGATTCAACACCAGATTCAACACCACACTTTATTTGTAGGACATAATGGATCAGACTGCTCACCGTGACAAGAACCATAAGTTACAAAAATCAGCAAATGTCCATTATACTGGAGAGGACAAGACATGCAGATCAAAATTCCAACTAAAACAATTTTATTACATTAAGAGAACTTTTAATGCTGAAGAGCAAAGGCACATTTCCAAACTATAACCAAATCTATTATCCTCATTGTACACTTAATCAATTTAATTTTAGAAATGGAAAAAAAATGTTCTGCCTCAAGTATGTTTGACTGTTTATAACTTGGGAGAAAAGGGTTGTGAAGAAAAACTCTACCTGAGATTGGTTCCTGAGTTTCAGATGGGAAACTGAACTAAATCATAATTTAATGAGCTAACACCAATTTAAACTTGACATGGGGGTGCAAGTTGCAGGGACTTGGGAATGGAGCTTCATTGAGCAGCAAATGGCTGAAAGTCCTGCCGCGAATGGACAGAGCTGGGGACAATATGAGAAGTTGGCACTAAGTTTTAAATTAAAATATATGCTTTATTGGTATACTTCCCCCTCACCAATTTCTCCTCCCTTAAAAGTATGTTCATGCTTCCCCACCCACCCCAGTGGGAAGAAGTTCCACAGGCACCAGCCATTTTCGAGTACCGTGTTTAAGTGGCAACATTTCTTTGCAAGTTAAGATAGCAAGTTCATCTCACTCAATATTCACACAAACCACCTACCAGCAAAGACTGCTAAACAAGAATTAGGAACAAGAACATTGGCACAACCTAGAAACCTGAGATATTGTCAGTGAAGAACAAGGAATCAAGGTGGAACTTCCAGTTCTAAAGTTCAGTTACCTGCGAAAGTCATTGAAAGCACCCCAAATACAATAACAAAATTACATTTGTAGAGCGCCTTTCATGTTGGGAGGACATCCCAAGGTGCAGAATACACTTTTATTCAAAAAACAAGAACTTAAAATGCAAGCAATTAAGCAAATTAATTGCCTAAGTACTTGCTAGTCCTGCCACCCACTAGGGTCTGACACTGGAGTAACAAGTGATATTGGGAGTCTCTCATGTAATTAATTCATTGGTTGTAAAGGCAAGAAAGGCTCCAAATGCAGCCCAGCCACCCTGTATCATGTAAAGGGTTTCCAACAGGGCAGCTGAAAGCAATTTAAAAGTTAATCAGCCTTTTTAGAAATAAATACTGATACTGGAGCTCCAATGTCACATATTCTGCCACTGAACCAGAAACAGATCCCACCAAGTTAATCTATCTTTAATTGTAATGCAACCCAAAATAAACCCCAAAAGATGACAAGAGTTGAATAATGTCAACTAATACACAATGAATTTTAAATAAGTTTATTCTCATCTCTATTAATTAGGCTATATAGCTTGCAGCAATAATAATCATTGCATTTGGTATAGCATTTTATCACATCTTTGAGATGTCGAAAAGCACTTCACAGAATATACTTTATATTCTTCACAGAATAAAGATTCTTCACAGAATATAAAGTGAATTGATTGTATATTTTGTGGGCAAAACTAGCAATCTAGTTTTGCATCAATTTATATGTTGTGTGGAACATTTGAAACAACTTACCTTCTGGGACGTCGCTGCTTACACTTTAAACGGCTTCGCCTGGTTGGTCTTGGCAGAATCCTTCTCTACATATTAAAAGACACAACCAAAAACTAAGTTTATCCAGCAAAGATTGGAGCAACAAGATAGTATACATTTCATGGAAAGCTTACCAACTTACCTGTGCAATAAACACAACATGCTTGCCACTGAATTTCTTTTCCAATTCCCTGACAAGTCGCACCTGAATCTTCTGGAACGATTTCAGCTGGGGCACTGGGACAAAGATGATGATTGCTTTTCTGCCAGAAGCAACCTCAATTTCCTATCAAACACAAGTCAGGAGATTTAAAATGTTAAATGATTCCTTGAAAATTTATTATTGTGACTAAATTTTTTGTTTGTTCATATTTCTGCAAACAGAATATCTCATTTGAAATTATTTAAAGTAAGCCTCCCAAAAGTTTTAGAACAATGAACTTTTCATGCAGGACTCAGACACACTAATTGCAGGATCCCCAAAACACAATCCACACTTGTAAAATATGCAAAAACACCTTCAGTACAAGGACATTTCTCCCAACAAAGAAAAATAAATTTTAATAAATTTTAGATCGGGCAGTCTCACTAAAAATAACACCATAGGGTATAGTAGAAAGATTATCTGCACTAAATAAAACTGGACCCAGTGTAGATAAGTGAGTATAATTAAACATCACGCAAAATATAATGGTTAGTGCTAACCAAAATAAATTGTCTAAGGGTTTTATAACGTCCCAAAATACCATATTGTTTCAGCCTTCCTTCTTTCCTAATCGTCTTCCCTCTCTCGCATGGGCACACACAAACACTATCTCGATCTATACATAATACACACTTTATCGGATTGCTAAATTTACTTTTGCAGTTGGTTAAGACATGCTGGCAAATCACAGCCCTAATAATAATAATAATCCTTGCATTTGATATAGCGCTTTCCACATCTTATCAACGTCCCAAAGCGCTTCACAGAATATACTGTAAAGTGAATTGACTGTATATATTTGTGGGTGAATCGCGGCAGCCAATTGCGCACAGCAGTGTCCCACACACAGTCGTGGATTGATATGACCAATTTTATTATTGTGGGGTTTTTTTTTGGAGGGATTATTATTAGGCATGTGAAGTAAGGAAACTTGCCCAAGGTTTCGTCCTGACCTGCCTGGATTCGAACACAGGTCTCCCCAGCTTGGTCTCCCCAGCTTGCAAGACAAGTGCTCTAACCACTGAGCCACAGGAACCCTGTCCACCCTCGAATTTTCTATATCTCTATTTGGGAGTCCAAGCTCATTTCTGATTTCAAGTTCTATGTGGAAAGTTGCTCTTCTACTACATTTCCAAATGTAGTAGAAGAGCTAACTGCAAGAGCATTCTATTTTAGAAAAGCAATTACACTGGTGGTCAATTATTGGCAGAGAATTATGTTCAAATAAAAAGACTGACTGAAAGAAAAGAAAATTAAAATGATCACTTCTAGATTTTCTGCATTTTAAGCTTAATACTCGATGGTTTATCTTCTCAGGAATTGAGACTCTGAAGGTCTAGGAATATATAGGGTGGAATCCTCACCAGCACAATGGCTGGGAACAAACTTAATATCCAACGGTATGGAATAGGACTGTACATTTTTGTACCTGTAGGCACTACGCTCCCATACTCCACATGGACAAGAGCCAAAGAGAACTCTCTGAATACCCACATTGGAATGATTTCCAATACACAATGCATTTTTACTTTTGTTTTAAAAAAAAGCCTAAGACAATTGCAGAGCATCACTGTTATAATACCAATAAGTCTAAGTCGTTATGCAAGAAATGGGTTGTGGAGTTCTGGATGACCTGAAACTGCAAGTTTCAGGTTGAAGTTGGCAACATGAACATGAAATGAAGCAAAGCAGACTCATGGACTAGATCGAAGGCTTGAAGGAGAAGCGAGAGTCAAACAAAATGCTGACATTTCACATTGGCTCTGCGATCTGATGACCAGCAGGGAGGTTGATGAGGTCTGTGCTACAGGTGAGGTGGTGCTAGCAGGAGCTGAGCAGAATGCTTTGTTTTGTTTGACTGGGCAAACTGCGGGAACTGCAGGGGTCCTAGAATCAAGGTTTCTTGGGAAACACTCATGGGTTTCAGACTTCTCTTATTTGTATTTATTATCATATTTACTAAACTAATAAAATGTAATCAGCTACTATCCCTTCAATTTTCTAATTATTTTTTCTAACTTTTTATTTATTCATCAACAATCTATAATCGAAACATCATATATTGCGACGACGTAGAGTTCCAGTACCAAGAAGGAAAGATCATGAAGAAAGATCATTATTGGAATAACCAATAATTCTCCCTACATAATCAGCAAACTTGGCCAGGTTTCCCAGAGAAGATTCATGGTGAACATTCAAGCTCCATTCTTTTAACTCCAAACATACCTTTGCAACATGCAGAAGGCCAGAGCCAGTCGAACGAAGATAGCAGGTTGTAGGTTGGGGGATGTTAGAGAGGTAGGGAGGTATCAGGGTGTAAAGGGATTCGAAAACGAGTGTGAGTAAATCGATCAATTCGGCGACAGGGTGCTGGGAGAAGCCTGGCTTGGACTGCTGTGCGTACGGAGTTTAATATGGGCAAGTATTCGGAAAGCAGAGTTTTCGATCAGCTGGATTTCGTGGATGGTGGGAGAACGGCAAAGAGGGCATTTCAATAATCAAGGTGGGAGGTGACAATTCCAGAACCAGTAAGGTGAAAGATGTCAAGAGTTTGGGAATCCCAGAGTTTTTCGATATCGCTGAGAATTTAACCAGCTAAAACTGCATAGCTTGCTACTGACAACATCATCTTGAAAGGCTTCCTACTCTAGTCCAGCTTGGACCCACGCTATTCAAACAAAACCTGCAAGTGCAAATCTTCCCGCCCATAGCTTGCATGTGCACATCTACCCAATGATCATTGGTTCCATGAGTTGGTATAGTGGAGCCTCAGCAATAGTTGCTGAGTCACTCTGCATACCAATCAAGGTAGATATAAAGCCCTGGATACAAGTGTACTCACAAACCCAGACTTCAGGGAATGCCTTTAAGTAACTGTCATCCCAAGCCTGTTTCCTAATCAGCTACTGAACAGCTACTGAACAGACTACCTATGGCACGATACGAACACCCATCTGTGACAACTTGTAATGTGTCAACCATATTGATGTTCTACAGATGTTCCAGAATTTCAGGGCCAAGGGTTGCCCCATCATCGTCGAGGGACGAGCAGGAGTTCGGTGCCAGTCGAGCGGAGGCACCACGTGGTGGATTGTGGAGTGAGGAAGGTATTATTATTGATAATTCACTTTCAACTTTTGGTGATGTCATCCGCAGACATGGGGTAAACTTCCACATGTATATGGATGACGCCCAACTCTACTTTTCCCCCTCAAATTGCGACGCCCAGTCCCCTGATATTCTGTCAGCCTGTTTGTCTGACATCAAGAGCTGGATGACCACAAACTTCCTGCAGCTAAACATTGACAAGACAGAAGCCATACTCTTTGGCTCTCGTCAATGTCTTCAGTCCCACATCTCTCACCTCCTCTACAGGCCCCTAAAACTCTCCATACCCATATACAACCTAGGCGTCAAGTTCAACCCCCCCAATTATCCTTCCTCCCCCACATCCAGGCCCTCACCAACACCACCTTCTTTCATCTCCACCACATTGCCCATCTCCATCAATATCTCACCCGAAAAGCTGCCAAAACCCTGGTCCATGCCTTGTCACCTATCAGCTGGACTACTCCAACACCCTCCTCACCGGACTCCCCTCCACCACTATTCAGAAACTCCAGCAGATACAGAACTCTGCTGCCCGCATTCTCATCCGAACCAAACTTGGCTTCCCGATTACCCCAGTCCTCGCCAGACTTCACTGGCTCTCTATCAGATGGACTCAGAGCAGATGGACTTCAAGATCCTCACTCTTGTGTTTAAATCCTCCACTTCTCTGCACCCCTACCTCTCTAACAACAACAAAACTACACTTGTATAGCTCCTTTCACGTCAGGAGGACGTCCCAGGGCGCTGGACAGTCACTGTGCCAGACCTGAGATGGGACGGGGGTGGGGGGTGGGGGACGACGACAGGGTATTAGGAGTTACCGATGGGACTGTCGAAGAGGAGTCTTGAGGCGGGACTTGAAGGACGCCAGGAAGGGGGCGAGCCAGTTAAAACAGACCACAAATTTATTTTCTGTACTACAAGTTTACATTTATATAGCACTTTTCACACGAGCAGAACCCCATTAAAAGCACTGTTCGGCATGATTTTAAAAAATGTAATCACACTAGCTTAGTCCATTTCTTGCCCTCAATAAAACACTCAATTTTAAGATTGCCTATTATTACAAATGGGTATTACTGTAGATACCTTAGCAGCAGTGATATTCAGCTCCCGCAACTGAGCCTTCAGATCAGAGTTCATCTCCAATTCCAGGAGAGCCTGTGATATAAAGTGAAATTAACAACATTTCAAAGAATAGGTCAGCATTATTCGATTTACACAACATAATTTAACAATGGGGTATTGCAACATGCAAGTTGGAAGAGTAATTTCAACAGTACAACTTTTCAAGGGGCAAGATTTGCAGCAAAGCATGGTGGCTATTTGAAAGGCAAATACAGCACATAGCAAATCAGCAATTTATAAAAGTGAGTGGGAAGTAATCATTGAAATCTAAACAGCAAGTCTGTGTTGCCATAAACTTAACACGAGTTTAGTTGACATCCACTTTAAACAGAATTCTAGCCATCAAGTCATTCGATTATTATCGTACCTGTGAAATGCCAGACTCAAATTCGTCTGGCTTTTCGCCATTGGGCTTCACGATTTTGGCGCTGCTACTGAACATGGCCTATCTGAAGGTGAGAGAGGGGGGAAAAAAAGTTAAGAATTTAAATCAACTTGTAACCAATCCATCCGCAGTTGCACAGATATTCAACTCAAAAGCCACCTTGGCGATAAAGCAAACCAGAAGCTTCAAATTGGGCGTTAGGTTACTTTTCCTTTCCTCTCCCAGCACACACACACACACACACAAATTATACATTTTACAAATAAGAACTGAGCTGCATGGATGAATCTCTCCGGTCCTCTCCTCCCACCCCCAGCCATTTTGCTCTGCTCAGAGAGCACTAGTTAACGGGTTGAGTGAAACTCTACATAAGGCAGAGAGGAGGGAGAAGAGGGGGAGATAAACGGACACGGCCTAGTTGGAGGGAGGGGATGAGGAGTATAAAACAGCAGGCCACAGGGAAAAGTACTGTATGTCCTGCTTCGCCCCCACACTCCCCACCCTAACCTATCCCATGCACACAGACACTCACTCAAACACATGCACACGCACAGTGTGCACAGTCAGGCTCAGCAGCAGGTTGCATACCCGAGTTTGCAGTCTGTTCAATGGAACGTTGTGCGGCTGCAGCGCGAGCGCTGGGTGAGCAGCGGCGGCGCGTGGCCCGGGCCCAACCGTCACCCTCTCCCCGCCCCCCCCGCCCCTCTCTCCATCTCCTCACACTAATCGCCTGCCTGGCCCGCTTTCATCTGTAAACCTCGCTAACATCCCGGCTGACACAACCGCCATCCGCAGCCCCGGTCAAGCTAATCTAAGCAATCCCGCACCGACGAATATGATCCCGTCGCCAGCCGGCGGTTATCGAGACGATTTAAAGCCGAAAAGACGCCGGGTTAGTCGGCGCCGGAAAATAGCAGCCAACCGACCTGAGAGAGCGACGGCCGAGGAAGAGGGTGAACTCTCGCGAGACTTGCGCTTAAACCACTTCGCTTGCTCTCTCTCTCTCTCTCCCCACCCGCGGAGCGAGGCATTGTGGGACATAGCCGCTGATAGCATGCGGCTCCACCCAGCAATCCACACTCTCTTGCTGGGATTAATATGCATTCATTCATTATTATCATAATTTTCCCACAAGTATACAGTTAATTCACTTTACAGTCTATCCCGTGAAGCGCCTTGAGAGACGTCTACAAGACGTGAAAAGCGCAATATTAAATGCAAGGATTATTATTGTTGATTATCGCCCCCGCGATGGATATCCCCACCGGCCACTTGGGTTTGTGTAGCTCCCTCCACGGTGATTCTGATTATTATTCACGTTGCGGCGGCGGCCACCCAGAGCGCTGTATCAAAGGTGAAACGATGGCAACACAATTGCACTTATAGAATAATAATAATAGTTTTGTTTGACATTGCGCTTTTCATGTCTTCTAGACGCCTCAAAGCGCTTCACAGAATATACCAAATTGACTATATAGCGAAACGCAGCAGCGAACTGCGCACAGCAGTGTCCCACAAACAGTTTGAGTGACCAAATCAATTATTGTTTTTTTTGAGGGATTATTATGAGGCATGTGGGATAAGGAATCTTGCCCTGCCAGGAATCACACCCAAGCCTCTCGCTCGCTTGCAAGGCGAGTGCTCTAACCACTGAGCTACAGGACTCCAACAGCGCCTTTCACATCAAGAGGATGTCCCAACAAGGTTTCTGGTGACACAGGATGGTAAAGAAACAAAGCCCCGTAGATACCAGATACAAATACTTTTTGCAGTCTTTCCGACGTGAAAGGCACTATACAAATGTTATTTTGTTCTTGTTTTTCATCACTCCATCCAATGTTGCATCAAACATGATCAAACAGATCGTTATCCACCATGAAAATGATGGCTTCATTGTTGTTATTGCTCAATAATAATTACATTTGTTTAGCACCTTTCATGTGGCGAGGATGTCCCAAGACGCTGGACAGTCAGTGTTTTAGACCCGAGCTGGAGTCAGGATCAGGGAAGGTGCAGGAAAGTGGGGTGAACAGTGAATGTAAGGTGAATTGACTATATTTGTGGGCAAAACGCGGCAGCCAATTGCACACAGCAGTGTCCCACAAACAGCCATGGATTGAAATGACCAATTTATTATTGTGGTTTCATTGTTGTTATTGCTCAATAATAATTACATTTGTTTAGCACCTTTCATGTCGCGAGGATGTCCCAAAACGCTGGACAGTATTATTATTATTATTATTAATAATAATTAATTATTATTATTAAGTATGGAGTAAGGAAACTTGCTCAAAGTTTTGCCAAAGTGGAATTGAACAACAACAACAAAATTACATTTATAGAGCGCCTTTCACGTCAGGAGGACATCCCTGGTTTCTTGTTTGTAAGGTGAGTGCTCTAACCACTGAGCTACAGGACTCTGAAGTGTAGCTCCTATATATAGTGCTCCCCATGTAAGATAGCGTTGCAGAGCACCTATTATTAATTTTAAAAATCCTTGATTATACAGTAATATTACATATCACAGGCTACACTACAAAGTGGTGTGACTTTGTATTTTGTCAGCGAAACCAACAGCTACTGTATTTGAAGTTGTATATTCCAATCCACGTTTGTCCCGAACTAACTGTTCAGCGCCTTGGCACATCCTCCTGAAGTGAAAGGCGCTCTATCAATGTAATTTTGTTGTTGTTGTTATTGTTGAGCTATATCTTATTCTTGTCCATGCATGTTTGTATCTCATTGAAAAATTAAAGCATATTTTAAATTGTTTTGTCACTTTTTGACCTTGGCTGCAATCCTTAAATTTGCCTGAGGTTGCCAGCTCCGCCTTACAAAAAAAAGTCAACTGCAAATATCTTCTCCATTCATTTTCCAACTGATGTTTTCTGAGTCATCTCTGAGGGCTCAAACCTGTGTTTGTCAAATGACCAACAAGTCATTACCCTCTGATTAGAGGTGCAGGTAAGTGTGGTCTCCTTGGCTGCATGCTTGCCAACAGAAAATGCCATGCTCACCAGGGGAACATCACAATTGAGCAAATCTTTTGCATACTCCTAAGCCGTCCAGCACCTGAGCCAGTTGGGTCTGTAATGGGACAGGGCAATGGTCATGCTAGAACAGGCAGCCTGGCTCATCAGCAGTACTTGGAGAGGGAGATTAGTCACTGGAAACAGGGATTGTTCAACTCAGCTCTTGGTAATCTTGCTATGCAAGACCATGAGTGGTAGGGTGGTCCTCCCTGGACAAGCTGTGAGCAGCTTGCTTTCACTAGTAATCTATACAGTCTTAGATAGTTAAACTGCAGAAATATCCAACACCCTGGGATTTGACGACCTGCAGAAGCAGAGTATCTCCCTCAAGAGTGAGTGCACAATCCATTCCAAACAGGGAATTTTGTGTGAAGGTGGTATGCACACAAAACGCTAGACAGTTTCGTGTCTAGCGTTCACCCTGTAAACTATTCCTAGTTCCTTGCTGACTATAGTTGCATTTCATATAGTGCCTTATCATGTCTTTGAGACATTTCAAAGCACTTCAGAGAATGTACTGTAAAGCAAATTGACTGCATATTTGGTGGACAAAACACAGCAGCTAATTGTATACAGGAGTGCCTTCTCGGGGGAGGGGAAGGTAAGGACAGGTTTACGATATGCCCGATTGTGCCCACATTCATGGGACCCTCTTTATTGACAGTGAAAACCTGCTTGTGTGTATACCGTATACATGCAATCGGGCATCGCATACACCATATCAATGCTCGCTCCCTGGCCACGACTGACGTCCCGGTATACACCAGTTGCACATATTTTTACCACAACAACGAAACAACAAAATTACATTTTGCACAGCGCCTTTCACGTCAGGAGGACGTCTCAAGAAGCTGGACGTGACCCTGTTATAATAATAATAATCATTGCGTTTGATATAGTGCTTTACACATCTTCTAAACGTCTCAAAGCGCTTCAGACTATACTGTAAAGTGAATTGGCTGTATATATATTTGTGGGCGAAACGCGGCAGCCAATTGCGCACAGCAGTGTCCCACAAACAGTCGCGGGTTGAAATGACCAATTTTTTATTGTGTTTTTTTGGAGGGGTTATTATTAGGCTTGTGGAGTAAGGAAACATGCTCAAGGTTTCGCTCTGACCTGCCTGGATTTGAACACAGGTCTCATGCTTGTAAGGCTCTATCAACTGAGCTACAGGAGCTCCACAAATTCCAGTTCCAGACACAATTGTCAAACGCTTTTGGCCTTTCTCTCCATGTGTAAAATTACTGTATTGTCTAACCCTGAAACCTCTTCATCGTGACTCCACACCAGACTGCAAACCAGCAGAGAAGGAGGAGCTGGGCTGGAGCTGCACTGGGGGCCTGTGGGTGGAGCTGTACTGAAGAGGCCTGTGGGTGGAGCTGCACCAGGGGCCTGTGGGTGGAGCTGCACCAGGGGCCTGTGGGTGGAGCTGCACCAGGGGCCTGTGGGTGGAGCTGCACCAGGGGCCTGTGGGTGGAGCTGCACTAGGGGCCTGTGGGCCGGTGGGGGGGGGGGTGCAGGCCTGGGCCGGGGGGCTGGGGTCAGTGATGTGCCGTCTTTCCGGTGTCCGGGTGTATGTTTAAGGCGCGGGGCCTGCTGTCCTCACTGAGTCTGGTGGTGATGAAGGGCCAGATGTTCTACGCGGTGAGAAACGGCAGGAAACCCGGCATCTACAGCAGCTGGTGAGGGGGAGGTGGGGGGGGAGGGGAGGGGGAGGGAGGGGTAGGCGGAGGTGGGGGGGGTGAGAGGGGAGGGGGGAGGGGGGGGGAGAGGTGGGGAGGGAGGGGTAGGCGGAGGTGGGGGGGGTGAGAGGGGAGGGGGGAGAGGTGGGGAGGGAGGGGTAGGGAGGGGTAGGCGGAGGTGGGGGGGGTGAGAGGGGAGGGGGGAGAGGTGGGGAGGGAGGGGTAGGGAGGGGTAGGCGGAGGTGGGGGGGGTGAGAGGGGAGGTGGGGAGAGGTGGGGAGGGAGGGGTAGGGAGGGGTAGGCGGAGGTGGGGGGGGTGAGAGGGGAGGGGGGAGAGGTGGGGAGGGAGGGGTAGGGAGGGGTAGGCGGAGGTGGGGGGGGGTGAGAGGGGAGGTGGGGAGGGAGGGGTAGGCGGAGGTGGGGGGGGTGAGAGGGGAGGGGGGGGAGAGGTGGGGAGGGAGGGGGAGGGAGGGGTAGGCGGAGGTGGGGGGGGGTGAGAGGGGAGGGGGGAGGGGGGGGAGCTGGCAGCAGGTCTGGCTTGTATATACAATAGTTGGGTCCAGGGCTGGGAGGAGAAATCAGCCCGAAGTACTTATCAGTACAGCATCATCATCATGTGTATAATTTCTGAACAGTAATAACACTGGTAACCCTATATATTGCAGTATATTATGGTATAGTGTTATTACAGGGGTCAGTACTATTTATTATTGTATAGGGTTATCACAATGTTCAGTAAACAATGTTTTGTAATAATAGTAATCCTTGCTTTTGATATAGTGCTTTTCACATCTTCTAGACGCCTCGAAGCACCTCACGAAATATACTGTAAAGTGAAGTGACTGTATATTTGTGGGTGAAATGAGGCAGCCAATTGTGCACAGCAGTGTGTCCCATAAATAGTCATTGTTTCACCCACAAAACATAGTTATTTCACTTTACAGTGTATCCTGTGAGGCGCTTTGAGATGTTTCAACGATATGATTAGGTGCTTTATGAAATGAAAGGATTATTACTGTGTACTGAACATTGTAATAACCGTAGTTAATATATTGAAGCTGTAATAATCCTCTATGTTCTGAGATGCTACCCTGTGTGGAGGGCGCTGTACAATTTGCTGTGCAAATTATTGTTGTATTCAATAAAACACAACTTTTAAAAGCTAGCTGAAATTTTGGAACAAAAAATGGCAACTTGCTTTCTGCCTTACTGATGACTAATAATCTTATATTAATAAAATACTTAGTGCTATATTAATCCTAAATAACATTATACAGTAAAAGCCCGTTTATCCGGCACTCTCGGGACCTGGCCAATGCTGGTTAAAGTGCTTGCCAAATATTCGGCCGAAAATTGAAAAAAAACATTTCAGTGCATTTTTCCAGATAAATTCCGGTTAATTGAATGCGGACTTTTTTTTACTGTACTGTTATACCAATTACTGTAATAAGTCTATGTGACGATTTTATGCTGGTCACTATAGTAATCAACAAAATAACTTGAAATTATTTAGTGCCCTTCACATATAATAACACCTCAGATTGCTCGAAAATAACTGGGTTGATGCTGTTATGATGCTGTTGATGCTGAGCAAGAGAGACTCCGAGGTAACCATTGGCAGAGTTGAAGAGGTAGATTTTTAGGTAGTATTTAAAGACAAATGGGGAGGGAGGGAGGGATTTTTTGAGTTCAAGCGTGTAGTTGCCAAATGCTCAGCCACTAATAATAATAACAATAATAATAGAATTTGATATAGCAATTTTTATATCTTCCAGACGTCTCAAAGTGTTTTGCAGACTAAACTGTAAAGTGTAGTTGTTGTGGACGAAACACGGCAACCAATTGCGCACAGCAGTGTCTCATAAACAGTCGTGGCTTGAAATGAACAATTACAGTGGAACCTCAGTTGGTGACCACCCCGCCTAGGCGACCAGTCAGAGTCGGTCCTGAATATTTCCTCACTCATTTCTAGTTAAAATAAACCTCACTGACGCGACCACTGATTTGGTGGTTCCCAAACAACATTTTCCTGGTCCTAACGCGACCACTCTGGCCAATCAGGGAACAGGGAACAAAAGCACAAAATCCCAAAGAAAAGTTTTCAAACTTCGCGCCACTCTAGTGTTTCGTCACTTTTGGGTTGTTAGACTGGTTCCCAATCCTGCCGCTAGGGGATTTGCTGTCAAATACATAGGGTCAGATCACTCTTCCCCGGTCCTCGATGCGTACAGGGCCGACTGCATGGACGGTAGCCAATAGTTTAATCTTCCATCCAGCAGAATCGACACCTCACTAACGAGACCACCCCGCCAATGCGACCACCTGGTCGTGGTCCCGTGGGCGGTCGCGTTACCGAGGTTCCACTGTATTTATTTTTTTACGGGTTACTATCAGGCATACGGAGTAAGGAAATCTGATCAAGGTTTCGCCCTGCCTGGAATCGAATAATTGTGACATGTAGGAGAGGGGGACATGCAAAAAGCTCATCTTGGCTCTGCGGAGGAGACAAGCAGAGAAGTGGGGTAGAGGATAGAATCATAGAAATTTACATCATAGGTGGAGGCCATTTTTACAATCAAATCTGCAACAGATCTCAGCGCAAACTGTTCATTCAATCCCACTGCCCTGCCTTATCCCTATGCATTAATATCACAGAGGTGCTACGGCATGAAGAGATACTTGAAGATAAGGACCTGAAATTGATCTGTTGGGAGCCATTGGAGCCTGGCGATGACTGGAGGGAGGGGTACAGAGTAATGCTGTGCGTGAAGGTGCAGGTCTTAAAATGGTAGATTATGGGTGGTGGAACAGGGAAAACAAGGTTACTAATACACTAATCATATGTTGATCACTATATTAATATTGTAGCCGAAGATTAAGTGGCTCATGTGGAGAGGACACCAGGACGGATGATGAGGCAAATAGTCTGTTTCTGTGCTGCACATTCTATAATTCTATCATATTGTTTATTTCAGGAATGAATGTAAGGAACAAGTCGATAAGTTTCCCTGTGCCAGGTTTAAGAAGTTTGCAACTGAAGAAGATGCTCGGGCTTTTGTTGATACTCCAAATTCTTCAAAATCTACGTCAGCAGGTAAAGCATTTCGATGGAAATTGTGGTGATCCACCAGCAGGATACTCCTATGTAAAGAAGAAAGTTCAATTCTGTCACCATGCCTCTACCACCTGGTCACACGGGGAATTAAATGTGGGATCATTAGCAGGGTTATCCCCTGGATAATTTTTTTAAAAAGAAAACACTGCACCGCTTAAGGTAGATTCTGAATTGCTACTAGAGTGAAGGCTTTGGGAACCTAAACCACCTTGATTCCTCTGTGGCCCTGCCTGCTTTTGTTTTCAGTTTGAATTGGTACCAACAGAATTGACCTAGGTGCCGCAATTTACCTCCACTCGGACAATTATATTGCCGCTACAGTGGCAACATTGATGTTTGCCAAAGCAGTTGTTCAGTTATGAACCAACATCGACTCCTATTTAATCCAATGTCAGCAGTACCAACTGAATCTAAGTGTTGCAACAGGATTTGCAGTCAAATATAATGACGATATATCCATAGGTGAACAAGGTAGCCAATTTGTAGACAAACTCGTCCCAAGAATGACCATGAAGTGAATGATCAAATTGTCTGGGGAATTGTGAACTGGGACACTGGGGAAACCCTTTTTCTTTTTGCAGAGTGCCAAGGTAAGGCCCTTTAATGTCTCCTGAACAAGGAGACAGATCCACGGTTTAATGTCTGATCTGAAAGACAACATCTCTGACAAGGTAACATTGCCCCCAGTATTGGATTGTCAGACAAGACCAAGGAGACAATAATTCCTAATGTGGGGAATCTAATAACTGACAATCTTCAGACTCAAAAGTGAGAGTGCTACCAACTAAATCAAGCTGACACTCTGTAACATTGTAATATCCAACTCAATGGGAAAGTAGGACTGCATTGGACAGAGCTGCCAACCAGTATGTTTTTGCCGTATTTAGTACGGTAAATTGAAGTAAATACGGCAGTACGATTTTTCTTGGTAAAATAAGTTTTTTGGAAAATCCAAATTTTGGAAATTTCATGCTCTGTCTTTCTGTCTCTCTTTCTGCCTCTCTCTTACTCAGTCTCTCTCTCTATCTCAGTCTCCCCCTGTGTGTCTCTCTCTCTGTCTCTGTCTCTCTCTTTCCGTGTCTCTTTCCCTCTCTCTGTCTGTCTCGGTTGCCCTCTCTCTCTTTCTCTCTCTCTGCTCTCTGTGTGTCTCTCTTTCTGTGCCTCTCTCTCTCTGTTTGAGTCTCTGGCTGTCACGATCTCACTCGCAGTCTCTCTGTCTCTTTCTCTTTAACTCTCTCCCTGCCTTCAATAGCAGTGCTACCTACCTTATGCCGTTGCTGGTACACTGTAAATGTTAGCGCTAGGCACAAGGCATTACTGGGAACGCTTTTTTTCATATACGGAAACACAGTAGGGACCTCCCACTTAACGCAATTTTTGCTTAAAGAGGGGTTCTGAAGTTCCATTTTACTTGGCATCTTTTGGCTGTAATTTTTTCGTTAAGTACTGGTAGGTTCTGGGGAAAATACTTTTTTTTACTACAAAATACTGTTTTTAGCTTTCAGGAGTACTTTTTTTTGTTTAAAAACAAGGTTGGCAGCTCTGATTGGACCCATGGAATTCAAACATATTTCTGAATCCTTCCATCCATTTCCAGTTTCCAAACGATATTTGTGCTACTTACTTTTCTGCAGTGTGTTTTTGCTGTTTGTAGGATATTGCTGCATACAAATTGCCTACCTTGTTCACCTATGAATATATCCGTGCTGTGACCCGCTCTACATTCCCCCACCTGCACGGCATTCAGCAGCTCTGTGACTGTCTCAAGCCATCAAAACTCTTATCACATCTAGGCTTGATTACGCCAATTCCCTCGATGTTGGCCTTCCCAACTCATCCCCCACCACAAGCATCCAGAACTCTGCAGCTCATGTCTTCTTCTGCACCAGGCTCCGTCACTCTCATCATGCCCACCCTCACCCGGCTCCACTGACTTCCCATCTCCCAGAGGATAGAGCTCAGAAATCCTTGCCTTCAAGGCCTTCCAGCTCTGTGACCACCTCTGTGGACTTGCTAACCTCGTATCAACCCGTCCACTCCTTCTGCTTAGCAGGATGTGGTCTGTTCCACTACCTCTGCCCATCCATCCACCAACGGCAGTCGGGCCTTCAACCTTTTTCCCACGCCTTTTGGAACTCCATTCCACATTTCCTTTACCCTGTTCCTTCTCTTGTCTTCTGCAGCACATCTCAAAACCTTTCTCTTTGACCACGCCTTTGACCACACACCTACCCCGACCATCCTTGATTCCATCCACAAGCGCTATACAAAAGTAATGTTGTAGTGTATATAAATTTTTCAGTGGAGGGTATATCGGTGGAGGAAACTATATTTTAAACGAAATCACAAAATAACTAACTTTGTAAACCCAACCTTATAGAATGTGGTAACCGAAGTACACTAGTTAATAAGGAGACTGAATCACCGAGCTACAGTGGAGAAAAGCGTTTACACAGTTCATCTGATATTGATGGGGAGCCAAGCATGAAACGTTTCAAAAGTACAGATGAGAACAGTACCTCGGACCGGAAATTTACTTATATGGGTATGGAAAAGTACATCTTTTTTGTTCTTAACATAAAAAATTACTAAAATGCCACTTCATAATGCACATGGAAAGTATTTTTAAAAAGGAAATCCAGCAAAAATACAGTTTTGACTGTTTTGCCCCCAAATGAGTAATTAAGCTCAAGATAGAGTTTGGGTGGATGCACGTTGTATTCCATTCTTTCTAGTGCTTGCAGCAAACAATCTAATACAGTATCCATGTTAGGATCTAAGGCTTCAGCCAGCCGATCAAGAGCAGACAGCACATTATTTTTCAGCTGAAGAATTATTACCATCTCAATGTGGATGTTTTTCCTCCAGAGTTTTAACTATACTTGGGAATATAAATGCATGCTTAGGGGGTCACCTATAGTCCTGGCCTTTTTTTCTGCTGGTATCTGTGATGTTATTCATGTAATGAGGTCTATGTATCTGCTTCTTGTGCAGGTGATGCTGTTGTGGTTTATACAGATGGCTGTTGTACTTGTAATGGGCGAAAGAGTTCTCGAGCCGGAATCGGTGTGTACTGGGGATTTGCTCATCCACTGTAAGTAACGATTTTACAACAACAACATCGATTTATATAGAGCCTCCATGCCAGACGGTGTCTCAAGTTATGACCGTACCTTCAGCCACTCTCCTACGCCCGCCCTCCATCCTACCTGGTCCCAACCCCCACCCCCCCCACTTGGGTCCTAATCCCTGACTGTTCAGTACATTGGGCCATCCTCCTGACATGAAAGGCGCTTTACAAATGTCATTTTGTATTGTATAACAGTCAATACACTTTACAGTATATTTTGTGAAGCACTTTGAGACATCTCAACGATGTGATAAGGCACTATATCAAATGCGAGGATAGATGTAATTAAACCATAAAAACATAAAGAAACATTACCATATTAGAGGGCCTGTCTCTCTTGTAGTAATGTGATTGAATGGGAATCCCAGTGGAGTAGATAATTTTAATTTCACATCTTTTTGTATTTTTTGTTCAGAAATTTAAGTGAAAGACTTTCAGGAAGACAGACCAACCAGAGAGCAGAAATTGTTGTAAGTATATTGTGCTGAAAGTATATAACTAGATAGTGTTCACCAAATCCCATTTGGTGCATCAAAAATGCTTTGTCCTTAAGACTTTGTGTGATTACTCTAATTATTTCTTGTAGTGAAGGAATATAACTATCTGTTTGTCTGATTGAGTGACTGACTGGTAACAATATGCAAAGTGAAATTCTGAGAAGCTTGCAGCTGCTGGAGAATTCTCTTTAGCGAAAGTGTTTGAGTGAAAATCTTTAATGTCCTTCTTTGTTAGGCCGCTTGTCGGGCAATCGAGCAAGCAAAGGAGCAAAATATTGAAAAGTTGGTTATTTTCACAGACAGCATGTTCACAATTAATGGTGAGTGATTTAGGTCTAAATAGTGATTAATTGAGTTATTATATTCTACAATTTGGTTTTTACAGCAAAAAAAATTTCACAGATTTTGGGGAAAAAATACCTAAAATTACTAAAATGCCACTTCATGTTTAGAAATTTATGGCACAGTGGAAATCTGCATCATAGAAGTAACTAAAACCTAAAAATACAAAGAAACCTTAACATATGGGTAGAGCCTGTATTTCCTGTAGTAATGCAATTGATTCGGAACCACAGCCCATTGTGTCAGTGTCAGCTCCCTCAAGAGCAATCCTCTCAGTCCCATTTACCTGCCCTTTCCCTTATAGCTGTCTTTTTTAAGGTCTGTCTTGTTCCCTTTTGTAGGCCAATGTGGACTTTGCCCCATCCACCACTCCTGGCAGACAAAATCCTAACTAAGTATAGCAACAGCTTGTGATTTTTTTTTTACACAACATTTTGATGATCCTGACTTTCATCAGCAGACCACTTGTGTTAATATTTATCACACAATGCAGTAACAGCACTGCTCGCAGTACGCATCTTAAAAAATAATCCTGTGTCCGCTGTGAAATCTCAGGTTTCTTTAGAATTTCAGAAAAGATTTAGCTTCAGTCTCTTCAGAGCAAATTTTCAGCCACTCGTTTGATGTGACATGAATGTATTTACTATTTTATCTGTTTACCAATAGGGATTACAAAGTGGATCAAATCTTGGAAGAGTAAAAACTGGAGGCTGAGTACAGGGGGACCAGTGATCAACAGAGAAGACTTTGAAAGACTTGACAATCTGACCAGTGGTATAAATATTGATTGGGTATACAGCACTTCTATTCTTGGAGGGAAATACTGGGTTTACCAGAAATTGAATGAATGACTGTAAATTGCCCTTTTTATTAAACAAAACTTGCAAATCCTACTTTACAAAATTGCTCAGGTAAAACTAAAAACATTCCCTGCAACACATTTATTTAATGTTTATTCAATACTGACCATTTTGATGATTGATGAGGCTCTCTTATCTGCCAATCACAAGAACACGTAGTACAGGATACCTACCTTATAGACAAACCCATGTGAGAATGAAGCATTGCTGGAACAGGGTTCCAGTGCAGTCAGTAATCCACTCTACCTTGTCCGAGAAGGGTACAGATGCAGAAAAAATTGGGATGTTTAAAGGGGAGATGGGTGGATACTTGGGAAATAAGGGTCTTGAAGGAAAGTGCGGAAATGGGATTAAAAGGTCTGCTTTGATCTATTAAAAGTAATGAACACGGTTGGTTGACTGAATACAGTACAATTTACATTTATACAGATGGATATTGAATGAGGGGTGACAGGGAGCAACTCGGAGAGACTCAAGGAATGGAGTGTCAGAGATCGGGGGTAGAGTGGCTGAAAGCCAGCCTGCTATTGGTAGGACAGATGGTATATGAAGCAGGCCAGTACTTGCTGAGCGAAGGGAGAGGCCAGCTCAGTAGTGTTTAAGATGTTCAGAGGGATAGGATGGGGTGAGAAATTTAACAGTGAGAATGAGGATCTTGAACTCGACCGGCTGGGGGATGGGGAGCCAGTGGAGCCGCGTGAGGATGGGTGTGATGGGCTTGTGGGGGAAGGGACACAGCTGTAGAGAATAAGCTCCTGTTATGTTATGGAAAAAAAATAACCAACTAGCTTCGAATGCAACATCGTCCTCCCGACGTGAAAGGTGTCCTATAAATATAATTTTGTTGTTGTTTATACATACTTTGCAGATGCATGTACCAGGTCATGCTGGTTTCACGGGAAATGAAGCTGCAGATGTTTTAGCGAAGGAGGGTGCCAGAAAGCCGGAATGCTAAACGCAGGCAAAAGACATGTTCTGCAAGAATGCAAGCCGAAAACATGTACATATTGACTCATTATTGCTAAAACTGTCTCCTTTTCGCTGGATAAACCTACATATGCCAAGCAGTGAATGCTTTAATTTTGTGAAAATATCAAGCTGCTCTACACCTCAAAATCTCCATTTCCTGCCCTTCAGTCATGCCACTCAAGCCTGGCTGCTATAATCCACGACAGAAATTGTTCTTTTTTTCTTCGAATTCTCCTTAAATCCTGAGTGAGTTGCTGTTCACCAAGACAGCATGGATGGCTGATTTGACAGTATTCAACCTAAATTTTTGCTTCCATTTCACTGTAAAGCCTGCATTAAAGATCACCTTATTACTTCACTTAGCCCTATTTTTAGGCCCTTTAAGGCTTCAAGCAAATAAAATTTGAGATAATTTGCTGTTTTGACTTTCTTTGGTTATTTAGTAGTAATATTTATAATAACCTTTGCAATTTCTCAAAGAGCCTCATTAGGCATTCTGTGAAGTGTAGTAACTGCATTTTTAGACAATCAGTACAGAAATGATCCACAAGCAACTTGGCGGTGAGTAACGATTTAACTAGAGAATTGTTAGCCAGGAAACCAGGCGCAATTCCTCAACCTATCTCAATAAAAACAAATTGCATTTACTTTGCGCCTTTCATACTGTGGAACTCCATCCCGCAATCCCTTCGCCTCACTTCCTCTCTTTCCTCCTTCAAGGCCCGTCTCAAGACCTTCCTCTTCGACCGTGCCTTCTGCTCTCCTCGTAACTCTTCCACCTCTCTTACTATCCTTCCGCCTGTGCTTAGGTCCCAACTTGACTGTTCAGCGCTTTGGGACATCCTTCCGATGTGAAAGGTGCTCCATAAATGTAATTTTGTTGTTCACGGCGGGAGAACATCTCGAAAGTGCTGGGCCGTCAAGGGTTTCCACCGTAAGTTCTGGGCTCGAATCCAGTGGGGTGGAGGGCAGGGGTGGGGGTTGGTGTGGGAAAATGACCGAAGTCTTGGTCGTAGAGGATGATCTTGATACAATAATAAATAATAATACTTACATTTTGATATAGCGCTTTTCACATCAAAGCGCTTCACTGACTACTGTAAAGTGAATTGACTATATATTTGTGGGCGAAACGCAGTAGCGAATTGCACATGGCAGTGTCCCACAAACAGTCATGGAAATTACAATTTTATTGTGGTTGTTTTGGAGGGATTATTAGATATGTGGAGTAAAGAAACTTATCCAAGATTTTGCCCTGATCTGCCTGGATTCGAACACATGTCTCAGGCTTGTAAGGCGGGTACTCTAACCACTGAGATACAGGAGCTCCCATATGGGCCTTGAAGGAGGCAAAGGAGGGGGTCAAGGTAGAGGGTCACTGGGATTGAGTTCCAAAGGGTGAGGACAGAGATCCAATAGCGGACCGGGCGGGAGCCAGTGAAGCCGGGTAATGATGGTCTGGAGTGTCAAGTTCTACCAACTCAGAATACAAAACATCAATAATAATAATAATCCTTGCATTTGATATAGCGCTTTTCACGTCTTCTAGATGTCTCAAAGTGCTTCACCGAAAATACTGCAAAGTGAATCGAATATATACATATAATATACAGTGTATATATACACAGGTGCCCCGCCCCAACCACGGCCTCGTCAACCGCAAAACTCACGCATCCATGGTTTGCTAAATGCGACAACCCTTGCTAAACACGGTTTATAACCCTTGCTTATCCACGGGTTTTAACACTAGCGTTTAGCGCTAGGACCCAGTTGCATCAACCAGCCTTGAAGTTGCTTTGTGCAAGCGTTTAGCACGAGGACCCAGTTGCGGTGTTGCAATCAACCAGCGACAACACTTTTCTCTTAGGATTAAGGTAAATAACCTGAATTTATTGTCGCTTCTCTCTGTAAGTGTATCTCTCTCTGACTCACCTCTCTGTTTCACCTTTTCTTCCCCCCACCCTCCCTTCTCTCTCTCACCTTCTCTGACTCACCCTCTCTTCCCCTCTCCCACTTATCTCTCACCTCTCTATTTCACCTTCTCTTCCCTCCCCCTCTCTGTGTCTGTGTCAGTCAGTCAGCCCCCCCAGCCCTTCATGTCACCCACCACACCTTCTCTGTTGATTTCTCTCTCTCTCTGTAGATCAGATGTCAGACAGACCCCCCCCAGCCCTCCGTGTCACCCCGTCACCCCCCACACCCCACCCCACTCTCCGTGTCTCTCTCTCTCTGTAGATCAGTCATTCAGGCAGACGGCCTCATGGATTGCTGCAGATCCTGACAGCCAATGCGCCCAAACTTACTCCCACTGTTGTTTTTTTTTGTGTTTAGTTCTAAGAAACGCAAACTTACTTCCCCTATCCCCATGTTTCCCATAGCGCCCTGCATTTTCCAACTGCAAAAAAGCAAACATACTCCCCCTGTCTCCATGTTTCCCATAGGGCCCTGCATTTTCCAACCACAATTTTACCAACCGCGGAGGTTTAGAGGAACATATCCCCCGCGGCTGGGGAGGAATACCTGTGTGTGTGTGTGTGTATATATATATATATATATATATTTATATATATCTATATATAGATATATATATATGTGGGCAAAATGTGGCAGCCAATTTCGCACAGCAGTATCCCACAAACAGTCGTAGATTGAAATTACCAATTTTTTTTGAGGGATTATTATTAGGCATGTGGAACAAGGAAACTTGCCCAAGGTTTCGCCCTGCCTGGATTTCAACCCAGGTTTTTCACTTGTAAGGCGGGTGATCTAACCACTGAGCTACGGGACTTCATCAATCAAGATAAGCAAGTGGAGATTTATACTTTTTCTTGGATCATTATTTGGGGAGGACAAGTTTGCAGGGCTAGGGGCAGAGCGCAGGGAGGGAGATATATCTGGGTAACTTTTCAAAGAGCCAGCACAGCCACAATGGGCCCAATGGGCCGAATGGCCTCCTGTGCTGTATAATTCTATGATTTTTGTGTGACATAACCTGCTGATGTAAGAAAATGGGGAAAAAGCCAAAACTTGGAACAGAACTTTCTTGTAACAGGTGGAGGACATGATTTGGTCGCACTCACACACAGGTATCATCCTGGCTCATTTGGTAGCATTTTCAGGTGGAAGGTTGTGTGTTCAAGCTTTATGTGAAGTGTAATTTTGTTGTTGGTGTCACGTCTTGAACTTACAATAGACTAAGTTGACACTCCAATGCAATGCCGTGCTGCTGCATTGTTGGAGGTGTCCCATTCTTTGGCACTATTTATTTGAAAAGAGAAAATTTCATCTGGAGTCTTGACTAAGAATCCTCCAAATAAAAAAAAAAGGCCATTCATTTCACGGCTAATTCTGGGACATTGCTGTGTATCATTGGGACTGCCATGCGTTCCTACAATCCAGTCACTGTTGTGCTCCTCCCTACCTCTGCAACCTCTTAACATGTATCCCACCCGGCCTGCCCCACCTTTGGCAGATGGACCTTCAGCTTTTTTGCTCCCATCCTTTGGAACTCCGTTCCTGAAACCCTCCCCTCCTTTAAATCCAATCTGAAGACTGCTCTCTTTGTCCATACCTTTGGCCACACTCCCTTTGCCACTCCCTCCAAACCTCTTAATTCCAACCCCTCAGTTTGGGTGCAAACACTTAACTTTCTTGGCTGGGACGTCCTTCCAAAGTGAAAGGCGCTATACAAATATAATTTGATATTGTTGAATGGACGGATTTCTTATCTGAAATCACTGGAAACAACCAGCAGGTCAGGCAGCATCTACAGAGAAAGGAACAGTGGTCCACAACCCTTTGGCAGAACCGGTTCTGATGAAGGGTTGTGGATCCAAACATTGACTCACTTTGCCTTTCTCCATAGATGCTGCCTGACCTGCTGGTTGCTCCCAGCGATTTCTGTTTTTGTTTCAGATTTCCAGCATCTGCAGTATTCTGTGTTTTTGTTATCTGTTGTGTAGCATAAATAGTTAGAGCACTCGCCTCACCAACGAGAAGACCAGAGTTTGGTTCTTAGGCGTGGCAAAATCTTAGGCAAGTTTTCTTTCTCCACACGCCTCTGCTTACCTCGCAGTAAGTAGGAACTTGATTATCCTGACAGAATGTCTATCATACATGTCAGTTGAATGTCAACAAGACCGAGGCCTTCTGATCGGATTTCAACAGAGCCTCCACACCTCCGATGCTGACAGCATCACCATCATGGAAGCACACTCCACCACACTAAGCCAGTCAGAAACTTGGCGTCTTGGTTGAGCCTCAACTATCCTTTCTACCCCACACCTGTGCCATGACCTGCTCTGCCTTCCCCTACCTGCCTAACTTTCCCCGGCTCCACCACTGTTTCACACTGCAGACCACTGAAACTCTCATGCACGCATTCATAACATCCAGGTTTGACAATACAAACTCCTTGCTTGTCGGCCTCCCCAACTCCTCCCTCCATAGACTACAGATCATCCAGAACTCTGCAGTCCATGCCCTCTCATGTACCAGGATCTGTGATCCTATCACTTCCATCCTCGCCCGTCTCCACTGGCTTCCCACTCTGTCCGCTCAGTGGGCTCCGGCCTGCTTCACGTCCCCTGCCTCGCCCTCCCCAACATTGGTGGGCGGGCTCTCAGCCACCCTCTTGACTCTATCCTGCAGTACCTCTGCCTCACCCTCTCCCTTGCCTCCATCAAGATCCATCTCAAGACCCTCTTTGACCATGCTATCGATCAACCTCCTTCCCCCCCTCCCCCCACCCTCCCCAATCCTGACCCCCAGCTTGACTCCAAAACATTGACTGTCCAGCGCCTTGGGATGTCCTCCCGAAGTGACAAGCACTATACAAATGTAGTCTTGTTGTCGTTAGTCAGTCAGTGGATCACTTTCTTGCAGTAAGAATCCTTTCAAAAACTAATAATTTGGTCACTGGATCCACGACAGTTTGTCCCGGCTGTGTGCGATCGGCCGCCACGTTTCACCCACAAAAATATACAATACTTTAACAGTACAGCGTATACCGTGAAGTGCTCGCTTCGAGAAGGAGCTCCTCAGTGATTAAAGCACTTGTCTTGCAAGCTGAGGAGACCAAGCTGAGGAGACCAAGCTGGGAGACCTGTGTTCAAATCCAGGCAGGTCAGGGTGAAACCTTGGGCAAGTTTCTTTACTCCACACGCCTAATAATAATCCCTCCAAAAAAACCACAATAATAAAATTGATCATTTCAATCCACGACTGTGTGTGGGACACTTCTGTGCGCAATTGGCTGCCGTGATTCACCCACAAATGTATACAGTCAATTCACTTTACAGTATATTCTGTGAAGCGCTTTGGGATGTTGATAAGATGTGGAAAGCGCTATATCAAATGCGAGGATTATTATAAATCTCAACGATGTGAGGCGCTGCAAGGATTAAATATCACTTCTGATTCCTTGCTACTCCATTATCAGACACTAGAGGGTGGCAGGGCTGGCAATTATTAGGCCACTCATTCCCATAATTACAGTGCAGGTACTTGCAATTCAACTGTTTCTTGTTATTTTTTGAAAAAAAATAAGAGTGCATTTGGTGGTGACTTGAATGATTGAGCTCAAACAGCAGGGGTGGGGTTCGAAGCGACAGCCTTCAGACTCAGAGTGGAGAGGAGAAGGAGAGGAGAGTTTACAGCTGAGCCAATCTGGGGGTGGGGGTGAAACACTCACAGTTGGCCTTTGCTGTTAGTCTGTGAGGCCAGCGAGCGAGTCTCGGTTACAACCAGAGGAGTAGCCACACTGAGCAAAGGGAAAGTTGCAAGAGTTTGCACAGTTGCAGCCAGACGCCCAGCAATGCTAACGTTACAAGCCTGGTACATAGACCAGTGTGAGGAGGATCAGAGGAAACACCACAAGCTGGAACCCAACAGACCGGTTTCCCTGCAGCAACTCCAGCAACTCGGGGTGATGTACTGGAAGGTGAGGCCAGAGAGAGGAGAGAGAGGGGAGAGTATGTCAGCCTGGCTCCCCCTCACCCTGCCTTGTGTCCCTGAGCCCTGCCAAAGGCTGACGACAGCTGCCTCCCCCACATCCCACCATGCTCTCTCTCTCTCTCTCTCTTTCTTTCTCTCCAGATTAAACCTCCTTCATCAAGCTCTCTGCCTTTGAGTATTGTTAAAGGAAATGTATGTTTTCGCCCACAAAATATACGGCCTATTCATTTTACTACTTTTCAGTCCTGACAATAGGGTTGTAGACCCGAAACGTTGACTCTTTTTCCTTTCTCCATGGATGCTGCCTGACCTGCTGAGTTTCCCTAGCAACTTCTGTTTTTGTTTCACTTTACCGTATATTCTGTGAAGCGTTTTGAGACTTCTCGAAGGTGTGCAAGGATTGTTTCAGGTATTAAGAACCTGTTTTTTTCTCCGCCCACCTTGTGGCATTTTTTTCTACTTTTTTTAAGAGAATGTCTTGTCAAACTCACCATTTTGTGCAATATTTAAGAGCACTTGCAAGCGAGAGACCTGGGTTCAATTCGCCCGGCTGGGCGAAATGTTGGCCAAATTTCCGTACTCCACACGCCTCTGTTTTTTACCTAGCATTAAGTAGGAATCTGGTTGTTAATAATAATAGAAACACTGTAAAATGAATTGACTGTATTTGTGGACGAAAACAGTCGATCAGTGGGATAATAATTCCGGGGATAATAAACTCTCTAAAAAAAAGTTTATTACTCATTCAATTCATGAATGTTTGTGGGACACAAACGCAATTAGCTGCTGCATTTCTCCCACAAATATACAATTCTGTAAAGCGTTTTGAGATGTCTAGAAGACGTGAAAAGCACTATATCAAATGCAAGGATTATTATTATTTTAAAACAACATGCAATGAGGTGTAGTTGGGGGTTGACCAGGTTTTTTTTTATAAATTAGAAAAAAGGTTTTTAAACTCAGCCTTTTATAAATAGGGTCTACAGAACGCAAAAGCAAAATGGGTAATGCTAAATCTGGACAAACCACTAGATATACAGTCATTATACAGCTTCATCTGCCATTTCACAGGATTGAGATTTTTTTTTAAGTGCTGAGGGATAGGTGGGTGCCAAATCAGCATTCCAATTTGCCAAAAAGAATTTGCATTGAGCTGACAGAGAACACTTGTAGTCCTGCACTCGGTGATTAGAGCACTCGCCTTAAAGTGTGAGACCTGTGTTTCGAATCTAGGCAGAGCGAAACCCTCGGCAAGTTTCATTACTCCACACGCCTAATAATAATCCCTCAAAAAAACTTATAATAAATTGGTCATTTCAATCCACGACTGTTTGTGGGACACTGCTGTGCGCAATTCGCTGCCGCATTTTGCCCACAAATATACAGTCAATTCACTTTACAGTATATTCTGTGAAGGGCTTTGAGACGTCTAGAAGATGTGAAAAGTGTTGTATCAAGTGCAAGGATTATTATTATTATTATCTTACCTAATTCTGCATAGTATTAGGCTCAGGTGGGAAGAGCCAATGATTGACGACCCCAAAGTGTGCGTTGGGGCTATGTTTGAGTTTTAACTAACTACTAAACTGTATAGCTTGCCATTGAAAGCATTATCTTACCAATGAGCCAGGCTCGCTATGTTGTCATCAGATTTGCTCTACCCCTCAGAGCAATGTAGATCCACCTTACTCGAGAACCAAACTTCGTCCAATACTTCTGAGGATTTACTTAATTCCTACATTATTTTGCCCCACCCCGAAAGGATAGAGCGTTCCTCCCGTCAGTCCCAGATTCTCTTATAAATAAGCATGACGAACCCCGGGTGGAATTTTTTCCCCCACAATCCTTAAAAATGTGGCCTAACCAAATATTCGCACAGGTTTTAAATTAACTGAAAACTTTTGTAATCCACAATTTATTTTATGATACTTAACATACCAATTTTTTTTACAGCCTAGTCAAATTCCATTTCACATTTAACCTTTTATACATGAAAACCTCTGAGTTTCTTTTCTTATTTTCTTTACCATTTACCACCAGCTACTATGCCCTAATCTCTGGCACTGCCTCCCTTTACGCCTCTATCTTGCTGCTATTGATCTTGAAATTTCACCTTCAAACCTGCTTGTTTGACCATGTTAAATTCACCTCCCTCTTACTTGCTCAGTGCCTGACCCCAGTCTTTGTGCTTCTTTTAAACCTCACTGCATAAATAGCAAGAATAGAGAAATATAATAGAAGATGTGAGGATATATTTTTCCAGCAGATAACATTTGTAGGAGATATAAAAGCAATTGTTGGAAAACTGCAATAAAACTGGAAAATGCTTAAAGGCTAACTGGTGTCTGACAGAGAGAGAGAAAAGGATTAAGGTTTGAATGTTACCAATAGATGCAAAATCAATTGGGAAGTCTGCAAAGGAGATAGAGGGATGCTTAACTGCACTCGAGGGGGGAAAAGGGATTAAAGGTCTAACAAATTGGCAGAACAGACTTGATGCAGTGAATAGCCTGCTCCTGTTCCAATGACGCTTCCTCGAAACTGGAATGTATTAATGAAAGTTGCAGTCGAAACCATGACTATTTTTCTATTCAGATGCTGACTGACTGAACTGGTTTACGATTCAGGATCGTGAATTCCAATTGTGCGGCCCCTCAAGATTACAGTATTGGTTGTGCTGCTGAAAGTTGCATTTAGATCATTGTGGAATAGCAGGAGGGTGAAATAGCTGTCCTCAATTTAATGTCAATTCTGTGCGGTCTTCTGCAGTTGGATGCTGACAAATATGAGGCTGATCCCGAGCTGCAGAAGATTCGCAAAGAGAGGAACTACTCCTGGATGGATATCATAACAGTACACAAAGATACATTGCCAAATTACGAAGAGAAGGTATTTCCGCAATTAATGATCAATCTTTGATAGATGTGATAGATTTCCGACGCTTTGTATGTAAAGTTCTATACCTTTATGAATCATATAATCACCTAAGTCGAACGAACATGCACCCGAGTCTATTTCAGTTTTCTATCAAAACCACTTTGCACTGGTTGCATCCTGTAGCTCAGTGGTTCGAGCACTCGCCTTACAACCGTGAGAACTGTGTTCAAATCCAGGCAGGTCAGGACGAAACTTTCGGCAAATTTCCTTACTCCACACGCCTAATAGTAATCCCTCTAAAAAAACAAACAAGAATAAAATTGGTTATTTCAATCCATGACTGTTTGTGGGACACGCTGCCTCATTTCGCCCACAAAGTCAATTCACTTTATATTCTGTGAAGCGCTTTAAGACGTGTAGAAGACGTGAAAAGCTCTGTATCAAATGCAAGGATTATTATTTTACAAGTAAATCACCTCCTAACTGGTAACTCTGCTCCCCTATCCTCCATTATTCCCACATTACTCCATTACTTACTGGCTGCAAAACGTAAACATGACCTATCACCGCATTGCACAATTACTGGCTGCATTGAATTACACATTCACAGTGTGGATTATTGATCAAATTGGATTTTATACGACTTGTACAAGTTTGCCAATATCTTGACTGCAGGTAAGTCATATTAAATGTTATGATGACGACTGAAATTCGCCGGCTACTTTTCTAATGTGGAAATAAACTGCAATTTGACCTTTAGTCTACGGAAGAAACAAACCCCTCACAATATGATGTCCTGGTTGGATTTAATGTAAGGTTTGAGAGTTGTCAGGGAGGAGAGTTCCTGCATATTCCTGAGTCCAGTAATGCAGTGGTTAGGGGGACTGGGTTTCATTTCCCAGGTGGGGGCAAATCCTTTGGCACAAACACCTCATTCTTTGACAGGCTTCACTTGCAGCACTAGCTCTACAACGTATCGACTTCAAGATCCTTACACTCATGCACACATCAATTAATGCCCTTATCACTTTTCCAGTTCTCTGAATCTGCACATACTTAACCCCTCTGCCCATCCCCTTCGTTCAGCTGACTGAGGCCTTCGGAACATCCCTTATCCCCTCCATTCCACCAGTTCCTTGTGGCATTTCACCCACAAAATATACAGTCAGTTGACACTTTACAGTGTATTCTGTGAAGCGTTTTGAGACGTCTAGAAGTCGTGAAAAGCGCTACATCAAATGCAAGGATGATTATTATTATCAGTGGCCATGCTTTCACTATTGCCTGAAACTCTGAAATTGTCTGTCTCAATCCCTGTACCTTCCCCTCTTCCCAATCTTCAGGCTGCACATGATACTGCACCTCCCTCTTTGCCTACATCACCTTTGTGTCACTGAGTCAGACAGGTCATCTGCATGGCGTTAAGCTCTGTCACTGTTGACGGCTCACAGATGCTATCCAACACGTAGGACGTTAAATAAATGTCAATTGTAAATTTATATTGTTAATAAATAATAATCCACAATGTCCCACAAACAGTCATGGAGCGAGTGACCAATTTTAGGGGGATAGTTGGTCAGAACACTGGGAGAAACTACCTTCTCTTTTGAATAATATCATGGGATCTTTAGAGTCCACCTGAATAAGCAGACAGGGCTTTGGTTGAACATCTTATTCGAAGCATGGCACCTCCAATAAGGTCATCTTAGACTATATTAGGTCCAAGTCCATTTGATTCAGAAACACGAGAGCATCCCACTGCTACTGAGCCAGCATTAGAGCACCTGAGCCAGCCAGCCAGCCAGATATTTCTGCCTAGGAATTCTTATTTCAACCACTGAATGTGCCTCATTTAAAGAGAACAAATAGTGCATTGAGTTAAATGCCATTTGAGGCAAATGATCGTCTCATGGGTTGTTCAGTAAAGTCACATGAACATTCCTCAATCTTGTGCAGTGGCTATTTTACAGCCCTGTCACCAGAGGACAGTATTGAGTAGAAAAGCAGTTGTAGTACATGGCAATAGTATCATTACAAACTCTTCTACACTGGTCAACAGTTCATTACAACTAATGAACTTGTCTGTGTATTAAATCAACTGATTGCAAATTCTTGCATGTATCCCAGTAAGAATATTGCAGGAAATTGAGTTATAAATGGCTTCTATACTTCTTAAAGGATTATATTCTGAAGGTGTTTCGATCCGGCAAACCGAGTGACCATTTATGGGAGTCTTTATGGGAGTCCCACCTTTCCCAGCACAGCAACAACAGCAAAGCGTGTGTCTTACAACAAGAACACATTGCCATTTATATAGTGCCTTTCACATGATGAGGGTGTCCAAAGGCATTGCACAATAAAGGGTTTGCACCCGAGCTGTGCAGTGGCAGAGGTTATGGAGTGATAGCTGGGGAGTGGGATTGACTTTCAGTAGCTCTTTTCAAAGAGCCAGCAGAGTCTTGCTGGGCCAAATGGCTTCCTTTTCGTGCTGTAAAATTCTATGAGAGGTGGGTGGAGGACAAAGGGAGTGGAGGCGGGAAGATGACCAACGGCTCGGTCAAACAGGAAGTTCTTGAGATGAGCTTTGAGAGAGGCAAAGTAGAGGGTTAGGCAGAGGGACTCTGGGATGGAGTTCTAGAGAGTGGGGACAGAGAGCAGGAGGACCCGACTGCCAATAGTGGAGCAGGGCGTTTGGGGGATGTGGACCAGGCCAGGGCATCTAGAGCGGAGGGTTGGTAAAATTGGTTGGAAGGTCGGTAAAGGTTTAGTAGATCACACTGATAGGGAGGAGTAAGACTATGGAGGGCTTCAAAGGTGAGAACAAGGATCTTGAACTCGATGTGGAGTCAGTAAAACCAGCAAGGGTGCGGGTGATGGGCTTAAGAAGCTTAGTGCTGGAGAGGATATGAGCTGAAGAGTTCCGAAAAATCAGCATCTTCTGGAGGGGAGAGTTGGGATGTCTGGTGAGTGGGTAGTTGGCATAGTCAAGACTGGATGTAATGAAAGCGTGGATGAGGGTTTCAGCAGCCTGAGGGGAGAGATAGTGCGGAGTGGGTAATGTTTCAGAGGTGGGGAAGGGAGAATGGGCCATGTTACATCTACACACGAGGGAGAAGCTGTGCGGATTCCAGTTCTCATAGGTGTTCTGTACCCGCTGGAAGTAACTTTGTACCCCCTGGGGTATATGTATCCCTGGTTGAGAACCGCTGTGTTGGGCTCAGGTCCCATCTGGTCTTTGCCAATGTTGAGCCAAACTTCGATGTGGGTTTTGCTGCAAGTGCCTGGGTAGAGGCCGTACAGCAGCAAGTGCTGTGACAGCGAGTCCCCAGGGACGAACCGTGAAAGTATCTACTCCATCTTTCTCCAAACCGTCTTTGCAAACCTACACTCCAGGAAGAGGTGATCCACAGGCTCCCGGCCTCTACAGCCAGCTCGAGGGCAGCGTGCTGACTGTGTATGAACGCCTTGAGGGGGAGGAGGGCCCCATTAGTCACCTGTCAGTCTGTGTCCTAATGGTTGTTGGTCAGGGCTGGTGACGAGGCATTTTGCCGGCAGTAACTGGCCATCACCACAGGGTACTTCCCGATCGGGTCCGCAATCGCCCTCTTTTGAACTGTTTTGACAACCTGTTGTGCGAACCACTCGTCAGCTTTGCCTATGATATGATTCATCAGACAGGGATTATAGATCAGATAAAGTTGATGTCTGGCACATCTTACAATAATTACATCTCTTTCGTTCTCCTCAGCAGGAGATGTGTCTTCATTCTCCGCTAAAAGGAAACTAGAGTTTAGTTTGTTCAAAGAGCACTCTGAGATGTATTTGTAAAAATAGTGTTATCAAGGTGCCCCTTGGCTTGAAAGGTGGGGGAAGAATTGCTTGATAACTTACAATCATTGACTTTTCCTCTCTCCTCCCCCACCGCCCACCGTCCACCTCCTTCCGTACCTGAAGCTAATTGTAGCAAACTAGCTGGAAAGACTGAAATTTGAACCTTTGATCTTGTGGTCTGTATAGCCTAGTGCTACAGTGGATGGTATCTTTGGAGTCCTGTGGCTCAGTAGTTAAAGCACTTGCCGTATAAATGTGAGACCTGTGTTTGAAACCAGGCAGGTCAGGGCGCAACCTTGGGCAAGTTTCCCTACTCCACAAGCCTAATAATAATCCCTCCAAAAAAAACTATAATAAAATGGTCATTTCAATTCACGACTGTTTGTGGGACACTGCTGTACGCAATTGGCTGCTGCATTTCGCCCACAGATATACAGTGAATTCACTTTACAGTATATTCTGTGAAGCGCTTTGAGACGTCTAGAAGATGTGAAAAGCGCTATATCAAGTGCAAGGATCATTATTATTATTTACCTACAGTGTGGGCTGTTGGGTGACTCTTTTTGAACAAAGGTTGTTATGAAAGGTTTGCAGCACAGAGGAGGCAATGTGGAGGCAATGTGGCCCATTGTGTATGTGGTGGCTCCTCCCTCTCATTTGTATTCTAATTCCATTTGTTTTTCAGAGGCAATAATCCCTTCAAAAAATAATAATAGTAATAATTTGGTCTCTCAATCCACAATGGTCTGTGCGCAATTGGCTGCACAAAATATACGATAATTTTCACAGCATTCACAGTATATTCTGTGAAATGCTTTGAGATATCTCAATGAGTTGATAAGGCACTATGTCAAATGCAGTGATTATTACTATTATTATTATTTCCCTCTGCCATTAATAAATTATCAGATGGTGGTCCTAATATACGTGTTTTTACTTTAAGATTAAATCATTTTTTGAGGAACATATTCACGTGGATGAAGAGATTCGCTACATAATTGATGGTAGTGGGTACTTTGATGTACGAGATAAGGATGACCAATGGATCCGAATTGCAATGCAAAAAGGAGACCTGATAACACTCCCTGCTGGGATCTACCATCGATTTACAACTGACGACAATGTAAGTTCTAATGCACAGACTCATTGAATCTATTGTTGTCCACAAACATCAAGCCATTATTAACATTACAATTACATAAAGATCCTACAAATACCAGCATATTAAGTGCTTTGGGATGCTATCCTGCGTGAGGGGCATTATATAAATACAAATCGCTGTTGTTATAATCCATGTATTTGATACGGAGCCTTATTGCGTCATTGACTTCTCAAAGTGCTTCACAGGTTATTTGTAAATTGTAGTGATTGTGCATTTTGTAGGGGAATCCAGCAGTGAGTTTACACAGAGCAATGCCCCACAAACAGCCACAAAGTGAATTAGCTAATTTTATTCGGGGAAATTGCCTGGACACATTAAACAGGAAGGAAGAGGATTGAAAGAGATAACTGTGCTCTACTCTGGCTCATCAACTTTTTTAGAGAACTATAAATGTAATTTCCCTTGTCCCACATGTAATTGAATTTAATTGGAAATATTGAATAAGCAGTTAATTTGCAAATGGGGTGGTGGGGGTGGGAAGGTGTACGAGTGCTTAGATATCATTTACATTATATGGCTCTTGAAGTTCGGTGGTTAGAACACTCGCCTTACAAGCGTGAGACCTGTGTTCGAATCCAGGCAGATCAGGGCGAAACCTTGGGCAAGTTTCCTTACTCCACACACCTAATAATACAATAATACATTGGTCATTTCAATCCATGACTGTTTGTGGGACACTGCTGTACGCAAATGGCTGTTGCATTTCACCCACAAATGTACAGTCAATTCATGTTCAGTATATTCTACATCACCTGACGGTATATGCGTACATCACCTCACAGCTGGACTACGGAAACTCTCTCTTCGTCGGCCTCTCCAGCTCCTCCATTCACAGGCTGCAGGTCATCCAAAACTCTGCAGCCCGTGTATTATCCCGCACCCGCCTCCGCGACCACATAACCCCCACCCTCGCCCATCTCCACTGGCTCCCCATCCTCCAGAGGATTGAGTTCAAGATCCTCATCCTCACCTTCAAGGCCTTACATGGCCTTGCCCCGCCTTATTTAACAGATTTACTCTCTCCCCTATAAGCCCACCCGGACCCTCCGTTCAGCAGGACTTGGCCTGCTCCAAGCCCCCCGCCCGAACCGCCCCACCATCGGAGGCCGGGTCTTCAGTTTCACCGCTCCCACCCTGTGGAATTCCATCCCCCAATCCCTCCGCCTCGTTTCCACCCTTTCCTCTTTCAAGGCCGGTTTGAAGACTTTCCTCTTCGACCGTGCCTTTTGTTCCCCCCCGAATTTTTCGGCATCCCCTACATGTTTCACCCCTACCCGAACACTCCCCTCCCAGCTCGGGTCATACGCCTCCTGTGCAGCGCCTTGGGATGTCCTCCCAACGTGAAAGACGCTTTATAAGTTTAAATTGTTGTTGTTATTCTGTGAAGCGCTTTGAGATGTTGATAAGATCAAATGCAAGGATTATTATTATTGTTATGGCACAAAAACGGGCCATTCAGCCCAGCTAGTCTGTGCTGGTGTCCCTTTATTCTGGGATTATACCTGTATTGGAGTAAAGGGTTTATTTGTTGAATTCTTATGCCAAACATATCAGGTGATAACCATCTATGCAATGTTGATGTTGTGTTCTTCCCTCTAGGATTAGTAGATCTGTTGACTATAATGAGGTGAGGTTGATTCTCGAGTGTCCTGCAGCAAATGCTGTAGTTCTAGTTCTATCAGTTTTTATTCAGAAATAAATCGTGAGCATTGACTTGTGCAAGTTTTTTTTAAAATTGTCGTGATATTATAATCCTGGCATATTGAAGTGTAAAGGATGCATCAGAGGCGAGTCCTTGGAATTTATTCATTAAAATCTCTTCCAAATGCTGCTCTGAAACCGAATAAGCTTTTGTATCATACATTGAGGGCTCAATGACTAACAACTTGATGTGCATTTTTATTTATTGTGCAAGTTGAGCAAGTTTTTCACAAGATCCAAAGACTGGTTCAGATGAAGTGATGTAGGCGAATGAAAGATTCATGTGACTGGCAGAAGGATCCTTCAAGTATTTTTTAACAGCTTTGGGGTTAATTTTCATTCCATATGTGCGTTTCTAGACTGCAGAATTCAACGTCCACTCTTACACCCATCTTTAACGCAGAATCTCGATGGCAACCTGCTCACAGTCTTTCTGATTATTAGTGCTCTCCTCTTGATCAGAAAGAGAAGCTACAGAGAAGCCGGTCTCTCCCACCCACAGGGTGAGGAGAATCTTAGTGTCTGCCGACAGGGCTCAGGCAACAACAGCAAAACAACAATAAAATTACATTTATAGAGCGTCTTTCACGTCGGGAGGACGTCCCAAAGGACTGCTAAACCTCGTCCATGGTACAGTATTCACAGTGGCCTCGGGGTAGGTCTGAAGCCCACACTGTAACTCAAACAACGAGGAGATACAAAAGGAAAAACAAATAATTATACACAAATTCCAAGTGGCATTGCTGCAGTTTGAGAGAATCTTGTTGCTGAGGAGGGAGGATCCCAAGGTTTGTTGCCTTGGGGAATTGTATGGTTTTTCTCCTTCTCTACATTGAGCTCTGTTTCAGCAGATTAAATTCCAGTCATTACGACAATACTCTCTCCGCAGTCTCCCAAGCTTTGAAATTACTCTCTGAAATTAGGTCAGGTGAGTGCATGCCTTTGGGGAGAGTGTACGGTTCACTCCAGGCGTAGGGAAATTTCCTTGTAGAAGGTGGTTATACACGTGTGGTAGTCTGTCTATTTTGAGTAGTTTTTAAAAAAAAATCATCAACATGCTTAAAAAGTAGCCAAAACAGAGCACCACATGTGTATTAGCACCTATACACGAGGGAGAAGGGAACTGAAGTGTATAGAAGCAGGGAATAATTATGGTGGCGGCTTGTGTGGAGTATAAACACTGGCAAGGACTAGTTGGGCAAAATTACTATGTCATTCTCAGCAGGCACTCGGCTGACCAAAAATAGTGTCCCGATCACAGCTGCAATACTGCAAGGAGACAATGAATATTGCCTACTACCTCCTCTCTCATTCCACCTTCCATCAATAACAACAGCAACTCACATTTATACAGCGGCCTTCAAACAGGATAGCATCTCATTGTGCTGTCAGCAGTAACAGACAGCCCTCAGTGTGGATGGGTGCGATAGAGGGAATCGCAGGCTCTGTTAATAAAAAGACGGTCACCTCTGCCCAAGGTAACCTGTAGCCGTAAGCCTGAATTTTGCAATAAATTGATAACTCACTGTGTCGTGCCAGTGGTGTGATTGGTTTTAAATTTGATTTGATCCTCATCTAACTGATTGAAAGACCTTATTCACCTAATGATTGTATTGGGCTGTGAAGCTTGTAACAGTTCAGAAAATAGCTCCAGATATCATTTGTTGGATACCTTAGAGAAACAAATGGTAGGTTGGTAGAGATATTGACTTTAGTCAACATCAATACGTTAGCAAATGAACACAAAAGTCCTTATGTTTAGTCCTTGGGCGAACACGGATTCAAACAAACACATTTTTTTGTAGTAATTATTTAAAGGATTGAAAGGATTGTGGTTTAAAATGCACACGAGGGCTGTGAACAGCCACTTGTAATCATTCTCATCTTGTTGCAGAACTACACGAAAGCTATGAGGCTCTTTGTGGGAGATCCGGTCTGGACACCTTACTATCGCCCAGCTGAGGAGTTTGAAGCCCGCAAAAAATATGTTGAATCTCTTAAACTAGCAGCCTAAGTGTTTGGTGGGACTTCCACCCAATGTGAAAGCAATGTTGTAGTTGTATTTTGTTGTTGTTGGTGGTGGTCCTTCATCGAACCCATTAACCTCTTCTCACTCAATTCTCACTTAACCCATTAACCTCTCCTCACTTGAATCAGTCCTGGACAAAATTCAATATGAAATGAGCAGAAGCACTGCTTTACTTCACCATCGATTTCTAACGTATCATTTATTACACGCTTCCAAAAACACTACTTTTCTACTTCTCTTTCTCTGTTGTCAAAATTCCCTAAAACATTTGTCTCCCCACCTTCAAAATCCTCATAAAACTAGCTCTCTTTGAGTGACTTTAGTCAACATTCTTATAAGTAGGAATTAATGTCAGTATTGTTTAATATCAAGCAAACTTGTTGGCTGATCTTTCTGACCTAAAGATTTTAATTTTAATTCAAATGTAGTTCAAATATAAAATGCATACCTCAACTAACGATTAATACTTCAATTTATCTTCAAAAGTGTTTTTGTTCTCAATTGGTTTATCATACACTGACTTGTAATATATACACCTAATACAAATAATGGACAATTGCAGCTCCCACATCAGTGGTTCTATACAGCTCATAATCACATTAGTTATTTTCAAAAATGATAATGACAGACATAGAAACATCCTTGCATTAAAACAACAACAACAAAATTACATTTATAGAGCGCCTTTCACGTCAAGAGGACGTCCCAAGGTGCTGTTTAAAACGGCCAGTTGAAAAGAATTGCAGGTATTTGAAGTGAAGTTGGGTTCTTCAAATGCTGGCAGTCCTCCTGACATGAAAGGCGCTATACAAATGTAATTTTGATGTTGTTGTTCCAATGCTGTTTCCACCTTTGCGTTCCCTAATACAGTAAAAACCTGTTTATCCAGCACCCTTGGGACCTGGTCAATGGCGATTGAAGAGCGTGCTGGATATTCGGACAAAACACAATTTTTTTAAAAAAATGCATTTTTCCAGGTATAAATTCCGGTTAATCGAATGTGGACCTTTTTTGTGAGGTGCTGGTTATATGTAAGTTACGGTTGATCAGGTCACGGATAAACGGGCTTTTACTGTAACTAGGATTTCTAAGGAGATGTCAAGTAACACATTGTAGAAAACTGTTCTTTAAGTAAATCAAACTCAGATTGAATCAGGCCAACATCTCCTGACTAAGCGCTCAAAAGTCATTTTCGGTGGCTGAGGAAATAATCCAATATGACAAGTGTCCAGCGCTTTTCAGACATTTTGTTGAGGAAGGGACATTAAAGTATATTTTACTGATGCTTGTTTAGCAAGGGACAGAACACAGTTTCACTCCATTGTGAAGTTGATGTGATTTCACTAAAACTGGAAACAAATAATACAAATGATATATTGAGGTGATCAGCACACCACAGACTTACACACTGCCCACCTTGCACAGCCAACAGTGGTTACTATAATCAGCATGTACATTTAAAAGCACACGCTGTTTATACTGCAAACATCTTACCACTTCCTTACGTGACCAGCATCAATCTATGTTTGGCGATCTCACCAAACAACATTCAACAGTTAACAGGTTTATCTCTTTAACCTCAAAAACAAGAAACGTCATTGTTAACTTCAGATAATTTTTTTCCCCACAGACATTGTTATTAATTTTTTTTAAATCACAATTTTAAAAATGAATGAAACGAAGCCTTTCATTATCAGGTTTTCATTGACATAGAATTGTATATCACCATAACAGGCAATTTGGCCAAACTAATCAGTGCCGGTGGAGTCAGTATAGTGTAAATCAGCCTACATACACCTTAATACCCTCTCACTATCCCTGTTCCACACTTCTCTATATCAAACTTCAACTCTCGCCTATCTGCCTGTTATTCTGTCCTGTACGGTTTGCATTCCTCCTCATCATTTATTATAAACCCAGTTTAGTGTCATCTACGAATTTCAACACCAAACCTCATATATCTTGAGTGCAAATGATTCATGTGCATGGTGAACAGTCGTGTCCCTAGTATGGATCCCTATGGAAAACTATTTCTCGACAGCCTGAAAAGCTGCCTTTTACTCCTACTTTGTTTTCCTGCCATCTTTCAATCTATCCTTCTGCATCTCGAATTACACCACATGTCCTGATTTTAACCATGTGCTTCTTAGGTAGCACCTTGGAGTCCTGTAGCTCAATGGTTAGAGCACTCGCCTTACAAACGTGAGACAAGTGTTTTGAATCCAGATTGGTCGGGGCAAAACCTTGGGCAAGTTTCCTTACTCCATGTGTAAAAAACCCCCCACTAATAAATTGGTCATTTCATTCCACAACTATTTGTGGGACATAGCTGTGTGCAATTGGCTACCGCGTGTCACCCACAAATAGTCAATTCACTTTACAGTATAACAACAACAACAGCTTCGATTTATATAGTGCCCTCCATGTCGGACAGCGTCTCAGAGTGTCTCAGAGCGTATATTCTATGAAGCGCTTTGAGACGTCTAGAAGATGTGAAAAGCGCTGTATCAAATGCAAATATTATTATTATACTACTATCTTTTTTTTAGATGACCGTTTTTGTGAAACTGCATTCCTCATCAGCATTATTGATTTATTGATATCTTTGATGAGGAATAAATTGTCTTTGGCTGCAGATAACCCATCAAAAGCCAGCAAGGAATGAACACTTGGATGAGGTATCAGAAAGCCACTGTCTTGTGTGAAATCCTTTGCCGTAGGGGGAGCCCATCTCGTAGAATGATATCTATACATATTTACATCAATCCAGGTCCTAGGATTGGCTTCCATTCTCTTCTGAAGTGTAGTTGTGGAGGACAACAGTACAATGTTTCTGAGTGTGCTTAGTTTTTGAGAAACACTAAACACCTCGGATTCCTGCTCCTGATTGGCATCAAGTGGCTGTTTGGAACTGCGTATGTAGACAACAACAAAACAAAATTACACGTGTATAGCGCCTTTCAGTCAGGAGTACGTCCCAAGGCACTGGACACCATTTGAGGTCGATCAAAATCAGTATGAGTTGTGGTGTAAACAAGCCACTGATACTCAAGTGTCTGGCCTCACACATGAAAGACGACCACTTTGGGTAAAACACAAGAATCCTTTCTCTCCCCCCTTTCCCCCTTCCCTCCCTCTTCCCACTTACCCCCCTTTTTTCCTGATTTTAAGCCATCACCACCTTTACCCCCCCTTTCTCCCCCTTTTCCTCCCTGATTTTACCCCACCTTTGCCTCCCTCTTCCCCCTCATCCCCTTTCTCCCTTGGCCCCACGTCCACAACTGTTTGTGGGACTCTGTTGTGTGCAATTTGGTTGCCGCGTTTCTCCCACAAATAGAGTCAATTTTCCTACTTTCCTTCCGGCAACCGCAAACTCTTCCCCCCCCCTGCTTTGGTCCCTACCTCTTCTCCCCCCTTTCTTCCCTCTTGCCTTCTCCCTCCCCACTTGCTCTGGTCCCAACCTTAGGACGTTGTTGTATTAGTGAAGCACTTTGAGATGTTGATAAGACATGAAAAGTGCTATATAAATGTAAGGATTATTATTATTATTTTTATTATAATTATACTCGAGCAAAAACCACGGCCTTCATTAAGTAAGGCTTGAACAGAACTGAACTTCAGAACACACTAAGCAGCTCTGGGTAATCTTTAATGGGAACTTTTCACTGGAGGGTTCATTTTCAAGTCAGAAACTGCTGTTGGTGGTGGGGAGCAAGTGGAACTTAGGAAGAGATAATAGACTGGCATCACATTTGATGTGGCTTCAAATGTAAATGTAGATATAATTTCTCGGTGAGATGATGTGCTGTGAATGAAACCATATTTTTTCTCCTTCCTCATGTGGGACTACATTGTTCTGGCAGTCCTATAATAATAATTCTTGCATTTGATATAGCACTTTTCACATCTTATCGACGTCTCAAAGTGCTTCTCAGAATATACTGTAAAGTGAATTGACTGTATATTTGTGGGCGAAACGTGGCAGCCAATTGCGTACAGCTGCGTCCCACCAACAGTCGTGGATTGAATTGACCAATTTTTATTATTGTGGGTTTTTTTTACATATTATTATTGTTCTGGCATTTTTAATGCAAATTTTGATCAAATAAAGTTAGCAAATAAAATTTTATTTTGCCAACTATGTACTCACCTTTTTCCCCTGTTTGTGATAATGTATCCTCTTTTCAACAACAACTTGCATTTATGAAGCATCCTTCAGGCGGGGCAGTGGAGCACTTAACAGTGGGGGAGCTTGACTCTGAGCCGGTGGGGAGGGAGGAGGTGACTTTTCGCACGGTCAAAGAGGAAAGTCTTCAGTCATGATCTAAAAGTGGGTTAGGAGGAGGAAGAGGGTTCCAAAGCTTCAGGGCTGAAAGCACAGTGGCCGATGGTGGAGGGATTCCCCTGAAGACTAAGCCAAATAATAACTTGGCTCAGCAGTATTTGTGTCAGAGGTAGTGGGTCAAGGCGAGCCGAGGATTTTGAATCCCTTGACTGCCACTTGTGTAGCAAGGAGTGTATAATATATTTGCAGGAGGTTCTATCCTTTGAGAGCATTTAACTGACAGCCTGTTCAGTTCTGTTCTGATGGTCAAAAGGTAGGCATTAAAGATCCATGGGAGCTTTTCACAAAACAGTGCTAATAGATAATAATAATCCTTGCATTTGATATACAGCTTTTCGCATCTTCTAGATGTTTCATAGCGCTTCACAGAATATACTGTAAAATGAATTGACTGTACATTTGTGGGCGAAACGCGGCAGCCAATTGGACACAGTAGTGTCCCCCACACGGTCGTAGATTGAAGTGATCAATTGATAATTTTTTTCTTGAAGGATTATTATCAGGCGTGTGGAATAAGGAAACTTGCCTCACATTACACACTGCTGGGAATTGAACCCAGGTCTCTTGCTTGTGAGGCTAGTGCTCTAACCACTGAGTTACAAAACTCCTAATATCATTAGCTAACACTTCTCTCACATCCAGAATGGTTATTTATTTGTCATGTTTGTTGGACAACACAGGTTAGCAGTCATGTTTGACTGAATAACGTGCCAACACACTTCACGTAGGCTCTGGTGATTATTAATCCAGCCTGGCTCATCAATGAGATTTAGTATAAGAGCACAAAGCCTGCTCCAAGTATGTGGCAGAGTATGGTGTTCTTACAATGTAGATTCATATTCTAGGGTTGAGGTGGGTCTCAATAAACCAGTCCATTAATAGTGCTTCATTCCTTTAGTGAAAGCAGAGTGCCTCCATGTATTACTCAATGACAGGAGTGTATAGGTCAGAATAAATAAATGGATATAATAATTGTTGCATTGAATACAGCATTTGTCATGTCAGTTTCCAAGCACTTCAAAGGGATTTACTGTAAAGTGTAGTGACTATTTTGTTGGCAACAGGCAAACATTTTTTCCCACAAACAGAAATTAAGGGAATAACCAATTTTATCTGGGGCGTTGTTGGTCAGGACACTGGGAGAAATAGTGCCTTAGTATATTCAACATACAAGAACCACTTGCATTGACTAACATTTACCTGAACAGGCAGCCCAGACAGCCAGACAGGACCTCAATTTACTGTTTCACAAAAACAACAAAATTGCACTTATATAGCACGTTTCACGTCAGGAGGACGTCCCAAAGCGCTGAACAGTCTGGTCGGGACCTGAGCGGGGGTAGGGGAAGGGGAAGGAGAGTGGGAGAGGTGGAAGAGTTAGTGGGGCAGTCAAAGGCGCGGTTGAAGAGGAAGGTCTTGAGAACGGCCTTGAAGGAGGAAAGGGAGGAAGCAAGGCGGAGGGGCTGCGGGATGGAGTTCCACAGTGTGGGAGCAGAGAGGCTGAAAGCCCGGGTGCCGATGGTTGGGCAGTTAGGGCGGTGGACGCGGAGCAGGCCTGAGTCTGCTGAACGGAGGGTGCGGGCAGACTGATAGGGAGACAGTAGGTCAGAGAGATAGGCGGGTGCAAGGCCGTGAATGGCCTTCACCCGAAGGATAGGCACATAGAGTGTCAGCTTAGACTCAAGCTCAATGTGATACTTTGAGGCAAGAATGCTACCAACTGAGCTAGGCCGACACATGAAAATTGATTAAAAAATTGAAGGAGAATGTGTAATAAAAATAAACAAAACACAAAATACTACAGATGCTGGGAATCTGAAACAAAAAGAGAAGTTGCTGGGGAAACTCAGCAGGTCAGGCAGCATCCATGGAGAAAGGAAAAAGAGTCAACGTTTCGGGTCTACAACCCTTCGTCAGAACTGGGGCTTGTTTGGAGGGAGAGGTTTCTTAAGGACGTTAGAAGGGCAGGACATGGAAGACAAAGGAGACAAAGAAGATAAAGGAAAAAGAAAAAATTGTGTGTTAACTGATGGGTTGAATATGTGATAAAGACTTCAGGGGGAGAAACAAATGGGGATGGGTTTAAACGAAATTGGGGAGAAGAGGTGTTTAGTGGTGATAAAACAAACAAAACACCAGAGAGGCAAGGGGTATCTGGAGTTGATTGTGATGGGGGAGGTGGGGGGGGGGAAGAAGGGGAAGCTCTTATTGCCTGAAATGGCTGAAATCAATGTTGAGGCCAGACGGCTGTAGTGTCCCCAGTAGTTAGATGAGGTGCTGTTCCTCAAGCTTTCGCTGTTGGTCACTGGAACAGTGCAGGAGACCATGGATCAAAAGATCAGCCTCTGAATGTGAGCGCAAGTTGAAATGGAGGGAGACTGGAAGATCAGGGTTGACCTTACGTACAGAGCGAAGACGTTCTGCAAATCGGTCTCCCAATGTAGAGGAGACCACACCGTGAGCAGCGAATGCAGTATACTACATTGTAGGGAACGGCGATATATCGATATATCGCTAAAACCCGATATGATTTTCATATCGATATGCCGATATAGACATTTAAAAAATATCGATATATCGAAAAAACACGATATATCGAGGTAAGAAATCGGGATGCGAGCACAATCAACTACAAGACCCAGAATGCTCATCTCTATACACAACGCACAGACCGAGGTGCAAAGCCGCCATCTTGTATTCATAGTCCTCGAATACAATATACAGGTATGCAAGGGGTGGGGGGAGAGAGACGGCTGTGGGTGGGGGGGGTGAGGGGGAGAGAGACTGCTGGAGGGGGGGTGAGGGGGAGAGAGACGGCTGGGGGGGGGTGGGTGAGGGGGAGAGAGACGGCTGGGGGGAGGGGGAGATAGACGGCTGGGGGGGTTGTGGGGGGAGAGAGACGACTTGGGGGGGGGGGGAGAGGGGGAGAGAGACGGCTGGGGGGGGGGAGGAGAGGGGGAGAGATGGCTGGGGGGGGGAGGAGAGGGGGAGAGAGACGGCTGGGGGGAGGAGGAGAGGGGGAGAGAGACGGCTGGGGGGAGGGGGAGATAGATGGCTGGGGGGGGGAGAGGGGAGAGAGAAGAGGGGGAGAGAGACGGCTGGGGGGGGGAGAGGGGGAGAGAGATGGCTGGGGGGGAGAGGGGGAGAGAGACGGCTGGGGGGGAGAGGGGGAAAGAGACGGCGGGGGGGGGAGGCCGAGAAGGGGAGAGGAGAAGGGGAGAGAGACGGCTGGGGGGAGGGGGAGAGAGATGGCTGGGGAGGGAGGGAGAGAGAGATGGCAGGGGGAGGGAAGAGAGGGGGAGAGAGACGGCTGGGGGGAGGGAGAAAGAGACGGCTGGGGGGGGTGGTGGGGGAGAGAGACGACGGGGGTGGGGGGTGCGAGAGAGGGACGGCGGGGGGGTGGGGGGGGAGAGACGGGGTGGATGTGATAATATACAGATAGATAGAGATGGGGGGGGATGTGAGAGAGGAAAGAGGGAGAGAGACATAGAGAGACACAGACAGAAAAACGCAGAGATGGAGAGAGTGAGAGACACAGAGAGAGAAAGATATTTACCTCCTGAGAAGATAGAATGTGGGTGCGCGCGCGCATGCGCAGTACGAAAAAACTGAAAATATCGATATTTCGGAAAACTCAATATGAGCCAACCGATATATCCATATCGGGAAACTCCCATATCGCCGTTCCCTACTACATTGGTGGTAGTATACCGCTGTCTCACATGGAAGCTGTGTTTTGGCCCCTGGAGAGTGGTTTGGGTGGAGGTGAAAGGGCAGGTATTACATCTCCTGCGCTGGCATGGGAAGGTGCCAGAGGAAGGAGAGCAGCTGGTGGTGCTAACAGTGGAGTGGACCAAACGGGTACGGTCCCTTCGGAATGTGGAGAGGGGAGGGGAGGGAAATATATCCTTGGTGGATGGGTCACGTTGCAAGTGACGGAAGTTTCTACAGATGATGTGAGGCTGGCTGTAATAATAATAATCCTTGCATTTGATATTGAGCTTTATCATGTCTTCAAGACATCTAAAAGCGCTTCACAGAATACACTGTAAAGTGAATTGACTATATTTTACGGGCGAAATTAGGCAGACAGTTAATTATGCACAGCAGTATCTCACAAACAGTCGTGGATTGAGTGACCAATTTTTTTTAATGAAAAGGAATGTTTGTGGATTTTTTCTCAGCAAAACAAGAAAACATTTCAGGTAAAGTATCTTAACCAAGAGTTTATGTGAGAAACTGGAACTGCGAATGAACACAAGTACAGTATAAACCATAAAACTCACCATCACCGAATATTAGAAAATCAATGCACTATATAATAATTATTATTATAGCCTTGTTATGTCAGACACTTTCCAGTGAAAATGAGTTCCTCCTCACTCATAGTTCCAGGATTCACATATTTATTAGCTTTCAGAATCCAGCTTTCTCCTCCACAATTTTCCTAGATTAGTGTTCCCAACAATCAATGCTGTCTGGTGATAATCCGTACCTGAGAGAAAGCAATGAAAATGTTCACATTTGTGACAAAGGCCTGCCAACATGAATATATTGTGTGGGAGAATGTGGAATTTACCTTGTGATTGCCCGTGGTGAGTCTCTGATCTCAGCAAACCTATCATGGTAAGGGAGATTAGGGGAAGGAGCAGGTGACTAAACAGTTTAGGCTTGCGAAGAAGTCAACTGGAAATACCCCTCTGCTGGAAAGTATGGCCTGGGTCAGAAACACATAGTTTATTTAGTCTTAAATCAGAGCAGTGCTTCTCATCAATCATCATGTCCTCTCTACCTGGCATCCAATTTAGAACAGAACTGGCTAGGTACTCAGACAAATGAAACTACTGAATGTGAAAATCTAATAATAATAATAATAATCCTTGGGTCTGATATAGCGCTTTATCACGTCATTGAGACGTCTCAAAGCGCTTCACAGAATATACTGTACAGTGAAGTGAGTGGACTGTATATTGTGTGGGGCAAACTTAAAACTGAGATAGGGGAAATCAAAGCCGTTTCTCTTATGAAACACAAGATGTTTGCCAGAAACATACATTGTACCACGTAAATCACATTTGCAGATCATTTACTGGCCATACACAGATGAATCAGGTTCATGCAGTTAAAATATTTACACATTTACATTTGAAAACTTACAATCACCAGTTGCGCAATGCAGACAGGATTGGTTTTACAGTAATTTTAGACACTGGACGTTGAAGCTGTCTCCCTCTCGACAGGCCACCGAATCCAACAAGCTCTGTTTCTTCTGCATGCTGCGCGACGATTCAAGCTCATACATTGTGGTCAGGTTGAAGAGAACACTCTCGTGTAGGTAATGTTTGGGGTCCTGCTGTACAAGTCCTTCCAGCTGCCTGAGGGAATCCTTCAGTTTGCCCAAGTACAGCAGGCACACGGCTGCATTATTATTCGCCTGAGCAGAAAGAACATGTTGAAATGGCAGCAAGAGACTAGATGATTGATTTTCTTAATGTGCACACCTGCAGCTGTGTTCCGGTGTGAGCAGCTATCAATGCACATAATGTGTGATGATTCAAATCCTAATTTAACCTACACAAAGGATAATTTATTTTGCTTCCCTTCAGATCACGTAATTCAGCGCTCTCTCAACACAAAATAAAATCTCAAACGGACAGACACAGACAGGGATCTGATATCAGCCGTTCAGTCCGTTGAGCCTGTTCCACCATTTTATGAGATCATGGTTTCTTCTTGTGTTAAAAGAAATGTCTGACTTCTGGGGCATCAGGTCGTTGCCAATGTTACTTCTTGTTTTGTGTGAGCGCAGCAAACAGGAAGTGACAATGGCAGTGAACCACTTCTGTGGAGTAGATAGCCATTGGCACATCAAACCCGTTAGAGAGTCACAATCACACAAATTGGGAGGTTATTATCACCAACCCCTGCTTTATAAAGGGCTTATAATACATTATTAATCCCATTCCCCTGCTCTCCCATCTTAGATAGAAATCTTCTAGGGATTGTTAGATGCACAAAGATTGGATGATGTTTGTGAAATCTGTGGGGGCGAGGAGTGAGATGAGTTTCACTGGAGAGAAAGATGAAGAAAAAAACCCACACAAACAATTTGGGAAAGGATTATCTATCCGGGGAGAGGAAAAGAGAACAGGAACAAAATAATAGGCTATTAGACGGGGGAAGTGAAAATAGCTAAAGACACAACCAAACCATGGAGGAGAATGCATCTGTCTCAGTTCGATCAGAATTTTCCACAGGTTGTTACAGAAACTGAGCCTGAAAGTATTTTCTGTAATGTTGATGCTTTAACTTACAAGTGAATACAACTGTATTGTATCCAGCACTACACACACACATACACTTATAATTTTGAATATACGGTATATAAAAGCACACATATTCCACTTACCACTGGATTACTGGGATCTCTCTTCGTAACTTCGGTGAAGAATTTGTGAGCGTCGGCAAAATTATTCTGACCAAGATGGAGGAATGCCCTAATGCAAGAAAAAGACATTACAAATAAAATAACCGACAAGACAGGAGGCCATTCGGCACATTATTTTGTGTCGCTATTTGCTCTTTGAGAAATTATCCACCTTAATCCCAATTCCCTGCTCTTTTTCCATACACTCTAATTCCCTCCCTTTGCGTGCACTCGTCTAATGCTTTTTTAAATGCCCCAATCGACTTCTGCTCTCACAGGCTGGACAGACAAATCATTCCATACCCCGACAACCCTCTGGGAGAAGGTTTAGAATTCTTCTAAATCTCTCCTTTTACTCCCTTGGTCACAATCTTGCTTTCATTGCCATCTTGTCCTTGAATCCCCTACCAGCAGAAAGAGTTTTTCACTAGATTTTCTAGACATTTAGTGTGGTTTACTGTAATTAATATGCAAATAAATAAAAAATGCAATTAAGCCAGACAGTCAATCACAATGAAAATTAAATCCCACTCAAATGAATAATCAAGTGATTTAAGCTTGGAATTCATGCTCGCGGTTCTGCAATATTGGTTGGGTGTGAAGGGAATGGAAGGATGAATCTCTATCACAAAGTGCAGCAGAGTTGCTTCCCTACTTGTTTAAAGCAAAGCATCAAGTCATTAGATAGTTTGAGTTAGGTCCATTTAAACACTTGCTTAAAACTGCTGTCGCACATATGCAACAACTTGCAATTACCCTCCATGCAGGGTAGCGTCTCAAAGCGCTTATACATGTGAAGAGCTTACACTCTGCACTTCACAATAGCACTACAATGTGTAAGCACGAAAAAAAGGCAACACTCACATTACACATAAAACTAAAATATAGCTCCAAAATGGTAAAAGAGCTAATACCTTCACAATGCTTGTGATACCCACCAACAGTGCTCAGAAAACCTGGTGGATAGCCTTTGTACCACACATGCTGCTCAATGTTACATTTATTTTCTTCAGTATAAAAACAGCTCGTAACTTACAGTGGTGAGTTACAGGTTGAAAAGAAGGGTTCCAACTGTGAGTGCAAAATTCTTGGAAATATATATTTTCCCCTCCAAAAAAGCTATTTATTTATCAATATAGTTGGTATAACAGAAATCCAAAACAAAATATCTTCTTTTCCGTTATTCTGATTCAAAAAAAACATTCCGTTTTTTATGCTACATTTCCTCTCCGCACACAGGTTGTGCACACATTTTTTTTGGACGCTCCCTTTAAAACAGTCTGGAATCAATCACCCTAGTGTGAATGACACCCATGTGTGTGCTCGCCCACTCCCTGATAAGGTGCACTTGCTGCTTTCGGAAGGTGCCCTGATGTGCACCATACGTCCACATGTATTTTTGGGATACTCTTTGGTTACATATCGAGCGTCCTCCTATACCCTCAGGTTTATTTCAGTCTGTTTTGGAGCATTTTGGGAGGCCGTGCTCTCTATGGGTTTCTCACAGTACAGCCTGGCTCCATGTGCACCAAGCTGGTTTTGTCTCTCAGCCCAGTGATAACAGACCTGGCTTAGGTCTCTTTTTGACAGAAAGTGAACACGTCTCATTTCGAATCCTCCGCTCCACCATCGACGGCCGTGCCTTCAGTCACTATGCCCCGAGGCTCTGGAACTCCCTTCGCCTCGCCTCCTCTCTTTCTACTTTCAGATCTCGGCTGAAGACCCTTCTTTTCGACCATGTTCGCTCTGTTGTCTTTCTGATAGAAGAAACGTCTTGTCCTGATCTATTGTGCACACCATGGATCGGAAAATGACATTAAGAGGCCTGGGCGGCAAAATGTGTGCAGCTCGCTGACCCTTTTCCTCCTTGAGTTCCTTTGTAACATCATTTCCCTCAGCTTGTTGTCACAGAAGGTTCTGCAGTTTTAAATAACTGATCTGAAACCCTGGGAACGGAGGTAGGTTTCTTTCAACCAGTGCTAATTTAACAGTTCTGTGAAGCCAAATAACACTCAATCAATCACACACTAGCTGTGCAGCACATTCTCCCATCCTTTTTAAAGCCAATTTCTTTTCTCCATACCCCTATCCCGGATCACTGTCCTCAAAGTATGACAATAACTGACTTTATATAGTGCTAGTTATATTGAAGAGCATCTACAAAGTGCTTAACAATGAGAGCAATGGATACTGAGCAACTGGTAGAGAACTAGAGGTGAGAGATACATTGGGAAGCATTTGATGGCATAAAGAGAGGTGTCGGGTGAAGAGGTTTTGAAAGGGATACCAGAGTGACATGGTGGTTCAAGGCTTCAAATGGTGGAGTAGAGATTGCTAAATGCGACAACGTTCGCAAACCACATTTTGTGCATCCGCGATTTAAATCCACGGGTTTCAATGTTTAAGTTTAGCATAGCGTATAGCACTACGACCCAGTTGCTTTGTTGCAATCAATCAGCGACAACGCTTCTCTCTTAGGATTAAGGTAAATACAGTAATAACAATTTATTGTCGCTTCTCCACAGCCTAGCTAGTAAGTTTGGGAGCATTAGCTGCCAGGATCTGCAGATCTCGCTCTCTGTGTGTAAGTGTATCTCTCTCTGACCCACCTTCTCTTCCCCCCACCCCAGCCCTCTCCCACCCACTCCTTCTCTCTGTTTCACCTTCTCTTCCCCCCCCCCCCCCCCCCCCCCCCCCCCGTGTCTCTCTCTCTGTGTAGAGAGTCAGTCAGTCAGACAACCTCACGGATTGCTGCAGATGCGCCCAAACTTACTCCGCCTATCCCCATGTATGTTATAACTGTATGTGTTTTTTTTGTGTTTACTTTTACTAAACACGAACTTACTCCCCTTATCCCCATGTTTCCCATAGGGCCCTGTATTTTCCAACTGCGATTTTTCCAACCGCGAAGATTTACAGGAACGTATCCCCCGTGGTTGGGGAGGGATACCTGTACTCTCTTGAGAAGGGTTTTTTTTATTAGAGGTTTGCACAGCATGGTTGTGGAGAGATGAATTGTTAAGATAATCATAATAATACTTGCATTTCACATAGCACTTTATCACGTAGTTGAGAAGTCTCAAAGTACTTCACAGAATATACTATCAAGTGAATTGACAGTATATGTGGGCGAATCGTGGCAGCCAATTGTGCACAGCAGTGTCCTACAAACAGTCGTGGATTAAGTGACCAAATTAGTATAATTTTTTTTGAAAGGATTATTACCCCAGAAAGCGATAGCGATCTGCCAAACAACTACAGAGATAGTTTGAGTACATAAGTAATTTGGGACGTATATACATACAAACGCCAGGAACCAGGTGGACCTTGGTCTTCTTTTAGCCTAGCATTTCTTATAACTAACAACTGGGTTCTTATTTACTGCTGGATAAACAGAGACCTGTGGAGTAAGGGAACTTGCCTAAAGTGTCGTCCTGCCCAAAAATGTTCTCGCTTGCGAGGCGAGTGGCTCTAACCACTGAGCTGCAGGACTTGATTCACATTCATTTCCAGTCCCATCTCTCTCATTCCACGAATGAAGTGCATGATCTGCTTCAGGACCTCTGCCAATGCGTTTCTATAAAAAGCTCCTCAATGATACATCAGAGCAGCTTGGGTTGATTCGCCCGCTTGCCTCTCTTCTGATGAAATTGGGAACTTGCGTCAGGGGATTGCAGCTGTGGACCTGATGCTTGGTACTCTGCAGTGAAATGCATTTGAAACGCGCCAGCAAACTGGGTCATTTATTGCACCCCAGGGGAGAAGCAAAGCAACTTATTGCACGATTTATAGATAACTGTGGCATTTTAAAACACTGCTAGCACAACAGAGGGAACACTTCAAATCATTCGCCAGTTACAAGTGAAGATTTGCTCAGATAGCCCAAAGATCTTGTTACAAAAGACAATAAACCCAAGCTTTACAGTACACATACATTAGTTGTGAATGAGGAGGAGAGAACTGAACAAACTATGGCATATTATAATAATAACCCTTGGAACAGAAAAAGCTCATTAGGTACAAGAAGCCGCCATTTTTCTATTCAACTCAACCCCACAACAGGCACTTCGTACCAAATCTCTCAGTGCTTTCTGACTCTTTTTGTTGTAATTCAATTAGTTGCCTCTTGAACTCATTTAGAATACTGTATTCTAATCAGTGGCTGCCATGGCAAGTTATTCCACAACTCTTTTTTTAAAAAAAAGTCTTCCCAAATTGAGGAATTCTCAATTGAATTTGAACCTTTTGATACAATATGCTGGAGTTACTTTGGCGATCTTCTTTGAGTCTTGAAAATACATTATACCTTTTTCCCCCTCCCCCTGGCTCAGCCCCGGGATCCATTATTGTGAAACGCTCTGAGACGCCGTCTGGCTTGGAGGGCGCTATATAAAATTGTTGTTGTTTCTCACTTTTTTGTAAGTATCAGATTAAATAATGGCACACAGAAAAGTTAACAAAATTGATTTTGCACAACTTACCGGTTCATCTGAATGATGATATCCTGTTGCAGTTCATTACCTAACTTCTCGCACACTTTCTCAACTTGTTGAAAATATTTTTCAGCTGTTTTGATGTCACCAATCTATGTTTGAGAGAAATACAATACTCAATCAACCAAGCTTAAGCCAATACAGTCAAGATTGTCAACTCACGTACAAAAAGAATGTACAAGGTTTCCCGTCACACAAAAAAATACCTTTTGTGCTATTACACTGGGAGAAAAAAAGGCCAGCAGGGTTTCAACAATGGGAAATGGTTGAGGCTCAATGAAAGAAGAGTATTATAGCTGGTGAAAAGAACCACATTCCTCAATAAGTGAAACAAATTGCCAAACCTTTACAAAACCTGCAAAGTATCGCAAAGTAAATCAAGCTTTATATAGCGCCTTTCAACATAGGTCATTAGGTCTTCTTTCTCAGACTCCTAAGGGAAAAATTCCAGCCAAACATTTTAAGAATTAATGATAGAATTTAGTGAGTAAAATACCTGAAAGCTAAAGTCCTATTCGGAACTAAAATCCTAAATGAAATTCAGTCCGTCTTTTTTTTGTTAGCATTACACATTTCATGTTATCACTGTAAAAAAAACATGATCGGCAATCATTAACAGGAGAAATACAGGCAGTCTCAGTAAATTCCATTGTTTTTAGATTACTTTAAGATTACTGATGATTTATGGCTGGTAAATGTTGATGTAAGCATGTATAGAAGAACTCAATGTGTAGACTGGACAGTATATACAAATATGTTCCTTTAACTCAATCTTTTCTTCTTTTCAACTAATTCTGCTTTCAGACATATATTTATTTGCCTTTGTTTACTGAAAGTGAGTTCTCTCTACTGCTTATCACATCTTCCACTGAACAGAAATGCAAATCATGCATCTAGATGTAGTGACCATACTTTAAAACATTCATTTAAAATGCATGGGAGTCACTTGGTAGCAAGAGGCTTTCTCTCAATCCTATCATGTACTGGATTTGGACACAGAACGCATCCCAGCAAAGCTTATCCAATTATCATTCAGATGTTGCATATGTCAACTTTCCTCCAGGAACCTACTTCTCTTTTGTCCAGCCTGTAACTCTCAATTTATCTATCAGACCCATAGTGCTTGCAATATTGCCTTCCCCCCAACAACAACAACAACAACAACAACAAAATTGCACTTATATAGCGGCTTTCACATCGGGAGGACGTCCCAAAGCGCTGAACAGTCTGGTCGGGACTCGAGCAAGGGGAGTCACATCTACTTCTGTGGCATTTCTGTGCACTCAATATATTTCCCAATTACCAGGGGCAGAACTATAGCCCTCAAAATAATCAGCCTTCTGGTAGAAGTGTCAGGTGAGCAGTAGGTGGCTTGTAAAATGGCTCCAGACAGCTTCAAGAAAGCTTGGCGTGTGTCGCTGCCTTATTGACCGAGGTAAATACTTTTATCTCCACTATAATTACGCTACCTATAACCTGAAGCTGACCAAGAATATAAATTACCTCAACTGACCTCACTGTTCATGTCTACCATCTCATCTATTTGAGTTACAACAGCCTTCACAGTTCAATGACTTCAGAAAGACTTGGACATTGTTTTACGACCAGTGGAAAAAAAGCAGCACCTAATACCATTTATCAGCATCTGTTAGAGAAAAGAAATTTCAACCTTCAAAAGAGCTGCTGTTGTGTCACATAACACTGATCACTGGTCACAGAAATTGCCACAGCCAACCGTTATTAGCATTTCTGGAAACTTTGTGGTCCCCTATTGGGGCATGTTTAGATCTCTGTCCAATTCCAATATAACCAGTTGTACCTGTTACAGCTCACTTACAACCAAAGGATCTCAAATGGAATGTAGATTTCAGTGATATCACTCACAAACCATTTAACATGCCATAAACACTGTGTGTACACCTCAAGCAAAACTGCTGTACATGTGCGATGAGCTTGTTCACCAACAATAGATATCCTTCCCAAAATATGGCTATGACACTCCCCCATGAGCAAACTTTCCGTTGAGATATAAATCACATCTCGACAATCGGTTATTGGGTTCTTGGCGAACAGACAGACATTATTTAGCTCTATTAGTATAGATAATAATCATTTCATATAGTGTCTTATCACATCTTCGACACATCTCAAAGAGCTTCACAGAATATACTGCAAAGTGAATCTATATACAGGTATCCCGCCCCAACCGCGGCCTCGTCAACTGCTAAACTCACTTACCCACGGTTTGCTAAATGCGACAACCCTTGCTAACCACGCAATGGTTATTGCTTAACCCTTGCTTATCCATGGGTTTTAACACTAACACTAGCGTTTGGCGTGAGGACCCAGGTGCATCAACCAGCTTCGCGCTAGCGTCTGGTGCTAGGACCTAGTTGCGATGTCGCAATCAACCAGCGAGATGTCACTTCTCTCTAAGGATTAAGGTAAATCTCCGTTGATTTCTCTCTCTCTCTGTCTGTGTCTCTCTGTCTGCAGATCCTGGCAGTCAATGCTCCCCAAATTACTCCCCCTATCCCCATGTCACCACACTACCTTCTGCACCCCGCATCCCCACTCTCCGTGTCACCCACCTTCTCCGTTGCTTTCTCCCTCTTTCTGTGTCTGGGTGTAGATCAGTCAGTCAGACAGCCTCCGGATTGCTGCAGATCCTGGCAGCCAAACTTACTCCTCCTATCCCCATGTTTCCCATCGGGCCCAGCATTTTCCAACCTCGATAAAGCAAACGTACTCCCCCTGTCCCCATGTTTCCCATAGGGCCCTGTATTTTCCAACCGCGGTTTTACCAACCACGGAAGTTTTCAGGAATGTATCCCCCGCGGTTGGGGAGGGATACCTGTATATAAAAGCCTTAGGTATGTTTCTGCAATTGTAACAATGAACTTCTAAAAGGAAATCAAAAACCAATACAGCTTTAAAAACAACAACAAAGAAAAACAACCCAGTGATTAAAGCTCACCCTTTTTTTGTAAACAACAAACATATTATTTATAAAAAGTTTTGAAATATATGAATAAACGTGTTCAAAAACACTAAGCTGCGTATCTTACGTGGGGGTATAGCTAGTTAATTGTATATTTTGTGGGTGTAAAGTGACAGCCAAATGTGCATAGCAGTGTCCAATAAACAGTCCTGGATTGAGTTGACTAATTTCTTCTTATTATTTTTGGAAGGAATTATTACCCCCCGGAAATGCAATCCTCCAATTGATGTAATATTCCTACTTACTGCTAGGTAAACATGCTTGTGGAATAAGAAAACATTTTGCCCTGCCGGGAATTGAATCCAGGTCTAATCACTGAGCTACAGGACTCCACTCGGGACTGAAGTATAGGACTCCATTTGTGTGATATCTTCACTTGGCCACATTTTGCAGTGGCAAATAAATGTGAGGATACATTAATCTTATTGCCAATTTATTTGTATATCTTTAGTACTGTCCAATTTGTTATGTCCTTAAGAGGAAGACACTTTGAAATAGTAGACACTTTTAAATGATACTTACAAATGCAAGGTATGTGGCATTTATGCATCTGCTAATGTTTTTCCTTTCTGTTGTTTTCACTGATGGAAATGACCATCGTGTTTTGTTTTCCCAAACATCTAAACCCTGCCACTTTATGAAGCAACATTTTACAGCCCATAATTCCAGCAGCTTTCTCCTGCTCTCATACCCCCCTATTTCTTTCCGCTATCAGCTGCTATGATTAAATGATTATTATAAAGGGCCCAATCGCATGCAACACAGTGTCAGAATTATGCAGAGATTTGTGGGGAGAGTAATCAGTTGCTTCTATTTTACAGAGTCATTTAAAAATTAATGTGCAAATATACAAAATCCCAATTTTTTTGTAAGAGATTAACATACTGTAAGAATCAGCGTCCAGCCAAGATTCTAGAGTCTCCTGATTTACGGCATCTTTGAACATTTTTGGATCACAGAAAACCTACATGCTTTTCGATTTAATTTCAAACACCAATAATCTATGCACTTCAACAACATTATTATAATCCAGGCTCTCAGTGCAAATCTGCGAGTCTACTTTTATATTTTCCCATTCTCATTCGATGTATTGTGCCAAACCTAATTTCTGCACTAGTCGATCTTAGATTAAAACGCATCAAAATTTATTATTAATCTAGCTGTGAATCACAATAAATTTTTATATTCTCATCAAGTCATCTTGTTCACAATAGCAACCCAACCTTCAGAACATATTTCTCTGCATGGGGTATTTGTAAAAGCTGGGCAGTCTGAATTGCCAATACTAACATCCGAGAAGCAAAGTTAATGAACTTCTTCCAGCATTTTGACAAGTATGCTGACAAGTACAGATGAAGACTCTTCAAGTATTCATTATTGAGATTGCTGAATCTGCATATTAGCACTTAAAGGTTCAGTAAAGTTGTGTCGTTTTAAAATTTGTAAACATTACTAAATAGAAGTCTTAAGACTCCTTGAAAGATCTCTAAAACCATATTTATTGTAATCTTTTTGCATAAGTACCTAATAAAAATAATTTGGTCACTCATTCCATGACTGATAGTGGGCAATGTGCAATTGGCTGCCACATTTCGCCCACAAAATACACAGTGAATTCACTTTAAGATACATAGTGTGAAGTACCTTTAGACGTCTCAACGACATAAATAGGCCTATATCGAATGTGAAGATTATTATTCTTGGTCCCTTTAAAAAAGTTCTCAGAAAATATTCACGTTGCACACATCAAAAATCAGAATTTCTTGGTGGGATACAAAATAATTGAATATACTATTTCAAAGTTTTTTATAAGGAGTTTGTACTATATAGAGATTACGAAATATGCTATGATTTCCTAAAATAGATCTCTTTGAGATCTCCATCAGTCAAAGCTAAATTTAAATTCATGTCTGAGGTGAAAAAGCCCAATCCACCGACAAACCAGTCTACAAAAATATTGAATTGTTGAGTCTTGTGCTTACTTCACTTATTTATTGTGGAATTCGACGAAGGAGCAAGTTTCCTAGGAGCACTATGTTTCCCGTGATTCAATGTAGCTGGTAATGGAGGATTGGGGAATGGCTTTCTGAGTTAGGAGGTGATAAATAAATTTAAGTGATCTTAATTGGAAACTGAATGGGACTCGGGTGGATGTACAATTTTATACAATTTATAAAGAAAAGATTCATGTGAAGTTTACTCTTCTGATGTGAAAGAAGCTATACAAATGTAATTTTTGTTTGTTTGTACTTTGTTTTTGTCTGCAAATATTAAGCATAGTTTTGTGCAGCAGCAAATTAACATCAAGTTATTTAAAAAGCTACAAGTGTGCCATATAGAGATTGACGACCCTCATGTATTCATAATTACTTACGTAATGGAGGTTGCTCACAAGCATTGAAATGTACGAGTGCGAGAGAGAGAGAGAGATGCTTGCAGACATTGCAAAGCCATTCTTAAGCCTGTTTTCTGAAAATGGCAGACAACAGCAGGAGGGCAAATATATGTAAGGGATTTATTTTCCCAAAGCAAGGCTTTCCCCACGAATTATCTTTATGAAAAAGGTGCACAGGTATTTATTGCTCTGTAGGTAAATTAAAATAATAATAATAATAGCTTTTATACTGAAAGGATTAAATTTAAAAAAGCATTTATAAATAAGCACTTCAAGCAAGAAGATACATAAAACAATATATCTACACACACACACATACAGACATTACTTCTACTCAGAATGTTAAGAACACATCTGACAGGTTTAGTGTGGCAAAGCAGGCAATGGATGCTTGACTAATGAAAGTTGCATTTGGTCCAAAATCAGAAATGAGAAAATCTTCTGCCCAAATATGTTCTACCACATAACCAAGGTGGTACAAGATGAGGTACCAATACTGAAGAGCTTCTTCCTAAAAAGCATCTGCACTGTGCAATTCCTCTGATGACACTCTAAACTGGATATACTGGCTCCCTGGATGCTGCATTTTTATTGCCTTGTGCGAGACTGATATACACAGACTCACAGATTGTTTCCTGCTCTGTGCTTTGATCATTCTTTGATCATAATAGTGCAGTCAGTAGAAGGGACACTACAATTAGCCTCAGTGCTTCAGGCTGAGGAGAGGAAGAATAAATATCGGCTAAGGTTCCTGTTCCTAATCGCAATTATAATCATCACCGCTGGAAAGGGTGGATGTCGGAGGAGAACAGGATCAGGTTTAACTGATGTTTGCTATGCATGAATAGCTTCACCACCTAAGTTCACACAATGGCCTGTGTGGAGGAGGTATCAGAGGTTGATTTGGGAGCTGTGTCACTGCACTAAATCAGGTTATGAAAGTGGTATTGTGAATCTCAACTCATTTAATCTGGATTATGATAAATTTGTCAGATGGAAGCAGAATAAAGTGCCTTGGAAAGTCCCCCCGACGTGAAAGGCGCTCTATAAATGTAATTTTGTTGTTGTAATACCGTTTCCTTTATGAGATCCTGTGAACAAAGTCTTAAAATGTTAAAATTGGTATTTTTCAAGAAAGGAATATGAATCTAAGGTATGTCAAACAGAGTGAAGACTTGTTTAATTGTAATCTGAGAGGAGGGCAAATGAACCAACCAATAATCCAGGTGCTGATAAACATACAACACAACTGTTGCAGAAAGACTGTTACTGTCAACAAAGCAGAACCTCAGTGCTTATCTTGTATTGTCTTTCCCACTTGATATTTTAGAAGTGTGCTAAAAGTCACAATGAGTTCATCTACAAAACATCCATTTCACTCATTGAATGCATTGTTCAATTCAAGAAAAAATGGGCTGCAAATCTAGGTCGATAGAAAACAATTCAGTTCATCGTAGATTTGCACCGAGTGAAAAGACTAATCTGGTTACGCCACAAACTGCGCAATTTCCTCAGATTGTATTTATAAGAAAATATATTGTGCATTAATCTCACAATCAAAATGAAGGAGCAAGACATAGGTTGACATGATTTTTCATACCTGCAGAAATAGTCTTCCTATGCCACTGAGAAGCTGAGGCTCTTGTTCCGGTTGGTACTGGATGACTGAATGGTACATGTCAACTGCGAGTACATAGTCCTGAGAGAATAGACAACAGATCAGTTCTGCAGCAATGCACTGCGTTTAATTGTTTGACTGTGCTGTATTTCTTCATTGTAAATCCTAAAGACTGAGACGTTTCATACATATAAAGGTTTGGATATTCGCTCAATTTATCTACATTAAAACAGTTTCCAGAAAATATCAGTTTTGTGAGTGCTCAGAAAAATGTTGACAACAGAATATCAAAACAGACTGTAGAGGATTAATAAATGACACCACCATAAAAGCATTTTGAAAAAAATAAAGAGCATCTGTAACCTAGCACATATTAGTCCTTATCACACAGTAATGTCTTAATTTGTGTTTCATTCTAACTAGCACAAGCTTGTATTTAGTTGTGTACATTATTTTTCATAATAGCATTGTGCTTATTTTACAGGCTTCCAACGTAACTCTTCTAATGTTGGAATTCAGTCAAATACTTTTTAAACCTTTAATATTTCAAGCCGTTTCTTCGTGATTATTTTTGTGGGTAGAATACAGTAAAGTGCTGCGGCCCGGAACATCCAAAGTATTTCAACAGATTGGTGATAGTGATTCGATTTGTAGGACCAACAAAATTTTTTAATTGATAATTAATCCAACTAGATGTTTAGTAAACACCTCATGCTTTTATTTAGCCAAGGGCTACTTTAGTACAAAAGATAAAATGTCCTGTACTTTGTGCATCACAGCACTAAGATCCAACCAAAATAATAACCACTTGTGGGAAAATATTATATTACGCAGAAAAAGTAGAAATATGTAATTAAAAGTAGCATTGTAGGAGACAGGCAGTTTTGTGGAATGGACCAGACATTACATGCAGCATCTATCTTGAGGTACAATACAATACAAGATTACATTTTTATAGTGTCTTTTATGTTGGGAAGAGGTCCCAAGGTGCTGGAAAGTCAGAGATTTGAACCTGAGCAGGGATGTTGGGATCAGGGAGGGTATGAGGGTGGCCCGAAGGCAAAGAGGAGGGTCTTGAGAGCATGCCTGGAAGATTGAGGTGAAGGGAATGTGAGATGGAGTTCCAGAGGTTGGGCGCAGAGAGGCTGAGAGACCACCGCTGATGGTAGGGCAGGACAGGTGGCTGATGTGGAGCAGGCCAGAGCCTGCTGAATGGAGTGCGCGCACAGGTTGATACATGGTCAAGCAGGTCGCAGAGGTAGGGAGGGCCAAGGCTGTGGAGGGCTTTGAAGGTGAGGATAAGGATTTTGAACTCTATCTTCTGGGTAATGGGAAGCCAGTGAGCGTGGGGGTGATTGGGTCATGGAGCCTGATGTGGGAGAGATAGTAGCTGCAGAGTTCTGGATGATTTGCAGCTTGTGGAGGGAAGAGTTGGGAAAGCCGACAAGCAGGGAGTTGGCATAGTCAAGTCAAGATGTGATAAATGCGTGATTGAGGGATTCAATGGCCTGAGGGGTGAAGCAGTGGCGGACTTGGGCGATGTTGCGAGGTGGGGGAAGGCAAAGCGGGTCATGGCACAGCTGTGGGGGTAGAAAGGACAGTTGAGGGTCAAAGAAGACGCTAAGGTTACAGACTGACTCATTGAGATGGACAGGCAACAATTTGACCACAAGTGTAAGTGGTAATAAATATCTTGGTAGCAAAAAAGTGAAATTCTGGACAACGTAATAAAATCAGATTTTTTTAAAATTGTGCAAGTTTCCAAAAAGAATGATTTTGCTCTTAAGTGTACGAAACAATGCTCAGGTACTGAACACATATATGTAAATGATAGCAACTCAGAATTGACACAATCAGCCCTTGATGGACTGAAGGATTTAAAGGCATGGGTTGTGAGAGATGTACTTCGTGACTGCATTACCATTGCAATCTTCCTTATCTACCTGTGCAGGCTGATACAGTGGTCATGGCAATTGGTTCCGTCATTTACGGACCCAGTAATCTTGCTATTCAGAAGTTTCTTTTTACAAAAAATGCAGTTCCACCGTTTGCATGTTTAAAACATTGGTGTCATTGCACAAGACAATGCCAATGCCCTCTTAGACTCCCCTCCACCACCCCCCAAGTATCTTGAAACGTTAAACAAGTGTTGTACAAATTACTGTTAAAACACGTTTTTCTTTCACTCAAATGCTCAGTCAGGTAACGAGGGTCAGCGAGCAGATGAAGTAGCAGAGACATTCTTCTGACATGTGTAGATCAAACACAGCTTTCTTATCACTCACATATATCCCAGGGTTCACTACTATCTGAGCCAACAGATATCTCAATACTGATGATCCCAACTACTACCTGAAGGATGACTGATCACTACCCTCTTTGTTGTAATTGAATGTTTGTGGTGCGGTGGAAAGGTCAACTCATGAATCCCATTGATGTTTTTTTCTTCAGATTTCTTATTAAAGCCTCCGTAGAAAGCAGATATGACTCAGCCCTATTCATACTTTTTGAAATCTTGACAATGTCAACGCAGAACTTGAAACATTCTACGATGATAATATTTACAATTTCTGCAGAAGTGAAAGTTATGTGAACTGAAATGCTATTGTCTTAAGATGTCGTCTGTAATCAAGAGGTTTCAAAATATTAATGCCAAAGGTTCGAGTACAATGGATACACTAAAGCCTCCCTGATATTGGAGGGGGTGGATTTCATCACATCCAGTTTCAATAATTTTAATACCTTGCTCAATACACTTCCCAGCTCCTCCCTACGACAAACTGTGTACCTTCCAGAACTCTGTTGCCATTGCTCCCTTCCTCCTAGTCTTTAAAACCTTCTTTTTGACTGCTCTTTCGGTCACTATTCCCCCACTTCTCAGTTCCCTAACAATTTAAATATAAATTGTTGTTGTGTTTGGACCTTGAGCATTTTATATTGGTGTTAAATCCACCCAGATCCCAGCTGGACAGCTCATTAATTATAGCCTTTGTTGCTTCTACCTTCGCAGCACTCTTGTTGCTGCAGAAGGTGCACAGTATATGTGCCATAAATCAGGGAAGGAGTTCATAAATATTACAATGACCCGTCACTGGGGACAGAGAAGCCTCCTACTCGGCTCCTGTTAACTCTACAAGTCAAAGCTCTAACAGGTAGGGTGGTCCAATCTGGACAAGCAGCGGGAAGGTTGCCAGACATTGCTATTAATGGCAAGCTATGTGGTTTTAGATGGTACCAGCAAGACCCCAACACACACTCTGGGGTTCTCAAGCCTTACTCAGTACCTGCCAACCTGTGCTTAATACTTTTCAGAATGAAGTAAGCAGGATGTGTCCCTCCAGGGAGAGAGTGCGCATTCCATTCCAATAATCTGTCTCTGGGATTTCCACATGTAGGCGAGTTCATGGAATTCTTAGTTTGGTTTGGATACTCTTAAGATAAAACCCCGGGAACTTTTTTAAAAAAATTAAAAAAACTCAAAATAATAATAAAATGTTCAGTCTGCTCACAGGCTAATATGTTAATAGGGAGATTCATGCTAAGCCAAGATATGAAAAGGTTGACAAGGTTAATAAGGCTCTTTGGGTTGCTTTAATCGAGAGCAATTCAAAAATTGAATAGGAACTGGTTTGGTACATTGAGATCAAAGGCTAAAAAGCAAGTTATGATAAGAGTTGGGGAATTGGGGAGTTTCTCTGCTTTATGTGATTGTTTTACAACAAAACAGCAGAGGGCGATGTTCTGCACTGTATCACAATGACCTATTTAAACGTATGCTATTTTCCATCCAGAATGCTGTACCTGCTGTCCTACAGCACACTCTTTAGCTATGTTAGAAAGGGGCATTGTTATAATTTTCTCATTTCACTCATTAACAAACTGGTGAGATTTCGAGCGATTATTCCTGCACTAAAATTTGAGCAACATAGTGTTAAAACCCAAACAATTTTTTCTCATCCAAACATCCAACAGTTAGATTAATGCAATATGTCATGTTCATATGCTTTAGCTGGTCATATCCTCTGCTCAAAAGCTATTTTCGCTGCAGTATATAGCACAAAATAAACAGCGGTACATACTGCATGTACATATATAGGAACAATAAATTATGTGGAAGGCAGCAAACAGTCAGATTTCAGATAACAGGATTAGCACAGTTAGAGATCGGGAGCATCTTAAACATAAAGATCTGAGTTGAAAGACTGTTGGTTTGGTTTTAATAATGAATACAGATCTTTACTTGTAAAAAAAAAGAAAACGTTTAGTATCCTATTTAAAATGAATTTCAGTTAGAAGTGCACCTGCATTCACTCAAATTACCCTGTGCTAATTGAAGGCCGGATCTTACATCAATGCTAGTTTATTCAATTCTATACATACATTATATGATGGGTGGTTTGCATTGTTATTTGTAATAAAGCAATGTAAATCTCTCTGAAAATGCAATTCAATAGACCTTAATGGGTAGACTACGTACATTAAGGAGAAATCTATACATTTACAAATATTTCACAAACCACTGAACACACGCTAGTTCCTCAAATCGTTTGATTGTTTCATTGCGTAAGGCAGTGCTCAGATTATCAAGTGTATACGGTAATGCTACATCTCACAACCACCCACGTACCTTCATCATCAGCAGGCAGTTTGCCATAGAGTACAACGTACGCCCCAGACGTGACCTCCACAACTGCATAGAAGCTGCAAGACACAGTAGGATCTCATGAAGATATGGCACAAAAGTAATTGCTTTCTGCTGCTGCCTTCATTGATTCAGCTACAGTTACCACTGCCTATGGATTAACAATCTATGAATATGCTGTATTTCATTATAGCCTTTGCCTAAAAAAATTACGATTCTGATGTAAAATACCCACAGGGATAAAATCAGTCGGAAACGCTGATGCAAACACCAGTAAACAATTCCAGCCAATTGCCTTTCTGTCCTGAGTTAATTTTTTTTCCTGTAAAATATTGGTAATGGAAGCTTCTTTTCATTCCCCGTGTAATTTTATCACAGCAAGAGTTTTAATTTCAAATATCTAAATGAGAAATGCACATTGCAAAATACATCACAAAAGGAGTGCAGAGTTAACATAAAGCCATGCGAGGTGAATATGAATCACTTCACCACATATTTGGTGTTAATATTGACAGTACTAGCCCCCTTGAATAATATGTTCACATGTTAACTATTCTGTACTAATACCAGCTGAGCCCCAAGGGAACTACTGTATTCCATTACTTTCCAGGCCATATGTGCCAATTTAAATGTAAGAAGGCAGTAACAGAATTGTCCATGTTTTTATTTTCTTCTGATTTTGTTCTCCTAGTCTACTGCTCCTTAATGTCTGAACGTCAGCGCCTTGGGACACCCTCCCAATGTGAAAGGCGCTCTATAAATGTAATTTTGTTATTGTTGTGGCAACAGTACATTGCTGCGCTGAAGACCTTCCTCCTCGTCTGTACTTATGGTCACCTCCTTCGTTTCCGCCCCCCACCCATCACTCCCCCCAGGCTCGGTGGTCAAGCTCTAAAATTGTTAGAGACGTCCTAGACTAGTGACTGTACAAGTTCACATTTTAGAGGTGAACACCGCGCACAATCTGCACATAGCAATGTCCACAAACCACCATCAAGTGTGTGACCAATTTTATTTGGGAGTATGTGGGCCATGAACCCTGAAGAAACTGCCTACTTTTATTTGAATAGGGACATGGGATCTTTAATATCCACTTGAACCACACAGATTGGCTGCACTCCTTTTGTAATGTATTTTGCAGACAAGATCCCGGTTTATTGTCGAAGGACGGCACCCTCAGCAATGCAGCATACCCCCAGCACTGCAATGAAGGATCAGCCAATGCATACCAACAAAACGTTGCATCTCAAAAACAATAGCAATAATATTCTAGAGTTCACTTTGTATCGTAAAGCTAACTTAATTCATAGAAACTATAGCAGCATGGAGAAAAAATAAAAATGGACAATTATTTTTTCTATGAAGTGAGCCAAACATCTTTTAATACTTAAATACTGTTACATCTCTTTCCTGAGTTAATTGCAAGTTGGACAATTCCACTCTGGTCTTTTCTGCTCTTCTTTGATAGTCTTTGATCCTATCCTTAAACGCCATCTTTAATATCTGGCTCTGCTAAGCATGAATCCTGTCTGTCAGCAATAAATCCAACCATTTCCTAAACACTTATCTTCAAAACCAGACTCCTTGGCCCAGTCTCAACATTTGGATGCAGGATGCGAAATTCATACAGAAAACAAAATAGCTTGTTTTTCCATGTAATTGCATTCTGCCTTACACAATTTAACCAAAACAATTCTACGACAATCGGCAGAGCAAAAAAAAAGAACTGCAAAGGCAAATAAAGGACATTAGAAACATGACAATAATTCTAAATTCATTCAAATATGATTTCCAAAGGAGATCACAGAGTAGTCTGAAATGGGTTAATAATGAAGGTATAGACTGTACACAATGACTAAAGCAATGATAAAGAGCAATTATCTTGTGTGGTTTATTAATTCTGAAAATGAAAGATCCATGATAATCGATGATGGTAATCTTTCTTCATTCTCCTTGGTGTCCACAACCCCTATGCAATGACTATGCCCTTTTCCAACTGTTTGTTTGAAAACAAACTTTTCCTTTGGTCTTTGGTATGTAAGTTACATAGTTGACCTCCCAATGTGAAACGGGTCCTCCTGACTTGAAAGGCGTTCTATAAATGTAATTTGGATTATTTGTTTGTTTGACCACAAACTTACTGATAATACAATCAGTGTTGTCCTGTCTAGGTGGGCTGCTAAAGATTCTCTGCAGACATCACCATAATGGAAATACTTTTTAAATTCAGACTTTCCGAGCAACAGATAAAATGAAGAAGTAGTAATTTCCTGCCCAAGATGAAAATGAAACATCACCTTCAGTTTAAAAAAATAGGAACGCCCAGAGGGTAGCCTGACCCTTGTGGCTGAATATCAATCAGTCTCTGGATTTTATGACCTGGAATGCTGAAAGGGAGGCCTCCAGGGTTTCTATATACAGTAAAAGCCTGTTTATCCGGCACCCGATCAATCGTAACTTCCATATAACCGGCATCGCAAAAAAAGGTCCGAATTCGATTAACCGGAATTTATCCGGAAAAATCAATTTCGGATTTTTGGGGGGCGTTTTCGGCCGAATATCCAGCACGTGCTTTAACTAGCATTGGCCAGGTCCCGAGAGTGCCGGATAAACAGGCTTTTACTGTATTATGCTAAAAACAGAAGTTTATATGAGGGTACATGAGATACAATAATAACAACTATAATAAATAATAATAATGCTTACAATTTGATATACCATAGTACCATTCACATTGAGAAGATGCTGCAAAGTACTTCACTACGCTCGCTGCAAATAATAATAATCCTTGCATTTGATTTTGTGCCTTATCACTTTGACAAGATGCTTCAGAGGATATACTGTAAAGTATCATGACTGCAGTTTGTGGATGAGCAAAACAATTTGTACACAGGCAAGAATGGGGAAACATATTTAAACCTTGCAAAGGTGGTAGGACTGGGTTTGAGCTTTTGTATTTTTTTCATGAAGGTATCCATCCTGAGGGACAACCACACATCTACCAGATGTCAGCTGCATTAAGGGATTGCAGATACTGCAGAACAGAGAGGATTTGCTTCTTTTGCTGAGATTCACTAAATAAACCTCTTTCAATTCTTCTTGCTAGAACATTTTCAGGAAGCAAAAACTGTCGATCGCTGATAGATGACAATATTATAATAATAATTCTTGCGTTTGATAAACGCGGCAACCAATTACACACAGTGGTATCTCATGAACAGTCCTGGATGGAGTGACCAAATTTTTTTTGTAGAATTATTTATTATACCTGGAAAAGCGATCTGCCAATTGATTAACAACCGGGTTCCTACATACTGCTAGGAAACAGAGGCAAATGGAATAAGGAGACTTGCCCAACAATTTGCTCTGCCTGGGAATCAAACCCAAGTCCTTTTGCTTGTAGGCGAGTGCTCTAACCAGTGAGCTACAGAACTCTAATTGATTAGTTAGGGTCCGTGCTGATTGTCATTTCTTGATCTTAGCAGCCACCGAAATTTAGAACTAATGTGACAGAGAGACTGAGAATGCATCTTGCCTTGTTTATTGACAGAATGCTTTACTGGTTCAGTGGTGCTCTAATTTTCTGTGCACCAAATTATGAAATGTTTACAAACCCAGTGTAGCTCTAGAAAATGGAGCCTAGCAGTATGCTAGTGATACATGGATACCATCATCAATCCCAGTTGAGGAAGTGATGGCTGTATTATTGTCAGTTACAGCATTCACCACCAATCTGACAGGCAGCTCGAATGTAGACTAAAGCATTGCTGAAGAGAGGCCAGGAGAATGCACTAAATACAGACACTAGATTGAATAATTAATTAGAACCAGAGACAGGTACAGAGTAAGACAATGCGAGTATGAGTTTAGCTTTGGCAAGTACACTAGACCACATAAAACAAAGGAGAAAGACAAAAGGGACATCGAGAACAAACTTCTATAAGGCCATAATTAGCAATAAAGTATGGTGTGGAATTAAGACAATTGCAAACACCCAAATTCTGAAATAAATGGCACAAAATTGCAGTAGCCAAAACACATTCCATTCCTTAATTAAGGAAAGTTGTTAAAATGTGTTGTGAAATATTCCTCCTCCCCCCCCCCCTCCCCCCCAAAAGCCTTCTGAACAAAGCTGCCTGAAAATGTGCAGTTATCTGAGATTCTCACTTTTGCAGTCCTAGTCTCTTTAAAGAGTGAGCAACTTTCCATAGGTCAATTTCCAGGATATTGGGGGGAGTACGGAAGGCATTTCAAAATATATTTTACAATACAAATTTACAATAATATAACCCCTACCAAGCCAGAAGGTGGTGGTTTTTTTTAAGCAACATCCTTTAATTATATAGTAAAAGCCAGTTTATCCGGCACTCTCGGGACCTGGCCAATGCCGGTTAAAACGCGTGCCCTATATTCGGCCAAAAACACACACACAAAAAAAAATGCATTGTGCTGGAAAAATTCCGGTTAATCGAATGCAGACCGTTTTTTTGAGGTGCCGGTTATACAGAAGTTATAGATGATCGGGTCACGGATAAACGGGCTTTTACTGTACATCTGCTTGTCCTCTCATGTTTATTTTAGTCAGGTGGGTACCTGACACTTAAAGAAACCCATGGCCATGCTTAAGAATATGCAAAACAGAAGTATAGTTGTCAGTTTTTTTTGCCCCAACATTTTTATTAAGCATAAATTCCCAACTCATAGTTCATAGCCCTATATTTCACATAAAATTGTAATGCTTTGTGCTTGTCTACAACAGTAAAAACAAGAGTTAATTTACCTATTCTTCACGGCCCATTTAATTTTGTGCAAAAGCATCGAAGCGCGAATATAGCAAAATTAATTGGGCCACAAAAAATACCAGTTATACAGTACGTATGGAAATTTCCTTTCGACTGGAATGGAGTGTTCTCTCTCGTTATCTCTTCCTATAGGGACGCACCATTTACCTAACCCCAGAAAATATTATAACAGTATCTTGTAGTTATACAGCACCTTTCGTGCCAGAAGAGAGTCTCGGAATGCTAGATGTATTTGGAAGGCTCAGGTTGGCAAGAGGCGAGTCTGGGGGACACCGGACCATGCATCTGGGGCACAGCTGAGGTTTAACCAGGAAACCCGCCTAACTTGCCATTATGAACTCATCTGGCAAGCTCCGTGTTGATGATCCAGCGAGCATCTAACCACTCTACCACGAGGGAGTTGGCTTACACTGTAAACAGGAGTCAAATGGGAAGAATCCCAGCTGCCACTGATGGACCTGTCTGCTCTTCCAAGTCCTGCTAATGAGCCAGCTGGCTGGTCAGTCACCAACAATAAATACCTTGGGAGTACTGTAAACTTGCTTGCCGCAGAAACCAACCCAAACCATTGCAAAAGGTGTGTTCGATTCTAGTATTGCATTACTGGACACATCACATTGGAGCCATCTGAGCCCCAAGGAGATGCTGGATACCCCCCACTCTCTGAAGGAAAATCGCTAATTGGCCATTAGACATCTGACAGGCACAGGCCTGAACCCTTGTTAGATGAATAGCAGAGATCAACAACTCCTAGCGAGTTGCTTTCGTGAGCAAAACATATCAGCAGGAAACAAGTATAACAAAACTGCATACATTTCATGTATGATTCAACAGATTCAATCCATTTCGAATAAACCATTTTCGTGCTCAATCTGTACTTCATAAAGCCGGTGTAACAGGCGCTACAAGAAATGTTTTTAAGGTTGATGGGCTGAGAAACTGTTGCAAAGCGTTATGCCACTTTTGATTTTGTCAAGATATTCAACCAAAACCTCATAGGTAATTCAGTGACACAACACATATTATGTGGGGCAGCTTCTTTTTTTTTTACGTGAAATTTCTGTTCTTCGTGGCTCATTACAATTAATTCAAAGTAATCCAATTCTAAGGATCTGTGCAAAAGCTCTATCTTAATTTCTAAGCTTTCTTTCCGAATGAAATTTCCTTGCAAAATGCAATAATTAACAGTATTCTCAAGTGAAGAAAAGCCTAAAAGGTTAGTGAAGGTTTCTTTCATTAAACACAATAGTCACTTTGGGTGTTACCACAGGATCTGTCAAAATATGTACCAATGTTAGCCCTGAAGCCTGCAATTGTTTATAATGCTTTTTTTTAAATTTGCTATAAAGAAACATAATACCCCCTGCAGACCATTCAAAGCAAGTCTTCAATATTAAATTGTTATAATTAGACACATTAGCCTGCACAACGAGAAGCTCGCCTTTTCACTAATATTCCTCCACCCCTTGCTCCAGTAACAAGACAAGTCTCAACTGAGTTCAGAATGAAGCGATCTTGGAATATCAGAGGCCCCAAACTCTTCTTGCTCTTAGTTTTAACACCATTGTCTTAACCAATCAAAATTCTCCAAATCAGTCCTAATTTGGAAACTAATTTTCTACAGGTCTATTAATAAAAATAAGTTTCCAAATGAAAACAGAATTTTCCCAAATTCTGCATGATTTTTAATTTTATGACAATGGCCTTAGGCCACGAATATCAGTGTCATTTTGCCTTTCAGGCTGGAAGGGCAATTAAACTTGAATCGTTGGGTTGGGTAGACTGCTTTCCGTGGCCTCCACTGACACCATTGGCTGTCCCTTTCTGCACTGCTGCACATGTACAAGGCGTACAAGAAAAAACATAACCACTTTTGCAGACACACCAGACACCCGGGTTATAAACAGATTTGTACAATAGAAATGTGTGTTTCAACAGGATTGTCCTACATTTAGAGTCGAAATACCTGAAAGCTGATCTGAAAGCAACAGTGCCAGGTTTTATTGCTGTGTTCACCTTTAGGAGTGAGTTATCTCTCTCCCCCTCTATGTCCCTCTACCCTTTGTCCATCCATTGTGGGACACTAATACCAATGTAATACTGTACTAATACCACTAACACCATAATGGCAATTGGCTGCCACATTTCATCCACAAAGTACAGTCAGTGCACATTACAGAAGATCCTGTAAATGTTTGAGACGTCTAAACCCGCCCTGAGACGCCGTCCGGCGTGGAGGGCACTATATAAATCAAAGTTGTTGTTGTTGTTGATAAGGCACTATATCAAATGCAATTTCCCTCTTAGTCACTCACCTCTCTCTCTCTCCCACTCCAATTTTTGTAATTAATGCAGTATTATCTAAATTAATACACTCATGTATTTAATGATATACAGGTAGACCCCGCTTATCGAACGCCCGGTTAACGAAAGTTCACTATAACGAGGGTTTCTATTTGTACCACTTATCCGCTTAACAAAGGCTGCTTTCGCTATAACGAATATTTACACACACTTTAAATCTCATGGTCTTCTCGTGCACAGCTTCTCATGGGTAGCGTCTCTCCCGGTTGCCCCAGCAACACACACTCAGTCTTTAGCGTGCCTCAGTTAAGCAGTCCAGTGCAGCCCCTCCCATATGGGAGGAGCTTAAGTGGCAGGATGCTTTGTGGCTTCAATAATAATAAGTCGAGGACTGTCTGTATTTTATTGTTTATTGTTGTATTTACTATCATTTTAAGATTTTATTGTTGTATTTAAAGTTGTGTAGACTTCAATAGCAGTTATATCTACCTTAGTTCTTCGCTAGTACAGGTTGAGCGTCTTGAATTCGGGTCTGTAGCCGTGCCCAGGTGTGGGTATTTCCGGACAAATCGGAACGTCAGAAGCGCGTTATGTGTATGGAAATGCCTGGGCCCAGGTTGCGATAGTTCAGCGCAGTGACTGTGAAGACCTGGTCTGGAGCAAGTAGGATTGGTGTTTTTATTCTTGCAATTTTTGTCACATTCTGGATTCCGGAACTCTGGATTTTGGACTCCGGATTTTGGCCGCTCAACCTGTACACCGAAAATATTAGCGCTAGGAGCCGCCAGGAAGGAACTAAACTGATATTAGCGGGGAGGCTTGGCTGTGGCCAAATACAGTAATATAGTTAAACTCTCGGTTAATGAAATTTTCACTTAACGAATGGTTTTAAAGTCCCTAGTCCCTTTGTTAAGCGGGATCTACCTGTATAATAAAATAAATTAAACTTGCATCCTTTACTCCCACACACAACTCTGAAAACTTAAAGTGATGTTAGGATATCTAATTCCACCAGCTACTGCAATCGTATTGCATCCAATATACAAACAATCTTTGCCTCGGAAACGGAATTGAAATTAGGCAATTTTCATTATAATAATCCTTGCGTTTGATATAGCGCCTTATCACATTGTCGAGATGTCTCAAAGCGCTTCACAGGATATGCTGCAAAGTGGTTTTGTCTGTGTGTTTTGTGGGCAAAACAATGCGATTTCAATGTCACCCATCTTACTAACTACATCTATACCAGTAGTATTGACAAAGCAACACCCATCATTATTTAATTCAAGGCCTTATTTTTGGTTTAATTCTGGAGGTCTGTGCTCACTATATTAATAATTCTGCCACTAACAAGTCTTACCAAGGGAATCTGGCTCCTTGAATATGGTAAATAGTGAAAAAATGTCTAATACTTGCATTTTAATGAATCTGAAATATTTCAACTCAGCAGCAAAGAAAATGGTATGCAAATGAAGGGGATAAAACAATTATGAGGTATGCCATGCAGTCTGCGTTCAAATCTAAAGTCACGTTTCTTCTTACAGTCAGCTTCCTCGCTGCATAATTGGCTAAACTCAGTACACCCAGCGCCACACAGATATCCACAAGACTCTCATCAGATTTTGGTCAATGTTGGTTATCTATTGCAGGCAGCTGTGGGATGTTTGCTTGCCACAAGGATTAATGAATAACTTAAAACTAAAGATGGGTAACTCATTACAAGCTTTATTGACAGGCAACAGAAAAGCCTTCAAAAATGTAATCGAGTCAACTGCAGTGTTAACTCGGATAATGTGGGAAAAGACCTTTACTTATTTATGAGTTTTTCAATTTTCACCAATTTAACATTACATATGCCAACACTGCAATGCGGCAATGATTCTACCAATAATACATACAACGATTATAATAACAAGACAAAGAGCTTCACGGGATCTCCTGTAAAGTGTATACTGCTTGTGTATTTGGTTGGCATACTTGGTAGCCAATTTCATCACAGCAATGTCCACACCAAAACCCATGAGGTGAATAACAAATTTTATCTATTTGATCAATTTTATTTAATTAAGTTGCAATTATTTTTTTCACAGACATCAGTCTAACATGATTTGTTTCACTAAAAACAATCTTTCCCAAGTGGACAGTGTTTGATACAAGGTGAAATCAAGCTTTAACACTTGATGGGCAAATGCCTAAGCCATTATAAACTTGTTCATTGCTACCTTATGGCTTCCCACCAACATTTCATCTCTAAGCTAATGCCATGTCTTACACTTAGTTATGAATCTGACTAATCAGCAATCAAATCATTTTAAACTAAAAGACAGGGAAGCTCACTTAGCTGCTGCTGACTGCATAAAGCTCACTTGGTACACACAAGAATTCTTTGAGATTCTCAGAGGACCTTTTCATCTTGTCGAAAAGTCTCAAGAGGTCTCCAGAGGAATTCCTATACAGTGTAGTGATTGTTTACTCATAGTTGAATTAATGTGGCAGGCAATTTGCACACAGCAATTTTGTCCAAGAAGTGAATTACCCATCTTGTCTGGAGATGAATTTTCACTTGGACATTGGGAGAAAGTCCCTTCTGTTTTCAAATAGTACCATGGGATTTTCAACTTCCACCTAAACAACCTCAGTTTAATGTCTTATCTGAAGGACAGCACCTCCAACCATCACTCAATCGGAGTGTCAGCCTGGACCCTGAAATCAAAATCCAGTTGTGGGGTCTGAAGCTCCATTAAGATAGCTAATTAAACAAGCCTTTTCTAAAAAGTTTTTAAAAATACTTCCTTACCTTGTTTATTCTCAGTTGTTATGTTGATCATACTGCCATCTTCTGCCAGTCCATTTTCCAGATGATCAAGAATCTAAATAGAAGGTGTACAGCTTGAGAAACCATAACAGACTCAAATCATTTTCTGATTATTAAATCATTCACAACAATGAATAGTCCCATACAGCTCCTATGAAAACTAATTAAATGTTCTACTATTGTAATGAAAAATTATACTCTGTGAAACATTAAAGATATGAGTTAGAAAAACGAATATCAGTTTATCAGCTGCCCATTTGGAAATTATGATTATATTGGAACCTTGAAAATCAGTTTTTGCTGAGTTACAATTTTGAAATGAGAACACAAGTGAAAATACTTACTTGCATTTAAAGTGGTTTCTTAAATACAAAACATATTGTGGGGTGGGGGGGAGGGGGAGAAAGGTGAACGACACAAAACTAATCATCCTACTTTTCTATTTCTTTCAAAGTCAGAAATATTAAGAAATAAAATGGGATGCTGTGCACTTCAATCAGCTTCAGGCTGTACACTGCAGTGGACAAAAAATGTATCCTGGATGAAATAATCCTTGTATGTACCACCCTCTCTATTTCATGTGTACTGCTATGTTAAACAAATATTGATTGCATATATGGAATTAGAAGAATGTTTAATACCCAAAGATTGATAATTGTTCTTGTACATTTCAAGGGAACTCAAGAAAATGCATGTGGGTTGAGAACAGTTCAAGAATTTGAATGGCAATCTATATTAGTTTTAGTATTCAAGTGGGCTAAATTGATTTGTAATGAACAGGGGAAAGCAGAAGTTGCAGCCTGCATTTTGTGATTTTATTAGAATCCTTGGTCCAAACTGGATGAATCATGGATGAGAACTTTCTTCAGTTGAACGTGAACAAGGTAATGTCAACTCCTGATTGGCTCCCGTCAGTGCCTCCACACCTGGGGCGTTGACAGCATCACCATCCAAGGATGCACTCCACCTTACTAAGCCACTGCACAACCTTGGGAGTCTTAGTTGACGCTCAACTATCCTTTCTACCCCGTGCCATGATTTGCTCTGCCTTCCCCCATCTCCACAACATTGGCTGGTTCAGCCACTGTCTCATACCTCAGGCCGCTGAAATCCTCATACACTCATTCATAACATCCAGGCTTCACTTTGCAAACTCTTTGCTTGTTGGCCTCCCAAACTCCTCCTTCCACAGGCTGCAGATCATCCAGAACTCTGCAGTCCATGTCCTCTTCCGCGCCAGGCTCTGTGATCACCCCCATCCTCGCCTGACTCCACTGGCTTCTCATTATACAGAGGATACAGTTCAAGATCCTGTTCCTCACTTCAAAGCCCTCATGGCCTCGCTTCCCCCTACCTCTGCAACTTGATAACTGCCTTATCCACCCCACCATTAGCAGGCGGTCCTTCAGCTCCTCTGCCCCCAACCTCTAGAACTCTATCCCACAGTCCCTCCGCCATGCCCCTTGCCTCCTTCAAGACCCATCTCAAGGCTCTCCTCTTCAACTGTGACTTTGATCACCCTCTTTTCCCCCAGCCTTCTACCTTACCCTAACCCGACCCTAGCTGAGGTCCCAAACACTGACTGTCTAGCGCCTTGTGACATCCTCTCAAGGGGAAAGGCAGTATACAAATGTAATTTTGTAGTTGTTGTTGTACACTGGTTTGACTCCCATCTGTCTTTCAAACCTCACATCTAAGCTCAGTTTTCCTTCATCTCTGAAATATTGCCCACCCATCTCCACCATTATCTCTCCCCTGAGACCGCCAAGATCCTCATCTGTCTTTATTGTGTCCACACTTGACAACACAAACATTCTGCTTGCTAGTCTCCCCAGCTCTACCCAAAGGCAGCCTTTATCTTCTCCTGCACAAGGCTCCACCAGCCTATCAGCCTCCCATCCTCACGCAGTTTCACCGATCCCCTAGCAGGTGAAAATCAAGATACTCGTTCTCACCTTTAATCTTCCACCAGTCTTGTCCTACCGTAACCTCTGGGACTTCTTTCAATCCTGCCTATCAGCTTCTCTCTTCATTCAGAAGGCAAAGGTCTGCTTTAATGTCCCCCACCCTATCTGCCACGCTTTCAGCCATGCTGCCCACCATTCTCCCAAACTCCATCCTGGAGTCCCTCTCCCCTCTTTGAAGGCATGTCTCCAAATGTATCCCTTTAACCACACTTTTAGTTATCTTGGCCTCCACCCCCAGCTTGGATGTCTACTGTGCTTGTGCTATAACAAGAGGAGTGGGAATTAGAAGGGCATCTGTACTGGAAAGATGCAATTGGATAGGCCAAAAGCCTTCTTCATCTAAATCCATGTTATTAATGTGTTTTGGGAAATGCTCCTTTGTGATAACTCCACCATATCTCGTGTGCTGTGGCAATTAACTCTCGGTCTGCGAACAGGCAAAAGGATTTTCCTGTCCTCAGTTATCTCAGCCCATTCCCTCCGAGGAGTTTCAGTTATGGTCCATTTCCCCCAAAGCATTACTTAGTGGAAAAAATACATTCATGTTTACATTACATTTACCTTTAGGATACATTATATATCTATACACTCACACACATTACAAATACTCACCGTTTGACAAACTGCTTTCATGCAGTGTAGTCTATCTAATGACTCCTGTGGTTTCCCCAAGTATTGTGGAAGTTCAGCATACAGTATTCTCATTGAAAATGGTACCATGGACCCTAGAGTTGGAAATGAAGAATGTTCACTATTTAGCCAGTCTTGTAATCTGCACTAAGAGGTCGTCTTTCAAACATACTTCAATATTATGTGAAATATATGTATTGAATTTTAGCTCATATCAACTCAACAGAAAATGTTATTTTGTCCCGCAATACAAAAATATTTAACAACAGCTAGATTTGGAATTCATCAAAACTAAAAGCATTAATCATTTAGGAATAGGGTTCAAAATGATGCACTGCTGTAACATACAAAATCAGTATGTTAAACTTGGCAGTATGCCCAAGAAACTTACCCGTTTGACACAGTCAAATACAATGATCATTGTATTATCTGAAACACTTCCCTAAAAGGAAGAGAAATTGTTCTGAATTCAATGTTAAATTAATTGGGTTGAAAAAGCACTAATGGCAAAGATCACATCTCATAATATAAAGAGTGTCCATCCCACCAAAAAACTCTATGAAGATCCAACTTGTCGAGTCCTATAGCTCATGTAGCTGAGTGGTTACAGTAGAGCACTCGCCTCACAAACGTGAGACCCGCGTTCAATTCCAAGCAGGGCAAAACGTTTTGTTACTCCACATGCGTAATAATAATCCCTCAAATATCACAAAACAGTATAAGCCCGTTTATCCGGCACCCTCCGGGGGGGTCGACTAATTGACTGTGTCGGATAATCGGGCGGCAAGTTGCTGAAAGCCCACTTATTTTAAAACATACCATATTAATAATATTGTATGGATACTTACCAATAAAGAATTCCAGCACACTCAGAAAAGCGAATGCTTTTTTATCGATCGGTAAAAACCCAGAGTTCGTAAGTTTAATAAGTGCGCATGCGCGCAGAATGAGCATACTCGCGATTGCTGGAATGGGAAATTGCCCCGTGAGGGGATCGCGCAATCTGGTTGATCGGGTCACGGATAAATGGGCTTTTACTGTAATAAATTGGTCAATTCAATCCACGACTGTTTGTGGGACATTGATATCCGCAATTGGCTGTCGCATTTTGCGCACATATATACAGTCAATTCACTTTACAGTGTATTCTGTGAAGTGCTTTGAGACGTTTAGAAGACATGAAAAGCAAATGCAAGGATTCATCTTCTATTATTATTATTAACTGCACAGCAAAGCCGGAAGTAAAGTCAGCGATAAATGAATGAACAAGAACTTGTCTACAGTATTTTAGAGTAAAAGGTGGCTGTGATAAGGGAAGTGTGGTGTAGTGAATATAGCCAACACTGCTATATACAGTTAGGGACTTTGAAACCCTTTGTTAAGCGAAAATTTTTGTTAAGCGAGAGTTTAACTGTATTACTGTATTTGGCCGCAGCCAAAACGCCGCCTCGACCCGAGCCTCCCCGCTAAAATCAGTTTAATTCCTAGCAGTTCCTAGCGCTAATATTTTCGGTGTACAGGTTGAGCAGCCAAAAGTCTGGAGTTCCGGAATCCGGAATGTGACAAAAATTGCAGGAATAAAAATGCCAATCCTACCTGCTCCAGGCCAGATCTTCAGTCACTGCAATCAAATATGTCAACCTGAGCCCAGGCATTTCAGGACACGTGACGCTCTTCTTTCTTCCTCCCCCTCCTCTCTATCTCTCTATTCCCCCCATCCTCTCTTTCTCTCTATTCCACTCCTCCCTCTTTATCCTCCCTCCCAATCCCCCCTCCCCTCTCTCTCTATCCCCCCTCCCCTCCCTCTCTATCCCCGCTCATCTCTATCTCTCTATCCCCACCTCCTCTCTATCCCACCTCTTCTCTATCCTCCCCCCAATCTCTCTATCTCCCACTTCTCTCTATCCCCACTCTCCTCTATCCCCCTCCCCTCCCTCTCTATTCCCCTGCATCTCTCTATCCCCCCCCTTCTCTCTATCTCTCTATCCACCCCCCATCTCGACTTACTATTATTGGAGCCACAAAGCAATCCTGCCGCTTAAGCTCCTCCCATATGGGAGGGGCTGCACTGGACTGCTTAACTGAGGCACGCTAAAGACTGATCGTGCGTTGCTGGGGCAACCAGAGAGAAGCTGCGCATGAGAAGCTGCGCACGAGAAGCCTGCGAGATTTAAAGTGTGTGTAAACATTCGTTATAGCGAAAGCAGCCTTTGTTAAGTGGAGAAGCGGTACAAATAGAAACCCTTGTTATAGTAAAGTTCCGGTAACCGGGCGTTCGGTAAGCTGGGTCTACCTATACTCAAATTATAATTTAATTTATGCTATAAGGGTCTCTGTAGTTCTATCAGCAGATAAAATCAGCAAAGACACAATGGGCCAAATGGACTTCAATGAGCAAGAATCTGTGAGCAAATACTTCAGTTAAATTTAGTTAGTAAAAGTGTTAGCAATTAACTACTTTGTTTAAAAAAAATCCTTAGTTACATTTAACCGGCTTGTATACGTTTTAAGTATTGTACACCAAAATACTGTACTGCAAAATACTCTAAAATATATTTAGAGTAAGCTACTGACATCAAGGCCCATTGCGCAACAATGTTGTCCTTATCAACACAGCTAAAATAGTTGCTAAGTGAAAGATCTGCTAAGTACTGTGAAATCACACTTTAGTGTTTCACTACAAATAACAAGTCCAGCCATCATGTTTGAACCAGCTTGTAACATTAACAGCATTCAACAATCAGTTAATGTTCTGATAAAAAAAACTCTTATGCCAAGGTTAACAAATAGCAATAAGACAAAAACACGAATGTTGGAAGTCTGAAATAAAAGCGGAAAATGCTGGAAATGAACAGTGAGGTGTAAAACGTTTGAATGTGACAGACAGGCTAATGCTTTGGTACATTCGAAGATTACGATTTCTCTTTTATTTACCAAAAAACTCACAATTTTTGACATTTAGTCACACTAGATATAATAACTAAAAGAAGATAGCTGAAGGGCATCTCATCATAAATCTTGCATTTGATAGAACATCATATCATATCATTGAGACATCTCAAAGCACTTCACAGCACCTCTGACAAAACAGCATTCCCCGATCACTGCACTGGGGTGTAAGACAAGACCATGCACTCCAATCACCAACCTGAGATTTGAACCCAGAACCTTGTGACCTATAGTTGGGAGTGCTACCAACTGAACCAAGTTGAATTGACTGCAGGATACCTTTGTAAAGTGTTATGGTTCAAATTAATTGAGATAAGAAAAAGAGATTTTTTGAATGAAACATCTTTTGCAGGTTAAATTGAGATTGCCAATGTGAAAAAGTCACAGCAAACCTGAAGCCTTTAAGACTTTAGACTAGTCAATCCTTTTGCCTGAGCTTTTGCTGAGACAGATGGGCAGTGGAGGTTGTGTAATTTGGTTCAGTGCCCTGAGCTAGGAAGGAGAAATATTAGCTAGGCTTTCTATTTTTTGATTGCTTTGCAGAGCCCAGCATCAACCACAGAACATAAAAGGTCTTCCGTTATATCCTTGTAAATAAGCTACCATCATTAGTCAACTGAAATGAAATGGTTCTTTGGGAGATGATTCCCAGAGCTTTCTAAAAATAGGCACCTATGAATTACACATTTGTGTTGGCTCCAAATGACTTATGTTTAGGTCTCCCTAACCAAACCGTCGGTGAAGATCCCTTAATTGAGTCATTAACCTAACAGTGTTCTTCTACCAAGACATCATCAGGTTAAATGGGCAGCAGAGGAATGAGCAAAAGTGGGCAGAATGCCAATTTGTGCCTAATATACAAACAATGACCCTCTGTGACTGAAGCTGCAGAATGAATTGGGGCAATTTCTCAAGTGTTGCAGAAAAGGCAGTCTCATTAGGTCAAACATGAACACTCTCTGGATTTGTGGTTGCAATCTGACTGGGGCTTGAAAGTATTTTTCGCTCCATTTAATTCAGGTAATATTTTCACAGCCAGATCATTTTAATGAAATTTTAAGAGCTTTTCTTCTTGTCCAAAATGTCTTGCCAATGGAAAGAATTTTGGTTTGACTGACACATGTGGAAACTAAAGAAGTTACATATTTCCATGAAGGGAAAACAAATTTTAATTTCTCTTGCTTCTAAGAAGAAAGCTAACTTTCATCAGTTGCTGAATATCATCCAGAGACCAAGCATCTCACTGCTAATGATTGTGGAGGATCTATCAATAGATAGCTCTCCTTCATTGACCACAGAATAAAATCCTTCCAGATTCCAATAACGATTTTATGCCACTTCAGCAGCTTACTTCAAAACTATATCCCTCTGTCCACACTAATGTCAAATCAACTGAAGCAATTCCACTCTCTGGTGTGCCAAAAAACAGGATTGCTCTTGCTGTGTATCGCGAAGTGCAGCTTTCTGTTTAGCCAACCTGCCCCCTCCTTTTCCGCAGTTGTACAGCAGCAAAGCAATAACTGTCTACAGTATAGAAACTGGACCAAGGCTGATTAACAGCTCTGATTTTCCACACTATTGAACATATACGATTTAAAAAGTGATTCATAACATTGCGATGGTAAAATGAAACTCATGTTATTATCAGCTCCGGGTTGTCAGCCTGAAAATAACAATAACAGTGAAAACAACAACTCTAATCCGATTGTGTTTTCCTTCAGAAACGTTCAATGGAAGCATAGGAAAACAAGAACTTTCTATTCAGCCCATCACAAACAAGAGACCTAGGTTTGATTCCTGGCAGGGCGAAATATCAGCCAGTTTCCTTACTGCACATGCCCCTGTTTACCCAGCAGAAAGTTGGAACCTGGTTGTTAGTTGATTGGCTTTACCAGGGGGAATCATTTTTTTTTTAATTGGTCACTCAATTAACGACCGTTTGTGGGACACTGCTGTGCACAATTGGCTGTCAAAATACGCCCACAAAATATACAGTCAATTCACTTTACAGTATATTCCAGGTGTAAAAGGCGCTCAATAAATGTAATTTTATTGTTGTTGTATATTCTGTGAAGCACTTTGAGATTCTATTTCTGAATAGAAAGTTCTTGTTTTCCTATGCCTGTTTATCTCCAATAGAAGTAGACTCTATACTGCAAGACACTGCCCCCCTCAAAAATCCAATTGACATGAGCTAACTGGTGATGTGATTTAATTTCTTTGCACAGCTAAATTGTCTCCCTTGTGACTTCACACATAGGTGCAGAACTGAATTTGTTTGCCAGTAATACAAAGGTAAATGTTTACGTTATCCACAGTGTGTGGTTAAAGTCAGAGAAAACATAAATGCCAATATCAAATGCAAGATTATTATCATTGTTGAGTCTGTTCCACAAGTTTATTAGAGATTGATAGATCTTTAATCCCAAATGGCCCACCCATTTCATTCTCTCTTTATTCATCACCTCTGTGGTTATGTCAAAAAAACTATTTTTTTTTGACATAAATGAGTAGCTCAATAGCTGCTGCGTTTCACCCACACATGTACAGTCAATTCACTTTACACTATATTCTGTGAAGCGCTTTGAGATGTCTATAAGACATGAAAAGCGCTATATCAAATGCAAGGATTATTATCAGTGTATATCCAGAAGCTCAGTTACTCTGTTCCTGATGATAGATTCTAGCAATTTACCCACTACTTATATTAAACTCACAGGCCTAGATTTTTACTTTCTCCCTTGAATAATAATTACATTTGCTGTCTTTCAATTTTCTGGTCCAATTCCCAAATTTACTGAACTTTGGAAAATAACAATTAAAGCGTCTGCAATTTCTTTCAGTATCCTGGGGTGGAAACTGTCTGGGCTTGGAGATTTGCTTGGTTTTAGGCCCGCTAGTTTAACCATTATTGTTTTTCTATTTATAATCAAGCTTTTAAGTTTCTCCCTTTCCCTAAACTTCTGCCTGCCCCAAACTTCCAGTATCTGATCATCATTTTTCATTGTGAAGATTGAAACAAAATATTCATTCAACAATTCTACCATGCCTTTATTCTCAATTACTATGACACCTCTATGTGTTTCTAATGGACCCACCCACTTATTTACCCTCTTTCTCTTAAGATATTAAAAAATGTTTAATATGCTTTACCCACCGTGTCTATTGCAGCTCTTTTAAAATAGCTATTTAAAGTCAATCCCACTTCCCAGCTCTCTCCCCATAACCCCGCAAACCCGTCCCCACCAAAATAAACATATATGTCGCTTAAACTCCGCCCATATTGTACGGCCTGCACTGTACTGCTTAATGGCTTCAATAATAGTAAGTCGAGGACTGTCTGTATTTTATTGTTTATTGTTGTAGTTACTAACATTTTAAGATTTTATTGTTGTATTTAAAGTTGTGTAGCCTTCAATAGCAGTTATATCTACCGTAGTTCTTCGCTAGTACAGGGACCGAGGCCGAGCGGGTTTTCGTGTTTCTGATGTCCGAGGTCCGGAAACGCCCGAGCCCAGGTTCGGGTATTTCCGGACTTCAGAACGCCAGAAGCGCGGAATGAGTCCGGAAATGCTTGGGCTCAGGTTGTGATATTTTAGTGCGGTGACTGTGAAGACCTGAGGTGGAGCAGCTGGATTGGCGTTTTTATTCTTGCAATTTTTGTCACATTCCAGATACCGGAACTCCGAACTTTTGGCTGCTCAACCTGTACATCGAAAATGTTAGCACTAGGAACTACTAGGAACTAAATTGATTTTAGCAGGGAGACTCAGATCGGGGCAGCGTTTTGGCTGTGGCCAAATACAGTAAAACTCTCGTTTAATGAAATTTTCGCTTAACGAAGGGTTTTAAAGTCACTAACCCCTCTGTTAATTGGGGTCTACCTTTATATATATATATATATATATACAGGGATGTCCAAGGATTGTTAGTATATGTATATGTACAGTAACAATCCTTGCATTTGATATAGTGCCTCATCACACCTTTGAGACATTTCAAAGTGCTTCACAGCATACACTATAAAGTGAATTAACTGTATATTTTGTGGGCAAAACGTGACAGCCAATTGCGCACAGCAGTGTCTCACAAACAGTTGCCTTCTCTATTATTTTCTTTCACTCTTTTGCTGGTTTCTCTATTCCTCCCAGTCTCCAGTCTTTACATTCCATCCATGAGGTAAAGGAAATCTATGAGAGCTCGAAAGCTGGATTCACTAAATGAAGTACGAGTTCAAGAAAAATACTGACCTCTGCGTCCTGGGTATACATGAGGGTAGTACTCATAGTACAAATCTGGCTGGTCAAGGTTCCCGAATGGCTCAAACTCCACCTCCGCATTTTGAAACAAGCTCAGCTTCATCAATAAGGCAAGTCGCACAAACCACAGCTGCAATAATCAACACATTATTGAATAGGAAAGCCAAGGCAAGGTGTCAAACTGAGTCAGTATTTCTTTTAATTAAGCTTTTAATTAAATGTGTCAAAACAAAATCTATCTACTGTACTATTTAAAGAACATTTAATATAGTTTGCAACTTTTTGAAGTATACCCACATAACTGAAACGTTAATCACACCCAGATTCCACTCTGATTGAAAGCAATGGGAAGGCAGCATTGTAGTGAAATGTTACTTTATTAATGTGGTGCAAACACAACTTTTCCACTGTGGAAACAAGAGAAAGCTCCATTCATCTGAATTTAAATCTCTGTAGATCAGGCGTATGGAAATAACTTCAGGAAATGTGCAAAAGGGATTGTCCATTGAGATTGCCCATCTCAAAGTAGCTCACAGAATATATTATACAACAACAACAAAATTACATTTATAGAGCGCATTTCATATTGGGAGGACATCCCAAGTGGCTGAACAGTCAGGGGTCGGCATTGAGCAAAGTGAAGTGACTACATTTGTGGACGATGCACATTATGCATTGAGCACCACAGCACTCTGGAAATCAGCAAACAGTACAACATGTGCATTGATCCCCCAAAAGATAGTCACTAATAAAATAAACTCTAAGATATCAAATGTAGGCAAGTTTGTTGTCATTTTGTATCCAGGAAGCTGACAGTTAATAACAACAACAACAAAATTGCACTTATAAAGCGCCTTTCATGTTGGGAGGACATCCCAAAGCACTGAATAGTCAGGTTGGGACCCAAGCGGTGGGAGGTAGGGGGGAAGATCGGGGTAGGGGGAAGGGGAGGGAGAGTGGGAAGAGTTAGGGGGGGAGCCAAAGGCGTGGTCGAAGTGGAAGGTTTTGAGATAAGGAACACTCACAATGTTTGTGTCTCACAAAACCCTGTTAGTAATACGGATTGTAAAGTGTTGTACAAACTGTATACTAAGACGCTATAGATTATGCACTCTGCAATTTGAATCCAAAACATTATTGGATGGAGGTGCCTGCATTATAAAACATGTTTACATCAGAGCAAGTCCACTACAGCGAACTGCAGGTTTTTATGCCAGTAAGAATAATAATACAGGGTAATTTGCAGCTAAATTGTTAGTAATAATAATATACCCGTCAACAACAATTTACATTTATACGCCTTTCATGTCGGGAGGACGTTTAAGTGCTCTGAGATGGATGCCATCCGATGTGGAGGGTGCTATATAAATCCAAGTTGTTGTTGTCTAAAGCACTTCACCAGGATTCTACTGATTGGGACCTGAGAATCATTAACCCTGATTCCCCTCCACATCTCCTGCCACACAGAAACCACTCCAGGCAAAAGAAGCTGTCTTTATCTGTGGAGTAGTTATCTGCTTGAAGATGGTCCTGTTTCAATTATTCAATGGGACAGGAGGCCAGCTCCTGTACAGCAGACAATCAAAGTTTCACAGCAGCTGCTGCAGTTCATATGAGTTTGCGTTTTCCCCATAGTTTCACTGGCATTTTACAAAATGAAAGACAACCTGTCTAATGTTGTGAGCAAATTCTTCACAATTCCAAAGAATCTGGTTGCAGAACTTACTACTGTACCTGTAAGGAATCGGTAGTGTGGTTGGTCGGTTGACCACTTTTCCCATAGCCTTGACCATGTGCTGTCAGAAGTCTTCCACTGAGGTCAACTGCAGCTCTCCAGTTCTTTGTGTTCTGTATGCATGAAAAGAACAAAAAAAATCACTAATTATTGATTCCATAGCACCCTGCAGGCAGGTGCATGTATTGTGGTTGGTGTCCATTCAAAAGGCCACTGTCATTAAACAATGATCCTTAGTTTGTTTATGAAATATACACAAACATATAGAAAATTCTGATCCAAACATAGAACAAATTCACTATTTCACTTCATAAAGAATTACAGAACTGTGGTGATTTGGGTAGATAAGTAGATTAGAAACCTATCCTTCCAACAATGGAACCTGGGTTCTGATTCACAGAGCTGAATTTGATTTTATTGGAGAGAATTTTGGGAAGGAGAAAAAAACATTAATTTGGGTCTTCAAAATGCTGGAAAGGCATACGTGATATAAATACAAGTGGTCTGTTTCAAGTGGGAATGTGTACAGAGATTAAAAAAAAAATGAACAAGTGTTAAATTAGAATAGAGATCGGAACAAAATATTCCAATGTAGTGAACAATCTAATCTACCTGCAAATACACTTGATGCTGCTTACAACTAATTTGCTCAAAAGAAGCAAGGTAAATAAATGGTAGGAAACAGGACTGGAGGATATTAATAATAACCAAAAGAAACAACAATAAATTGGCTATTTCAATCCACGGTCGTTTGTGGGACACTGCTGTGCACAATTGGCTGCTGCATTACACCCACAAATATACAGTGAATTCATTTTACAGTATATTCTGTGAAGCACTTTGAGACATCTAGAAGACATGCAAAGCACTATATCAAATGCAAAGATTATTATTATTATTAAATTGGACATGGGTTGGAACCTCTTATTAACAAGGGTCCATTTTTGCATTGACTGTTCTAGTCAGTGTGTGAGTCAGTTAAGTGAGTGTGGAAAAAAAAATCCAACTACTGTACCGGGTCAACAGGTAATATTAATTCATTTCCAAAATAAAATCACTAGTACTTCCTTTGGACAGGAAATGACTGCAATGGTGACCTGGTGATTAGGAAGCTGGCTATTTTTTAGAATGGGAAGCTAGATAGTGATTGTTGGTAGTTGGTTAACTAGTCGGTTAGTAGTACAACAAAGCATTTTTATAGTTTGTTTTGCATTGATCCTTGGATTTTATATAGTCACTTGTTCGAGACGCCTGAGAGTGCTTCACTGAATATACTGTAAAGTGGGCAAAAAAAAACTATTCTGTAGAAAACTTGATAAGCGTGATAGTATTTCTTCATTCTAAAATGCAGGGTCGAATGGTTATTCCATTAACAATAATAAATGCTTACTTATTTGGCTGTCTAAAAAACTGATGCGAGCTACTGATTCCTTGTCATCCTTGTGCAAAAATGGGTTAATATCTGCATTTCAATCTGCATAGAATTCACTGCATGGAGACAATTCACTACAATATAAAGTGGCAAACATTAATTTAGGTGCTCCTCCCACTGATTGGTTCTGCCAAGTCTGACTGACTCTGCAGTTCATAATGTTGAAGCTTACTGGTGGAATTCCAGCAACAAAACATCTTTTTTTAAAAACAAACATTAAGGAGGGATTTGGTCCGCTGCAGACCTTCATCTTTTAAGATGAGTGAAATTACTGCATTTCTCTAAATATCCGGAGGGCACTATTAGTATTTGGAGCAATAACATTCAGCAGCATGATCAAAATGCCAAATGTCACACCATCGATCACCTCACGCTGTGTTTATCCAGTTCTAGTAGAAGATCATCTGTAACAACTTGAATTCATAGTGATTATTGTGCTTAATTCTTTGACTGTCTAGAAAACTGCTGCGAGCGACTGATTCCTTGTCACTTTTGTGCAAACAGAAGGATAATATCAGCACCTCAGCCTGCACATCTGCAGTTTGCACTCCAGGGTTGATTTTATATCATCATCAGGAGCCATCAGAAAGTTCTTGTCTAGTCAGTTCAATCCAGAGAAATATATAGCTCCCCTCCACCCCCTTGCACTATATCCCCCTTCCCCCCAACGACACAGGGAGAGGAAGGTCCACACATGTGATTTTTTGTGCCATAGCAGTTTTATGGAGGAGAACACATAAAGGTAATACAATAGAAAGCCTTAGCTATCCAAACACTAGTTTAAATGAACAGGTTCAGATAACAGACAAGTATTATGATTATTCCCAACATTCCATCAGTATATTCCTCAATTTCTTTTAAAAGTGTGAAGCTTTGCTTCTTCTTTAAAACCAGTGCTAATTCCTCCCAGCAACCCCCCACTCCCTCCACCAACCACCTTCCCAGGCAATATTATGTACAAATATTAGTTCCAGATTATTCCAAGACAGAGACATCCACAACACCAAAATTCCATTCAGAGGGCGCCTTTCACGTCAGGAGGACTTCCCAAGATGCACAACAGGATATAGGGTAAAACGTGCCTTTGCAATATGTGTGAAACCGATTCTTTACTCACTATCAGTTGCTTGAGCCCTGCAAACGTCTGCTCCACAGCATTTGCAGTCAAGGCCTGCCTCTTCATTGCAGCCTGCTCTCCCAAGAAGCGTTGCATCACTTCCCGGACAGCATCACCCTGAAAGAAACAGCGATGATGAGAAAAGCACAACGTTTCTAGGGAGCTTACACTACCGGGTGTCATATAACTTGGGAGGTTATTTGTATTTTGGATAATGCTTAAAACTCCATGGAAGGAGTTTTCTTCTTCACACGTAGAATTCTCAGGAGTTTGATTTGGATACTCTCAAACATAGCGATGGATATTCTGGTCTGTCAGAATATTCTGGTGCAATAGGCCAAACATTGGGAAATTCCATGGTGATGTGGTACATTGAGCAAGTCAAAATATGTATGCCATTTTCTGAGAAAGGGTGGATTATTTCTTTTTCAAAGCATGAAAATCATAGATAACATACTCTCAAGAGATAGAAAAGATAACTTTGCCTTAAAATGAGCTTTATTTTTAAAATGACAATAAATTAAAGATCATATCTAGAGACCTCTAAAACGTGACATGGCAAACAAGGCTGCTTTTGAAACCAATTTCAGATCATATTTTTAACTCTCACTATCATTAAATATAACTAAATACATAAATCAATAGTTAAGACAGAAAGCTGATAAGTTTGTGTGTCTTTTTTTTGGATAAATTCCGGTTTATCAATTGTGGACCTTTTTTTTTTGCAGTGCCAGTTATACGGAGCCCTGCATAGAGGGGAGGAGGGGATAGAGAGATGGGGGGATAGAGAAATAGAGAGGGGGGGGGGGGGGGGGGGAATAGGGAGATAGAGCGGAGGGTGGGATAGAGAGGGAGGGGAGGGGGGGAATAGAGGCATGGGAGGGCGGGAATAGAGGGAGGGGAGGAGGGCATAGGGAGATAGAGATGGAGAGGGGCAGGTAGAGAGAAAGAGAGGAGCGGGGGGTAGTAAGAAAGAGAGGAGGGGGGGGTGAGTAGAGAGAAAGAGAGGAGGGGAAGGGGGTGTAGAGAGAAAGAGGGGAGGGGGTAGAGAGAAACGGGGGGGGGTAGAGAGAAAGAGAGGAGGGGGAGGAAGAAAGAAGCGCGTCCTGAGTCTGGAAATGCCTGGGGCCAGGCTGCGATATTTCAGTGCGGTGACCGTGAAGACCTGGCGTGGAGCAGGTAGGATTGGCGCTTGTATTCCTGCAATTCCTGCAGAAATGTGATAGCATTCTGGCTATCACATCAGTTATGAAACTAACAAGTGTTCAGTTTATAGTAACACAGAAATGCAACTTACCTGTACGTTGTCAAATTTCAGGCCTGGCATAGTCAACTTCTCCTTCTCTATAAAAACAGTGCTGTACTGCTGGGTGGCCACAGAGATGAGCATCTTCCTAGTTTCCTCAGATGGCAGCCAAGCATCATATCTCCTGTCCAGCTCACTCATGTTCAGCGCTGTTGCGAAGGGATCATCGCTGCCTGCGAACGCTGCCTGGAGCTGAGAGAACGGCTTTGGCGATCGAGGGATTTCAGTGAACGACGCGGACAAAAGTGTGGGGCCACTTCCCATGATAAACGATAGGCTTCCAGTGTCATGTGGGCTGCCCGACCCAGATGACGTCAGCGAGGATAGTCTATCGGGTACGGAGGCACTAGCATTTGGATTAGCATTAGGATTACTAACGGAAAAGGGAGTGGAGGTGAAGGAGTCGAAGAATTCTGCTGCTGATGAGCTGGAATTGGCGTCATCTGTGAAAAACTTACTCAGGCTGGGACTAGGGTGAACCCCAAACAACGTAAGTTTACTAGGAGTGTCAATAATAGTCCCAAAGCTTGGGGATTTCACCATTTGAGGCTCGTAGCCATCTAGTTTCAAAGGAGCGTGAGCCTGGGATTTAGAATGGTTGTCCTGGCTGAAGATGGTGCACACTGGCAAAGGCTCATTTTCAGACAATTGACTGGTCTCAGACGTCACCGAGTGCCTCTTTGGTACGTCTGAATCAACCTGGCCACATGTGTCTTCGGGACTTTCTACAGCCACTTGAAGTTCTTCTTCCTGTTCTACGGCTAGCTCTTGCGGAACTGAAATTGCAGTTTCCTGTGATGGAGTGCTAAACTCCTCATCTACCAAAGGAGTTGTGGGCTCACTCACGTCATCAGAGACTTCCTTATAATCGCTATGTTCTGAATCTGCTGACTGGACGTCATCATCTCGAGCTTCTAAAGCCTTTTCGCAGTCAAGCAAGAGAGCCAGATCTCCCGAATCACCCTCACTATCATTAGGAGAATCAGATATGATCACACTCTCCATCATCTGATCCATGATATTGATCTGAGATGAATCAGCCATTTTATCCGTGGGCCCAGGTGTGAATGTGTCGACATCTAGATCAATATTCTCTGTTCCAAACATCAACTGCCCCTGAGGGTTCTGCAGCCCTGGGCTTGTACTCTGTGTGCTCTCCGTCTTTTCATTAACGTTGACAGTTGTAACATCAACAACCTGAGAGGCTAGTTGAAGATTTTCCATCTTTTCCTGCAGGCAAGATGCAGAAGGAGTTAGCATTCTGCTCATGACATTCTGTTAAGACATAATTGGATCAGTTACATGCATCATGTACTGCCAAAAAAAAAGCTAATTCCAGATGTAGCAAGATGCTGTTTTAATGGCATGACATTTGTTTGGGCACCCAGGCTGATATGAACTTAATTTTTACTGGGATTTTAACTTCGGATATTTGGGAAGCAGCACCTTATTATGTCAAAATATCATCAAAGTGCTTCACAGGATTTACTGTAAGTTGTAATGATTGCATATTTGTAGACACAAAGTAATGTTCCCCAAACAGCCACGAACAACCAATTTTTATCAAAACTGTACGGACTGCTTCTCACATTCTATGTCTGTATTTGTCACTAATATACCCTAATACATAGAAACTTTCAGCGCTGGAGGAAGAAACTCAGCCCATCAGGTCTGTGCCAAATTTAGAATCTGATGTTTTGTGCATCACTGCATATCCTCTTCCTGTAGCAAAGTGATTTGTTTTTGTTACTCACAAAATGCTGCATGGACATCATCTTCATACTATTATTGCACCTCTGGCAATGCAAACCCATTGGTTTATGATCACATGCAATATGTTTTTTTTTCAGATACCTCTTATAAAAAACAGACTTTTTGATGATGTTGTGATATTGTACTTTTATGCAGCACACAATCACAGATGTCATCAGTTTTTGTAAGATCTTTGTAATCTTACACATTGTAAGATTAATTACATAAGACAAAAACACATGGTACACACAGCATTAAAGATTTAAAGTGAAACACCCCATGAGTTTCAGCTTTCTGGTGTCATTGGATCATTTGCATTCCCAACAACTCCCATCAATAATTCCATAAATAATTCCTGCCTATGAATATTGTATCATTTCGATTTATTAAAAAACTATCAGAACATTTGCCCTGCACCATACAATTTCTCAAACAATGCGATTGCAAAATGTCAAAATGTACCAAATTCCTTAAATTAAGAGTAAAAAAAACAATTCTGCGTGTTCAAATTTGGTTATTCAATGAAAATGGGGCTGTTACTGTATACAGTATTGCACAATGGAACAGTCAACAATAACAACAAAATTACATTTGTATAGCACCTTTCACATTGGGAGGAATTTCAGTCGCAAACTGGGAGCCGGGATCGGGGAGGGCAGGGGGATAAACAAGATATGACTATATGAAATAAATTTCTAACAGCCATAACAGATCATATACGACAGCAATTAAAGGGCCACCATGCACAACTTCCCATTCAGTGACATATTCAACAGTGAAACAGAAAACTTTGCAATAGCTCATCACAACAATTCTTCTCTTCTATTGTACGGTTCCCACAATAATAAACAGCACCATTATCAATAAAATAACACTGAATGACTTACTCTAACGAGAGCCATCAGCAACTAGCTATTGCACACAACAAACACGTGACTGCAATATCTGGGTCATCAATCTGAGACGTTGGCTCACTCTCCTCTTTCTATAGACGCTGCCTGACTTGCAGTTTATGGGTGATTATCTGTCTTGTGTGACTATTTTACTGGGGTCCTCACAGCATATGATGCACATAACTGATCCAATTATATCTTAGCTGATACCGTCTGTAAATACCTAAGCTCTTCTCCGAATTAATCAGCTCGCTTTAAACTTTAAAGGGGTGCGAGGCAGGGTCTCTCATTCAGCCAGAGTGGAGTCTTGTAACTCCTCTTGGAAGCAAGAGAACCAAGGTTCAATTCTCAGCAGGGAGAAGCATTAAGAGTAAGACTTTTAATACTCCACATGCTTCTGTTTTCCTTGTGGTAAGTAGGAACCCGGATGTTTGTGGATTTGCAGATCGCTTTCCGGGGATAATAATTACTCAATTTTTTAAAATTATTTGTTCATTCAATCCACGACTGTTTGTGCAACACTGCTATGTGTAATTGGCGGCAGCATTTACAGACAAAATATACTCCCACAAAATATACAGTCAATTCATTTTAGCATATTCTTTTGCAGCACTTTGAGACATCTCAAAGATGTGACAATATGAAATGCAAGGATTATTATTGTTCATTATGTAGTAAAAACAGTCAAACATTACTACATTGTTTTCCTAGCCCCAAATGGTCATATTATAAAAAAAAGTAGCACAAAACCATTTTACTCCAAGAATATCTTCATGAATTGGAGGAAAAATGTTACAAATTAACAAAACAGAAAATCCATGCAACATTTATTCACCACAGAAACCCCTATCTTGATAGTAGGGAACAGCGATATATCGATATATCGCTAAAACCCGATATGGTTTTCATATCGATATGCCGATATAGACATTTAAAAAATATCGATATATCGAAAAAACGATATATCGAGGTAAAAAATCGGGATGCGAGCACAATCAACTACAAGACCCAGAATGCTCATCTCTATACACAATGCTCAGATCTAGGTGCAAAGCCGCCATCTTGTATTCATAGTCCTCGAATACAATATACAGGTATGCAAGGGGTGGGGGGAGAGAGACGGCTGTGGGTGCGGGAGGTGAGGGGGAGAGAGACTGCTGGGGGGGGGGGGGGTGAGGGGGAGAGAGACGGCTGGGGGGAGGGGGAGATAGACGGCTGGGGGGGGGAGATGGGGAGAGAGACGGCTGGAGGGGGGGAGAGATGGCTGGGGGGGGGGGAGGAGAGGGGGAGAGAGACGGCTGGGGGGAGGAGAGGGGGAGAGAGACGGCTGGGGGGAGGGGGAGATAGACGGCTGGGGGGGGGGAGAGGGGAGAGAGACGGCTGGGGGGGGAGAGGGGGAGAGAGACGGCTGGGGGGGAGAGTGGGAGAGAGATGGCTGGGTGGGAGAGAGATGGCTGGGGGGGGAGAGGGGGAGAGAGACGGCTGGGGGGAGGGGGCGAGAGACGGCTGGGGGGGGAGGGAGAGAGAGACGGCGGGGGGGGGGGAGGGGAGGAGAGACGGCTGGGGGGAGGGGGAGAGAGACGGCTGGGGGGGGAGGGAGAGAGAGACGGCGGGCGGGGGGGGGGGGAGGGAGGAGAGGGGGAGAGAGACGGCTGGGGGGAGGGGGAGAGAGAAGGCTGGGGGGGGAGGGAGAGAGAGATGGCGGGGGGGGGGCGGGGAGGGAGAAAGAGATGGCTGGGAGGGTGGTGGGGGAGAGAGACGACGGGGGTGAGAGACGACGGGGGTGGGGGGTGCGAGAGAGGGACGGCGGGGGGGGGTGGGGAGAGACGGGGTGGATGTGATAATATACAGATAGATAGAGATGGGGGGGGATGTGCGAGAGGAGAGAGGGAGAGAGACATAGAGAGACACAGACAGAAAAACACAGAGGTGGAGAGAGTGAGAGACACAGAGAGAGAAAGATATTTACCTCCTGAGAAGATAGGCCCCGAATGCGCGCGCACCGAAAGCGCGCGCACCCGGAATGCACGCGCATTCCGATGCGCGCGCGCATGCGCAGTATGAAAAAACTGAAAATATCGATATTTCGGTATATCTCGATATGAGCCAACCGATATATCCATATCGGGAAATTCCCATATCGCCGTGCCCTACTTGATAGTTCTGCAAAGTTGCAATGGTCTATGAATGATGAACAGATAATCAGAGTCAAAGTAAAGGAGAACTGGATTTGTTCATTAATTACATGATTTGATCTTAGGTTTGTATTAGGTCTTGTCCAAATTATCTTTGTTTATAAAGAAACCTAGGTAATGGTTCACAGTCTACAGCTCGTATAATAAAATGGAATCAACTAATCCAGATTCAAAACAAGATTAGGAGAGCAATAAGTGGACTGGAAAGGAATAGCAGGTATAAAATATATATATAGGTGACCAGAGAGGTCACCTTCTATGCTGTATAGTTCTGTACAGTCTTGGCATAATTAGAATATAGCTCGACTTCACTACATCTAAAGCATTATTGCTGCATTCCAGAAAGCAACCATTCCTATCCCCACAGGGAAAATAACAGAACCATGGGATTAATATGGTGGAGGGCAGCAACACAAACATGATGGACTGAATGGTCTCCTTTGCCATGTTGTATTGACCATTCTCTTTTTACCCATCAATCCTAATTTTCTCAATAAAGTATCACTCATTACTGACCAGACAATGTTATCTGCTTGATAAAGAATCTCCAGATAATCTTGAGGGCTTCAGTCAGACATGCCCAGCATGCTCAACACTCGCTTTTTCTTTGCTGCTCCTTCCAACTTCATAGAATTCCAGCGTAATTAACATGACAAAGCAACATTGCAAGTTTCAGAAACACACTGGTACAGCATAATCATGAATCAGCATTTAGAGTACAGTACTGAACCGTACTAGCTGAAGGAAACTGAAGGAACATTATCTTACGCTAAAGATAAAGTGTGGGTGCTTCCCGTCCAAGCAATGAACCACTCTTGTTCCAATCTTCTCTTTCTCACCAAAGAAAGTACAGTATTTTGCTTCAGATTTCCTTTGGACTGAAACTGTGAGCTCAATCAAGTTAAAGTCTTGATTTCTAAACAGAATGCATCATACTAGATGCTGGGGGCGGGGAGAATGGGGAACGAGCAGCGTAATAATTCTTTCATTTGCTATAGCACATTGAGAGGTGGTCTCATTTCACTTCCCAGTGCCCCAAATAATATCCTGGCCAACACGGCTATTCATGGGGCATTGCTGTCCACATGTCCACAAATTGGCTGCCCACATGTCACAAATTGGCTGCCACATTTCTCCATAAAACACTTTACACTATATGCTATGAAGCCAATTGAGATGGCCTCAAAAATTGAAAGGGGCAATGAGTAAATGTAAGAATTATTACTTTCAAATTGTGCCATAGGATTGTTAATGTCCACTCGAACAGGCACAAGTATGAGTAGAAGGAGACTAAATAGGTGTAACGGTGAATAGGAGAAATCGGGCAATTAATAAGATCATTTCTATTATGATACACTATTTGTGAGAAAAAATCAAACTCAAAAAATTCAGAAGCAAATGTGTACAGTTACCAGAACAATATCACATTTAATATAAAATGGAATTAGAAGTGGCACAGCCAAAAACTAAATGTATCCAACATTAAAATGGCTTATTTCAAGGAGATGAAAAGAAAGCTGGCACAGATAAATTGGGTAAAAAAGCTGGAAGATAAGACAGCAGGAAATTGTCAAATATGAAATGTATAGGAACATAGGAAGTGGAATAGGTTATTATGCCCATTGAGCTTGCTCCTCCATTTTTTTAGATCACTGTTGATCTGAAACTCAACAGAGCTCTTTGAGGAAATTACCAAGAAAATAGATAACGATAATGTTGTGAATGAGATATACATGGAGCCTCTTGACAAGGTGCAACATAAGAGAATTACTAAAAAGATTAAGGTGCTTTGGTATTACTAGAAAGGTGTTAGCACGGGTGGAAAATAGAAAGCTGGTTAAGTAACAGAGTCTGAGTACCTGGTTACCATTCAGAATACAGAAGTGTAACTAGCGATATACCACTGTGTTGCACTCTGGTATAAGAGGCATAATTTCTGTGTTACACAAAAATAGAAAGTATAACAGGGAAGAAGATTGAAAGCAATTTCAGGAGGACATAAAACAAAACCCAGCATTTGGTATAACATCTTATCTGGTCAATGAAACCATCCTAAAATGCTTCACACAAATTACTGTAAACTGTGATGCCTGTGTTGGTGAATGTGGCAGCCAATTTTGTGTTCAGCACTGTCCGATAAACAACCATAATGTGTACGACCAGTTTATGTGGAGGACTGATGGCCAGGATAACGGGAAATTTAATGCAACAAAGTGTGAGGTTATATATCATGGGAGCAATAATAGCAAGTACTAATCTGAATGCTAACATTTTAGAAGGAGAACATCTGTGAGCAATGCTCTGTAGTATTGCAAACCTGCCTGGCACAGGAAATGACAACACCAGACAATTGATTGACTTGGGATTCTGGCATTTGGCCCCCTCCTTTTCACTATTTACACGCTCCCTCTGGGCGATGTCATCCGCAAACATGGGGTAAATTTCCACATGTATGCGGACGACACCCAGCTGTACCTTTCTGCCTCATCCCTCAACCCCAGACCATCGATGTTCTGACAGCATGTCTGTCCGACATTGAGTCCTGGACGAGGGACAACTTCCTCCAATTGAATGTGAGCAAGACCGAGGCCCTCCTGATTGGCTCAAGCCAGTGTCTCCGCACATCGGGCGCTGCCAGCCTCAACATCCAAGGCTGTACTCTCCACCTCACAAAGCCAGTCAGGAACCTCGGCATCACGTTCGACCGTAAACTCTCCTTCCTCCCCCACATCCGTGCCTTGAGCGGCACCGCTTATTTCCACCTACGCAACATTGCCAGGCTCCGCAACTACCTCATCCCCCGCGCTGCCGAAACACTCGTGCACACGTACATCACCTCACGGCTGGACTACGGAAACTCTCTCTTCGTCGGCCTCCCCAGTTCCTCCATTCACAGGCTGCAGGTCATCCAAAACTCTGCAGCCCGTGTACTATCCCGCACCCGCCTCCGCGACCACATAACCCCCACCCTCACCCGTCTCCACTGGCTCCCCATCCTCCAGAGGATCGAGTTCAAGATCCTCGTCCTCACCTTCAAGGCCTTACACGGCCTTGCCCCGCCCTACTTAACCGATTTACTTTCCCCCTACAAGCCCACCCGGACCCTCCGTTCAGCAGGAATTGGCCTGCTCCAAGCCCCCCGCCCGAACCGCCCCACCATTGGAGGCCGGGCCTTCAGTTTCTCCGCTCCCACCCTATGGAATACCATCCCCCAATCCCTCCGTCTCGTTTCTTCCCTTTCCACTTTCAAGGCCGGTTTGAAGACTTTCCTCTTTGACCGTGCCTTTTGTTCCCCCCCCGAACTTTTTGACCTCCCCTACGTGTTTCACCCCTTCCCGAACACTCCCCTCCCAGCTCGGGTCACACGCCTCCTGTGCAGCGCCTTGGGACATCCTCCTGATGTGAAAGGCGCTTTATAAGTTTAAGTTGTTGTTGTCGTCAAGCCAGGTCACCTTGTAGCCAGTTCATCCCCGAGGAGACCACACTTTACCTCTCCTTCTCCACCCCCCCATCCTGCAGTGTACAGTGGTGGTGGTGAGAGGGTCTCAGTGTACAGTGCGGGAGGGAGAGTCTCAGTGTACAGCAACAATAAAATTACATTTATAGAGCGCCTTTCACGTCGGGAGTACAGTGGGGAGGGGCATCTCAGTGTAAGTGGGGGGTGGGGGTGTCTCAGTGTAAGTGGGGGGAGGGTCTCAGTGTACAGTGTAGGGGTGGGGTAGTGTACAGTAATGGAAGGGGGCTCTCAATGTACAGTGGGGCAGGGGTCAGTGTACAGTGGGGGGGGATCCCAGTGTACAATCAGAAAAGGGATCCCAGAGTACAGTTGGGGGGGTGTCTCGGTGCACAGTGGGGGGTCTTGGTGCACAGTGAGGGGTCTCGGTGCACAGTGGGGGGAGGGGTCGGTATAATTGGGGCGGGGGTCAGTGTAAGTGGGGCGGGGGTCAGTGTACAGTGGGGGGGGGGGGGTTCTCAGTGTACAGTGAGGGTGTCTCAGCGTATAGTGGGGAGGGAGTCTCAGTGTACAGTGATGGGGTCTTAGTGTACAGTGAGGGTGTTTCAGTGTACAGTGGGGGGGGGTCTCAAGTGTACAGTGTGGAGAGGTCTCAGTGTACACTGGGGATGGGGATCTCAATGTACAGTGGGGATGGGGGTTAATGTACAGTGTGGCGGTCTCAATTACAGTGGAGGGATGTCTCAGTGTAAAGTGGGTCTCAGAGTACAGTGGGAGGGGTCTCAGTGTACAGTGGGAGTGAGGGTCAGTGTAAAGTGGGGGGCGGGGGTCAGTGCACAGAGGGATATGGAGGCTTCATTGTACAGATGGGAGGGTGTGGGGAGGGTGTAGGGAGGGGGGGTCAGTGTACAGTGAGTGGGGAAGGGGTAGGGGAGGGGGCTTAGTGTACAGTGAGTGGGGAGGGGGAGGGAAGGTCAGTGTTCAGTGAGTGAGGAGGGGGGGGTCAGTGTACAGTGAGTGGGGAGGGGGGGGGTCAGTGTACAGTGAGTGGGGAGGGGGGGGTCAGTGTACAGTGAGTGGGGAGGGGGGGTTAGTGTACAGTGAGTGGGGGGGGGGGGGGTCAGTGTACAGTGAGTGGGGAGGGGAGGGGGGTGGGGAGGGGGGGTTAGTGTACAGTGAGTGGGGAGGGGGAGGGGGAGGGAAAGTCAGTGTTCAGTGAGTGGAGGGGGGTCAGTGTACACTGAGTGGGGAGGGGGAGGTCAGTGTACAGTGAGTGAGGAGGGAGGGTGGGGGGGTCAGTGTACAGTGAGTGAGGAGGGGGGGGTCAGTGTACAGTGAGTGAGGAGGGGGGGTGGGGGGGGTCAGTGTACAGTGAGTGAGGAGGGGGGGTGGGGGGGGTCAGTGTACAGTGAGTGAGGAGGGGGGGTGGGGGGGGGTCAGTGTACAGTGAGTGAGGAGGGGGGGTGGGGGGGTCAGTGTACAGTGAGTGAGGAGGGGGGGGGTCAGTGTACAGTGAGTGAGGAGGGGGGGTGGGGGGGGTCAGTGTACAGTGAGTGAGGAGGAGGGGTGGGGGGGTCAGTGTACAGTGAGTGAGGAGGGGGGGGGCAGTGTACAGTGAGTGAGGAGGGGGGGTGGGGGGGGTCAGTGTACAGTGAGTGAGGAGGGGGGGGGTCAGTGTATAGTGAGTGGGGAGGGGGGGTGGGGGGGGTCAGTGTACAGTGAGTGAGGAGGGGGGGGGTCAGTGTATAGTGAGTGGGGAGGGGGGGAGGGGGGGGTCAGTGTACAGTGAGTGAGGAGGGGGGGGGCAGTGTACAGTGAGTGAGGAGGGGGGGGGCAGTGTACAGTGAGTGGGGAGGGGGAGGTCAGTGTACAGTGAGTGAGTAGGGGGGGGGTCAGTGTACAGTGAGTGAGGAGGGGGGGGGTCAGTGTATAGTGAGTGGGGAGGGGGGGTGGGGGGGGTCAGTGTACAGTGAGTGGGGAGGGGGGGGTCAGTGTACAGTGAGTGGGGAGGGGGGGGGCAGTGTACAGTGAGTGAGGAGGGGGGGGGGGTCAGTGTACAGTGAGTGGGGAGGGGGGGGGCAGTGTATAGGGGGTCTCACCTCTCTCTCTCTCTATCTGTGAGCAGCTGTCCCTGGCTGGCTCGGTGGCTGACCGGCCTCTCTCTCTCCCTCCCCAGTCCTCTCCTCTCTGGCTGGTCGCTGTGAGCCGCTGTCCCGGTCTGGCTCAGTCGCCTCTCTCTCAGGCCTCTCTCTCTCTCTCTCTCTCTCCGAGGCTGCCGGGTTGTTACTGCGCCTGCGTGACCCTGACCGGATGTGTAGTGACGGAGGCCGCCGGAGCCCCCATCCGTACCCGCGAGACTCACCTCAAAACATCCGGGGACATAGACAGACAGAGAGAGAGAGAGGCTACCCACCGCGGTCAGAGAGAGAGAGGGAGGCCTCGGCCTGATAGAGAGAGGCCTGGGGACCCGGGCCTGAGACGGGGGGATACAGAGATACCTGGGGTAGAGAGAGACAGAGTGTGTGTGTTTGGGTGGGGGGGGAACCAGGGGAGAGAGAGATTGTGTGAGAGAGACAGAGACTGAGAGGCCTGGGGAGGGAAGGATAGAGAGAAAGACCTGTGGAGAGTAGGAGAGACAGAGAGAGAGACCTGGGGAGAGTAGGAGAGAGAGAGACCTGGGGAGAGTAGGAGAGACAGAGAGAGACCTGGGGAGAGTAGGAGAGAGAGAGACCTGGGGAGAGTAGGAGAGATAGAGACCTGGGGAGAGTGAGAGACAGAGAGAGACCTGAGGAGATTAGGAGAGAGAGATAGAGGCCTGGGGAGAGTGAGAGACAGAGACCTGGAGAGAGTAGGAGAGAGAGATAGAGACCTGGGGAGAGTAGGAGAGAGAGATAGAGACCTGGGGAGAGTAGGAGAGAGAGAGAGAGACTGGTTGGGGAGCCTGTGATCAGGACTTGGGATTGTCCAGGAGGAGAATCTGTGGAGAATTCCCAGTTGCCAGGATGGAAGATGACGCTCCTGTCATTTATGGTCTTGAATTTCAGGTAAAATAAAATCCCCTTGTCCTGACAGTGACCTGTTCATGTCAAAGTTCCTCCAGACCTTGGGATAAACCAATTAATTCTTAGGTGTTTTTTTTTGATCAGCTGAGTGTCTATAAACACATGTCGATACCTATCATCTCGTTTAAGAATATCCAAACCCGACTGAGATTTCCACATATGTATACCATCCAAGCGTGAAAATTTCCCTGTGTCTGAAATGGAATGTATTTTCTCCCCAGAGGCAGACTCCTTGCTTTCCCATTTCCAGAGGATGTGGAGTTCTGTAGCTCGGTGATTGGAGCACTTGCCTCACAAGCGAAAGACCTGGGTTCGATTCTCGATAGGGAGAAAAGTTGAGCAAGTTTCCTTACTCCATATGCCTGATAATAAACCCTCAAGAAAAAGATCAAATACTACCCAGTCACTTCAATCCCCGACTTTTGTGGGACACTGCTGTCGCAATTGGCTGCCGTGATTCATCCGCAAATACACGGTGAATTAACTTTTCAGTATATTCCATGAAGCACTTTGAGACAGCTAGAAGACATGAAAAGCGCGATATCAAATGCATTTATTGTGTGAGGCACAAGTTGACAAGAGCCAAAACATGGGGGAACACGAGAGTGGGATGGGTACTGCTTGGAGTTTTAACCAGCTGAAACCTGTATAGCTTGCCATTGAAAGTACTGTGTAGCTTCCCATTGTTTGACCATTTTGGACCACTCAACCCATTAGGACTTTGGTTTGCAGGATAAACAGGAACCATGTGGGAAGCTTCCCTTCTCATAGTGACTGTCCTAGACTGGATCACCAAGCCCTTCTGACAAGCCAAGCTAGTTGGTTCATCATTGCCTTGGAGTGCTAGACTCACCTGGCTCTGGAACTGGAATCTTTTGAGTGTCTTCTGCATATACAGTACACAAATATAGACCCCATATTTACCAAGGGGATCAGATAGATGATGCATCTACTTGACTTTATTGGTAGGACTCTCACCTCTGAGTTGTTTTGTGTTCAAAACCCACATTAGGATTTTGAACTAGTATATGGGCTGAAAATCCAATGCAATGCTGGGGTGCGCCTCATTATTGGAGACGCTGTCCTTCAGATTATAATTTAATTGATTATCTGTGTGTGCAAGGACTATTGAAGTATTTGTAGTTTGGTTTTTCACCAATGGAAAAACAGTTTTCTACCAAATATGATTTTTAATGAAATCTGAATTAACTCACCTTTTTCCAGTCCCTGGGATGATGCCTGCACGTCGGTTTCCTCCCACCTGCTGCCCTTGTTTCCCCCCCCACATTGAGAATCTAATTACGCCAATGAAGTATCGAGTGAATTTCAATGCATTCTCTCAATTAAAATTTTTGTTGGAGCACAAAGGTACTTTCAGGTAGTTAACAACAACAACTTGGATTTATATTGCACCCTCCACTCCAAACGGCGTCTCAGAGCGCTTCCCAATAACGGATCCAGGGGCTGAGCCAGGTAGAGGGGAAAGAAGGTGACCAAAAGCTTGGTCGAAAAGAAAGGTCTTTAGCGGAGAACTGGAAATAAGAAAGGAGGGGGCGAGGTGAAGGGAGTGAGGACGGGAGTTTCAGAGCCTCAGGGCATAGTGGCTGAAAGCACAACTGCTGAGGCCAGACCCGTGGGAGCGAAGGCAACGGGTACTGTTGTGAGGGGAGAGGAGGTCAGAGAGGTAGGGGGTGCAGAGGAGTGAGGGATTTGAATACGAGCATGAGGATCTTGAAATCGATACACTCCGGGACAGGGAGCCAGTGCAGTCTGGCAAGGACTGGGGTAATCAGGGAGCGGAGTTTTGTACAGGTGAGAATGCGGGCGGCGGACTTCTGTATGAGCTGGAATTTATGAATGGTAGCGGAGGGGAGACCAGCGAAGAGGGCATTTGAATAGTCCTCTGCATATTAAAACCTCTGCCACGAGTAATAACTGTGCCTTCAGCCATACGGGCCTCTCAGTCTCTGACCGTACTGACCTATTAGCTCCCTTCATGGGGTGAACACTGGCCTGCTTCATCCCCCCCCAACCTATCCACCCCACCACCGTCAGGTGGGAATTCAGTCATTCTGCTCCTAATCTCTGAAATTTATCCCAGAATCCCTCTAACTCGCTTCTTCCCTCCCCTTATTCAAGGCCCATTTCAGGAACCCTTTTGACATCATTCCCCTCCTCATCCTGTTTGGCATCTTCCCCAGCTTGGGTGCTAGCCAACAGTTTTGTGAAATGTCCTAACAAAATCTAAATCCAAAGCTTGTTTTCCTGATGCAATATGTACCACTTGTTAATATCTCTGTTGTACAGTTCTAATGGGTGCTTTTTTGATGCAGTTTGTCATTCTTTAATAGTTTGACAAAGTAACCTGCAAGACTCATGTGTTAAAGAGCTCAAGTTTAATTGGGAAGAATGTGGATCTTGTTACGCATTGATAGTTTTTTACCTGTGGAATGTGTACAGTACAATATTTCAGCCCCAGCCTCACAAATAATTGGTTGAAAGCTTGAGGAAGAGAGTCAGAGTAGTTACATTATTTATAAATGAAGAACATTTTCAAATGAATGTAACTTAAATAAGTAACTATTTCACAAATGGTATTGTTAACTTTTCAAACTAAGTGTCAACTAGAAAAGTGTAATCATTTAAAGGATGGAACTAAACCAGGATAAAGGAAAAGCTAATAATTTAAGTAGGTGCTATACATAGTGCTGAAGAACAGGACAAGTGTCTTGTTTGATTCCCATCTGTGTTTCAAACCATATATCCTTGTTCTTACCTGCTCAGCTTTTTCTCACCTCAGTAACATTGCCTGCTTCCACCACTGTCTTTCTCCTCCAGCTGCCAAGGCCCTCATTCATTCTTTTATCACATCCAGGTTTATCTATGCTAGCTGCACTGCACAAGCTCCAGATTATTCAGAACTCTGCAGCTCATGTTCTCTCCTGCCAACCCCAGTGGCCCTCCAACTTGCTCCCTCCCTCACCTCGTTGAAGGTCCATCTCAAGCTGCATCTCTTTGACTGTGCTTTGGGTCACCGTTCCCCTCTCCAACCCCCTGGTCTCCCTGCCCAGCTCGGTGCTCAGCCAGTATTGTCAGCATTTGAGATATCCTCCTGATGAAAGGCACTAATAATAATGATCTTTGCATTTGATATAGTGCCTTATCAAGTCTTTGAGACATCTCAAAGTGCTTCATAGAATATACTGTAGAGTGAATTGACTGTGTATGGGTGAAATGCTGCCGCAATTGTGCACAGCATTGTCCCACAAACAATTGTGGATTGAGTAACAAATTATTATTTTTGGTGAGAGAGGAATTATTACCCGCAGAAAGTGATTCGCCAATCGACTGACAACTGGGTTCCTACTCATTGTTTGGTAAACATCTGTACCGCGGCTTAAATTGATTATTGTCCTTCCCTGGCCCTTCAAACATTTAAACACTCCTGAATGCTTCACTTCTGATCTTGAAGCTTTTTGTCTACTTGTTTGACTGATGGGAAGTTTTCCCTAATGGGAAATGAATCAGATCCTCATTGCCAGTATGCTTCCTCAGTAAGTCTCTAACAGGATGGATCTGCATAACAGCAGCACAGAAGGACTCCTAGCCGGTTCAATAAATGCAATTATTATATTCTAGGATACTGACGGGGAACAATATCCATGCTGCTCCCAGTGTGTTGTATACTGTAGTAAAAATAATAATCCTTGCATTTGATATAGCGGGTTTCACATCTTCTAGATGTCTCAAAGCACTTCACAGAATATATTGTAAATTGAAGTGACTGTGATTGTGGGCACGGCAGCCATTGCACACAGCATTGTCCCACATGCAGTCGTGGATTGAAATGACCAATTTTTATTAATTTTTTTGAGAGATTATTATTAGGCATGTGGAGTAAGGAAATTTGCCCAAGGTTTCACCCTGACCTGCCTGGATTCGAACACAGATCTCACTCTTGAAAGGCGAGTGCTCTAACCACTGAGCTACAAGGACTCCACCCAATGAGTTACAGGATTCTACTGTAGTACTTATCCACCACACTTCTGCTCCTGATCAAGTTGCTGCAGATTAAAATACAAGTTCAGTCTATATGTTTGGTGGTAGCCTGGATAAGATTTTTTTTGTTAAAAATCACAATCAGAATCTCCTATGGCGAGTAGTGTTGGGCTGAAGCTTTGACTTCCTGCCACTAGATGTTGCTGTGTATTTTGCAATACAATTTTAGGTTAGGTACAAAGTGCACTTGTGACTGACATTGTTGGGAGGAGTTACTGTATGAACATTCTGTCCAGTTACTGGAGAGAGTGGCACTTTGATGGATGTGCTCTCTAAATATTTAATCTGTGGTAAATTTAGGGATTTTGCAAATCCTAGAATGAGTGAATACATTAGACTGCAAGGTGATGGAAATCTACCAGTAATGATCCTAAACTGATGGCTCCTCTGAACGAGCCAATGTTCAATTATCTATTTGTACTTCTAGTATTGAACTATGTGACCTATGATAATTGTATTCATGTACTCACTGGAAATTGAACCTGAGACCTTAGAGGACAGAATGTCTGACAACTAGCCCATCTATGGTCTGGTGATACGGGTGGGACACCGGAAACATACCCATGTTCGACAAAGTCGCACTGGAGAACGAGAGTGGAGGGATTTGAATATGATATTGGGAAGTGAGCTAGGGGGAGAAGGAGAGGGGAGGTGAACGATTAAAAAGGAAGGTCTTCGGACAGGATTTGAAAGTGGGGAGGGAGGGGGATAAGGTGGAGTGATTGGGAAAGAGAATTCTAGTGTTTTAGGGTGGAATGGTGGAATGCACAATTACTGATAATCGAGCGGAGGGCACGAAGAACAAACAGGAGGTTGGAGCCTGCTGAACGGAGGCCTTTCTCTTCGACCGTGCCTTCTGCTGCCCTTCTAACTCTCCCCCTTTTTCTACTCTCCGTCCCCCTGCCCCTACCCTTACCCCGCCCCTACCCTTACCCCGCCCCTTCCCCCCACTGATCGGGTCCTGACCTAACTGTTCAGCGGGTGGTGGAGTGGGGGGTAAGCAAATTGAATAAGTAGAGAAGTGCGAGGGCATGAAGGAATTTGAAAACGAGTAGGAGGATCTTTAAGCCATCCAATGGCAATATGTGAAAATAGGGGAATTGGTCTGTTACATAGGTTTTAATATTATCAATCGATTTCACAAGTTTTGGAGAGAGGCCATAGAAAGAACAAGAAGATTGATGAAATACAAAGTATGGAATTCCCCTTTAAGCTCACATTATTAAGGAGGAAAATGGTAGTATACTGCCATCTTCTGCAATGCCTCTCACATTGTGAGGACACCTGTGGTTGTTCTCCGCACTATCGAACCACAGAGAGAGCGTCCCTTGGCAAGAAGGGTGCCCTGGAGGTTTAAACACCCACCCATCTGCTGCTATTGACTTGTCCTCGTCATCACCTTTAAAGCCCTTCATGGCCTTGCCCCACCCTACATCTGTGACCTCCTAACCCCATATCAATCTGTTCCTTCCCTCCACTCAGCAGGCTCTGGCTTGGTCCATGTCCTCTGACTCACCCATCCCACCATTTGTGGGCGAGATTTCAGCCATTCTATCCCCAACCTTTGGAATTCCATACGACAGTCCTTCCTAGCCTTCCAAGTCCTGCCTGAAGATCCTCCTCTTCTACTTTACCATCGGTTACCCTCTTCCTTCCATGAATCCGACCCCAGCTCGGGTCCGAAGCATTGACTGTCTGTTGCCTTGGGACATGAAAAATGCTTTACAAATGTAATTTTGTTGTTGTTGTTGTAAAGTGTGACCTGCTTCTGGGAGAGTAGAAAGATCCATCCACTTCTTTCACCTTGGACCCGGCCTTTGTACAAGCCCGAAATTCCAGGATTCACTTCAATGAATCCCTGGATGTTGAGAATACCATTACCATCCAGAATCCTGTGATTGGGATTGCAACCCCTACTCTCGTTCTGAATGTGAGCTCCTTACCATGACTTGAGTTCAAAATCTAGGTTGGGATGTGAGTGCAGTGCTGAGGCAATCCTGTTCACAGTTGTATTTCAGATGAGTTGTTAAACCGGGGGTTGTTTTTAGCTGTTCTGTTGATTTCAGCCTCTGCACCCACACTGGAACTCCATCCCCCAATCTCTTCACCTCGCTTCCTCCCTTTCCTCCTTCAAGGCCGGTTTCAAGACCTTCCTCTTCGACCGTGCCTTCTGCTGCCCTCCTAACTCTCCCCCTTTTCCTACTCTCCGTCCCCCTGCCCCTACCCTTACCCCGCCCCTTCCCCCCACTGATCGGGTCCTGACCTAACTGTTCAGCACCTTGGGACATATTCCCGACATGAAAGGTGCTCTATAATTGTAATTTTGTTTTTGTTGTTGATTGAAGTGGATATGAACAATCCCGTTGCAGTACTTGAAGAAAAGCAAGTTTCTCCCAATATTTTGACCAATATTCATCCCTCATTGAAACACATCAAGATTAATTTTACAATCAATTTTCTGATTTCTTTTTGAGGGACATTGTCACAATTTGCTGTTGGACGTACCTCTATAACTGTACCTAGAATTCAAAGCAAATCATTCTGTGAATGTCACTGAGGCACCTCGAAACAATAACACTCTGTCAAATTTAATATCTAACCGTAGCTCTTCTCAGCCTAGTTTATTTAACAGTAAGTTTTTTGCTGTGCTGAAATGTGCGTGTGTGAGAAACTACCTTTTACCTTGTTAATAATGTGAGGTTAAAGGGGAGTTCCATACTGTGTATTTCATCAATCTTCCCTTTCGTTCTATGACATCTCCAAAATGTGTGAAAGCACTAGACAATATTGAAACACAGGTACAGAACAATTTCCCTATTGTTCTCCCCACTTGTTGTCAACGGTCTTTCTTTGGTAGATTACTTTGGTTTCAAGCTCTTGTATATTTTGGCCTGCAAAACCTCAGAATAATGCAGTGAATTTCAGTTTATAGTTGGAATAAGACACTTGAATGAACACAGTGAAAAAGAAGCTGTAGATTTACAGATTTCCCTGATTTATTTTGCAGGCACGTGCTTTAGCACCACAAGTGGCTGAAACTGATGCCATAAGGTTCCTGGTTGGCACTCAATCGCTCAAGTATGATAACCAGGTGAGTAATACTATAAACGTGTTGCGACACTTCTGTTCTCATCCGGTTTGTAGCAGCAAATTTATTGTAAAATAGAATTTTTTTTATTTTTAAGTATTTAATCAAACCAGTACTTGTTGGTCTATCCTTCTTAAGATAAATCTTGGCCAGTCACATTAAATTGCATGTCGCTGACCTTAAAATTCAGCGGATTGGCCATATTTGAGTCAGCCAGACAGATTTGGTAGTCATTTTTTTTTGATAACCAGCAAAGTGGAATGTTTTTTCTAAAACTTATTATAAGTGGAAGAAAGCGAGGTGACCTGGGGCACAAACTGATATTTTTTTCAAATTGAAATAACTTTTTAACTAATGTTTCAGACCTTGATTGTTGTTTTGAAACTGAAAATGTATTTTTAGAGCTATTTTTGCTTGTGTTGATTGCCCCTTGCCGCTCAAATCATTCTCTTGTGGAAATGGTAGGCAGCAGCCTTACAACAGGATATTGCCAATGAGAGAAAGCTGCCAGCACTACTCCTGGTATATTTTGAACAAAATTTGAACATGACTCATTGTGACTGCCCTCCACTCTGAATGTATCTAGGTATATCTCTATAATTGCTTGGCAGAGGTGAAGCTCAACAGAGGTAGAGGGCTAATTGCATACCCCCGTCTGGTTTGTCAGTCAGGGATAAGGAATGAACCATATAAAGTTGCACTCCATCTGCCTGGCCCAAATGTTAAAGAAATTACATTAAGAGTACACAGTCAGCTTCAATTGATATCTTTGCCAAATCGCTGCCTTGTATCTCCTTGAATTTGCTGATGTAATCTTCCCCCACTAACTCCCTGGATAGTCTATTATATATGCTAGATGTCCCAGTTCTAAAGTGGTGTTTCGGATCCAAAATATAAGACGCTGTCTACACAAAATGATCTCCAATCCCATTTCTAGCTGGAGTCCTGTAGCTCAGTGGTTAGAGCTCTCGCCTTGCAAATGAGACCTGGGTTCAATTTCAGGCAGGGCGAAACCTTGAGCAAGATTCCTCACTCCATAAGCCTAATAATAATCCCCCCCCAAAAAAAATCAATAAGAATTTGGTCATTTCAGTCAAGACACTGCTATGCGCAGTTGGCTGCATCCTTTCACCCACAAATATACAGTCAATTAACTTTACAGTATATTCTGTGAAGCCCTTTGAGGCATCTGGAAGACGTGAAAAGTACTATATCAAATGCAAGGATTATTATTATCAGGCTATTATAGGTTATCTGTGTTATAAGCAAATTTGCATCCTAGGGAGTACCCTTAATAATGGGGTTGCCCCATATTTACTAACCCTTTGCTTTCCCTCTTATGAACTTCAGTTGATCTCCTTATGTTGTAGAATTGTGCATAACATTAATTTCCCTCTCTTCTTGGTTACTAATTCTACACCTCCAATTTCCCCAATCCCAACTCTGTCTCTCTGCCTCTACCCTCGACTCCAGGACTACTACTGTCCTGACAGACTGTCTGTCAAACATCAAGTCCTGGATGAGAGCTAATTTTTTACAGTTGAATGTCAATAAGACAGAGGCACTACTGATTGGCTTGCGCCAGCGCCTTCAAGCCTCAGGCACTGGCAGCATCAACCTGCATGGTTGCTCACTCGAACTCAACCAAGCCAGTCAGGAACCTGGGTGTCTTGTTCAATCCTCAACTGTCTTTCCTCTCCCACATCCAAGCAATGACTCGCTCTGCCTTCCCTCTCCTGCACAATATTGCCCGACTCTGCCACTACGTTACCCCCAAGGACGCTGAAACCCTCATTTATGCCTGCTTGACGGCCTTCCCAATTCCTCCCTCCACAGATTGCAGATGATCCAGAGCTCTACGGCCCGTGTCCTCTACCTTTCTCCTCGACTGAGCCTTTGGTCACCTTTCTACCCCTGCCCCTGGCTCAGTCCTGGGATCCGCTACTGTGAAGCGCTCTGAGACACCGGCTGGCGTGGAGGGTGCTATATATAAATCAAAGTTGTTGTTGTTGTACTGCTCCAAGCTTCGTGACCCCATCTCCCTATCCTCACCTGACTCCATTGGCTCCCTATCAACCAAAGGATTCTATTCAAGATTCTGGTCCTCACATTTAAAGCCCTCCACGGCCTCGCCCCACCCAAAATCTATGACCTTCTAACACCCTACCAACCTGCCCGCCCCCTCCACTCAGCAGACTCTGGCCTGCTGCATGTTCCCCGACCCGCCCGCCCCACCATTGGCAGGTGAGCCTTTAGCCACTGCCCCCAACCTCTGGAACTCCATTTTGCAGTCCCTCCGCATCACTCCCTCTTTGGCCTCCTTCAAGTCTCGCCTCAAAATCCTCCTATTCGATTGTCCCATCGGCTACTCCTAATCCCCCCTTCCCCTCTGTCCGTCCCACCCCAGCTTGGGTCTGAAGCAGTGACTGTCCAGTGCTTTGGGACGTCCTCCTGACGAGAAAGGCGTTATAATTTTGTTGTTCAAAACACAAATACTACAAATGCTGGAAATCTGAAACAAAAACAGAAATTGCTGGGAAAACTCAGCAGGTCAGGCAGCATCCATGGAGAAAGGAAAGTGAGTCAACGTTTCAGGTCCACGACCTTTTGTCAGAACTGGGGCGTGTTGAGAGGGAGAGGTTTTTAAGGACAAGTTAGAGAGGGGAAAGCAGAACAAGAAAGACAAAGAAGATAAAGGAAAAAATGTGTTAATTGGTGGGTTAAATGGGTGATAACGGTGTGAAACAAAAGTGGGGTTGGTTTAAAGAATAATTTTGTTGTTGTATGGGTTCATAGGTCCACGAGTGTACCTCACTCAAGTGATCATTCTCCATGTGGAAACATTGACGATGAATGTTAACACTCTGTGCAACTTTGCACTTGAAAAAACATTTTGGACGCTCACTCCACGACTGTTTGTGGGACACTGCTGTGCACAAATGGCTGCCAAGTTTCGCCCATAAAATACATAGTCAATGCACTTTACAATATTCTGTGAAGCACATTGCCTCAACCCAATAAAATGATAAGGCACAATATCAAATGCATGGCTTATTATTATTAATACTATTGTTGACCTCCAAACATGCATACATCTTCCATTTTATCTCCAGATTGCAATCTCAGAAAAAGAAACCTGACTAGAATTGTTCTCCCTAATATGGTCACATTGCTGCCCTCTCTGAGGCAGCGATAATATTTTATCATTATTATGTGAAAAGCAATATAGCAAATGCATTATTAAATGCAAGAATTGTTATTATAATCTGTGATCTTCTAGTCTACTTGGCTTCCTGCTAGAATGAGCTGTTGGTACCTTTCCTCACTGTTTCATTGGGGTAGCTAAATTTATGTTTGCCAAATGAAGTAAATTTTATAAACTTAATACTGTACTTAATTCAGTGTAATGTTATGGACTCAGTTGACTTGACTTGTATTTTAAATTAGCTGACTCCACCATTTTGAAAATGTGGAATGCAGTGCTCAATCTGCTTTTGGCAGGCAGTGTTTACAACCATGATTATCAAACCCCCGAAGATATTTGTAAGAAAACTCTAGGATATCAATCTACCACTCCAGGTTTTTTTTAACTGAAATTTCACCGGATGCACTCCACAGATAACATTCCCATGGGGTCCCAATCGGATTGGAGCTGTATCATAGAATTTTAAAGTATATACAGCAAGATTTATCTCTGCACTCAATTCTTTCTGTAAACTTAGATGATGAAAAAGCATTAACCACTTTGATGTTTCGCCGATCCTGTGCTCTGAGAGAGAACTTCTGGCAACCTCTGGTGTTGGATATAACATTGAAATTTCAGATAATTAATCATATTCTTTGCATTTGATACAGCATCTTATTGGCAATTTTGCACTAATTGGAATAATTGTACTCAATTGGCTACCGTGTTAACGTCCACAAAATACATTCTTTACACTTTACAGTATATTCTGGACAGCGCTTGGAGATGTGTCAATGACATGGTAAGGCACCATATATAGCGCCTTTCACGTCGAGAGGATGTCCCAAGACGCTGGACAGACAGTGTTTCATACCTGAGCTGGGATCAGGGAGGCTAGAGGGAAGGAGTGGGGAAGTATGGGAAAAAGGGGGTGACTGATGGCATGGTCAAAGAGGAGGGTCTTGAGGCAGGACTTGAAGGAGGCTAGGGAGGGGGCGAGGCAGATGGATTGCCTGATGGAATTCCAAGGTTGGGACCAGAGTGGCTGAACGCTCGCCTATCGGAATGGACAGGTTGGTAGGAGTTAGGAGGTCGCAGATGTAGGGTGGGGCATGGCCATGGAGGACCTTACGGGGTGACGACTATATTTTGCAGGTAAAACTCAAAATATTATATTCAGGCATGTGAAATAATTTTGTCTAGTTCTAAAATTGCTTAAATTGAGGTATTCATCCAGGGTTATGTTTTGGGGATAGAAATAATTTTGGATTTAAAAATCAGTGACTGAAGCAGATCTTACCCAAGTGATTTTTAAATCAATGGAAGGTTTATGTTTTTCAGGGTTAGGGAATGTTTTTTCACTGGGAAAAATGCAGGGAATGAAGAACTTTTTTTGGTTTCGGCAATCGATGATAGCAATAGGCATTCTTAAGACAGGCAAACCGAGGTCGCTGAATAATGTTGAGATGTGCTTAACAGCTCTTTGCAGGTTATTGATTGCTTATCTGGACAATACTTACTTGTGCTTCATGGTACAGCAAAAGCCCATTTATCCGGCACCCAATCAACTGTAACTTCCGTATAACCGGCATCGTAAAAAAAAAAAGGTCCGCATTCGATTAACCGGAATTGATCCAGAAAATTGGCTGAATATCCGGCAGGCGCTTTAACCGGCATTGGCCAGGTTGCAAAGCTGCCGGATAAATGGGCTTTTACTGTAATTGGAGTACGCCCACTTCTTCCTCAAATGCAGCCTTTTGTGGCTGTGTCTTGTGCCTATCGTGTCTAAGCGCTCTGAGACACCACCATGCCTGGATGGCGCCATATAAGTGCAAGTTTTTGTGAAGAAAATTGCTGACTGCTTAAAACTCAAACAACTCCCTATCTGTAGGAAGAATAAAAATTGTCCAGGTTTCAAAAAAGATGCAATACTTTAGAAACCTTGAAGTTCCTAATATTTTCCTCTGGATCATAAATTGACAACCATCAAAGTTAACCCGCTTCACTAAGTTAAAAGCACATTTTGTGGTATAGTCAAATGAAAATGTAAAATTACTTTTAATATTAAATTAATGTGTTGAAATGAAATGTGCAGTGTATGATCTAGATTTTGGATGAATTTAAAATATTAATTATTAATATTTTAGCTGCGCTTAACATTTATAGACACATTCACCATCTAGATTGAGATGGTGGATTGTGGATCCAGCAATGGGAATATAGTCGGTAAGAAATGCCAGTATTCTTTCCATTGTCAAGTCCACCTCTGAGCAGTACAGCCTTTACATAGAGTAATATAATTTTATTTAAATAATAGGATCCCAATTGGACTGCAGCTGCAATGTAATATTTATATAATGTACATTTAATTCATATTATATAATTCAGTGTTTACAATTGTGATTATCTAACATTCAAAGATATTTGTAAGAAAACTCTAAGGTATCAATCTACCATTCCAGGTGTTTTTTTGCTTGAATTTCACCGGATGTATTCCACAGATAACATTCCCATAGGATCCCAATTGGACTGCAGCTGGAATGTAAAATTTTATTATTTGAATAATAATTGTATCATTATAATAATAATATGCAGTGATTTTCTAATAATGTTAAATATAATGTGTATTGTTAATAATATACTGATTATTACATAATAAGTGAGAACACTTAAGAATATTTAAATATCCAATTTGTTTGACTAATAAGTAGAATTGGGTTTAAGGACTGTTGTGATATAATTGCAATTAATGAATGGCTAGTAAATTTTATGATTGACCAATTTAATCAATTGTAATGAAGAAGATAACAGATTCCAAAGCTATTAATGTTATGTCAACCATCAGCATTAAAGGTTGGGGATAGGTGTATATTCAAAGTGTTTTTTTCATTATTTTTGAGTACTCTTGGAATATCTATATAGAATTTTACCTCAGAGAGTAGGTCGGTGAAGTCTTAACATGTGTTTAATGGACAATCTTCTTCCATGCTCTTTTGTATTCTTATCTGTAAGTTTCTTTATTATTCACATCACTTATGAAAGAAAAACAGAAGTATAATATGCAAATAAAGAGAGATTTAAAGGAGAGGTTGAAAAAAAAATGTACACAGAGAGTGGTTTGAAAGTCAAATTCTCTGCCACCAAATATTGTGGAAGCCGAGTTCATACATTCTTTTCAAAGAAAATTAAAGTTAGAGTGCTGTATAATCGACAAGCCCAATTGCAGACATAAAAATTGTGGATAATGGGTTTGTGTGTGACTATTTCTCTTGCTATCTTATCTCTGTTGTGTGTGTATTTGTTTGTATGCTGTTGTATCATATTATAATGGGATCACTTGAATTTACATAATCTGACCTCAAATTATCATGGGTTTAATTATAAAATGGCTGCCAATCAGCATTTCCTAGATAACATGTTGCTGCTAACTTCACTTTCCATACTCTGTGTATGGGCACAACTGTACAGAACGTGCAGGAACCTGTGTTGACCATTCACATAAGCATTTCTAAAGGTCACTGGGACACTGCGAATTGCCATGAGATTGGTCAGTGCTGGAATCCAGAACCCTAATATAGTTTTGATATGCCATGGTTCTATGGTACACTTGTACTACAGCATGCATTATTCGTTCTCTTCGATTCTCCAACTGTGTATGTGTGTGCACCTGCGTCTATCTCTTAATCTTGCCTGGATCACATTGATCATTCGCAACAACAACAACAAAATTGCACTTATATAGTGCCTTTCATGTTGGGAGGACGTCCCAAAGCGCTGAACAGTCAGGTCGGGACCCGAGTGAGGGTGGGGAAGGGTCAGGGTAGGGAGAAGGAGAGGGGGAAGAGTTAGTGTGGGAGCCGAAAGCTCGGTTGAAGAGGAAGGTCTTGAGACCGGCCTTGAAGGAGGAAAGGGATGAAGCAAGGTGGAGGGGCTGTGGGATGGAGTTCCATAGTGTGGGAGCAGAGTGGCTGAAAGCCCGGCTGCCAATGGTTGGGCGATTAGGGCGGTGGACGCGGAGCAGCCCTGAGTCTCCTGAACGGAGAGTGTGGGGAGGCTGATAGGGAGACAGTAGGTCAGAGAGATAGGCAGGGGCAAGACCGTGAATGGCCCCATTCCTCTAAAATTACAATCATGGAAGTGACTGAAACCATACTTGACATCCCAACACTTCTGCATTGGAACCCAATCATCATTGGATCATCAGTGTGTAGATACACAACATTCTACGGTTTTTAGCTGCTTAAAACTTTGTGGTCAGATCCATTCACTCCCTGGCACCTCCCTATCTCTCTGACCTCCTCATTCCCCAATCCACCATCTGGCGCCTCCACTCAACTGGCACCGGCTTCCTGCTTGTCACTTGCATTCTCCGCCCCACCATCGGAGGTCGAGCTTTCAGCTACTACACCCCAAAACTCTGGAATGCTCTCCATCAATCCCTCCACCTTTCCCCCCTCTCCCCTCTTTCAAGTCCTACTTTAAAACTTTCCTCTCATACATTACTTACGGCCACCTCTTCCCAGCTTGAAGCCACTGTTGAGCGCTCTGTGATACTGCCCTGCGTGGAGGGTGCTGTATTCATTCAAACCTTTGCTGCCCGCATTCTCACCCTCACCAAACTTCGCTCCTCCATTACCCCAGTCCTTGCCAGATTTCACTGGCTCCCTGTCCCAGAGAGGATCGATTTCAAGATCCTCACCCTTATTTTCAAATCCCTCCACTCCTCTGCACCCCTGTACCTCTCCGACTTCCTCTCTCCTCAAACCAGCACCCATTGCCTTCGCTCCACCGGGTCTAGCCTCCTCCATGTCCCCCAAATCCTCCACTCCATTGTTGGCGGCCATGCCTTCAGCCACTGTGCCCCGAGGCTCTGGAACTCCCTTCCTCACTACTTTGCCTCGTCCCCTCTTTTCCCAGTTTCATGTCCCAGCTAAAGACCTCTCTCTTCGACCGCGCCTTTGGTCACCTTGATACCCCTGCCCCAGGCTCATTCCTGGGATCCGTTGTTCTGAAACGATCTGAGACGCCGTCTGGCATGGAGGAAGCTATATATAAATCAAAAGTTGTTGTTATGGTATAAGTGCAACTTGTTGTTGTTTTTTTTCCGCGCCCTTTTTTTCCCGCCATCTCAGGGATCGTCCGGGCGGGCGGCGAGGACAGGGAGTGGTTGCTGGATGATTGTTGGACGATTGTTGGTTATTGTTTGTTGCTGTTTTTGTTGTTAATATTGTTGCTTTTGTTGTTTATTATTGTTGTTTGATTCCCCCCACCCCTGCCCCCATCTTCTTCTTCCCTCACTCCCTTTCCCCACTTTCTCTCCTCCCTTTTCCCCTTCCCTCCCTTTTCCCTCTTCCTGATCTTGCCCCCACCCATCTTTCCCTCCCTCTCTTCCTTACCCCCTTTCTCCCCCCTCTTCCTCCCTAACCCGATCCCATCCCACCTTTCCCTCCCTCTCCCCCCTTACCCCCTTTCTCCCCTGGCCCCATTTTCGCGATTGTTTGTGGGGACACTGCTGTGCGCAATTTGGCTGCCGCGTTTCGCCCACAAATATAGTCGACTTTCCTGCCCTTCTTCCCCCTGCCTCGACCCCTCCCCTTTTGCTTCTTTACCCCCTTTTGCCCCTAGTCCCACTTCCGTGACTGATTGTGGGACACTGCTGTGCGCAATTTGGCTGCCGCGTTTCGCCCACTAATACAGTTACTTTTCCTACTATTCTTTATCCTGCCCTGAGCCTTCCCACCCTGCTCTTGTCCTACCTGACTGTACAGCGCCTTGGGATGTCCTCTCGACGTGAAAGGCGCTATATAAATGTAAGTTTTGTTTGTTTGTTTGAAGAAGAATATTTAAAAGTACAAGCAGCTGAATAGGATCAGGTAAAGTGACTTGTGTACATAAGAAAACAGCATAGACTTGATGGGCTTTTCTTATCTTTTCTGTGCTTTCTATGAATCTGATTATATGAGATATTTTAATATGATAATAGTAATAATAAATAATAATACTGTACAGTAATCCTTACATTTGATATAGTGCTTTTCACATCTTATTGACGTCTCAAAGCGCTTCACAGAATATACTGTAAAGTGAATTGTCTGTAAATTTGTGGGCGAAAGGTATAAAACTCCTCAATTTTCTTCACTGAATTATCTGGTAATCATTTGAATATAATAATAATCCTTCGATTTGTGATGGAGCCTTAACTCATCGTCGAGATGTCTCAAATGGCTTTGCAGGATTTGCTGTAAAGTGTAATGGTTGAATCTGTAGGTATTTTATGTATGTAGAAAAATACCTAAGCTGAATGCTTTTTCCCCCCCAGTATAACTGCAGTAGCATTGTTCTGGTCCTTCCAGCAGGTGTAGAAAATATTGGCACTATCATCGATAATTCTCTTAAACTAAACAGAACAGTGCCTGGACAATAGCGAGGGACATTTGGTTACACGTGTGTTATGTCACAGACACAGAGCTATAGGACATACATTTTGTGACTGATTTCAGCATTGCAGGTTTCCAGACATAGCCAACTGATCAGAGAGACGCTGAGGGGGGGAAAAATGGAAAATACTGTAGATGTTGGATGTCTGAAATAAAAACAGAAATCGCTGGTAACACTCAGCAGGTCAGGCAGCATCTATGGAGAAAGGAAACGTGAATTAACGACCTGAAACGTCGTCTCAATTTCCTTTATCCATAGATCCTGCCTGACCTGCTGAGTATTCCCAGTGATTTCTGTTTTTGTTTCAGATGCTGAGGGGAGCCTGGCTGCTCCTCCCCAGGGAGGAATGAAAAGTCAATGTGCAAGTTCCTCTCCCATAACTATCAGCAGTCTGTTTTTAGAGCAGCATTGGCAGTGAACAGTGAGTAAATCATCACCCAACCTCTGGCACATAATAATAATCCTTGCATTTGATATACTGCCTTATCACGTCTCCGAGACATCTCAAACTGCTTCATAGAATATACTGCAAAGTGCAGTGACTGTAGATTTTGTGGGTGAAATGATACATGTACCAGGAACCTAACTTTTAGAGAACTATATTTTAAAATCTGCAGCATTAAAAACTTACCGTTTTAAGTTTCATAAACATAACATCAGCTAGATTTTTTTGTGATTCTAAATCCTTAAATAATAGGGGCATGTATCCTTTAAGGTTTGTTAAACAGGAATTCAAGGCTACATATTTGATTCCTATGACATTTTGACAATAAAAAGGAGTTTTTTTTAAAAAAGGAAATGTAGCACATTAACATACAATCAATTTAAACACTGCATGTTACACGCAACAAGACAAGAATTAGCTCAAATACATCAACTGAAATCTTAACATTAAATCTGTTCAATTTCTAATCTGCATTGCTAACAAACTGATAGGAAAAATAAAAAAGAGAGAGAAAGACTGAGCTTGAGAGAAAGACTGGGCTCAGGATAAGTCTTTATATTAATATTGTAATCAACATTAGAGAAGATTGTGAATAATAAAAATTGGTCCTTTTTAATCCATGACTGTTTGTGGGACATTGCTGTGCACAATTGGCTCCTGCGTTTTGCCCACAAATGTACAATTAATTCACTTTACAGTGTATTCTGTAAGCGCTTTGAGATGTCGATAAGATGTGAAAAGCTCTATCAAATGCAAGGATTATTATTATTAATCAATTGAAGAACATAGAATCATAGAATATATGACACAGTAGGAGGTCATTTGGTTTATTTAGTTCATGACTACTGTATTTGTTTCTCCAAAAAAGCATCCAAAATACAAAGTAAATCTGTTTTACAATATATTCTGTGAGGCACTGTGGGAGGCCAACCTGCATGAGAGATGCAATATAAATGCAACTTGTTGTTGAAGCTCTTTGAGAAGTCTCAATGTGATAAAGCGCTATATCAAATACAAAGATTATTATTATCCTAATCCCAATTGCTTTCTCTTTTGTTTATTATTTAATTTCCTTTCGCAGCATTGGTTTGCCCAATTTTTAAATGCTCCAAATCAATTCTGGTCTGACAGCAATCTATGGTAAATCATTCTATATCCTAACAGTCTTCTGGGAAAAGACATTCTTCCAATCTTCTCCTTTGACTCCCCCACTCACAATCCTAAATTCATGGCTTTTTGTCATGGATTCCCCTGCCTGCAGAAATATTTTTTTTTATGATTAATTCTCTCAAACCCTTTCATTATTCTAAACACCTCTTTCACACCTCAACCTTCTCTGCTCCAACGGGAAGACATCTAACCTCACTTGGCTCTCTTCATGGATATCAAAATACCTGTAGTGAACTTTGAAATTGCTAATAAAACTGCTGCCATTACAATGAATATGTGCAATTAATACTGACTGTCTTTGTAGAGCATTCTGTCGTGGAACAGGCCAACAATGGAGCTGTGGTTACACATTGGCATGTTCTTGGTACTTGACCCTCATTATCCTGGGAGGACATTGAATTGACTTGGCAGACTGATTGCTGCATCTGGTCCTGTGCTAAAGCCAATGTACCTTGGTGAAACTGGCCATTAGAATAGATATGATGCTGAATAAATCATAAAATTACTTGCTTGTAAAAACAGATGCTTGGTGTCTCCCTTGGGAATAATCAACCTCTTTATCTTTTGTTGTTGAATTACACAGGGGCAGCCCCTTTAAACTTTTTTATTTAAAACAACATAGCCTTCATCAGTCTTTATATTCATATGGAGTAATAAGTGTATTGTGTGTAGATGTGAACTGGGATTTGTTTGATCAAAATGATGCTATCAACTCATGAAGGTCCCTTTGGTTCTGTGATATTGATTGAATTATGCTTGACCGGAACAATGACTTCTTGCTTCAATTCACCACAACATGAAACTAGACTTCTTTTCCTCAGACTCCTGGCTGTGAATTTGAAACTAGCCCTGTGCTCCAAGGACGCTATTGATCAAACCCAGTTCCTCATGCTCCTTTCCTTAATCTAGAGGCCAATCTTGTTCTTTAAGATTGACAGCCAGAGTGTCAGCACTAATTTATGGATGTGGATTTTTATGTTTTCAGATTCACATCATAGATTTTGATGATGAAAATAACATTATTAACAAGAACGTCCTTCTGCATCAAGCAGGAGAAATCTGGCAAATCAGTACTAGCCCTGCAGATAAGAGCGTCCTGACAACTTGCTACAATAAAAGTAAGTGCAGTGGTTTGCTTTATTAAAAGGACTAATCATCTTTTAGCCATTGCAGGCTAGCATTTAAAATGTCTAGAATTTAATTTGCACAGCAATTATAGAAATGGCCACTTCCAGCATCTTGTGCCACTGCTATTTTGTTTAGATACTACTGTTTCCTCTCTTCAGCTTTTTCCCCTTAATGTTTTTATTTCTCAGTTGCTTATCTTGTTCCAGTCTAAACAATTCTATTGATCCAGCCTCATTAGCCACTTTTGTTAATGAAGTCCAAACTTTAACAACCCTCAGAATGAAGAAATTCCTTCCATCTTCTCCCCTGAATGTCTTCTTGTAATCCTATTTGTTGTAAAAAAAAATGTAAAGTTAAAACTGGAAACTTCAGGCAGTTCATTTTTAATTTCATAAGTGATTATGCCATTCCAAATTAACCATTAAAGGTTACTTTTGCCATACTGTTGGCTGGTACATTTTACAAAGGTTTTTGAATACAGAATTCCACCGTCCGCATTCTCACCAGAACCAAACTTCACTCCCCGATTACCCCAGTCCTCGCCATGCACTCTGTCACAGAGCGGATCGACTTTGTGATCCTCGCTCTTGCATTTAAATTCCTCCACTCCTCTGCGCTCTCTAACCTCCTCTCTCCTCACAGCAGTACCCGCTGCCTCCGCTCTACTGGTTCTGGCCTCCTCCTTGTCCCCTGAATCCTTCGCTCCACCATCGGCGTGCCCGAAAACTCTGGAACTCAATCCCTCCGTCTTGCCACCTCCTTTTCCATTTTCATGCTGTGCCTGAAGACCTTTTTGTTCGACTGCGCCTACGGTCACCTTCCCCTCTCCCTGACTCTGTCTCGGGCTCTGCTATTGTGAAGCGCTCTGAGACACCATTTGGAATGGAGGGCGCAATATAATTCCAAATTATTTTTGTTGTTGAATGCAGATGTGTGCAAGTAAGGTTAATATTTCAATGCTTTTTCAGAAAAAGATCACTGTCAGATCTAGGGGTAATAGTCACGGTATTGAATTTATCTCTTGTGTTGTGTTAGAAATACATAATGCCTTTTAATAATTTTGCTGCAGTGCCAGAGATATGTTACAATTTATATTACAGGATAATACAGTGTTGTAGTGGTCTCTTCTGCAACCTTAGTTGGAAGTTGCAACAATAGTCCATTCGCTGGGCTTGACACAACGTAGCGCAGAGGTGATGCTATATTAGATGTAGTATTGATCAGTAACTTTGAAATGGGAAAGCACTTCAGGTCCAGTATTCATTGTATAATTACTTGTGATACAATATAACACTCTCCTCTAAGTCCAAAAATAATAATAGAATGATATAGTGGAGTCCTGTAGCTTAGCGATTAGAGCACTCGCTTCGCAAGTGAGAGACCTGGGTTCAATTCCCCGCAGGGTGAAACTTTGGGCAAGTTTCCTTACTCCATACACCTGATAATAATCCCTCAAGAAAACCCCCAATAATAATTTGTTCACTTCAGTCTGTAACTGTTTGTGGAACAGTGCAATTGGTGGCGCATTTCGCCCACAGAATATACAGTCAGTTCACTTTTGAGACATTTAGGACACATGAAATGCTCTAAATCAAATGCAAGGATTATTATTATTGTTATTATTATTACAAAAGAACAGGGTTTTCGGACTGAACACTTTAGAATTGTAAAATAAATCCTGAGGAGGATTACCCAAATGCTTAGTTTGCCATTAAGAGCGCTGTTTGGCAAGCTTCCCACTGCCGGTCCATCTGAGACCTCCCAACCCTTTAGAGATTTGGCTTTCTAGGACAAAATTGTTGTTGAAACTCCACACTTTTAACTGGTGAAGCCATCACTCAGTGGTTTGTGGGTTGTGCTCTGGGACTGTTGGCAGGAGGATGGAGACAGTGCTCTCCTGCATTTCTTGCTGATGTATGTTGCCCACCAATAAACACTCATTTCCTAGAACAGTATCTGCTATCCACCCAGTGAAGGGTCAAAGCAGAGCTGACTGATTCTCCTTTGCAGGGAGAACTGGAACTGAGTGGGAAGAATCCTTACCCCCAGTAATTGGTCTGCCTTTCGAAGACGTTACAATGAGCCAGGGCAAGGATTCTTCCCACTCGGCTCCAGTTGGGGATGGGGAGCCAGTGGAGCCAGGCGTGAATGAGGATGCTAATGATAACATTCTTAGTATCACACCATGGTTGGTCAGAAGCTGGCTTTGTACCAGCCTTAGCTTGTCCATGGGATGTTGTTAGTGCAGCTTTAAAGGCACTCTACTTTCAGTTACCTTGACAGGTTTGTGAATTCACAACTGGCTTGTGAATGAGTGGCTGACAGGCTGTAGCTTCAGTTTGCTTTTGACCTCAGCTGCAGAAGCAAGATGGTCATTGCCTACGTTCACTGTTATCAAATTCGATTGCTGTTCCTCACTTCATGGCTGTATGTGGGATACTGCTTTGTACAAGTTGGCCACCCATAAAATACACAGAATACCCCTTGCGGTATATCCTGTGAAGCACTTTGAAACATCTAGATACCCATCACAGACCTTTGTAGTTAGCAATATCCTTCACATAGTTAAAGCATTCACCTCACAAGCAAGAGACGTATGTTTGATTGCCATTAGGGAGAAACTTTGGGCAGGTTTCCTTACTCTACATGCCTGTTTACCAAGCAGTAGGTAGAAATCAGTTGTTTGTTGATTGTCAGGGGGTAATAAATTCATTCCAAAAAATATAATAATAATAAATTGGTCATTTCAATCAATGGTTGTTTGTAGGGCACTGCTATGCGCAATTGGCTAATGTGTTTTGCCCACAAAATATACATTCAATTCACTTTAAAGTTGATTCTGCTTTGAGATGTCTAGATATGATAGAAATGGGAATAGGCCATTCAGCCCTTTGAGCCTGTTCCGCCATTTAATCAGATCATAATAATAATAATCCTTGCTTTTGATATAGCGCTTTCCACATCTTATCAACGTCCCAAAGCGCTTCACAGAATATACTGTAAAGTGAATTGACTGTATATATTTGTGGGTGAATCGCGGCAGCCAATTGCGCACAGCAGTGTCCCACACACATTCGTGGATTGAGATTAGGCATGTGGAGTAAGGAAACTTGCCCAAGGTTTCGCCCTGACCTGCCTGGATTCGAACACAGGTCTCCCCAGCTTGGTATCCCCAGCTTGCAAGACAAGTGCTCTAACCACTGAGCCACAGGAGCTCCACTTAATGGCTGATCTGTACCTCTACCAATACTTTCAATTCCTATTTCCCACTTTCTCCCCATATCCCTTAATACCGTGACCTACCGAAAATGTATCAACCTCACTCCTGACCGTGTGGATGAATGGATCCAGCTTCCATGACATTTTGGGGAGAGAATTCAGATTTCTACCACCCTTTGAGTGAAAAAATGCTTCTCGATTTCACTGTTAAATGGCCTGGTTCTAATTTTAAGATTATGTCCCCTATCAAATGCAAGGATTATTATTATTATTACTTTGGCACAATTGCTTGAAACACAAAGGAACATGGTCTGCTCCGACCTGGCAGATACCCTGAGTTACAGGATCAGTATTTTTCCGAAGGTGCTCAAGGCTACACTCGTGACACACAAGCTAACCCGGCCAGTGGTCTGAAGTTTCTCACTGACGCTTAACAACGTATTTGAAGAGCAAGGGCGTACCAAGCTGTTCACAAATCATAAGATTGATTTGCTGTGCCACTTTAAACCTCCTGCTGATGCTATGTAATTGGCGAACCTTGGAAAGAAGCAGAGTGCCGCTGTCAAGGGGAGTTGCTCCACCTTTGAAGTTCCTATCCTGACATATTTCAGTAACAAAGGATTAAGTAGAGATCAGTACAGGAAAAAAGAAAACACATTTTATTTTTCTTTCCTTCTCTGCTTCTCCACAGTTCCTCTTTCTTTTTTTCTCTCTCCTTTTTTCTCCACTCTTCCACCCCCTTCTGTTTTAGTCAGTAATTTGTGTCACTCTCTGTTTTTATTTCCCTCTCGGTTTCTCCTACTTTCCTTTCGTCTCCTTTTATTTATTGTCTATCTGTCTTCTGTCCTCAGTTTTCCCGTTTTCTTTCTGTCAGTTTTTCATCCTTTTTTAAATTCTGTTCCTCAGTTTTGCCCTATCTTGCCCAATCTTAAGTTTTTTTCTTGCATATCTCTTTTTCCTCTTAATAATAATAATCCTTGCATTTGATGCAGCGCTTTTCACATCTTATCGACGTCTCAAAGCACTTCACAGAATATACTGTAAAGTCAATTGACTGTATATTTGTGGGCGAAACGTGGCAGCCAATTGCGCACCTCAGTGTCCCACAATCAGTCATGAGTTGCATACTTATCCCCCTTTTTTCTTTTCATAGAATCTTACGGCACAAAAGGAGGCCATTCGGCCCATCGAGTCTCTGCCGGCTCTTTGAAAAGAGCCAGCACAGACTGTCTTTAACTCCCCTTCCCTCTCACTTACTACCGATAATAATATTATTACTGATTAAAATAATAATAAAAATAATAATTTGGTCACTCAATCCACAACGGTTTTGGGACACAGCTGTGCGCAATTGACTGCTGCATTTTACCCACAAAATATACAGTCAATCACTTTACAGTATATTCTGTGAAGCGCTTTGAGATGTCTTGAAGATGTGGTAAGGCCTATATAAAATGCAACCTTTATTATTTCACTCTTTTCTGTCCATTTATTCGCAGTATGTCTGGTTTATCTCCCTGTATTCGACTCTTGCATGTGTGCTTTCTGGCTGGTGAATTTGATGAAGTCCCTATTTGCTAATTTGGGATTGCCATAGCAACCAACTTGGTGAAATCGTGTGTGTCTAGGTATAGCGTAAGCACTGGTGTTTCATCACTTGGTTGATTTGACCCAGACAAATTGGTTGGAAAGAGAATTTGCAGCAAAAGTGGAAGAAAACACTCATTCACTTAAATCTGCTTAATGTCATGTCATCTCCTGTGCATCCTGCAAGTAGGGTGTTACCATTTTGCATTGCCAATAAACATAATTTCAAGAACATTTTATTTTAATTATTTAAAAATACTTTTAATTCAGAATTTTTTAAAATTTTGATGCAAAAGTGTTTGTTACAGCATTTGTAAGTACGTACTGAGTTGGGGAGGGAGAAACATATTTTACATTTAATACATGCACACATGTATGTATTAAAGTCACATGGGGCCAAAAAGGAAAAATTAATGATCAAAATGTCATGTTCTGAGACCGTCAAAGACTAAAGTTTATTGCTGTTTATTTATTTGCCATTCAACAATGAACAGATGTAGAAATGGTATATTTATATATCGTTATTTTACCTCGTTTCATTTGCCTCCCTTTGTCGTCCATGCTTATTTTCTATTTTTCACTCTCCATCTTCCATTTTTCTTTCTTTCATCTGTTCCAGGCTTATTCTGACTCTGTCTTTATCCCCCTTTTCCTCTCTGTTCTCCTGTGGTGCTGTGTGTATTTTATCCCTGTAGCAGTATGGAGCCTTGCTGATCACAGCTATTGATTTTCTTTGAAATGATCAGGCGGGCTTTCTTACCTCTTCGGTAGCCACTGCAAGTCTAACTCACTGGGGAATTCATGAAATACAACCCAAACAACTGAAGGGAGAGCTGTTATAATGGGTAGTAGAAATTCAGGGGCCAGTCAGAAAATTGACTCTTGGTAAATAAGGAATCCTAGTAGCCAGATTAACATAAATATTTAATAGTACATTAATACACTTGTGTGTGCTCACTCAAAACAATCAATTACATTTTATAAAATCGAATTTTCAGTTTAAAAGAAAAGTGGAACATTGTACCTTCTGAATAGCTAATGAAATGAACTCTTGCCTGTGGTTTATGACTGAATTAAAAGGTTTCAAATGTACATTGTTCTCAATAGCTGTATTTGGATTTTTAAAATGACACATGAAGTTGTACATTGTGAAAAGGACTCAGCGTTTTAGAGTGACCATACCATGATCATATCTCCCACTAAAAGTCAACCTACTTTACAGTATATTCTGTGAAGCGTTTTGGAGTGTCTCGAAGTAGAGCTAAGCTGCAATGATGCAACGATTATTATTATTTACTGTTGTAAAGGAACAAGACACAAGTGTGCATTTTCAGACTGTCATTGTATTCTCTGCCTGTGCACTGCTTGCTTGTTGCATGTGGTAAGATTGCTGCAATAACTGCTATGAATGATAGGAGTTCAGGCACTAATTAATGGTACATAAATATGTGTAGCATGTATCACTGCCACAAGATTTGAAAGCATCAGTTTTAAGGATGATTTGAAAATATTAAATCTTAATTGAAATACTTACCATGTTTGTTCCCGGAGCAGAGGTTTTTGTTTGCATTTCATTACATTTAAAATTTCATGTTTCTTTTTTAATTACCAAATTAATAAACTGAATCCAGAGTTTGTTATAATCAAAACTAATGGAAATACAGTATTCACAAATACACAATATCAAAATGCTTAAGATACTTGCAAATTTAAACTGCATTTAAATCTTTCTTTCGTGCATCCAGGTGGCGTGATATTTATGACTACTTTTGTGGTTTGCCCTTTCTTCCCCCATCCCCCTAGCTAATAAGCCAGTTTGTATAGTGATTGATTTTCTTCACAGATTTGTGGCCCTTTACACTATGCGCCATTTCCCAACCAAACAAATGAACCAGTTTAAAACTCCAGTCAGTGCTGCTCTTAGGGTAGCTGCTCAAAGGACAAAACTACCAATTCTTTATTTTCCTTCCTATGAGAAAATGTTTCACTGGTGGCCCACATGAGATTGTCACCTGTACAAGAAATCACCAAGGTGATCCTGTGTCCTACACTCTGGTGTTTATGGCAGAGCACAGAGTAAGATTTACATCCAGTCCAGTAAATCTGCTTTGCCTATTTGGTATAGGTTCGGAATGACACAATGTTGCTGAAGAACCTGTATCAACAAAATGAATACTTTTTTAAAATTCTGTAACAAATAATGAGAAGCAAATTTGAAATATTTTAGTGACTGATGAAAATGAAAGGATTTAATTCCCTTGGAGGAACTGGGTTTCTGTTGAAACTGCTTTGACCGTTCCCTCTGCCAAAGTAAATTTTTGTAAGAAAGAAACATGCATTTAAATTATGAATAGGAAATAATGTTTTGATATTGCAAATGTAAAATGTGAGGTGGAGTAATAATAATCCTTGAATTTGATATAGAGCTTTATCACATTGAGATGTCTCAACATAGCAGCCAACACAGCAATGTTCGACAAACAGTCGTGGATTGAATGACCAGAGCTGGAGTGGGGTGGGGGGTTGGAGGGATTACACCCGGAAAGTCATCCGGCAATTGAATGACTTACCAGATTCTCTCTTACTGCTAGGTAAACACAAGTGTGTTCATAACAAACTCAAAATGCGAAGGCTGTGATTTTTAGGCTTTCAGTGAGCCTCACAGTCATTGCAGATCTCTTAAAAAAGCAATGAGAGATGTGATTACAGCATAAAATATTAAATTTGTTTAGCAAATGAGGGTTGTGTTCAGAAGCCACTGTCTGGGATTTGCAGCATTTGACGTCTGCAGTCCTCTGAATGAAACCTGCAGTATCCTCTCGTATTGATTAGCTTGTTAATTTCAAAACCGTTTTCATAAATTCAATAAAAGGCTCTGATTTCTATATTCTCTTGACTGATTTTAATGGGAAGGTAGCAGATAGTAGCATTCTCATTATTTTACTGAAGGATGAAATGTAGTACAATATTTTACAAATTATTATACAAGTAGATAAATTTCACAATTTTCCTAAAACTAGTAATTTAAGATAACATTGGTCTGGTTTTGCATTGTGTGAAGGAGAATGAGTTAATAATAACAATTGTAATAATTGTACACATTATTCCTACATTAAGGGAATGAAATCGTACTGACAAAAACACCTGAAACAGAAATTGAAATGTGAGAATCACAGAAGCCATATATTATTTAAAAAGTATCAAGCATTTGGCAGTCAGATAAAATCTGTAATCAGGGTCCAGATGAGCGTCATAAGCTGCCAAGGTTCTCCTCACACAGTTAGACGCCACCTGAATCCCAAGATTAGATTACAGAAGTGCACACTGCCATACAACACAGAACCTCTGAAGATGAAACCAAACCATCAAAGTGCTCCAGCGTGAGAGAAATGTTCAACTTACTGGTTACATTGGCAATAATTGCCTTTTTCTCCCCACAAATACTTCTGTTAACCTTTCCACACAAAACTCTGTTCCCCCATCTCACCAGTCCTGCCAGGCTCCACTAGCTCCCAATCACCAAATGGATCGATTGCAAGACACCGTGGACCACGCAGTCCTCCTCCACCACCTCTCCTGCCACCTCAACCTTCAAGGCTCTGTCCTTGATTGGTTCCGGTCATACCTCACATATCGCCTTCACTTTGTCTCCTCCAATGGCTTTTCCTCTATCCCTCGCACAGTCTCATACGGCGATCCCAGGGCTCTGTCCTTGGCCCCCACCTCTTCACCGTCTATATGCTCCCCCTCAGTAACACCATCCGCAGATATGGGATACATTTCCACATGTATGCGGATGACACCCAACTCTACCTTTCCACTTCCACCCTCGACTCCAGGACTACTGGCGTTCTGACTGTGTGTCTGTCCGACATTGAGTCCTGGACGAGGGCCAACTTCCTCGAATTAAACGTCAACAAGACGGAGACTCTCCTGATTGGCTTGCGTCAGCGCCTCTGCACCTCAAGCGCTGGCAACATCAGCATTCAAGCCTATACTCTCCACCTCTCAAAGCTAGTCAGGAATCTGGGCGTCTTGTTCGACCCTGAACTGTCCTTCCTCCCCCAAATCCGCGCCATGACTGGTACTGCCTTCCACCACCTCTGCAACAATGCCAGACTCCACCACTACCTTATCCTCCATACTGCCAAAACACTTGTCCATGCATTCATCACATCCAGGCTCGACTACGGGAACTCTCCCCTCGTTGGCCTTCCCAGCTCCTCCCTTAACAAGCTGCAGATTATTCAGCTTGTATGCTCTCCCGCACTAGGCTCCGTGACCACATCATTTCCACCCTCGCCTGTCTTCACTGGCTCCCCATCCCCCAGAGGATCGAATTCAAGATCCTCGACCTCACTTTCAAGGCCATTCACGGCCTTGCCCCCGCCTATCTCTCCGACCTGCTGTCTCACTATCAGCTTGCCCTTCCCCTCCGTTCAGTGGGCTCTGGCCTGTTCCACGTCCCCCGTCCGAACCGCCCTACCATTGGTGGGCCTTCAGCTTCTCTGCCCCCACACTCTGGAACTCCATCCCGCAATCCCTTCGCCTCGCTTCCTCCCTTTCCTCCAAGGCTGGTCTCAAGACCTTCCTCTTTGACCGCTTCTGCCCCTCTCCTAACTTTCCCCCCATTCCTACTCTCCTTCCTCTGCCCCTACCCTTCCCCCCCACCCACCCTCGCTCGGGTCCCGACCTAACTAACCGTAGGACGTCCTCCCGACATGAAATGTGCCATATAAATGTAATGTTGTTGTTGTTGATCGTGCTTACAGTCACTTCCCCCCTCCCTCTTTCTCTGCCACTATAAAGTGCTCCAGGTTGCTACCCTGCGTGAAAAGCGCTATATAAACACAGTAAAATCTCGATAATCCGGCACGGTTGGGCGCACGCATCTGCCAGATTTCAGAGTTTGTCGGTATTTAGAACCTACCCTAGAAATGACTGGGAATGCCCTGCCCCATACTCCACATGTCCTGTAAACAACAACAACAAAATTACATTTATAGAGTGCCTTTCACGTCGGGAGTACGTCGCACAGCACAGCCAAACACAGCACTGAAGCCAAAAAATACCTGAGCGGGATCCACAGCGCCAGATAGCAAAGCAGCGCCAGCAGGAACTGCAAGCAGCTGTTGTGAATTTTGTGGGATTGCTGGACATTGGAAAATAATGAATAATGTTTGTATTTTGAAATCTTGCCGGTTTTAGGGAGTCGCCGGCTTTCGGAATGTCGGATTATCGAGGTTTTATTGTACAAGTAGTTGGAGTTGTTGCTGTACTCCTGTGAATTTCTGGTACGAAGTAAATGCTTTTGCATAGGAGAGCCATTGCAGGAATCTCTCTATAGCACTACTGGAATTAATCCACTTTCCAAAAGTTGCAAAAGGTTTGTGGGGTGCGGCTGAGAAAGGAGGTATAGAATGAAGGGCAATGGTAAAGAAGATATGAGCTGAGATGGTGAGGTTCAAGAATAAAAATCACAAAAATCCAATTTCCATGAAAAGTTTCCTGGCTCCAAAATTTTGTACTTGTGGGGATTGAATATAAAAGCAAAGGTATTACTAAACTGTATAAATCATATGTTAGACCTCCATTAGAATATTTTATCCAGTATTGGTCCACTCCACTGTCAACGTAATAAGGAGGATGCAGAGCAGATTTATTGAAATGATATGGTAGATGTGGTTTGACCGAAGAATTTGGATAGAGTTCCAGAGTGAGGGCAGAAAGGCTAAAGGCCTGACCACCAATAGAGCAGAGGGAGCGGATAGGTTGGTGACATTTTAATAGGTTGCATAGGTAGGGGGGAGGAAGACTAGATGATTTTAAAGGTGAGGACTAGGATTTTGAATTAGATTTTCTGGGGTGTAGCGAGTGAGTGAAGCTAGGCAAGGGTGAATATTTTCCACTCAAATATTTATCTGTCTATCTCTATTTTAAACATTTCCATTGATACCACTTCTTTAGTTTCCTACCTTCTACATGAAAGATTATTTTTATTATTATAATTATCCTCTCAGTATGAAAGGCTCACTAAAACGTAAATTGAATGTTATTGATATGTTTGTCCCCAAAAATAGTCACTACACCTGCCAGTATAAATACCTATGACTTGCTTTGAGATGTGTGACATGGAAAAGCACTATCAATATGCTAGTTCTTGTTTTCTTTCCAAACTGTAGCATTGCCCATAGGCACATTTCTTTCTCTCTGACTTGCACGGCCCTGAGGATTGTCAATCCTCCCTCCCAATATTGCTTCTCCCGACGTGAAAGGAGCTCTTTAAATGTAATTTTGTTGTTGAATTTTGCAGTTGTTGCTTCTGAAAATTGTGCCTTTGGTGCTGTCGTGCTCTGGAAGTCATATTGCTTAATTTAAACATTTAATTATATTTAAACTTAATATAGAGACTCTAATGACCATGGAATTACAGATTTGTGCTCGAGTGCAGAATTAAGCAGGTAGCACTAATCGTGATTATAAAATGGAGCACTACATGTTCTGATTTCAGGTCATTAGATGTTCTTATGCCTATAAGTTATACACATTGCAAACTGCTTGCTTTTTTTTGTATAACTGGGTTTTCATATCTCAAATTCCAGATGGGCTGGTTGTTTGTGTCCAGGAATGCAATGCATAAAATATGTTTGCGCATTTATTAAAAGATTTGTTGACAGTCGATTTTGCTGCTTAGCTTCAGACAGCAAAGTCCTGACGTGTGCAGCTGTGTGGTGTATGCCTAAGGAATTGGAATCAGGCAGTCATGAATCTCCCGATGATTCATCAAGCAACCCTCAGACCCTGGAGCTGCTTTGTCACCTTGACAACACAACCCATGGCAACGTGGCCTGGTAGGTCTCCTGATATTGATTTAACAGATTTTAAATCCATCCTTCAGGAGTGGAACTATCCTGAATGTTTGTACCTTTTCACTGTAAAATCTCAACAATACATCTGAATAAATTCCATGGGATAAACGAGAAATATTACATTACTGCATGAAAAGTAACACCTAATTTATGTTTCTCGTACCACCACTAAGTCAAAACTTTTTTTTATTACTGGACATTTGTAGTAATTATATATCTGTTCCCTGCCTTGTAAGTTAATAATTTATCATTTATTCCGTTGTGTGGGTAGATAATTGTTACTGAGGAATATGTACATCCAGATACAGTATAAAGCAAGACTGAAATGCTTTTATGCCTCACAGGCTGTATCTCACAACCAAAGCAGCCGGAACCCTTGTCCACTCCTTTGTCACTTCCTGGCTGGACTATTCTACTGCCCTCCTCACCGGTTTTCTCGGCTCCGCCATTCACAAAATTCAAACAGTTCAGAACTCTGCCGCCCAGATTCTCACTCGCATAAAACTCTGTACTCCCATCACACCAACTCTTGTAAGGCTCCACTGGCTCAAATTACTGAAGGGATCGATCTCAAGATCCTTTCACTTGTTTTCAAATCCCTTTATGCCCCTGCACCTTCCTAACCATCCAGATTGTTTACCTATACTCCCAACACCTGCTGCCTTCGCTCGGCTGGCTCCAGCCTCCTATTTGTCCCTCAATCCCTTCGTTCCACCATCGATGTTCACGCCTTCAGCCACTACGCCCCGAAAATCTGGAATTCCCTCCCTCAACCGCTCCATACTGATGATGAATAAGAATTCTGGACAGTTTTTAGTCTTGATATTGGAGTAACTACTTTGCCAAAAAATATCATCCTTCCAAACATGATTATACTTGGATCAGAATGCTAGTGTTATTGGGTCGAATGTGAATGGCATACTGTATTGGAAAACATATGCATATTCTAACAATTATTCTTGGGTTAAAATAATGTGTCCGATTTGACCTATCAGGGATTTGTTCTAGGAAGAGGATTTGGAAGCATGGCCACTTAATATCAGATAGAGAGCTCACAGATATAGGGCTACTTGCTTAAAGTACCAACCAAGTGTTTGGTTGTCTTATCGCACTGGAATTAAAACTTTATGATGTTAATTCATTATGATGTACATGTCAGCATTGCTCTTGAATTCATCAGTTGTAGTTCTCACGATCTGTTGTAAACTGTATAACTAAAAGAGTGAACCTCTTTTGTTTTTATTTTCTCTTCTTTCAGGGATTTTCCCCTCTGGTTCAGATAAATATCTTGATCTTAAAAATATATTCTTCAGGCCTAGAGAATGGGCAGACACTCCCCAGCATTTTTTAGGCCTCTAATCCTTCTTGACACTAGATATTTACAAGGTGGAAGAGAATGCATGGGATGATATCCTCTTCCCACTGAATTGAGCCTCTTCCGATTTGGAATGATGAAGGCTTCAATCATTGCATTCCCACCAACCCAGCACCCGCTGCCTTCGCTCCTCTGCGTCTGGCCTCCTCCATGTCCCCCGAGTCGTCCGCTCCACCCTCGGCAGTCGTGCCTTTAGCCACTACGTCCCGAGGCTCTGGAACTCCCTTCCTCACTCGCTTCGCCTCGCCCCCTCTCTTCCCAATTTCAGGTCACAGTTGAAGACCTTTCTCTTCGACCGAGCTTTTGGTCACCTTCCTGCCCCTGCCCCTGGCTCGGTCCCGGGATCCGCTTCTGTGAAGCGCTCTGAGACGCCGTCCGGTGTGGAGGGCGCTATATAAATCAAAGTTGTTGTTGCATTCCTCTGAAATGTTAGCCCAAGAAATGTAACCCACTGTGTTGTGAATTGGAGAAATAACTTCATGTTCTATTTTGTGGAGCAGCAGCATATTCCCCCAATACTTCATGCTGCCTTAGTATGTGATAAGTGTAGTCCTGTAGCTCAGTGGTTAGAGCACTCACCTTGCAAGTGAGAAACCTGGGTTCAATTCCAGACATGGCGAGACCTTGGGCAAGTTTCCTTACTCCACATGCCTGATAGTAATCCCTCCCACCAAAACATTGGTTATTGCAATCCATGACTGTTTGTAGGACACTGCTGTGTGCAATTCGCCTCCGCGTTTTGCCCACAAATATTCAGGTAATTCACTTTACAGTATATTCTGTGAAGAGACATCAAGAAGACGTGAAAAGCACTATAACGAATGCAAGGATTGGTATTATTCTTATTATGATAAGGCTTCCATGTAGAATTTACCATTTGTAGAATGGAGATACAGCACTTATTTGTTAATAGTTGTTAATTTATTAGGATGCTAATTTATTTTACATTAGTTTTACAAGAAGGATATTACTTTATTGCTAAATGGTAGTTAAACATGCAATTTTAGGTTTTCGTATAATTGTAATGAATTTTATTCTACAGTGTTTTATGGGAGCCAATGGGAGATGGTAAAAAGATCGCCTCACTGGCTGACAATCATGTTCTTTTATGGGATTTACAAGAAAGTTCAACAAAGGCAATGGTAAGACATTTTAAGTTATAAAATACCTTTAATTTCAATTGCCCTTAAAGTTCAAAATTACTCTTTAATCTAGTAATAAAAAGGATTTATCTAATAACTGGGATAGCGTTATCTCCAAAATTGAGTATTATTGCAGGCAAACCTCCCTCTCTGTTCCACTTAGGGATAAAATCATCTTTCCTTCCAACCCCATCACAGTCTCAGTATCCTGCAAAGCTCTAATTTCGGAATCTAGCTAAAGTTCCTAAGTCCATATATTTAAATACTCTTTTCCTAACCAGAATATATTTCTTACAAGATTTTCTCAATAGCTTCAAAAACCATCATTATGCCTTAATTCTTCTTGTATTAAGTATTAATTCTGTCAGCATTATTGTTTCTGAATCCATAGCTTGAATGAATTTAGCAAAAATATTAGCAGATTTATCACGAAAGAGTTAGATATCAGATTCTAAAGATTTTTCATTATCCTGACAACATCTTAGCAGTGAAACATAGGATGAGTTAGACCAATTCATCTATATTTCCAGCTGATGGTTTATAGTGAAAGAAGTGATGAGAAATACTTTGGGACTGATAAGGCAAATCAAAATGATTGAGTACCCACTTCTATAAAATCTGATGGTTTCAACTTCCAGAAGCTTGAGGTTTGAGTACTAAAATGTCAGGCGACTCTTGCCCATGCCTGAGAATCTATTTGTTGTACAGGTATCCCTCCCCAACCGCGGCCTCGCCAAACACAAAACTCATGTATCCAGTTTGCTAAATGCGACAACCCTCACAAACCGTGTTTTGTGCATCCGCGATATAAATTTTCAAGTTTAGCATAGCATAGAGCACTAGGTTGTTTGACTGTGTCGCAAACAACCAGCAAGATGTTGCTTCTCTGTTAGGATTAAGGTAAATCTCCGTTGAATTCCCCTCCACCCTCCGTGCCACCCACAACACCCGCCCGGCCCTCTGTGTTCCCTCCCTCCCACCCAGCCCTCCGTGTTACCTCCCCCGCCACCCTTCATGTTATCTCCCCCCACCCCCAGCTCTCCATGTTACCTCCCCCCTCCAGCTCTCCATGTTACCTCCCCCTACCAGCCCTCCGTGTTACCTCCCACCATCCCAGCCCTCAGTTTTACCTCCCCCCAGCCCTCCGTGTTATCTCCCCAACCCCCAGCCCTCCGTGTTAGCCCCCCACAGCCCCCAGTTCTACCTCCACACCCCCAGCCCTCCGTGTTACCTCACCCCCACCCAAGCCCTCCGTGTTACCTCCCTCCCCCAGCTCTCCATGTTACCTCCCCCACCCCGCCCTCCATGTTACCTCCCCACACCCAGCCCTCCGTGTTACCTCCCCCCACCACCCCCCCCCCAGCCCTCAGTTTTACCTCCCCCCACAGACCTCCGTGTTACCTCCCACCCCGCCCAGCCCTCCGTGTTACCTCCCCCCCACAGCCCTCTGTGTTACCCCCCCCCCCCCCCCCCCACTCTGTGTCTTCTGTGTCTCTGTCTTTCTCTGTAAGTCAGACAGCCTGACTGCAGATCCTGGCAGCCAATGCGCCCAAACTTACTCCCCCTATCCCCAGGTATTTTACAACTGTATGTTTTTTTTGTGTTTAATTTTACTAAACGGGAACTTATTCCCCCTATCCCCATGTTTGCCATAGGGCCCTGCATTTTCCAAACACGATTTTACCAACCACAAAGGTTTATAGGAACGTATCCCTCACGGTTGGGGAGGAATACCTGCACTGTGATGTCCTTGTGAAAATGTTCTCTCCTTCTGTTCTTTTTGAAGGCCGAAGGGATATTTCAGTAGGTAAAATTGGCTGCCAAGTTCACCCACAAATGATATAGTCACTACACTTACAGTAAATCCTGTGAAGCGTATTTCCCAATGTGAAAAATGCTGCATCAAATGCAAGGGTTATTATTATTTTATAAAGAACTATTTCTGTGCTGGGCTGATAAGAACCATAATACAATGCATTTTCCTCAGTGCTAACCGGTTGTTAAATCTGTATGGTATGCTACAGGCATTAATGTTGAAAAAAAAGATGTGCCTGTATTGAGATCTGTTCGTATCACATTTACACTACACTCTGAATCTACTTTGTAAACAGGATTTTGGTAGTTCTACTATACTTTTTTTTATTGTTGAAATTTAGTAATAAAGTACCCTTACTTTATTTTATCTGTTTGTGCAATATATTTTAGCTCTCGTCTTCTGCAACATTAGAAGGAAAGGGTCAGTTGAAGTTTACCTCAGGGCAGTGGAGTCCTCATCACAATTGCAGCCAAATTGCTACAGCTAACGACACAGCCATCCGAGGATGGGACACTCGATCGATGAGGTGAGGAGAAAATAGCTTTTTATGCATCTCTGCCTACCATCTGCCGCTTTGTATTGGAATGTTTAATCTGAAAATGTTTTACTTTTTAAAATCTAAATTACCGATTCAGATGGTAAAATGGCCACCACTGAAACCGATTTCAGCCTGTCTTCATGGACGGATGGTCTTTTAATGTAGATTTGTTTACCATTAATACTTAAATGTGTTCAACCTTCCAATGATTTCTTTAAAGAAGTCATATTTCTAATGGAAGGTCTTTAAAAGTGACTTCACTGTACATAGAGGTACTTCAATAAGCTTTATAATATAGTAGAGCCCTGTTATAATACCCATAAAACCCCAACCTATCATGAGGCACAATGTCAATGCACATATGAATCGTGGACAATTGGCTGCCATATTTCTGCCACAATATACACTACAATATATGCTGGGAAGCTCTTTGAGATGTCACAACCATGTGCTAGGTTGCTATATCAGATGCAAGGATTATTATTATTATTATTATCTAAAGCTGGCCAGGTCGCTCCTTGTGCCAGGAGCCACAATGCCTGACCTCTGGTCACCAGGTTGCCAACGACATCACTTCCTGTGTGCTGTGCATGTGCAAAAGCAGCAAGTGACGTTGGCAGGAACCTGATGACTTGGAAGTCTGTTTGTGGGACACATTCCGTTGCGCAAATTGGCTGCCGCGTTTCACCCACATTTATACAGTCAATTCATTTTACAGTATATTCTGTGAAGCGTTTGAGACGTCTGAAGACGTAAAAAGCACTATATCAAATGCAAGGATTATTATTATTATTGTTAAGTTGGTCTTTTAGTTTAGTCATTGCTCATTTAAAATCATCTATAGCAGAATGCTACAGATGTAGGAAGTAATGTCATAACGACCCTGAAGATGGTCATTTTAGCACAAGAGCAGGCCTGCTCCACACTGCAACCATATTATAACCGAATTTGCACAATAAAGAAACGCGTTATAATGGGGCTGCACTATTTGTGCAATCTCTCATATATAGAGATATCATATCGAGAGGTTATCCTAAAGGATAACGTGCTATAAAAATAGAAAAGCTACGAATCCATTACAGATTAAGTAGAATCTGGAAGACAAAAATTGGTAACTTTTTGGGTATGACTTTTATCACAGCTGAACAAGTGACACAGGGAAACCCAATGTTGAAAATTATAAAACCCCAAATGCCCATTGAATCTATCAGGGGGAGAATTGAAGTGACAAACCATGGGCGTTTTATTTACAGAGTTGCAAAGGAATTTCCCAATCTGATTTTTGACTGTCAATGGTTTATTTTCCAGCCCCTGCACTATTTTGTGCGTTGTTCCTCAGGGCTCTGTCCTTGGTCTCTCCCAATCTTCAACCTCTATATGCTTCCCTTTGGTGCCACCATCCCCAGACATGGGGTAAATTTCCAATGTATGCGGATGCCCAGCTCTCCTTTCTGCCTATTTTACAAAACTAATTACCTCCATGAAACCCACCACGTGCTCATTGGACCCCATCCCCACCCCCCTCCTCCGCACCCAGCTCCATTTGTTAGCCCCGCTCATTTCTGACACCATTAACCTTTCCCTCTCCTCAGGCACCGTCCCTATCTCCCTTAAAACAGCCACCATCACCCCTATCCTGAAGAAACCCTCCCTTGATGCGTCGCAACCATCAAGTTATCGACCCATCTCCAACCTCCCGTTTTTATCCAAGGTCCTTGAAAGAGTGGTTGCCTCCCAGCTCCGCTCTTTCCTTTCAACTCATTCACTTTTTGAACCCCTCCAATCAGGTTTCCTCCCTATCCACAGCACAGAAACTGCCCTGGTTAAGGTTACAAATGACATCCTAACCGCCTGTGACCAGGGCTCCCTCTGCCTCCTCGTCCTCCTTGACCTGTCTGCTGCGTTCGACACAGTCGATCACACCATCCTCCTTCAACGTCTTTCCTCCCACCTCAACCTTCAAGGCACAGTCCTTGACTGGTTCCATTCTTATTTGACCCACCGTTTACATTTTGTTTCTTCCAACGGTTTTTCTTCAAACCCCCGCACAGTTTCTCACGGCGTCCCTCAGGGCTCTGTTTTAGGCCCCCTCCTTTACACCCTTTACACGATCCCTCTGGGCGACGTCATCCGCAAACATGGGGTAAATTTCCACATGTATGCGGACGACACCCAGTTGTACCTTTCTGCCTCATCCCTCAACCCCCAGACCATCGATGTTCTGACAGCATGTCTGTCTGACATCGAGTCCTGGACGAGGGACAACTTTTTGCAATTGAACGTGAGTAAGACCGAGGCCCTCCTGATTGGCTCAAGCCAGCGCCTCCACACATCGGGCGCTGCCAGCCTCAACATCCAAGGCTGCACTCTCCACCTCACAAAGCCAATCAGGAACCTCGGCATCATGTTCGATCAAAAACTTTCCTTCCTCTCCCACATCCGCGCCTTGACCGGCACCGCTTATTTCCACCTGCGCAATATTGCCAGGCTCCGCAATTATCTTACCCCCAGCGCTGCCGAAACACTCGTGCACGCATACATCACCTCACGGCTGGACTACGGAAACTCTCTCCTCGTCGGCCTCCCCAGTTCCTCCATTCACAGGCTGCAGGTCATTCAAAACTCTGCAGCCCGTGTACTATCCCGCACCCGCCTCCGCGACCACATAACCCCCACCCTCGCCCGTCTCCACTGGCTCCCCATCCTCCAGAGGATCGAGTTCAAGATCCTCGTCCTCACCTACAAGGCCTTACACGGCCTTGCCCCGCCCTATCTAACCGATTTACTCTCCCCCTACACGCCCACCTGGACCCTCCGTTCAATAGGACTTGGCCTGCTCCAAGCCCCCCGCCCGAACCGCCCCACCATCGGAGGCAGGGCCTTCAGTTTCTCCGTTCCCACCCTTTGGAATGCAATCCCTCAATCCCTCCGTTTCGTCTCTTCCCTTTCCTCTTTCAAGGCCGGTTTGAAGACTTTCCTCTTCGACCGTGCCTTTTGTTCCACCCTGAATTGTTCGACCTCCCCTACTTGTTTCACCCCTTCCCATACACTCCCCTCTCAGCTCGGGTCACACGCCTCCTGTGCAGCGCCTTGGGACGTCCTCCCGACGTGAAAGGCGCTCTATAAATGTAATTTGTTGTTGTTGTTGTTGCCTACACACTCAATTCCAGGACTACCGCTGTCCTCACAGACTGCATGTCAGACATCAAGTCCTGGTTGAGAGACAACTTTTTGCTGATCCTCAGCAAAACCGAGGCTCTCCTAATTGGCACGTGCAACTCAGGCACCGGCAGCATCAGCATCCACGGCTGCACACTCCACCTAACCAAGCCAGTCAGGAACCTGGGTGTTTTGTTTGACCCTGAGCTGTTCATTCATTCCCATATGCGTGCTATAACCAGCGCCGCCTTCCACCACCTCCACCATATCACCCATTTCCATCACTGCCTCACCTCTCAGGCCTTTGAAACCCTTACACATGCATTTGTTACCTCTAGGCTTGAGTACGGCAACTCCCTCCTTGTCTGCCTCCCCAACTCTTCCCTCCACGAGCTGCAGATCATCCAAAAACTGTGCAGCTCATGTCCTCTCCCACAACAGGTTCCGTGATCCCATCACCCCCACCCTCGCCCGGCTCCACTGGCTCCCCTTTCCTGAGAGGATCAAATTCAAGATCCTTGTCCTCATTTTCAAGGCCCTCCACGACCTTGCCCCCTCCTACCTCTCTGACATGCTGACCCCCTATCAACCTGTCCGCTCCCTCTGTTCAGCAGCTCCAGCCTGCTCCATGTATCCCGCACGACCAGCTCTATGGTTGGCAGCCGGGCCTTCAGCCTCTCTGCCCCTACATTTTGAAACATCCCACAATCCCTTTGCCTTGCTGCCTCCCTTGCCTACTTCAAAGCCGATCTCAAGAGACCCTCCTCTTCAACCATGCCTTTAGATGGCCCTCCTACCTCGTTGCCCTCCCTCATCCCAATCCTGCTCCCCACTGCCCTTCTCCCCCACTCCACACTCAGGTCCCGATCACTGACTGTTCAGCGCCTCAGGATGTCCTTCCGATGTGAAAGGCACTCTATAAATGTAATTATTTTGTTGTTGTTAATGTAAATTCCCATATTCCCAATCAAACTAAAGAGAAGTTAAGATTTTTTTTAAAAAATTGGCCATCTTTGCACACCAAGAATAATTCTGTTTCTGGTTTTCCAAAGTTTCTCAATAGATTCTCGAGTCGTTTCATTTTTCTAACTAGCCATTTCAGAACATTGATAACCTCACATGTTAACAATAACAATACAGTACTGAATATTTCTTGAGGTTTTTTTAAATTAAAAATGGCCTGTTTGCATTGCTTGATGCTTTAAATATACCCTAAAATGTTTTTTATTCTTGTTCTTTGTTTGGATTTCATAAACCGAGGTGAGATTTTATACACATTGTTGCCATGGCAACAATTCTGCGCAGGCATCTTAAGGAAAACTGATTATTTTTTCGTATACACTTTTCATTAATTCAACTGGGTAAACCCAGTTTTATTTTCAGTTACAATTATATACTATAGAGTTTCTCGATTCTGGACCAAAATAAATTAAACTTAGTCAATACTTTGGCGTGGCTTTAAAATTCTGGATTTGCTAACATAATTGTTAAGATTCTAGGATGCTAAATATAATGGGGCAGACTTTCAGATTGAAAACTTACTAACCTGTGGTCTTCTCCACTCCCCTATGGTCAAATAATATAACAGGAATATGGCCAATGGCCATATAGCATGCAAACACTCACTGGCTATGGAAAATGGTCACTTTTGGACAAAATACCAGATGGCAGTAGAAAATTACTTCCAGGGGGTACAGGTGGTGGTATATTGATTTATTTAGCTCTCTTATTTAGTGTTTTATAGCCTCCGAAATGGTATATTTAATTGTTATTCTCCTCGTTTTGTATGTGCTAGTTATTTTGTTATACACAAAAAGCTTGATCATAAAATGCAAGTGGAATGAGGGGGATGGTGTATGTGGTTGGGTGGAGTACATGATAATATTGAAAATTAACAAGGGGTACATTACTGAAAAAGGTTGAGAACCACTGATCTAGAAGACATGATACGGAGCTATATCAAATGCAAGGATTATTTATCTATTATTTAATAATAATAATAATCGTTGCATTTTGATATAGTGCTTTTTACGTCTTCTAGACGTCTCAAAACGCTACACAGAATATACTGTAAAGTGAATTGACTATATTTGTGGGTGAAAAGCGACAGGCAATTGCGCACTGCAGTATCCCACAAACAGTCATGGATTGAAATGATCAATTTATTATAGGTTTTATTCTGGATCAAGCATTAAACTTTGGACAAGAAGGTTGTTGATTTAGAAATATCCTTAACCGTAAGCCCAAACCCTGATAGGCCAGTCCAAGTTCAGTTGACAGCAATCAACAAAAATGATCATGATCCTTGCATTTGGTGCCGTACCTTTCATGTCGGGAGGACATCCCAAAGAGCTTCACATGATTTGTTGTAAGGTGGAATTGGCAGTCCAATTGTGGACAAATGGGTATGAAACAATGACCGATTTTATTTGGGGGAATTGTTGGCCAGGGCACGAAGAGAGAGAAACTGTACTCATTTCGAATATTTACCTGAATAGGCAGATGAGACCTCACTTTAACATCTCATCTGAAGGATGGCACCTTTGACAAGGCAACAAACTCCCAGCGCTGAATAGGAGAGACTATATGAGTCCTGACGTGGGGCTTTAACCCACAACTTCCTATTCAGAGGCGAGAATGTTACCAACTGATCCAGGCTGACACTAAAATGTTGTGGATCCAGGATGCAGGATTAGTCAACCAGCCTTCTAGTTAGCCTTGCATATGCATCAATCACAACGCCACAAAACTGCAAACTCTGTTAGCAGGACAATGATTCTGTCAGATCTTCCCTTTTAAGATTGCCTCAGTCCATTCCCTAAACCTTAATGTTAAATAAGGCAAATTAAATCAGACAGCTGCCTGTGACTTCCATTTGTAGCACATATAGAAGTTTGAAATGATAAATGATAAAATCAGCTGTACAATCCAGTCCCTAGCCAAAATCCAATCTAGATCAACAAAAGAAACATTTGGAAGAACTGCCTTGAATTAAACTATATTTCACAGATATATACAAATTCATAATTTGAAAAGCTATACATTTAAATAGCTGCCAGTTAGGTTAGTAATATAATACATGGGCAAATGAGTATTTCCCCTCCAACAGATTGCCTTCCCCCATTCCCCACGTGAGGAGGATGGGGTGTTCTGTTCATAATATTCTGGTCTCCTGGGAACACCTGGCTTCAATTAATACTCCATCTAGTGGCCTGGAAGGCATCTACTGAAATAAGTGAACCATGGCAGCTCGAGTGAGTTCAATCAAAACTTAAATTTTTTTGGGGGTGGGTCGGCAGGGCGAAATGCTGTGTTTTTCGCAATCAGATTAATCCTGGCAAGACATGGATCCATTTTTTTTCTCAACGATTATGAATATACTAAAGAAATTAGCATGAAAGAACAGCTCATCTTAGGCAGATCAGAATGCATTCGATTCTAATACTGTGTACAGACTGCTCCCCAAATTACGTTTGTAGTAAGGTACTACACTCCACGTCCTTTAACAGGTTTAATGGAAAAACACCCAGTTTTGTCTTTAGATAATTCCAAGTTTAGTTTTATTTATTTCCCCCCATCTCTGCCAAAATCTAAGATGCAATTAAAATGTATTTTATACTGCATTGTCTGTCGTCTTAGACTACAACACCACCAACAACAACAAAATTACAGTTATAGAGCGCCTTTCACGTCGGGAGGCCCAATCTAATCTGTAGCTAGTATTTCCTCCTGCTGATGCACCTTTATCAAATTAGAAAAATACAGAACTATTTTTCTCATACTATTTGCTATTTTAGCTTTTTTTTAAATGCAAATGATGGATTCAGTCAAAAAGTAAATGAATGCTTGCATTTTAGTATTGTTGCTTTATCATGTTGAGGAATTTCAAAATACCTACCATAAGGAGTTTTGTGGAATTGAACTGGCTATTGCCAGTTAGGCAAATACAACAATAACAACATACTGGAAATATCCTAGCAAGACAATGTGATGAATGCCCAATCAATCAAGTTTTTTTCTGTGTGAATTTGGATGAGGGAAACTCAGGGCATGCAGCAAGTGATTGCAAATCTGAAGTTCTAATATTAATTATGAATAGATAGAAAAATCAAAGTGTCAAACAAGGAACAATCCATTTTAGAAAAATCCCATATGCCTGTAACAATTTAGAAGGTATGATGTAAAGAAAAATAGTCAAAAAATACTAAAACTTGTGAATATCGTAAAGAAAACCATTGTAAAGCGTTTCTTAGTTTTGACTGGTGAATATCGTAAAAATAAAATCAGAAACTAATTTAGTGATACTGTATTATGAAAGCACTTCAGAGTTCCTTTTAGTTTACCAAAGACCTATCCTTAACAGAATCTTTCAATTAGTATGAGGTACACCACACACATTCAAAGACAACATTCTGATATGTACTATAAATGTTTTAAAATTGATATAACAATCAACATTTCATGGAGTCCTGTACTTTAATGGTTGGCCAATTGCTCACAGCAGTATCCCATAAACAGTCGTTGATTGAGTGACCAATTTATTATATTTTTAAGGAATTATTACCCCCAGAAAAGCGATCCGCCAATCGGCTGAAAACTGGGTTCCTACTTACTGCTAGGTAAACAGAGGCGTGTGGAGTAAGGAAACTTACTCAACGTATCATCCTGCCTGGAATCAAGCTCAGGTATCTCACTTGCATGGCGAGTGCTGTAACCACTGAGTTACAGGACAGTGGTAATGGGAAGCAGTTTTCAACTTTTCAAATCATGGTTGTTATTCTGCTGTTTTCATTATTCCAATTACAATAAACTCTTGATAACAAGACCCTGGCTTAAATGGTCACTACCACTAAATGACCAATTGCTGTCAATATTGTAGCTGCTTCCTAGCAAAATGTTAATTGTCACTGTGTGATTTTGCACATTGATTTGTGTTCATACAGACAAGTTTTCTGCATCGAAAATGCCCATGGCCAGCTAGTACGAGATCTTGACTTCAACCCCAACAAGCAGTACTACTTAGCGAGCTGTGGTGATGACTGCAAGGTAAAATTTTGGGACACCAGAAATGTTCATGAACCAGTCAAGACTTTGGAAGAACATTCTCACTGGTAAGCTGATTCTTTTTCTTTCCATAATCCTCGGTCAGTAGGGCAGGATAAGAATTCTCCTGCTCCACCAATTTTCCATTAGCCTTTGAGTGTTCTGAACTAATTTGGCATTGTAAGTCTGTATTTTGATCAGAAATCCATCAACAGTTTTTGGTTGTTTCTAAAAAATAATCGCAATGAGCCCCATATCTTTTAGACACAGATTGTAACTTTACAACAACAGCAAAATTACATTTGTATAGTGCCTTTCATGTCCAGAGGACATCTCAAAGCACCTGACTTTAGATCATATACAGTATAATAAAATACCTGTATACAAGTATTTAGTTTATCTAGTTAAAGAGCTAAATTCTCCCTTACAAAAATCAACTTTAGAATTAGCTTGCTCCACTGGCGTTTTTGATAAATACACAGCCCAGTAGGGTACTGAAACTAAGACATTTCCAAGTTTAATCCTCGCCATACATACATTTTGTTTGCTGAATGAGTTAATAGATCTGGGTGCAGTTGTGTTTCAGGAGCTATAATTGACATGCTTTAAAATGGACTAGGGAAAGGGTTAAAATCAGCCACAATTCAATTCCTGATTATTATTCAATGACCAACACTAGAAAATGCTTGTATGTGCATCTTGGATTAGGACAAGATCAAACTTGACTGTGATGCCCTCCTTTGGTTGAAAGGCTACTGACACTATTGTCTAAGTTTATACATGCAGTGAATATATATCTCATGACTGAGACATCAGTGTGTGATTTGAACCAGATTCGAGCATAATTAATACCTTCACAAGAAGAGAAAAGTACAGATAAAATCGGAGCGATCAAATATAATTATATGAATACAAAGTACACCTGTTCAGATTTGCCTTGAACTAGTTAGAAATTAATAATATTAATTGCATTTGATATAGTGCTTTTCACATCTTCTAGATGTCTTAAAATAAATAGCAAAGTTGCATATTAGTATTTTATGTAACTTGTTAAAATGATACTATCGCTTGTAAATTACAAAATGTGGAAGTTAATCTGAAATTTACTTCATTTTTTAGAAAAAAATACACTTAATTTGAGTTACTCAGGTGACATATAACCATGGTCAAGGACTGGCGACACTGATTAGGATATGCCTTCCTTTCCTTGATAAAGTCCATACAAAAAAAAAATGTGGTTTACAATAAAGATGAACAGCAATGAATGAGGCTGATGGAATGCTGAGTTATGTTGCCAAATCAGATTGAGTCGGATGCTGATGGTGTAGTTACTCTGGTTAGGCCACACCTCAGTTACTGGATACGGTCCTGATCCCCACAGAATTAGGGGACTGCCCAACAACAATAACTTACATTTATATAGCACGCTTCATGCCAGGCAGAGTCTCAGAGCTCTTAAGCTTCCAGGTGTTGCAGAGGCAGCTACAAAGCTGATCCCCATTGTAAGAAGGAAACGACAGGATAAAATGCCCCTTCAGTCCAGAAACAGATTTCTTATAGGGAATATTCTAAGTACAAAAAAGAGCATCAGTTTGGTTGCAAAGAGCAATTTAAGAACAGCTACATGGAACAAAAAAGTTTCACACAGAGGGTAATTAATGGTTGAAGGAATAGTGGTAGAACTCAGTGCATTTACTTTTAAAGAAACAGTTTGACAACATCATGGGATGTAGGTAATAGGGTGATTATTTTAAAAAGATGAAATCCAATGGACAAAAGTGCTTTCACTCTGAACCTCTCTTTTGATCATATGAAACAGTAGAACTATCTGTCCCCAAGATTTTCAATGGGAATGGGAGGAAATTCCTGATAAATAACTCAAATAACATTTATCAGTAAAACAACTTTCTCACACTTGATCTGTAATCTCAATTGGGTCATTGTGGAGGCAGTCATTTAGGATTCTGCCTCTGAGGGAGAGAAAGTCAGAGGGTGCCTACATCATTCTGGTTTGCTTCCTAGCAACCACTTGTACAATGCATTGGCAAAACTCTTGATTGATTGGGGGGAATGAAGAAGGGAATCTGCTGATATTGATTTTTAAAAAAAGTATTAAGGTAATAAGACAGATACTCAACCCAATCCAACTCTGTTTCGTAACTAACAGATCAAAGTACAAATCTGTATCCTAATATGTATAAAGCTCTTGAACCTTTTCTTGTTGGCAGAATTTACTGCTGTTTTTGTAGGGAGAGAAAACTATCCTTTATTCTTTTTCTTCACAGGGTATGGAGTGTCAGGTACAATCATTCACATGATCAGCTTGTGTTGACCGGCAGCAGTGACAGCAGAGTCATTCTCTCCAACATGGTGTCTATCTCTTCGGAGCCCTTTGGGCACCTTGTGGATGACGATGAGCTGAGTGACCAAGAGGACAACCACCACGAAGAAAAGTAAGAAACGTGTCTGGCAAATCATTGTAACTTCTCGATTGCTGTTGTCGATTTGTGAGAACAGTCAAATCTGGATGAAACACAGAAAAATTGGCGAGAATGTAGAACTCACTGCATAATTGTGGTTGAAGGAGAAGAAAACATCCGTGCATTTTAGATGAAACTAGATGTATTAATGATGTAGAAGTGATTGGAGTGGTGTGTGGGGCGGTTGAGAAGGGGGATTATGATGAGGGGAGCTTCATGTGGAGCATAAACATCAACACAGACTAGTTGGGCCAAATGGCCTGCTTTGACGTTGTGCAGTCTTATGCTACGTATGCTTGCAGTATGTAAAGGAGAATTGTATATCTAAGGCAGGTATTAAATATATTCTTGAAGTTATGATATCCACTTTCTAATGTTGAATTCAGTTTCAATAAGTTCAAAATCCTCTAAATGATCTTACAACGTTAATGGAAATCATCCCTAAAGGGAAACCAGTAAGAAATTTGCCAATTAAAAGTGGCACAGAGGGCTTTATTTGCTTGTAATTGTAATCACGCTAACCCGAGAGTTGGAACTGAAGTGAATTTGCAGTTGGCTTTACAAACAATGCTTGAATTTATAAATAGTGGCACCATCTTTTGCAATCTGTGAACTACAGTACTTTCAGTAAGTATTGGAATTCACAAACAATAATTAGACAACAGGAATAACGTAATAATGCTGGATCCATTCACTCACACTCTATCAGGGTTACATATCTAAGACCTGAAGTCGCTAGTAGACTGTTCATTGTTCTAGCATGTGACCATTTATATCTAGGACCTGAATTGGAATACAGCCCCAAATGATGGGTTCCTCTTTTAGCCAGTTGTTCACCAGCTAAAAGAAATAAATAAAATGAATATAGACAGCCTTCACTTTGCCAGATCTTAATGGATATGTATGTGCCCATAGCGAAAAAAAAGGCCATTAAATGTGTGGTCAGGTGTGAAGAATATTGTTTGGGTAAATAGTTACCCTTATCACAAATTGATAAACTGAGGATACCTTTTACATTTGTTGTTCAATACACAGGCTTTTTTGGAAAACAATTTCTCTTCAATTTATTTTTTAAAATTGGTTGCAATGTTGCCTTTTAAATACCATGGGCTGCATGATCATGTAAGTTATTAATTCACATAATTGTGTATGATTACATATAAGTTATATTATGCGCAAAATGTAGGAGATGAATATTTTTATCGAATAGCTGTTTCAGCTTCTGTTTTCACATTAGACAAGACCCAGTTTTCATACAAACCATTCCCCAAGCAATCAATGTCATCATAAATGAATAGGAGTCCTAACCTTACCCATTAATGTGGTCAATACAGTCATGACAAGTACAGAACCTTCTCCTACTTTCACAGGGCAATTAACAATTGTGTATCACCTTAAACCTTAGGCTGCTTGCTCACCTTCAGATTGTTTTACGTTATTTCTGTTCATACACATGCACACTATGAATGGAACACAGGTATCAAATATATTAATCCACTGGACATATTCAAGCACAAGTGAGAAGACCCCAGTTCGATTCTCGGGCAGGGCGAAACATTAGGCAAGTTTCCTTACTCCATAGGTCTGTTTATCTAGCAGTAAGTAGAAAGCCACTGTTTAGTTGATTGATGGTTCCCTTTTGGAGGGTAATAATCCATTTAAAAACAATTTGGTCACTCAATCCACATTTGTTTGTGAAACTCTGTTTGCTCAAAAAATACAGTCAATTCACCCAATATATTCTGTGAACCACTTTGTGACAACAATGTGACAAAGTCGCTTTATCAAATACAAGGATTTAAAACACCTATTTGAATTGGCCCCATAAATAAATTTGTTTTGAATGTCTCCTGTAAGTTCATAGATAGTATCTATACCAGTCAAATAATGAGCACCTAATAAAATGGAAGGAGAAAACATACAAAACAATTTTAAATATTATATAATATAATATACTACGGAGCACTGTAGCTCAGTGATTAGAGCACTCGCCTTACAAGCGTGAGACCTGTGTTCGAATCCAGGCAGGGCAAAAACTTGGGCAAGTTTCCTTACTCCACAAGACTAACAATAATCCCTCAAAAAAAATTGTTCATTTCAATCCACACATGTTTTTGGGACATTGCTGCGTGCAATTGGCTGCCATGTTTTGCCCACAAATATACAATTCACTTTACATATATTCTGTGAAATGCTTTGAGATGTCTGGAAGACGTGAAAATCACTATATCAAATTTAAAGATTATTATATACTGTATAATATATGAAATATGGAGAACAAAATGTGTGGAGAACCATTAATACAATTGAAGGCGAGTGTTTTTTTTAAATCAGAAAAATCTATAAATGACTGATATACTGCAGAACAGATGTCAGTGGTCAAACATGACATAAAAGATCCAATCTGTGTTGGATGCCAAGGTGCAAATTGAGCAATATTGACTGGTTTTAAGCATGGGTTGGGTAATCCTAGCTGAACAAGCAGTAGGAAAGCTTGTCAGACAGCAATATCAATGGCAAGATATGTGGTTTTAGCTGGTTATGCTCCAACACACACTCTGGGGTGTCCAAGCTCCAGCACTCGCCAACCTGTGCCTAATATGGCAAGCCAATTCCAGAACGTCCCTCCAGGGAGAGAGTGCACATTCATTTCCAACAATCTACTTCTGGGATTTCCATGTGTAGGTGGGATTCATGAAATTCTCAGTTTGGTTTGGATTGTCTGCAGCATGGTGATGCATCTCCGCATGTGTCAGACCCGCCCAGACGAGACAAGAGTATGAATTGTTAGAATATTTAATGTATCCAGCTGTCACCTATTGGCAGTATGTGGAGTAGTGCCATAAAGACGTTTTTATTTCCTCTGCAAATATCTATCTAAGTGGCATGAAGACTTTGACCGAGTGTCCAATGTACTGGATTACCTATTTGAATGTTTGATTTTTCTTAGGACTAAAGAACCACTGCAGGATAGCATAATAGCTACCTACGAGGAGCACGAAGACAGTGTCTATGCCGTTGAATGGTCTTCAGCTGATCCATGGCTTTTCGCATCTTTGAGTTATGATGGAAGACTAGTGATAAATCGAGTACCTCGAGCTTTAAAATACAGCATCTTGTTGTGATTCTGCCACATGCTATTTTCCTTAGTCTGAACCATACAATTTCTGTTGTGTAAAATTATGAATATAAATGAATATTGTTGTTCAGATGTTCAAATTAAATGTAGATTTTTGATGGAATTGAGCATTAACCATCTCAGAAAACGTGTTCTGAAACTTCGGTGTATGAAATCGTTCACTTTGATAAATGAATAAAAAGATTTAAAATTATATATATGTATATATATTGCAAACATTTGGTAACGTGTGAATGAGTACATGACTGGATTAGGCACTTCAAGGTAGAATGCAAGTATGGAACGAGTGGAGGGGGGAAATTCATCTCAGCTACTCGATCCAAATGCACAATAATGCCCACAGATATAGTCAGATCACTTCACAGTATATTCCATGAAGGGCTTTGAGATGTCTTGAAGATGTGGAAAGTGCTATATCAAATGCAAAGATTATTATTATAATAATTATTAATTTACTTTATTGTTTCTAAATTTCTAGTCTCTATAATTCATTTTTGGGTGTCGGTCTGGCACTCTTGCCTCTGAGTCAGAAGATTCAAGCTCCACATCGGGAATTTAAGTTTTTAGTGAAACTGCAGTAACTGTTGGGGTTTCAATGCATTGTCAGAGATGCTATCTGCCTGTTCAGGTGGCCATTCTGGACAAAATGTGGCAACTAATTGCGCACGGCAGTGTCACAAACAATCATGGATTGAGTGCCCCATTTTCTTTTTGATGTTAACGGTTTTAATTTGTGCTGAGTCCAGCTGCCAGTTTTTTTCCAACAAAATTTGCCAAACGGGATAAAAATATTCAATCACTGGGATTTGCAGATCACTGATGTTTTCAACTGCAATGAGTACGTTTTAGGATTATTTTCCCATTCATCAAGTTTTTCAGCCATTTTTACAATTCTGTTCACTCAGTATGCCTCAGATGTCATTCCCCAGTTGAGCTATTGGATGTTGGTACCTTTGCAGAAGAAAAGCTCATAGGCACGTTCGTGATCGAGCTTTCTTATCCAGGTTATTGACTTGGTCTTTTCAGCACTGACGAACCATTTGTTAGCATGCTGGCAAACTGTGTCAATATCTATCAGCACTGATTCAGATTAAGATGCTGCATAGTATTAACCATATCAGAAGAGAAACCTGCAGTCACTGCCCTTGCTGAGCACTTGGTTTTAATCTTAATTTATTTGTGTCTTGGTTCAATGCAGGGTTTATTTGCATTATGCATTATTGGTGCAAAATGCTCTCGACAGAATCGAAGAAAACTTTCAGCATAGAAACAGGCTGTTTGACCCATTGTGATTATCTGTTTAGTTGCTCTCCTCAGCATTTTAACCCTATCCTACAGAATCAAATCACAGATTTTTTTCAGCAGAGAAGGCCATTGAGCTTATTGTTCAATGTTTTTACTGTACTATATGAAGTGAATATAGAGTACAATTAATTCGCTTTACAGAATATTCTGTGAAGCGCTTTGAGATGTTTTATCAACGTGATAAGGCGCTGTAACAAACACAATAATTATTATTATTGTTTGTAAGTGCCAATTTTGTGGTACAGAATTTGGCACATCATTGCACATCTCTATGAAGCATTGATGACCTGCAGCCTTTTATTCTCCACCACCAATTCTCATGTATGAATTACACTAATCATTCTGTGGTGAGGAGAGAGGCTGTGGTTGTCCATACAGAGGAGACATAATCAGAAGATTCTCTCGGTGAAGATGCTCTCAGTGCACTGTTACAGAGTCGTCGTCCCTTTTCCCTTATTGAAAGCTTTAGTCTAGTTTATGATCTGCATGCTCTCCATCATAAAATATGATGGAGCTTATGACCCAAACACCTTTAATATATCCTAGACGTTTGTGTGCAATTTTGGAAATCTATGTCAAGTTCATATGCCTGCACTGCAATTGATCTGACTTTAAGGATCTGTGATGACAGATCTGCACTTTAAGAGATCTGAATTTTGAAAGAATCAAGCCCAAAAATAATTAACAAAAACTGAAAGCGCTGGGAACACTCAGCAGGTCAGGCAGCATCTGGAAATGAAAGATGAGTCAACAACCCGAAGCGTAGACTTACTTTCTCACTTTCCTTTCTCCGTAGATGCTGCCTGATCTGCTGAATGTTCCAAGTGATTTCTGTTTTTGTTTCAGATTTCCAGCATATGCAGTATTTCACATTTTTGTTCCAAAAATAAATAAACCCATCCTCCATGTTTCAGGTCATGTTGTTTGTGAATGAATAATAATAATGTCACTCAATCCACGACTGTTTGTGGGACTGATGTGTGTAATTGGCTGCCGCGTTTCACCCACAAATATTCAGTGCACCATGATCATGTAATGAGGACCACGTAATAGAGGCTAACACTGCAGAGTCTCATTTTCTATTGGTGTTATACCAACATTTTATCTGAATTGATTTTCACCTAAATGGTCAATGGCTCCTATCCAGAACAGATGTGACTTCCCCTGTCTGGCATTTTGTGCATAGAAAAATGTTGAGTTCCTGACTATGGAAAGACCTGCACTTTATCAGCAATCATTAAAATAAAAGTAACAAAAATGGCACGGTGTACAGCAGAAGGCAAATCCTATTGTCTTCTGCGACAATCTGATTAATGCAGCAAAATTGTAAATCATTCAAAATTGGGTTTTAGTCTTTATGAATCTGGTCATAGGCATAGAAAACACATTTTATGTGTTTCCATGATTTCAAAGTGAAAAAATATTACTTTTTAAAAAATAATGTTTAACCAAGCTTGGAAGCTGTGACAAAGAAAAAAAAACTTATCCCTCAGCTAAAATCATCTTTTTGATCTAGGTTTAATTTCTTTGCCTCAGTTCTCTTCAGTGAGGAAGAAAAGGTTCCACATTTGCTTCACAAGTAGCAAGATTGACTGATCATATAAAGCAGCCCATCAATTTGGATCGCTCGTGCTTGATTTGGTCTGGTAAGACTCAGTCCTTTATCAGCCCATATCCTTAGGAATTTCTCCAGGTATAGGTTTTAGGACTTCTACTCAAAGGAAAATTATTTTTTTTAACAGTAGTAGTATGGATTTTGTAATACAATACCTGTCAAAAAAAGAGCAAAAGGAAAGCTATAATATATACATTGGCTGTAGTTTTTTGAACAATGTGATACAACTTTCTCTTGGATACACTATCCATCACCCTATGCTTCCCTGCTGTTCCATTGTGTGTTCAGATTTTCCACCAGAATAATCACCGCTAGAATACCCAAATTGATCCTGTATTTAATTTAAACCTGGGGAAGAAACTCAACATACAAAGCATTACCAGTAAAATGTGTGTGAAAATACATTAAAATATACATATTTACTGCAACGTGTTCAGACCATATACCCATATTTTCCATATTACAGTTACAGCAACAACAAAATTACAAACACAAACAGAAGTTGCTGGGAAAACTCAGCAGGTCAGGCAGCATCCATGGAGAAAGGAAAGTGAGTCAACGTTTCGGATCCACGACTCTTTGTCAGAACTGGGCATGTTGAAAGGGAGAGGATTTTCAGGATAAGTTAAAGAGGGGGAGGCAGGACAAGGGAGACAAAGGGGACAAAGAAGACAAAGGAATAAATGTGTTAATTGATGGGTAAAATAGGTGATAGTGGTGTGAAACAAAAAGGGTAGATTTAAACAAAACTGGGGAGAAGGGGTGTTAATAGTAAAGAGCAGACTAAACACCAGCGAGGCAAGAGGTGTCTGGAGTGATGATTGTAATGGAGCGGGAGCTTTTATGCTCTGAAGTGGCTGAAATCGATGTTGAGGCCAGAGGGCTGTATGGTCCCCAACAGCTAGATGAGGTATTTTATCAATAAGCCCCAGTTCTGACGAAGGGTTGTAGACCCGAAACGTTGACTCTTTTACCTTTTTCCATGGATGCTGCTGACCTGCTGAATTTCCCCAGCAACTTTTGTTTTGTTTTGTGCTAGATAAGGTACTGCTCCTCAAGCTTTCTCTGTGGGTCACTGGAAAATTACAATTCTATAGCACAATTCACATCGGGAGAAGGTGCCAAAACACTGACGGGTTTGCCACTGCTTATTCAGTTAGGACTACTTTGCTATTTAGGCATTTCACTTGCAGGGTTATCAAGAGCTAAGTGGGAAAAATCCCACATCTCAGTGCCTCTTACTTCCACTAAAATAGGTGATCCCAGAGAGGGACATTTGTCCGGTAAACAAAGAGCATCCCACAAATGTCATGAGTGTGTCTGTATTAGGGAACGGCGATATGGGAATTTTCCGGATATGGATATATCGGTTGGCTCATATCGAGATATACCAAAATACCGATATTTTCCCTTTTTTCGCACTGCGCATGCGCGCGCATCGGAGTGCGCGCGCATTCCGGGTGCGCGCGCATTCGGAGCCTATCTTCTCAGGAGGTAAATATCTTTCTCTCTCTGTGTCTCTCACTCTCTCCATCTCTGTGTTTTTCTGTCTGTGTCTCTCTATGTCCCTCTCTCCTCTCTCACATCCCCCCCCATCTCTATCTATCTTTATATTATCACATCCACCCCGCCTCTCCCCCCCCCACTGCCGTCCCTCTCTCGCACCCCCACCCCCGTCGTCTCTCTCCCCCACCACCCCCCAGCCGTCTCTTTCTCCCTCCCCCCCCCGCCGCCGTCTCTCTCTCCCTCCCCCCCCCAGCCGTCTCTCTCCCCCTCTCCTCCCCCACCCCACCCGCTGTCTCTCTCTCCCTCCCCCCCCAGCCATCTCTCTCCCCCTCCCCCCAGCCGTCTCTCTCCCCCTCTCCTCCACCCCCCCAGCCGTCTCTCTCCCCCTCTCCCCCCCCCCAGCCGTCTCTCTCCCCCTCTCCCCCCCAGCCGTCTCTCTCCCCCTCTCCCCCCCAGCCATCTCTCTCCTCCTCTCCCCCCCAGCCATCTCTCTCCCCCTCTCCCCCACAGCCGTCTCTCTCCCCCTCTCCCCCCCCAGCCGTCTCTCTCCCCCTCTCCCCCCACCCAGCCGTCTCTCTCCCCCCCCCCAGCCATCTATCTCCCCCTCTCCTCCCCCCCCCAGCCGTCTCTCTCCCCCTCTCCCCCCCACAGCCCTCTCTCCCCCTCTCCCCCCCCTCCTCCCAGCCGTCTCTCTCTCCCCTCTCCCCTCCCCCACCCGTCTATCTCCCCCTCCTCCCAGCCGTCTCTCTCCCCCTCTCCTCCTCCCCCCAGCCGTCTCTCCCCCTCTCCTCCCCCCCCAGCCGTCTCTCTCCCCCTCTCCCCCCCCCAGCCGTCTCTCTCCCACTCACCGCCCCCCCAGCAGTCTCTCTCCGCCTCACCCCCCCCCCACCCACAGCCGTCTCTCTTCCCCCACCCCTTGCATACCTGTATATTGTATTCGAGGACTATGAATACAAGATGGCGGCTTTGCACCTCGGTCTGTGCATTGTGTATAGAGATGAGCATTCTGGGTCTTGTAGTTGATTGTGCTCGCATCCCGATTTTTTACCTCGATATACCGTTTTTCGATATATCGGTATTTTTTAAATGTCTATATCGGCATACCGATATGAAAATCATATCGGGTTTTACCGATATACCGATATATCGCCGTTACCTAGTCTGTATATATATATATATATATACATACACACACCGTATATCTCCGCATATAAGGCGCACCCGCGTATAAGGCGCACCTCCCACTTTTGACCTTTTCTTGGTGAAAAAAAACCGGAAGCATTTTCAATGATATTGCCGGCAGAAGGGAGGAGAGACAGGAGAGACAGGTAGGTAGGGAGAGAGAGAGGCAGGGAGGCAGCCAGGGAGAGAGAGAGGGAGAGAGGCAGGCCGGCAGCCAGGGAGAGAGAGAGGGAGAGAGGTAGGCTGGCAGCCTGGGAAAGAGAGAGGGAGAGAGGCAGGCCGGCAGCCTGGGAGAGAGAGAGGGAGAGAGAGAGAGAGGGACGGAGGCAGGCCAGCAGCCAGGGAGGGAGAGAGGGAGAGAGGCAGGCAGGCAGGTAGGCAGGCAGGGAGGGAGGGAGGGAAGCAGGCAGGCAGGCAGGGAGGGAGAGGCAGGCAGGCAGAGAGAGCGGCAGGGAGGGAGGCAGGCAGACTGGGTTTGGCAGAAGGCAGGCAGCAAGCACAGCACTGAAGTCCGCTGCTGCTGCCGGTGTCCGGGCGGCCGAGGCCGAAGCCCCGTCACCCGCTCCCCCCAACCCCCGCCGGACACTGAACAAACCCTGGCTGACAGCGCGCCGCCCGCCCCTCCTGTTTACTGTATTTTCAAGACTCAAAATTTCTTGTACCTGCGTATAGGGCGCACCCCCAACTTTAGAGATCTTCCGACGTGAAAAAAAGTGCGCCTTATACGCGGAGGTATACAGTATATAAATAAATGTTAGTCTGTCTGTCTCTCCCTATAAAGGCGGTTGCAGAAGAGTGTGGAATAATGGCTCACCTTTCAGTAAGTGAAGGATGGCAGAGCTGGGACGAGCTCAAAAGTGTAACTGCGTTCTCTTCTTCCTTAACTAATTTAAAAGTGAGTCAGTCATTCAGTCCTGCAAACTGGCTCCACTCTGTTTATCAGGTTGTGGTTAAGTGGTGGTTGAGTAGATTGCCACAAGTATAAATGATTGAATCATGATCTGTGGTAGGGTACATTGGGACTCATCTCTCAAAATGATCTTTTAAAAAATGTTATTATATTGGATTCTTAAATGATTCTTCCAACCTGCCCTCTGCTGTGTAAAATTGCTATTCTCTTCATTTATTTCCCATTAACCTTCAAACCAAACCCTTAACAAGTAGAGTAATCCCACCTGGAGAAACAGCAGAATGCCTGGCAGACAGTGTTCGCATATGACAAGCTGACCGTTTTTAGCCGGATAAACACCAGCAGTGCTCTCAACACACTCTGAGAGTTCTCAAGAAGTGTCTCTTGCCAAAAACGCGGCCTAATAGGCTGTAGATCAGAAGAGCAAAGTGTGTCTCATCTTGAAAGGATCCATAGCTTTTAGATGGGACGATTCCAGATTTCCATTATCTTTTGCGTTAAGAATAAAGCTTCTTAAGATCACCCCTAAATAGCCTAGCTCCAAGTTTAAGATTACATGATTACACGCTTGTTCTAGATTCCTCCACCAAAAAAAAACAGTTTGTCTGTAGCTACACTTTTGAATCTGTTTATCATTTTAAATTTCTTAATCAGATCACCCCTCAACCTCCTTAACTCAAGAGAATACAGACTTAAGTTTATGCAGCTTTTTCTCATAATTTAGATCTATAAACCCTGGTATCATTCTGGTCTCAACAGCCCTTCTATTATTCTACACAAAGGGAAATTTCCCGGCGATAAAGGTCTCTCAGTAGTCTGGTATGGATGTGTTTAAGCATAGCAATGGGCATCAGGTTTGTCCCCAGTTGTTATAACTTCCCCATATATTGTCCCTGACCAGGATCATTGTCCTCCTCCTCTGCTAAATCACCACCTCTGACCATATCTCTCCCTATTCCAGCCTGTTTGACCACGTTGTTGTAAGTTGTTGCCTGTAGCTCCTGCAGCTCAGTGGTTAGATCACTTGCTTTGCAAGCAAGAGACCTGAGCTCAATTCCAAGCAAGGCGAAACCTTGGGCAAGTTTCACTACTCCACACGTCTGATAATAACCCTGCGAAAAACAATAATAAATTGGTCATTTCAATCAATGACTGTTTGTGAGACACTGCTGTGTGCTGTTAGTTGCTGCATTTTGCTCACAAATACACAGTCAATTCACTTTACAACATATTCTGTGAAACCCTTTGAGAAATCTAGAATACATGAAAAGTGGTCATAGCAAATTCAACAACAACAACAACTTTGATTTATATAGCGCCCTCCACTCCGGACGGCGTCTCAGAGAGCTTATTCAAGGATTATTATTATTTTGTGATATATGCACACATACATCTATACATGTCTTAATTGGTTTGCAGAGATGTTAGCATTTTCTGCCATTTCCATTTGGACAAACTATCACTCATTGTATGGGGATTGTATCTGGGATTGGTACAAGATGATGGTGGCAATACTCTCATACATATCTCTCATACATATCACCACAACACTCGTAAGGAGTTCCTGGTTACGGATCAGAATTTGGGGAAGCTGACATTTCACAAGAATATTATTTTAATGTTTGACTTCAATCATATGCACAAAGTTAAAATAATAAATGATTAATATTCAAGTTAAATATTGAGACAATTTCACTCATTTTCCCTGTCCATTATTCTGGTTATCTGCTACATATAGTGTGGCATTATTTTTCTTTTTGTGGCTGTAGCCTTTTGAAATGAATAAGAAAACAATACTATCACTGTAAGATTGTACGTGCCACAGCAACAATAAAGGATTTAACAATCCTCCTTTATATAGAGTAAATTGCAAATAAATCCATGAAGAACATTTATCGAACAAGATAGTAGTGATTGTTGTGAAAACGTTAAATAGATAGAGTGATAGGTAGTAAGGTCATAATTTATATTTGTTCACACAAGTTTGACTGGATCATTCAAACGTTACAGAATATCATCCATTTGTTCTAAATTTGCAAATTAACAGCAAAAATATTGTCCTGCACAAATGGTGGTAGTTTGAGAATTTGGGAAACTCATTATTACAGGTACTTTGAAATTGTCAGACTGCGGTGCATGAGGTTCACATCAGGTAACAGATACAAGTTACATGTGATGGAAATCTGTTGTTTTCTTTATTGGAAAAAGAGGTACTACATATCAGACAGGTAATCTAATATCTAATAGTGAAATAGCTAAGTGTCTACAATCAATTTAAGATTAGCCTATGATATAGCAATTCTCATTTTGTCAGATTAGTTTATTTGTTGCAAACAACAACAAACAAGTTCCCTCTCTTTTAGTTTATTCTTTGTTCCATTAAAAAAATGTGTTTAGAATTCCCTATTGCTTTCAGATGTTTTGGAGCCCCAGCATGTCTGGACTATTTGAGAGTCCAGTAAATTAAGTCTGCACGAGATACAGAACTAGTTGGGGATATAGTTATGTGCCACAGATATCTGACCCCATCACCCAACCATGTTCTTGGTCTTTGGGGAAAATCCAGAATCTGCCAGGAATTTAATTTGATTTCCAAAAGAAAAACTGTTCTGCACCATTCAATTACACAAACATAGATGGCATAGAGAACCTCGGAGTAAATGAAGATCAATTTGGGAAAAGAATGTGGAGGAATTGAGGAAGGGTGAGTAAAAGTGAACTTCATTCAATATGTCAATTACTCTCTGAAAATCTCCCAATACCTTCACTGGACTCCTTCTCTCCCTTCAATCAAACCAGTGAAAATTTTAAAATCTTATTTGATCAACTTTCTGAAACCTTTCTATATGCTATTCAGTACTCCATATCATTTTTAAGAAGTGCTTTATAAAGTTACTTACACACAAAATACAGGAGGATGGTGTACAGCATCCTCTGCAACACATTGCAATTTTACTTATACAGCGCCTTTCTCATCAAGAGGACGTCCGAAAGGACCTGACAATTCTGGCTGTGTACTGGAGCTGAGCATGGGAGTTAAGTGAGTGAGGAGGGTTAGGATGACAAAGTCATACAAGTACTTTTTGAGATGTATCTGAAAGAGGGAGGGAGGGACCAAGTCGGAGGGACTTGGAATAGAGTTCCAGAGTGCAGCCCCCAGCCAATGGTGAATGCATACAGCGAGGCATGTGACGTAATAATAAAATTGTAATAATGAGTTCTGTGAAAGTCATGTACATAGTATTATTTTTGTGGAACAGTCCTAACACCGAGGTACCAATATTACGTTACCTGCCAAGGTCGTTTCTCAAACATAATACTGTAGATGGTACTATCAAGCTTCATCATACTTATATTGGTCACTGGTACATGTGGAAACTTCTCATCATGTTTATGAGCATTTGAACCAGACTGAGAATCCCTGCATGCACCTACACGTGGATATTGACTGGAAGAGTACCATCTTCACCAATAAAAACAGCAGTAACATAGAGAGGAATGTATCAGTGCTGGTCGTCATTTCACCTCCAATGATAATATCTTGTTGCTCCACTACTACCTCTCACCGTAGGCCGCTGAGACCCTTATCCACACTTTTATTATGTCCTGGCTTTACTACTCTTAACTGCCTACTCACTGGACTTCCCAACTGTTCCCTCCACTATACACAGATTATACAGAGCTCTGCAGCTCCTGTCCTCTTCCACACCAGGCTTCGCGAACTTATCCCCCATTCTTGCCCATCTTCATTGGCTCCCCATCCCTCAGAGAATCAAATTCAAATCCTTTGTTCTCACCTTCAAAGCCCTCCATGGTCTTGCTCCCCCCTGCCTCTCTGACCTCCTAACTTCATATCAGCCTGTCCACTCCCTCTGCTCAGCAGACAATGCCCTGGACTTCCCGTCCAACCATTCAACATTATTGCCCCACACTCTGGAACGCTGTTTTGTAATTACTCCACCTCACCCCTGTCTTGCTTCCTTCAAGTCCCGTCAAAAGATTTTCCTCTTCGACCGTGCTCTCAGCCACCCTCCCCCGCAAACATGTGACATATCTTTAAAATAACCCATCGACATTAGTTATTCAGCCACCCTCCTGTGCATACCCTCCATACCCTCGAAACACATGTCTCACGCTTGTCAGGCGAGTGCTCTAACCACTGATCTACAGGAGGTCCAACCAGACAGGAAACAATCTGATTGTAATTGCTGAACGGTGGATTGGGAGAATGATAACCGTCTCTCCACTATTGTTATTAATTAATCTTATTTGTTATTTTGGAAGTGCTTGGTCTTCCACCCACAGCAGTAGAAATGTAAAATAATAATGCTTACATTTAATATTGTGACTTATCAATTTGTTGACACATCTTAAAGGATTTCAGAGAATACGGTATATTGTAAAATGGATTGACTGTATTTTGTGGGTGAAATGCGGCTGCCAATTGCACACAATTTGCGGGTTGAATGACCACTTTTTTTTTTAGAGGGATTATTGTTCACGGTGAGCGATCAGCCAATCGACTTACAATAGTAAGTTACTTCTAATGTGGAGTAAGGAAATTTGTCTAAGGTTTCGTGCCGCCCGGGAATCAAACCTGAGTTTTCTCTCTTGCGAGGTAAGCTAGCAAACCACTACTGCTACAGGACTCCTCAAAGTACAGTGAATCTCCAAAAATAAATAAAAATGGAATACATGATGCTTGCCCTTCAAAGTTTGTTCTCTACTATGAGGTATACTGTAGCTCACTAGTTCGAGGACTTACCTCACAAGCGAGTGACCTGGGTATGATTCCCGGCTGAGAGTATTAGATTACGCAAGTTTCCTTACTCCACATGCCTTTGTTTACCTAGCTGTAAATTTGAAGCCAGTTGTTAGTCAATTGCTTTTCTGAAGGTAGAAATTCCTTCAAAAATAATAATAATAATAAATTGTTCACATCAATTCACAACCGTTTGTGGAACACTGCTATGTGCTGCCGTGTTTCGCTCACAAAACATACAGTCAATTAACTTCACAGTATATCCTGTGAAGTGCTTTGAGATGTCTCGAAGACGTGATAAAGCACTATATCTAATGCAAATATTTTTTTTAATTCATCATTGTGGGCCTGATAGAGAACAGAAAGATCAGGTCTAATAATTATTCTGTTCTAACTGAATCTAGAGGTGATTCATGAAAGAAAAATCATTGTAAATAGGTCTGAGCTTGCCATTCCCTAGAGTTTCAGTCTTCAGAAAATTGATTTTATAGCCCGCAATCTGGAAAAATACATTTATCTAATTGAAAGCATTCAGAAGTTAAAACTAAAATGGAATATTATGCTTCTTGTCATCTAGGTTATTGACCTTGATGCCAGGATTAAGCTAGATTGCTCTCGAGGATAGAGTGATGACTATGGTGGATAATAAAGGGGAAAGGAAACACCTCTGTCATAAACAGTAATGAAGATTGAAACAGTTGCAGTGAATGTTACTTAATCAATCAGAAGGGAAACTATCAGGGCTTGGGGGGTCATTGGATCTGAGACCGAACAAATTTTTAACAGGATTTCTTGAATGAAGATTTCTTCTGGCCTGTGAGAACTCTTACCTTCTGCAACCAGCTTCTGGGCAGGTAAGAACGGAATTCATTGGGTTTAGTGGGACCTCACATCTTGTAGTCCTGTAGGACTAAAAAGGACTAGGAGTCCTTTTTAGTATCGAGGCTCCATTCCTGGGCAGGGTAACACCTGAGGCAAGTTTCCTTTCTCCACACACCTGTGTTTACCCAGCAGTAAGTAGTAACCTGGTTGTTAGTCAATTGGCAGAATTCTTTCTGGGAGTAATAATTCCTTAAAAAAAAATTTGCTCACTCAATCCATGAATGGGACACTGCTGTGCATAATTGCTTCATTTTGCCCACAAAATATACAGTCAATTCACTTTAGAGCATATTCTGTGAAATTCTTTAAGACCTCTCAACAACGTGATAAGGAGCTGTATCATATGCAAAGGGTAGTCGTATTATTCAGGACTAACACTTTATAAATTCATCTATGATTCCCTCATGTTATACCGTAGTGAACTTGGACTTTTAGAGTCTGTCTCGCCATGGTGACAGTCTACCTGCCAGGCCCACAAATACACAGTCAATCCACTTTACAGTATATTCTACTTTGAAGTGCTTTGAACCATCTCAGGTTTGATCTCCAGTTAACCTTCCTCGCCCACATCTGGTTCCTCACCAGCACCACTTCCTTCCATCTCCGCAACATTGCCCATCTTGATCAATATATATACAAAATATACTGTCAATTTTCCTACTTTCCTTCCCCCAACCACAATCCCTCCCCCTCTGCTCTGGTCCCTACCTCTTTTCCCCCCTTTCTTCCCGCTTGTCTACTCCCTCCCCCCCTGCTCTGGTCCCAACCTTGGGATGTTGTTGTATTCTGTGAAACGCTTTGAGACGTCAATAAGATGTGGAAAGCGTTATATAAATGCAAGGATTATTATTATCAGTACCTCACCCCAAAAGCTGTTGAAACCCTTGTCCATGCTATGTCGCCTCTCAGCTGGACTACACTAATGCCCTCTTCTCCGGTCTCCCCTTCTTCATCATTCACAAAATTCAGCTCATCCAAAACTCCACTGCCTACATTCTCATCCCCACCAAACTTTGCACCAGATTATCCCAGTTCTTGCCAAACTCTGTTGGCTCTCTGTCACAGAGAAGGATTGACTTCAAGATCCTCACTCTTGTGTTTAAATCCCTCCAATCCTTGGCACCCCTTAACTTTCTAACCTCTCATCTCATAGCAATACCTGCTGCCTCCTCTGTACTTGGTCTGGCCTCCTTCTTGTCCCCTGAATCCTCTGCTCTACCATCGGCGGCCGTGCTTTCAGCCACTTGCCCAAAACTTTAGAACTCCTTCCCTCAATCCCTTCGCCTCACCCCCTCCTACAGGTCGCGCCTGAATACCTCTCTCTTGAACCGCACTTATGGTCACCTTCCACCTCTACCTAGCTTGGCCTTGGTCCCTGCTATTGTGAAGCGCTCTGAGAAACCACCTGGCGTGGAGGGTGCTATACAAATGCAAGTTGTTGCTGTCTCAACTACGTGATAAGGTGCTACATCAAATCAAAGGATTATTATTATTACTACTATCCTACATGTTCGCCGCTATATATTGGCTCCCCATCCCCCAGAGGATCAAATTCAAAATCCTTGTCCTCACCTTCAAGGCCATTCGCAGTCTTGCCCCCACCTATCTCTCTGACCTGTTGTCTCCCTATCAACCTGCCCGTCCCCTCCGTACAGCAGGCTCTGGCCTGTTCTGCGTCCTCCGCCCTAACCACTCTACCATCGGTGGCCGGGCTTTCAGCCTTTCTGCTCCCATTGTGGAAACCATGTTAGCTGTTTCTTAGTCTCCCCTAGAAATTGCAGAGGTCAGTATGGCTATCAGCAAACGCCAGCTGCAGGACATAGTCCAGGCAGGGCAAAGGAGAAAGACATGTACTTGTTTAGATTAGGCTTTCCCTGCTTGCATATCCTGATATTGCATTTGGTAATCAATTGCTTTAGTACATGACGGACCATTAAGACGATTTACTTCTTTCTTTGAAGATTGCAATCTGTCAGCTAAGCAACTTGTGGTTGTCCGGTTCTGTTTTAACAGATGTTGCCCTTCTTGCACCCCGTGGCTATTGTAAACAGAGTTCAATTCTCTTCACACATTCACACTTTTATTGGTTAAATGAATTGCCGTAATTGGTTAAAGGAAATTGTACAACTGTGCAAAAGAATAAGACCATAAACTGTTGTATTTCTATCAGTTCCATAGAAGTACCACCTCGGGTAACTGACCTGTGTGGGTACTTCTCCTTTCGGCCGTTAGTATAATAAATGACTGTTTATGCTTTATGCAAATAACTTGATCTCTTTGTGAGTTATTCCACGACACCACACTATGGAACTCCATCCTGCAATCCCTTTGCCTCACTTCCTCCTTTTCCTCCTTCAAGGCCGGTCTTAAGACCTTCCTCTTTGACCGTGCCTTCTGCTCCCCTCCTAACTTTTCCCCCTCTCCTACTCTCCTTCCCCTTCCCCTTATTCCAACCCCCCACCTGCTCAGATCCCGATCTAATTGTTCAGCGCTTTGGGACGTCCTCCCGACGTGAAAGGTGCTCTATAAATGTAATTTTGTTGTTGTATATAAAAGCAACTTATTGTTGTTATTACCTTTTTCTTTTCAAACTAAATATGGCCCATTTAGGTTCTCCGCATCTCAAACATACCTTATTTAAACAGAAATATAAAACTCATAGTTTGAAATGGCAGATGAAGAAGAAATGTGAATCATACTAATATAATTACATATGTTATAAAAACATATTATATATTATCATAACATGTATCATATTTCGGAAAGGTAAAATAAGATCACCATCTTCACTATCTCAAGGTAATCCACAACCGATTTATTGTTTGATAACATCAACAATCAAGGTTGTTCAGACTTTGAGCAATTACTGAGGCTCTTATAAGCAAACAAGCTATCTTGACCTTGAGCAAAGTAAGGCTCTAATCTGGGATATTTGCAAAAGTGGTGGGAATGATAGGTACGATTACCATTTCACCATCTCCGGAGTTAAAATACATCTTTCAGTCATTTTGACTTGGTGTTCAGCTTGTGGCTTAATTATGCATTTCAAGGCTGATCATGCACAATTTGTTTCATATATCAATTGAAAAGTAGCATTGCTGTGTCACTAATTTGTCTTGTAAGCCAATTTGGCATGGTAGGAAATGCAATAAACCAATTTAAGATACCGCAAAGAAATCACCAATTAAATCTGGTATTAACAAATAGCAAGTACATATATTCAACCTTAAAATTCAAACTAAGGCAAAGACTTCATTGCAAATTTTCGTTCTGCATCAGAACGAAATGTATAGTTCAATCATACTGCCAATAACTAATATAAGGCAATATAAATATGAAGGAGGTAAAACTCCCTTTTCATTGCTGTGTTCAGCAAATATGAATCACCTGCACTACATGCAGTTTACCCAGCCCCGCCCACCCCTGAGAACTACACTTAACTGGAAGTTGGACAAAAACACAATCACTTTGCTTGATGGCACAGAAAAACTCTCACTTGCTTATCTTTTCTTTTTTTACCTCACTCCTTCTTTGTCTCACTTAGACTCATTCTCTGCCCGTCAGCCTCAATTGGATTCTCAATCTTTCCTCTTTACTAGCCTGTACTCTATGTCTGACCGGTTTGAGGAATTTAAAATACCACAAAAAGAACACAGACCATCCAGAGGCTTAAAATGATGTACTGGATATTAATGATGTAAATTAAGATGGCTGGTGGAATTTGAAGAGTGAATGAGAAAACAAGCATTTTGAGGCGTATAATGTCTCAAATTCCTGTGACCCTTTTTATGCTTGCTTAATGGAGATACAGTGTTCTCGTGCATACCATTATAAGTTTCTTAGTTTTGCATGAGTTTAGGATAGGTTCTCTAACAGGTTCCCTCGCTCCTCAATATTCTCTGCAACAATTAAAACAGACCTAGCTTTTCCAGTCTCTCCTCACAACTGCAGCTCCTCATTTCTGGAGGAATCTCCAGTGGCATATTTGGTATAGCCACCAGATAGTGCAGCACCTGATCATGGAGGGAACAGAAGCTCCTATTATCATTCAAAGAGCAGCACTGACAGGTGCATATGTGTGGAACACCACCAATTTACGTTTATATCGTGTCAGGAGGATGTCTCAAAGCACTTTACACAGCAACTGGGAATCCAAGGTAGGATGGGAGCCAGGGAGTGTTGGATGGTGGACAAGGGGTGGGAGAATGGTAGGAAGTGACTGAAAGTCTGATTAAAGAGATAAATCTTAAAGAAGGTGTATGTGTGTTGAAAAGGCAAGTACGGGTAGAACTTGCTTAATGTTGCTGCGGTTGTTTTGTTATTACGTTGCCGATACATAGGGGTAAAACATATATTCATTTAACGTCGCTACATTCGTTATTACATTGTTTGCACAGATGGAACCAAATTACTTTGGGTAGCGTAGGCCCTGAATGTCCGGTATTCTTGACTTAACATCGTTTGCTTAAAGTTGCATTTTCTGCAAATGCAGCTGCAATGTTAAGCGAGGAGTATGTGTACGTAGAAATTGGACTAAGGTGGAAAGTGCACTTATGTTGGCATTGGTTGCAGGTAAAGGATGAGGCCGGGGATCAGCCTGGCTCAGCTGCAGCAATCTTACTGCAATCAAAAAGCTGTTCAAACCCCAGGTTGGGGATTTGACCTCACACTCTAGATGGGCTCTCCATTGCAATGCTGGAGGTACCATCCTTTGGATGAGATGTTAAACTGAGGTTTCGTCTGCTTGTTCAGGTGAATGTTAAAAGATCCCATGGCATTATTCAAAGAGAGAAAGGAATTTCTTCTGTTGTCTTGGCTTATGATTCCCCTGGTAACATTGTTCATTCACTTGTGAAATTTTCCTATGTGTATACATGCCTCACCCGCCTATAAAATACTGTACACACTCAGTATACTTTACAGTAATAAATCCTGTGAAGTGTAAATCCTAAGTGCTCTGAGACTCTGCCTGGCGTGGAGGGCCCTGTATAAATGCAAGTTGTTGTTGAAGTGCTTTCAAATAAATGAAGGACATGATAGGATACTCTATCGAATGTGAGGATTAAGATTATTATTAGGCTTGGAAGTGAGGCCCCAAACAGCCTGCGAATGCTCGCTGTTAAATCTTAAGCATAAAGAATAGCTACTTGGGCATGCTACCAGAGGGTAATTGATATGCAAGGAACAGTATTCAGTAAAATGATTTGTTTTCAACTAATCTAGGCAAAGTGTGATTATAAACATTTATAAACGCACACCTCAAAATTAGGTGAAATCACTGAAATTTGAAAAATTACCCCTTAAATATTCATTTTGACAATATTATTTACTTTTTTGGTCCAAATTACAAACAAAACAAAACAGCTTGTAGCTGCTCTTTCCTTTCAAATTCCCTGACTCAATTTCTCTTGGTAATATTATCCAATCACTCACTCACTTTATTTTTCTAATCCCTATATGTAAGAAGGGAAGATAAGGAAGGAAAATCAAGAGAAGTGGTAAAGAAAGGAAGGAAAGGAAAATCAAGAGATTCATTAATTTGGAGGCTTTAGTAAAAAGGGAAGTGAAAAATTTAATTAATTGCACTACAGTCTGGACAAATATTATCATTCTTCCACATATTTTAGTTATTGGTCAGTGCACTGTAAAAAACAAATGGGGTAACAGGACTTTATGAACATCCTGTATAAAAACTGGCATTTATATAGTGCCTATCGTACACGGTAGTGTCTCGGAGCGCTTAACTGTGGCAGAGACTGACTCCGTGACTGGTGGGAGGGAGGAGGTAACAGAATAAAATCCTTGTAACCCATTCAGCAGCAGGTGACCAGTGACAGTAAGGCAATGTCATAACATAAATAATACCTTAGGCAACCGATGATCAGTTATCGTGAAATGCAGTTGTCTTTTTTTAAAACAAAAAGCATAAAATCACTGTAGGTATTCCTTGAAGGGAAAGTCGGCCAACAGAATGACATAATGAACTTGTTAGCCTTATGTTAGATTATAATTGAGGGCAGACAGTCTGCCAGATGGACAAGACCAAAGGTGTTAGCCTTTATTTGATCGCTTGTCCGAGTTCCAACCTTTTGTACACTCAGAACGCCATCAATAAATAATTTTCATAAGATTAGTTTGGATAAATAAGGCCCTTCAGATTGTCTGATTTCATCACTCCAAATGCCCTTCCTTCAGTTCAAACATCGTACAGTGCCATCAAGTTGTTTTTATCAAATGAGCCCAGTGTCCTGGCCTCAATCATACTTCCTGGCAACCTATCCCAGTTGTTAATTACACTCTTGGCAAAAGAAAAACGGACTCTGTTCCGAAATTTCCATTGCAACTCGAAACCCATGACCTCTTCCCTGTCCTGCTTTCTTGTTGGATCCCAAAGCATTTGGTCACAGTGTTTGAAAGTACGTTCTGATTAACTAACTGTTGCATTTGATCAACATCTAAAACATTCAGATAAAATTCGAATCTGACTTCTATGCCACTGCGGATGTTTAGCTCTCTGTCCTGTGGAAGCATAGTACATACAGTACACTGTGGCTCTGTGTTGACTGGCTGCCTTCCTGTGCAAAATATGCACAATGTTACTTTCTGCTTGTTGCGCAAGGAGCTGTACCAAATGCAAGGATTATTATTAGTGGTGCATGAAGTGCTTCCTTGCGCAATTTGGCTGCCACATGTTACAACAACAATAACAACAACAACTTGGATTTATATAACACCCTCCACGCCAGACTTTGTCTCAGAGCGCTTCACAATAACGGATCCTGGAGCTGAGCCAGGAGGAGGGTGAAAAAGGTGACAAAAAGCGCAATCGAAAAGAAAACGTGTGACCTGAAAATAGGAAAGGAGGGGGCGAGTTGAAGTCAGTGAGGAAGGGAGATCCGGAGCCTTGGGGGGTAATGGCTGAAAGCACTGCCATCGACGGTGGAACAGATTTGTTTACCTACAAATACAGTCACTCTACTTCACAATAAATCTCATGAAGAACTTTGACAAATCCTCTGATGTAAAAGGCTCTATACCAAATGAAAGGATTATTAGACAATTGATATTGTGCAGAATGTGACATCAGCCCCAACCTGACAAATTCAGAAACGCAGCCAATTTTATCACAACCAACAGACACTTTTTTCATAAACAAAACACAAAATACTACAGATGCTGGAAATCTGAAACAAAAACAGAAGTTTTTCTGAAACAAAACCAGAAGTAAAACACACTTTTATCATCCCTGCTTAGAATGAGGGCTCTGAGTTCATTGTTCCAAATCATTGCATCATGCTCTGCATTAAAGGGTTATGGAAAGTGAGCAAGAGACTGTAGACTGGGTGGCTTATGTTGAAGAAAACACCAGTGCAGACTTCATGGGCTAAATGGTCCGCCTTCATGCGATAATTCACAGATCTAGTCATTTAAAACTCTGCTTACAATATGGACAGCTGAACAATCTGCAGATCTCATGTTATATCCCACTCAGATTTTTTATTGCCCTCTAACTATTTCTAATATGTTATCCTCATTTATAAGTCTCCCAGTCTTCCCAACTCTACTTTATCTGTTGAAACATTTTGTATTAGCCTTCGGGTTATTTGCAGTTTCTTATTGAGCCGCTCAGTCTTGCTGTTTCTTCTCTCTGAGAAGGATATACTTTCTTCTACATTCGTTAAATCGGACTTTAAAAGAGCCTTGCATGTTATACTAGAGAACACAGTAATTGAGTAAATGTAAGCTTACTGAAAGAAGTGTCTTATTAATAATATAATAATAATCCTTGCATTTGATATAGCATTTTTCAAGTCTTCTGAATTTTCAAGTCAAAGCACTTCACAGAAAATGTACAATAAAGTGAATTGACTGTATATTTAAGGGTGAAATACGGCAGTCAATTGCACTCAACAGTTTCTCACAAACAGTCGTGGACTAAAATGACCAATTTATTATAGTTTTTACAGAGCAGGTGGAAGGCAGGGTTGCTCAGTAACGATTGACAACCAGTTTTTTGTGAAGACCTTTGTACTCAGCAAATACATAATTTCACTAAAAGATGCTATTTGGATTACTGCCCCCCGCCCACCCCAACCCCCACCACTTTCCAATCCCAAACACTCAAAGTTTCACAGAGTCCTGTGTATATCATTTTGATAGTAAACTTCACCAATCCTATCACAAATGATTTGAACTGTTCTTCAGATTACATAAAAGTAACAGATTAAAAGCACATCTGACTCTCCCTCACTCTCTTTCTAGCAAGTTGCAGCAGCAGGAAAAAGTCAAAGCATCACGCAAAGCATCTTGCAAAAAACAGCTGGAGGGTTGTTTTTGAAATAAAAATTGTGACAGTGAGTCCTTTGTGAAGCTTGGGCAGGAGATTTATCTCTGCCCCCTGTGGTTATTGTTGTTGTAGTTGATACGCCTCCAAACTGTAGAAATCTCTCCCTTAATCCCTCTGCCTTGCCCTCTCCATTCAAGTTTTGGGGGGATTGATTTTTTAGATAACGCTGAACAATTTCCTCTTTGACTGTGTTTACTGTCACCTCCGTCGTCGTCCCCCACCATATCTCCCCCTCCCGGCGTGGAGTCAGTCTCTGCCACTGTTCAGGGCTCCAAGACGCATGAAGGGCACTATATAAATGACAGTTGTTGTATAGCAGTTACGTTCACTGGCTCTCCTCACTGGTTTTGCCTCCTCCACCATGCAAAAAAATTAGCTCATAAACAACACTGCCTCCTGCATTCTCAACTGCACTGAATTTCATACCCCGATTACCCAAGTCCTTACCAAACTGCACTGGATCCCTGTCACAGAGTAGATCATCTTCAAGATGCTCACACCTGTGTTTAAATGCCTCCACTGCTCGGCACCCTCTATCACTCTAACTTCCTCTCTCCTCACAGCAGTACCCACAGCCTACGCTCTACTGTGTCTGGCCTCCTCCTTGTTGCCCAAATCCACCACTCCACCACCGTGCTTTCAGAACCTACGCCCTGAAACCTTCAAACTCCCTCCCTCAACATCTTGGTCGGGCCTTCTCCTTCCCATCTTCAGGTCGCGCCTGAAGACCTTTCTCTTCGACCGCGTTTACGGTCACCTTCCCCATCCCGCTGTCTCGGCCTCGGGCTCTGCCATTGTGAAGTGCTTTGAGGTGCCACCCAGAGATGCACTGATCAACAACTGAACCATATGGAAGAATGATAATATTTGTATTTAGAACCACTTTAATTGTATTCAGTGCAAGTGTTTAACTGTATTTCGACATCAGAGAATCAGTGTGACCGCCATAATTTTCATGGTGTCTGTCAGCGTTTTCATTTGGTGCAACATCGGATGGAGTGATGAGGAAATTACTGATATTGTTACACTCAACTTTCTTGAACAGAACAGAAAGTAAAAATTCATTGGTAAGAAAAAAGCAGGGGAAGCATGACTTAGTAAATATGATGTAGATGTCAAAGTGGTTTGTTTAACCCCTACACTGTATCTTACTGCCACTTAAGTCATCCTGATGTCAATTCTTCATGGACCTGACCTCGCCCAATTCAACTCTAAGCTTTCTCACCATCTCCACCTTCTCACCAACAATGGCTTCTCCTCCAGCCCCTGCACTGGACTCTGTCCTTGGCCCCCTACTTTTCAATATCTATATGGTCTTGGAGACATCATCCGCAGACATGGGGTCAATTTCCACCTGTATACGGATGACACCCAACTCTATCTTTCAGCCTCTACCCTCGATTCTAGGACCACTGCTGTCCTGACAGATTGCCTGTCAGACATCAAGTCCTGGATGAGAGCTAACTTTGTACAGTTGAACATCAACAAGCCCTCCTGATTGGCTCGTGCTAGCGTCTTCACTCATCAGGCACTGGCAGTATCAATCTACATGGTTGCTCACTTGACCTCACCAAGCCAGTCAGGAATCTAGATTGTTGGATCCTCAACTGTCTTTCCTCCCCCAATCCAAGCCATGACCCACTCTGCCTTCCTTCATCTCTGCAACAATGCCCATCTCTGGCAGTACCTCGCCCCTCAGGCTGAAACTCTCATTCAACCTTCAACACATCTTGGTTTGATTACGCCAACACCCTCCTTATTGGCTTTCCCAACTCCTCCCTCCATAGGTTGCAGATCATCTAGAACTCTGCAGCCCCATCCTCTACCGCTCCAAGTTCCGTGACCCCATCTCTCCCATTCTCGCCCAACTCCACTGGCTCTCCATCACCCAGAGGATTGAATTCAAGATACTGGTCCTCATCTTCAAAGCCCTCCATGGCTTTGCCCCACCCTACCTCAGTGACTTCCTAACCCCCTTCCAACCTGCCCATCCCCTCCACTAAGTGGGCTCTGGCCTGCTCCATGTCCCCCAACCCACCTGCCCCACCATCAGCAGACGAGCCTTCAGCCACTCTGCCCCCAAACTCTGGAATTCCATCCTGCAGTCCCTCCATTTCGCCCCCTCCCTAGCCTCAAATCTTGTCTCAAGTCCCTCCTCCTCAACGGTCTCATCGGTCACCCCAAATCTCCTCCTTTCCCCTCCCAATCCCGACCCCAGCTCAGTCTGAAAAATTGAAAGGAGTCCGCTCAGCTGTCACCACTCTTACAAGTCCCACCCCCTCCCCACCTGCCTCCGACACTCCGACTTCTACCCATCCATTCTTCCACACTTTCGATCCTGTCTGCTCCTCCTCTGTCATCACCACCATATCCGCTATGAAGCCCACTTCCTGTTCCCTGGAACCCATCCCCACCCCTCTCCTTACCTCCCAGCTCCACCTCCTTGCCCCAGTACATGCTGACACTATCAACCTGTCCCTCTCATCCGGCACCATTCCCACACCCCTCGAAACAGCCACTATCACCCCCACTCTGAAGAAACCTTCCCTTGACGTTTCATAGCTTTTATGCTACTGGCCCATCTCCAACCTCCATCTTCTGTCGAAAGTCCTTGCAATTTGTTGTTGTTTCACTCTGCTGGGAAAGTAACCCAGTATGTGAGGCTCCAACCAATAAGATACAGGATTGCACAAAGTTATCAGGATTTATCAATTTAATATAATGGTGGTGGGGTGGTTGGGGGTAAACAGGACTTTGTGAACACTCTGTATAGTGGGACTGGTGCCAGGTGGTGAATTGTATCTGTAAGCCTCACAGTCTGTGCCCAGCTGCCAGATGGACAAGCTGGGCGTCATGTGAGGCACTGCCTATTGACAGGAAAGTTTTGTAAAGGAACTTTCTTTCAAGACAGACTGAGAGAGAGAAAGAGCAAGAGAGGGAGAGAGACAACAACAAAAAAGGAGGGAGCCTGGAGAAAAAAAAAGACACACTTCTTTTTAAACACACACAGAAAAACAACGTCTTGCAACGCAGAGTAAGTAAAGGTGAATAATTGTCAATTCTAATTATTAAAAGCGTTGTTCTATTTATAAATATGCACGTTGAGGAAAGAGAGGGAGAGAAATGTTTGTTAAAATGTTGGGTGTATTTTCTCGTCTGGATTCAGTGAATTTCTTTGTTACCAAAATCTTTTGGGATGACGCAAACTTGTGGCGACTCTTGCAATGAAAATCGCCTGGGAAGGGGAGCGACAATGTTACAAGGGTTTGTTTCAAGCAATTTTATAAAGTAATGCAATTTTTTCTGCTTCCTAATTTATAACTGTGACTACCGTATCCAGCAAGTGGTTCTGGCAATACCAAAATACGGTAAAACTATTCACTGGTGACTACAGAGAACCAGAAGAGTTGTAGTTTGTAGCCACCAGTGAATAGTTTTAGTTTTTTAAAAAAAACTCAGCGACTTCACTTGGTAATTAACATTGCACATGTTGTTTGTTCATTTACCAGAGTCTTGGTTTTATCATCCTGAAAAATATTTAAGTTCACATTTGCTGCACAAGATATTACTGCAAATGCTTCTGCACACAAAAATAATTTCCCCAATCTGGCCACACATAATCTCTTAAACTAGTTTAAAGTTTACTCTGTTTCTACTCGTTATCGAGGAGAAAAGGAATTTTGTCATCCAATTACAGAATTTCCGTAAAGTGTAGTCATCGTGTATTTAGAGGCAAAAATGATACTCAATTTGCACACATCGATTTGTCGAGTCCTGTAGCTCAGTGGTTAAAGCACTCGCCTTACAAGTGAGAAACCTGTGTTCGATTTCAGGCAGGGCGAAACATTGGGCAAGTTTCCTTACTCCACACGCCTGGTAATAATCCCTCAAAAAAAACCAAGAATAAATTGGTCATTTCAATCCATGTGACACTGCTGTGTTCATTCTTGAATTTTGAGACATACGACATGAAAGGCGCGAATATCAAATGTAAGGATTATTATTATTATTATTTTTATTTTTAATTGCACGTTGCAGTCTTTGGGATTTCAAATAGATTATTTTTCTCTATGAAAGTTACCATTATGTGCCAACAAGTACAAAACTGCTCTGTAGTGTATTTGTGTTTAGTACGTAGTCCAGCGCATTGGGACATCCCCCCAACACAAAAGGCGCTATTCAAATATAATTTTGTATAGTATTGTAGAGTAGTGTTTGTGGTCACATTCATGTATATGTGTGGATGGAGGTGTGATTCTTTTGTATTTTTGTGCCTTTTTTGTGTTTCTGACTTGTGGAGTGTGAGAGTGTGTTAACAAGTTGGTGTCTCCAAGCAACTGACTCAGCTTTGTGCTTTCAGGATTGAGATGGGGCGAGCAGCAGCTCACAGTTGCAATCGAGGACCTGCTCAGATCAGCAACACAACATCTGCAAAATACTGTAGGAATAATAGGCTTGGCTCGGTTCCTGAATCTTGTAGAAAGGGAAAACAACTTGGAAAGATAATGGTGAGGAATAATAATAATTACCAAAAAAAGTTCAGTGGATCAATATGTGAAACAAAGCTAGCGGGTCAATACATAGTGCTTTTAGTTTGTTGAAGCATCAGCAACAGTGATGGGTGGAAGCTTGAAATATGATGGAGTGGTGGTAAGGTTGCTTCAAAACAAAACACTCTTGACTGAAATTTTACATGTTAACAATGTCAAGTTATGTCTGGAAAATAATTTTTTAAAGGCACCTCCCGCCCTGCCCTAGCTATGTCACTAACGCTGGCGGCTTTTTTTTTCTTTCACATTCTATTGTGATTCTTTCAAATTCTGTGATCCTAACCCAATGGTGGCCTACCAAACACATTTTGTTGATCGAATATTTCTTGATTACTGGCCATGTGATAAATATCACCACTTAGTAGCCACTGGAAACTAAACATTGATTGGTAACAGACTTGTCGAGTCTGTTACCAATCAAGATGTGAAGATTATTATATAATAAGATGTGAAGATTATTATATAAATAATAATAATAATCCATGCATTTTAATATAGCGCTTTTCATATCTTCTAGATGTCCCAAAGCGCTTCACAGAATATACTGTAAAGTAAATTGACTGTATACTTGTGGGCGAAACCTCTAAAACTCCCTGCCTCTTTCCTTCTATCTCACTTTTTCTCTATTCGTTTTCAAATGCTGCCTTAACACTAACATCTTTAACCATATCTCAGATCATCTTCGTCCTCTTCCCCCCCTTCTCTTACTTGGTTCTGACTCTGTCACTGCATTGGTCTACTAGACTTTATCCGATATGAAGAGTGCTTTTACAGAAGTAAACTGTTTTTTTAATACAATGAAAAAGGCAAAGAATGGAAATATATCCTAATTGTCAAGATTTCCCAAGGACTGGAGAAACATAGCGATCTGGGAGTGCATATGCCCAGATTTTAAAAAACGTCACACAGGAAGATAACACTATTAAAAGGGGAACAAGGCATTTGCTTTTAGGAAAATAAGATGCTTGGGTTTATTCCTAAAACATTGGTTAAGTTGTAGTGAAACACAGTGTAAAAGTTTGGACACAACATTATAGAAAGGTTATCAGGGTATTGAAATGAGTGGAATATCTGCCATTCATAAAATTCAGCTCATCCAAAATTTTGCTATCCACATTTGCATCCAAACCAAACTTTGTACCCCAATTACCCCAGTCCTTACAGTCACTTTCTCCGAGCTCAAACTCAAAAACATTTCTAATACATTGTACTGTAAAAACAAATTGCTTTATACTGTATCATGATTTAAAAATAATAATTTGAAAAAGTATAATTTGAAGAAGATAATGAACAATGACATTAATCTGTTTTTCTAGTTATTTTCTAATTGAGGAAAATGCTTATTTTGATTCTGTAAAATTCAACATTTTAAACCTATTACCTTTGCTGGTTTCAAACATGCTCCACCACCAGCTGTAGTGTTTAGCTACACAACAAAGAAGCAAATAATTTCTCTGTGTGTCTTCAAAGTCAACTGAACAAGGATCATTTGAAAGAAGTTGCAGTCTTAATTACACAACAAATTATGTGGATGCATAATTTTATGCACTTCATGGCTGTTTGAGGGACATTGCTGTACATAAATTGGCTGACACGTTTGAATACAAATACAGTCACTCTACAGAAAAGACCTTGAGATATTTCAACATGATTGTGTAAAATACAAGGAGTGGTGAATTATTTACCCTTCAGATTGTCAGGAGTTTCTCTGTGTTCTTTCCATAATATATAAATGCTATCTATCTGTTTTTGCTCACTGATCATTTGCCAAAATTTGCTATAGTTTGAGATTCACAATTACTAAGCTGTGTTTCGCCCACAAAATATACAGACCATTCACTTTACAGTACATTCTGTATAGATTGAACTTCAGTGATATGTTTAACACAGCTGCTGGCCTTACAGCAAAGTAATAATAAATAAATAATAATCATAGCATTTGACATAGTGCTTTTCACATCTTATTGATGTTCCAAATCGCTTCACAGAATATACTTTAGAGTGAATTGACTGTATATTTGCAGCCAATTACACACAGCCGTGTCCCACCAACAATCGTGGATTGAAAATGACCATTTTATATTATCGTGGCTTTTATTTGGACGGAATATTATTAGGCATGTGGAGTAAGGAAACTTGCCCAAGGTTTCGCCCTGATCTGTCTGGATTTGAACACAGGTCTCGGCGAGTGCTCTAACCACTGAGCTACAGGAGCTCCACAAAGTAGCATGCACTCAAGCTCAGAGGGGGTGAAGATAAACTTGGAGGATGATGAATTTGTGGAATGGGCTACCCTTTGATTAGGACAATCTAAGCCACCAAATTGAACAGGGACATAGATAAATATTTAGCAAAGAAAACAATTCAAGGATAATAATCCTTGCATTTGATATAGTGGTTTTTCACATCTTCTAGACTAGAAAAGTTTTTGTTTTTTTTAATTTGAATCGGTTATTTACTCTGTTTTGTTTTCCAATTATTTAAAATATTATCTTGATGCCTACATATGTTATAGTTTCCCTTTAACCAATCGTCCCTCGCAAATTGTTTCCTTTGTTTCTGCTGCTTCCCTTTGTGGGGCAGATGTTTGCCACTTTCTTTTTGCTATTCTCTCATTTTATTCTACAGTCATTATTTCCCTCAGATTTTCTCATGTGTATTTCACTATAGTACGTAAAGGACAGAAAGGTGGAAGGCAGTGAATGCAAAGTGTCTGGATGATTGGGGCATCAGGAAAGGGGAATGGAGATTGGTGAGGTGAAAGGCAAAATAATAAGCACTTTGAGACAATGCTCAGTCTATACATATGCTACACAAATGCAAGTATTGTTGTTGTTATGAAAGGCAATATACCATTCGATATACCCCATGATCACATCTTCGAGACATCTCAAAGCGCTTCACAGAATATACTGCAATGTGAACAGACTGTATAATGTGGGTGCAACGTGGCAGCAAACTGTGCAAGGCATAGTGTCCCACAAACAGTCGTGGTTGATTGACAAAATTATTATTTTTTCGAAGGAATTATTAACCACGGAAAAGCAATCCACCAGTGAACTAACAACCAGGTTCATGCTTACTGCTAGGTAGGGTCCGTCGACATCAAAATTTTCCGATATCGATATATCGGTTTACCCATATCGACATATACCGATATATCGAAATCGCGTGTTTTTTTTGTCCTGCGCATGCGCGTGCATTCCGGTGTGCACGCGCATTCGGATATCGACAAGGTAAGTTGAAAAAGTCCGCATTATATCAATATATCACCGGACGTGATATACCGATATTTGCGATATATAGATTTTTTCGATATATCACATTTTTCGATATATCGATATATTTAAAATTCCGATATCGGCATATCGATATGGAAATTATATCGAATATAACCGATATATCGATATATCGCCGGACCCTGCAACTAGGTGAACAGAGGTGTGTGGAGTAAGGAAATTTGCCCAACATTTCTTTCTCAGTAACTGTCTTTCAGTAAAAGGATGTGATAAACAAAGATCCAAAGCACAGATTAAAACTAGATTTGTTAAAAACGTAAACATAAAGCAAATTCTGTAGGTATCCAAATGCAAAGCCTTTGATCTCTGATCTGTGTAGATTTCTTCCCACTGCTAGGAGACCCCAGTGACATTCAATTGAGCCTCCTAGCATGAGGGATAACTTCACAACTTCACAGAAGATCCAGCTTCACAGAAGATGAAACTGAGATTGGGGTGCGAGCTACAAAAACAACAACAAGAACTTGTACTTATATATCCATGAACCCAAGCATTATATCCATGCAGGGTAGCGTTTCAGAGCTAATGGTTAGTGTGGTACTCGCTCATATTCCTGCAGGATTCACTTCTTGCCAATCACTTGTGAATCTCGTTAATTGGACTGCAAAGAGCAATTTATCATTTGTTTTACTTTGGGACTAACCACATAATTTTTTTCCCAGTCCCCAAAGTTCCTTTTGTAGCTATGTTTCTCTTCATGCTCAAAGATAAATCATGAAAAACTCCAGAAAATCTATTTCATTTAATTTAGCCTCTGTGACAGTTTATTTTCCTAGGCCTGGTATTTCCAGGAATCATCAATACAAAACATTGATTAAAGTTGCAGTTAATGTACCCTGTAGAGTTCAAAACAATACAATTTACATTTATATAGTGCCTTTCACGTCGGGAGGACGTCCCAAAACACACAGTGCTAGATGGGCACTTAAGTTGGAGGTCAGAGCCAAGGGGTTGGGAGGGGAAACATAAATGCAGCCAAGGTGGTATGTTTTGAGATGTGTCTTGAAAGAGATGAGGGAGCAAGGGAGTCCAAGAGACTTCAGCATGAAGTTCCATAGAGCAGGGGTAGAATGATCTGAAGCTTGCTCGCTGATGGTGGGACAGATAGTGTGAGAGACATGAAGCAGGAACTCGGCATTCTAGCCATGATTCTCGGCACCAGAACAGAATAAATGGACAACAACAACAATTTTCATTTATATAGCGTCCTTCATGCGGAATAGCATCCTGGAGCACTTGACAGTGACGGAGTATGAGCCAGGGGGAGAGGGAGGATTGAGGTGACCCTAGGTGACTTTAGGCGCCATTTGAAAGTGGGGAGGGAGGGTTCAAGATGGAGGTACTGAGGGAAAGAGTTCCAGAACTTCAGGGCGTAGTGGCTGAAAGCACAGCTGTTGATGGTGGAGCAGAGGAGTGAGGGATAAACAGGAGGCCGCAGCCAATTGAGCATAGGCAGCAAGTGTTGGAATGGACTTAAGCAAATCATATAGGTAGGGAGGTGTGAGAGCATGAAGGGATTTGAAAACAAGTGAGAGGGTCTTGAAGATGATCCATTTGGTAATTGGGAGCCAGCGCAACCTGGCCAGAACTGATGTAATGGGGGTCTACAGATTTGTGTGGGTTAGTATCCAGGTGCCTGAGCTCTGAATGAATTGAATTTTGTGTTCAATGGTGCTGGGGAGACCAGTGAGTAGGGCAAGTCCAACCGGGAAGTGACAAAGATGTGGACGAAGGTTTTGGCTGCATTGGTTGTGAGGTGCGGACGGAGGTGGTCAATGTGGCATAGATGGAATAAAGCGGTCCTCACCAGGGAACCGATGTGGGGTAGAAAGGACAGCTGGATGATCGAACCTGACAGCTAAGTTACGCACGGGTTCAGTGAGTCGAATGGAGAGCCCAGGGAGAATGAGGAGTTCAGATCTGCAGGAAAGCCAGCATTAACAGGAACTGACAGGACATTAGTTGACGAGGAGTTGCAAGTGGAAGAGGAGTAGATTTGGGTGTCTTTTGCATACATGAGTAAGTTGACCCCATGTCTGTGAATGACATTGCATGTAAATGATAAAAAGAAGGCGGCCAAGGATGGACTCTTGAGGTACCATGAAGGTGACTGGATGGCAGGAGAAACTGGAGGAAATGCAGGGGTAATAATTGGGCAATAAGTGGGCGCTTTTCTGGGGGTAATCATCCATTCAATGGGACACCACTTCACATTTGGAGGAAATCCCAAGGCTGTGGACATACAATATTTCGGACTCAAGCTAGGAGTAGGGATCGGGGAGGGTGGAGGGAAACAACGATAACAACAACATGTATTTATGTAGCACCCTCAACGCCAGGTGGTATCTCAGAGCACTAAAGGGGCAGTGCAGGAAGGAAGTTGATTGAAAGCACTCAATTCACTTTACAGTGTGTTCTGGTTAGCGCTTTGAGATGTCTCATAGACGTGATAAGGCGCTCTATCAAATGCAAGTAAACGGAAGGATTGTTTTAAATGTAGAAAAATCAATTTCCTGACAGCAGCTATGTTCCACGTCACCTTCTCTCTTCGTTCACGTGCCACTCTCAAAAGATTTTAAATAATTATGATTCAAGTGTGTTGCATTCAAAGGGTATAGTATGCCGGTGATAAGAGTCACCACTGGGTTGATAGCATTTAGTATAATCCATATATCATGCAAAATAATTCCTCAGCTGTACTTCACTGCTTATCTACATGTCCAGAAATTAGTGCCTCATACAGGCACGCTGTGGTGACTGATAATCCTTGAATATATTATCATTTTGAGCCAGACTAGAATTTTAGTTGGTGAATGTGCTACGAAAAGATGTGATATTGAATTTTTAAATCTGCTACGCTGTACAGAATTTCATGTATTCTTGCAATGTATGGGATCAAATTGGGATTTCTATTTGTGTACGTGTTGTACCACCACAGAATACCATCAGAAGCACTATGTATTTGAAAGAATATGCACACTCTCTCCTTGAGGGGATGCATCCTGCTTAGCTCACTCCGGAGAGAATTTGATGCAGCCTGACAAGAACTAAGGCTTGGGGAGCTCAAAGTGTGTGTTGGGGTATTACTGGAGTGTAACCAGCTCAAACTGCAGAGCTTGCCATTGAAAGCACTGTGTTGCTTGCACTACCCTAATTATCAGGGCTTTGGCTGCTGGGTTTAGCAGAAGTGGTAAGCTCAGTGGTTAGGGCACTCGTCTTGCAAGCAAGAGACCTAGGTTCAATTCCAGGCAGAGCAAAATCTTGGGCAAGTTTACTTCCTTCACATGCCTGATAAAAATCCCTCATCAAAAAAAAATTAGTAATTTCAATCCACAACTGTTTGTGCGACACAGGCGTGCGCAATTGGCTGTCGCGTTTTGCCCACAAGTATACAGTCAATTCACTAAACAGTATATTCTGTGAAGCGCTTTGAGAAGTCTAGAAGATGGTAAAAGAGCTACAGTATCTCAAAATTCAAGTATTATTATACAAGCAGTGGAATTTTGCCATCAGTTAATGCAGGAAGGGGTTAAAGGGGAATAATTCCTTAATTCCTTGATGCTCTAGCATAGCATTTGCAGCCACATTTCCCGCGTTGACTATCCTATTTTAATTGGACATTAAATTGGATATTGGACATCCTTTGGAAGTTCAATGTTCAATGAACCACCAATAACAACTGGTAAGTCCATAAAACTGAACCTGATGAAGGTCCAGGCATGCAACTACCTGAAACAGGCACTTGCTTGGAAATTCCCTGGATTTAAAGCAAATTAATTCAAGTCAATACTGGTGTACAAAAGACTTTCTTTGAGGATTTAACTGAGTTAGGGAGTGAGGGTGATTGATTTGGTAATCATTTACACTGGACTTTTGATAAAGTGCTAACTAATGGGATGAAGGAACTGTTGTAAATTGGATAATGAATTGGCTAGACAACAGGAATAAATGTCTGTTGAAGTTGCTATTAGTTCTGATGGGAAAGATGTGAACAGTGTCAGTGAAATAGTTCAATGAGTAATACTGCCGCAGGTACAACTAAACAGAAGGTGCACATCCAAAATGCTGTTTCAGTGTGGAGAAGATTGTCAATATTTCTACTGAGAAGGAGTGACTGTGGAGTTGCCATTCACTTCTGCTCTCTTGTAAAGGTTGTAAAATTTCATTACCTTCAGATATTCAGCTCCTTCCTTGCCTTGGCAATTGTATTTGATCAATGCTAGGTTTGAACCAGTGCTGAGTTTGGTGTGCTATAACTCTATCTTGCAGGCTTTTCTGAGAAAATACATTTTACTTCTAGACTGAGTACATTATAAAGCCACGAAGACCAATAACAACAAGTTGCATTGATATAACAACTTCTACATTGGGAGGACATCCCAAGGCTCTGGACAGTTGAGGGTTGCACTCCAGTTGAAGGTTGAATTTGGGAGGGTTGATACTAAGGGGGCAGGAGTAAAGGGAGAAAGAGTAAGATGGCTAAAGGCATGGTTGAACTAAAAGTTTTAGAAATGGAACTTGAAGGAAGCACAGGAAAAAGTTACGTGAAGGGAATCTAGAATGGAGTTCTGGAGAGTGCACGCTGTAGCCTGACTCCCGATGATGGGCAGGCAGGGTAGCAGACATGAAGAAGACCAGTACCTGCCATGTAGACAGCAAATGGGTTGGTAGAGTTTTTAAAGAGGGTAGGGTGGGGCAAGACTGTGGAGGGATTTATGTGAGGACAAGGAGCTTGAACTCAATCCTCTGGGGATGAGGAACCAGTGGAATCAGGTGAGGATGGGATTGGTAGGTGCGCAAAGCTTAGTATAGGAGATGACTTGAGCTTCAGAGGTCTGGATAGTCTGCAGCTTGTGGAGGGAACCATCAGAATGTCAGGAAAGCAGATAATTGGTTTAGTTTATCCTACATGTGATGAAGGCATGGATAAGGGTCTCAATGGCTGAGGGGTAAAGTAATGGCAGAGGCACGCAATGTTGGGAAACTGAGGGAAAGCTGAATGGGTTAAAGTATTGCTGTAGGGTTTAATGGACAATTTATAAGAGAGTCAACCAAAACAAGCAGGTTCCATGCTGGCTCCATGCGGTGAGCATTCATGTAGATTGATGCTGTCGGCACCTGAGGTGATAAGGCATTGACAGGAGCCAAGCAATGCACTTGATAAAGATTCTCGGAAAGAGTGCCCCCTCTTTCACGAGATATGGCTCAATCCTGTGGAAGTTTATCACCAGAAAATGTGCCAAGAGTTGCTCATGCTTACGTCAAGTGAGAACTCTATTTTTGAGACAGGAACACAATGACAGAAGCAGCTAAATATTACCAATGTGTATCATAAGAAGATAAAAAATAAAATGAGAAAAAGTAATTTTCAAACCAGGTCCTTATAGATCCATGTTCTACCTGCAATAAACTTCTGATAACTTGTCACTCTAAGGGAAAAGGACTCGGTATTGAGTTATCAGATGTGGCGAGTTTGCAATCTGTATAAATACATAAATAAATGCAGCTGGGATTGATTTTGACAGCATAATGACATAAGAAATGGGAGTAACAAGTCAAGTCAGGGTTGAATTATCAGGAATTTAATGTATAGATAGATAATTTTCAAACTAGTTCCTATTATACGCCATGTAAAATCCAGTCTTTCATGGATTTTACCCCATCCATTCCAACTTCTGGGGAAAAGTTCTTGTCAAATAACAAATTATTTTCAAATATTGCCATGGGATCTTTAATATTCATTTGAATTGGGAGATGGTTTACTGTTGGTTTAACATATTTTGCAAAGGATGGTATCTCCAACGATGCTTCACTCACCCAGCACTGTATTGAAGTGTCAAGCTAAACTCTGAGTTCAAAGTCCTGACATGGGGCTTGGTGCTACCAACTGAGCCAGATTTACAGTTGAAATCAAACTATTCTTCAGTTCTCGAAGATAGTAAAAAAAACTGAGATATTTATCCATCCTACAAATAATACTAAAAATTTGTCACTATTTTGAAACTTGAGACAACATTTCACCTCCCACCTCGCCAGCTCTAGCCCCAGCAGTATGGAAAGATGGTGTTCCATTCTAACCTTCAGTGCCAAATGAGGATTTTGATCTTATATCCATATTTTCTAGGTTTGCCCCTGTGGTACAATTCATCATCAAAGTACAGTATAAGCCCATTTATCCGTGACCAGATCAACCGTGACTTCCGTATAACCGGTACCTCAAAAAAAAGGTCCCCATTCGAATAACCGGATCTTATCCAGCACAATTGGGTGGCGCATTTGTTATCCCTCGTATCGGTATTTTGGAATGCTGCTAGTTTAGTTTCTGGTGATATATTGATATATCGGTTACATCTATATAATTTTTCATATTGATATGCCGATATTGGAATTTAAAATATATTGATATATCGAAAAATTCTGCATTAAAAAAATCGGTATATCGTAAATATTGGTATATTGTGTCTGGCAATATATCGATATTTCGGAATTATCGGTATAGTGAGAACTTTTCCAACTTACCTTGTCACCAGCATTGCAAACCTCCTGGGCTTAGAGCACAGAATGAGCACGCACATCCAAATGCGCGTGCACACCGAAATGCGCGCGCACCTCCGAATGCGCGCGTACCTCCGAATACGCGCGCATCTCCGAATGCGCGCGCATGCGCAGTATACAAAAACCCGGAAATATCAATATTTTGGTACATATCGACATGAGCCCACCGATATATCAATTTTGGAAAATTTACATATCGATGGACCCTACTGCTACTAGTGCCTTAAAGTGGCGCTGCCTTTTTTTTCCCTTGCATCGCGTCCGCCATTGCAGAAGTTATCGATAGACTGTGCACCTGTACCCCAACATCAAACCAGCCATCTACCAGCAAAGGTGATTTTTAGGTGATGTTTTAGGTGAATAACAAAGGTCTATTATTATCTGTTATTATTTAGTCTATTATTAATATGGTATGTGTTAAAATAAGTTAACTTTTTTTTTGTGTTGGGTTTTCGGTGTCGGATATTCGACTGAATATCCGACACCGAAAACCGACATTCACCAGGTCATGAGGGTGTCAGATAAATGGGCTTTCATTGTAGTTGCTGATGACAAACCAGCCTGCCTGGCTCATCAAGGGCAAACCGAGTAGTTAGAGCAGGGATTCTTTCCACTTCCCAGGTAGCAAGCCCATGTGGGGCCCATATGGGCATCACCCGGACCATATGGGCATGGATCAACCCATATGTATCCCATATGGGGCCCATATGGGTTAGTCCATATGGGGATCTACTTGGGCTAGCCCATGGGGGTATCATATGGGGAAAACCTTGGCAAGCCCATGTATGGAGTGGCCCAAATGGATTTCATATGGGAAAAACCTTGGCAAGCCCATATGGGCAGAAGATATGGAAGGCTTTCAACAGTCAATTCACTTGATTCACTTTGCAGCACAGAGTATGGTGGAGGTCACATGGTGTGTGTGAGAACTGGGACCAGTCAGTCAGTCAGGCTGTGATTGCCATGGCAATGGCTGATGTTGTCAGCGGGTGGGCGGGGCTCCTGGTCCCTGCACCTTTTAAGCGGAAACCCCGCAGTTGAATGCATGCAGGTCAGAGTAAAGGCAGGAGAGACCTATTGTTAAGCAAGTATCTTTTTATGAGAGTACATGACATAACTTAAAAGGTGTCATTTGGCTATGCACAATGTACATTTTGGCAAGTTCTCAGCCCATGCAGCAAGCAATTAAGAAGGCAAACGGCATGCTAGTGTTCATTTCAAAAGGTTTAGAGTACAAGAGTAGGGAAGTCTTGCTGCAACTGTATAGGGCTCTGGTGAGACCGCACCTAGAGTATTGTGTGCAATTTTGGTCTCATTATTTAATAAAGGACATACTTGCCTTAGAGGGGGTGCAGCGTAGATTCACTGGGTTAGTTCCTGAGATGAGGGGACTGACCTATGAGGATAGGTTGAATAAACTAGGGCTGTATTCTTAGAAGAATCAGGGGGGATCTTACTGAAACATATAAGTTTCTAAAAGGGCTAGATAAGGTAGACACTGAGGGACTGTTTCCTCTGGTAGGAGAATCTATAACCAGGGGTCACAGTCTTAAAATTAAGGGTCAGCCTTTTAGAACAGAGTTGAGGAAACATTTCTTCACTCAGAGGGTAGTGAATTTATGGAATTCACTACCCCAGAAGGCTGTAGATGTTCAGTCCTTGAACATTTTCAAGGCTGAGACTGATAGATTTTTGAAAAATAGAGGGATTAGGGGATATGGCAGGTAATCAGAGTTAGGTGAAAAGATCAGCCATGATCTTATTGAATGACGGAGCAGGCTTGAAGGGCCGAATGGCCTACTCCTGCTCCTAATTAGGGAACGGCGATATGGGATTTTTCCGGATATGGATATATCGGTTTGCTCATACCTGCTTAAACCGATCTATCGAGTTTTTATACTGCGCATGCGCGTGCATTCGAAGTGCGCGTGCATTGATGGCGCGCGCGCATTTATGGTGCGCGCTCAGTCGCGGTGCGCGCGCATTGACGATGCGTCCGCACTGACGATGCGCGCGCAGTCGCGGTGCACGCACATTTCAAAATGCGTGCTCTAGGTCCAGAAAGTTTGTAATGTTGGTGTCAAGGTCTGTTGAATTATACAATGTTGTTTGCTCCCTACCTCCCCCTCTCCTTCTCTCCCTCCTCTCCTCTCTCCTTCTCTCCCTCCTTTCCCCCTCTCCTTCTCTCCCTCCTTTCCCCCTCTCCTTCTCTCCCTCCTTTCCCCTCTCCTTCTCTCCCTCCTTTCCCATCTCCTTCTCTCCCTCCCCCTCCACTCTCCCTCTCTCCTCTCCCTCCTCCCTGTCTCCTCTCCCTCCTTTCCCCCTCTCCTTCTCTCCCTCCCCCTCTCCTTCTCTCCCTCCCTCTCTCCTTCCCTCCCTCCCTCCCCTCTCTCCTTCTCTCCCTCCCCTCTCTCCTTCTCTCCCTCCCCTCTCTCCTTCTCTCCCTCCCCTCTCTCCTTCTCTCCCTCCCTCTCTCCTTCTCTCCCTCCCTCCCTCCCCTCTCTCCCTCCCTCCCTCCCTCCCCTCTCTCCTTCTCTCCCTCCCTCCCTCCCCTCTCTCCTTCTCTCCCTCCCTCCTTTACCCCTCTCCTTCTCTCCCTCCCTCTCCTCTCTTCCTCTCTCCTTCTCTCCCTCCTTTCCCCTCGCTCCTTCTCTCCCTCCTTTCCCCCTCTCATTCTCTCCCTCCCTCTCCTCTCTTCCTCTCTCCTTCTCTCCCAACTTTCCCCCTCTCCTTCTCTCCCTCCATCTCTAAACACAAAATAGAACACACACACCAAAAACAACATCTAGAGATTTATTCTCCTCCATTTCTTGCTTGAAAGTAGCATGTAATGTCCACGTGTAAATGAGATCTATTACAATAGAAAAGAGAGAGACAGACAGTCTGACTGTTAGAGTTAGAAGCCAGATTATCACAGCTGTGTGTGTCTGACTAGACACACATATAGAAGCAGTGATAATCTGGCTTCTAACTCTCTCACACACAACAATAACACTTACAGCCACAAAATGCCACTTATTTTTATGTAGTCTGAAGTCTGAATTAATGTCCTTCGCCATTGGCAAGCTCTCCTTTGCTATGCAAAAAGTGACAGCGTTCGTGATACTTTGCCACTTTTTGTCCCCTCTCTGGTACAATGTTCTCTTAAATAAAGCAGGAATTGTTTGAGCTGCACTGGCCCCACTACCTGTCGCTTTCTCCGAAGCGCTGGTTCGACTTCGTTCTGTTGTCGACAATGATTTCGCTCTGAGGGCAGCGTGCTGGGCGGGGTGGTGCTGCTTAATGTGATGTCGCAGGTTGCTCGTGCTCGAATCAGATGTCTTAACCAAGACCTTGCAAACTGTACATCTATACACACCATTACTGACTGCATTGTTTTCAAAGTAGTCCCATACGGGGCTTCTTTTCCCCTTGATGAGAAAGGTAAATTTTCAAACTACAATTTTCAGCGATGCGACTTTGTTAAGACGCCACGACTCACGTCGAGTATACACAGTAAAGTGTGCGTGCGCATCGGATGTGCGCGTCCGTTAATTGAGCGCGCGCACCGAATGTACGCGCATTCCATGCTCTAGATCTAGGAGGTTGCAATGCCGGCGACAAGGTAAGCTGGAAAAGATCGCATTACACTGATAATACCAACAATATTGATATATTGCCAGGAACGATATTAAAAATATATCGATGTATATTTTTAAAATCGAATCTCTCGATATAACAGTTTTTTTAGAATCACCATATCGGCATACCGATCTGAAAATCATATCGGGTTTAATCGAAAAACCGATTAATCGCCGTTCCCTACTCCTAATTCTTATGTTCTTATGTTCTTATTTGAACACAAACAGCACAACACATCCAAAAGATTACCCCTGCTATTAAAAACATACACATTATTCTATTGGTTTCTTTCTTTCATTCTTGTGACTTTTATCCAATCAAATTGTTCATTAAATTCTCTTTTTTGGGTTACTAGAAAAATGGTATATGGTCAAAAAGTTGATTGCACTTATCATCCAATCACAGTTGCTTTTTAAGACACAAAATGCAAGAATAACAGATCTTAAGATTCTTAAATCACTGTAAACCATAGCATTTTTTTGAGATTTCTCATGTGTTCCCATGTGAGTAGGATGTTAGTCAGCATCACATTAGCAATATATGGTGATGTTTTTTTTCAATTTCATAGAAGAACCCCATATAATGCCCATATGGGATGGCCCATATTCTGCCCATATACTGGTGGCCCACTTAAGCCCCAGGTGAACCCCATGTAATGCCCATATGGGATAGCCCATATTTCGCCCATATTTTACCCAGATTTGCCCAGATGGGCCCCAGATCTAACACATCTGGGCTGGCTCATATGGGTACCATATGAATCTTGGGTGCAGAATCCTGTGGGGCCCATATGGGCCACCCCATATGGGATGCATATGGGCTTGCTACCTGGGTTGGCTCCTGCAACCCAAAGCAAACTTAGGTGCAATACTCTCCAGAATTAGGTAACCTGGTTATAGCCTTCCAGGGAGAGAGTACACGTAACCCTACAGAAACATGGAGTTTTCCATCTTTCAATGTCATACATGTGCGCAACTCTCAGTCTGATTTGCATATTTTTAAGCATGGTGATGGGTTTCCACATGCATCAGGCACCTGGTTAACCAAAATAAAAACTAGCTTGGCAACAAAGATCAAACTGATAGTGATATTTAATAAGGGGAGTGAACTCTCATGAATATTCAGTTCCTGAAAGCTCTTTGGTAATTACATTGAATCATTGGGTTAACGATAGCCAGAAAAACAGAAAAAGAAAGTTTTTGTTGATCACCATTCAGTCGTTCATTGGAAGACATTTTCCTCATGGACTCAATCTAGTTCAGGCCTGTGTTGACCAATGAACTTGTTAAAACTTAAACTAACCCAAGATTCATCATCTAGAATACTGGAAAAATATAGTCATGTTAATCTGGATTTATACTGCTGCCTATGTCAATTGTTCATTTTGGAAACCACTTTCAGAATTGAATCAATGACTTAAAACGTCATTCAGTTTTAGCATTGATTTGACATGTAAATTGCATCTAATCAACGTAGGAATTTAATAGAAATAGCATATTATACTGGCCTTGATCTTAATTAATGAGTATGATTGGTGAGAGCTGTGCTGATGTTTGGTGATCTGGGTTTCAGAGTTACATTTACACGTTCGATCCACTTCAGTTTGTTTTTTGGCAGTGTTTCATACCAAGTTCGTCAATCGCATGAATGTGCACCATCTCAACTGACACAAAGAAAATCTGAACTGGGTACATAGAAGGTCACAAGTATCTGAGCGATGAGAGCACTACTGTGTAATTAAGGAGGAAAGCAATTTTCAGGTTGATAGCCCACTGTGAACTGACAGCGGCAGGGTTAAGACTTTAAGACAGAATAAACTATTTAGGATTTTCTATCAATAATACTGTAATAACATTTGCATTTAATACAGAGGCTTTCAAAAAGCAAGGACGTCTCAAAAGCGCTTCATGGAATTTACTGTAAATTGTACTGTATGTATTTTTTAGGCCAATACACAGGCAATTTGTGCACAGCTACTAAGTCCCACAAACCGTCAATGATGAAGTAAATATTATTTTTGAATTTACACTGAACATAAATTCAAACGCATGCCTTCATTTTTTTCTAAACTACTCGTTGATACAGGGGTAACAAATGCTTACATGTACAGTTTACACCTCCATAATATTTGATGTAAATAGAGTCGCAACTTGACTATGGTATTGGAAATTGGAAAAACCATAGCATTAAAGTTTGCTATTCAAAGTTAGAAATGTCTTTCTGACCTGTTGAGTCTGGCATACATTACAATTTCAAAAGTAACTGTTACCCTTTAAGCAATCTCAGGTCTCATCAAACTCGAATATAAGCACAAAATGGACACTGGCGCAAAGTTTACTTTTGCAAAGAGTGATGACCGTAGGAGGAGGGGCAGAGGCTGGCTATGTTGCTGAAATCAATCGGTTTGAGGAAACCCTGCTTCCCACCACATCATTACTACCAGACAGCAACTCAGATTGGCACAATAGATTGCATTGATGATGGTTGAAGTGATTGAGAATGTTCTCAACAATTCAACATAAATTTTCCTTTATTCCTAGAAACAGTTCTCTGATTAGTCATGCATTTAAATTTGTTCACTTTTTTTTAGTATAATCAAACTGATGTAATTAGTCAATGTTCAGAAATGCAGGGTTGATATAAATTTATTATTTCAAACCAATGTTTTTGAGTTGAAGTAAGCATTTAGTATCACTTTACACAGGCTTTGGATATTTTTCGTACAGTCAGGCAAACATGAATGCTAATTTATTCTTCATTAAAACAAAAGTTATAATTATATAATTATTTTTAATGGAGCCCTCAGTGGTTAGAGTCCCTCAGTGGTTAGAGCACTCGCCTTGCAAATGAGAGACCTGGGTTAGATTCCTGGCAGGACAAAATACTGGGCAAGTTTCCTTACTCCACATTTACTGTTTACCTGGCAGTAAGCAGGGACCCAGTTGTTAGTCAATTGGCGGATCGCTTTTCTCAGGGTAATAACAACCACCTGCGTTTATATAGTTACATTTATTTCAAAAAATAATATTATAAATTGGTCACTTCAATCCATGACTGTTTGTGGGACACCGCCCACAAAATATACAGCCAATTCACTTTACAGTATATTCTGTGAAAGTGGTTTGAGACATCTCAAAGATGTGTTAAGGTGCCAAATGCAAGGATTATTATTATTTTTAATACAGGTAGCTTTTGTATTCATGAATAAAATGAGTTTCACCTGGGTTCAGTTTTATTCTATTTGCCGAATTCTTCAATTCAGTCTTCATTTTGAAGCCTTTATTTTTAACTGCTTTTAAGAAGAATAGAAAGCTTGCTTCAAAGTTAAGACCGAATAGAATTATTTGTCAAATTGTGGAGGCTCCACCATTTGGACCTCTGTGGCATTCCTCTCCAGATGAAGAAATCTAAGTGATGTATTAAGTGTATCGACAGTATAAAAATGACATTTGATGCAATGCATTTTACTTGAGGAGGATGTCTCAAAGAGTTTCGCAGGATTCCCTGTAGACATATTGCCATGGCTGTGTGTTTTTGCAGGCGAATATTGTGGCCATAAGCAGCACATTAAATTAATGACCTTTTTTGGAGGATTGTTAGCCACAAAACAGGAAGAACCTTTCTTTTTGAAATAGTGCCGTGGGATCTTTAATATCCACTTAAACAGGCAGATGATAAAAAAATAATGAGTTGATTGTCCGGCTGAGAGATTGCCATGCATACATCTTGTTGTAGTTTATTCACATTTGGATGCTATTTTTGAGCACTCCAAATATTAAGAGAGCTCCTATTGCATCTTACTATTGCTCCATCCACAACCATGTAAAATTTACCTTATTGTACATTTCTCACAATATTGTAGACTTGGGCTATGTCTCCCTAAAATCTCAAAGTTCAGCTTTGTGACAGATGAGTTCACATCTTCTATAAACATTATTACCAATGGGAACCCTATTGTGTAGCTTATCTTGCTCCAGGGGTACAAAGAGATTACATGGAGAATATGCATGTTTATCATGACTTGTTTTTCCCATCCACTTCCTTCCACAGAGAATGCGAATAGGGAAACAAGCAAGACATATGCATGATAAAATGCCGCCTCGTCATAGCCAATATGGCTCCATTCTGATGACTTTCAGACACAAGGCATTGAGTGTGGATGAAGATTATGACTCAGGCCTTCACAGCGATTCATCAGTAAAAGGTGAGCTGCTTAAACCAAGCTTAATTTGCTTATGCTTATACTGAAAATGATTGGTTTTTAAAGTTAATGCACTATTGACTTGAAAGACGTTTCATTTTCAGATGTGAAACTTTTTCATCTGGTCAGATTGTAAATCTACCAAACAGAAGATTATCTCTGAATGTGCACAAGAGTTTTATTTATTGTTTGTTTCTTAGAAACTAACCCAAGTTTTTGACTTGACAAGTTGAACCAATTTTATCAGAATGAAATATTTTGTCTGCTAGTCCAGGAAGACTTTCTTTAAAGTGATGAAATCATTCAAAAACTTTATCCAATTTTCTTTTCTACTGAAGTGTAAGACTAGTATTGGTGAGTAAACGATGTGTAAACCAACACAATTTATGATGTTATAATGGTTGATAACTCAAGGATGTTAGTTTTGCACTGTATAGGTTTTTCTATGGATGTCTTGTACAATGTATTCCAAATAAATTAGAGCTTTAGAAATTAGTGATCACAGCTGAAACACAGTAACTCTGAACAACAACAGCCATAACAACAAAATTTAATTTGTATAGCACCTTTCATGGAGGGAGAATGTCCCAAGCCGCTGGATGATTCTGAGAAAAAGTAATATTATAAAACAGTCTGCCTTCTATTCATTGACGTCAGGGAGTTTCCAGGTGCGAATCCTTAACTGTCCTGTGAATTTGGGTCATCCTCTCCAAATGAAAGGTGCTATACAAATGTAATTTATTGTTGTTGGTATTTGTATGGAAGTTTTGTTTAAAAAAACATGGTGATTATTCTTACTAGTTGGTGAGTTAACAAATCGACATCAACTCAAGATTATTACCAGAAACGTAGGGGGTGCTGGAAGAAACATTTCACACAAAGGATATACTGTAATAGGATATGCAACATGTGGCCAGCCATAAATGATTATTGGCCAAGTTAAATCATTTCAAAATGAAGTAATAAAAACAGAAGTCGCTGGGAAGATGCTACAGGTCAGGCAGCACCTATGGAGAACGGAAATTGAGTAAATGTCTTGGGTCAAGGACCTGACCAGCGACTTCTGTTTTTATTTCAGATTTCCAGCATTCGTGGTATTTTGCTTTTTGTCAAAATGAAGTAGATGGATGCTTGAAGAACAGATATTTAAAACTGGAAAGAAAATGTGATTAGAGCAGACAGCTCCAATGGGAACGAGCATGGTATATCAACAATATGCTCAATGGCCTCCTATATGGAAATCACTATAATTTCAATGTGATTTTGCTATACAGAATGCTGGTGTAACAGCAACAACAACAACAACAACAAATTACACTTATAAAGCACCTTTCACGTCGGGAGGACGTCCCAAGGCGCTGCACAGGAGGTGTGTGAACCGAGCTGGGAGGGGAGTGTATGGGAAGGGGTGAAACAAGTAGGGGAGGTCGAAAAATTCGGGGTGGAACAAAAGGCACGGTCGAAGAGGAAAGTCTTCAAACCGGCCTTGAAAGAGGAAAGGGAAGAAACGAGATGGAGGGATTGGGGGATGGAATTCCATAGGGTCGGAGCAGAAAAACTGAAGGCCCGGCCTCCGATGGTGGGGCGGTTCGGACGGGGGGCTTGGAGCAGGCCAAGTCCTGCTGAACGGAGGGTCCGGGTGGGCTTGTAGGGGGAGAGTAAATTGGTTAAATAGGGCGGGGCAAGGCCATGTAAGGCCTTGAAGGTAAGGACGAGGATCTTGAACTCGATCCTCTGGAGGATGGGGAGCCAGTGGAGACGGGCGAGGGTGGGGTTATGTGGTCGCGGAGGCGGGTGCGGGATAATACACGCAATAATACACATAATTCAATCTACGGGATTGCTGTTCCAGTGCACTTTAATTGCAGTTACGAAAATTACCATAGGTCAGAGTGACTCAACTCAAATAGGTGGCTGGAATTGCTATTTATAACTCAATTTCTGAATCGTTTGTTATTACATGCCAATATTATACAAATAAGTCCCACCTTCCTCATTTGGCATCCGTGCATATGGATAGAAATTTCCCGGTTGTTGAGGTTTCTGACACAATATCTAAAATGTTCCTTCTTTCTCCATCTTTGTTCTATTAATATAAATTTCTCTCTCTCTACCATGTTGATTTTACAAACTGTTATTTCGGGACAGAATGGGACTCAAGTGGATTAATTTGATGCCTGCAGGGTAGATCTTATGGTGAATTGAAATATATTGTAACAGATTCAATATCTCTAAGGTAAACATATGCGTGGCAGATAATAAAGTTAAGATATCAGCGGGGGTTCAGAAAAATCAAATCCTGAATGTTTCAGGCATTTCTGCATTAACAAAATATGAAAGGGCACAGTAAGGTTCCAGATGGTTATTAATTACACTTCTGTTTTTTAAATTAAAAAAATTAAATAGAGGATTCAATGGATCTGCTGTTAAAAATGTTTGAAATTACTGAGCATCATGTAATTATTAAACTGTTGTAACACAATAAGTCATTGCAAGGGATATCTCTGAACATTCTCTTATCTTCTGCCGTTATAAAGTACAGTAATTAATAATAAGTCAATAGTTTGTGTATACATCAACAACAACAAAATTACACATGTATAGTGCCTTTCATGTTAGGAGGACGCCCCAAGGTGCTCGACAGACATTGTTTCAGACCTGAGATGGGGTTGTAACATTTTGTCACTTATACAGTGCAGCTGAAACTAGTGGGTGTTTTTATTACAGTTCTCTTATATAAAATTAGCTTTGTTTTGGTAGGAATATCATAATTTTCACTGCTTGATAGCATGAAATTCCAGTCATAATAATAATCCTTGTATTTGATATAGCACTTTTCACGTCTTCTAGATGTCTCAAAGTGCTTCACAGAATATACTGTAAAGTGAATTGACTGTATATATGTGGATGAAATGTGGCAGCCAATTGCACACAGAAGTATCTCACAAACAGTTGTGGATTGAGATAAATAATATATTATTATTTTTCCTGAGTGATTATTGTTTGGCGTGTTGAGTGAGGAAACTTGCCTAAGGTTTCACCCTGCCTGGAATCGAACCCAGGTCTCCCGCTTGTAAAGTGAGTGCTCTAAACCACTGAGTTACAAGACTCCACAGTAGATGCAATTGCTGATTTATGGACAAAATCTATATTGCTGCCAGTATATTTTGATATGAAATTCCACCGAGTGTTACCTCATAAAATCATTTTGTCTTACAACAACAAAATTACACTTGTATAGCGTCTTTCACATCAGGAGGATGTCCCAAGGCGCTGGATTTGTCTTAGAATTTAAGATTGAGTGGAATTGTGACAAATTCTTAAATTCAACCTTAACTTGGAAACCATATTTCCACATTACTTAAAAAGACTCAAATATTTTCCACAATTTTACTATTTACTACATTGTAATATATAATTGTCTGACAGGGTAAAACAAGGTTGAATTTCAGACCAGTTATCTCTATGTTTTATTGATAGTATTAATAAATGAGGGATATAAAGAAATTATACAGAATTAAATATATTTTGAAAGTTACAACCTCTCTGTAGATGTAACTTCTTTGCAACTTCTCTTTTTGGCAGAAAAGTTTTAAATATGCATTTTGTATTCAAAACGGAAAGCTGGCTTTACTGAATAATTGTTGCTCCATAAAGTCCTCACTCTATTGTCATCATATTACTGTAAATCTAAAACACAGATTTTCTTACTCAGAGTTTGAATCTTATTGCATTGGGCTGCCACTGTTCGCCAACAAATACACAGTCACTCCGCAGAACAATACTGTGAAGTGCTTTGGGATGTCCTCCCAATGTGAAAGGGTGAATGAATACCAAAAGAAAGGATTATTATTATGCACAAAAATTTATTGGAAGCATAAGTAACACATATGAAAATAGCACAACCCTGGATGTGACTTAATTAGAAAGCCGACCTTCAAATGTGGGAAAAGATACACAGAGAAAAAGCCGCTTCCTTTCACAATCAATATACAATCCGTTGTGTCATGATTCTACCCAATCTCATGTAATTGGCTGAATGTTACTGTATATACTCACCAGTAATCTACTTTCCTGGGGACAATTAATTCTGGATTGCTTCCTGGGCCAGTTGAAACCATTCATCCCCGCTAAAGTAACATAGAATATCTGAGAAATGCACACAGCATCTCCACAATCAATGAAATCACCTGGGTAGCAAAGGATAGAAGGTAGATCACCACAATGTTTGAAAACTGAGGTCAATTCAACAAGGGTGAAAACATTCCTTCATTATTTTTTTATTTTGTGGTGTAAATATGTGGAACTCTTAGTCTGGTTTGGATATTCTGAAGCATAGTGATGGGTTTTTCCAGACATCTAGTCCATCACCATAAAAATGGGCAGCACTTTGAACAGAAAATGTTCTGCCTCAGCTTTCCTTCCCCTTTAAAGAAAAAGAGCTTTAAAATCATATAGGAAAAAATCTGCAGAGTGCAACTGCTTATTCCTGTTGTTAATGCTGGCTGGTACTCTACCAATTAGCTTGTTCAAAGAGAGCGTTAGAAGTGTTTATAGGATTAGTACAGACACAGATGATCAAATAGTCCATGGAGAGTTATGGTTAGTGTCCTTTAGGACATAAAAATGTCACGTGACAAATGCAATTGGTGAGGCTGAATAAGATGGTTTGCTATTTAAGTCTAATATACTGTGCACCAGCCTGGTGTAGTGGCAGCATTCTTGCCTCTAAGTAAATCAGGTTGTGGGTTCAATCCCCACACCAGGACTTGGAATCACATAGTTTAAGTTGACACTCCAATGCAGTGCTGGGGGGGCGATGTTGCATTGTAGGAGGTGCTGTCCTTTGGGTGAGACATTAAACTGAAGTCAGGCCTGCCGATCCAGGTGGATGTTAAAGATCCCCAGGCAATATTTGAAAAGAGTACCGAGTTTCTCCTGGTATCCTGGCTAACAATCCCCCAAATAAAATCGGTGCTGTTTAAATCACTCTATAGAGGTAATTTTTGAGTGGTTTCCAGCCAGACCATTATCACTTCCACGTGATATATCAGGGCCGTACGCAGGATTTTTTTTGGGGGGGTGCGAATTGCTAGTGATGGGACCAACAATGGCCGGCGGCTTGGGGGCTGCCCCTGAGGCCCCCTCGAGGCTCCGACGTTTTACACAGTTTGAGGTCTTATTTAATCGGTTCAGAAGATCCAATATGAACGGTAAATGTTTCATGCCCTTGGTGTTTAAGAGCATCATTATTTATTCAGTGTTTTTATTTTCCCCGGTAGTCCGTGCCTAATTGGGAAGGTCGAATATGTTCGCCGATAAAAGCAAACACGATTGCTGACTCGATGATGTAAGGAATGCGAACGATAAAGTAAATTACAATCCAATTAACACAGTACAATGACGAATGCTTGATAAATGTATGCGTATAGAGAAAATGATCATAAACTACAGATTGACGGTAATTAATAAGTTGTTCTGCATTGTTATCCTAAGACTAAATTTCTTTCGGACTGTAATGAACACTAATGTAAGAGTAAAGTATGAATTATGTGCTCAGATATTCCAGCAAAGCAAATTTTATAAAAGACAAGAAAATATACAGAAACTGAAAATCAGTGTAAAACAGTTAATTCGCACGTGTTACAAGCCTGTTATCAGCATTATCCTGAAAATATCGTTGAACTGTGAGCAATAGTGTAGTTAGTTTTTATTTATTTATTTAGAATCAAAATTAAAGGAAGTGACCCATCAAGCAATACTGATCTGACGAAAAAATACTTGAAAAAATAAGGGAGGGGAAATTAATTCTTTAATAGCGTTCCGTATTCGAGACGCCTCGGTCGCTTTGAAGCGAATACGTCAACCGCTCTACCAATATCGATTTCCATATTATAATGAATGTGCATTAACGCGAGGGCTGAAAGTCGCTCCTATACGGAGCAGAATGCTGGACACTTAGGCAAACCTCGACCAGGAGATTAGGTGACTCGTGAGGTATATACCAGGCTTCTAAGAGACGCCCTGAACGTTTACTGGCGACAGCATCTGACAAATAGCTATATGGTACACTACCACACTGGTATCACAGACATTACTGCAGAGGCGTCTTAGGTTTAGCGGACATAGCTGGAGAAGCCGGGAGGAAACTGTCCATAGTCTTACTATCCTATGGGAACCATTGCACGGTCACAGAACACGAGGTAGACCGACCCTAACCTACATCGATACTCTGGAGCGCGATTGGGGTATTGGCAGGCGGGAGTGTTCAGGCTGCATGGAGAGAAGGGATCAGTGGAGAAGTGTGGTTGTCAATGCCCGAGTTCGCTCGATCGGATGACGGTGAAACTATTTTTATGCCAAATTCGTGCGACATTGATTTTTTTCACTCTGGGTACAAAACTGAATGTGAAATAAAGTCGCACTGTTTATCTTTGCGGTCATATGTTTTTTGCATGCCAGTGGACGTCTCTAAAAGCAATTTTTAATTGCAGGAATACATTTTTAATAATATAAATCAAATGTGATAATCAAGACAAAACAAGAAACATGATATTTCAGAAACACGCCTATCAAAACTTAAGTCATTTTTACTTACATTTATCAGATTAAAATACGATTTCAGCTTCCACAAAGTGGTGCTACCTTTTTATGTAGTGACTGTATACGGGATGATTTCCGATTGACACACCACGTGGAATAGGCGCTAAAGCCTAGGCCTACGTCCATGAGTATCTTTTTTAAAGATAGGCATTCCCGTCCAGACACATATAACTTTTTTGTTGGGTTCTCAAAAGCTTTAATTTCTCAGAAGCTTGTAAACATGTTGTTATTGTTTGCTAGCATTACAGTCACACCTCTCAAAACTTGAGCAATTTTTACTTACGGTGATCAGATGAAAAGATGATTTTAGCTTCCAGAATTGGTGCTGCCCCTTGTGGCTGTTTACGGGATGATTTCCAAACGAGGATTTGAGTCTTGGCGCCTATGTTTATCCAATCACGAGTCACAGACTCGCCGCGTCATGGACTGGTCTATCGACGCGGTATGTTTTGGGGAGACGCCGATTCTGGTGTTCGACTCGATAATTTTATATTAATACTAAATCATTCAAAGATGTGTGTTTATAATTTATACATAGTTTTGAAGCACTGATTGTTACACAAATGCTCAATAAATTTACATGGTATTTAAATTTGATAAAAAATACAATTATCTACCCCGGAAAATGTGGACCTTTTATAATTTGGGGGGGTGCGTACGCACCCGTCGCACCCCCCCTGCGTACGGGCCTGTATATGAATGCATGTTACTTTTCTTAATATAATTGAGCATCCTAAAATAGTAGTTGGAGGCTGATATTCTGTCCATCAAGAATTTTCCCAAACCATTTTTAATAGTTTTATCAACCGTCCCAGTTGCACAAGTGATAATATCTAAAATGTTTGTTTTACATTGCTATATATGTCCATATCCAAAAAAATTGTGTAGATTAGTGGTTAGAGCATTTGCCTCACAAACGAGAAGACCTGGGTTCGATTCCCAGCAGGACAAAACATTGGGCAAGCTTCGTTAATCCACACGCCTCTGTTTACCTAGCAGGAGGCAGGAACCCAGTTGTTGGTTGATTTATAGATTGCCTTTCTGGGAGAAATATTGCCTTCCAAAAAATGAATAAATACAAATTTGGTCTCTCAATCCGCAAGTGTTTCTGGGACACTGCTGTGCGCAATTGCCTGCTGCGTTTTGCTCACAAAATATACAGTCAATTCACTTTAGTATATTCTCTAAAGCTTTGTGAGACTTCTCGAAGACATGATAAGGTGCTATATTACATGCAGGGGGTTATTATTATTATTTATTATTATTTCCTGGAGGTTCCCTCAGGTACCTTTGTGGATCAGGAGAAATCCTGCAGCTTCCTCATTTCGGACGTTTTGCTTGTGGTTATTTACCTCCCTTAGGAAATCAAATGAATCTGTGAATTAGTTCATTATATTAAGAAAAGCAAAGGTCTCCTGGAAGGAATTGGATTCTTAGGGCAGAATTGGCTTTTTGTGTTGTCTTGTGCTGTCTGGCAGGCAAACAGGAAGAGTTATTGCCTATTGCAGGTTACAGTACTACTAAAGAAAACTCATATGTATTTGGAACAATACTGTGACTCAGGTCCATTAGACACAAAACCTAAAATCAATTCACTTTATAATATATTCCGTGAAGTGCTTTGAGGCGTCTAGAAGATGTGATAAGACACTACACCATGGGTTAATCCTTGGCAAGGATTATTATCATTGGTCAATCCTCATCTGCATTTTGGAGTCCTGTAGCTCAATGGTTAGAGCACTTGAGACCTGTGTTCGAATCCAGGCAGGTCAGGGCGAAATAGGGCAGGTTTCCTTACTCCACACGCCTAATAATAATCCCATAATTTTTTTTAAAAAATTGGTCATTACAATCTACAACTGTTTGTGGGACTCTGCTGTGCACAATTGGCTGCCGTGTTTCACCCACAAATATACAGTCAAATTTACTTTACAGTGTATTCTGTGAAGCTCTTTGAGATGTCTAGAAGACATGAAAAGCGCTATATCAAATGCAAGGATTATTATTATTATTATAAATGTGTTCATAGAATCATGAAATGCAGGTATGTACAACAAGGCCAAGCCTCAATGTCAAAGGATAATATCCAGTATGTATTTATTGTTGTTGTTAAGTCACTCAAATAACTATTAGCAGCTAATGTTTAATTTATTTAAACAATCTATGAATCATATGTGAAATCCTTATCAAATTGGTTATTTGTACATAGTATTAATTTCAGCTAATGAACGTACAAGGTTCACAAGATGTTATCAATGTGACTTGACAGCATCAATGAAATACAAATTTTCATGTTTTAAAATTTGGGATCAACTCAGTTCCAATCTTAAATTCATGGGTGGTGGGAGAGGAATCAATATTGCATTTGCATCCATTTCTAGATCTTGGATCCAAGCACATATAATAATGGACTTGCACCTCTCTATTCAGATAAGGGAATCTATCCATAGTATTACATAATTACATGTTATCACATGTTTGTCACACATTTATTATAGGATAAATACACTGTTATACATGAATAATGGAAAATATAATATTTTTTTATAAATATAACAATAATTTTTTTGATAGAATAATCCTTTCATTTGATATAGAGCTATATCAAGTTTTCGAGGTGTCTCAAAACGCTTCACAGAGTATACTCTAAAATTAATTGACTGTCTATTTTGTGAGTGAAACACAGCAGCCGATTGCACACAGCAGTGTCCCACAAACAGTCATGGGTTGAGCGGCCAATTAGTTTTTATTATTTTTTTGAAGGAATTATTACCCCCAGAAAAGTGATCTGCTGATCAACTAACAACTGGGTTCCTATTTACTGCCTGGTAAACAGAGGCGTGTGGAGTAAAGAAACTTGCCTAACATTTCACCGTGCCGGAAATCGAACCTTGCTTGCGAAGTGAGTGCTCTAACCTGAGTTACAACATTGCCCCATAATCGAGCCCAAAGAATAATAGTCATGTTACGACAGTACTGCACTTGGAGTTAGGAGATTTATAATGATTTGTTGATTCAGTGATTCTAGGCTATACAGGACATCGGCCACGTTTCGCCCACTACATACAGTCAATTTACTTTACAGTATATTCTGTGAAGTGTTTTGAGATGTTTAGAGGATGTAAAAAGCAGTATATCAAATGCAAGTATTATTAGTATTATTATCGGAAAATTTGGCTCCTGATACTTAACTAATTACCCAGAGTCTGATCGCCCGGTATGTGACAGTTTGGACCAGCAAATCAACACCCAGAGTCAATGAGTGACAGCTAAATTGCCCAATCACAGCCTGGGTTCTATCCCCCCACTGTTTTAAGCCCAGGCAAAGTTTTTAAACATGTGGAGGTCCTATCCTGAATCCACCTCCCCATCAGGGTCCCCATTTTATCTGATTTGGGGAGCCAGTTTTGGGGAGCCGGTTACTGATAGCTTACAATCAGTAAGATGTAGTTGGCTAGTGATCTAGCCTCGGAAAGCTGCTGAATTAAATAATTTGTTTTCTTTGTTAATGACATTGTCAGTATGTTTGGCTGACTATTAGGAAAAATATTTGTGTTTATCGGCCTTTAGCTTTCATTTTCAGTAGTCTCCACATCTGTGTGTTCACAAGGATTCAACCCAACACTAAAGGCCACATGGCCATCATAGATTCAATGGGAAACAAAAACAAAAATACTGCAGATGCTGGAAATCTGAAACAAAAACAGAAGTTGCTGGAAAAATTCAGCAGGTCAGGCAGCATCCATGGAGAAAGGAAAGTGGGTCAAAGTTTCGGGTCCACGACCCTTCAGCAGAGGAGACAAACAGATTGAATAGATAGACTAGATTGAATGGGTATTGTTTACCAGCAGGAATCAGACACCAACTCAAATCAGGGGAAACAGAGCTTCCCTCATAAATTCAGTATGAAGCATATCCCCTCCCCTCATACACCCCACATACACACACCCCATCACACCTCATAAATGGAGTACCAGGGATTAAGAGGGATATTTCTGCCTCCAGAATGTAAATGAATGACAAGACATGGTGAACCATGATGGAGCTCCTGTAGTTCAGCGGCATTCGCCTTACAAGTGTGAGACTTGTGTTTGAATCCAGGCAGATCAGGGCGAACTTTGTGCAAATTTCCTTGCTTAATACATGCTTAATAATAATCCATTCCCCTAAAAAAGTAATAAAAATTGGTCATTTTCAATCTACGACTGTTTGTGGGATACTGCTGTGCGCAATTCACGCACAAAATCGACAGTCAATTCACTTTACAGTATATTCTGTGAAGCGCTTTGATACATCGATAAGATGTGAAATGCTCTATATCAAATGCCAGGATCATTATTATTATTATTATAAATTTGTAGGGAAGAACATTTTATCTGTGATGCTTCTGCCTCTGGTGCAGCTTTTGAGTTTGCATACAGCTGGACTAAAGAAACACCACAGATAAAGTGAGCATACTGGATTTTGCCATAGCAATTTGAGGTAAAGGGCTAGTGTTCTTGAACTGAAGTTGCCAATCTCAGCATTCATGAATGAAGTCAAAACTGTCTCAATTCAGGCTACTTTGCATTTGAGCACAAAATACACAGTCACGAAGCGTTAAATAAAATTATATTGTTGTTCTTAAATTAATTTCAGTCTTTCTCCGTCCTATAATTTGCAGTTGTTCTGCAATTTCTGTGTTTATTTTAGCGACCTATAATTATTTCTGTTGCTAACTTTTGGCATAACTGCATTGCATTTAATGGATTTAAAAACTTCTTTATTTCAATTGAGTACAACACCCAATAGAATTAAAAATAGTTCTGCTGTGGTTGCAAACAATGAAGTGCACTTTAATATCTGTAATGAGCCTGAAGAGTTTTGTTTAAAAAAAATGATAATAATGGTCAATGTTGTCTTTTTGAAGATGTGAGGGAATGGGCAAAACCAGTAAACTGGATAACTTTTATATGATTAAGTGGTTTATGAGATTTCATCGATATGTATACAAAAAACAATTGCCATTATCTTTCAGGCCAATTCAGTTCACATTTAAAAGATTGCATCATAAATCTTTTGTGGCTACCACTTGATCTATTCAATTATGCAAGCTAATGAATTGACTTCCTAAATTGGTTTTGTACAACGACACAACTGAGTTGTAGCAGCAAAATCAGAATATTAGTTTGGAAGGCAAACTGGATAGATCTTGATCTTCTTTCACCTCACAAATTCTTATCTTCTTATCTCTGGATACAATATATAGTTTGGGACACAACAGGTTATTTGACTGCCAGGATGGTGGAATGCGAACTGGATGGACTTTGTCCTCCTTGTTTCGCCTTACAAATTCTTGAGTTCTTATGTTCTTAGTTCAGTTTCATATTTTAAGAACATTTGAACATTTTACAGATAGACTATCTATATGCCGATTAAAACAAAATTCTAGGCTAATGTTTAATTGTAGCATGGTACTGTAAGAAATAACTGAAAAAGAGTTTTCTGACGGAGATTGAAAAAGAACATGTTAGCTTCTTGACGTTGGAAAATAGCCTCAGGATGTAAAGTTCTCCTCCTTCAAGAAACTTCATTTAGAAACATGAGGTTGAGGTCTTGCAAGTTCGCATGATGTCTATGGTGTTCCCTGGATGATGTGCTCTTCATATCCCGAGACAGAAACACTATAGTTTTTCCCTAATACTGTAGTGCTTTTTGAACCCGCTGTTTCTGAGCAACTGTTTAGTCCTTGGATTTATTCAGAACAAAGCTGTTCCTTTAGTATTAATTTAACAAGGTTTCATTTGCCATCAATAAAGCAGTTGCATGATAATTACTTAGGACGAACACAAGGATTTTGCTGTATTGATTCTGAGGTCAATTTGTAACAACATAGCTGGAAAGACCAGATCTCAGTCAAACCATGAGATTAGAAGCTGTTTTGTTCCCACCAAGTTGTGATATATGGAATACATTCCCAACTAAAGCAAATTAATGCTACATTAATATCTTCGAAAAGAGACATGGATTATTATAGCAACACATTATTGAACGCTGTGGGGAACATAATGACTGAATTCTTAGGATGTTGAAAAGGTCAAATCACAAGATCACAAGATTGGTCTGGATGAAGAAATCCTTCGGCCCATACAATCTCATCTCTCCAGAATGCCCATCCTGCCATCACCCCTCACCTCTGCATCAAGCTGCTTTTTAAATGAATATCATGGCCTCTGTCACTTTTCCTGGCAACCTGTTCCAGTTGTTGATTACCATCTGCAGAAAAATCTCCCTGGTATTTTTCTTGAAATTTTCCATTGCAACTCTAAACCTATGTCCTCTCCTTCAAGACCGGTCTCAAGATCATCCTCTTCAATCGTCTGTCGCTCTCCCAACTCTCTCCCTCCCCTCCCCACTACCCTTCCCCTCCCCATTGCTCAGGTCTTGACTCGACTGTTCAGCGCCTTGGGACGTCCTCCCAGTGTGAAACGCTCCCTATAAATGTAATTTTATTGTTGTTGTTGTGCTGGGAATCATCCTGGTTGCTCTTCTCTGCACTCTCCTGTACAGCCCCCTTACATCACAGAGACTAAATCTGTGTGCAGCGTTCAGGGTGAGGTCTGTCCACAGTGCTGTACAGCATGAGAATGACATCCGGGGATCTAAACTCAACGGATCTAGTAATATAGCCAGGCCTCCTATTTTCCATGTTTATTGCTGTTTATACACTGTTTTGATGCACTGAGCAACGAGTCATCTAACACCCCCAGATCTCTTTCAATTTCCCTTTTCCCAAGTTTAACACCATCCACTTCTATGAAGTGCTTTGAGACATCTAGAAGACGTGAAAAGCGCTAGAACAAATGCAAGGATTATTATTATTATTATGATATTATAATCATCCTCGCATTTGTTATAGCTCCTATCAAGTCGCTGAAATGTCTCAAAGCACTTCACAGAATATGTTGTAAAATTAATTGACTGTATTTTGTGGGCAAAATGCATCAGCCAATTGTGCACAGCAATATCCCACAACCAGTTGGGGATTAGGTTTTCTTTTGTATAGAATAAAGAAATTTGCCTACAGTTTGGCCCTGTCCGGGAATCCGAGGGTCATCTCACTCGCCAGATGAGCGCCCTGGCCACTATGTCACGGGCCTCTAATATGCAACCTCCTAGAACAATAAACTAAAATAATCAGTTAAATAATTGCTACAGTAATACCTGATGTTAATGAGATGTCTCTGTACATAGTTTTTAATTTTGACATTTCTCTAGTGTCAAAATTAAAACTAGATGCAGAGAAATATCACTGTATTTTATTCTGAAGCACTTTTATTGTATAATTTCTCTCACTTCTAAAGTATTGACGTATAAACCTAAGAGTGATGTGTTCTATGGGACTTTCTCCATATCCACATGTACGTTCTCTGTCCTTTGCCAAGCGGTTTTGTGTCATTTAAACACAGTTGCTGTCGGTTTACAGAGCAACACTGCACCTAGTTCAGCACAAGTTGAAACCAAACTGACCATCTCAGTCCAATGGCTGGAGTGGAATATGGGAAGATTGATTGATTGATTCTAGGTATGTGCAATAACTTCATCATCATAACTTCTCATGCAGTGGGCAGTTAATTTTGTAAACTGGGATTAAAAATGGGAAAAGTAGAACAACAAATCTGCAGCAACAATGACTCACAAACCGTAATGGCCAATTTATTGTTTATTTTGTGAATTTAGTTAGGGGTGGGGTGGGGGGATGTTAACCCAATGTAATGAGAACACAAATCAATCATTAGCATTCAACTGATGCAAGTCAGAATGTTGGTTTAGTCTCATCCGAAGTACACCATCTCTAACAATCCAGCTCTCGCTCTGAACTGTCAGTCTAGATTATGAGTGAATTCTGGTGAGGAGCTCAAACCCATAGAGGCAAGAGAGCTACCAACTGAGCTAAACTGACACACAGATTATGACCACTGAGAGATGTTTGCACTCAATCTGCTACAGAGCGAAATCCCCCCAAGTGATTTCAACCTCAGGCCTTGTAATTTCTTTCTGTACTGTATTTACTAAATACAACCAAGAAATCCTCCAAGGTATAATAATCTTGTGACTAATTTGCTTTTTTTTAAGTGAGTGTTGTGTTTAAATCATTGTTTTTAGTGTCTGCTATAGAATGTTACAGAGACAGCAGCCTCACCTTAAAGGATTAATCACAATAAAAATGACAAGGAATATTAATTCTCAAAGATCCGCAGAAGGTATTTTGTGCTTAGGAAACTATAATTATGTTTGTGTGGCACAAAAAGTGGTAGGAATAGTAAGGAGAAATGAAGAGGGTTTCTTCCGCTTCCCTTTGCGTTTGTGATATTGCCTGAATTAATGCGGGGTCGAGCCATGTAGGGAGTTCCCACTTATTATTTGTTGGATTGTGCATAAATGATGATGCACGGCTATGTTTCCTGCAGGGAGCGTGAGTGACTGTTGATAGACTGCCTGAACACTGCAGGAGCTGGAAGGATGGAACATGGGCCTCAAGTTCAAAGCTACCTGTCAGATGTAATGACTTCTTTTAAGATGTTTTCTGTGTATGAGCATAATGGCCTGCAGGGGTCCTAGCAGCTAGCTGTCTGAAAAACCATTGGAAAGTGCCTTATTTGTGACCTGAATAGCAGCATCACGTCTCTTACATTGCTGCTTTACATTCAGTGTGCGTATTAGAGAGGCACACAGCAGTCTTTCCGATATGGCTACTGTACAGCGGTTATTGCTGCGACACATTCAGACAGTATTTTGTTGCAATTTGTCTCAACGTGATATCATCTTTTGACTAGGCCCATAAAACCGTGTCTGTCAGAATCTTTTCTTTAGTTTAATTTCTCCCATCTTGTTTGCATTGCACCCAGCCAGCGATGGCACGAGATCCCAGCATGGGGCAAGAGTGAGAGGAGCAATAATTTAATCATCGGAGCTCAAAGTATTTGCGTTTTGTGCTTCTGGTGTTTTTACTTTTGTTGTCTTCATTATGCATTTCCTTGATTGTACAGATTAAACCCTTGTATGTGTGCAGGGTTGCTGCCATTTCTGATGATAACATTGGCTGTATGGAACAATACATCAGTATGAAAGGCTTTTCAAGAACCTATTAGATATTTTGTCAGCACTTTGTAATCTTTGGACAAGTCTACAGTGATCTGCCACTAGTAGCTTTTCCAGGGTCTTACCCATTCAACTGTCTTCAATTGCTGTGCACGAACCAGTGAGTAAATGGTTGACAAGTTGACAAAGGTTGGGGGAAAAAAAGGAACGTTTTCCACCCTCCCCTAATGTAGACTTTCACAGGATGTGCAAAGCTGCAGCTGCAGATGGCAAACCACAATCTGTGACCTTGACTAAGCTTAGAGAGGAGAGATGTTTGTGTGTGTGGCTGCTTAACCTTTTATGTACTGCACTGATAGTTCTGGTTGGAAATTATCGTCAGCACCTTATACATTTACAAATAATGATTTTGGGGGGTTTTGAGGGTCAACACTGAATGATTTTTCAAACCTCCAGATCAGTCCCGATAATCAGTGCAAATCCTCTCAGGTCTTCTAACACAATTGCATCTAACTTGCTCCAGTTGAATGGCAACAAGACCAAGGCCCTCCTGCTTAGCTCTCGACTGTGCCTCCGTACCTCGGGAGTTGACAGTATCACTCTTCACTCTATACCTCACATAGCCAATCTGGAACCTCAGCGTCCTGTTTGATCCTCAACTGTCCTTTATCTGCCACATCCATGCCATGACCTGCTCCACTTTTCCCCACCTCCGGACCATTGTCCGTCTCTGCCACTGTCTCTGATCACAGGCCGCCGAGACCCTCAAACATGCATTCATGACATCCATGCTTAACTATGCAAACTGCCTGCTGGTCAGCCTCCCAACTCCTCCCTCCACACGCTGCAGATCATCCCGAATTCTGAAACCCATATCTTCTCCTTCACCAGGCTCTGCTATCCTATCACTCACATCCTCACCCAGCTCCACAGGCTCCCCATCGCACAGAGGATACAGTTCAAGATCCTGGTCCTCACTTTCAATGCCTTCGTTAGCACTGCTCCTCCCTACCTCCGTGGCCTACTAATCCCCTACCATCCTACCCGCTCCCATCACTCAGCAAGCTCTGGCCTGCTTCACATTCCCTGCCTTGCCTGCCCCACCATTGGTGGGTGGTCTTTCAGCCATTCTACCCCCACACTCTGTTACTCCATTTAACAGTCTCTCCACCCTGCTCCTTTCCTATTTCAAGACCCATCTGAAGACCCTCTTCTTCAATAATAGCTTTGGTCACCCTGCCCTCCACCCTCCTGATCCTAACCACCAGCTCCTGATCCTAACCACCAGCTCGGGGTGGATCGCTAGCTGTCCAGCGCTTTAGAATATCTTCCTGATGTGAAAGGCACTATGCAAATGTAATTTGTTGTTGATGTTCCTCCCTCCACACATACAGTCGGGGCATTTTCAACCTCGGTGCAATCGGTGCACCAACAGGCCCCTCTGCCCTCTTATATTGCGGGCCCCCAAAGTATATTTGCGCATATACAATTTTATTTTATGCAGCAATTAACTTTTGTTGGGTGCGATGCCTCTTCAGACGGACCACCTGCTCCTCCGGGCTGTGGAGAGCTCTGGTTTTCGCTATATTTAACAAAAGACGAGAGCACAGCACGCTCAAATCCTCCCATTTTTATGATTTTTTTAAAAAGTAATGCATGCGCACTTATTAAACTTTATTAAACTTACTGTCAGTGACGGGCCCATTAAGAATATTGCACCGAGTAGTTTGAAATTTTAAAAACGCCTCTGACATACAGGGTCACACACATGCTCACATAGCTCATTCACACGCATACACACACGCTTACATTAGACTTCCAGATGTTGGGTACATGGGAGAAAATTTTCTCCGGCCATTAAATTTATTACCCATAATGAGTATCATTCTCTGTTGCAAAACCATGGTAACCATAGGTATGTTTGAAGAGGTAGGTTTTAAGGTGAGATTTGAAGATAGATGATGATGGCGTGAGGCAAAAGGGTAGAGGTAGAAGGTCCAGAGATTGGGCCATAATGACTGAACATTATGCTGCTGACGGTAGCATGGAGAGGGCATGGGATGGCAGCAGGCCTGTGTTAGCTGAATGAAGGGGGTGGGAAGAGGAGGGTGTCAAGGAGATCGAAAAAAGGGAGGTGCTAGGATATGAAATAATTTATATATGAGGCCGAGGGCCAAGAATTTGATCTGTTCAAAGATGATTAGCTATTGGAGCCTGGTGAGGATAATACAATAATAATCATTGCAGTTGATGTAGCATTTTAACAACAACAACAACAACAACTTCAATTTATGTAGTGCCCTCCATGCCGGACGGAGTCTCAGAGCACTTCACAATAATGGATCTCGGGGGCAAGCCAGGGGCAGGGGGAGAAACGTGACCGAAGGTGTGCTCGAAGAGAAAAATCTTTAGCTGAGAGCTGAGACAACTTTATCATGTTGTTGAGACCTCTCAAAGCGTCTCACAACGTATACTGTAAAGCATTTTGTATATTTTGTGAGTGAGAATAAGGGTGATGGCTGTTGGGAGTTTGCTACATTTGAAGATATGGCCAGCAGAGTTTGTGATTAACTGGACCTTGTGCATGGTGGAACTGAGGAGGTTCAACCCCCTTCCAGCAGTATATCAACAAGTAGATAGACAGAGATTAGTATTCAATGTTTTACTGACAGGGAACATCTTCTCTCCTCCAGCTCTGACCAACTTAACCTCCTCAACTGTCTTGGCCTCAGTCTCATGCCTCATACTCTCTGAAAAACAGTGCACAATGTTGGAGTTGGTTTGACAGCCAGGTTTGCTTGCTTCCTCACTAAAGGAAGGCCTCCCTCCTTCATCTCTGGCAATCAGCTCCCTCCACCTCTATCTCACATACCCACTGCTGCTGAAACACTAATTCACACTTTCGTCACATGCCACTTAGACTTTTCCAATGCACTCCTTGCTAAGCTCCACCACCCATGAGTTGCAACTCATTCAAAATTCTGCCACCTGCTTCTTAGTCCTTACCGATCTCCTCCCCTTTCCTTTGCTCGATGTCCAACCCTGTCCACATACAGCGCTTGGAGACATTACCCTATGCAAAGAACTATAAATGCAAGCTGTTATTGTTGTAAAGACAAATGCATCATCCACTAGACTGCCAGTGATTAACACCAATAGACTTCCAGAAAATAACAATAAGAACAACAAATTTACATTCATAGAGCGCCTTTCACATTGGGGGGATGTCCCAAGGTCATGTTCCAATATCTCTGAATAGTCAGGGATCGGGACCTGAGCATGGGGTTGTTGGGAGGGGCAGGATAGGTGGGAGAGTAGGGAGAGAGGTGGGAGGGTGGCAGAAAGTATGATCGAAATGGAGGGTCTTGAGAACGGCCTTGAAGTAGGAGGAATAAATATCAACAACGTGTATTTACGTGTATTTACATACCATAATTAATGTAAAAGATTGCTTGACAAATCTAATGATGGATAGAGAGCAGCGAAATAGGAGAAAATATATAATCAAAGAGATGTATTTTCATCCAGTTATGTGAAGGCAGGGAGAGAGGTACAAAGGCAGAGTGGTTTTGAAAGAACTGAGGTAAATGAAGGTTTAGCCACCAATGGTGGGCAATAGGACAGGAGTGAAGCAATAGACCAGCAATAGAGTGAAATGCAGAACTAAAGAAAATTGTATCATATAACAACAACAAAATTGCATTTGTATAGGAATTGAATACAAGGACAAGTATTTTAAACATGATCCTTTGATTTAATATAGCAAATGGTGAGCATATGCAGAGCCTTATGTGGGAAAGGATGAGAATTGTCGAGCTTTTAATCAGTTAAAGTAATAAATAATATTGCTAGATGTCTCAAAGAGTTTCGCAGAATATACTGTGAATTGATTGAACATTTGTAGGCGAAAAGTGGCAGCCAATTGCGCACAGCGTCTCACAAATAGATGTGGATTGAGTGATCAAATTATTATTTATCAATTATCTTCAGTGATTATTATCAGAGAAAGGAAATGCTCAAGGTTTTACTCAAAGGTTTTGCTGAAGGTTTTGTTGTGCTGGGAATCAAACCAAGGTCTATTGCTTGTGACTGAGACTGAGCTATTGGACTGCAGTATTTTAAAAGTGGAAAAAGGGAGTTTGGCGAGGAGAGAATTTTAAAAAATCTATTCTTAAGATGGCAAAAGAGAAACACTGCACTTTTATAAGCACTCTTATTACATCAAAATGCACCAAAGTAATTTAGGGTAGTTCCTGTCAAGTGTTTGGTTTTGGAAGCAAACGAGGTACACAAGAAGGTCATATAACAGCTAAGAAGTGTATGACCAATTTATCATCAGGATTGTTGGCCAGGACCCTGAGACAAACCAATGTATTATTTCAATATGTGGCCCTGAGTCCTTATTGTCCACCTGAACAGGCAGATGAGATGTCAGATTTAACATCTCATCCTAAATGAAGTATTTCCTCCAATACTTTGCTCCCTTGCATTGCAAACTCAAGCCCCATTATGGGTCAATTTGAACATGCAAGGGTCTATCCCAGAGCCCAGAGTTTTTCCAAATGAGTGAAGCTGTGGCCTTAATGAAAGGCATGGATAACGTTTTACGGACATGAAAGACAGGCAAAAGCTTAAGAAGATTATGTTCCAGATATGGAAGAGTAACTTTATCCCTGGGTTGGATTTTGAGAATTAATACATTTCCCCCACTAGAGGGAGCAAAGCAGGAAATCCTCTCCTATTAACCCTATCCTTGATATTAATTCAAATGTCTTTATTTTTGTATCTTTGATTCCAGCCTGTCTTTCCACTCCTCCCATATCTTGGCAGGCTTGCGTGCGCTGTAGTATTCGATGGGAAAAACCATTTAGCTCATTTTTGTTTGTTTTTGTAAGTCAAAAATGGAAATAACAATTAATGCTTTGGATGCAGTCTGGTATTGTTGAGAATCAGATGCCAATGTCAACACACAGCTGAGTGAAAACAAATATTTATAACATGATAATAATAATAGTAATCCCTGCATTTTATATCACGTCGTTGAGACATCTCAAACCACTTCACAGTATGTACTGTAAATTGTGTTGGCTCTATATTTTGTGGGTGAAAGGCAGCAGCCAATTTTTCATAATCCTATCCTCATATTTTAAGGTTTGTGACAAAAAATATAGGACAAACATATTTTTACCTCTATCACCTTTGCACACTCAAAGTCTTTTGTTATCATACCATATATTACATTGCAACAACAACTTGCATTCATATAGCACCTTTCACGTCAAATAATCACTCAGCACATCAAATGTAAATAAGGCTAAAAATAGACAAGAAAATAAAGTCTATGCCTAATATACATTTACAGTGTACTCCTATTTATTAAATCTAAGCATTCCTGTATTATTCTGCTGTGCATTCTCAGTTAAAATCTCACACCTCTGTTCAAATCGACTCACTCCCTGGCACCTACCTCTCCAACCTCCTAACTCCCCAATCCACCATCCGGTACATCCGCTTCACCAGCCTTCTGCTCATCCCTCGCACCCATCGGAGGCAGCACTTTCAGCCGCTATTCCCCAATCTCTCCCACAATCCCTCCGCCTTGCCCCCTCTCTCCCCTTTTTCAAGTTCCACCTGAAAATCTTCCTGGTCAACCGTGCTTACAGCCACCTACCCACTCCCCCACACCTGGTTTGGTGTATCTGTTAAGTGCTCTGAGACGCTACCTGGCATGGAAGGTGCTATATAAAGTGCAAGTTGTTGTTGTCATTGTAAAATAGATAAGTTCTGAGGGGTTTGAACAGCAGATTTTTCATGCTCAGGAATTTCTGTCTGCTCGCAATTATTACATAGTTAATGTGTAGGGTTTCCCTCTATTGTTTCACTGACAAATAGCAGTATCTCGGGTGAGTAAAAATCTATTCGTGACAGTAGAATTTTTTTTAAAAAAGCTATGGTTTAGGAGACAATGTGTTAAAGAACAGGACGCTAAAAGCTTACATCCTTCGGAACATTGCAACCAAGACAAGGAAGGCTGGGAGGCAAGCAATCTTTATTTTTAAAAAAATTGAATTGCAACAACCTTCCTTTCAGACGACTACTTTGCAGACTCCATTCTTGGCTGTCTTACAAATTGCTGTTTGAAGCTGTTTTGCGGGTGCGGAGGTGGGGTGGGGGGGAGGGGGAAAGGGGTTTACAGACAAACAGAATTCAATACAACCGAAAGGGTTCATAGCAGGTGGGGTCGTGAATACAAACCACTTGGCACTAGGCTCCCTTTGTGTAGCCACAGCAGAGGTGTGCCTGCATGCAGCAGAACAGCTGTTTGCTTAGCTGTGTGCCACCATCCATCAGTTGTAAGGATTAGCTTATATTTAAAGAGAGTTATTGGATGGGGTAATGAAAGCAGGTGAAACAGCCATCTGCACATTTCTTCAACCTTTCAGAGGAAGAGCTATAACCTCTATGAATTAGAGCCTTCTAAAGAGATGATTAAGAAATCGTTGAAAGATGAAATAAGTAGAGGAACAGCACATGATCGCAGGGAAAAAATCTGTATGTTGCAATTGAAAATTTCTCATAGATTTCCTCCCTCTAATTGGTTTTTAGCTGATTAATCAGTAATGATATCATGTATTCACTCCTGTGGTAAATAGAAATTTGTATAATTTGAATGTAATGATGCTCAATTTTACTGTAATTTTGTGCTTTTTGACTTGCTTAAATTTTCAAAATTGCAGCTGTAGTTATTTATAGGAATATAATTACTGCACATATACAGTATACTTGGTTAGATAATATATTGGCGGGGGGAAAGGGAGGAAATGTGTGGTATATAATGTGATAGATAGCACCAGTCATAATCATCACATCGCATGCCACACGTTTTAGCCAATAAACTTGTTTCATTTTTTGTTAGTCTGGTGCCAAATGCGAGTTCTGTAGCTTAGTGGTTAGACCACTCACCTCGCAAGTGAGAGGACCTGGGTTTTGTTTCCTGAGCATGGGGAAATGTTGGGCTTATTCCACACACTTCTGTTTACCAAGCAGTAAGTAGGAACCTGATTGTTAGTTGATTGGCGCATTGCTTTTCCGCTATTCAAAACAAAATTTGGTCACTCAATCCACAACTGTTTGTGGGATACTGCTGTGCACAATTGGCTGCCGCATTTCTCACACAGAATATACAGTCAACTCACTTTACAGTACCCTCCTGATGAAGGGTTGTAGACCCGAAATGTTGACTCTTTTTCCAATCGAAGGAACTCGAGTCTGAGAATAGAGTATGTTGAATGGTGTTTCTGTGAGTCAATGTTACGTGGTTCTACATTCCTTAACTGAGGAGTCCTATTTGGCAATTTCTGAAATTTGAACCCCGGTAGTCTTCTGTCAACGTAGATCTGGCACTGTTTGCACATTATTCTTTATTAGGTGTCGGCCTAACCTACTTGGTAGCACTCTCACCTTTGGGTCAGAAGGTTGTGGGTTCCAGCCCTGCACAGTCCAGGCTGACATTGTTGGGGATGTCGTGCTCTGTTGGAGGTGCTGTCCTTCAGATGAAACGTTAAACCAAGTTTCTGTCAGAATCCTTCTAGGCTTTGTGTGTCCATGTCCATCTCCATCTCTCCACATCCTTGGAAACTCACCTTTTCAGTTATCGGCAGTTTTCAACAGTGCGGTCATTAATGAGTGCACACGTTACATGTTGCGGTTTTCATTTCTACGTGGGTTATGGCTTCGCCTGTTCTTGATTAGGTGATTTTATATTCATTATCATCTTAGTTGTTTTGATTAAACTCCATCCTGAGTCTGTCTGACTCACTCCCACTTTCCTTCATCTCGTTCAAACCCCATTTCTTTGGCTATGATTCCAGCCATATTTCCCCTCTTCACCCACTTTGTCTCCCACTCCCAGCTCGCGTGCCTGGCCAGTAGTGTCAAGAATTCAGAGCCTCCTCTTGACAGGAATAATGCTATATAAATGTAAATTGCATTCTATTATTTGTATACCTGCTGGATTTGTGATTGGTGTCTAATCCCTTTCATACTGTGTGGATTGAGGTTAATAGAAATAGGTGCATCCTGATGTGTCAGCCGGGCTCAATTGCTACCTCTTGCCTCAAATTGGCTGCTGTATTCACCTATACAGTGATTACACAGTTCACGACACAGTGACTATGCTCTACAGGGATTCCTGTGAACTGCTTCGTGACATTTGGATAACATGATAAGGTACTGTCTCGAACAACTGGCTTGCTGTTGCACAACTTATGAATTTGATTCTACTAGTTAGTGTAATGATTTCTCTCGTCAATAGTTTATCATCTTAATAATCCTTGCGCTTGTTATAGTGTCTTCTACATGTCTTCTGGATGTATTTTAGATGTCTCAAAGCGCTTCAAAGAATATACTGTGAAGGTAATTGATTGTAATACGTTATAATATTGACTGTAATATATTTGTGGGTGAAACGCAGCAGCTAATTGCTCACAGCCATGTCCCACAAACAGTTATGGATTGAATTGACAAATTTATTTTTGGTTTTTTTTGAGGGATTATTACCAGGTATGTAGAGTAAGGAAATTTGCCCACGGTTTTGCCCTGCCTGGAATCGAACCAAGATCTCTCGCTTGCAAAGTGAGTGCTCTAACCATTAAGCCACACCTTAATAACAATAATAATAATCCTTGCATTTGATATAACTCTTTTCACATCTTCTGGATGTCTCATACTGCTTCACAGAATATACTATAAAGTAAATTGACTGTATGTTTTGTCGGCAAAACGCAGCAGCCAATTACACATAGCAGTGTCTTACAAACAGTTGTGGAATGAGATGTACAATTTTTTTTTGAGGGATTATTATTAGGTGTATCCTTATCCAAGATATCCAATCAAACAAATCTGTATGGATTGTTATTATCCATAGTGTTAGGCACTCTAGGCATGAGCATGTTCCTCGGTAGTTTAGTGGCAACGTGCACATCTAATCTACAAGCCCAGTGGATACGAGATACGAGTCCTATTATTGGTCACACACAGCAGGCGAAGACACGAGGGAATACTTCTGGATTGAATGGCAATCTCAGTGTTGTGGAAGCTGCATATGCCTAGTGATTTAGTAATGCAACATGGATATATTGCTGGCTTTGGCAGCGGGAGTTATGGCCTTGGCTTCAACATCCAAGTTTTTAATTTTGTACATTAGGGTGGCATAACAACAGCATGCAGCTGGATGCGAATGTAACAAGGATAGATGTCTCATGGATTCATCCTGCTGTTTGCTGAGAGTACAGAAATAACTGGAGAAAATGACACTGGGGGATGGCAACAAACATACCAGAGATCTTCCACAGCAGCCTTATGATTGCTGAAACAATTCTGATTTAGGAAGTGATGGTTGACTGTAAATTGGAAATGTCCAGGTAGAAGAGTCAGAGTTAGAGGAGGCAACAGTGGGATGAATTCCATCAGAAACAGAAACTGTGTGTTTCTGTGTGTGAGTGTGTGTATGTTTGTGATGGGGGAATGGAGGGATTGGGTATGTGATATTTATCATTGATGGTAATTATCACATCACATATTGCATTCCCCCTCCCTTTTATGTGTGAACTCTTGCTATTCATTGCTGGAATAGTAACAGAAATGCTGACGTGCAGCTGTTGCAGCTCTTGTGTTCCTGGCATACATGTAGCAGATTTCAGAGCACAGAAGTCTTAAGTGCTAACAAATCTTGTACCACTGCTGCAGTCGTAGGAACATAAACAACACTAAAAAGATCATTGAGGTCCATCTGGATAGTCCCAAGTAAAAACAAATCCTAAATTGTCTTATTTGTCAATCACTCTGTCAAATTTTTCTCACCAAATATCTGTCTAATTTCCCCCTTGAATTTGCTGACACTATCTGCATCCACTGTCTCCTTGGGATGTTTACTCCATTCTCTTTGTAGAGTAATTAAATCTGAACTGTAGATTCATGTTCCCTCTTTTGAATTTGAGTCTGTGTACCCCCGTTCTTTGTTTGAGACTATTTAAAGGTCACAAATGTGGAGCAAGGGGACCAGGACTCAAATGCATCATTTAGGATCTTGAATATTTAAATAAACTCTCCTCTGAGCTTCCCTTTTTCTTCAATGTGAACATTTCCAGGTTCGATAGATTCTCCTAGTAACGCAGGTGAGTATTTCCATCTATTCATTTAGTTGCCCTTCACTGTGCCTTCACTTAAACCGAGATGCTTCCACCTTAATACGACAATCAGAATTGTCCCAGCCAATAATCCTTTCTGTTGATAAAGGGCCTTTCACGTTGGAAGGACATCTCAAAGTATTTCACAGGATTTACTGTAAAGTGTAGTTTGTATGTGAACATAACAACCAATTTGTGCAGAGTAATACCCCACAAACAGCAGTGTGCTTCACAGGATGCCGTTTGCTATAAAGTGTATTTTTTAGGCGAAAGGTGGCAGCCAATTGCAATAATCCTTGTAGCACTTCGGGATGACCTCCTGACATGAATGGTGCTATATAAATGCTATATGATGTTTGTTATTGTAATAGAGGTGTTTAAAATTATGAAAAATTAACATAAATAGGCTGTTCTCACTGGCTGGGGAGCTCATACCCAGGGGACACACATATAAGATATTGATTTGCGTGAAGTTAGATAAAGAGAATTTAGGAGGAACTGAAATGTTCAACTGATGTTCCATCTGCTCGTTCAGTGGAATGTTAAAGATCCCTTGGCACTATTTTAAAAGAGGAGTTTCCCCCAGGGTCCTGGTAAACAATCCCCCAAATTGATCACTCATCCCATGGTTGTTAGTGGGATATTACTGTGATGTCGAATTTCGCCCACAAAATACAGGTAATTCACTTTACATTATATCCCGTGAGGCACTTTGAGATGTCTCAATGACGCGCTAAAAGGCACAGTATGAAATGCAAGGATGATGATTATTATTATTATCATAGAAGAGTATGGGAAGGAGTTCCGATTGGGTAAACACGCATGGACTTTAAACAGCATTGACTGATTGGGATGGATGGCCTGTCTCAGTGCTGTATATTCTTTTCAGACATCCTCCTGATGTGAAAGGAGCTCTATAAATGTAGTTTTGTTGTTGTTGTTGTTTGTTGTTGTTGTAAATCTGTGTAAGTCAGTACTGTATAAGCATTTATCAGGTATAGCATGACCGGTATCATTGGACAGCATCATTGTAGTCCTGGGTGAGTGTGAACTGCAACGAAACTGTGTAGCTTGTCATCCTTTACCTGATTACTGTTATTCCCCCAAAAAACATGGTTTAGCACATGAAACCCTCCTGCTTCTTTATTTAATTTTCCAAACCAACCAATAAGCATTGCTTTAAGCAAAATAGAAGCCAGTGGTATTAAAGGGACAGTGGCAGCATGGATACAGAACTGACTCAGAGACAGAAAGCAGAGAGTGGTGAACGGTTGTTTTTCCGGTTGGAGAGAAGTGTGCAGTGGTGTCCTCCAAGGTTCGGTACTGGGACCACTGCTGTTTTTGGCCTACATAATTGACCTGAACTTGGGTATAGGAAGTACAATTTCCAAGTTTACAGATGGTACGAAGCTGGGAAAAGTAGTAAACAATGAGAAGGAGAATAGCCGATTCTAAGAGGACTTAGACTAGTAAAATGGGCAGACAAGTGGCAGATGGAATTTAATGTGGATAAATGCGAAGTGATGCATTTTAGAAGGAAGAATGAGGAGAGGCAGAATAAACTACATGGTAGAATCTTAAAGGGGGTGAAGGACCAAAGAGGCCTGGAGGTTCATATAAGTACATCTTTGAATGTGGCAAGACACAGGTAGATAAAGCTGTTAAACAACAACAAACAACAAAATTACATTTGTACAGCACCTTTCACATCAGGAGGATGTCCCAAGGCTCTGGACAGTTATTGATTCAGATCCGAGATGAGGACAGGGGGGCTGGGGGGGGGAAGTTGTTGCCAATGGGTTCATTAAAGAGTAGTCTTGAGATGAGACTTGGAGGAGGTTAGGGAGGGGGCGAGGCAGAGGGACTTCAGGATGTAGTTCCAGAGGTTGGGGGCAGAGTTATCAAGTGAGGCTAGAGAAGCTAGGATTATTTTTCTTGGAGCAGAGAGGGTTAAGAGGTTAAGTTTTAAAAATTTTGAGGAATTTAATACGAATACAAGGAGAAACTATTTCCACTGACAAGTGAGTCGAGGACACTGATTTTAAATAGTTGGTAAAGAAACAGAGGGGAGGTGAGGATAATTTTTTTTCATACTGCGAGTTGTTCGGATCTGGAATGCATTGCCTGAAAGTGTGGTGGAAGCCAATTCGATAACAACTTAAGCAGATAATTATTTGGGGAGCACACATTTGCAGGGCTGTGGGGAGAGAACAGGGGATTGGGATTGATTTGGATCGCTTTTTTCAAAGAGATGGCACAGGAACAATGGGCCAAATGGTTTCCTTATGTGCTGTATAATTCTATGATTCTTTGATACAGCACCTTTCATGTCAGAAAGACATCTCAAAGCATATCATTGGATTTACCGTAAAGTGTAATGACTGCGCATTTTGTATGCGAACCTAACAGTCCATTTGTGCAGACCAAAACCCTGCAGACACTTGTGTGAATGTGGAACTTTCAATCTAGTTTTGATATGCGTAAACATGGTTAGTTATATATCTCATTAAAGGACAGCATCTAGAACAATGCTGCACTCTATTGAAGTGTCCGTCTAAACTACGAGTTCTGCGTCCTAACTTAGGGCATGAACCTTCTGATTCAGAGGTGAGAATGCTATTGATTGAGACAGGCTGGCAGATTATTGGTGAGACATCTCAAAGCGCTTCACAGGCTATACTTTGTATTTTGTGGGTGAAACTCGAAAAACAAAATAAATTTTCCACTAATGTAAAAAAAAAGTGCCCTCAGATGTGGCATCTATTGCACTGCACTAATTGTAATCTGTGATTCTCTGGATAACTCTGCCAGCTTGCTATGGTTTGTGTAAATCAAAACTGATTAAGTTTCTTGTACTGATCTCAGCAAGGAGCCTGGATGGCCTCCAGACTGTTGGCGCTCAATTTTTGATTCTGAAGCAGCGATCGGTGATACATAACCATGAGTCTCATCCGGATTTAAAGTTGTTATCCTTTTCATCATGCGGCTGTTGCTGTTCATTCTGTTCAGGTCTTTGGTAATTAAATAAGTCTGAACGTGGCTTCCGTGACAAGCTGTCAGGATTTTTGTGCTCACTTTCTCTCTAGTTGTGGATGGCAAAGTTACAGAACTTAATTTTATGCTCTTTCGTGCCTCTGCACCTGTGCTGACACAACATGGCTCGCAGTGTCTCAACACACTGGTTTGTGCTGTTTTATTCTACAGCACGAAGCGCCGTTTTGCACTGCGCAATAAATATTCATTAACCAACTTAAATCTGCTCCGATGTGCTTTTTATTGACGCGCTTCAATTTTTGACATGCATGAAGAGAAGATGCCCTCACGTATCATCCCAAATACAGAGACCATGCTGTGGCTGAGACGGGGAGACAAGATAAAGGATAAAATGTAAAATACACAAAAGCATGTTATTTCTTATTTCTTTCTAAGTTTTTCATGGCAAGGCTTTGATTAGACAGATCATGCATCTGAATTAGGAACATTAGTTGAAATTCCACCTGTGTCTAGATTTTGTTAATATAGCATTTCAGAGCACCCAGAATCTGGCAAATTCTTGAATATAGGTTTACTGCTGAGGCTGTTTTTCTTTTTCTTTTAAACTATTTATAGAAAAAAAAACTTTAAAATTAAGATTGAATTCAACAATTTGTCAAATTCTGGACGTTCTAAAATTTTATGTTAATACAGTAGATTAAATTTAGACCCAGGTGGAATTGTGGAATTTGACCACAATAGAATTATAAGAATAGGAAAAAGGTTATTCTCCCTTTGTTCCTGCCAATTTATTAGATTTATTAAATTATGCTGCCAGACACTATCCTGAGGGAAGTCCAGTATATATCCAAGTTGATTTTGTTGTTGGTATCTCAAGCCTGCTCCTTCCACTGTCTGCACAAACATTACTATAATATACTTCACTCCTGTGGTCTTACTCTACCTACTCAAGTCTCCTCGGGCAAGATTTCTCACAGTAAATCCCTAAACAAATGGTTATCCATTCATGTGCTTAAATATGTTGATTGATGCAACAACAATCAACTGCTTTTGTTGTTATTATTATGCTGGGAATACAATTTTTCATTTTTTGGACCCATTTGAAGCATTTAAATTGTACCAACCAGTTGGGCCGTATGGTCTAAGAAGCTAAATAAAAAGCAATAAAAGCAATAATTTCAAATGGGATTACTTAATTACTTAAAGAGAGTGCAAGTACATCACGTTGACTTGTAGGAACTCCCTCTGATGATATCTAGTGAATGCGGATCCCACAGGTCAGTAAATGTGCATAAAATATGCCTGTTCTAGCAACGAGCCCCCACTTGGATCATTAATTAAGCAATCCCATCTAAGATTGTTGCACTTTAGATCCCTAAATCACATAACATGCTTATATTTACCTAATGTACAACATTCATGTCTTGGCTTGCTTGTTATTCTCTACTCTACTGTGCCTGCCAGTTGAGGTGGCACCTTTGCCTATTGTATAATAGTACTTCTTGGCTTTCCCTTTGCTAAATAGAAAAGTGGAGTCCTGTAGCATTTTGGTTAGAACACTTGGCTCACAAGCGAGAGAACCTGAGTTCAATTTGGCAGGGCGAAATCTTAGGCAGGTTTTTCACTCCACACACTTCTGTTTACCTAGCAGTAACAACAACAACAACTAAATTATATTTGTATAGGGCCTTTCCCATCAGGAGGGTGTCCCAAGGCACTGGAAAGTAGGAACCCAGTAAGTAGGAACCCGGTTGTTAATCGATTGGTAGATCGCTTTTCTGGGGGTAATAATCCCTTTTTTAAAAAAAAACCCGATAAGGCGCAGTATGAAATGCAAGGATTATTATTGTTAATATTATTATCTATCATTTTGAATCTTTCTTGTTTGATTTACATGCATCATAGTTTTAGCTACACCAACTATTTCTTGTTTAATTAATTATTTTTTTGGCTGCAGCACCTCACTTGTCTTGGCTGCTTTTATTTCTATGTTACTTATTTTCATTGGACAACAATCAGCATTTGTATTCACATTCCTGGTGTGTCCATGATATTATTCTATTTAGGCATTTCTGGATTAGCTCTGTTGTTCGTGAATGTCCTCCTGTCGTGAAAGGTGCTATATAAGTGTCATTTTGTTATTGTTGTGAAGCAGTTCATATTTGCTGTAATTACCTTGTTTCACTTTATTTGGTGTTATAGCTCTGCTTCATGTTTGTTTGGCCCCTGTGAAGCATTTACCAGTGGTAGTTGATAATAATGATAATCCTTGCATCTGGCATAGTCCCTTATCAAGTTGCTGAGGCTTCACAGAATATAAAGTTAATTGTCTGTATTTTGGTGGATGAAACACGGTAGTCAATTGCATACAACATTGTCCCCGACAAGTCATGGATTGAGTGACCAATTTAAAAAATATATAATTGCTCTCTGAAAGCGATTTGCTAATCAACTAACAACGAGGTTCTTACTTACTGCTAGATAAACTGAGGAGTGTGGAGTAAGGAAACTTGCCAAAGAATTTGGCCCCCCTTGGAATCAAACCCGGGACTTCCCGTTTACGAGGCGATTGTGCTACACATTACGTCAAGGGACTCTATGTGTATGTCTAGTCTTATCAAATCATTGAAAGATCTTAAAATAATTCACAGGATTTACTATAAGGTAAGTAAGTACTATAAATTCCAGTGTGTGTGTATGTTCATGTATTTTGTATGCAAAAACGGCAGCCAATTTGTGCACTTTTTCTTTAACTGGGGGATTGTTGGCCAGGAAACTTGAAGAAATACCCTTGTCTTTTCAAATACTGTACTACCATGTCATTCTAACATCTACCTAAACAGACAGACAGACAGGATTTCAGTTTACGTCTTATCTGAAGGATGGCACCCCCGACGATGTAATTCCTTTCAGAATCTTGATATGACCTTGCTGAGTGTCAGCCAAAGCTTGATGCTTCTTCCTCTGTGTCTCTAACTGATGACACCATCAGTGTTATATTTGGATCTTAGTAGATGTAGCCTTTTATTTTTTAAAATCAATTCAGTAACTACACCAGGCAAAGCAGACATGGTATTACTGTAATTAGGCAAGGCGTTAGCTCAATCCTAAACTCTCCAAAGGTAGAGAGCTAGACCTCCAAGCAGAGCATCATGAGTTTCAGGCTCAGCTGAGATGCCCTCACTTGGGTTGCTCTAGGCTCATGATGGAGTCCACAATGGATCCTTCAGCTTAGATTGGTACAAATTGCACTGGTAATAACACGTGTCTTGGGAAAATTTCACTGCAAACTTGTACCAGAACTGTAGATGTGAAAGAAACCTTCCACAGGATCACATGATTAGTCTGGATGAAGAAGGAAGGCTTTCTGGCCCATTCCTCCAAAACACCCACCCTACCATAAACCTCATCCATGCTTTCTAAATGATTCCATTACGACAGCCGTCACCACCTTGCCTTGCAACCTGTTATAGTCATTGATTAAGCACAGCATAAACAAACTTATTTTGTGTTCTTATTGCACTGTGAAAATGTTATTTCTTAACTCATCTCTGACACCTATACTGAAGCACCATTGATCTCACTTATGGCCCAATACTGAGTGGTATTGCTTCGACTTGGATGCAAGTTTCATTGGGTTAAAAAAAATCCTGAGACATTGCATCGCTGAGAAGTATCATGGGTGATAAAACAGGATTATGGTGCTTTTCCAATTCTTTCCAATAGGTTTTGGTGGACACTGCATGTCATTTGCATGATATGAATGACAAGGTCATCATTCATGTCACAAACAATGCTTCAACGTACATTATTCATAACAAATAAAATGTCATCATTGATTTACTGACTGACACTCTGTGCTTTTATAGAACTGTATCTGGCCCTTTGAGTGTGCAATTTTGTTTTCTCTATTTTTCTTTTGAAACTAGAGTGGGGAATAATTTCAACTATTAATACTAATTATAACTTAATGACCAGTGCATATTCGCCAGGGGACTAATTTTGATGTATAAATAAGGCTGTTGGATGAATGGCTCAGATCCATTTCAGAAATCATACAAAAAGTGTTAATAGATGGATTATTAACCCCTTGACTACCAAGCAAATTCGCATCTCTGTGCTGATTTTTTTTGGTACAATTTCAGCCAATTGCAGAAGTAGTGTGAAATTAGGGCGTGATGGCATTTGAAAGCCAGAAGAAAGATCTTGAAGCTAATTTCCTAGGAGTGATTATTAACTCTTAGACTACCGAGTACCTTCCTGTCTCTGCGCCAATTCCTTCTGTGGAATTTCAGCTAACACACTGTGCCACTTAAAAATAACCATTCGGCTAAAATTTGCAGTAGTTTTTGAGTGTTCCTTTTTCCATTTAAGAAACGTTTGGTATTTACCAGCAGGTGGCGTACCTGTCCCCAGGTAAGGAGTAGCATTCTGCTACAATGCGCTTTGTTACAGGTTCGCGAACTGTGAGTGACCTTAAAATGGTCCTTACTCAAAATCATCATAAAATGATAATAATTATTGCATTCGATGCAGTGTCTTTCATGTAAGAAGGACATCTCGGAGCACTTCACAAGATTCACTGTAAAGTGTAGTGACTGTGTAGTTTTGTAGGCCAGTCAAACTTTTTAAAATGTGAATGCTGGCTAGCTTCATTGGCTTTTGAAATTTGATATACAATATTTGGTAAGTAAATGTAAGCGGGCAGATTGCCAAATGTGGTACGAGTAAATCCATGTACAGTAATAAGAAAGTACATTAGAACAACTATGCACCATTTGTTTCTCTTCACCTCCCAGCAATGGCACTTTATTTATTTTACACACTCTTATTTCTATAGTAAAGTTACCGGGATTGAAATAAAATGCGTCTTTTAGTTCTTTAATACTCTCATATATTTCCTGCTCCCTATTTCTCTCAAACTTTTAAAGGCTAAATTTTCTAAAATAGAGGTGATGTGCAGCACATCATGGACAATTCCATTCTGTCAATGTCTGGACGAGGAGTTGGATGACCGGCAAGTGCATCACAATGATAACAACAACAAGGACAAAATTACACTTGTGTAGTGCCTTTCACATCGGGAGTAAGCCTCAAATCCAGCCAACAATGAGCATTGGACAACATCTTGCACTTATGTATAGCGCCTTCCTAGGATAACATCTTGTGTCTGTTTTACAGAGATGCAATGGACACCTGAGCAACTAGAGGGAGTAGATGAGAGTTGATGCTGGTGGATAGTTGAAGAGGTAGGTTTTCAGAAGGAGTTTGAAAGCAGAGGGAAGGTGATAATTGGAAGGACTTTGGGAGGGAGTTCCAAACCGCAGGAGCATAATGGCTGAAAACGTGGTCGCTGGTTGTGGATCAGAGGGACTTGTGACATGCATCAAGTTCACATTTGCAGAATATACGGGGAAGTAGGGCAGAATAAACTGCAGATGTAGGGTGAAAGAAGGGAGTGGAGGCATTTGAAAATTCAACAAATATATTGAAGTCAATCTGCTAGGAGTGTTGGACTCATTGTGCTTAATGTGGAAATCGTTCTGGATAGTATTCGAGTGAAACTAAACAGGTTACAGACTTAATTTGTTTGGGATCTGATGAAGAATCTGTCACCTCCTGCTTGTTTAAAATCAAACTCAGGTTGGACGTTGCAGAAAGCAAAGATATTTTTTATATTTGCAGTGCTAAAACAAAGGAATGCATCCCATGCACAGAAAACAAGGTTTAATGACTGCCAATATTTAAATGAATGGTTTTAAATTTATGTAATTTCATAATGCTTTCAATGTGATAATTATTTTTGAATACATTTGGAAACTGAAAATTTCACTCTAAGAAACGTGGAAAGTTTCAGCAGCGAAGAAGACTGTTTAGTTTTTTTGATCTGTGCCCTCTTTATTCGAAGCTCTTAAATTGTTATTTCCAATTGGGTCATACAGTAGTTTATAAATGCCTTCTGGTTGTTTTTCACCCAGATTTTGGATTTCTTGTAATGTGGTGTATCATAGGAGGAAAGGGGCCTGGTTGTGCAATAACTACTTTAAATTCTGGAACTGTGTGGGGATGTTTTCTTCAGGAGTAGAAAAAACGCACCAGAATTATATTTATTATTTATCAGCACTGTGCAATTCTGTGCAATCCAGTCAATAAGATCTGTTTAAAGTTCTGCTACTGAAAATCTACTGACATCAGTATTGCCACCTGCACACAAAGGCAAAATAAAATCCATATCACAGTCATTTAGGCATCTGTCTACTCAGTTGGTAATATTCTTGCCCTCTGCACCTTGGGATGTCCTCCCAATGTGAAAGGTGCTATACAAATGCTATTTTGTTGCTGTTGTTAAATTAGAAGGTTGTGGATTCAAACCCCACATCGGGACTTTAAACTCACATAGTCTAGACTCTAGACATATGTCTGCCTCTTCAAGTGGATGTTAAAAATTCCATGGCATTATTGTAAAAGTGATGGGAGTTTCTCTGAGTGTCCTGTACAACAATCTGCCAGTAAAATTATAATTTGCTTCATGACTGTTTGTTGCATATTGTTGTGTGCAAAGTAATGGCTGCCTTGGCCTACAAAATACCCAGACACTGCACTTTGCAGTAAATCCTATGAAACGCTTTGAGATCTCCTCCCAATGTGAAAAGTACCATATTAAATACAAGGATTATTATTATTTATCATTTCCTCTCTTCTCTGGCCCCAATTCTTCATCAACTACCACATGGGATACTCCCTCAAAGTTTCCTTTTCTGCCTCTTTTGGTCCTTTTGGAACCAAGACCATTTTGTCCTTCTTACATATTCTTTTTCTCAATCATTTCCTTCCTTCCTCCAATCAAACTTTGTTTTTTCACATTGATTTTGCTTGATACCGTTCTTAATCTTGGTCTTTATTGAAAACGGGTTCAATTGTAGACATGTTGCATTGGTAAATGATGTATCCAGATGAGATTATGAGAGTACTTTTCCCCAGCTTCTTTTGTGACTGGCATTTGTGATTACTGGTTTCAAATTATATACCAATAAAAATAATCCTTGCATTTGATATAGTGCTTTCCACATCGTCTAGATGTCTCAAAGTGCTTCACAAAATATACTGTAAAGTGAATTGACTGTATGTATGTGGGCGAAACGATAGCTCACATAAAACAATAGCTCTTTTGTGAAGGAACACTTCAACTTAAAGTTAGCAGTTACCACCTTGTTAGCCCTTCAGAGTTGTTGGTAGTGTGTCCGTGTGAATGTGCGGTGTGTGTAATTGTATGTGTATGGGGTGGGGATTGGGTATTAGTGCATGTGTGTATTTGTGTGAGAGGGAGATATTGCCTTCCGAAGACTGCACTCTTTTTCTGGAAAGATGCCTTCACCTGATTCCATCTCCAATTTTAGCTGTATTGTTCAGGATCATTTCCTTTGTTTCTGAACTGTTCTGAACTCATTAGTGCTGCACGCCATTCTACTGGTGGTGCATAATGAATTGTATTAAACACATTCTTGGCAGATGTAAAATGCTTCTTCCACGTGTCTTTTTTAATCTATCGTTTTTCTCTTGCATTTTTCAGGTATTCTGCATTCTGTTTGAGAATGGCACAAACCCTTAACTGTCCAGCTAAAGGATGGGATGTCCTTCCGACATGAAAGGCTGTGTATAAATGTCATTTATTTTGTTGCTGTATAAGTGCTGCTGTGCTTTCTTAGATCAGGACTTGGAATGTGTCTCGTGATCCTTGCCCTATTTCCATCCATTTTTAGGTGATTTCTTCAAGGATTCTCCTATGTACAGCATAAAGGACTGCTGTACACAGATAGGTTGGTGCATTTGGAACTATTCTCTTCTCGGGGGAAGAAGGGCATGGTTTGAAGACCCATACCAGGCTTGAATTCTTAATCTAGAATGACTCTCTTGGGCGAGAAGTTAAACCCAATGTCAGTTAAGGTGGATGTTAAAGATTCAAGGGCATTCTTTGAAGAGCCAGGAGTTTTCCAGATGAAATGGTCAGTTTTCCCCCCACCCAACGCCAAATTTGATTCAATAGATCTCACTTCTCTTACCATATAATTGTTGTATGCGAGATGTTTGCTTGTTGCTTCTGCATGACATTGTGGTGAGACATGGTTAGCCTCAAGACAGTGCCTGTTTAACAGCTCCCTGCTCTTCTATTCTGTGCAGCATTCATACTGAAAATACCGCCCAGGTTTCCAAACCGCTCTTCTAAGAACACCTCACTGTGATTCCACAAAAATGTCTATGCCCCACAGAACAGAGCAAAACAGACAACAAAATATTATTATTTCTAAATGACTAATGACACTGCCCCATGTGATAAGAGTGAAATAAATGACAGGGTGGAGAGATTTATGCCCAAGTAAATTCACAGTGGCAGCCTGCATAACCTATTCGTCCTTTAGACTTACAGTTGTGTGATCCAATGTCAATCCTTTTGTTCAGTTTTGCATATATTGCCACTCCCCAGTGTTTATGTTATATGTGCATGCATAATGTAAAGGATCGTGCACAGGGAATACGCAGGGAAAAGACCTAATCAATTAAGGTTTTCCTCCTTTTTGTGTGTCTCTTGATGCTGTTGTTGAAGGACAAGGGGACTGAAATGACAGTGGTGATTAAAAGGGATGATCCCGATTTAAGAAATCTGATATGAGAACTGAGGATTCCCATAAGAACATTCATAAAGCCTGCAGAGAGAGATGGGGGTGGGGTGGCTGTGCTGATTTGTGGAGCTGTGATAGAGGAGTAAGCTCGGAAACAGATTCTCCCTGTCTATGTTATGATCTTTCTTGCTCTATAGCTAACGAATTGCATAATGTTAGATTTTTTTTGAAATGTGAGACTAAATCTGTTTCTGTAGCTTCACAATTAGACAGCGTGAGAGCCACTGTGCGTCTCACATTATTGTGTGTTAATTCCAGGTGGAAGTGGAATATATACTGTACAGTATATAAAATAAAGTGGTGTAGTCCTTTGCCATTTTTTTTTAAAAAACTGTCTCTTTCGCAGAAAATGTTAATTGCTAAAAAAAAATACAGCAGTAAATGTTAAGATTGTTATAGTTCATTTGCAATTACATATCAGGCTATAATCAGTCATATATATATATACATATATATATATATATATATTCTGCTTTGGATTTGTGCTGCAAATTTAAGAGATTTTGTACATGTCACTGTTAGAAATAAAATAATTCAAATTGTTCATGAATTTTCAGAGTTGTTGCTATCACATCAGTAGATCAGCTGTTTCAAAATTGGTTGCTTTGTTATGAATATGCAAACCCCATATAATCCTGCAATAAAGTATAAATGAACTCATTTTCAGCCATAAGATTACCTTTCTGCTGAGAGTTTAGGTCCCAAACCTCTAAATGCTAGAAAAAAAAGCTGGAATCGCTCAAAGTATGAGTGTAGTGTGAGTGTATTTTCAGTCTCTGGGTCCTTGTAATATAAATGTAGCACCTGTCCTAATCAATGTGGTTTTGAATGCAGAATATCACAATGGGGGCAGTGTGCCGCCACTGCTGTCTGTCTACAAGTGTGAATATCCCAAAGCATCAGCACTCCAAGTGCAAATGAGGTATCAATGGTTTCCTCAACGTTAGTGGTGGGGAAGCTTCACAGCGGTGTGACCCTCATTATTCTTTGTGACTGAGGGTGGAGTTGGCTTTAAAATTAGTCCAGAACTTGTCCCCCAGGGGGGAGGGGAGGTGGGGGGAGACCTTTCCTGATTATTCATTTGACCATCTTACTGTTTTGATCATTTACTTCAGTGAATGATGACTTACCAGAGTTACCAGAGCTCGGTCCCTGATGATGACAATAATAATGATAATAAAACCTTTTCACGTATTTGAATTGTAAAATCGGGATTAGGCTCTCTCCTCTCCACTCTACTGTATGTATCATATATATATATATTTGAGGGGCAGTGGTCTGATGCTCATTGAATATATAGTTAAGGTCCTCCAACATTTTACTCTGAAACAAATTAGGTGGCAGCAGTGAGGATCATGCATAATATTGACATTTCATGTCTTTGGCTGTAGTAGAGTGAGGATAATTCCAAAATCCCTCCCCTCCCCCCCCCACCCCTCCAGACAGACACAGAGTTAAAAGTACAAGACTTCACTCCCCCCCCCCCCCCCCCCCACCAGCACTGAGATGTATTATTATTGCATCTGTATGGGGGGGAAACACAAATCCTCTAGAATTTCAAGTGAAATCTCTGCATTGTCGGATTTTATTTTTCTTGTGTGAAAAAAAATGTTGTGCTTTGCATCAGTAATGTGTTTCTGCAGCAGTCAAGGACAAGCTTTGAGTACCCGCTTGTTGTGTGTGTGTGTGTGTGGGGGGGGGGGGGGGGGGGGGGGGGGGGGGGGGGCATAGAAACCACACAGCTCTTCAGGACTGAGTGTGAATTTAATATCACAAGTCATGGAAAATAGATTAACAAATCAGATTTTTTTAAACCTCTCCCGCCCCCAACAAAAAATGCAGCTCTTTTTTTTCTCTTCTTTTTCTCTCGCTTTCTCCCTCTCATCTCTCTCCACACATGATATATATAAATGTATGCACACACAACACGCACACACACACTCTCATCAACTGTTTGCTGCTTCTAAACGTGCGATGGAGTCGTTTGTATAATTCTGAAACCATTTATTGTTGGTCCTCTGGGTTATGTAGAACAACTCTTGCCTTTGACAGTGTGGGTGAGGAGAGGGAAGGGGGAGGTGGGGGGTGGGGAGATAACAGCTTGTGGGCTAGTGATGGTCACGTTAAGTTTCAGCAGAATATGCCTCACTCAAATGGTGCAGCCAAGTTAAGCGAACATGAGTGTGAGCAGGGTTTCAGCTTGACTCACTCTCTCTCTCTCTCTCTCTCTCATGGATTGAAAAATCTGCCATTTTTTTGAGGGTGGGTGGGGAGGAAAGAGAGAGAGAGAGAGTGAGTGAGTGAGAGAGAGAGAGAGATAGAGAGAGAGAGAGAGAGAAAAAGGCTGTAAATGATTCCTATTCCTTGGTTCACAGAACATCCGATGCAGAACCCAATCAGCTGAAAACCTCCACAGACGTCATTAGTTGTTTTGAACACTGGCTTCTCTGCAGCTGCTCAGCAAGTGCAGCCTCCATTAGAGCAGCTCTATTGATTTCCTGAATTAAAATGCACAAGGGTTGGTGGCAGAAATAGCAAGACCTCAGAAGCAGCAAACAGCCGATGAGAGGGAGAGAGAGAGAGAGAGAGAGTATATGTGTGTGTATATTAAAAATAAGTCGCCTATTTATTTACTGGCTTTCTGCTATTTTACTACAGAATCAGTGTTTCTGTTTTTATTCCTATATATATGTGTGTGTATATGTATAATATATATATGTGTGTATGTGTATATATATATATATGGTGTGGTTGGGAGCAGGAGAGATGGAGGGGAGGAGGAGGGGGGATGGGGGAGGAAGGTTGAAACAGCAGACATCCTTGTCAGGCTGTCAGACATGAAAGTCAATCTGCCGTCAGTGGATGGAGCTGCTGTGAGCTGCTTGCCAGCCAGGCACTGGGGCATTGGTGGTTCCGCCCAGACGTGTGGCTTTGCCATTTTCATTTTAATCAGTTTGATCAGGACGGCTGCTGATTCATTTTGCAACCACAGCCTCCTGAGAAGCCTGGGTGGAGAGCCTGAGGCCACGCACCATTGCATCATTGCAGCATTCTTCCATATCAGCCAGACTGCAGCCAGTGTGGATTAGACACCTCGTCGTAAAATCAATCGGTCCTCTCACAATGACCTGAAAATAAAGAACACAGACACACACACCCTCCCCCCCACCAAAACCCCCACACACAGCAACAGCAACAACAAATAAATACAGTATTAGCCCCTCATTGTAAGATTGTTTTGGGAAAAAAATGTTTGATCCAACAGTCTGACATATTGTACATCTCCATCCGTCCTCCCCTCCCCCCCCCCCCCCCCCCCCCTCCCTCACCTCACCCCCTCACCATCACCCCCCCACCACCCCCAAAAAAAATCATATTCACCCTTTCATCCATTTAATTCACTCCCTGACTTGCAGGCGTCCCCCACATTGAAGTGTAACAAGGCACTTGCCCAGTTACCTGTTTCCAGTCAGAGACTCTGATTTGCAGAACTGACAACCTTATTATGCAGCACTCTTATTATTGATATTATTCTGCTCCCGGTTGCCATGGCCACATAGCAAGAGACATTCAATTTTCTGTGTTCCATCATCATTATCTATGAGGCCATCTGTTATGGAAAATGAATTCAGCCTCATTTGCATGACTGATAAGCGTTTTTTTTTAATATCTATTTAACAGAAGGTCATATGCCGGGGATTTGAAGCTGGTGAAAAGATGTGAAAAAAAAGCCTATCGAGAGGATGAGTGGGAGTGTGTGCATTAGTGGATGTATGTGGAAGTATAACAGATCCCTGAGGCCTGGGAACCCATAGTGCTGCATTTGTCATTCTTGCCGAGGCGACATTTTTTTACCTAAGGTTCTGCACAGCGAAGAGGCTGTCTGGCTGCAAGTCTGGTGGAAGCCACCGTTTATTTTTTAATTTTATTTATCTTTTCCCCCTCGTTTGTGGTGGGTGAAGCTTGGTTCTTATTCCAGATTTCTCTGTAATTGTCATCTTAACTGTACAGTGTGTGTGTGTGTGTGTATTTTCTGCTTCTTGTTTTATATATCTATTATATATTATATATACTGTATATATGTGGGTTTGGTGAAATTCCGTGTTCAGCATGATTGGTCTATGCCAGGTTTTTCATCACTGTGTCTGGAAGGAAGAGAGAGAGAGAGAGAGAGTAGGATTTACACAGGCATTGACTGTCTGTCTGTCTGTCGGCTGTGATCTAGATTTATATTTGTGGCAGTGGATAAAATGTAATTGTAAAATGTGCTCCTCTTACGGTATGTTGCATAATGCACCTTTACTTTATTTATAGTATTTATTGAATGCAGAGTTTTCACTTGTTTTTTGGTTTCAAATGCTATATATATATATATACCTATATATTCATCCTGCTTCTATAATTCTCCATCATTTGGCTCGTTATTATGTGATTTTCTTTGTTAAGAAAATTTATCTTACCAAAGAAAAGTTATGTGTTATGTGCCGAGCGAATTGAGTTATTGTGAAATTAGTGCAGAGGCGAAAAGTGGCTGAAAGTTGCTGTATTTACAAATCGGGGGGCATTTCTGCGTTCAAAAACAGTGATGTGCGAAAGAAAGAAAGAAAGACTAAACTAATTCTGTTGTAATTTTCACCTTAAAATTGTGGATTGTTAGAGGAGGCTGTTTGTTGTTGTCAGGTTTGTCTGTACAGAATACAGACCAGGTCACGAAGGAAAAGTATGAAACACGACCTATCTGATCTAACTCTTAAAATGCTGAGTTAAATGAGTCTCATGTGGGTATTCACAAAGTCAGCTTGAATACTCCAAAGTTGTCTGTAATACTTGTCACGAATGAACGAATGAATTGAATGAGTAAATATTATAGTAAACCTACAAAAGATAAACTTCTACGCAAACTAAACAAAGCTTTTTAATTGTTTTAAAAAAAACTCACCTTTGATGAAACCCAAACAAATTGTAATTCATGGTATCTCTCTCTTTTTTAAAAAATCAAATCACCCTGATTTCTCTGTGAAACATTCTGAACGTTTTCAGGCTTCTTGTGCAGTAATTGGATGTGTATTCAGATATTGGGGAGTTTAGAAAGTAGAAATGAAACTTTTTTTAGTGGAGGCTGAAAACTGCCTGTATTATCCCCCCACCCTCCCTGCAAATTGACATTTGACTGCTGCTAATTCAGGGATTAATCTAATTAACGTGATTATTCGTGGATTTGTACTTGACTGCCATTGTTGTGTGGACACCGCTATTTAGTTTGTGCACTTGCTTCTTCATTCCACTTGCTCATGTATTGAAGGGTAGTTTCATTTGGGAGGTTTGCCTGAGTTTCCTGTCAGCACTGGGAGCTGTCCATGGTGATTAGTCTGAGCCTTGACTGACCCCCCTACCGGCTTTGAGGCAGAGTAAAAATGACTCGTTTCTCTACACCTTAATGTGCTTGATGCTGATTTGTTGGCTAAGTAAGTTTCATTGTGTTGGAGACGAAATATATATCCCGTAAGTGGCCTGTTATGTATGATAGGTGCAGATCGTATTCCAAGATCTCTTAACATTTTGAGGGCGAAAACTGCAGCAAAAAAAAGTATTGCTGTTTCATCAACTTTTTCCACCTTATGAAACTTTTCGAGTCCAATATAATTATATTAAGTTATTGGCTAATTGATACTCTATATGAACCACATATACATATTAAGACTAGTATTACAAGTAAATTAATTCAAGAGAAATCTAAACAAATCACAATTTCCTAATTATATGTCACTGTTCATTTTGAACAAGACAAATCATTAAAAAAAAAAACTCTATATTTGCTGTTTATAAACAAATTTCATTTATTTCTATGTTGGCTACAAAGTTGTGGAAATTATATGAAACATTTGGTTGCTATTACGGTTTTTCTTTTTCTTTACATACTTTCAAAATATCAATCAGCTTTACAATTTTTAGAAGTAAACAATAGAAAAATATTATTGTACCTTTTTCATGCTGTTTGTCAATTGATTTGGCTGCAGACTTTGCAGTGTTATTTGGTTGATAAAAGTGGTTGGATAATGTGCTTTCCAAGGTGCAAAAGAAATTTTGTGCTCAAAGGTTTAATCTAATAATTCACAGACTTCATCCAATTTAAAAAGTAATGATCTGAAGCAGATCACTGAAAGGTTATTATCTGCATTGGTTTCTAAAGCTCTACACTCTGATTTTCTTTTTGAAATAGCATTTTAAAAACCATACTGTTTGCAATTAAAGTCATTTACTCAAAGAAAGCTACATGTTTATTTGTTTGATAAAGTGTTTCAAGAAATTCTCCATTTTTAAATTAGAAAGATGGAGTTTCTGTGACATCTTATCAATTCAGCCTTTCCCCATATTACATTATATACAGCATTGCACACAGTACTAGACACGTATTGCTCTGGAGATTTGAGGACCCCTGGGTACTGTATTAGAAGCACAAGGTATACAATCCCAAACCTTAGTCTGGTAAAATCGACTTCAGCATTGATGCCAGTATTACAAAACACTTGTCTCGTTTGCTTCCATTGTTCTGATAATCGTGAAATTTTGGCGACACATTGTTATTTAGGTGGAACGTAACTTCCACTGCCGAAAGACTATGAATAGCAGAGAAGAGGTAAGTCAGCAATATGCTGGAGATTTGAAACTGCTGCAGCGAGACTGTCTCTTAAGGGAGCTCATGTTCGATGCATACAACACAGCCAGGCTTTCTGCAGTCTCTTGTCTGTCTGCTGCCCTTAAGCTGAGGTTGTGCTTGATTCAGCAGCCATCACGGAATAGTACGTGCACTTACTCTTTTCTCTGTTTTAATATTGTTGGATATTTTTGTTATGAATTTGATGAATTTTTAGCTTCTGTCGAGGCCTGTTGATATTTTCAGCAGAACCATTATCACTTTTGTCCATGTGGCAGAGCAATTATCATACAGATGAACAGTGATGCTCTTAAGGAGTTTTTTTTCTCCCCCCAAAAAGACAGAAGGCGTACAGGTGAACTGTGTGAATAGACAAATAGAAAAAGTCGTGGGGAATTGAGGCTATGACTGGAGTTTCATTGTTGTGTGCAGCAGGTTGTGTGATGTTCTGGGTTCATCATGGAAGGCAGGGTGAATTTGTGCTCCTGAAATATTCCTTGGTAGACTTGGGCCTAGTTAAAGGTGCAGAATCTGACTGCAGTGCAAGGGAAATCCCTGCTTTTCCTCCTGGTTCTTGGTGTGTCACTGAGTAGAAGGTAACTATTATTTTTCTGTTGGCTTTTTTTCTCATTGTTGTTTCTTACAGTTCACAGTGTTCAATCGGTGAGTGCCAGCTGTATTTGAAAAAAAGAGTGTGTGTGTGTGTAGATTTGAAAACTGCTGTAATATATTAAGTTGCATAACAAATGAAGGTGAAAGTTTTGAAAAACATCATCACCTCAGTTTCTTGCAATAGCATCTTTTTTTAATGCAAGATGTCAGCTGTGAATTTTTAGTTTTTTTAATGGATTAAAAATAGATTTGCAAGTATGATGATGCTTAGTAATGAATGCTACTGATCATTTCTAAATGAAAGAAATTACTGTGTTGTTGCAAACTGATCTGCTGAGTATCAGGGCTATTGTTTCAGTAAGCAGTCCATCTTGGTGAGTGGCTTTGACTTTCAGCAGTGCAGCATACTTTTCCACAGGCAAAACAAAGTGAATACAGTCAAAAGTGGTCTGATGATAAAAATAGCAAGGCAGAGACAAAAGAGAGAAATACAGGAATGATGAGACTGGCTGGTAAACTTTTGCAAGTGGTTGCAAGGCTGAGATGCAAAGATGGACAATTCACTAGCTTATTTCCAAGCAGCTCGTATTCATTTTAGGCTCTGTGAATGTGGACCACTAATTAAACTAGGAGCACAAAATCAAAGTGTCTTATCGTTGGCATCTCAGAATTGATTTTAAAATACCACAACTCTAGAGTCCTGTCTGTAAAGTGTGCAACCCGTGTTTGCGTATTACGGTTTGTAATATATGAATGCATTCAGAGTCCTGTTATTAGGAAATTCCGGGCAGTATTCTGCTGAGTATCTTGTTGTCGATTCACAGTTTTTTTGCTCCTTTGGACAATTATGGAATTTTGAATCCTAGTACAGTATATACAAATCTGGTTATAGAGAACACCTTCCTTCCCCTTCTCCACCCCCCCCCCCCCACCCCCCCCCCCCCCCCCCCGGCCCCCGCTCATCAAACCTCATCCTAACTCATTGCTTATAAAGTAATAGGATTCCACCATATTTTAAATTAAATATGAATGGATTGCACATCACATTATTTAGTTGAATTTCCTCCTTAGTTATAAAGAGATGAAGAATATGAACTGCAGAAAGAGCAAACAAAGAATGCTGGCAGACAAAAATGGAGGCAAACAACATAGTTTAAACATCTTAGTATTTTGGGACATTGCTCACTTTCTGAAATAACCTGGAAATTAGTGGGGTTTTTTAAAAAAAGAATCTAAGGAAATCTGACCGCACAAGAGATACTACCTTGAGGCAAAATACATAAATTCTGAAAAAAAAAGTTTAGTGATCTGGAATCTGGTGTGCGATAAGCAGAGAAACTACGTGGCCTTTTGTGACTTTTATTGAAACTTGCATGTACTGCATAAAGGTTGAAGAGAATATTCAGATACAAGGGCTATGTGTCTGATTTCCTGTACAGTGAAAGGAGTCAAGCTGCCTCTGCACATACCCGTATAGACCACATCTGCTTTTGTCACAGCGACTGTGGCTATTATTTAAGATGCAGGGAAAAGAAAAGATTAAAACTATCTATTAATAATTTATTCACTATTTTCTTCCCGTCTGAGAGTTCCAAATGCAGCAATTTCTTTGAATGCTCTGACTGACTGGGATAAAGTCATTTTTTTATTTTTAAAAACACTCATTTTACTTTTGACTGTAATTTATCTTGCACTAAACTTATAGAAATAAATTAAATTTAGAAAATGTGTCAGTAAAAAAAAATCAGTATCTCCCTGTCTTTCTGTCTATGTCTCTATCTGCACGCTGTCTCTGTCTGTCTGTCTGTCCATCTGTCTGTCTGTTTCTATTGGTCTGATTACCTATCTGTTACACATACGTATCACAAAAGAAAACTTGAATCTTAAAAGGGAGTATCTTCATAGTTGGCACTGCTGTGCACAATTGGCTATCTGCAAATGTATAGTCAATTCACTTAACAGTATATTCTGTATAACTGTGAAACTATATATTCTGTGAAACGCTTTGAGATGTCCAGAAGACATGTAAAGCGCTATATCAAATGCGAGGATTATTATTATTGGTGATTGCTTAAAAACATTTATGTACAAGTATTTATACCCATGTTCTGTATTTGAGCAAAGAGGAAAAGGAGATTTATTTTATGGATGTTAATCCTGTTGTGTTTTGTTCATGATTCAGATGAAACTGAGTTACAGATCGATTCAGAAGGAAAATATAATTCATTCAATGAAAATAAATAAATTGGTCATTCAATCCACGACTGTTTGTGGGACACTGCTGTGCGAATTGGTTGCCACGTTTCACCCACAAAATATACAGTCACTGTACTTTACAGTATATCTTGTGAAGCACTTTAAAATGTCTCAAAGGCGTGATAATATTGTGGAGCTCCTGTGGCTCGTGGAGCTCCTGTGGCTCAGTGGTTAGAGCATTTGTCTTGCAAGCTGGGGAGACCAAGCTGGGGAGACCTGTGTTCGAATCCAGGCAGGTCAGGGTGAAACATTGGGCAAGTTTCCTTACTCCACATGCCTAATAATAATCCCTCGAAAAAAAGCACAATAATAAAATTGGTCATTTCAATCCACGGCTGTTTGTGGGACACTGCTGTGCGCAATTGGCTGCCGCGATTCGCCCACAAATATATACAGTCAAATTCACTTTATAGTATATTCTGTGAAGCGCTTTGGGACGTTGATAAACTGTGGAAAGCGCTATATCAAATGCAAGGATTATTATATATTATGATAATAAGGTGCTATATCAAATGCTATTATTATTTTCAAGCTTCCATTTTCAGATGATACCATTGCTGCCTTTTCTAGGCACTCTTCCCAACTCTGAAACTCTCTTCCCCCAATCTCTTTGATCCTTGCCCCGATCCTTCCCCTTTTTTAGATTATGATTGAAGATCTTCCTCCTCGATCATGTTCAATTCACGACTGTTTGTGGGACACTGTTGTGCACAATTAGCTGTCACGTATTGCCCACAAATATCCAGTCAATTCACTTTACAGTATATTCTATGAAACGCTTTGAGAAGTCGATAAGATGTGGAAAGCGCTATATCAAATGCAAGGATTATTATTATTATTGTATATTTATGGTCACATTCTCCCTCCACCAAGCTCAGTCTCCGCCATTGTTTCATACTCAGAGACGCTGCCCCCCACATCGGGAAGAGCATTATATAAATGCAAGTTGTTGTTATTTTATACACATGTAATTTTACTGTTGTTCAGTAGGATGCTGATAATGGGTTTTCATTTGAAAGTATGGACAACTTTCAGAAATAATAAGATCCACCAGAAAAGTGTGCAGAATCTGGAAACATCTTCATTTACCTAAGAATTTTTTAAACAGATGCTACATGGAAAATACCTTTTAAACTAGTTAAGAACTATAGAGGGAATTCCTTCCTTTAAGCATTCTGAGACACTACCCTGTGTGTGGGGCACAATGTAAATGCAAGTGGTTGTTGATTTTGTTCCTTTGTTTAAATTCTTTGCCAGATAATTTGCCTTGAAAATAAGGGTGGAGTATGTTTACATGAAACGGTTTATTAGCTGTGAATATATTTCAGAATGATTCTAAATGACAACGATTTTGCATTGATTTTGGAGGAGTTGTGACCTGAAGTTAGTGTTCAAAATGTCACGTGTCAGCACTGTAGTCTGAGAAGCCAGGGGGCCAATTTTTGCTCAGTTGGTAGCAGTCTCACCTCTCAGCAGAAGGTTGAAGGATCGAGTCCCACATCATGGCTTGAGCTGACACAAGGCTGACACTACAGGGCACCATTGAAGGAATAGCTGCATTATAAGAGATACCGTCCTTTAGATGAGGCATTAACACCAGAATTCTGCCTGATTTTTCAGGAGATGTTAAAGTAACCTGGTACTATCTACAGAAAGAGCAGGAATTTCACCAGCAGGTAAACTCCTTCCTCACATAAATTCATGTAAATAAAACTCCAGTAATTAGATTTGACCACTCATGTCATTGTTGGCTCATCTTCAACCTGCCCTTCCTAGTTAACGTCTTGGAACACACCATTGCTACCCAATCCTGTTTCTTACTTCACTTACTACTCAAGGTTCCCATCCTTCCCAAAACACCATGGCATCCCTTGTCAAAGTCACAAATGCCACATGCTCACTCTGTGATCAAAATGTCTCCTGCGATTCCTGCTTCGACTTGTCGGCTGTCTTTGACACATTATCTACTTCAAACCTCTCTCATCCATTTTTGTGGGGTTGCACTTTCCTGGTTTCAATCCTACTTGACCCATTGCCTCTCCTTTATTCCCACATGCAGTTTCTCAACATACCCTCCCATAGTCAACTGTGCTGTCCCCAAGGGCTTTATCCTTGCTCTCCTTTCCCTCATTTACATGCTCCCCTTGGTTTCATCTGTTTTGCCAACAGAAAATTCCATCTGGGACTAGCTTTACTCTAATTATGTTAGCATTTTAGAGTGACTGGAATTCGGCAAATTGTTGAACTCAGTCTTAGCTTTGACGTTAGTTTATGTAGAACCAAAACCCCTTGACTTTTGCTAATGCTTACTTGAATGTAGGCATTGAATGACTCCCTCAACTTTCTCTCCAACTCTCTGAAGCTCCCTTCATCACGATCAGCCTTCAGCTCAATTTTCATTGCCACTTCATCCATCTCCATACCTATTTTATACTCAATGCTGTTCAAGCCCTCATTCATGTCTTCATTAACGCCAGACTCAACTTCTCAAATGTCCCCATTCATTAGCTTTCCCATCTCTACCAATATGCATCTTATAGAGTAACCAAAACTTTGCTGACTGCATCTTTACCCACCCAAAACCTTCATCCTCACCAAGCTCCCTGCCTTCCAACGAATCTTTAGCCTTGCCTATAAATCTCTTCACCCTCATCTCCAAATCCCTTCACACCCATGTACCTCCCTACTTGTGTTATTTTCTTTAGCCTCACTCTACAGCTTGCTCCTGCTCAGCAAACTCGGGCTAGTTGCACAACCCACTGCCTCATCCACTCCGAGATGCTGCTGGAGGAGATTAGCTACACTTGTGTCAACATGACAAAAGTCACTACACTTCATTTCATGGAGCTTGTCGACATATTTTATTGTGAATACGTGTCTCATCAAATGGTCATTTTACTGTAAAGATAAGGTCTGGGAATAAGTCGGTGTGATTTGGGAAAAGACGGGAAGTAAGCACTCTGATAGTAAATGTTTGTCCCTTTCTCTATCCTTGCAGTGACTTATGCTGAAGTCTAGTTTTGTGGATGATGGCAGGACTCCAGTTGCTGTCCCCAAGTGGCCATTCTTCATGTGTGAGTCAAGAAAGTGAGTGCTGATGGGTCATTTAATAGTGGTGGTGGTGGCAGGGAGGAGGGGATCAAAGCCGAGCCTGATCCTGTCTTCACCTGAGCACACAAGAGACTTTACAGTAGGTAAGAGGGACAAGGTCACTGGAAAGTGATCACTAGGAACCTTATTACCTCAACTGCCCAAGCACATTGAAGCCAACAGTGATGCCCCTATTTCTGACCTGCCTGAGACAGAGTATTCCACAGCACAGGAATTGAATTTGTCTCTTTGGCATCGTACAAAATGGGAATAGCATTTTAGAAGCAATCCTGGAGTCTTCCTTTAATCCATCACAGTGAAATCAGCATGCTATCCCTGTTATATTTGTATTAGAGCAAATATAAAATCACAATGTAAATTATTATTATATCAACACGATTTTAGGATTATCTTGATTTATGTAAATTACAGTAAATCCCAATTTTGCTTATTGACAAGAAAATATGCAGCTTTTTTCTTGCCTCAACTTATTTATTTATTAGGACTATACTCTATGATATGTTGTATTCACTTGGCTCAGTTGGTAGCTCTCTCTCTTAGTCAAGAGATTGCTGTTTTTTAGAAAAAAACACATATGTATCAGAACATGAGATTGCAGGCGAGGTTGATGTCCCAGTACAATACTGGGGGAGTACTACATTGTCAGTGGTGTTGTCCTTCGAATGAGAAGTTTGATATCTGCCTGTTATTCAGATGGATGTTAAAAGTCTCATAACACAGCTTGAAAACAGAAGGACATTTTCTCCTTACCACGCTGGCCAACAATCCTCCAGATTAATTGACTGTTGACCTCAAGCCTGTTTGTGGGACCTTGCTGCTTGTAAATTATTGTGAAGTGCTTTGAGATGTTTTTGTGTGAAATAGGGTTATAAATATGCAGGTGTGTCTCTTTTTCTGATTAAAAAAAAAAGCAGTGTGATCTTGACAAACATGCTTTGAAGATGTTTTGTGGTGCTCTGCTGCACAATGTACTGTACCAACATGGGCCAAGAATGTTGTAAACATACCCTGTTCAACAAGGTATCATGTTGGTTGGTACTGGTTTAAAAAATCACATTTTTTGTTATTGAACTGATTTATCACACACAACTTACGTTGAAATCTGTCTTTTATTTAAAAAAAACTATTCATAGCGACTGCACAATATTTCCTATCGTATTCGTTTTAATGATTCTGATTTGAAATCTGCATTTAGAGACTGACTGCCTGCCTGCCTGCAGTCAGTCCCAAAGGTAGCAATTATCATCAGGACTCGCTGTATTTAAAGGGGCTTCATCACAATGTGGGGGAGTTTACACAATGTGCTCCAAAGCACAGCCAGCAAATTGACGCTTGGGAAACCTTGCCCTACAGCAAATGCTGTATATGCCGGAGTTGAATACACTATTTATCGATTTTTTCTGAGCCCCATCATTTTCTTCCTCTTTCCCCTCACTGCATTACGCTTTTTTTTTACTGATAGCAGTTGTTCTCACTGGAATAGTGAGAACATGGGTGCCTGAAGCTTTATGGGACATCAGCCAACTATTCCTTATTCACTGTGAGTTCTGAAGTCAGTGTTTTCAACCAGGGGCGAATCACAAACAAGCTTGATTATGTCCATGCTGAGGCGCTATTAATTGCATACGTTGGCCTACAAAATACAGTCGCTGCACTTTATAGTAATTTTATGAGACATTTAGACGATTTGTTAAGGCTCTGTATGCAATGTAAGGATTACTATTAGGACCAGCAATCCTGTCCTATTGTTTTCACTCTAGGATCAGGCCAATTATATAAAACACACTTGTTGTCTCCCTTGGTTTCATAGCTATTCAGCATATAACTCAGCAATTGAATATGGGATTTTCCTGGTGTGGACAACAACAACAACAAATCACATTTAGCGTGAGGACATCCCATGACGCTGCACCACACCATTGGGCGTATTTACCTTTATTGCCTTGTGTCATCACATCAACCATCATTTTGCAAATGGGGCATTTTGTTTTTCAACATTTATTTTTGGTTCGAAGAAAAGCAGGCAGCTCCTAAAAGTTTTATAGAAGGAAATCGCATGCCTTAAACATGCGTCATGGAGAATTTAAAATGAGGGTTTGTCCTGTGATCTCCTATTCTTGGTTTACACTGTCAGGTGTCTGAGCTGAACAGAAACCAGGCACTTCCCACAGGGAGTGAAGGAGGTATATTTACCCAGTGAGTCACCCAGCGATACAATCACATATCTCCTTGTGTCTGTCTCCAGTACAGCATTAATCTGCCAGCAGATTGCAAGGCTGACCTATCATTTGGGAATGCTGTGGGCCACTGGAGATGGAAAGAGGGAAAACAAAATTACAATAGAGACAGGAAAAAAAGAAACAAAATCAAGGACTTTCACAATCAAGGGGAAGAAATTCCATCTTTGTCTTGATTTACTCTAATAACATAGCATCTCAGAGTCTGCAGAATTTGACAAATTATCTTTACATTCCAGCTAATTTTCCAGGATTTAAAAAATGAAACCAATAATATCCAGCTTCAAAATTGAAGGGTATATTTAAGAATTTTGGACAAATCCTGGATGTTCTAAAGTGTTACATTAATGGAGTATGCAATGATTCTGAGTTATTCCTTTTTTAAGTTGTATAGGTTAGGGGGTAAATTAATGAAGTATATGTTAATATATTCATATGATTGATATTCTGAGTTATTCTTATATCTTATTGGGTCAAATCTATTGTCTGGTGTTGTACTCAGCCATGTAAATCAGAGCCCTAATGGGTAGTACAATTGGACAAGCAATGGAAAGCTTGTGATTTTAGCTGGTTAAGCAGTACCCGCATTGCACACTCTGGGGTCCCCAACCCTTTGGTTCTCGTCAATCTCTACCTAATGCTATGTGAAATTAGCTCAGCAGGGTGTACTGTTCGCAGGAGAGTTTGTGCTCTCATTCCAGTCACAGAAAAATATCCATTTGTGGGTGGCAGACATATGTGGAACTCTCAAGTCTAGTTTGGATACTCTTCAGAATTGGCGGTGGGTTTCTGCATGTGCTAGGCATATGTTACAGTGCTATTAAAAATGCTTTAACTGAAATTGATGTTATGAATGTATCTTTGCACTTTTATTTGTGAGGTCATAATTCTATATGTCATTATACATTGTTCTTTTGCTAAAAGCTTTCCACCAGAATTGTAAGTTGCATTATTGGAGGCAACCAAAGTGGAAAACCAAACTCGTAAAACACCCTGGAACTCCTATTCAGAAGGTTTGAAGCTGAAGGAACATTGCAGTCTTGCAGAGAGGTTGCAGCAGTGACTGAGCTTTCTCTTTGTTCTGAGGCTGAATTGAAACTTTATTGTGCTCACGTGTGAAGGGCTCAGGAACAGAGCAGCAGAATTCTGGAGGACTGTGAACCTGCAAGTCGTATCAGTTGGGACCAAACATTTAATATGATTTATTGAAGATGTGAGTTATATGAAACTTATATAAGAATAATAATAATAATCCTTGCAATTGATGTAGCGCCATATCACATCTTCTAGACGTCTCAGATAGCTTCACAGAATATACTGTAAAGTGAATTGACTGTACTCTATATATCCACAAACAGTCGTGGATTGAAATTACTAATTTTTTTGAGAGAGATTATTATTGGGCATGTGGAGTAAAGAAACTTGCCAAGGTTTCGCCCTGCCTGGAATTGAATCCAGGTCTCGCTTGTAAGGCGAGTGCTCTAACCAATGAGCTGCAGGATTCCACGTAAATAATAAACGGCAGGGTGAACCTTCCAAGCAAAGTATCTGGTTGGTCCAGCAAGAATGTCTGTTCGTTCTGACAGCGGAGTGCTATAATATCATGCAGATGGCCCTGTTGCTCATGCAAAACTTGTAGCGAGGCAACTGATACCTTTTGCGGCAGCTGAATTAGTGAACCCAGAGCAACCATTTAAAAGTCCCCAAATTGAATCCACGTCTTAACTGTCACCTTGATGTTGGTATCACTCTCCCTAGAAGATTGTGGGTTGAAGCCGAACTTTAAGCTCTTAATCTTGGGAGTGTTGCGATGTCATGAGGATGTGAAAGCATTTATACAAAAATATGTTGTTGTTGTTGTCTAGGCTGAGACTCCAGTGCATCAATTCAGTTTACAGTAAATTATGTGAAGCATTTCAAGATGTCTCGAAAATGTGATCAAACGCAACGATTACTATTATTGCTAGGGGAGTGCTGTAATGTCCTTCAGATGAGGCATGAGACCGAGATACTGTCTACCTGTTCAGGGAACCATTAAACATCCTTTGACATTATTCAAAAAGAGAAAATGGTCATTCACCTGATGGCTGCTTGTGGAACTTTGCACAAACTGACTGCTGCATTTGCCTGCAAATAGACAGTTATTACACTGATGACAATTACCTTAGAATAACCTTTGAGAAATGTTGACATTACAGGCGCTTTATCAAATGCAAGGATTATTTTATTATTTGAGCTCAGCAATCCCGTTGCCTTCATTGATGGTGAGAAATCCCAGCGCTTTGAGACACCTCCCGAGGTGAATGTGTTGGTTGTTGTTGTTGTTGCTGCTGTTGTTATTTTAGATTGGCTGCAGAATGCTCATGTTTTGTCTTAGGAGGAGGAACGATTGTCAGCAAATAATTCCATCTTGCTTTCTGCTTCTTGTATTTCTAACAGAAACCTTGTCACCTGAGCACAGCGTTGTGCTCTGTCACTGTCATACGCTCTGTATAAATGCAAGTTGTTGTTCTTGATGGTGTTGTCCTGGACCATTTGTGTCTTCTGGTTCCAGAAGAGATACTGAAGGAAGTAAGAGGACAAAATATGGGAAGAGAAAATAAATATTGTATGACAGCCTGGCACAGTTTGTAGCCCTCTTGCCTTTGAATCAGAAGGATGTGGGTTCAAGACTGACATCTGGAGTTTAGACCAGTTGGTGCTCCCAAATCCATTGTAGTGCTGGAGGTGTGCTATATTGTTGGAGGTGCTGTTTTTTGGAGGAGACATTAAACAAAGGTCCTGTCTGACTACCACATCCACTTAAAAAATACAGGTCGCTATACATTACAGTATATCTGTGAAGGACTTTGCTATGCAATAATTCGCCCAGCGTGAAACGTGCTATGACCAATATAAAGATTTTTAAAATTAAGGTACTATTAGGTAACGCGTGCTTCAAATTGGAAAATCATACAGGTTTAAACAAGTATTGAAACTATCACTAGATTTAGTGATCACATGTTTTAGACCTTATTGTCTTCCTGCTATTAATACATTCTCAGGTAAAATTTCTCTCTGATGTTTCATATAGCATTTATCATTTCAGAAGGCATCTCAAAATACTTCACCACATTTACTGAAAATTGTCGTGACTATATTTTGTAGGTGAACATTTGCAACAGGTTAACATCAACAACAAAAACAAATTTACATTTATATAACGCCTTTCATGTAGGGAGGATTATTACATCCCATTAATAGGTGATTGGTTGGACAGAATACAGGACAGGATGGTGTCAGATCAGTTTAGATAAACAAACATCCACCATAACATAGAAATCAAAATGAATTATTTCAAAGTAGAACAACATAGTTTAATCAGAAATTAAGCAATAATTGGGATGTCTTCCAAAGTTATGTCTTCCAGTATGAGCTTGTGGGTAATCTTATAAATAGGCTCCTATCCCCTCTATCTTACAATAACCCCATTCTGATGTGCTAGAAGCAGATTGTGAGGTTCCTATGAGTTCTTTATGATATACTGACGTTTTCATTAGCCACTCTGCTTCCTTGTTGTTGAATTTATTGCATGTCACTTTTGATATCCCAATATACATAATAAATAATAATCCTTGCGTTTGATATACCACTTCTCACATCTTCAAGACATCTCAAATATCTTCCGGAATATACTGTAATGTGAATTGACTGGATATTTGTAGGTGGAACACAGCAGTCAATTGCGCACAGCAGTGTCCCACAAACAGTCCTTGATTGAGTGATTACATTTTTTTTAAAGGATTATTATCCTTGGAAAAGGAATCCGCCAAGTGACTAACAACTGGGTTACTATGTACTGATAGGTAAACAGATGCATGAGGAGTAAGGGAACTTGCCCAACATTTTGCCATGTTCCAATAATGTCCTCAATTGGGGAAAATGATTATGACTGTCTCTTTTTTCAGACAGTCAATCCAACAAGTCAAAGTCACCTCTTTTTAAAAGGTTAGTTAATTTAACTTTTGGAACGTCTTTCTATGTCTCTGATGGTTCGTTCTCTCGGTTTAGTGATTACTAATTCTCTTTGGCACGCACTGCTTCGGACAAGAGCACTGAGGTTTTGTGCTATTTGCCAAACGTTTGACGAATGATTGATTTCCTGTTTGCAAGCCCACTGCTCTTATACCCACCAGTGGCAAAACCAACGTTTTGTGACGCACATGATGTATCTGTGATCTTTAGAAATCGAAACTAATATAGGCTATCCACCAATTTCATTTAGGATATTGCTGAAGCCTCTTTCTGGCTACAGTTGTACATTTCATGTAATCGAAAAGAAAATAAACTAATTTTATGAATTATTGGAATCACAGTGTAATGAAAAGTTACAGAATAGAAACAGCAAGTCTTGTCTGAAGTACATGGAGAAAGACACATAAGAGGTGAAGAATATAAAGAAATCGCCCGAGAAAGTGATCTCGGGGGTGGAAATCACGACTTTCCGTGTAATTTGTTGTTGTTGGAGAGGAACGTTTTTGCGAAGCAAGATGGAGATTCGGACTAGGCTCGATGGCTCATGAAGAAGTGTTAGATTTGAAGAACAGTTGAAGGTGGAGTGGGCTTCTGTTTACATTGATATGGTCATTGAAAAATGGTGAGGCAAGGCAGTGGAAGCATTTCAAAGTAAAGATGAGGATCTTGAGATAATCTGCTCAGAGACAGTGACCCTGTGGAGGTGAGAAAAAAAATGGGGGTGATTGGGTCAATAGACCAATGGAGGGGCGGGTAAGGGCTCTCACTTGCTCATCTTTCCCTCGGCTCTACAACATCACCCAGCTCAACCACTATCTCTCCTCTGCGCTGCCAAGACCCTTGCTCATCATGCCTTCATTCAAAACTCTGTAGCTTGTGTTCTCTCCTGCACCAGGCTCGATGAACCTATATCATGACCCAATCTTGCTCAGCTCCGTTGGCTTCCCATCCCATTCAGGAGTCAGGCTGGCTAATTTGGTAAACCTCTCGCCTCTGACTCAGGAGCTGTGGGTTCAAGCCACCTCAAATCGAGACTCAGTCTAATCTGGCATTCCAATGCAGGGCTGCAGATGTACTGCAGTGTTGAGGGTGCTGTTATTCAGATGAGACATTAAATTGTAAAGTGTACTACTGTACAAAGATTCTACGACACTGTTCGAAAAGAAAAGGAGTTGTCCCAATAATCCGCAGGTGTATTCGAACATTCACATCATGGTTGTTTGTGAGACACCAACAGCAACTTGCGTGGTGGCATCCCAGAGCACAGTGGCGAAATCTGACAAGAGGGAGTGGGGATCTGACCATATCAAAAAGAAAGGTCTTTAGGCCCCATTTGAAGGTGGGGAAGGAGGGAGCAAGGCAGAGGGATTGAGGTAGAGATTTCCAGAGTTTTGGGGGGTAGTGGCTGAAAGCATGACCACTGATTGTGGAAAGGAGGCCAAAAGGGACAAACAGGGGGCTAGAGCCAGCCAAGCAGAGGCAGCGGATGATGGAGTGGGAGCAGGTTCGATTGGTAGATTGGTGCAAGGGCATGAAGTGATTTCATGAGATTGATCCCTTCGGTGACGTGGAACCTGGCAAGGCCTGGACTCAGACATTGCTGTGCACAAATTTGCTGCCCATTTGCTTGCAAACTGCAGTCACTACACTTTACAGTAAATCTTGTGAAGTGCTTTAAGGTGTCCTCTTGAATGTAAAAGATGCTATATTAAATTGAATGATTTTATATAATCTTCTAGGAAATCAAATCCTTCCACGGCCCCACACTTCCCTACTGTTTTAATCTGCAATCCTACCCTACATGGAGTCCTGTAGCTCAGTGATTAGAGCACTCACCTTGAAAGCGAGAGACCTGGGTTTGATTCCAGGCAGGGTGAAACCTTGGGCAACTTTCCTACTCCATATGCCTTATAATAATCCCTCAAATTTTTGTGAATGGTCATTTCAATCCATGACTGTTTGTGGGATACTTCAATCGGCAGCTGCGTTTCTCCCACAAATATACAGTCAATTCACTTTACATTATATTCTGTGATGCGCTTTGAGATGTCTAGAAGACGTGAAAAGCGCTCTATCAAATGCAAGGATTATTATTACTCCCATCACCCCATTCCCCAGAGAGCTGCTTCATGACCCGTGCCCAATCCAGCCCATCATTAGAGGGTGAACTTTCAGCCAATCTGACCACCGGAACTTCATCCTGGAATTCTTGCACCTCATCCCCTTCATTCCCATCTTTAAAATCCCCCTTAAAGGAAAGGCGTCCAAGTGACCTGGGAGATCATTCTGACATGAAATGTGCTATACAAGTGTAATTTGTCATTGTTGAGAAATACCTCAATTGTGCATTCATTCACCTTTTACCCTCACCTACCTCAGCTCCTCCCTCTCTCCTCTTCCCAGTCTTTTGTCAGCTTTGAGACACCCCTGCCTGAACTAAACAGTGATATGTAACTTGTTGTTGTTGATCTGCTGTGGCACTACTCTAGTGGCTAGTCCATCTGCTTCACCAACTGTGGCTTGCTTCATATCCCTTGCCTGCTCCTCCCCACCAGCTTTCAAGCACTTCACCCATACCTTCTGGAACCCTCTAATGTAGAGACTTGTAGCTCAGTGGTTAGAGCACTCGCTTTGTAAACGAAACCTGAGTTCGATTCCAGACAGGGCGAAACCTTGGGGAAGTTTCCTCATTCCACTACCCTAATAATAATCCCTCAAAAAAAACCAATAATAATTTAGTCACTCAAACTATGACGGTTTGTGGGAGACTGCTGTGCGCAATTGGCTGTCGTGTTTTGCCCACAAATATACAGTTAATTCACTTTACAGTATGTTCTGTGAAGCACTTTGAGACGTCTAGAAGACATGAAAAGTGCTATATCAAATGCCAGGATTATTATATTATTATTGACGTTCCTTCACATCACCCCTTTTCTCGTTGCAATCAGAACTCGCCTGAAAACCTAGCTCTTTGTCTGTGCCTTCGGCCACCTCCCCCCTCCACTCCCCTGCCGCCAGCGCCCCGTTCCTTTCCAAACTAAGACTCCCACTCAAATCTTTGTAAATTCCTTGAGAAATTCTCATTAGTGAAAGGCTCTAGGCTCTAGTGAAATGAAAATTGTTGTTGATTTTCAGGGAGATCTAAACTAAATCACCTATGGTTTGTGGCAGCAAAGCCTACATTGCAACCAGGCTCTGAATTTTCCAACCCTGAACCTCTCATAATCTCCTTGTGAGTCTGTGTGGGTAACTGGGTTTCCAAATTAATACTGAATGCAAATTTTTTTTCAAAATACTGCAGTTAAACTTGATGACAATAGTCTTAAGGCTAGGACTAGGAGATATGTCTGGCGTCTGGTACTCTATGAGCTCTCATTTTCAATCAGCAGTTTGATGGTCTGTGAAGTACAGCATCATTTTCCATTATCAGCTGGGCATTCACAAATCCCGGAAAGCTCAGTTTCAATACATAGGAGTGGATTGTTCTGGGTTTGCTCTTTGGTGGATCTACCATGCCCTGATGGTTTAAGATAAAATATGATTGTCATCTTGCAACTCACTCTCATCAAATCTTATGATGTCTAGAAGACAGGAAAAGCGCTATATCAAATGCAAGGATTATTATTATTATTACATCCTTCAGGAACTAGGCCAGGTGCCCTAATTTCATGTAACAATCTTAATGACTTTTGAATTATTATCATGTTGCAACTTCTCAAAGTGCTTCATACAATGAGTTCATTTGAACTGGAGTAACTGTTGCTTTGTGGACACTATTCTGAACCTGGAATACAAATAGCAATAAGATTGGTGAGCAATTCATCCTTTTTAATCAATTTGCATGAAGCAGTAACATTGGCTTGAGAAGCAGAAGCCCCATGTTGCCTTCAAAATAGTGCTACTGTATATATGTCGGTGAAATGCGGCAGCCAATTGTGCACAGCTGTGTCCCACAAACAGTCGTGAAGTGAAATTGCCAATTTATTATTGTTTTTTCGAGGGATTATTATCAGGTTTGTGGACTAAGGAAACTTGCTCAAGGTTTCACCTGGAATCGAACCCAGGTCTCTCGTTTGCAATGCAAATACTCTAACCACTGAGCTACTAATCCATCATAAATAATCCTTTATAAATAATCCTTTATTTAGCACCTCACCACATCAAAGATACTTTGAAATGTTCAAAGCACTTTCTCAAAAGTGTAGTGATTGTACAAAGCAACCAATTTGCACATAGCAGTGTCTCATAAACAGCCATAAATTGCTTGACCAATTTTATCCGTTGGCCACAGGAAGATACTTGTTTCTCTTTCATTTTCATACGTTCATGAGGGAGAAGTTTAGCTCCAAGGAGACTCGCTTACCACCCCCCACAAGGATATTCACCATTTAACAAGCGTAGGTTTGAATCCTCAGTAGGGGAATGGGTGATACCAGGTGCTCACTGCGAGCTTCTTGTATAAATTAAGGAAAAGGATACAGATGGAATGATTCCCTGCCCCAGCCTCCCCATCCCGTGACTGGTCTGCCTTTCCAAGTCCTGCCGATGAGCCAGGCTGACTGTGCTGTCATCAGCAATGCCCTGGAATACCCTGTAGACCTGACTGACTCAGGAACCAGACTCCCGAGACCATCACAGAGGGCTGGCTTGAAGACGGAGATAGGAGGGATGAAGGATTATTTGTATTACAAACATTGTAATCTATTCTATCTATCTAATCTATTCTGGAACTGGCTTTGTGAATCCTTAGGCAAGTTTCCTTACTCCACACACCCACACACCTCTGTTTACCCACTTGTCAATTGGTGGATTGATTTCCGTGGGGTAATAATCCCTTAAACAAAAATGGTGTTTTTGTGGGAAACTCCTGTGTGCAATTGTCTGCTATGTTTCGCTCACAGCGCACACAGTCAATATGCAGTATGTTCTGCAAAGTGCTTTGGGAAGCTTGAAGACATGATCAAGTGCCATATAAAATGCAAGGATTATTATTATTGTTATTGTTATTGACATGGATGAGTTGGGCTGATTGTAGTGTCAGTCAGGGTGATGAGCTCAAAATCCTGGGGAGTGGGCTGACTGGGAACCACAGCCCTCTGACTCAGAGGGGAGCGTGCGATGAACTGAGTCAGGCTGACACTTAACCGACAGACTGGATCTCAGTTTGACATTTCAGCCAAAGGATTCTACCACTGAATTGACATTAACTCACCAGAGTAACTGGATTCTCAAAGATCCCCGTGTTGCTTTGCACGATGAAGAACAACTGCAGCCATTGCCAAGTGAACTTTTGAACTTGAATCATTTGAAGTGAAATAAAATTCTGCATGGTCCTTTGGGTTTTTAATGCTACATGAAAAGCCATCAGGATGAGAGCTAACTTTCTACAGTTTAAAGTCAAGAAGACCGAGGCCCTCCTGATTGGCTCGTTAGTGCCTCCATACCTCAGGCACTGACAGCATCACCATCCATGGATGCACGCTCCCATCTTACTAAGCCAGTTCGGAATCTTAGCATCTTGTTTAACCCTCAACTATCCTTTCTACCCCACATCCGTGCCATGTCCCTCTCTGCCTAGCCCCACCTCCGCAACATCTCCCAGCTATGCCACTGTCTCACACCAGAAACTGCAGATCAGCCAGAACTCTGCAGCCCGCGACCTCTCCCACACCAGGTCCCGCAATCCTATCACTCCCATCCTTGCCCGACTCCATTAGCTTCCCTTCACACAGAGGATACAGTTCAAGATCACCTTCAAAGCCTCCATAGAATTGCTCCCCACTGCCTCTACAACCTTGTAACCCCTTACCAATCTACACCCTACCTCCTCCGGCCTGCTTCAGGTCCCCACCTCAACCACCCCACCATTGGTGGGCGGCCTTTCTGCCACTCTTCCTTCACCCTCTGGACCTCTATTCCGCCTCGTCCCCTCCCATACCTCCTTGAAGACCCATCTCAAGACCCTTCTCTTCAACCACATGTTTGGTCACCCTCCACCCGCCACCCTGCCATCCACCCTTACCGATTCTGAGCCCCAACTTGGGTCCAAAACACTGATTATCAGCGCCTGGGATGTCCCTCTGATGTGAAAGGTGCATACAAATGTAATTTTGTTGTTGTTGATTGATTTTAAAGTGATAAAGGAGCGGATTAGTGAAGCTGTCTGCATGCAAATAGGTTTGTTTTACCTTCCCCAGTGCTGAGTGAGATCAATACAGAGCTGACTACTGTGTCTGCTGTTTTTTGTCACCATCCATCTGCGTGGATCCAGGACACTCACTCGGGCATGATGTTTCACGTTTAATATTTGATGGGGTTACAAATGTGACATGTGCAGTAACAGTGAAAATGGAGTCCTGTATCTTAGTGGTTAGAGCACTCGCCTCGCAAGTGGGATGACCTGGGTTAAATTCCCAGCAGGACAAAACGTTGGCAACGTTTCCTTACTTCACACACCTCAGTTGGACTTAGGAATCTGATTGTCAGTTGATAGGCGGATTGCTTTTCCAGGGCTAATAATTTCTTCAAAAAAATTATAATTTTAAACCATGAATATTTGTGAGACACTGCTGTGCGCAATTGGCTGATGCATTTTGCCCTCAAAATGTACAGTCAATTCACTTTATATACAGTCGGGATACACAGTCGGGTCTTTGTAGAGTCCTGTATCTCAGTGGTTAGAGCACTTGCCTCACAAGCGAGAGACCTGAGTTCGATTCCCAGCAGAGCGAAACCTTGGGCAGGTTTCCTTACTCCACATGCCTGATAATAATCAGTTCAAAAAAAAATTGGTCTCTTCAATCGATGACTGTTTGCAGGGACACTGCTGTGTGAGATTGGCTGCCAAGTTTCGTCCACAAACATACAATCAAATTCACTTTACAGCATACAGTATTCTGTGAAGTGCTTTGAGACATCTAGAAGATCTGAAAAGTGCTAACAAATGAGAGGATTATTATTTATTATTATTATTTACAGTTTATTCTGTGAAGCGATGAAACCTCTCTCTGACTTGGCCAATGATTGGGCCCAGAGTTCACTCAATGATTCTAGCAATCTTGTTGCTGAAGACCCGAGTCACCCCTGTGGCAGTTTGACTACATATAATTAACACAAGTACCATTATCAAGTTGAACGTCACAGTTTTCACCCGACAATGTTTCCAGGACATCCCTATTATCACCTGATCCTTTGGATCGAATAGTGTAAAGGCAACTTTCTAACCAAGGCCCAAATAATAATAATAATAATAATAATAATAATAATCCATGCTTTTGATTTTGACAAAATGTTGACGTCTCAAAGCCCGTTACAGAATATACTGTAAAGTGAATTGACTGTATACTTGTGGGCAAAATGCAGCAGCCAATTGCAAACAGCAGTGTCCCACAAACAGTCATGGATTGAGTGAACAATTTATTATTTTTTTGGAAGAGATCACCCCCGAAAAACAATCAAGCAATCGACCTACAACCAGGTTCCTGCTTACTGCTAGGTAAACAAAGGGATGTGGAGTAAAGTAACTAGCCTAAGGTTTTGCCCTGTTCGGGAATTGGACTTGGATCCTCTTACGTGTGAGGTTAGCTCGCTAACCACTACGCTATGGGACTCCACATTTTCATTTACATAGCGTCTTTCACCTAAGGTGAAAATCTCAGAGTGCTTGACAATGCTGGCTGGGGGTGGGAGCTGAATGAGGTGCAGAAGGGAAAGATGACGAGTTATAAAGGTAAATTCTGAGACAGGCCTTGAATGAGATGAGAGAAAGAGCTGGTTGTAGTGCCTTTGGGTGGAGTATCAGAGAGTTGGACAAATGGTGGAGACATTGGGGGGGAGATATGAATCAGGCCAGATTTTTCTGAGGAATTGGAGTGACTGGATAGATGGATCAAGACACTGGAGGAATTTGAACGTGAGAATCAGGATCTTAAACTTTATTCATTGGTGGATAATTATTATCCAAGGGAAGTCAGAAGACATGAGCGACAAGCAGGTGATAGACTTGAGGAGCAAAAGAGGACAGGAGCTGCTATGTTATGGATTGTTTGGGACATCCTCCTGACATGAAAGGCGCTATACAAGAGTAATTTTGTTGTTGTTTGTAGTCTGTAGTGGGGTTTGGTGACAGATATACTTGTTTATGCTGCAGGTGAGCATGTCTTGAGATGTATGCAGTTAGATTTAAATGTTCTGCTGTTTCTTACTTCAGCTTGAAACACAGAGAGTAAATACCAGGGATTCATTTGTTGAATCAATAAAGTAATGCTGAGGATGATGGCACCTTTATGGCCAGTTTGAAAATAAAAGGCCAAAAACAGGTCATTCAGGAGAATGACCTTGAGTGAAATAGTACTTAACCCAAAATAATTCTTAGATTGCTATACTTAGTGCTTAGATACAAACAGCTTGCATTTTTATGGTGCTTTTTGTCAAAATGTTTCAAAGCGTTTACAGTAATTACTTTCGAGTATAATGATTGGCTTTGTCGGCCAGCGCAGAGGTTATTTTGCACACAACAAAGCCCCAGAACAGCCATGAGGTGAATGATCAATTAGTCTGGAGGATTTCTGGCAAATACACTGGGAGAAGCTCCCTTCTATTTTTGAATGCAGTAGAGTGCCTCATATTCACATAAATTGAGACTAGTCCATCGTGAATAAATAAATAATGTGGACAATTGGTCTTTATGCAAAATATTAAGTAGTTTCAGTACTAACCAAAACATTCTTATTCTGTCACTACAGTGCCACACCGTAGTAGTTGTTTCCTCAGACTCTGTCTGTCTGTCTGTCTGTCTGTCTCTGTCTGTCTGTCTGTCTGTCTCGGAAACCATCTTTTATCCTCGGTTTTCTCTCTTTCTCTCTCTGGATTTTTTTCTCTCTGACTTTTTCTATCTTTCTGTTCTGACTTTCTTCTCATTTCTAACCACACGCTGAACATGTAACAGATACTAAATAAACATTTACCTCTATGCTTCTAGTTCACAGTCGCACTGTGCGTTCCAAGTAACCTCTCGCACAACTGCTTTTTTTTGATAGAATCACAGTTCCTGTATCGGAGCATAGTGTGAATAGTGAGTGTGCGCTTATGTTGTGTTTTATGATAGCATCATGTGATCTTTAAAGTCTCTCTTAAGAATAAGCAGTCTATTTACAATACCATCTGAAGGAAAATCAAGTATTACTTAGCTCGCCCAGCACCACACTGGTGTATCAATCTAGTCTGTGATCTGCAGTTCTGACATGGGAATTGAACTCACCATCTTCTGGCCAAGAAGAGAGGTTTGAAAACTGAACCAGACTGATACCAGAATATTCATCAATCCCTGTGCAGGTATTGTTGAATTCTAGTCTTCTCCCCTCGACAATCTTCACTTACCCCTACAGATTATTGTGCGCACACACAATAAATGTCATTTAGTATTGTGAGTTTTTATTTTGCATGTACTGTATATTGTAAAATTAATGAAAATGTGGACGGAAAATGCTTGTTGTTGAATGCTGTGGTGTGTTGGTTAGTGGGATTTTTTTTTGTTTTGTTTTATGGGTGTTGGTAATAATTCCAAAAATCTGGAACGAGGTAATTAGCTGCAGTGAAAATAAAAATGAGGATTAACTGCAGTTAATTATCACTTAAGAGTTTGCCCTGCATGGTTCATTCCAAAAGACATTTAAAGGCAAAACTGCATAATAAATAAAACATTGCACCACTGACAACACATTATGGACATTCTTTCAAGCGTGTAAATTCATCATAACTCACACTTGCAGCATTTGTGATTTATGGGGCTTTCATATGTGTCAAAGAATTTCTGTAATGAGCTTATTTCTATTAAATATAACATAACTTAAACATAACTTCGAGGATTCCATGCAGTTCCCTGTTGTGACATGAGATTTACACAATGAGTAGAACCAAATACAGTACATAGGTCAAGTTTCTATGTATTGGTAGTTTTGCCAATAGCCTAATGGCACCCAGGAAAAAAAGCATTCTTCGCTTCTGACATGGGTTAAAAATGATAGCCAAGATTTTCGCCAAGTGTTTGGTAAACAGTTACTGTAGAACTCCTTCGTAACTCCTTTGTTTGTTGGGTCCATAAAATTCCAACCTGTCTTACAACGGGCGCGGTCTCTGATCAGCACCTTTGCTTTGTAACATGCCAATGCATTATAAGACAGACAACATCACCACTCAAGGGGCATAGAAAACCAGCCAGCTACCCATGCTGCAAAATGGCAGACTTTTGGGTCATTATGTCAATGCAGAAGTCAGATCTCATACAGATATAATAATAATAATAATTCCTGCATTTTGTATAGCTCTTTATCACATCTTCGAGACATCACAAAGCGCTTCACATAATATATTGTAAAGTGAATTGACTGTACAGTATTGCGTACAGCAGTGTCCCATAAACAGTCATGGATTGAGTGACCAAATTGTCATTATTCACCAATTGACTAACAACCGGGCTCCTACTTATTCCTTGGTAACCAGAGGCATATGGAGTAAGGAAACGTTCCCTGCCGGAATAGAACCCTGGTCTCTCTCTTATGAGGCGAGTGCTCTAAGGTGAGCGCTCAAGGCTAAGTGAATATTAACTCACTCCCTGACACTTCTCTACCTCTCCAACCTCCTCACTCCCCAATCCGCTTCCTGGTGCCTCCGCTTGACTGGTACTGGCCTCCTGCTTGTCCCTCGCACCCTCCACCCCACAATCAGAGGTTGGGCTTTCATCCACTATGCCTCAGAACTCTGGAACACTCTCCCTCAAATCCCTCCACCTTGCCCCCTCTGCCTTTTCAAGTCCTGTGTGAAAACCTTCTTCTTTGTCTATACTTAAGGCCAACTTCCCCCACCCCACACCTGACTCAGATTCAGGCACTGCCATTGTTAAGCGATCTGAGATGCTACCCAGCGAGGAGGGTGTTATATAAGTGCACGTTTGCCCACAAATATATAGTCAATTCACTTTACAGTAAATTCTGTGAAGCGTTTTGAGATGTCGATAAGATGTGAAAAGCGTTATATCAAATGCAATGATTATTATTATAAGTTGTAACCACTGAGCTACAAGACTGGCCTAAGATGAATCCAGATCAATACTTCAGGATGCATCAAGACAATAGAACAAGAAGCCATATATCTAAGGTTTTAAAGGACTATTTCAGGACTGATATCAAGAACTTTTTTTTACGCTGATGGAAAAGATTGCCAGGAAAGTTTGTGATTATGGCCAGAACACTGTAAATATTACACATAATTATTGCAGAATGATTGGAATGATCTGCCATAAGACATTATTATATCTTGCTCTTATTATCCATTTCCATTAGGAAACCTGGTCTGCCTGTACCCCCGGTCAGAGTTTAATAGAACAGAATTGGGTGATTTGAAATAATCTGATGATTTGTTTTAAAATGACAGAAATCTCTTTGTGCAGGTGAATCTCTCTCAATGACACTTGCATGCTTTTATTCACACTGCCTGTTGTGATGCCTTTTGCAGTAGCACTGCTGATGGAAAGTTCCTTGTTCAAATGGAAAGAGAGGAGGCTCTCGGGTTGCATTAGGAGTTGATGGATAGCATAAAAGGATAGAGTACACTGAGCAGTTGCCAGAGAAATTTCGTCTGAGTGGGAACATGAAAATACAAGGTTGGGGTTTATGATATTTGGTACAGGAGTCAGAAACTTAAGACACCCAGCTGACCAAAAAAAAGACCTGACACATGTGGTAACCCTGTTTAAGGGTATTCAAACCAACTGATATTTCCAATCATCCCATCTACATATAAAAATTCCAGAGATAGATTATTGGAATGGAATGCGCTCTCCCCGGAGAGACATATCCTGCTTATTTAATTATAGGAAGTACTGTATTAGGCACAGGTTAGCAAGAGTCAAAACCTAGGGACTCCAGAGTATGTGTTGAGCATTGTTGGAGTCTAACCAGCTAAAAGTGCATATCCCTGTTTCAATGCCCTGTATCTCTGCAAAAAGAGCTGGTGAAATTGGTGGCTACTGTTGTAATGGCCTGCTTATATACATTTATATTCTATGATTCTATATTGATAATCCTTGGATTTGATGTCATGCCTTATCACATTGTTCAGACAACTTAAACAACAACTTTTACTGTGAATGTAGTTACTTTGCTTTTGTAGGTGAACACAACACCCCACAAGCTACCATGAAGTGGGCGATTGTTTGCCAGGACTACGTGAGAAGCTTTCTTCTCTTTTTGAACATTGCCATGTGATCCTTAATGTCCATCTTAACAGGCAGATGGGAGCTTGATTTAACATCTCAACTGAAGGGTAGCATCTTCAACATGAGTGTCATCTTAGACTGTGAGTTCAAAGTTGCGACACAAACTTCTGATTCAGACGTGGTGGGCCAGGCTGTCAACTGTGTTTTTTTAACATGCTCGTGGTCTTTCTTCCAATTAAGAAATCTAGGTGAGGTGTCAAAATCTTTAGCGCAAACCACCAATATGGATGAAAGAGAAGAAATTATTAGGTAAATGAAATATTAGGGAGTAGGATGTCCTCATGACGTGAAAGTGTTACACAAATGTAATTTTGTTGTTGTTGAGCATAATCTTAAACAATACTACAAGACAACAACATAATTACACTTGTATAGTGCTTTTCACATCAGGAGGACGTCATTGTTTCAGATCCGAGCTGGGGATAGGGAAGGTGGAGGGAAAGGGGGAAAATTAGAGTGAATGATGGGACCATCAAAGAGGAGGGTCTTGAGGTGGGACTTGAAGGAGGCCAGGGATGGTGTGAGGCGGAGGGACTGCGGGATGGAGTTTGGGACAGAGTGGCTAAAGGCTCACCTGCCAATGATGGGGCGGGTGGGTTGAGGGACATAGTGCAGGCCAGAGCTTGCTGAACGGAGGGGGTGGGCAGATTGGTAGGAGGTTAGGAGGTCGCGAATATAGGGTGGGGCATACTTGTGGAGGGCTTTGAATGGTGAGGACCAGAATCTTGAATTGGATCCTCTGGATAATGGGGAGCCAATGGAGTTGGGCGAGGATAGGGGAGATGGGGGTCACAAAGCTTGAAGCGATAGAGGACATGGGCCACAGAGTTCTGTATTATCTACAATCTGTGGAGGGAAGAATTGGGAAGGCCGACAAACAGGGCATTTGCTTAGTCAAGCCAGGATATAATGGCGGCATGAATGAGAGTTTCAGCGGCATTGGGGGTCAGGTAATGGCGGAGTCGGGCAATTTTGCAGAGGTGAGAAAAGGCAGAGTGAGTCATTGCTTGGATGTGGGGGAGGAAAGACAGTTGAAGATCGAACAAGACACCTAGGTTCCTGACTGGCTTGGTGAGGTCGAGTGAGCAACCATAGAGGTTGATGCTGCATGATGCGTGAAGGCACTGGCGTGAGCCAATCGGTAGAGCCTCTGTCATTGACATTCAACTGTAGAAAGATAGCTCTCATCCAGGACTTGATGTCTGATAGGCATCTGTCAGGACAGTAGTAGTCCTGGAGTCAAAGGTTGAGGCAGAGAGATAGAGTTGGAGGACGCCACAGGTGACAGTGCAGGGGATGGAAGAGAAGCTGTTGGTGTTGACAAAGTAGAAACGATGAGAAAGGTAAGAGTCGAACTAGTCGAGGGCAGATCCGCAGAGATTGGGCTGGGAGGAGAGGTGATGTAGGAGGATGGAATGCACAACAGTATCGAAGGCACCAGAGAGGACGAGGAGGACAAAGAGGCAGAGAGAACCCTGATTACAGATGTTTAGAATTCTTTAGAAGCTTTGACCAGGGCTGTCTCCGTACTATGGGCAGCATGGAAGCCAGATTGCAGGGGTTCGAGGAGGGAAATGGTGAGAAAGGAGCAAAGCTGGGAAGCAATGACTCGTTCCAGGTCCTTGAAGAGAAATGGGAGGTTGGAGATGTGGCGGTAGCTAGAGAGTAGGGATGGGTCCAATGAAGGCTTTTTGAAGATAGGGGTGATGACTGCAGTTGTTAGAGGGGTGGGAACAGTGCTGGTGGATAGGGAGAGGTTGATGACATCAGTTAGGAGGTGGGTTGGGAGATGAGGAGAGAGATGGGGATAGAGTTGAGGGGTGAGGTGGTGGGTTTAATTTTTTGGATTAGAGCAGAGAGGGTAGCAGGAGAGATAGGATTAAAGGTTTGTAGTGGGGGATGGGAGGGGGTTGGATCCTGGGGGAGAGGTAACGGGGAGGTAGTGGAGGGCATGGTAGAGGTGGTTGAAAAGATTCCCTTGATTTTGGATTTGAGGAAGCATCTCCTCGCAGTTGGATTTGGAGGATACGATGGGTGAGGCATGGGAGGGTGGGCGGAGGAGACGGTTTGTGGTGGAACAAAGCAGCCTGGGGTTCTCCGTGCATTTGATATTGTGCCTTGTCACATCTTCGAAGAGTTTTCAAAGCACTTCACAGAATATACTGTAAAGTGAATTGACTATATTTTGAGGGTGAAACAAACATAAGAGTAGGATTAGATTTGATGTCTCAGGAAGAGGCAACCACCAATGCAGACTTAGTGGGTTGGATGTGTTTTTTGTGTGTTGTGTCACTCTATAATTTTATGATTCTGTCATAATAATTGGTTAGGTAATGGAAATCTTTGGTTTAAAAGCCTGTAAGTTGTGGAAGGAAGGAGACTCTCTTTAAGAAATGCAAGTTTTTTGTGGCCAACAATTCCCAAGATACGATTGGTCATCCACTTCATGGCAGTTTTGGAGCAAATCGGCTGCAATGTATGCTTGCAAAATATGCGGTCAGTACACTGTACATTAAAGCCTGTGAAGTGTTCTGAGTCATCGCGAAAAAGGTGCTATATCAAATGAAAGGATTATTAATATAATACTGTTATAAAATAATAATCTTCGCCCACAAATACACAGTCAATTCACTTTGCAGTATATTCTGTGCAGTGTTTTGAGATGTCTAGAAAACGTGAAAAGTTTTATATCAAATGCAAGGATTATTATTATTGTTAATCTTTGCATTTGATATAGCTCTTTTCATGTCTCCTAGACAACAACAACACCGACTACAAAATTACATTTGTAGAGTGCCTTTCATGTCGGGAGGATATCCCAAAGTGCTGAATGGTCGGGGGTCGGGACCCGAGCAGGTGGGGGCAGGGTTAGGATGAGGGAGCTTAGAGAGGTTGGAGGGCCACTGAAAGCAAGGTCGAAGAGAAGGGTCTTGAGACGGCCTTGGAGGAGGCAAGGGAGGGAGCAAGGCGAAGAGATTGTGCGATGGAGTTTCAACGTGTAGGAGCAGAGAGGCTGAAGAGGAAATAAGGAACTCCATTGACTTCCATTTCCTTCAGAAAGAATGATTTAGAGCAAGACAGTCAAAGTACGGTGAGTCTTGATTTTAACTTGATTTAAAAAAAAAATTGGTCCCTTCAATCCACGCCTGTTTGTAGGACACTGCTGTGTGGAACTGGCTGCCGTGTTTTGCCAGCAAATATAGTCAATTCACTTTACAGTATATTTTGTGAAGCGCTTTGAGGCATCTAGTAGGTGTGAAAAGTCCTGTATCCAATGTAAGGATTATTATCAGTTTGAGAATGTTACTGCTCTTCCTGAGAACAGAGTATCGTATGTGCTACCAGGCAAGAGAAACCTTTCTTCATGGTTCACTGCATACTCTCTCAACAACTATTCAGCATTGACTGCCGGACTCCTGGATAATAGATTCCATTAAAATCAAAAGACTTTGTAGTGATCCTCCATGTTGTTTAATCACTGGGTCACTGAGGTTTCCATTAAAAGTCATGGTATGTTGTTTTATATTTGAACTTCAGTGCCATTAATCATTAACTAATGAATGGCAGAGCTGGAGGTATTCAGTTCTGAGATGGATTTTTTTTCATATTTTCCACTTTTCTTCTTCAACACTATGTATAGAGTCGAGCCTGACCCTCCATGGCGGTGCTGGGAAAACCTGCATTGTTAGAGCTGTCATCTTTCAGATGAGACATCAAATCAAGGTGTTGAGTGCCTTTTCAGATGGATCTCAAAAATCCCATGGCACTGCTCGAAAAGAGATGGGAGGTTCTCCCAGTGACTAGTCAACAATCCTCCAGATAAAATTGATCATTCATTTCATGTCTGTTTGTACATAATGTAGTCGTCACATTGGCCTACAAATGTACAGTCACCATGCTTTATAGTAAATCTTGTGAAGCACGTTTGAGACGTTGAATGATATGTTAATGTGCTTCTTGTTCCTTTTAGAAGAGGTCTAAATGTTTCATTTACCCAAAAAAGTCAAGATCGGATTTAGTCTGAGGCTGGGCTGGGCAGGCATGTACTATAACGTACCTTTCCAATAGGCAGATGGGATCTATAGAGATGGGATGCATCTGTTCTTTGAGAATATTCGAGAAGAGAAGGGAGTTTCTCCCGGTGCCCTGGCCAACAATCCATTAAATTGTTCTGACAGAGAGTCATGGACCCGAAACGTTGACTCACTTTTCCTTTCTACATAGATGCTGCCTGACATGCTGGTTGTTCCCAGTGATTTCAGTTTCTGTTTTTATAATCCATTAAATCAAACTGGTCACTCACTCCATGGCTGCTTGTGGGATGATGCTGTGCGTTTCTGGCTGACGCATTTCGCCCACAAAATACTCAGTCAATCAATCCACTTGACGGTATAACATGTGAAGTGCTTCGAGACATATCGATGACATAAGATCCGATATTAACTGCGAGTTTTTTTATTATTATTACATTTACTGCAGACTGAATGACAATATGGGTGCACAGATAGTTGATGGGCTCTGCCATTCTCTTTACATTCTCCTGGCTTGCTGAGGGCTCAGGTGCTGATGACTCACTGCTTGTTGAGATGCAGGTGGTTGCTTGTCTGTGCTGGTCTCTGATACATTTGTGGCAGTTGTGTAGGTGGTGTGTCTGGTTCAGTGATACTCTACAGTCTGGTTTTTTTTACAGTTGGAGAAAAAGATAAATACTGTACTAGCAAGATACCACAATCACCATTATTTCTCGCATATAGTTACTGAAAGACTGATAATCTACATAAGGCACGCAATTATAAATAATAGCATGTTTTACAATTAGTATTGTAGCTTTGATTTCGTATTAATTAAGATGCGGTAGACAACATTACCCAGAATATGCAATACTCCCACTTAGAGGGAAGATGGCAGGTTCACAGATAAGACTGTTACATTTTTCCTTGTTTTTTTAAAGGAACTGCAGAAATATAGCTTCTAAATGAATACTAAATGTAGGACTTTTATAACATTTTACACAATATCAGATTTTAAACAATAAGATCATGAGAGTTTTGTGGTTTGATGTTACCTTTGTGTGAATTTGTGAGAGTAGCCCTAGAGTATCTCACATGTTGTTAATAGGTTATAAATCTAACGAGCATTTGTACTTTACTTAACTGCTTTAACCAGTCGCTTTCTTCTGCTTGGCAATTCCATGTCCAAGGAACTCAGAAAACACGATGTTGCATGGAACATTCACCTCTCTTTAACTATACAATTACTGTACTATTGTAGGTTTGTCCCATTTGTGTGCTAGATATTTTTCCAGCTCTTTTTTGTTACAAAGGTGTTATTAAGAAACTATTTCCTAGCAAAATGCAGAAAAAAGTAATTGGTTTTGGAGAAGGGATTGTGAAACTGATGGTGGCATGAACGCAGATCAAACAGTTTGTGAATAATGACAAAATATTGGGATTTGATCACCGAATCTTAACTCTTCACAGCACTTACTATTTTACTATTTCCTGTAGCATACACTTAGGTATGTATCCAGTGGCACTATACAAAAGAGGGAGTTTCTCCTGGTGTTCTGGCCAATATCCCTGCAGGTACAATTCATGGCATGGCTGTTTGTGGGATATTGCTTTGTGCATTCGCCTACAAAAATACAGTCGCTTGCAGTGAATCCGGTGAAAGCCTTTGAAACGTCCTCACAACATGAAATGTGCTGTATCAATTGTAAGGATAATTATTGTTGTGATAATTTATCTTTGAATTCAGTGTATTAGAAACTCTTCAAACTGTGTTGGTGAGGATGCAATCTTCGGCACATCTGATGTTTCAGAAATTTGATTGTGTATTTTTCAGCACATTTGAGAGATTTGACAATTACACATTTTTTATTAAGAAATACTGCAGATCAGATCCTATGATTTTTTTAAAATACTCATCCAGTTCATATGCATTGCAAAGTTTTAATAGCTTAATTCCCAAACAAAGAAAGTTTTGCCCACAAAATATACAGTCAATTCACTTTACAGTATCTTCTGTGAAGCGGTTTAAGACAGATGTGATAAGGCACTAAACCAAATGCAAGGATTGCTATTATTAAAGGTAATATTGAGTCTTTTATCCCAGAGGTAGTTGATAAATTAACATTGATAAAATTACACAGGGTATCTGGGGACTAGAAAACTATGCCTGATCCGAGTTGCATCTGGTTTTGATGCCTTGAAAGGCTCCAGGATCCTACCTCGTGTGAAGGTGCTATATAAATGCAAGTTATTGTTGTTGTGTTCTCTTGCACTTGTCATTTCCTCATTGGCTGCTGAGACCCATCTTGTTGTGTCCTCTTTATCACATCAAATGTGCAGGCCCTGTGTGCATAACAAGTTCCCATTTAGACTATCATTACATTTGCTCCTCAGTCTTAACAAGGCAGTTCAATGATTTCACTGTCCTAATAATGATAGGTAATATCTGCTCCTATTGAGGGTTTGAAAAAAACAGAAAGCAGCAATGATTTAACAGTCTTACAACTATTATTAAAATAGTTATTCAAACAAAATCCAAGTAAATGTAACATTTTCAGACATTTGTATTATATTTTTCTCTCCAGCACTTTGTAGCCAGCAGTCAAATTTCCATTTGAACTTTAATCGTTAAAGAATGGGTGGAAATATTAGCTGGAAAAGAATACAAGAAAGCAAGGAAGAAGAAATTACTGTTTTCATCTGCTCCTTCCAGACATCATGCACAATGTAATGTATTCCATCCCCACAATCTCCCAAGGGAAAATTGCACACAGACAGTCCTTGATCTCAAAAGGCAACCAAGGAAAAATTTCAGAGCAGTCATCCATACCTCACACATTTAATTGTAAACAGTTTCCATTGTATTGTTGCTGATATACTCCGCAACTGCAGTATATTTAGTGCTATACTCCACAAGAATAGTGCACTTACGTCTCCTCATTATATAGTTTGTAAATGCAGCCTAAATGCAATATATGTGTGTGTGTGTTGATGTTGTGAATATAGTATTATGGAAATGCTCAACATTTAATTATACAGATTAATGCTGGGATAACACGCCAGTTATCTTTGTCTGTGATATTTCTCATTTTGAAGGTCGAAGGCAGCAGAGAAACCTATTTCCAGGCCTTCACCAACCCGGCAGTCTAGAACATTCCACTAGAGAGAGACTGAGAGAGAAAGTGACCTGAGACCTGCCATAATCTTCCCCTACTTTCCTAGGGAGAAACATTTTGTATCCATTCAGTATTTCCCACAAAAAATTAAGACAATTAAAATTAATTAAAGTAGAGTTTGGAAAAACTGCTTCTAAATCCACATTGACTATCAAACCTTCTGTGCGCTTTGAATGAGTGTTGACAGCATGGCATATATATGATGTCTTCACCCGTTTTCCCCTCAACACATGGTTGGTTACTTGGTCATTGTTTTTGAGGTTCATGTCTTATCTTTTTTTGAATATCTGTATAATATTTGCTATATATGTGCTCTACTCTGAAAGTAAGATGAACTGCTTCCAAGGTGACATGGTTGGCAACGGAACGTAAGTATCTCAAGCCAGCCCTGTATGGGAGTTTTGGTAGTCTGGTTCCTTAGCTAGGTGGGTCCCCAGTATTCCAGGACACTGCAGATGACAGGACAGGCAGCCTAGCTTATCGGCAGTACTCTACAAATGTAATTTTGTTGTTGGTGTTAGAAGGGTAGACTATCACTGGGGCATGGAATCATCCTACTCAGCTCCTAATAATCCTGTAAACCAAAGTCCTTAGCAGGATCTCCTTGAAGCTGAACCCGCTTGTTTTGCCCACAAAATATACAATGAATTCACTTCACAGTATATTCTAGGAAGCGCTTTGAGACGTCTCAAAAACATGATAAGACACTTATTATTGGGTTATTGTAGGTGCTGTTCTCTGGATGAGATGTTAAATTAAGGCACTGTCTGGCTGTTCAAATAAACACTAAAGATTCAATGGTACTATTTGGAAAGACAAGGGAGTATCTGCTGGTATCCTGGCCAATGCCATGCCCCCTCCCCTGCCAAATAAAATTGTTAACTCACTTCATGGCTGTTTCGCTCTTGACGAAAGGCAAAAGTGACTCCGCCACTGCCTCACCCCTCAGGCTGCCAAAACCCTTCCCCATGCATTCGTCACATCAAGGCTCAACTATGGAAACTCCCTTCTCATTGGCCTTCCCGGCTCTTCCCTCCACAAGCTGCAGATCATCCAGAACTTTGAAGCTCTTGTCCTCTCCTGCACCAAGCTCCGCGACCACATCACGTCCACCCTCGCCCGGCTACATTGACTCCGCATCCCCCAGAGGATCAAATTCAAGATCCTTATCCTCACTTTCAAGGCCATTCACAAACTTGCCCCCTCCTATCTCTCCGATCTGCTGTCCCCCTATGAACCTGTCCACCCCCACTGTTCAGCGGGCTCCGGTCTGCTCCATGCACCCCGCCCGACCCACCCTACCATCGGTGGACAGGCTTTCAGCTTCTCTGCCCCCACACTCTGGAACTGCATCCCACAGTCCCTTCCCCTCACTTACTCCTTCAAGGCCGGTCTCAAGACCGTCCTCTTTGATTGTGCCTTATGCCACCCTCCCACCTCTCTCCCTCCCCTTCTAACTCTCTCTCCCCTCTCCGCCCCATCCTGCCCCTCCCCTTGCTCGAGTCCCGACCTGACAGTTCAGTCCTTGGGAAGACATCCCTATGTGAAAGGCGCTATAAAAATGTAATGTTGTTGTTGTTTGCAAGGCACTGCTATGTATAAATTGGCTACCTCATTCGCCTACAAATACACAGTCTCTGCACTTCATATTAAAATTTATTACATAAATGCAAGGATTATTTATTATTTACCTCAGTGCTCAGGTATAGCACTAGTATTTATAAGATTTAAAAATATTAAACACAGACTCACCCATTTCCTCTTTGTTTTTAGCTGAAGAACATTGGGTGTAGATTCAGTTCTGAGAAAAGTTCCTTCTTTGCTGCCTCAACAATGCCCATTAATTACAGTTCCAGGGGAATGTCCAACAACAACAATTTACATTTGTATCCGCTAGGAGCAGGGATTCCAGCTAGCCTATTTGACCTTAGCTGGTTGAAGTCATGTTGTAACTGTATACATACTCTGGGATGCCACCTTTTTGCCTCTTTGCAATCTGTGCAAAAATAAGATCGTAAATTAGATAAGAACTCCTGTAGCTCAGTGGTTAGAGCACTCGCCTTACAAGCATGAGACCTGTATTCGAATCCAGGCAGATCAGGGCGAAACATTGTGCAAGTTTCCTTACTCCATACGCTTAATAATAATTTGTCCCCCCAAAACAACACAATAATAAAAATTGGTCATTTTCAATCCACGACTACTGTGCGCAATTGGCTGCTGCATTTCGCCCACAAAGATACAGTCAATTCACTTTACAGTACATTCTGTGAAGTGCTTTGAGATATTGATAAGATGTGAAACGCGCTATATCAAACGCAAGGTTATTATTATAAGAGCGTTAGGGAAGAGAGCGTGCATTAAGAGAATTGGGGAAGAGAGCGGGCGGGTAAGAATGTTACTATCTTGTCAACATGGCGTCTCACTACCCCAATTATTGGCGTGCTTTATGTGGGCGGCAAAGCACATAACCAAAGGTATAAATACTGTGTATTTGAGACAGGTAGGCACAGCTGTACCCTGGAGGGACTTTTAACATGAAGTCAGTTAGTTTGCCTGCCCGGCTCAACCTAGGAATGTTCCCAGTGATTTCTGGGTTTGTTTCAAATGCATCGTGTTGCCTTTCGGACTATTGTGACTTTACAGAGTATTATGACTCTGGCTTGTGGAAGCCTTTTTGGTGTCGTCAGTTGCATGCTTGTGACCAATAAATAGCTGGTTTGAACACTTTTTGTGTTGTTTGTATTATACTTGATAGCCTTGTTCCCTCCTATTTCTCTGACCTGCTGATCCCTCTGTTAAGCAGGTTCCGACCTGCTCCATTTCTCCCTTCCAACCTGCCCTACCATTGGGCCTTCAGCCTCTCTGCCCCTGCACTTTGGAACTCCAACCCACAATCCCTTGCGTTCTCCTTTGCCTCCTTCAAGACCGGTCTTAATAATAACAATAATAATAATAATAATCCTTGCATTTGATATGATGCTTTTCATGCCTGCTAGTCATCTCAAAATGCTTCACGGAATATACTGTAAAGTAGGTTCTGATAAAGGGTTGTAGACCCAAAACGTTGACTCTTTTTCCTTTCTCCATGGATACTGCTTGACCTGCTGAGTTTCCCCAGCAACTTTTGTTTCTGTTACTGTAAAGTGAATTGACTGTATGTGTGTGGATTGTAACTCCTGGACTGGACCAGATCAGCGGGATGGACCTTGCTCAGCTAATTCCAGATAGTAATAGATGGTGGTTGGCAAGAACCAAGGCTTGGGGATTTTAAGATATATGTTGCTGGAGATGAATTGGAATAAGCTACTCTGGTTCTGCATAGCAGAATTTTTACACAATATTCCTGCAGGTTGCCTAGAGAATTCCCATTAGTGAATCCCACCACTGATCCCTACTTTTTTGTTCCCATAGTAGCATCAAGTAGGTTTTTGGAATGCAACAACTGTATAATGCTAATTGTGTAATCCATTTAATCGTTTCCAATGGCATCTTCTCTCTACTCCCACACAATCACATCGGGGCATTCCTCAGGGCTCTATACTCTGTCCTCTCCATTTCACCATTTATATGCTTCCCCCTTGGTGACATCATCCGCACGTGAGAGGTCCACTTCCACATGTATGCCAATGTCACCCAACTCTCTCTGCCTTTAGCCTAGATTCCAGGAGCAAGGCTGTTCTGATGTATTGCCTGTCAGACATCTAGTTCTGCTAAGTTCTAAGTTTCTACAGTTCAATGTCGACTGGACCAAAACTCTTCTGTTTGGTTCTCATCAGGCACTCACCACATTGATTTGCCTCAATGGAGTCATGCAGAACCTTGCTGTCTTGGTTAGTCCATTGACAGATGACCAAACCAAGAACTACTGCTTCGCCCTTGCCTCTGCCAGGTATTCCTGCTACTCCAAGATAATCTTGGAGGCCAAGGGTAACCCTAGGTTCTTCTACTCCACCAATAACCACCTCCAATGTCCACCTTCCCATGCCTCACACATCCTCCCCTCCAAGTCCAACTGTGAGAAGATGCTAGACTTCCTGGAATCCAAAATCAAGGGGGTTCCATTTGGCTAACTCTATCCTGTCCACCAATGCCTCTCAGCACTATCCTCTCATGACCCATCCACCATACATTTCCCCTACAGATTCATAGATTCATAGAATTTTACGGCACAAAAGGAGGCCATTCGGCCCATCTAGTCTGTGCCGGCTCTTTGAAAAGAGCGATTCAATCCCACTGCCCTGCCCACTCTCCATAGCCTAATAGACCTGTTCTCCCTAAATAAAGATCTAATTCCCTTTTAAAAGTTGTTATCGAATCAGCCTCCACCACCTTTTCAGGCAATGCATTCCAGATTCGAACAACTCGCTGAGTGAAAAAATTTCTCCTCAGCTCCCCTCTACTTCGCCTTGAAACTATTTTAAATCTGTGACCACGAGTCACAGATTCGCCCACGAGTGGAAATAGTTTTTCTCTATTTGCCCTGTCGAAACCCCTCATGATTTTATAAACCTCTATTAGGTCTCCCCTCAATCTTCTCTGCTTCAAAGAGAATAACCCTAGCCTATCTAGCCTCTCCTCATAGCTGAAGTCCCTCAATCCTGGCACCATCCTAGTAAATCTTCTTTGTACCCTTTCCAATGTCTTCACATCCTTTCTGTAGTGTGGTGACCAGAATTGAACACAGTATTCCAGCTGAGGCCTCACCAAAGTCTTATAGAGGTTAGTCAGCACTTCCTGACTTTTGTACTCTATACCCCTATTTATAAAGCCTAGTATCCCATATGCCTTCTTACCAGCCTTGTCTACCTGTCCTGCCACCTTCAACGAGTCACTAACACAAATCCCCAGGTCTCTCTGTTCCTTCACACCATTTAAAATTTTACTATCTAGCCTATATTGCCTCCCTTCATTTCTTCTCCCAAAATGCATCACCTCACACTTTTCTGCATTAAACTTCATCTGCCGTGTGTCTGCCCACTTTACCAATTTGTCTATATCCTCTTGCAGATGGCTACTATCCTCCTCAATATATACTATTCTCCCTAACTTAGTGTCATCTGCAAACTTGGAAACTGTACTCCGTACACCCAAGTCCAGATCATTGATGTAGATTACAAACAGCAATGGTCCCAAAACCGATCCCTGTGGCACACCACTGCTCACTTCCCTCCAGTCTGAAAAACAGCCGCTCACTACAACTCTCTGCTTTCTGTCTCGCAGCCAGTTGTGGATCCATGCAGCCACTGTCCCTTTTACGCCATGGGCCTTTAATTTCCTAATAAGTCTCTCATGTGGCACTTTGTCAAATGCCTTTTGAAAGTCCATGTAAACTACATCAACTGCGCTACCATTATCCACCCATTCCGTTACCTCATCAAAAAATTCTATCAGATTTGTAAGGCAAGATTTGCCTTTAACAAATCCATGTTGACTGTCCTTTATTAGCCTATATCTTTCTAAGTGAAGATCTACCTTGTCCCTGATTACGGACTCTAGAAGTTTGCCCACTACCGACGTTAGACTGACTGGTCTGTAGTTACCAGGCTTGTCCTTCTGCCCCTTTTTATACAAGGGAGTAACATTAGCTATCCTCCAGTCCTCTGGCACGACCCCTGTGTCCAAGGAAGATTGAAAGTTCGTGGCCAGAGTCCCTGCTATTTGCTCCCGTGCCTCCCTTAGTAACCTAGGGTGCATCCCATCCGGACCAGGTGACTTATCCACCTTGAGCGACGTCAACCTTTTTAGAACTTCCTCTCTGGTTATAATTATTCTATCCATTTCTCCTACCCTCTCCTCCAATACCATGGCATTGGTAGTTGACCCTATCTCTTCCTCCTCCCTCACCTCCATCAACCCTAAAATGAAGCCCACCACCTGCTCCCTCGACCCCATCCCCATCTCTCTTCCCAGATCCACATCTGGCTCCTCTCCTAACCAGTATCATCAAACTTTCCTTATCCACGGTTGCCATCCCCCGGTCAATCAGTCGGTCGTTCAATCGGTCGGTCGGTCATTCAGTCGGTCGGTCAATCGGTCGGTCAATCAATCGGTCAATCAATCGGTCAGTCAGTCAGTCAGTCAGTCAATCAATCAATCAATCAATCAAATCCTGAAAAACCCTTCTCTGGATCCAGCTACTGCCTCATTTCATTCCTCTCCAAGGCCCCAGAATGAGTCATCGCGTCCCAGCTTCGCTCTTTCCTTTCCCGCCATTTCCTATTTGAATCCCTCCAATCCGGTTTCCATGCTGCCCACAGCACAGATAGAGTCCTGGTCAAAGTCTCTAATGGCATTCTGAACATCTGTGATCAGGGCTGTATCTAGCTCCTTGTCCCCCTCGACCTCTCTGCTGCTTTCGACACTGTCGACCACTCTATCCTCTTTTACCACCTCACCTCTCAGTTCAATCTTCGCAGACCTGCCCTTGCCTAGTTCGAATCTTACCTCTCTCACCATCTCCACTTTATCGCCACTAACATATTCTCTTCCAGTCCCCTGAGGGCTCTGTCCTTGGTCCTCTCCTTTTCAACATCTATATGCTTTCTCTTGGTGACATCCTCCGTAATCATGGGATCAGCGGATAACATCCAACTCTATCTTTCTGCCTTCACCCTCGATTCCAGGACATCTGCTGTCCTATTGGACATCAATCCTGGAAGAGAGAGCTAACTCTCCACAGTTGAATGTCAAAAAGACCGCAACCGTCCTGATTTGTTTGCGCCATCACCTCTGCAGCTCAGGTAATGGCAGCATCAACCTACATGGATGCACACTAAGCTTGTCACTAAGCCTGTCAGGACTCTTGGTGTCTTGTTTGATTTTCAACTTTTTTATTCCACGCAACATCCATGCCATGACCTGTTCTGCCTTCCCTCACATCCACAACATGATAATAATAATCCTTGCATTTGATATGGCGCTTTTCACGTTTTCTAGGTGTCTCAAAGTGCTTCACAGAATATACTGTAAAGTGAATCGACTGTATATATGTGGACGAAACCTGGTAGCTAATTGTGCACAGCAGTGTTGCACAAATTGAAACTATCAATTTTTTTTTAGGAATTATTATTAGACGTATGGAGTAAGGAAACTTGCCCAAGGTTTCACCCTGCCTGGAATTGAACCCAGGTCTCTCGCTTGGAAGGCGAGTGCTCTAACCAGCTACAGGACTCCACACGGCCCGACTCCGCTATTACCTCATCCCTCAGGCTGCTGAAAGTCTCATTCTTGCCTTCATTATGTCCAGGCTTGACTATTACAATACCCTGCTTGTCAGCCTCTGCAATTTCTCCCTCCATAGGCTGCAGATCATCTAGAACTCTGCAACCCATGTCCTCTCCTGTACCAAGCTCCCCGACCCCATCTTCTCCCATTTTCACCTGACTCCACTTGCTTCCAATCAGATAGAGCAGTGTATACCAACCTTGGGTCCCGACCCAAATCAGGGTCGCAGTAGTCCTCAGCAGAGTTGCGAAGGATCATCAGAATTTTTTTAATATAACATTCAAAATGCTTTTTTAATGCTAAAAAAAAGAGCGCCCAAGGCGACACCGCCGACCAATTTGTATGAAAGAGCGTACTTACGAGTTGCGCTGAGTCCACAAAAGAGATGGAGATAATGTTTTGGCTGAGCTTCGCTTCAGTCGTGATATCGCCCCCTAGGGGTGGGAGGGTGGAGGCTAATTTGGGTCGCAACAAAAAAAGTTTGGGTTGCGAGGACCTGCTGGTGGTTAATTTGGGTTGCAGCAAAAAAAAGTTGGGAACCACTGACATAGAGGATTCAAGTCAAGATCCTGGATTTCACCTTCAAAGCCCACCATAGCCTTTCCCCACCCATCTATGTGAACTCTTAACCCCCTACCAACAAGTCAATTCCCTCCACTCAATGGACTCTGACCTGCTCCATGTCCCCCACCCCACCATTGGCAGGTGAGCCTCTATTCCCCAAGTGTTGGAATTCCATCCCGCATTCCCTCTGCCTTGTCCCCCTCCCTAGCCTCCTTCAAGTCCTGCCTCAAGACCCTTCTCTTCAACGTCAGTCATCCTCCATGATCCTGACCCCATCTCAAGTCTGAAACACTGCTGTCAAGCGCTTTGGGATTTTTTCCTGCTGTGAAAGAATTATACAAATGTAATTTTGTTGCTGTTGTTTGACTCCGTCTATCTTTTGAACCCTACATCTGGGATATCGTTCACTTAACTCAGGTCTCCCAGAACTGCAAAGACCCTCAACCACATCTTCATCATGTCCAGGCATGATTATTCCAACAGTTTACTTGCCACGTTAGCTAGCTCCTTCCTTCACAAGCTGCAGCGTATCGAGAATTCTGAAGTTGTGTCCTCTCCTGCACCATTCCCTTGCTCGCTCGGCTCCACTGCCTCTACATCACCCAGCGGATCTAATTCAAAATCATCTTTGTTACTTTAAAATCCGCCCCACTTCAAAACTTGCCTCATGACCTGTCCTTTCAACTGTGCTTTCAGCTACCTTTCCCCTCATCTGCTCTTTTGTCCCCTCCCACACCCTCAGGCTCTGAATTAGTCATGTGAAGCACTTTGAGATGTCCTTCTGATGTGAAAGGTTATACACAAATGTAAATTGTAATTACAAAATGCAGGTTTATAGCTTAAAGAAAAAAAATATTGCTGCAGATTTCTGCTGGCGCATGAGGTAACTACTCAGGCAGCTAATTCTGATCAGATCAGACTGTTAGCATCCTCCTGACACATTCCCTCCCACGCAGTTCTCTCACTATACAGTCGCTACTCTACCCAAGGCACCAATAGTCGTTGCTACCCTCCCATGGAATGAACCGTCAGTACCCATAAATCTTCAAAATCACCACTCAATATTAGACTGCATGGTACGTCCAAAGATAAAGAGTGAACAATGATACTTCACAGTTTATCTTAGAACAATAAACCAAAACATCCCGTATTGTCAATCACACTGTATGTTTTAATCATCAGTTTTCAAAGATATAATACACCTAGGCCTTAAGTATCTATCTTGAAGAAATAAAGGTAGTTTAATTTTATCCTGTTGGTGTAAGGGAAATTTTGAACATTTTCTCAGCATCAAATAGTCTCATCTTAAATAGAGCATGCGAGCCCTGCAGTGTAACACTCCTTCTGCCCCATTGTCACAAGAGAGCATCTTGTGGAGCATCTTAGCACTGTTGAGTAGGAAACTTGCCTTGGCTGAAACCTTAGATAAGCTTCCTTACTCCACACATCTCTGTTTACCTAGCAGTAAGCAGGAGCACCATTGTTAGATGATTGATGGATCTATTTCACAGGGATAATAAACCCTTAAACAAAAATAACAATAATAATTTGGTCACTCAATCCACGACTGTTTAGAATACAAAAATTACAATACAACATTACATTTGGTCAGCCCGGGTATCTGACACATGTGCAAACTATGATTACAAGTATTCAAACCAGAGTCAGAGTTCTATGAATGCCACCTAAATGCAGAGTTCCATGAATCCCATCCCCGGAGAGCTCCCCGATAGTTTAGTGGGTTAATTCCAGAGAGTTTAAGCAGTGGCTGGGGAGGACAGGTTTGCGGGGTTATGGGAATAGAGAGCTGGGGAGTGGGATTGACTTTGAATTGCTCTTATCAAACAGCCGGCACTGACTCGACGGGCGAATGGCCTCCTTTTACGCTGTTAAATTCTATGGTTGGCAAGAGCCAAGGTTTGGTGATCCCAGAGTGTGTGTTAGGGTTCTGCTGGAATTAAATTAGCTAAAACCATGTAGCTTGTCATTGAAAACAGTGTCTGACAAACATTTTGCTGCTTTTCAGTTAAGACCACCTTACTCATTGGAACTTTGGCTTGGAGGATTAATAGTAGCTGAGTGAGAAGAATCCATACCCTATTTTCTGCCCCTCCAAGTCCTGCCAGTGAGCCAGGCTTGCAGGTCTGTTATCAGAGATATTGCGGACCCACCCACCTGTCTCAGGATTTTGAAAACTGAGATTACCACAGAGGATTGACTGAATTCTGACATTACATTGCTGATAATGTCACCTTGGAGTCAGTTAATCGCCAAGGAGACAATTCTTTCCCCTTTCCTCCCAAAGGAGGACAATCACTCTCCTAAGTTTGTACTTGCTGTTGGGATCTAATTTGTGATATTCACAAATGGGATTGCAGCATCCGTTTGCCAATATCGGAAGCCTTCTAACTTGTGATGTTTACAAAACAGCTGACTTCTGATTTTCGAAAGCCGACAAGGTATGAAAAAAGAATGGAGAGAAAAAAAATGCAATTAGTCATTTGGCTAATATCACAAACAGAAGTTACAATTAGCACTTCCCATCCTGTTGCAAATAACACAAATTAGATCCTATTATCAAATTATGGATTTTTTTTGTGCAGTGGATTTGTGACCAGCAGGAACTGGATTTAGGTTTCAGAAATTAATTCCAGTTTGGTAGCTTACATCTGACAGTGAGAGGAAACTTTCATCGCATCAATCTGATTATTCAATACCACAGCACGATCCAAACCCCGAAAATAATTAGTTTTACTTATGTTAAGGATAGCACATAACTGTTTATACAAAATGTTCCTGTAAGTTTAGTTTTAAAAATATTGTAAAAAAATAACAATTGTTGCATTTGATATAACGCCGTATAACAATATCGAGACATCTCAAAGCACTTCACAGCCAATTGTGTACAGTGTCCCACAAACAATTGTGGATTCAGTGACCAAAGGGATAATTACCCCCGGAAAGAGATCTGCCAATCAACTAATAATAACCTGCTTACTGATGGTAAACAGAGACGTGTGGAGTATTAAACTTGCCTAAGGTTTTGCCCTGTCTGGAAACTCAGATCCTCTCACTGTCGAGGCGAGTGCTCAAAGCAGTATGCTACCAGACTCTGCAATAAATCATTATTTGTGGAGTCCTCAGTGGTTAGAGCATTTGTCTTGCAAGCGAGAGACCTGGGTTTGATTTCAGGCAGGGTGAAACCTTGGGCGAGTTTCCTTACTCCACATGCCTGATAATAATCTCTTGAAAAAAATATAATACAGTAATAGGAATAAATTGACATTTTCAATCCATGACTGTTTGTGGGACACTGCTGTAAACAATTGGCTCTGAGACGCCGTCTGGCGTGGAGGGCGCTATATCAATCAATGTTGTTGTTGTTGTTCCTGCATCTTGCAGACGTGAAATGCGCTATATCAAATGCAAGGATTATTATTAAAATAAAGTGCTAGAAAAGAAATCTAAAAAAGATGAAGCAGGTTTGCCCTTTCTGTTTTGTTCAATTATGAATAATAGTCAACTTTTATTTTTTAGTGATATACCTGAGTGGTTTCCATTGCAACAAAAGCAAGTGTCACTGATTATTAGGTATGCTGGAATGCCAAGCCTGCTATTTTTCTCATCCTCTAGTTAGGAATAGGTTATTTTTGTCTGAGTTTCAGGAAGAGATCATTTGTTAGTTTGTTGTTGCTCCTACCAATGATCTGTTTTTTTCTCTCTGTGCACTGGCAGTTCAGGTTATGATGAACATTCTCAACTAATACCACTTTCCTGCCACTGGTTGCCATACTATGGTTGTGTTGTATTATGTGTGTGTGTGTGTATGCGTGTGTGTGAGGAGTATGGCAGCTTCTCTGCTCATCATTACATTTTCTAACATTGGCAGATGAGTTCATTGTAATTCTCGGCCAGTATCGAGCAAGTAATGGGATTTTTGAGCTCTCCACTAACCTGGTGGGTTAAGACACTAAATTATAGAGACCAGATAGACACAGTTTTGATTATTGCTCTGTGCTGAGTTAACTGATCTTGGCTAGGCTATTATAACTGTCCTTAGCAACCCTGGGGGGAGGAAGGAAATCAATCAGGGTTCCCATTTAGAGAATCATAGAATAGTACAGCACAGAAGGAGGCCATTTGGCCAATCGTGTCTGTGCAGTCTCTTTGGAAGAGCTATCCAATCAATCCCACTGCCACCCTCTTTCTCCATAACCTCGCAAATATTTCCTTTTCAAATACCCATCTAATTTCCCCTTATGATTGCTAAGTAGTAGGCCCATCTGTAGACAAAAATTAGAATCTACGTTATGTGTAGTTCCTCTGGTGATATTGGCCTCTAGTGAGTTTTACCTGTTCTAATTGAGCATCGCCAAAGGCAGTATATAGGATGCTGACTGGAATTTCAGATGACTGGAAAGTGCAAGCAAGTGGATGTGGTATATCGACTGGTTTGAGCTTGACTATTTTGCACTCCTCCTTCCTGGCTCAATAGCTGTGCTGTCCCATACTCACTGTCAAGACTCTTGGGGATGGAGTCAACCTGTGGAACCATACCCTGGTTGAAGCAAAAGAAAATCAATGTAATAATAATCATCTGTGCATTTGTTATAGCACTTATCACATGATCGAGACATCTCAAAGTGCTTCACAGGATATACTATAAGGTGTAGTGACTGTGTGTTTTGTGGGTGAAAATCAACAAAAATGCAACAAATGTACAATTATATAACAACAAATAACATTTGTACAGAGTTTTTCACATCCCAAGTGCCTTTCATATAGTGCCTTTCATGTTGGGAGAATGTCACAAGTGCCTTTCATATCAGGGGAAATTCCCAAGACGTTGGACAATATCTGTTAGCAGGGGGAAATAATAATAATCCTTGCATTTGATTTAGCACTTTTCATGTCTTCTGGACGTCTCAAAGAACTTCACAGTACAATAGGTACTGTAAGTGAATTGACTGTATGTTTGTGGGTGAAACGCGGCAGCCAATTGCGCACAGCAGTGTCTCACAAACAGTCGTGGATTAAAATGACCCATTTTTTTTTTTTTTTGAGGGATTATTATTCGGCATGTGGAGTAAGGAAACTTGCCCAGGGTTTCGCTCTGACCTGCCTGGATTCGAACACAGGTCTCACACTTGAAAAACGAGTGCTCTACCCACTGAGCTACAGGACTCCTAACCTTTAGGAGTGATGGAGAGGAGAATATTTGATAAGAAAAGGTAATATTTTCTCATTGGCATATTCAAGATTGGACAAAAATATACTGATGATCAGAGAATCAACTCCTATGATTATTCTTTCATGAGCCTGGACAAGAAAGAACCTTGGTGTCTGAATTTATGTTTTTTCTTATTGGTGAAAAATACACAATCTTCAGTGCCTGTCTGGAATTATGTTCATTCCTGATGCTGAATCTACCATCGGTAGACGGACTTTTAGCCTCTCTGCTCCCACGCTCTGGAATTCCATCCCACAGTCCCTTTGCCTCACTTGCTTCTTTGCCTACTTCAAGGCCAGTCTCAAGACTCTCCTTTCTGATCATGCCATCACCTGCCCTCTCACCACTAACCCCCATCCTGGCCCTCCCCCATGCTCAGATCCCGAACCGTTACTGTTCAGCGCCTTGGGATGTCCTCCTGATGTGAAAGGTGCTCTGTAGATGTAATTTTTGCTGTTGTTTTTGAATTTACAACACTTGTATTTTTTTGCCCAGCTGAATGTTTCACACATGCGAACTCCATTCGCAATGCTTGAAAGTATCCAACCTGGACTTCCACATATGTATGCCACCTACACACAGTCATTTCCCTGTATCTGTAAATGGAATACACATGCACTCTCTGGAAGGAGATACCCTACCTACATTATTTCATAAAGTATTATAGGGTGTAGGTTGGTAAGAGCTGAGAATTGGAGATCCCAGAATGTGTGTTGGGGTGATGCTGGAGCTTATCTAGCTAAAACTGCATAGCTTGCCTTTTAGAGCATTGTCTGATATGTTTCCTGCTGCTTTGCCCACCTGAGACTGCAAAACCCATTGGGGGTTTTACTTGCAAGGTAAACAGGAAGAATTCCTTCCCTCGTAACTGGTTTGCCCTTTCAAGTCTTGCTGATGATCCAGGCTGGCTGGTCTGTCATCAGCAGTGTCTTGTGGGGGCACTGTGGATACACCTGGCTTTGAAACTAAACTACCAAGATCGACATAGAGGGTTGACTGGCTCACACATAACTCCCTTATTCTTAGTTAGCTCTTCAACCTCACTTGAGGAATTAAGGTTTCCCTTTGCAGACTGTTGATTTATGCCATCATTGATGACTGCAGAGATACAGCAAATATTTAATTACAGTATTACCAATCACAGTAAGTATGATAATGGTCAATTCAAACCATTAATTAGGGTGGTGTACTGTATGTAAATGTCTGGAAATTATTATTTCATGTATGCTGTTACACATGCATTCTTCAGCTGCACTGTGCAGCAGGCTTCTGAACCACATAAACCAGTGAGATCCAAGTTTGATCCCTGGTCTGTGCTGTCAGGTAATCACATCTAGGCTGAATTGGCCTCAACATCCCAGGGAATAAGGAGTGGGGGGGGAGATGCGATCAGAGTTCCTGCTCTTGATCATTATTCATGACCCACAGCTGGAAAGAATGCACGTGTGAAGGTTGGTTGAGGGCAGAGTCAGGCTCAGCTGTGACTCCCCCATGGTTGATTAGTTTGCCAACATTCACTGTCTAAGCTCACCTGTGAGGAATGGTCATGTGGACTCAGGCAAAGTGAGAAGAACGATGTGTGGGGGAGTGGGGGGGAGAAATGAAAATAATTCTCCCTTGGTACAAATTTGCATTTCTCATATACGAGACAGTAGTTGGCTGAAAAGGGAGGCAACAAATCCCCTGTTTATAACAGAAAGAAAAAAATACTAGATTTTACTTGTGAATAGGTATGGCAAAATGGTAAAAAATATAGCATTTTTAGTCGTGGCATGATAGACATCAACTTTCTTTGATCCACAAGGGACAAAGCGTAGGGTAAAATTCCAGAGTTTTTAACAAAGCCAAGGCAACATTCTGTTACTTCAATTATAAAGTATTTTTTAAGACAGCTTTTTGCATTGCTTCGTGGTAATCTTATTATAAGGCAGCCCTTATAAGATGAATTTGCTTAAAAAGTGGATTCTGCTTGGACCAGCTACTTTCCACGTGCTTAAAAATGATCAGCTTCTGGGACATCAGGTAGATGCACATATATAGCACATACACAAAATATATAGTCACTACACTTTACAGTATATTTTGTGAAGTGCTTTGAGGCATCTTGAGGATGTGATGATAATAATAATCCTTGCATTTGATATAGCGCTTTTCACATCTTCTAGATGTCTCAAAGTGCTTCACAGAGTATACTCTCTAGTGAATTGACTGTATATATGTGGGTGAAACATGACTGCCATTGCCCACAGCAGTGTCCCACAAACAGTTGTGGATTGAAATGACCGATTTTATTGTTTTTTTGAGGGATTATTATCAGGCGTGTGGAATAAAGAAACTTGCCCAAGGTTTCAGCCTGCCTGGAATTGAACCCAGTTTCCTTTGCTTGCAAGGTGAGTGCTCTAACCATTGAACAATAAGACTGCATAGTACAGCCCTATATTAAATGCAGGGTTTATTATTATGATTGCAGGAAGTGCCATTAACGTAATTAAGGAAGTGATGTCTGGTCCCTTCCTGTCCCTACACCACATGCCAATAGTGATTCTGTGCTCCAGTAGTTGGCCATTGTTTAAATAGAATGCAAGTGCTAAAGCATCACAAGAGGAGATGTCACCAGCAAACTTGAATTCAGCTATTTTTCTGTGTTTTATTTTGAACTTGAAGTCTGAGCCATTTGACAAAGTCAACTGCATTATAACAGGGAAGTTCCTATAGGCCTTGCCTACATCCTATCGCATAAGAGTTAGCATTGTTATGTTAAAAAATGTTAGAATTTGCATTTGGAATTATGAACCACAATTGCTGTATACAGTATAATTCATCTTCAAATCTAGGAATGATATTTTTATAATAATCAGTAGGATGGATTAATGCTCAGAAGTCACGCTATAAACCTAATGATGACCAGTCTATCCAACAATAGGAGCATATGTACTTGTTATTGTTCAGTTTTCAATAACAACAACTTTCAGTTACATAGCGCCCTCCACGCCGGATCGCGTCTCAGAGCGCTTTAAATGTATTTTCGCCTACAAAATGCACAGTCCCACAATTCACTTCACAGTAAGTCCTGTGAAGAGCTTTGATACTTTCTAACACTCCAATAAGGCGCTACAAATGCAAACATTGTTAACTTTCCATATGAAATAGTTGAACCCATTTATATTTTGAAATCTGTAAACTTTTTTAAAGTTGCAAAATGAGTAACCATAGTAGGTCATGGAAGATGTAAAAGCGTGTAAGTTCCTGTGTTTAGCTCAATTCATTAACAGCTATTTTTCAGCAATCATTCATGATTGCAGCTGTGAACAGTGGGCTGGTTTGTGATCAGTAAGACGTCTTAATTCAGAACATTTTGGTCTTAATTTATGTAAGGCCGTCTGGTTATTGGTAAGGGAGCTTAATTTGTCCATAAGTTTCAGATTTCAATAGGTATACAACAACAATATAGCACCCTTCACCCAAAGTAGTGTCGCAGAGTGCTAGGTATCCCTAAATGATTGCAAAATAACTATAAAATGGTGACACATACAAATACGTCACTTTGAAGCATGTTTACAGATTATTTTACAAAATCTCAGAGGATTCAGATGAAGCAGGCCCTTTGGCCCATTTGATGATGATAATAATCCTTGCATTTGATATGGCACTTTTCATGTCTTCTGGACGTCTCAAAGCACTTCACAGAATATACTGTAAAGTGAATTGACTGTATATTTGTTGATGAAATGTGGCGGCCAATTGCGCATAGCAGTGTCCCACAAACAACAACAATAAAATTACATTTAATGTAATTTCATATCGGGAGGACGTCCCACACGTCCTGATTGAAAATGTCCAATTTTTTTTGAGTTGGCATTGTCATTGGCAATCCCCTCAAGCAAAAGTGATACCTGTCTTCACTAAACTCTGGGTGGGGGTAAGAGGAAGAATAGTCTAATTCTGTCACAATTGCCAATGTGTACAGAATGAAACTTCTTTCAGTGTATAAGGTGAAAGCTAGCCTCAAAGAGCATGCTTTTTCGCAATTGGCTGACATGTATCGCAGTCAGTCCACTTTACAGTATATTTTGTGAAGCGCTTTGAAATGTCTCAACATCATAATAAGGAACTATATTTATTGCAAGGTTTATTATTATTATTATGCAGCAACAGCCAGTGTCTATTTGTGTGGGGACACACCATAGTGTGTGATTATACCTATTTAGTGAGCAAAGAGATTATTATATTTATAAACCTTTTAAAGACAACTTTATTTTTCAAAACAAAACTTGGGGGAGGATTAGGCCCTTTGTCTCCTATGACAGATTGACGCTGACCTGAAGCTTGCCAGCGTAAAGCATTATATTCAAAGTGTGGATTATCCCTGAACTAAACATGAAAGAGATATTATATTTCTGGCTCTGCCAGAAATTTTGTATTAAAATATCGATACACAAGGTGCAATACAGAGAGCACAAAATGTTTGAATGTGCCTCACCTCTTGGAGTTGGACTTTATTTCAATTGATCTGAATTAACTTTTGTAAAGCAGTAACAATTGATTTTAAAAATGAATAATCATAATAAAATATTCCTTGCATTTGATATTGTGCTTTATTTCATCATTCAAACGTCACACAGTGCTCCACAGAATATATTCTCAAGTGGATTGGCTGTATTTTGTGGATGAAACATTTAAAATAGGTACATGTGAAGGATGAATCAGTAGCTTTGAGAAAAGCTACCACAGGCCATAAAAGACCTTGTGGTGTGAGAAGGCACGTAAAGCAGTGAAAGATTGGATAACCACACAGAAGCTATGAGCAAACTAGTAAGGAGCTTTCTTTTTCTCAGCTCACTAGAGCTGGAAGGTGATATGTCCAAGGTCATTTAGAAATTGGAATTTGCAGAGCTTACATAAAAAAAACCACAGTGCTTCAGTACCTTGGTGGCAACCTAGCTCAGTTAGTAGCACTCTCAACTCTGAATCAGAAGGTTGTGGGTTCAAACCCCTCATTAGAACTTTCAACTCGCAGTCCAAGCCGGTGCTATGTTGGGTGAATACTGCATTGTTAGATGTGCTATTCTTTAGAAAATACATTAAACCAAAGTTCCATCTGCCTGGTCAGGTGGCTTTAAAGATCCCACAACACTGTTTGAAAAGAGAAGTGAGAAGGGAGTACAAAAATCCCCGAACAAAATTGGTCACTCACTTCATGGTTGCTTGTGAGACATTGCTGTGCACTTACTTGCAATTCTACACAGTCACTAAACATTTGTGAGAAGCGCTTTGAGATGCCCTTTTGATGCGGAAGGTGCTAAATCAAATGTAAGGATTATTACTAGTATAACCAATTGAAATGATCCATTGCCAGTGAAACAATTAAATTTGCGCTATATCGTTTTTCTATACAGGCCTTAAAAGGTCCTTCCTTGTGATCCCATCGGATTTAAGATAACTACACAGACCAGAACAATTCCTAGTCTATACAGCTCAATTTGTGACAACTTTCTTGCAGATGTCTTCAAAATCGCAGTCCAGCATGTCCCAGGCTTGACACCATATTACACCATATTGGCATACAAAAGCTGAATGTCAGATGGGATGCAGCCATAACTTCTTATCAAATTCTTATCAGCATGACAGAGTTCCCAGGGCAATGCCTTTGATTCACTTCACAGAACATGAGCGCTCGAACATTGAGTGGAGGCAATGCTCACTATTTAAGAATTTTAAGCCTTTCTCCATGTAGCTGCAGAATGTACAAGGCACATGTAGTCACACGCAGCCATGAGTATAATCTTTGAAACACTTGATGTATGGGAAGAAGTTTCCTATTTCAGGACATTTTCAGGGTGATATCACTGGCACACAAAAGCTGAATGTCAGATGGGATGCAGCCATAACTTTTCTTATCAAATTCTTGCTAAGATTGAATGTTAGTAACATGAAAAAAATCCTTATCAAAGAGATAAGGCTATCTTAGAGATAACCTTGCAATATATTTGTTTTTATGTAATTTCTTAAATTAAGTGTGTGACATGCTAAATCCCAGTTTCAGGTCACAGTTGAAGACCTTTCTCTTCGACCGAGCTTTTAGTCACCTTTCTGCCCCTGTCCCTGGCTCGGTCCCGGGATCCGCTACTGTGAAGCGCTCTGAGACGCCGTCCGGCGTGGAGGGCGCTATGTAAATCAAAGTTGTTGTTGTTGTTGTAAGTCGTGAGAAGGAGTCCCTCCCTCAGATTTCTTAATCAAGATATCCCATTACAAAATGGGTCACAAAACCTTCACAAAAAATCTGAATGTGGTGCACCTAAATCTTTATCAGCACAGAACGCAATGTTTGTTTGTTGTCTAAACTGTTCTTTAGAAGTGACGGATTTAAGATTTGCTTTTGGAATGTTTATTTTTAAATAGTTTGATTGTGATTCTGCATTCGTGCTACTTTGTTAATGCATCTGAAGGCCTTCCAGTTTGACACAGTCAGCTCCCTCTCACCCAAACACAGCCGCTGTTAAGTACTCTAAGACCTGTGCTGCGTGAAGGCTACTATATAACTGTACATATAATTGTTGTTGTTTGCAGAAGGATAGAAATATAGTACAGCTTTTCCAGGGGTAATAATCGCTTACATTTAAAAAGAAATCCATGACTGTTTGTGAGACACTGCTGTGCATAATTGGTTGCCTCGTTTTGCCCATAAAATCTACAGTTAATTCACTTTACAGTATATTCTCTTAAACGCTTTGAGATGTCTCAAATACATGATAGGGCGCTATATCAATTGCAGGGATTATTCTTATTCTTATTATGTCTCAATATTCTCTACCAAAGTATGCTTTGCAACAGATTCTATTCAGTGCATTTCCTTTAGCCACTTGAAACATATTAACAACAGTAAGACCATTTTTACTTGAAATTTACTGTCTGAGTTGCAAATAACTGATTTTGTTTTTTGCCTAATTCATTTCATGTGGTCTGCAAGGCTGTATAGTTGATAATCCAGGGTCTGTAGCTCGTGTCCTGACCCACACAAGGCTCCACAAGCTCTTTATCCCTATCCTTGCTGGCTTCTCCTCTGATCAGTGAATAATGACCTGTTTCCTTGTCCCCTGTCGTCCGATGATTGGTGGATTAATTTTCAGCCATTGTCTCCCCATTCTCTGGATATCTACTTTGGAGTCAACTCATCACTTTCGGCTTTTAAAGTTCACCTTAAGATACCTTTGCGATTGCAACAGTGGCCACCTTTCCTCTCCTACCCCACTTTCCTCAACTCCACTACACAGCCAGCTGTGTGAAGAACTCTTGCGACACCCACCTGACATGAAAAGTTGCAGAGTAAATGTAAGTGATTGTTGTGGTTATTGTTGTTAATAATACACAACAGAAAATCCCCCAAAAAACTCTGGTTTGTGAGCCTTTATTTAAATAAATAACATTTCTAATTCTGCTGGTTTGTCTCGATGTGGCTAGATCTGATTCAACTGACATTTGGAGTGAGCAGAGGAATATAAATTTGTGATAAGATGGTTGGAGTGATTAAACTCAGAGATCTGAAAATTCTCATGTTCTTAGCCTTGAGACCATTCGCACATCCTTAAAAATTACACACGGATTTTTGAAAAATTCTGTTTTAAATCGGAAGCTGGTTTTATTGAAGTTATTTTTTGTTTAAAAACAGTTGTGGAATACTGTGGCTTGAAAATTAAGACTGTATATTTAGAATTTTTCCTAAAATCCTCTGACATTAAGAACATAATCATCAACTCAGAGGGAATTTCAAGCCTCTGTATGCTCAATCGGTTGCTTATTTTTAAATATTGAATAGGTGTGTCTTTGCTGGTTGGAGAAATTTATGATTTGAGTTCTGTGGGTGCCAGAATTTTTTAAAAGTATTTATCAGCATTGAACAATATCAGTCAGATGCAACATGGGTTATACGTATTTATAATAATAATGATAATCTTTGCATTTGTTATAGTGGCCTTATCACATTACATTTGTAAAGCGCTTCACAGAAACATTAGTGGATTAACTGTGTATGTTGTGGGCAAAGATCAGCAGCCAATTATGCGACAGCATCATCGTGGATTAAGTGACCCAATTTTGTTGGAGGGATTATTACCCCCCAGAAAGATATCCACCAATCGACTAACAATGGGTTCCTACTTGCTGCTAGAAAAGCGGAGGCGTGTGGACTAAAGAGACTTGCCGGAGGTTCCGCACCGCCCTGCCCAAGAATCACATCCAGGTCCTCTCTCTTGTGAGACGAGTACAATATCCACTATGCTTGAGGGTTGGCTCTACTAGAGTAACAATCTCCAGATACGGGCCCAACCTCGCAAGTCCAGTCCTTACTCTCGCAATTTGACATTTTGATTTCCCATATCAGCTTTTATTATACTGTGGTCCTTCCAGGGTAAGATTACTGATTTAGTGCCACATTGAGGCCAATGACTACTCTGTTAGATTGCTAAAATTAATTTTAATTCGGTCTCTTACACCTTCAGAAAGAGATGGGGTTCATCCCATTAGTTCTGACTGGATTTAAATTCAAGCTCCAGAGGTGAGGGGACAGTGCTTGAACTTAATGGCATAAGTATGTTTTACAAGTTAAGGCTTTGATTAGTTCGCTATACATTGATTTAATTGGTTGTGTACAATAAACAAGGTTAATTAAATTGGATATATGAATTCAGCAAGGAACAATATAGTTGTAAATGTGGGTTAGTCTGGTTGTTATTGCACTGTGTGTGGTGCAAAGCCTTTTCAAGTCTGACCTTTACTCATTTCCTTCTCTTATTGTCATCTGTCATTTTGCAATATTCAGTCTTCACTGGTCTTGCTGTATAGTGCTTCTCTGCTGATTTTCTCTGTTTCCTGCATCTCCTGCTGTTTCCACCCCAGCTTCACTCCTTACTCATCTTTCCTCTCTTCTGCTGTTTATTTCACTTATACTTCTTTCATTGTCATTCTCTGCCTTTGATTTTGGGCAGGACAAGACCTTAAGCAAGTTTCCTTACTCCACACGCCTCTGTTTACCTAGCAGTAGGTAGGAACCCGGTTGTTAATCAATTGGTAAATTGCTTTTCCAGGGGTAATAAACCGTCACATTTTTCTTTAATAAATAATAATTTGGACACTCAATCCACAATTGTTTGTGGGACACTGCTGTGTGCAATTGGCTGCTGTGTTTCGATCAAAAAATATATAGTCAATTAACTTTACAGTAAATCCTGTGAAATGTTTTGAGACGTCTCGAAGACGTGAAGAAGGCGCAAAATCAAATGCAAGGATTATTATTATTTTGCCTTTCATCTCACCAATCTCCATTCCCCTTTCCTGATGCCCTGATCACTGAGACACTTTCCATTCACTGCCTTCCCACCTTTCCGTCCTATAAGTACAAAAGTGAAATACACATGGGAAAATCTGAGGGAAATAATGACAAGAAAAACGGGAGAGTGACAAAAAGAAAGTGATAAATTTCTGCCACCGCAAAGGGGAAGCAGAAGAAAGTAAGGAAACAATTTGTGAGGGATGATTGGTTAATGGAAAACTATAACATATATAGGCATAATGATAATATTTGAAATGGATCAGAGTAAATAAAGATTCAAATAAAAGAACAATTCAGCTTAGATTAAATAAGGAAACTAGCAAACAACATTTATTAAAACATGAAACGTACAAAGTATTTATTTTGTATTTATCTGCTGGTTTGTGCATGACGGTCTATAAGCAGTTGCGTATATCCTGTATATACACGTTGGTGTGCATACTTAAGTAGGCAGCGACTGCATGCTGCAGTTTATGATTCTGCTGTGTGTTTGCGGTCACTGTGTGCATGCTTGTGTGTAGAAGCATTAAGTGTGAGCTTGTTGATGAATAATGCATGCACAACAGTCTACTAATTCTTGAAAGAGTCGTTTTGATTGACTTTATATTTTGAAGAGGCGCAGGTGTTGTGCCTTTTGATGTTTTTTTTTCCCTTCCCATAATGAATGATATTAATTATTTTTTATTGCAAAGTTTTAAAGATGATCATTTTCTACATGGGCTTTCTTTGTTGCCTGGTTCATTAAAAAAAAACAAGTGTGTGGTGTAATACAACCGTGTGTGGAAATTAAGTCAGTCCACTTAAAAATATTGCTGCAGCCAGGAGCTTGTCTGGAGGGAAAGTAGGAACTTATAAAAACAGGCAAAGACAAATTACAATTCATTTTGGTGGTTTCAAACTTGGAAGGATGGTTTAAGAGACAGAAAATGATGTGTTGCGGATAAAGAATCCTATTGTCAACAGCCTGTTTTTAGAGCAACAGAATAGTTGTGAAGAGTTAGTGGTGTGAGAGAGAAGATGCTTTGCTGTAAGGCAGAGAAAAACCCGGTGATTGGATCACACAAGAGACTCACTAATTGACTGACTGTCAGCTTCATAGAACCTTTCATTAATCTACAAATGGTAAGTCACTAATTGGCAATTTAGTATTAAGCGTAGTGTACCAGGCTGGGAAGACCAGATCACAAGTGAGTACAGGTATTGTAGAGAGGTATTAGTGGGGTTAACAAGATTCTGAGTATTTGTTGCCCTTTAAGATTTCTATAGCCTGTTGTTGAAAGGTTTGTGCTTAACCAAACCACTTCTCTTCCACAAGCTGCAGATCATCCAAAAACTCTATTGTTTTCTTCCTCATGCTCACTGCGAGCCTCTCACCCCATGTTGCCCAGATCCTTAGCTCCCCATCCCCCAGAGGATTGAGTTCAAGATCCTCATCCTCACTTTAAAGCCTTCCTTGGTCTTATCCCACCTTTTAAGACCTTTTTAAAAGCTACCAACCTGTCCGCTCCCTCCGCTCAGCAAGTACTGTCCTGTTTCATGTTCCGCTGCCCCTGTCCACATGCTCCCGATGTGAAAGGGGCTCTAAATGTAATTTTGTTGTTATTGTTGTTCTGCTGTCAAGGGTTTAGCCTTTCTGCTCCCACTCTCTGTAACTCTATCCTCAAGACCCTTCACCTTTCCGCCTTGCTTACCTTCATAAGTTCTGTTTGAAAACCCTCCTCTTTGACTGCATCTTTAATCAACTTCCAAGCCTATTCCCACACCCTCCTTGGCTTCAGTGCCTCCTGATTCCAACCCCCAGCTTGGGGGCAAATCCTTAACTGTCCAGCAGCTTGGGGTGTCCTCACAATGTGAATAGCACAATATAAATGTAATATGTTGTTGATGTAGGAGTTAATAATAATAACAATCCTTAAATTTGATACAGCAATCTTGATGTCAACACAATTTACCAAAGCAATTCACGGAATATACATCAACGTGTTTTGTGGGTGAATGCAACAGCCAATTTGCACAGTCCCACAACCAGCCATAAAGTGAATGACCAATTTGTACTTGGGGGATTGTTAACCAAGAGACCTTCTCATTTTGAAAAGCCCCATGAGATGTACACGTGGGGTGAATAATGTACACTGGAAAAGGTTGACGGGGTCTCAGTTTAACATCTAATCCGACGGACTGCATCTCCAATGATGCAACTCACCCCAATACTGTTGTGATGTGGGGTAGCAATATGACTGGTTTGTGCATCCAGACAGATTTGAATGTAGGTCATTACATGTGGAGTCCTGTAGCTTAGTGGTTAGAGAACTCGCCTCACAAGCAAGAGACCTGTGTTCGATTCCCTGCAGAGTAAAACCTTGGGCAAGTTTCCTTACTTTCCTTACTAAAATGGAAATTGACCAATACTGAAAATCATCCGATGACTATGCTTCAGCAGTTCTTAGAACCAGTTTACCAAATCGCACACTGAATGATGATGGTGCACTGGAATTTTGGGGGCTCGAACGAGTAGAATGGAAAAGAAACATTTATGTCCACAGAAGCAAACTTGCAACATGAATGATAAACCATGTGTTAAATTGCTCCGCTCAGTGTGACATAAGTGGGGTGCTCAGGCCCTAGAGGCAGTACAGAGGAGAGCAATGAGAATGACCTCAGTGTTACGGGAATGAGCTATGAGTAACGATTAGCCAAGCTAGAGCCCTTCAGTCTTGAGGGAAGGTGTCTCAGAGGGACCTTATCAAGGTGTCTAAAATGTTTAATGGAATTGCAAAAGTAAACCATGGTCAATACTTTAGAATGCACCGAGACAGGAGGAAACAAGGACATAGGATTAGAGTTGGAAATGGCAATTTCAGGACAGATATCAGGAAACGTTTTGTTACACAGAAGATAATTAACAACTGGAACAGGTTGCCAGGTAGGGTTTTGTCAGCCAGGACACTGAACTCATTTAAAAACAAGCACAGCTTGATGCTTTGATGGGAAGTCAGAAGGTTGAATATTCTGGAGGGTTGAAATCAAATGGCCCACAGGTCCTTCTTCATCCAAACCCTTCTTATGAAATCATCTCACCCATTGAAGTGATTTTTTCTGAAGGAATAGTCCATATCCTAAACAGACTTCCATCAAAAATAATCAAAGCTACATTGACTAACTCACTTAAAATGAAGAAGATTAATAACTGGTTTACAAATTAGATTGTAGGTGCAAGTGCAAATGTTCCATTGATCCTGTGACTCAGCACCTGTAGAGACTCCTGAATATCATTGGTGCAATGCAAATGTCCATTTCAAAATCATGTAAATTTAAATACTTATTAAGACTCAAAAATGGACATGGGCTTAAGCTCAGCAAGTGCACAGACAGCTTAGATGTAATTATTTCACATGAAGAGTGGTGAATAAATGAGTCTACCCAGAGAGGCAGTGGAGGCAGAATGTGTCAGCAGATTCATAATGGAATTAGTTATCTGTTTAGTGAAGAAATCGCTGGGGGAGTATGAGACAGAGTAGTATGTAATTATTTTTTTTACTTGGGCGAAAGTCTTTCCCTGCCAAGTGAGTTAGTTGATCAACTTTAGAAATCAGTGACATTTCATATTTCCTTCACTTAGCAAATTTACCCACAATTATTTATTCACCTGAAGGAATTAAACAGAGGAATTCACAGCAGAACAAATTTTGCAAGATGTTTCGGAACAAGTGGGCTTGATGGGCAAAATAACCTTTTCTTGTTTTGTACTTTACCTGTTTGAGGTGTTAGATAGGAAGCAGCATAAATCTAAAAAAAAGCTCTACAGTATATATAGATGCAGATGGATGTATGTTTAGAAATGAAATCAGGTAGCTTTTTTTATGCAGGGTAATGGAAATCTGGAACTCTCTCCCTGAATAGGCTCTAGAGTTTTGTTCAATAAAGATATCAAGAGATTTGGGCCAAAGGCGGATAATTGGAATTGAGGTATAGAATGGTTGAACAGGCTTGAGGGCCTATTCCTGTTCATGCAAGATAATAATACAGTAATAATAATCCTTGCATTTGATGTTGCGATTTTCACATCTTCTAGACATCTCAAAGCGCTTCACAGAATATACTGTAATGTGAATTAACTGTATATATGTGGGTGAAACATGGCGACCAATTGCACACAACAATGTGTTCCATAAACAGTCGTAGATTTAAATGACCAATTTATTATTGTTTATTTTTGAGGGATTATTATTAGGCTTGTGGCATAAGGAAAGTTGCCCAAGGTTTTGCCCTGCCTGAAATTGAATCTGGATCTCTTGCTTGTAAGGTGAGAGCTATAACCACTGAGCTACAGGACTCCATTATCTTAGAGCATTGTATGTAGCATAAAGATGTACACATCCTCCTAACATGAAAGGCGCTTTACAAATGTAGCTTTGTTGTTTGTTGTTACCTATCAGGAAAGGCTGAACAAGCTTGGACTCTTCTCTCTTGAAAAGAGAAGGGTGGGGTGTACCTACTGGAGATCTTTAAAATAATGTAAGGTTTTGATAGGTTAGGCATAAAGAAGATGTTTCCACTTGTGGGGGAGACCAGAACTATGGGCCATACTTTTGAAATACTGTGGTTACCAATCAATCAAATAAAGAAGTCATGAAAACTTCTTTAGTCAGAGAGTGGTAGGAATGTAGAACTTGCTACCACAAGGAGGAGTTGAGGTGAATAGCATAGATGCATATAAAGGGAAGCTAGATAATTACATGATAGAGAAAGGAATAGAAGGTTATCCTCCTGATGTGAAAGGTACTTTCACATACAAGTGTAATTTTGTTGTTGTTGTTATTATGTGGATAGACTTTGTTGAGGAAGAGCAGAAGGAAGCCTCAAGTGGAGCATAAATGACTACATAGACCAGTTGGACCAAATGGCCTGTTGCTGTGCTATATATTCTATGTAATTCTATGTTGTTGTTCAGTCTACTCCTGTTCCTATGTTATATATATATCTAATATACGTGTGTGAAGAACAAAAGTGCCTAAAGGTTGGAATATTTAACGGTTTAATAATATGTAGTAAGCTGAGATATATGAACTGTGCTATATGATAATAATTCTTGCATTTGGTATAGCGCTTTTCACTTCTTCTAGACGTCTCAAAGCACTTCAAGCAGTGTTAGTGAAGTAATGGGAGAGGTATATAGCATGGCCATTTCAAACAGGACTCCTTAATTAAGAAATCTGAGTAGGAGACCTTTTGGTAACAGGAAGTATGTCATGCAGGAAGTTCACTCAAAATAAATTGTGCTGGATGGAGTGCATGATGCACTTCTGGATTCCTCAAATTCATTTATTTCACATCTCAGTGTCTGTATATTTTTGAGTAGGTCCAATGGTACTTTTCAGAAAGTTAAGGAAGTTTCTCCCAATGTCCTGGCCAATAGTCCCTCAAATAAAATTGGTTATTCACTTCATGGATGTTTGTAGGGCATTGCTGTATTCAAGTTGCCTCCTGCATTAATGTAAATATATGCAGTCACTGCACATTATAGTATGTCCTAAATGTATTGTATATTTATAGTAACAGAAGCCATTTATCCCACCATCCCTCTCAGAAAGAGCGCCTGCTCAGTATATGCAGTTTCTCTGCTGCTGCCCTCTCTCCCTCCCATTCCACACACTTTTTAAAAAAAATCCTTCAATTTCCTTTATACAGTAATTCTTTCAAAAAAACGTAATAATTTGGTCACCAAATAATAATTTGGTCACGAGACATTGCTGTGTTACTGTGTTTTGCCCACAAAATATACAGTCAATTCACTTTACAGTATATCCTGTAAGCGTTTTCAGATGTCTCAAAGATTTGATAATGCGCTACATAAAATGCAAGGATTATCATTATTATCCTGTGAAGTGCTTTGAGACGACCTCGCAATGTGAAAGGCACTATACTATATCAAAGACAATCACAACTTGCATTTATATTGTTCCCTTCACGTGGGATAGCGTCCCAGAGTGCTTGACATTGGTGAAGTCTGACCCTGAGTTAGTGGAAGAGCACTCTGGGATGCCACGCTGTGTGAAGGGCATCCTCCCGACGTGAAAGGAGCTCTATAAATATAATTTTCTTGTTATTGTATATAAATGCAGGTTGTTGTTTTTGTTGAGAAGGAAAGGGGGAAAGTGATCAGAAGCACAATCAAAAAGGAAGGTCTTCAAACGGGATTTGAAAGTGGGGAGAGAGGGGGCAGGATGGAAGGATTGATTGGGAGAGTTTCAGAGTTGTTAAAATGAGGATTATTATAATTATTATTCGCTTGAAATACACACCTTTATTGTACAGAACTACCACTTTCCTGTTCTGGAGAGAGGGCCACAAATATCAAATGAAGCAGTTTCATAGAATAGAATTTCTCAGCCAAACTACTGTTCAACAAAAGCAGATTCAAAGCGTAATTGAAGCTCACTTGATTTTCTTATTCTGTTATTACCAGTTTAAAAATATCAATGTTTTGATTACAAGTTTTTTTTTTTAAAAAGTAGCCAGTACACATATTCAAAATAATTGGGATATTTTATGGGTATGTTTTGCTGTATCTCATTCCCCTTTGCTTTTCTTCTTACACTAAAATAGTGTAAGGCTTTGTGGATGAACATATCATGGCTTTTGTAAGTTGAATTGACCCAATAGACTAAAGCATTTTATTTTATTTTCTCTCTGGCCAGAAGCGGTTCGTTCTTTTACATGGGCCCTAAATCTGGTTTTCTCATTTCTGCTGTTCATCAATACAAAACTGATTTGATGCTGAGCTGTATAATAATAAGCCTTTCACCAGCCAGGCCTGACACTTGCCTTGTAATTAAGGCCTTGATAGTTCTGTTGATGGCAAATGAAAGAAAATGGCCTTGTTCTCATTCTGGAGAATGATTGCTGGTTCCACTACTCACCTGAATTCAACCCATTCTGCATTGTGAACATGATTGCTGAAGTGTGAGTAATTGCAGTATAGGCAGATGACATTTTCACAAAGCGCACTCCCCACTATTCCAAAGGGAATTAACGGAATATTTGTCTGGGAAGCTCAACAAACATGGAACATGGATTTAAAAATGCCCGTTTAAAAAAAAAAAGGAAAAAATCATAGACAAATGTTAGCATTTTCTACCGACCGTACACCTGAAAAACATTAATCCAATTCAGTTGTTTGTTTTTCTCTCTTTTTTGTTTTCTGCAAATCGATTATAATTGTTGTGAACTAACATTTAGCAAGTGTGATGTTTTCATCATGGCAATTTATAGGATTATTATACTGTCAGGCCACAAACTATTTATTTGGTAGAAAGAAAGAGTCAAATGTGTTGAAATTGCTTTGCCAATGTGGAATATTGCCAATCCTTGAAACTTAAGGGGGGAAAAAAAAAGGTTTTTGAGCAAAGAAACAAATTTACGCAATTCTGAGCTAAAGTTTCATTTGTCTAGTTTCCAAGAAGATGGTGTACACACTAAATAATGCCTGTCAGTTTGCTGTTGTAGTACATACTGTGCAGTCTGACTGAAGAGGCAGTGGTTGCTGGCCTTGGTGCTGAAAATGTGTGTTCATTCGAGAGAAGCATTGGGGAGGTCGTGTATTAGCAGCTGAATTGTGCAAAAAATAAATTCGACAGAAAGTGGACTGTAGTTTTATCTTAAATGTAGAAATTAGTTTTTTTTCTCTAATAATCTGCAAGCTGCTTTATTTATTTTTAAAACGAGCCAGTTTCCAAGCGGAAGGTTGTTTGTTTTGATACAACTACTGTATTTAGCTGATGGAACAAATGTGCAGTTTTGTGCACAATTTGAAGAAAAGGATGTTCAAATGTTACGCACAGGAAAAAAGAAAGATGTTTAGGTGACAAAATGTAAATAGTGCTTTCCGTTAAATTAATTTAATAAGAATGAAATGTTTCTTTTTTTTTACAAATGTAGCATAATATCAATTTACTGATTACTTCAGAGAACACCTTTTGTTCTTGTTTCATTTTGCAGGCAACTCTCTCTCTTTTTCTCTCTCTCCAAATCTGCTATGTTTCTGTTCTAGCTTTTAGGAGACTTATGGTAGAGATGCTCTCCTGTGGATGCTGATTTTAGCTGATTATAAACACTGTGCCAGGGCCCCAAGGATCCCCTCATTTTCCTGACACACTTGACTGCTGCCCCATTAACACTTTGCCTGTTATTGCAATATACCAATTTTAATTAGTATCATTGAATGTGGAGCTTGACGTAGAAGTAATCCAGTGAATTTACTGTGTGTGTGTGTGTGAATATATATATATACACACACACAAAAATGTTATTAATATTGCTACCATCCCTTTTAATTGGTAGCAAAATAATTTCTTTATTATTTTTTGAGTATCCCCTTTTCTGTTTGGCTTCTGTGTTTCCCCCCTGTTTTAGATGTGATCTTCTCACACTTTCCACAGAAAATGAATTCAAAAGAAAATTGGTGAACCGGCAGGCCAGCGGCAACAGCGTCTGTGACAAGCTGAGAAGAGCAAAGCGTGGACCAAAGACTATTCACATCACCAAACGATTTCAGGTACAGAAACTCCAAATTAAGGTTTAATTTGGAAACGTCGGGCCATGTGGGAGCGGAAGAAGGGTGGGGTGGGTGAGGGGAGGTAATCTTTCCCTTCTTCAGTTCTTTTGTGATCTTTAGTTTTAATGATTTTGAACAGCCGCACTGTGATCTGCACGCTCTTTCCTGAAGTATTCAAAGCAATCAGGATCTGTGTTGTTTTGCATTCACTGTCACTCGATGATTCATGGGTAAAAAATGGCCCATTTGCAGTTTGATTAGGTGATGCATCTGCCTCTCTGCTTGCTACAAAAAAATCACACTCTAAGAAGAGTGAACCTTTGCAAAGAGAGTCATGCTGCATTTAGTAAGAAAGGGAGGAAAGATAAACTGTTCAACCAGAATAAAATGGGAATAGGAGAAACTGCATGCCTTCCATGAATTGTTTTTTAATATAAAAATTGTCCAGGGACATAGAGTGATTGACTGTTTCCAGATGCTGTTGGTATCTTAGATTCTTAAATCTATATTTTATTTGTCCAGAAACAGATCTTTGTCTTGAGGTTACTGGGATTATTTTAGTTAGAATTATTATTGCAAAAATTTGAATTGGTTCACTCTCTCCTCCCCACTCCTACCCACTCACACTCTCTCTAAAAGTCAGCTGAATTGACGCCTTTGATGCAGCATTTAAAACATGCTTGAGGACAGAGAATAAAAGGCAAAATCCCCCAAAAGTACAATATTCAAATTCATTGGTAGATCAGCAGTCAAACGGTTAACATAAATCGCACAGGCTGATATCCATAACGCAAAAGGAATGCAATATTTCTGTTGTTAGACAGGAAAATTCCAAGCAATAGTGCATAGTGGGGTCAGTTGCACAGGCATCCTTGCAATGTAAATAATGTCTGTAATATTAAAACATTACCAAATTGCATTGAAAAGAAGGATAGCGGAAAGAGGGATTGCACGTGTTCTGAATAAATTATCTACTGTGACACAGGACATCAAGAACATTGCAGAAAGGGCTTCTCTAAATAATAATAATTTAATAATAATAATAATAATCCCTGCATGTGATATATCGCTTCATCACGTTGTTAGACATCTTAAAGCGCTTCACAGAATATATTGTAAAGTGAATAGATTGTGTATTTTGTGGGCGAAATGTGACAGTAAATTGTGCATAGCCATATCCCACAAACACCCATGAATTGAATTACCAAGTAACAAAATTATTATAAGAATTATTACAAAAAGTATTCAAGTTGAAGTCTGTTTCATATGTGGTACAGCGACAATATCTTTGCTGTGTATTTTCTAAAAGTGAATGCATCATCATTGATTTGTCTGTCCCTCTGTCTCTGCCTCTCAATTGCTCTGTCTGTATCTCTGTGTCTCCTTCTCTCCCTTCCACTTTCCGTTTTTTTCAATTGATCTGTTAAAAAATAATGGAAATAATAATGCATTACCTAAGATACTCACACTGGTATATTATCATTTTTAAAAAAACTACTCTTTCGTTCATTGGGAATCTAGTATATTCTGTGAAATTGAATATTTTTAGCAGGCATCTTGTGATGCCTCCGTGGGTAAATCCCCTACACAGTATCCTACTAAGCCAATCAAATGCAGGAATAAGGAATATCCCATGATCCAGTTGTGATCTTTGTTAATTCAACTACTCTCAACAGGGGTGGTAGTTCGAGCGCCACCAAATCTCAGCACCTCTGGAATAAAGAAGTAGGGATATGGGGATGGGATAATTGATCAGAGTTTCTGTTCCCAGTTGCAACTCAACAATAACACAAGTGGAAATGCATAGGTAACCAATCAGGGCCTGAAATAAACAACTAGGTTAACGTGTTGGCTGTGACCCTTCAGTAGAAAGGGGCCCTCTCCATTAATAATAATCATCGCATTTGATATAGCACCTTATCATATCCTCGAGATGTCTCAAAGCACCTCACAGTATATATTGTAGAGTGAATTGACTATGTTTTGGAGGCTAAATGCGACAGTTAATTGCATACAGCAATGTCCCACACACAGTTGTAGATTGAAGCGACCAATTTATATTTCGTAGTTCTTTTGAAGGAATTATTACTCCTGGAAAAGCGATCCATCAATTGACTAACAGCCGGGTTCCTACCTACTGTGAGGTAAACAGAGATGTGTGAAGTAGAAGGAAGCTTGCCCAACATTTTCTCCTGACGGAAATCAAACCCAGGTCTCTTGCTTGTGAGGTGAGTGCTCTAATCACTCCACTCTAATGCCTGTTGAAAGGGTGCAAGCAGCAGTCAACCAGCTGCCAGCACATGTGAAGAGTTAATAGTTATTTATTCATCAACAAAATACACAATCAATCCACTTTACAGTATATCCTGTGAAGCGCATTGAGACGTCTCAACAACATGATAAGGCACTACATCCAATGCAAAGAATATTATTTATTATTATTAAAGTTATTTAGAGGCTTATGGAACTAATTTGCAGTCCCATTTGCAGCTTTTGGGATCAGGGAGCCAGTTGGAGAAATATATGGGAAAAGCTGTTTAAGGCTGAAGAAGTAAAAAAGTGTTTTGAATATAAATAAACCAAAAGCTGATGGCTCATCTCTCTCAAGGGTCCCCAGCTCCTCAACTAACCCCTTTGCCCATACTTGGGGAAGAGGATATGATCAATGGATTTGCAATGTACACATGAGATGATTCTCTCCCAGAAGCTCGCTGAAAAATCTGGTGCACCAACGTGAAAGGGTGACAGAAATAGATTTAAAATGCACGATGAATATTTATCTGGCAGCACAAAAACTGCACTTTGCACTGCTGAATAAAATAGGTAAAATATTGCCTTGGGGCAAAGCGAGGCACTGTGCAGCAGTGTGAGCTCCGGCAGGCTGCCAGAGAAGAACACTTTCAGCCAGCGTGCCTCCCCTTTTTATTAATACTTTAAAAAAAAATTGTTGCCCTATTTCCCTTCTCAGATTTATTTTCCATACACTGAGCACATAGCTTTGCTGAGAGGATAAAGAGGAGACCAGACTCCTCCGTGCAAATGCTGCTCTTCGCCTGCCACAGTCAGTGTACGAGAGAATCCCGGGATTAATGAGGGTCTCATTTCTTTCCTTCCCTTCCTGTGGGGAAACACCTGTGTCTGCTCAGTATATCACCTGGCAGCATATTCCAGATCAAAACCCCCACTATTTGGGACTCCTGAGATTCAAACCAGTGCCCTAACACCGATTACTGGCATGATTAAAATAATTCCCAATTTTTATTTCAGATCCGACCAATATTTCTGTCCAATGAATAAATTGGTGACTTAAATCAATGAATGTTTGTGGGTCACTGCTGTGTGAAATTGGCTGCTGTGTTTTGCCCACATATATGCAGTCAATTCACTTTAGAGTATATCCTGTAAAGTGCTTTGAGATATCTAGAAGACATGAAAAGCCCTATACCAAATGCAAGGATTATTGTTATTATTATTAAATGCACTCCCACCTTTCTCTCCACTTCCTGCTTGAGCCCTTTCCAGTCCAATTTCCATCATGCAACAAATGCAGACAGACAGCTCTTGTCAAAATTATAAATGACATACACTCTCTCTGCGACCAGAACTCTCTCCGCCTCCTTGTCTTTCTCAACCTCTCTATGGTTTTCAACACCTCTCTGCGGCGTTTGACACCATTTCATCTTCCTTGATCGGCTTCACTTTGTTTCCTCTGGTGGTTCTTCTCCTGCCCTCGCACGGCCATCTGTGGTGTCCCTCAGTGCTCTCTCCTCAGCCTCCTCCTTAATCTCATCTACATGCTTCCTCTTGGCGACATCTTCTGCAGACATGGTGTCAACTTCCACATGTATGCGGATGACACCCAAATCTACTTTCTTTCTTCTAGTTGCGATATTCTGTCCACCTGCCTGTCAGACATCATGGCCTGGATGAACATCAACTTTCTGCAGCTTAACATGGACAAGACAGAAGCTCTCCTCCTTGGCGCCCACCAACGTCTCCTCAGGCTCCATTGGTTCTCTGTCTCCGAATGAATCAATATCAAGACACTTACTCTTCCATACAAATCTTTTGACTCCCTAGCACCTCCCTATGTCTCTGACCTGTTCGTCACCCACTCCTCTGCCCACCTCCTTCATTTAGCTGACATAGGCCTGCTGTGTATCCCCGAATCTTCCATGTCACCATTGGCATCTGTGCCTTCAACCACCATGCCTCTAATTTCTGGAGGTCCTTGCCTTAAATCCTCTGGCTCACCTACCTGAAAACCTATCTTTTCGATCTTACCTATGGTCACCTCTCTTTTTCTCCCACAAAATATACAGTCAATTTACTTTACAGTATATTCAGTGAAGCTCTTTGAGATGTCTCAATGACTTGATAAGGCACTATATTGAATGCAAGGATTATTATTATTTTACCTCCGCCTTTACCATCTTCCTTGCTCAGTGTCCAACCCTGCTACTCTGGAGTGCCTCAAGATGTTATCTCATGTAAAGGGCGCAATACAAATACAAATTAATGTTTGGTTCTGCTCCCTATCTCCCGCATTTCAGAAAGGAGTTCAGCAGTGTGGCAGATCAAACCTGCATCCTGGTACTGTGAGTCAATACTACAACACTCACAGCCAGTCTACATCTTTAGAGTAATTATTGCTGGCATTGGAGCTGTTGTCGCACAACACAAATTCTTGAAACAAAGTTTTGTAAACTCAATGAGTGAACTAAAGTCCAAATAGCATAATTTTTTATTAAACTGTATAAAAAATATTCAAGTGCCTAAGTTGTTTGGTTTCATGGACCATTTTATCGTCCTCTGCATGCACTTATAACTTTCATTCAAATAAATGCTTCTATGAAGTGCAATCATCTGATGTTTTTGCTTCTATAGTCACCTAATGTGGTTTAATTAACATTGGCAATTAGTGGACTGAGGGCAGAAATTTACTCCCATGCATTGCTTCAGAACTAGGAGGTAATAAGCCCTTCACTAGAATCGTAAAGATAATTAGCAAAGAAGAAGGCACTGCGTTGTTGGAGGCACTGTATCATCCCGATGCGAAAGGGCGCTCTATAAATGTAATTTTGTTGTTGCTGTTATTGTTCTTTTGGGTGAGATGTTAAACTGACGTCCCAGTTTCACATAGACGTTAAAGATCCCATCGCACTCTTTGAAAAGGGAGTGGAGTATCTCACGGAATTAACAACAACAGCAACTTTGATTTATATAGTGCCCTCCATGCCAGACGGCGTCTCAGAGCGCTTCAAAGTAGTGGATCCCGGGACCGAGCCAGGAGCAGGGGCAGGAAGGTGACCAAAAGCTCGGTCGAAGAGAAAGGTCTTCAACTGTGACCTGAAACTGGGAAGAGAGGGGGCGATGCGAAGCGAGTGAGGAAGGGAGTTCCAGAGCCTGGGGGCGTAGTGGCTAAAGGCACGACCGCCGAGGGTGGAGCGGAGGACTCGGGGGACATGGAGGAGGCCAGACCCAGAGGAACGAAGGCAGCGGGTGCTGGGTTGTGGGGAGAGGAGATCAGAGAGATAGGGGGGTGCAGAGGAGTGGAGAGATTTGAAAACAAGGGTGATGATCTTGAAGTCGATCCTCTCTGGGATAGGGAGCCAGTGAAGTCTGGCAAGGATTGGGGTAATGGGGGAGCGAAGCTTAGAGCGGATGAGTATGCGGGCGGCAGAGTTTTGGATAAACTGGATTTTGTGGATTGTGGTGGAGGGGAGACCGGCGAGGAGGGCATTGCAATAGTCCAGCCGAGAGGTGACAAAGGCATGGGCCAAGGTTTTGGCGGCTTTTAAGGTGAGGTATTGCCGGAGACGGGCGATCCATCGGAGGTGGTAGAAGGCAGTGCTGGTGACGGACCGGATGTGGGGGAGGAAGGACAGTTGGGGGTCGAACCTGATGCCAAGGTTGCGCACAGGTTCAGTGAGTTATAGGGGCAGGCCGGGAAGGTGAGAGCCGTGCGAATGGAGACGTTGACGAGAGCCAAGGAGTATGGCCTCCGTCTTGTCAACATTCAGCTGCAAAAAATTTGTGCTCATCCAGCCCCTGATGTCCGAAAGGCAGGCTGACAGAATTAAGATGAACAATCCTACAGATTAAATTGATTATTCATTTTCGTGGGACATTGTGTGAAAATTGGTTGCCACATTCACCTACCAAGTGCACAGTCACTCCCCTTTGTATTAAATTATTTGAAGTATTTTGAGACATATTCCTGTTGTGAAAGACATTATATCGAATGCAAAGATGATAAGAATAATTATTATTACAATAGAAGGTGTATCTGTTGATTGGGACTGAACCTAATTTGCTTTCAGCCAGCTATCAGCGGTCAGTATAGAATGAGATCTGCAACACTCTGGGAATATATTAAACCAGATACCACAAACTGTTTGTCAAGACACTGCTGGTTGCAATTGGCTGCCATTTTTGCCCACAAAATATGCAGTCAATTCACTTTACAATATATTCTGTGAAGCACTTTGAGATGCCTCAACGACATGATATGGCGCTATATCAAATGCAAGAATTATTATTGTTTGAAAGAACAATGTTAAGAATGAAAAAAACCTGTAAAATCAACAGTGAGGCAAAATAGTGAATGTTCTAGTTTAAATATTGCCCAATGATGTGCAGTTATGTGTGTTTTGCATTAAGCTGAAAGCTTGTCCAAAGTTTCCAGTATTTGCACAATAAATTTAACTGAAGGAAATGGACATGATTGTTATTTTTGCAGAGAACTATTGTATGTGTAAAGGAGAGAGGCATTGGTAGGAGAGCACTCTACATTGTGAATGTACTGAGTAACTCCTAATTATCCAAACAATAATGTAATTTATCATGTTTCTGGTACAGACACTTCAGCAGCTTTGTGTCTCATCTCGCCTAGGAATCTCCTTCTCTACATAAAAAATCACCTGAGCAAGTCATGGAGGGAATAAAAAAACTATTGTATTGTATCTAAAACTAGACTATTACTGTCTGCTTTATTATTTTTTCTTGGATTTACTTAATTCCTCAAAAAGTAAGTGAATCTACCTGAAGCAACAGTGCCTGTTTTAAAGGAGCAATTTTATTGCTATTTAGCATGAATACTAAGCATCAAGAACAATAAAAGCCCTTTCAGTGATTATGCAGCGTAACATATATATAATACAAATATCATAAATTACTTAGCTTTTGGTTACCATGAAGATCAGAAAATTATTTCCCATTTCTCTGCTTGCACACCATGTTTACAGATGTTAGGTGGCCAATATCACCATGGCTGCAGTGGGGTTGGTTCATTGTCAGGGGTAATTGGCTATCAATAATGTATGTCTGTCACTGAGTTTGACCTTAGATAACCTTATAGTACAAAGGAAAACCAGGAAAGGATTCAAACTGATTTTTTTTTGTGTGTGAGCAAACCTGAAATTCCTACTATGTACCTAAATAGCATGATTTTTTGAGTTATATAGCTATTTAGAAGAGAATAAGTGGGGATTTCTTAAATAGTTGTGAATGCAGTGGTTAAAAACTGAGATGGTTTCCTATCAATCTGATTTTTAAAGGTAAGAGATTGGCTGAGAATGATTATATTTTCAACTGGATAACCATCAGTATGTTTAGATTTAATGGTACTGTGTATGCTAAAGGTCATTATTATTCTTGGGTAGGGCAAAACATTGGACATGTTTCCTTATTCCATATGCCCCTGTTTACCTAGCAGTAAGCCGGTTGTTAGTTGATTGGTGAATTGATTTTCCGAGGGTAATAATCCTTTAACAATTTTGAGCTTTGTCAGACTGTTCTATCTGCATTACAGTAGTTGTTCTCCCCCCTCCCTCCCATCCCACACACACATACCCAAGTTTTCATTCAAGTGTTAATAGTCATGAATATATTAATAGGTTTTAAGCCTTGTGTGAAGTGCTCCTGGGCCTTCACAAGTGACTGATGACCACATCTGTTATTGGTGGTGCTCAGCCTTCCAGCATGCTGTGTTGTTGGATGAGATCTGCTTGGGTTTCTGCACTCCACTCCACACTGCTCCAGAGTTAGGAAATTACCGCAGGAATATACTCACTACAAGAGTTAAGCCTGGTTCAACAAACACCAGAAATTGCGTTTATGCAGCGCCACAAAAGAGAATCCAAATTTACCGTGTTTTCTATATAGGCACTTTAATCCATTCCATAACCACTTACTACCACACATAGATCATGCTCAATGTTGCTGGCCATAGTTATGTGAAATCTTATACAGTAGGTTGGCCAGCGGTTATTACAGTGGTTATTTCCACTTGCCTCCTCCGTGTCTAAAGTGAAATTTCACAATATCTGTTAAGTGTGTGCCCTTTGTGTGTGTGTGTGTGTCTGGCTGGCTGCCAGCCTTCCTTTTGAACACCTCAAATGATTTCATATTAACATCTGTGAACTTTGGGCAGTGATAGAACCAAGCTTGATTGTGATCCCTCCAATGGTTGAAAGAACTATCCATTTAAGGCAGTTGCATAGTCCTGCATTCCATATATATGTGTGTGTGTATGTGTGTGTGTGTATATATATATATATATATTATATATGTATATAATTATTGATTCCTTTGCATCTGTGGTCATTCAAAATAAGCCCTTCAAAAAAATATTGTGAATAATTTGGTCACTCAACCCACAACTGTTTCCGGGACACTGCTCTGTTCAGTTGACTGCTGCATTTCACCCACAAATTATACAGTCAATTCACTTTACAGTATATTCTGTGAAGCACTTTGAGATGTCTCAAAGACATGATAAGGCACTACATCAAATGAAAGGATTATTATTATAATGTCATGACATTGCTAGTTGAAAAGGATCTTACTGAGGCTGCATGTGTTAGGAATCTGCATTGGCAATTTACGCTTGATGCTTTGATGTGTAGAAACAAATTTATAATAATAATCCTTGCATATGATTTTGTGCCTTTCACATTGGGAGAATATCTCAAAACACTCCATAAAAATTTACCAGAGCCTTGAAACGTTGTATATCTAGGCGGGATTGGGCATTGGGCAGGGGAGAGTTGCAGATGACCATAGCTATGGTTGAAGAAATAGGTTTTCAGGTGGGATTTGAAGATAAAAAGAGACAGCGAGTTCCTAAGATTGAAGCAGAGTGGCTGATGGCATATGACATGGTGGGATCAGGAGACACACATTTTATTGTTGACCGTAGCAACATGAGAAACTTCTAGCTTTTTTTCAAAGGTGATGTGGTTTCTTTAACATCCACCTGAACAGGCAGACAAGACCTCAGTTTAACATCACCTATTGCAACTCAAATAATGCTGGGCTATCCAGCATTATATTGCAATGCCAGGCTACACAGTGTGTTCACAGTCTGGAAATGGGGTTAAATCCACATCCTTCTGATTCAGAGACTGCTGCCAACTGATCCTGCCTAACACCTTGAAATCCGATGGCCCCCGACTTAGCTCATCTGAGTATGTGATCAAAGATCAATATCTGGCACATAATACCATGAATAGAGTGTATCGATCAAAAGTAACTATGCAAATTGGTATTGCCTATTAAATAATCTATACTGTAGTCTTTATGTTATTATTCATTTATTTTCTTAATTTGTTCCTAATAAAAATATTTTTATCTAGCCTAACCAAGTCAGTCAGGAACCTGGGTGTCGTTTGACCCTGAACTGTCCTTTCTCCCCCATATCCATGCCATGACCAGCACCGCCTTCCACCACCTCCACAACATCACTCGTCTTCGTCACTGCCTCACCCCTTAGGTCGCTGAAATCATTAGTCTCACCTTTGTCCCTCAAGACTTGACTACGGCAAATCCCTCCCTTTCGGTCTCCTCAACTCTTCCCTCCACAATCTGCAGATCATTCAAAACTCTGCAGCTCGTGTCCTTTCCTGCGCCAGGCTCCACTTGCTCCCCATTCCTCAGAGGATCGAATTCAAGATCATTCTCCTCACTTTCAAGGCCCTCCATGGTGTTGCCCCCTCTGGCCTGCTGGCCCCCTGTCAACCTGTCCACTGTCAACCTGTCCACTCACTCCGTTCAGCAGGCTCCAGTCTGCTTCATGTCTCCCTGCACTACCATCACCAGCAGAGCTTTCAACCTCTCTGCCTCTACGATTTGGAACTTCATCCCACAGTCCCTTTGCCTTGCTCCCTCTCTTGCCTTGCTCCCTCTCTTGCCTCTCAAGACTTTTCTCTTCGACCGTGCCTTCAGTCGCTATCCTACCTCTCTGCCCTCCCTCATCCCAACCCTGCCACGCCCCCACCCCATGCTCCGGTCCTGAATTCCTGACTGTCCTTTCGATGTGAAAGGCGCTCTACATATATGATTTTGTTGTTGTTTTACCAAAAAAAATTCTTCCAGTGGCTGGTAGGTAGGTACTATTCTTCCAAAATTTCTATCAGTGTTAGCCTTAAAAATGTGCAAGCTTTTAGAAAATTCTTAATTTCAGTCTTATTTTGGAAGTCTGTTTCCCACAGGCAATAAAACCATGAAAAACAGGAGATATGGGGCTCATTTTCTGGTTTGTGTTGATATAGGTAACCATATGGAGTACTGTAGCTTGGTGGTTGGAATGTTTTGCCCACAGATACAGTCAATTCATTTTACAGCATATTCTGTGAAGCGCTTTGGGACGTCTAGAAGATGTGAAAAGCGCTATATCAAATGCAAGGATTATTATTATTAATACTCACCTCACAAGGGATTGATTCCCAGGAGGGCAAAACATTGAGCAAGTTTCCATACTCCACATGCCTGTTTATCTAGTAGCAAATAGGAATTCAGATGTTAATCAATTGGCGGACTGTTTTTTTGGGGGTGTAATAATTTCTGTTTTTTTAAAAAAAGTCTGGTTACTCAATCCACGACTGTTTATGGGACACTGCTATGTGCTATTAGCTGCCGCATTTCGCCCACACAATATACAGTACAATCAATTCACTTTAGAGTATATTCTGTGAAGCGCTTTGAGATATTTCAAAGATGTCATAAGGAATGATATCAAGTGCAAGGATTATTATTATTATTAATTAAGATGGTGATGGCCTCAGTGTCCTTAGATCAGGGAGGGGGTAAAGATTAGGGAGCAAGGTAGTAGGGGAGCCCCACTGCCCACTGAACCATACCCCAGCATGAATGACTAGTTTCAGAATTATGGGAAGGAGAGAGATATACAGATACAGCTGTTTACTTTGGTTAATGTGATCTGAATCACTCTTTCAAATAAATAAAGTTCAAAGATTTTCACCTTTGGTATCTAGATACAGACCAGTTGAAGCATGCAGTGGCAAGCGAATGCCTCAGTTGCAACAATCGTTAATTTGTATCCAATATGAGGAAAATTGATTCCAGGCAGGGTGAAACCTTGAACAAGTTTCCTTACCCAATACGCCTAATAATAAACCCTCAGGAAAAAAATAATAAATTGGTCATTTTTTCCAATCCATGACTGTTTGTAGGCCACTGCTGTGTGCAATTGGCTGCTGCGTTTTGCCCTCAAATATAGTCAATTCATTTTATAGTATATTCTGTGAAGCGCTCTGAGACATCTAGAAGATGTGAAAAGTGCTATATCAAATGCAAGCATTATTATCACAATCGTCTTTATTAAAATTAACTTTAATTATCTGACTCCTTACAAATTTGTGCAGTGTTGATAATATTATCAAAGGACTGTTCCAGAGAATTGACTGAGTGACCCGATGTTGCAAGGGAACTGAATTAACATGAGCCGGCAGTTATCATATCTGAGATGCTATGGTAATCCTATCATTGTAACTGTGCCTTAATCTCCACTCTCTTCATGTTCAGTAAATCTTTGTCAACAAGAAGCACCAGTAAACAAATGCAAATATTGTCACTAGAAACCATAAATGCAAATGTTCAAATTAGTCAATAGCAATAAGCAAAAATGACAAAAAAAATGTTAAACGTGAATCTTAATTGTTACTTTTTTAAAACACAAGAAAGATTGTAATGTTCTTTCTCAGAGCATGAAATGCTTTAAGTGCCTGGTACCGCGGGTAGCAAACTTATCTCCGAGTCAGAATGGTGGGTTAAAAGTGGGGAAAAAAGGAAATCATTCCCTGGTGTCCTGGCTAACAATCCCCCAAATAATATTGGTCACTTACTGTTTCTGGGACTTTGCCATACGCAAATTTGCTGCTATGCTTGCATACAAAACAGTCACATCACTTTACAGTTTATCCTATGAGACACTTCAAGACATTTCAATGACTTGATGAGGCACTATATCAAATGTAAGCATTATTATTATGAAGTACCATTATCAGGACTTTGAGCTCACTAGTCTAGAATGATGTTCCAGTACAGTCCTGGGGGAGTGTTGGATTATTGGAGACAATGTGATTTGGATGAGATGTTAAAGTCCTATCTGCCTGTTCAGGTATACATTAAAGATCCCAAGGCACAATTCAAAAAGTGAAGGGAGTTTCTCCCAATTGTCCTGGTCAACAATGCCCCAGATAAACAAAGTGAATTTAGCAAACACGACAAACATATTAAAAAGGTGTGGCAATGAGTAGAGTTTCATTGGGGGAGTTCTCACCAGTACAGTGTGGATACAATGCCTCCTTCATTCTAGGAATCCATTAATCTTGAAATATATTACAACAGCAACAGGTTATCATCTGAAAAAAGTGATGGGACTGTCTAATAATAATAATTGTTGCATTTGATGAAGTGCCTTATCATGTCCTCAAGGTGTCTCAGACTGTATATTTTGTGGGCGAAATGCAGGAGCCAATTGAGCTAGCCATGTCCCACAAATAGTCGTGGATTGGATGACCAAATTATTATTTATTTTAAGTGAATATTACCCACCGGAAAAGTAATCTGCCAATCTAATAATAACCGGGTTTCCACTTACTGCTAAGTAAACAGAGTAGTGTGGAGAAAAGAAATTCGCCGATGGTTCATCCTGCCAGGGAAACAAACCTGAGTCCTCTCACTTGGGAGGCGGATGCTCTAACCAATAGGCTACAGAACTCCACTTGTATGCACTTGCACCAAAAAATTAGGGAATTCTGAAGGAGGAATTATGTATCTGAACACAGCAGGAGGGAGGTCAAACTCATGTCTTTGTTCATCTGTGGTTATCACAGATGAGAACGAGTGCCAAGATTTGCTGTATGTATCATGTTGTGACATATGCCATCCGAAATCCTGAAGCTTAAATCGCTTTTAGACACTGTTTAAATCAGTATATTTACACATTTGATCTGTCTTTTACATAGGGTTAATCTGTACATTCATACAGTTTCGATTAGCACATTTTACGAGGTTTGGATTGTAAAGCATTTTCATTTATTCTGGTTGTATTCCTTGTGGAAACACAGTGGTTTGGTTTGTGCATGTGTCAGATACCCGGCTGATCAAAGAAAGTAGATTTTTTTTTGACCTGATTGATGATGAAAAACCATTGGTGAGTCCGTACTTAGAGTGCTTGTACAGTTCTGGTCACCGCAACAAAAGGGATATTGGAGAAATCGAGAAGGTAGATAGGAGGGCAACCGAAATGATTGAGGGAATGGAATGACTGGACTATGAGGAGCGATTAAGTAAATGGGCATGTTCACACTGGAAAAGAGAAGATTGAGAGACATGATTACTGTCGTTAACATTCTAAAAGGGCAAGACATTATAGATCATGACAGGTCATTCAACTTGTCAAGAATACAGTAAGATCCCGATAATCCAGCACAGCTGGACCCACTCACCTCCTGGATTTCTGAGTTTTCCAGTATTTAAAACCTACCCTAGAAATGGCTGGGGAAGCCCCACCCTATACACCACGTGTGCTGTGAACACTGCACTGGAGCCAAACAATGCTCGAGTGGCAACCACAGCGCCAGATAACAGAGCGGCGCCAGCGGGAACTGCAAGCAGCTGTTCCGAATTTTACCAGACATCGGAAAATAATTAATGATGTTTGTATTGTGAAATCTTGCTGGTTTTAGGGAGTTGCCGAATTTCGGTATGTCGGATTATCGAGGTTTACTGTAATAAAATCATAGGACACAGCCGGTGATTGAAGTGGGGGTAAATTCAGAATGAATCTATGCAAATACTATTTCAGTGAGTGAATAGCGAACCTTGTGGGACAGGCTCCCTAGGGCGACAGTTGAAGTGGGAAGTGTTGATTCTTTCAAACACAAATTAGATTGTTTTCTTTTAGGAAATAACATTATAGGGTATAGTACATTTGTAGTTTGGGACATATTTGCATGCGACTCTTAGGAAGGTGGAAGGCGAACTAGATAGACCTCGGTCTTCTTTGTCTAGCATTTCTTGTGTTCTTATAAACAAATGATTGTTGCTTTAAATTGTAAATCTTTCTGCAAAAGTTATCAATTTAAAGAGCTTGCCGATGTACTTTTAATTAAGTGTATCCTTCAGTAATGATTTCATGATGGTTCCCTCAAGCACTTTGGGACAGCCTCCCAAAGTGAAAGACACTATATATATATTTATAAATTTAAATATAAATTTGTATTGTGTTGCAACATGGGTTGATACACCCAGGTCTTTGTAAGAAGTGTTAGGTTTGATTGCCTGAGAGAAAGGGAAGTCCATTAGATTAAACTTATTTTACTCATGGTGTCCCAGTCGAGGCTGAGACTCCAATGTAATACTGGAGTCTCAATACTGGTGTACTGCATTGTGGAGTTGCCTTCCTTTAGATGATAAATTAAACTGAGGTTCTGTAGGTTCTGTTAGCCTGTTCAGGTGGATTCTAAAGATCCAATGGAGTTTGTTGGTAAACAGAGAGAGTTCCTCCCAGTGCCCTGACCAATAAGGCCTCAACTAACTTTGGTCATCTGTTTCATGGTTGTTTGTGGTATATTGTCATGTTCAAATTGGCTACTCTGTTAGCCTTCAGATGTATAGTAAAGACTCTTCACAGTAAAAACTTGTGAATCTCTTTGATAACTTGATGAAGTTCTAAATCAAATGCAAGGATGATTATTATCCAGGTAACCTAATCAAATATTCCCTTAAAGTGCAATTTGCAGGAGAATCAGATATGTCAAATCAGATTAAAGTATTCTAGGGCGGCAGTGTGATCTTTCATTTCTCCTTGTATCTCGTCAGTTTATTGAAGGTAGAATCTCCATTCCTTTTAATACAATGCACTTCTATATGGGTTAAATTTTTATGTAGTGTTGAATAGAATAGCCAGATCTTGTTGCATTTCTACAGACAAGTACTAATGAACTTATCAAAGGATTTTTTTTAGCGTTACTGATATTACAATTCATCTAGAAATACAGAGTGTATTGTCATTATCCTCCCCAAACGGTTACTCTAGTTGGAAGTGCGGGACTTCAGTAGCAGCTGTCCTACAATGTGACTCAACCTCAAACTCGGGAAAGGACCCCTACTGGCATTAGCAGTATGACATTTCATTAGCAGTATGACATTTTCCATTTTTCAAACCAGACAATGCGTGACCTCTTCTCCTCCCACTTTCTCCACCCCCCCACTCTGCCTACGCCCCCTCCTCAACCCAATCTGGTTCTGAATCACATTACCACTTTAATTGCTTAATTAAGAGCAGTTTGTATGTCATCCTACCATTTTCTTTTATCAACAACAAATTACATTTCTATAGCGCCTTTCGTGTCAGGAGGACTTCTCAAGGTGTTGGACAGTCAGGGAGTCAGGATCTGCACCCATATTGGTGCCCTAAAGCACGATTGAATAGGAGGGTCTTGAGACGGATCTTGAAGAAGGCAAGGGAAGAGGCAAGTTGGAGGGAATGTGGGATGGAATTTCAGAGGTTTCATTTGATACAGTGCCTTATCACGTCATCGACATGTCTTAAATCACTTCACAGATTATACTGTAAAGTGAACTGGCTGTATATATAATAATAATAATCTTTGCATTTGATATAGCACTTTTCACATCTTCTAGATGTCTCAAAGCGCTTCACAGAATACGCTGTAAAGTGAATTGACTGTATATTTTGTGGGCGAAATGTGGCAGCCACCACAAACAGTCGTGGATTGAAATGACCAATTTTACTATAGTGTTTTTTTTGGAGGGATTATTAGTAGGCATGTGGAGTAAGTAAATTTGCCCAAGGTTTTGCCCTTTGTGGGCAAAACATGGCTGCAAATTGCACACAGCACTGTCCCACAAACAGTCATGGATTGTGTGACCAAATTCTTCTTATTTTTTTGAAGCGATTATTACCCATAAGAAAGCGATCCGACTAACAACCCAGGGTCCTACTTACTGCTAGGTAAACAGAGACATGGAGTAAGTAAACTTGCCCAACATTTTACCCTGATGGGGAATTGAACCCAGTAATCTCGCTTATGCGGTGAGTGCAGGGCAAAATGTTTGGCAAATTTCCTTTCTCCACATACCTCTGTTTACACTAGGGTGTTGCTAGACGCAATTTGCTGCCACATTTCACCTACAAAATACACAGTCAATCCACTTTACAATATATTCTATGAAGCAATTTAAGACATCTCAATGACGTGATAAAGCTCTAAATCAAATGCAAGGATCCTTATTATTATAATGTACAGATTTTAAGTCAGCTAATTTAAAGTAGAATGAAGATCACGTCGGGAGGATGTCCCAAGGCTCTGATGAGAATCATAGCAAAAAAAATTCTTTGAATCTCCTTTTCCCTCATAATTTTGTTCCCACCAATTTTCTCCCCTTCTTTCTTAATTATGATTTAGTCCTTTTACCATGGTGTATTTCTAAGGGCATCAGTCACCTTCAGGTATCTTGCCTTCGTAGTCATTGTTTATGTGTGAGACTTGATAATGAGTGTTGGCAGGCTATTTTGACCAAAGGGGGAATCACAGCTGAGCCTCACACTGGTAAACTGTGTGGTCAACGTATGTAGATCAAACGGCACACCCACTCATAGTACAAAAGATACTGAGCGTGGATTAACAATTCATTAAAATTGTCTGAAGAACCATGTAGCCAATGTTATGTAATTATTAATCTAGAGAGGAACAGGAAATGCCCCTATCTCAGCCCAGTGTTGTTATTTATACCTGCTTTGCCTGGTCAGTAACTTGATAGTTTTTTTGCATCTCAGGTCGTGGCCTCATGTACCATGGTATTTCAGCCATTAGTCCAGGCTGGCAGTTTGCGCTACATGGGGAAGCACTGCATTGTCGGGGTTTCCATCTTTCAGTTGAGATTTCATGCGGAGTATCAGTCCGGCTGTTCAGATGGATGTCAAAGATCGTATACAGTATTCTCAGTATTCAAAAAGAGAATGGAGTTTCTCCTGGTATTTTGACTGATGAATCCTTAGCAATTGATCATTAACCTTACTGCTCTTTGTGGAATTTTAGCAGTGAAAATGACTACTACATTTCATTAATTATCTTTGCAATGTTTGGGGGTAATACTTCAAAATGCAAGTACTTTCAAATAGTAATGATGTGCTTATAACGGAGAACTACAGGGATGTAGCACATTTATTAAATGCGCTGTACATTCCAGAGTAACAGCCAGGGTCTCAACAATATAGTGTTTGTTAATATTTCTAGTTCCTCTGACTATGGGAGAAAATCATAGTAAGGGCAGTAAAATTTTGAACAAGATTTCATCAAGTGTTTTTTGTATAGCACAGATGACCATTCAGCCCTTTGAAAAAACAATTAATTCAATCTCATTTACCTATCTCTGCAAATCATTCCTTTTTAGATATCTATCCAATAATAATATTAGAAATAGCATCTTTCATGTTGGAAGCACATCTGAAAGAGCTTCAAATAATATCTCTTAAAGTGTAGTGACTCTGTATTTTGTAGGAAACCACAACAGGCAACTTGCATACAGCCATGTCCCACAAGCAGCCATAAAGTGAATGACCAATTTGATTTGGGGGCTTGTTGGACAAGACACCAGGAGAATCCCCCTTCTTGATTTGAATAGTGTCATGGGATATTTATTGTTTACCTAAGCAAGCAGACAACAATTCGGGTAATGTCTCAAAGGATGGCACCTCCAGCAACCTATCACAACCTGGGCACTGCGTTGGAGTGTCACCCTAGGCTGGGTGAATTCAAAGTCCTAACGTGGAACTTGAGCTTGTAACCTGCTAACTCAAAAGTGAGAATGTTACCAGGTAGGGCATTACCTTCATAACAGCTCTGTGTAAAACAAATCCTAATCTTCCCCTTTGCTTCTGTATTCATTAGCTTAAATTAATGGCATGATTTTTACTATGAAGGAAGAGCCTGTTTTCTCTCCCTGGGGAGGGGGGCAATTATTTCCTAATTCTGGTCATTAGGGGCATTTCAAAAAGAGTTAGGAGACAGTAAATTGGGGATAGTTTCCAAAGACAGGATTAGTCAGGAAATCCTCTGAGCATTCATAATCATGGCTGCTGTGTGCACCCAGGAATATAGTCAATTCACTTTACAGCATATTCTGTGAAGCGCTTTGAGATATCCTCCCCACATAAAAGACGCTCTATAAATGTAATTTGTAATTGTTGTTTAAAAGATGTGAAAATTTCTATATCAAATACAAGGATTATTATTACTATTAAAATTTATTTCAATATAATTTGGAAAAGTCTTCTTTTCATTAACTTAACTATGACTGTATGCAATGGGTATCTGTATTGTTATAAAGAATATGTAATGCCAACATTAAGTATCTTTAAACTAATATCATTGAGCTATCAGTGCAAATAGAAAACCAAATATAATAATAATCTGTGCATTCGAAATAACATGTCATCACATCGTCCATTCGTCACAATAGCTTCACAGGATATATTCAAAGTAGATTGACTGTGGGTAAAATGCGCAAGCAGGTTTGTGCTTATTTATATGGGGGATTTGTTGGCCAGGACACTGGGATAAGCTCCCTTCTTGAATAGTGCCATGGGATCTTTAACATCCACCTCAACAGGCAGATGGGATTCGGTTTAACAACTCGTATGAAGGACGCCACTTGCAACATTGCAACATCTATCCCCTCCAGTGTTGCATTGTTGTGTCACCTTAGACTACATGATTCCAAACCCCGACATATGACTTAAACCGTGAAGCCCCAACCTTCTGTCTCAGAGGTGAGAATGGTACCACTGAGCCAGGCTGATAGACAAATATGGCGCTAAGCAGAGGATATTTTCTTCACTGCATTGCACCAAGAAATCCTTGGAGGTCTGAGTAATAATAATCCTTGCAATTGATATAGCACCTTATCACATCTTTCAGACATCTGAAAGCATTTCATAGAATATACTGTGAAGTGAATTGACTGTATATTTTGTGGGGCGAAATGCGGCAGGTGTGTCCCACAAACAGTCGTGGATTGAAGTGACCAATTTATTAATTTCATTTTGCTCATGAAATACACAGTCAATCCACTTCACAGTACATCCTGTGAAGTTGTTTGAGATGTCGCACCAACCTAAAAAGGCATCATAAGTAATGCAAGAATTATTTTCATAATTATTACTTGTTGTGACTTGAACTCACAATCTAAGCTGATACTCCAATGCAGCACTGCAATGTGTTGCATTATCGGAGGTGCGATCCTTTGGATGAGATGTTAAACTGAGATCCAGTCTGCGTGTTCAGGTGAATGTTAAAGATTCCATGGCACTATTCAATAATGGATGGGAGTTTTTCCTGGTGTCCTGGCTAACAATCCTCCAACTAAAATTTGTCATTCACTTCTTGACTGTTTATGGGACATTGATCTGCGCAATAGTGCTGCTGTGTTTTCCTGCAAATAGATAGTCACTTCATTCCACAGTAAAACCTGTGAAGCACTTTGAGACGTGCTCCCGACGTGATAAGGCACTGTACCACTTGCAAGGATTATTACCAACAATAAACCTTTACTGAGATATCTATGTGGGATATTCTAAAAGAAAGATCCTTCAGTCCTGAGAATTTATTTGTAACATTTGTTAATTTATAATTGGTCTATACTTTGGTAGAGGTGTTGGTGTTTCCTCACTGCTACTATACAGTGCCAATCGTTTGCTAATTGGTGGGAAGATATAAGCAGTTTTGTGCTGTTGACTTGTGCCCACTTGGAGCTAACTTCCAATTGAGAAAATTCATTTGGGTCTGTTCCAGCCAGCAGAGAGAGAAGACGCTATCTTAACAGTCTTGGGTAGATTCAAGCCCAGGTCCCATAGGACATTGTTCTAATCCTCTGTACCCTCAGGCCCCAGCTGTGCAGCTCATCAATGAAAATGAACTCACAAATAAACGCTGATTATTTTAAAAAAATGGGAATACAGCATAAGAATAAATTATTGAACACATTTTAAAAACATGTAAATCACAGGTGCATGCTGAATTTTCAAATGCAAACAAATAAGTTTCTTTTTGTTGGGCTTCTCTCAGTTTATGCCCTCTAAATGCATTATTCACTTCTTCGCTGTCTCTGTTTGTCTGATTGCAGGTCACTTGATAGTTCTACGATATGCATGCCTTGTTTTTAATGGACTGGATCTATTTTAAAACTTGACCTGTTTTTTTGGCAAGACTGGATGCAACCTAATTTTGCCAGACCTCAGCTCAAGTGTTCCCTTGAGGGAAAGCAGCATAAAGAGAAGTGAGGGAGAGGAGGTCAATGCAAACCAATACAGTACTTATTTGAAGACATAAAATGTGAAAGAGACAATGTGATCACACTACATTGCAATGCTTCCACAAGACAATAGAGAGTGGAGTCTATTATGCCTGGAAAGTTTGATTTCATCAAAAGATTACTCGCATTGGTTAACACAGCATTTTAACACTCCACCTCACCAAGGCAATCAGGAACCTAGGCGTCTTGTTCGACCCTCAACTGACCTTCCTCCCCAAAATCTGTGCCATGTGGAGTCCTGTAGCTCAGTGGTTAGAGAAACCTGTGTTTGATTCCTGGCAGGGCAAAACCTTGGGCAAGTTTCCTTACTCCACAAGTGATATTACTGATAATAATCCCTCTAGAAATAAAACAATAATAGATTGGTCACTTCAATCCACGACTGTTTGTGGGAAACTGCTAGTGCAATTGACTGCCATGTTTCGCCCGCAGATGCACAGTCAATTCACTTTACAGTATATTCTGTGAAGTACTTTGAGACATCAGCGCTTTGGAATGTCCTCCCGATGTGAAAGGTGCTCTTTAAATGTAGTTTTGTTGTTGTTGTCTGGAATCATAGAATCATAGAATCTTACGGCACAAAAGGAGGCCATTCGGCCCATCGAGTCTGTGCCAACTCTTTAAAAAGAGCAATTTAATCCCACTCCCCAGCTCTCTCCTATAACCTCACAAACCTATCCTCCCCAAATAAATGTCTACCTCTCTTTTAAAAGATGTGAAAAGATGTGAAAAGCACTATATCAAATGCAAGGATTATTATTATTATTATTTTAGAGCCTAATTTATGCTCATGTTTCCTGTTCCCAGAAAACCTTAATCTTAGACAAGCAGCTGAAGAGATCATCCCTCAACCATCCTCTAGTCTTGCAGATGCTCATAGATTTGCTAATCCTTATATTTTCCTGTTTACTAGGTAATCTGGATAAATGAGGATTACTTCATGTTGATTGCTAAAATTGTGTTGTTTTTACCTCCACTTTTTAATGAGCAACTCTATTGTCACATGATAATGAAAATGTTAAAATCTGTGTCGATCAGGGTAAGAGATCCTTAAATCGAATGCGCTAAATAGAGTAAAACTGCAAATTACTGCAAGATACTAATCTATGAAGAAAGGAAAAGTGAAAGGTCGTGGACCTGAAATGTTTACTCACTTTTCCTTTCTCCATAGATGCTGCCTGACCTGCTGAGTTTTCCCAGCGATTTCTGTTTTTGTTGCGCTGTATCTGGAACAGAATTTCCCTCCCATACCACCTCTATACGTGAATAATTATCTTTGCTCTTTTGAATCTTGGCTTCAAAATTATTATTGGAATAGAAAGAACTTGTGTTTTCCATGGTTCTTTATCATATTTAAAAGTCTCAAAATGCTTCACAATAAATGTGGAGTCATGTAGCTTAGTAGTTGGAGCACTCACGACGCAAGTGGGAGACCTGGGTTCAATCCCCAGCAGGCATAATATTGGACAAATTTATTTACTCCACACACCTCTGTTTACCGAGCAGAAAGTAGGATCCTGATTTTTAGTCAATTGTTAAATCACTTTTCTTGGGGTAATAATTCCTTCAAAAAAAGATACCAAGTATAAATTGGTCACTTCAATCCAGGATAGTTTATGGACACTGCTGTGCAGAATTGGCTGCTGCATTTCACCCACAAACAATATACAGGTACTGTCAGTTCACTTTGAGGTATATTCTGTGAAGAAATTGAGACATCTCGAAAATGTGATAAGGCACTATATCAAACATAAGGATGATTATTATTATTAATTAGTATCAAGTGAAGAGAGTTTCACTTGGTGTATCCTCAAGCCCCTGCACTGTCTCATGTGGCGGTCTTCAGGGCTCTGTCCTTAGTCCCCTCTTCAATATCTACATGCTCCTCTTTGTGACCTGATCCACAGACATGGGTCAACTTCTACATGTATGCAACTTCCACATGTATGCATTTCCACCAACTCTAACTCTCTGTATCCACTCCCAACTCCAGGGCCACTGCTGTCCTGACAGAATGTCTGTCAGACATCAAAAGAGCTAACATTTAGCTGATCTTGAAATTGTGTCAGGGAATTTTCAAAGTTCAAATATGTTCCATTCTTTGACTTGGAAGGATAGAGCAGTCATTGGGGCCATGGAATCCTCCCACTCAGTTCCTTTTAATCCTGTAAGCGAAAGCTCTAATGAGTAGGGTTATCTTAGCTGGACAAGCAGCGAGAAAGCTTGCCAGACAGCAATATCAATGGCAAGACATGTGGTTTTAGCTGGTTAGACTCCAACAATACCCAATGCACGCTCTTGACTCTTGCAAACCTGTGCCGAAAAAGCGCTCTGAGACGCCGCCCAGCATGGAGGGCGCTATATAAATCAAAGTTGTTGTTGTTGTTGAATACTTTCCCAAATTAGATAAGCAGGGTTCGTCCCTCAAAGGAGAGAATGCACATTCCATTCCAACAATCTACCTTTAGGATTTCCATGTGTAGATGGGATGAATGGAAATCTCAGCTTGGTTTGGATACTCTTAACCACGGTGATGGGTTTCCTCCCGCATGTTGACCCAGCTGACTAAAAAAAGGACTGAGAGAACCCCATCCTTGTTTATCAACAGTGCCAGGAAATCTTTCTCGCCTCCCTGAACAGACTGACATAAATACAAGGTTTTCACATCATGTTCCAACGAGGCATTCAACTTTTATATTTCATGGTTTTTTGTATTGTTGTGAGTGCATGTTAAAATAGTTTCCAAATGCAAGATATTGGGTCCTTTCTACATCAATTGATTAAAATAGCCAACTGTCATTCTGATCTTATGATGTAGTTTCCATCATAAAATTACAGCAATACACCTCACTATTTTGGACTTTAAGCATAAAATATCCCCCATTCTCCAGGTTACCTCATTAGTACAAAAGGTTTCCCCTTCCATCATCTTAAAATGATTTGACTATTAATTCTTTAGCTGTATCTCATATCTGGATCCTTTTGATTGTTTCTCTACCATGAGGACGACTAGAGGTGAAATTCCACAGCTCATTAAATTTACCAATCTTGCTGGGGAAAGTCCGTAATAAGGGCAGACTGCCAAGGTTGGTTCTGTTAATGACCAGTGGAACTGTGAGACCCAAGTGTGCAAAAAGGAAGGAATTCAGTAAAAATCTGGTTAATCCTCAAATTTCTTATTGCCTCAGTGTGCCATTGCAATTTTATCAAAAATCATGTCCACTCATTGTGTTTATTATTATGACTTCTTTTAAACTGCCTTTTTAAAAATTTAAAAAGCATTTTAAATTTAAAAATTCCTATTTAAAAATTACATTTCAACTATTGATAAGCAGATGGGGAGAAATTTGTGAAATTTACCGAATTGAGAATATTTAGACGCTGAAAATTCCCTGACACAGTTCCAAAACAAATAGGAGAATTTTCCCCGTGTCCTGCCCAACATTCATGCTGATAAAATGAATTATTCACATCACCTGTTAACAGGATATTTTTGTGCGTGAAAATGTTGCCAAGTGTGCCTACAATAAAAATGACTGTATTTAATAATAATTACTGTAAATCACTTAGGGGCATTTGATCATAATATATAAAGGCTGCTATAACATGCAAGTTTCAGCACCTTGGCATGTCCTTCTGACATGAAAGGCACTCTTTAAATGTAATTTTGTTGTTGTTCATTTTCTTTTTCCCACCAGAACTTACCCCACATCCTTGTATGTGCTGTGTAAAGTGCACAGAACACAGCAGCTCCCAAAATATGTTTACCCATTTATTTTACTCATTCTGTTCTAAGTTGCAAAGTTATTATTGTATTTATTAAAATAAATGGAGAGCGTTCGAGTTCGAAACGTGTTGGTTTCCTGCATCAAATATATATATATTAGAGAGGAGAGAGAGTGTAGTTAATAAATCCTGTGACACATATTTTGACATGCTGTATGGTGAAGGTCTGTGTGCGCAGGATAAGGACACTGAACGCCTGCTAATCTCTTTGCAGATGGAGGCGGATGCAGACCAGAAACGACACCGAACACGCTCCAAAGGTATCCGAGGTAAGTCTATCGGTTCAGTAAATCACTCAAACCGCTACTCAGGGTGACCTTCATTCACCACAACCTCTCTGAGTGTCTCATCCTGACTGTAGTTTTCATTGGGAACTTATTGGCTGTTATATATGAAGAAAAAGGTAATTATAAGAGATGATAAATCTATGTTGTTTTCATTTCTCCCCAGTCCCCATAGAACCAGTAATCCAAGAACTGTTCAGGTGAGTGCTCATTGCAGAACATTTCAGTACAATAGCAATTTTGAAACTGTTTTCCTTTTAATGGGTAAAACGCACTGTCACTTGCATTGGTGGTGGGCTCATGCTTGGCTGGACTGAAGAAATTAATTCCCCTGAGACTTGCTAATAAAAATGCATCCAGCATTCTGTTCTTTCTACCCTTCTCACAGTCTCTCCCCCCCACCCACATACGCACAATGCACACATTCACACAAGAACACACATCGTTGTCAAAGGTAATTATCACAACCCGGCTTTTCTCTTTTTCTTCAGTTGTCCAACTCCTGGTTGTGATGGCACAGGTCATGTTAGTGGCAAATACGCAAGGCACAGAAGGTAATTTGTATGTTCACATTTAATCCCTTATTTCTGAATATTGAAGTGAGGAAAATTCATTTAAAGTATGGTGTCTGAACTGAAAACTGTGAGTAGTTTGTTGAACTTACTAACTGCTCTGAACAGTTGCTTTACTGTTATGACAATGCGTAAACCGCAGAAACAGAACATACTTGTGAATATTTTGTTCTCAACACACAATTAATATATTATTAATGTACAAAAAGTATCACATTGAAGATTATTTTCTACTAAAGATGTACAGTTTAATTTAAAGTTTTATTAAAATGTGTCTGCAGAAGTGGCGAGACTCATTGAGTAAATTATGATTTTTAATAAAAATATTGTTTTAATGAATTAAACATCACAGGATCATATTAAGATACTGAAGGTATATCCGGGTGGAATTTGGTATATCATAACTCTTTTGTTGTGATCAAATAAACAATGTGTTATGAAACACAGTGCACATTTCACCCTGTCATATAATGCAGCGCATTATTTTATCTGAATATAAAAATTCACATCATTGGTCAGAGCTTATTGGAAGAACCAAGCCAGTTTTACATCTCATCAGTTTCACTGTGGGTTTGAGGAAAATTGCAACAGAAATATACAACCAACCAAATTAACAAAAATTTATTTATTGGTAGAATTTGAACTGATTTATTTCAGGAAGTTTAATTTGACATAGACCGTGATTCTGCTTTTTGTTAATTTACTGAGGGCACGTGGCATTACGTTAACACATACTCGTAACATGCTGAACATACATAATTGCTCGTAACTATACAGCCTAGAGGTGACACTCAGAGATGCCTTGCTTTTTGTGTTTGAAGTCATTAAACTTCAGGACAACAGATTTAAATTACCGACCAATACTATCTCAGAAGTTTTTCTTACTGATGTCAATAGCAATATTGAATTTGAGAGGAATGCCTAACTAAATTAAGCTCAGGAGATGATGGTAGATGAAATAAATGTTACATTTGTCTGTACATATATTTCACGTGACTCCTGTAGCTCAGTGATTACAGCACACGACTCATGAGCAAGAGATCTGGGTTCTATTCCCAGCAGGTCGAAAATTGGGGCTAGTTGCCTTACTCCACACACCTAATAATTCCTTAAAAAAACAATAATAATGTAGTCACCCAATCCACAACTGTATGTGGGACACTAATGTGCACAATTGGATGCTGTGTTTTGCCCACAAATATGCAGTCAATTCGCTTAACAGTATATTCTGTGAAGCTCTATGAGACACCTATTAGAAGTATAAAGTGCTACATCAAATGCAAGGATTATTATTATTATGTGAGGACACTACACATATATCCTCACATGAAATAATGAATTACATGATTTTTAAAACAATGAGGCATTTTTGCAAATATCTCCCTAAGAATGTTAAACCTTAGGCAAGAATTTTAAACTAAACGCCCTATGATTTTCAGATAAGCATCTCCAAATTCAAAACAAATCAGAAATTATTAGAAATTATTCTTTAAATTGCAAGTTTCTGTAGTTTATTTCTGAACAGCAATGTCTTTTGGTTACATATAGCTGAATGGATTTAATATCAAAGTTAGAAACTCGCTAATTCAAAGTTATGGAGGATGCATTTACATTTAAGTTAGATTAATGATTTATGATTTTCTCAAATACATCAGATGCTGATATCCCTCATTGGATAGACTGTTTGCAGAAAACATAGAGTATTTATCACTTTTGCCTTAGGCCATTGTGTTTTTTCCTTCAATTGTTCTTTCCTGAGTCTTAGGGTAAAGGTGCTCAATTCAACTCATGTATGATTAAAGTTTTAGTCTTAAAGTTTAGTTTTGATTATGTAGCTGCCTATCTTGATAATAATAATCCTTGCATTTGATATAGCACCTTATCATGTCTTCGAGACTTCTCAAAGCTCGTGACAGAATATACTGTAAAGCGAAACACGGCAGCTAATTACGCACAACCGTGTCCCACAAACAATTGTGGATTGAAGATCTTGATTGATTGTTTTTAAGGAATTATTGCCCCAGGAAAGGCAATCTGCCAATCGAATAACAACCAGGTTCCTTCCTCCTGCTAGGTAAACAGAGGTGTGTGGAGCAAGGAAACTTGCCCAACATTTCCCCTGCCAGGAATCGAACCTAGGTGTTTTGCTTTCGAGGCGAGTGATCCAACCACTGAGCTACAGGACTCCAAAAGTGTTGTGGAGTCCTGTTGTGAATACTTTGAAACATACTCTTGACATGAAAGGTGCTATATCAAATGGAAGGGTTGTTAATGTGATGACTATTATAACACATTAAACTTTCTTGTGAGTGCTCTAACCACTGAGCTTTCAGACTCCACTGTATCTTAATACTGTAAATAGATTTTACTTATTCCGAGTTTATACAATGCTTCACAGGCTGATTGGGAAGTAACTGGAGCTCAGTTGTGAGATCACGCTTAGGTTGGGAGTTCATCAGGATATCAAATTACACCGTTGATGTGTAAGTCAGGCAGTGTGAATCAATTTTGCCTCTAATCACAAACGCTCACTTAAAAGCTCTTGACGCTCCATTGGATGAGCATGAAAGGTATCTTTTGGAACTTTTCCTAGTAGAAGGAAAAAGGAGTCAAACATACTCAGAAGAGAAAATTGGTGAGAAAAACGATTGCTCAAAATAATATCAGCACAATGAACGCTTCCCGATTGCTAGTATAGTTTATGGCATGGGCATTTCACTGGTGATCGCCTTGCCAGTGCCTCTAGAACTCTCCTCTTGAAGACTTTGGTTACTCATTTATCATTAGATTATCCATTTTCAAAGCCTTTAACACAGTCTGGCACTGCGCAGTTTTAAACAAGACATCTTTCATAGTCTTCCACCAAAGCCATGCTCTTGGCTATCTAATTTCATCTCAAGTTGTTCTGTTCGTGCTGTACTTGAAGATGCATCCTCTGATTCATTTTCAGTCAAATCAGGGGTTCCCCAAGGCTCTGTTTTCTCTCCTATTCCTACTCTCTCTCTATATATCACTGACTTTGTCCATTCAACATCCAACCATTTCCACTCTTTTGTCGATAATTAAAATCTACATGTATCAAATTCCTTCGGTTGCACACAAGCTTCACTCTTAGGGCGTCCTCCCGTCGTGAAAGGCGCTATATAAATGTAATTTTGTTGTTGTTGTTGTTGTTCTCACAGTGCAAGTTACTAAACCTTATTCTCCTTGTTCTTCTCTATGCATTCAGTGGGGGAGGAAAGGTATTTAGTGCCTTGGGACGTCCTCCTGACGTGAAAGACGCTATGCAAATGTAATTTTACTGTTGTTGTTGTACTCATAATCTTCTTTCTGTTCACTCATTCAAAGACACAGTTTCTTGGTGTCACTTATATGTCTAACCAATACCCACCACCTCTTACCATTCTTTTTATCTTTATTTCTCTGTTGACAATCTGAACCTGATTATTTCATCTGAACTCAAATTAAATTCTCACAACTCCTTCAATGCTAAAGCAGCTTCCAAAGAGCTCAGTTTCCTCTTTTGTTTTAAGCATTTCTTTGTCCCTCACCAACTCTTATTTCTTCACAAAGTCCAAGTTCATCCAAGCCATCAATATTACTCCCATATTTGGGGAAACCCATCTAACATCTCTTATGCACTCTTGGACAGGATACAAGAAAACATATTGAATAGGCAATCCTTCCTTCACCCTGTGTTTTTTTTCTTTTACTCCTTTGGAACATTTTCTCTTGTGCTTCACTATGTAGGTTTAATCATGTATGAAATGAATTGGGCTTTTGAAGCTGAAGTTTGCATCACTTCACCACCTCTTGACTTGTCATGTGTCTCTGCTACTCTTTTCAACCTTGGTGGTGTTCTGCACTATGGGACTCAGTCCTTCACTTCTGAAGGGAATGAATTGAAAGCATGATCCTTCACATTTCTATTCTGCATATTAGAATTGGATAAATACTTGAGGAAAAAAAGTTAAAGAGTATTGAAAATGAGCAGAGAACTGGGATTAGAGTAGTTAACTTCAGTGGTGGAGTGAACACTAGCATTACACAATGGGTCAAGTTGTCTTCTTCTGAAATGTACCCATTCTACAATCCTAGGATTGGATAAAACATGGTCATTTCATTTCATACATGATTAAACTTACCATTGGAGTCACTGTTGATTAAACAACTGACTACTTTTATCTTAGAGCCCAAACTTTCTGATTAATATTTGATTGTGGAGTCCCGAGGCATAGTGGTTAATGTGCTTGTCTCGCAAGTGAGAGGACCCAGGTTTGATTCTGGGGGTGGGGGGGCGAAATCTTAGACATTTCCTTATTCCACATGCCTCTGTTCATCTAGCAGAAAGTTGGAACCCTGTTGTTAGTCTATTGGTGGATTGCCTTTCCAGTGGTAATAATTCCTTAAAAAAAATGTAGTCACTTAATTGATGACTGTTTGTGGGACACTGCTGTGCACAATTGGCTGCCATGTTTCGCCGACAAACTATTCAGTCAATTCACTTTACAATATATTATGTGAAGCTCTTTGAGGCATCTCAATGATTATACAAATGTAATTTAGTTGTTGTTGTTGATAAGGTGCTATGTCAAATGCAAGGATTGTTATTATTATTATTTTCAAAATGGTTCAGGTTCACTTTTGAAACCAAGATCCTGAAATTAATATTATTATTATTGGAGGCCAACGATTGCCTGGCTAATATCACCAGACCCATTTGATGTCAGTTTGGGTTGGTTGATCCCATCCTTTCTCTGGGTATGAAGATTGTGAGGTCAAGCACCATGTTACAACTTTGAGTTCTTTCTTTATGCCAACATCACCAGACGTCTGGGGAATGGTGCAACATCAGAGGACTGTCTGTCGGATGAGAAATTCAACTGAAGTCCTGTTGGCAAGCAGTGGGAAAGCTTACCACTCACTGCTTTCAAAGGCAAGCCATGCAGTTTTTAGCTGGATGACTCCAGGAATATCTCACTGCATCCTCTGACTTGCCTCTTGCCAATTTGTACCTAATACTCTCTGGAATTAGGTGTTTCCCACCACAGCGATTGGAAATTCCGTTCAAATACATGTTTTTCTATGAGTTCGTGGGATGCACAAAACTCTCAGTTTGGTTGGATAAAGTTAAGCATCATATCCCCCCCAAAAAACAGATGGATATTGATCTTATGGTCCTATTCAAAAAGAGAGTTGGGAGTTTATCCCAGAATGCTGACCAAAAATCTTCCAAATAAAATTGGCCACTCGCTCTACAGCAGTTTGTGTGACATTGTTGTACTAAATTGGCTTCTGCATTCATATGCAATTATTCATTCACAGCTCTTTATAGTAAGTTCCTGAGAAGCTATTTGAAACATTTTGACAATGTATTAAAGCATTATATGAAATGCAAGAATTATTATTCTAATTCCTGTCATGGACTTAATTATATTCTAATCATTGTAGGTTCCTGACTAAAACGCGGGAGCTTGAGCTGATGGAACTAGCTCATCAAATATTTTATACAATTTTGCTTCTTCTAATTCACGTATCATATATACTATAATCAATTAACTTATGTGTTTGATAGCTGCCTACGTTAAAGGAATGATAGTTCATGGGCTGTTTGGGTCAAGCTGGTGTACCAGGATTGAATGCAGGGAAATATGGAGATGGATAAATATTCTGTAGTTATGCTTGGTAACCATTGGCGGTCATGAAATGTTTGACTGGGAATATTCTTCAGGAAAACAAATCTCTGTATATATACTGACTATTGCAGGTGACGCATTAAATTAGCCATTGGTATGTTTTCTTGTCCTCACTTTCAAGACCCTCTTTGCCCTTATGCTTTGGAACTCCATCCCACAGTTCCTTTGCCTTGCTTCCTCCCTCTTGCCTCTTGCAAGACAGGTCTCAAGTCCCTCCTCTTTGACCCTTCCTTTAGTCGCGTTCGTACCTCTTTGCCCTCCCTCATGCCAACCCTGCTCCCACCTCCCCCCTCCACCCTACCCATTCCATGCTTGTGTTCTGACCCTGATTGTTTAGCATATTGGTGGGTCCTCCCGAAGTGAAAGGCACTCTACAAATACAAATTTGTTGTTGTTGTTAGTACATTACTGACCCTGGTGGTGTGAACTTAAAATGAGAAAATCCTTTTATAAGATCACAGCAGCAAGAGAAGCCATCTATAAATGCTTATACCTGAAAAAAGTTAATTTGCTCTGAGATGATAAATGAGACATTGTAATGCCATTGTTTTTGATGTGAATCAGCACCGAAATGCTGGAGTCAAGGAAAAGAGTGGTGGTAACTGTGGCAACTCAAGATGGTGTAGGAGAAATGGGCCAGGTTTGAAATCAATAGATAGAAAAAATGTATTTGTCTCTGACACATGCAGATACCTATTCCCATGCTTTAGAGTATCCAGGATGAGAGTTCCACATAGGTATGTCACCTGTCTGATATGGAAATATATCTGTGTCTTCACATTCTTGCCCCAGGGATTGCTTCGTTGGAGTGATGTGTCCTGCTTATCTAATTCTGGAGAGTATTAGGCGCAGGTTGGTAAAAGCCAAAGCTTGTGGATCTCAGAGTGTGCGTCAAGTTCTTCTGGAGTCTAATCAGCTACAACCGCATAACTTGTATATAGCTCACTCGCTGATGGTCCAGCTAGGACCACCCAAAATACATCCAGTATTACATCTGATATTTATTTAATTATTATGAAATGTCACGTTTTTCAATCCAATATCTTCACGATTCTATTTACTGCCATTGAACATACCAAACTGTTTTTAGCAGTATGGTGTAGCTTCCATTGCCAATAAAGTTACTGAAGAAAAGAGAACTGCCCCCACAAATTAAGTTAGATTTCCGATAGATAGTTTTAGAAGGTATGTAAAAGGGGAAGGCGTGATGGACTAAAATTAACTTTCTTTTCTTATGTTTATTGTATGTTCTTAAGTAACCAGTTTATTTCAGTCTCGTTGACTATTTAGTTCACATTTTGTTCCACAGGGTAACCAAAAAATTGTGATAGCTACCCTATTATCCAAAAAAACACATAATTTCTTTATGACTTACTTGACATTATAATGGTATCCTGGCTTCATGGTCACCTTGTATATGAAGCCTATTTTGCAAATTAAAGTGACTCAGTACAGGAGATAAAACCATAATTAAACCATTGTTTTGGATTTTGTTCTTGAGGTCAGGCAGCAGTGAGAAGTATTACAAAGCTCAGAGGAGGTCAGAGTACTTGGCATTACCTCAATGTGTGTTTATGATTTGGTCAAATCTTCTTGGAACTCCAAGGTTGAATATTGTGAAATGCTAATTAACAATAATTATGCTAATTATTGCATGCAGTGAAAAAGTGACCAGGTCATATTTAATACATCAACTGATCGTTGGGTATCCTGAAGACAGTCCCTCTCCCATATCTATTTCAATATTGTGTTGAGAGGCTGATCACATCACACATAGTACCTTCTGCTCATAGAATTGTAGCAGGGTTCTTGGCTAAATAATTTTGTGCTGGCCAACAATCACCCAAATAAAAATGATTATTCATTCCATTGCTGTTTGTGGGACATTGCTGTGTGCAAATTGGCTGACATATCACACAGTCACGTTACTTTAAAATACATTCTGATACGCACTTTAAGATTGCCTCCTCATGTGAAAGGTATTACTGTACAATAAAAACCCAGCTAATCAGATGCATTCTAAGTATCCTGAATTTGTACCTAGCAGGACAGGACTCAAAAGGAAATGAAAACATTTTTTTTCCCATGGGCTTGAATGTTGACTCCCGCAGAGTGAGCTCCCGCAACGCACCATACTTGCTGGCCTTTGGTGGCCAGCAATGTTGATTTTGACTCAATTTGAATCCCACGAGCTGAAAATAGTTTATTTACTGTCTTCTGTTCATGAGATTCAAGCATTTGCAACGATGGTCCTGGCATTTATCAACAGTTTTGGCCCTGAGTAAAGCTGGCGCCCAAATCTGCTAGGGTCAATAACAACCGGTACTGGCATTCTTACTACACTTGGGCGGAAATTCCAGCTTGCCAGACCAAATCTCCCCTCCCCAGTAATCAGAGTTCCGGTGTGTACCAAATGCAAGGATTAGTATAATTAGGTGAAACATTAAAGTGCAGCCAATAGTCCTGTAGTATATTGGTTACAGCACTCACCTCGCAAGCGAGAAGACCTGGGTCTGATTCCCAGCAGTGCAAAACCTTATGCAAGTTTCCTTTCTCCACACACCTTTGTTTAGCTAGCAGTAAATAGGAACCCAGATATTAATCAATTGGCTGATTGCTTTCTGGGTATAATAATCGCTAAAAAATTAAAAAATGGTATAATAATAATTTGATCACTCAATACATGACTGCGGAAAAATGCTGTGCGCAATTGCCTGACGTGTTTTGCCCACAAAATATAGTCAATTCACTTTACAGTATATTCTGTGAAGTGCCCTGAGATATCTTGAATAAGTGATAAGGTGCTATATCAAATGCAAGGATTATTATTATGAATATTATCATTATTGTAACCCACAAACTGCATTGCTGAAGTCAATGAGTCTGAAGAAAGCACCAGGAAATAGAAGACTCTGTATTGTCTTCATCTGGCTCAGTGGTTAGAGCACTTGTCTTGCAAGCTGGGGAAACCAAGTTGGGGAGACCTGTGTTCGAATCCAGGCAGGTCAGGGCGAAACCTTGGGCAAGTTTCTTTACTCCACACGCCTAATAATAATCCCTCGAAAAAACCACAATAATAAAATTGCTCATTTCAATCCACAACTGTGTGTGGGACACTGCTGTGCGCAATTGGCTGCCGTGATTCGCCCACAAATATATCCAGTCAATTCACTTTACAGTATATTCTGTGAAGCGCTTTGGGACGTTGATAAGATGTGGAAAGCGCTATATCAAATGCAAGGATTATTATTATTATTATTATCTAACATTGCAAAGGCTGCCAGGGGGAATATGGCGTGGGTGTCCAATACATTTTAAATCAAAACAATGGGTTAATTATCGCAAAGTTACTATTTTCAAATGCAGGTGTCAGTTAGCACCATATTAGGACAACACAGGTGGCAATTTTCTTCTGACCTTAAAAGCCCTACAAGAGAGAAGTTTGCATTCTCTCCACTGGATTGAAAGCCAGCGATGAAGGATGGTGCACAATGCATTGCTCATTCTCTGTTCCCACCATTGTATCAATGCTAATCCCTGTCAAATAAGGTAATGTTTGTTGAAACAGAATAAACATTATTGAAATGAATTAAAAATAACACTGTACTATTTATTTGCTGATAGACCAGACATACTTCTTATCAAGTCTTTAGATTTTTGCAGCTATTCCCACTGATTGGGAAATAATTGTGGAGTCCCATAGCATGGTTAGAGCACTCATCTCGCAAACAAGTGGGCCCGTGATTTGATTCCTGTGCAGGGTGAAACCTTAGGAAAGTTTCCTTATTCCACACTCCTTTCCTATACGTAAAATAGGAACCCAGTTGTCAGCAGTAATAATAGTCCTGTGGCTCAGTGGTTAGAGTATTCGCCTTACAAGTGAGAGACCTAGGTTTGATTCTCGGCAAGGTGAAACCTTGGGCAAGTTTCCTTACTCCACATGCCTGATAATAATCCCTCAAAAAAATCCAATACTAAATTGGTTACTCAATCCACAACTGTTTGTGGGACACTGCTGTGTGCCACACTGCTGTGTGCTGCTGCATTTCACCCACAAATATAGTCATTTCACTTTACAGTATATTCTGTGAGGTGCTTTGAGACGTCTAAAAGATGTGAAAAGTGCTATACCAAATACAAGAATAATGATTAAAAATGAATGCACTGAACAAATATAAGTCTTCAATGCACTCAAAGCGCTTCACAGAATATACAGTAAAGTGAATTTACTGTATATTTGTGGTCGAAATGCAGGAGCCACTTGCGGACAACAGTGTCCCACAAACAGTTGTGGATTAAATGACCAAATTATTATATTTTTTTTCTTGAGGGACTATTATCAGTATAGAAAAATATACAAGCAAAATTCCTGAATGTGTAAATTAACCTGAATGTGTGGGAAAAGCAAGTGGGTGGGATTAGATTAGGTGAAGAAAGGCATGTGCACAGATTGAAGAGATTGAAAGGCCTTTTTCTGTGTAAAATTATAAAATTCTATGACTCTGGGGAGAGGGATTGCAATATTCCTCACCGTAATCCATTCTTTAATCAAACAACTCTTTAATGACTGGACAATAAAAAAGGCTTCTATTTGGATTGTGAAATTGTGAGAGAGGGGATCATCCCAAATCTGTTTCTTTAAGGACAACATTTTACAGATGTGTTACCATTTCTTTACCCTCCTTAAGTATTCCAATGGTAATTAAGCAATGTCTTCAGGATTGCTACAATTTTCACCCCTATGATTTTGTGCAAAAATATGCAACACCTTAATTTGATTTAATGTTGTGCACCAAAATTAGGAGAATCTATGATGCTCTGTAAATAATAATTACTTTGCCTTACGGGGGAATCTTCTATAAAGGTGCGTTCATACCTTGCGTAGATAATACATTGTAGGTACCCAGGATTTATTTATATCTTATTGTCATGCTAACTACCCTTGGTGCTTCATGGATCTCAGCCAAAACCACGGTCTCTTCTTTTCTGGAGTGTCTGTGTAGACGTAGGTGTGATGGGGGAGGTGAGAAGGGAAAGCAGGATTGTCAAGGAGAGAGTATTATTACAAGAGAGGGTACAGTGCTGTTTGATTTTATGCATTCACATCTGTGAAAATATAGCTTTGTTAATTAATACTATGTATTTAACACAACATATTTCCAATCAGCAGTTATAACATTTAGCCAAAATACTGATCCCTTTTTAAAATAAAATTGTACATTATTTTTGCACAAAAATCTTCTGATAAGCATTTGGGTGTGTAATTTATTTTGTTTCTGTTTTTTGGTTAATCTGGGAAAAATTACATTTTATAAATAGTGCCTGAGAGACAATCATGCAACTGAACGATGCAAAATATATCTAAATATATTATTTATATATATATTTTAAAATAGACATAGCTCTCTTTTCATAACATATTATTGAATCTTCTCTGGCCTATTTTGCTATATTTTATTCAAATTCTCTTTTCATTCTGTATACCTTTGCACCCACCAGTTTGATTGCCATGGCTGCTGCAGTGGGTGAATAATTGCCTGTCTTAGTGGGAGCATGTTCTGGAGCTAAAGTCGAGTGCTTTCTTCATGATGTATGCCTCATTTGGATTCAGTCGACAGCCTCGGGGCTGTATTATTCATGCCTTGACAGATAGCACTCACTAAAAGCATTGGACTAGGGCCAGGTACTGGCAGCGAGATACTGGAACATTGCACCTTGCTACTGTGGGTATCATCTACAAAAGGAAAGCTGCTTCACATCCATAGCTACGTTACTATGATAGAAATCCGATTTGCATTCAGCAAATAAGTGCAAAATTGTGGATTTTTTTTAAAAAAAGGTTCCAGTATGCATGGATTAAGATTTTAACACAATTTTCTACATTTAATTGCAAGGCTTATGTTTAATTAGTAAGTCACCACAAATGAAAAATGAAGATTCACATGAATGCATATAACACAATGCAGTGTCACTGGATTTACTAATTAATGTATGACTGCTGTACAGAGAATTCACTGTGGAATATTTATTGGAAATGCAGGGCTTGTACCATGGCCAGTTTAAAATATTTTTTTCTTCTTTTTTCCCCCCAGTTTTTCAATAATATAATTTAAATCTGCCATCATTATGGTTCGGGAAGAACGAGAATCTCTTCTGGCCATAAACTAAAGATAATTTGTGTGGATTTGTGTGTGTGTGTGTGTGTGTGTGTGTGAATTCTTACAACCTCTAACACGTTTTTTTTAAACTTGTTTTTGAAGACAAAGTTTGCAGGTTAATTAAGGACGTATAAAATTCTGAACACACAGTGCATCCAGTCACTTTCAGCACATTATGTGATGTATGACTTTGCTAATGCTGCTTTTGGCATCAGTATGTTCTTTTCTTAATATGGGTTTTACCAGCCTAAGCCTACATCAGCTACAGCCTGGGTGAGGCTAGATTCTTTCAACCGAGTAGGATTCTTAGCATGATGTTATTGCAGACTCCATTGTTTTTAATGCTGCGGGTGGGAAAGGCAATCATTTTACGATATATTTTTTATAAAACCTGTGAATATTTTACTGAGAATAAATACTGTTTGGAGACTGCGGTGTGCAACTGTCAAACATAGCTATGCCTCGTCGGAGGCTCCGGTTTATTTTTGTGAACATAAGAAATTTGAGGGTGAGAAAAGATACTGCATATTTCTTCCCAATCCATCAACAAAATCAAGTCATTTTGTTTCAAGTTTCCTCTATTATGTACATAGATTTTCTGTAGATCATTACAACATGGAAACAGGCCATTCAGCCCTACCAGTCCTCCGCCAACTCCAATCCAATTTCTAATCCCTTCTCCCTCTTGTAATTATCAAGTTTCCTCTTAAATACATTGATGCTTTTTTTTTCTTTGGTTATAACACCTGTGCAGTGAGTTCCATGGTCTCACTACCGTCTGTATAAACAATATAATATTGATCATAATGTTTCATAAAATGTACACTTCATCACGTTACAATATACAAAATAGTTCTTTGGTCAGAAGAAAGTGATCTAGAATTGGCATCAAATCCAGTTTACCCATTAAAGAATGCTTCTGATCTAAGGTTAATTACGGGATATACAAGTCTGAACTTTGCCGTTTCAAAGTAGGGAAATGTGAACAAATAATAAGATTTTTAAACACAATTCTATTGCATTTTCCTAAATTATTATTTGTCTTCTCTATTTTATTTTAAAATTGGGATTTAGTTTATCCGTTTAAGTAGCACTGACCGAGGAACTATCTGGAAAATGAATCAGGAAATCGCCGCTCAACTGGTTGGACACTTTGATTCCCAACCAGGAGGTCATTGGTTCGAGCCCTGGAGGCCTGTCACTCAAACTGTGCATGCAGCAGTCCGGTGAGTTTTGTCAGATATAGGCCGGGGGGAGGGGTGGGTGGGGGGGGCGCGGAGGGAGCGGGTGGGGAGAGTGCATAACAATTGGAGCATCACACAGAAGCAATGCATTTCAAGGAAACACTGACATTGGGGACCAGCACCTTCACAGTGTGGATAGAATCTGATTGTGCATTAGAGTTCTGTCTTAACCAAAAAGCGGATCGGTGCGCTGTGAATTTCAACACAGCTGAGTTAACAAGCCCTTGCCAGGCTTGGAAAGTAGATTGGATTTGTGTTCGCTGGCCCTTTTTTTTTAACCCCAATTTCAGAGCTGTGCTTTTTAATTCCTTTCTGTTAACCCTTTGCGAATGACCAGCATGCCTTAATGCGCTTTGTTTAATGCAGTACCACAGACTGCGCTATGAACCTCCCAGTGTTAGACCCTATTGTCTGTCTTGCCTCACTGCAGCCACGCCTCCTGCTGGCTGATCGCAGACAGCATTGTTAGTAACTGCGGGGAAATCTGCAGCCCTTCACTGCCTCACTCTCCCAGCTGCTGCTGAGTCGCACTGCACAGAGCAGCAAATGAGGATTTTGTTTTAATCAAAAAGAAGGAATGGATATTTCTGATGCATGAAGTAGTAATTTTGTACAGACAGCCATCTCTGGTTTTGAATATAATGATGCACGGAACGCTTTGTACTACTTGCAATTTGGTATTTTAAATCAGACAAAAACGTCTGTGATGTTTGCCTTTGCCTCCTTTACCGTAATGCTTGTGGTAACTAGGAAATAAAAATGATAAGCAGCATGGTATTGGGCATATATAATATTAAATGAAAGATATGGTCAATTTTTTTGCAAAAGCATATTTGCAGAATGTAATTGTTGTTGGGTTGCGGGGATGGGGGGTGGAAGAAGGGCGTAGTCAAGAATCAGCACTGATTTCTGAACAACAAAAATAGTATCTTTAACCCCAATGAAACGTGAGAAATTCCAGAAATGTGTAGCCTCTTGTAGCAGATACAAAGCTGATGAACTATCGCAAATGAGCAAATAATTTGCTCATTGCAATGAACAGTGTCCCTTAGGAACATTAGTTTTGAAATGAGGTTTAAATTGTTTACGAGTAGCTGTAGGTGACCAAAATTGAACCGAAGGATGCTTTTGGAAATTCAGATTATAAAGATTCTAAAATTTATTAATCTGAATCTGAACAGAGTTCATGTTTCAGTAGGATGGTTTGCAAATGGGGAAAGTCTCTGATATCTGTCCGTAACATATATTCAAGCAAAATAGCTCCAGAGGTTTGACCATTATTCTCTCCCTATGCTGGACAGCCAGATATTGGACCTATCCTCTCTTTTGCCTTGTCTTCTCGCTGAACTTCCCCCCCACTCATAACACAGGCAAATGTAAACAATTTCATATTAAGAGAGATGATTATTTTGTATTGAAGATTGATTCAATTCTGACAATGTAAAGGGAATTAGAAGAATTGAAAATGTAGAAGGATTCGGAGAAAGAGCAGGGAAATAGGATTGGAGCAAGTAACTCCAGTGAGGGAGAAGCCTGCCCCCTGTCTGCCAATAGAAGAATGTCAATAATGGAGATACTGTACTATTATTATTATAATATATTCATCACTTTGATCCGGAAGCAATTAACGTCAGACCTCATCCCCACGAGAGAGTTCTGCTTTAAACTTTCCCCACAATCGTTTAAAAATAACACTCCGAGATGCAAATGTGTATGAATGCAGCTATATAAATACAAGTTGTTGTCCATATCAACATTCTTTATGTGGTTTGGTTAGTCTAAGCGTGGTGATGGGTTTCCGCTTGTGTCAGACACCCAGCTATCCAAAGAAAAAAAACTTCATGTGTTTATGTAATTCCTTTTAAAATATCATGGTGGACTCTAATCTATTGCAGCAAGTTGGACCCAAATGGGTTCTTTATATTGTATGTTGAAATTTCCATTATTCTAAAAGCAGATGCTAAATGGAAACAAAATCTCAATCTTTTAAATCGCTAAATGCTCATCAATCTGAAACGTACCCGTTTAAATATAGCAAGGTAACTTCAGTTGAACACAACACAAGGGAATGCTTCAGTGTCATGAGATTGACCACAATTCCCAAATTATTGACATCCCATCAGTAAATCAGAGGCATTCACCCAACAAAGGTGTCAAATACTACCAGACACTCAACCTTGAGATACTTCCTAATGGAGATAGTTGAAGTATAGTAAAATATATAAAATATAGTAAAATAGTGGGAGGCTCAATAAGAGTTAACATAAATTGATCTCTAAAAATAGTGACTGTTCAGCCCAAATTACAATAGGATATCCCATTCTACAGATATTGTGAGAAAATTGTTACTTTTAGTAATTGGCATAACTTTGGCCCTCTCCTGCCCCCCACATCCCCCCATGATACTGTAGTTTACCACCTAGTGGTCAGTCCAGCACAGTTGTGGAATAGAACACCTCTATGTCTGGAGCTGTGGCGTTGTGTGGGAGAGCCTAGATGATAAATAAAGCAAAACGGACTAATTTGGAACCAGCTCTTTTAGCTCCAGGTATCTGTCTGATTTCAAGCACAAAACTCTATACTTGAAAATAATGCTGCCAATCTATGCATGGATCGTGTTTTATTTTTAATGAGGTACGGTTACTTATCTGCTTATTTGATGTGTTCTATCTCCTATCATTGAATAAATCAATGCAGATCTTATCTGATTATTTGTTTGGAAATTGGAAGGAAAATGTAGTATGTTATGTCATAAGCCCTCCATGGCCCTGTCGCACCCCACCTTTGTGACCTTAGCCTCTACCAACTTCTCCGCTCAGCAGGCTGTGGCCTGCTCTAAATCCCCGACCCACCCAACCCACCACTGGCGGGCAAGCCTCAGCCACTCTGCCCCAAACCTCTGGAATTCCATCCTGCAGTCCCTCCACCTTGCCCCCTCCCTAGCTTCCTTCAAGTTCCACCTTAAGACCCTCCTCTTTGATGGTCCCATTGGTCACCCTAAAACCCCTCCTTTCCCTCCACCCTCCCTGATCCTGACCCCAGCTCAGATCTGAAACTGACTGTCGAGCGCCTTGGATCGTCCTCCCAACATAAAAGGTGTTATACAAATATAATTTTGTTGTAATAAATACAACCAGTTGGTTAGAAGTCACACAAATACCAGAGTGTGTGTGGGTTAGGGAGGGTGTAGGAATGTACAGTTTTGTCATTAGTTTTTTCCCCATTTCACTTTTCAGGTCAGCAGACCCTGAATACCTCCATTATTGACATTACAACCAGGGAGAGGGCGGAGTGGATATGACCCTACTCTCTCCTCTCTGCTCCCTTCCTTCAGTGTTGTACTCCTTCCAGTGATGACCATGAATGAGTGAAATTAGTATCAGGACAAAGACACACAAAGTACTGAAATCTATTGATTGGTGAGAGCAGTGGCATTGTATTAATAAACTATTTTCATATTGTGTCATAAAGACTTGAACTCACACAGTCTAAACAAATACAGTCACTTTGTTGTGAAGCGCTTTGAGACATGATCAGATGTTATAGCAATTACAAGGATTTTTTTAATGTGTCTTTGATTTGTTATTTGATGTGTGTACAAATGAAAAGCTTACACCAAAAGAACCAATGAATGCATTATTCCTAAATAATCTCAATTTGGAATATATCAGAACACAGGAACTGGATTAGCCTATTCAGCCCGGTAATCTTGCTCTACCATTACATCTATAGGAATATTTCATTCAATAGCCCAACCTTTTCTCTATATCCCTTAATATCCTTATCAAATTATCAATTCATCTCTCTCGGGGGTCTCTTGGGGGTCTTCAAGGTGTCAGTCTGGCTTGGTTGGTAGTACTGTAGTACTTAGAGAAGCGAGTATCTCCAAGTGTTCTGTCCAACAGTCCCTCAGATACAATTGATCATTCACTTTATGACTGTTTGTGCGACATTGTTGTGTTCAAATTGGATACCAAATTTAAATGCAAAATGCATAGTCACTATATTGTACAGTAGAATCCTATAAAATGCTTTGAGATGTTTCAATTATGTGATAAGGCGCCGCTTTACCAAATGCAATTGGCAGATTTCTTATGGACAAAGGGATTAAGGGATAGGGGATAAAGCGGGTAGGTAGAGTTAGATTAGAAGATCAGCCATGATCTTATTGAATGGCAGGGCAGGCTTGAGGGGCCGAATGGCCTACTCCTGCTCCTAATTCTTATGTTCTTATGCAAAATATATTATTAATAATTATCAGTTGTATCAATTATTAGAGCTATTCAGAAGGAGTGCTTTATGATGAATTAAAATGTATCTAATGTCTTTGCCTATCTATAGTAAATGATTACTAAAAAGCAGATAAATATTAACCCGATCTGATAATCATTTAACATATGCAAGAAATCCCCAACAAGTTAATCCTAAAATTGGCACCATGGAAAGTGTTGACAATGGTTTAGCTCCGGAGACATAAAACATCAGAAATGTAATAGATTTAAGTCGTGATTTTAATTAAAGAAATCATTTACAGAATAAGAGATTTGACTGATTAAAATAATGCAACAATATATGAGATGTCCTGCAGAATAGTCAGTACATTCCCATCTAAAACAGGAGATGCAGTGAAATCAAACTACACTCTATATACTCATTCTAAATAAATAATCACATTCAAAGCCTTCCACAGCCTCACCCCACCATAGATCTTCCAACCTTCTAACCCCCTACGAATCTGTTCACCTCCTCCGCTCAGCAGGCTCCGGCCAGCTCCAAATCCCCCAACCTATCCGCCCCACCATTGACAGACAATCCTTCAGCCACTCTGCCCCCCCAAATTCTGGAACTCCATCCCGCAGTCCCTCCGCCTCGCCACCTCCCTGGCCTTCAAGTCCCACCTCAAGACCCTCCTCTTTGAAGCTCCCATCAGTCTTCCCAAATCCCCCCCTTTTCCTCCATGCTCCCCGTCCCTGATCCCAGCTCGGATCTGAAACAATGACTGTCCAGCACCTTTGGACATCCTCCTGACGTGAAAGGCGCTGTACAAGTGTAATTTTGTTGTTGCTAAATACATAACAGCAACTTAGTATGTTTAACAATTCAGTGCATGTTGATCTGTTATTTAACCATAACCTACTGAACATGGAACTTATCCCATGAGACCAAAGGGGACCAAGTAAGTCATACAATGAAATAAGCCTAGTATCAGAGGGATGAACTATGAGCAATAATTGGTTAAGCAAGGCCTCTTCAGTCTTGCAAAGATATATCTCAAAGTATGTTGGATGCTAAATGAGATAAAGACAGTAAACCAGGAAGAATACTTCCAAATATACTATAATAGCAGAAAAGGTGGACACAGGATCTGTGTTATGAAGGAGAATTTTACCGATGGATATTTCTTTACCCAACAGGTAATTAACAGCCATTAAAAAAACAGATTAATGCAGAATGGGAAGATAAAGTAATGCAAGGGTTATTCTGTAAGGAAGCAGGACTAATGGATCAAAAATGCCCTTTTCCTTTCCTCTTGTGATTGTGTATCAGCCTGGGTCAGGGTAGCACTCACCCCTCTGAATCAGAGGTTGTGGATTCAAGCCCCACGTCAGAACTTGGAATCACTTAATCTAAGAAGACACTCCAATGCAGTGCTCGGTGGGTTATTGCACTGTTGGAAGTGCTAACAATGCAATAATGCATAGATCGCTCTGCAAAACAATGGAATCTTATTTGAATTTTGCAGATCGACCAGTGCTCAACGAAAATATGCTTGCTTATGTTGTTCAGTTGTGGAGCGTTGCATAAAAAACTTCTCAAAGGTTGTAATACAATAGAACACCTTGCAGTTAGAGGTAAATTTCTCAGTGGTCAATAAAATCAAAAAGCTAAAGCACCTCACAGTCATGGACGTTTTCTCTGAAAACTTGTTAAGGTGGATAATTAAGAGACAACATGTTATGGATTTTTAAGAATTCAACACCTTCCTGCATATTAATGTTCCATTCGGAGACAGCTTGGGGACAGAAGAACGTCACACAAAACTCCTGGTAAATTTTCAATCAGAGCCAATTATTGCAACGCGCAGGGAAATGTCAAATGTGCATCCAGGCACATTTTTAACTACAAGTACTGTAATTAAGTAAGAAAGTGAAGGTCAACTAGATGATAATGCACAAAATAATGTTTAATCCGGGAATAGCATCTCACCTACGGGAAGTGGAATGGAAGAGAAAATAATGTAGAAGAAATATTGTCAATAGTGTGCTGAGGGGTAGCTATCTTAATGGTGCAAACTGACTGATCAATTGTAACTCAAGATTTTTTAGTTTACTGGTTTTTGCAGCTTTATTTTTAACCTAAAATACAAGTAATCTTTACAAAACAAAATAAAGAATATTTTGATGTTGAGTACCATGTCACATATTGCCTCATAAATCATGATCAGGTCAACAGAATGTTTGCCCATTATTCCAGTCTCATAAACTCAATGCTTTTGCTTTGCTTCACCTCTGTGTCACTGTCATTTTCAAACTCATGATTGCGTACTTTTTTATTTGGGGCATTGTTTAATTTGAAAACATTAATTGTGGTGTAATTTCTTATTGGGATTTGTATATTTGTAGGATTTTAAAAGTCTCATGGAAGCTACTGGGAGTTTTGATTCAATCTGAAAGTAAAGTTCAGTAGCAGCTAAAAGGTGCTAATAACTCAGTGGCTGACTCCTTGACCAGGAGGTTGTGGGGTTGCAAATCAGCACTTCCTGATAGTCACTTGCAATTGTTTCAGGGTTAATTAAATTCATATTGCTTCAATGACAGACTGGTTTGTGGAGTATTATGTCGAAATAGAACATTCCTGTCGCTCAGTGGTTAGAGTACTCGCTTTTCAAGCGAGAGACCTGGGTTCAATTCCAGACAGGGTGAAACCTTGAGGAACTTTCCTTACTCCACTCCAGCACCTTGGGACATCTCCTCTGGACATGAAAGGTGCTTTATAAATGTAATTTTGTTGTTCTTGATAATAATCCATAGAAAAAAAGGAAAATAATTGGTCATTTCGATCCACGACTGTTTGTGGTACGCCACAAATATACAGTCGATTCATTTTACAACATATTCTGCAAAGCTCTTTGAGACGTTCAGAAGACATGAAAAATGCCATATCAAATGCAAGGATAATTATTTATTATATTATTATTTCATCTTGGTTCAGAAGGAGGGAGAGATAGAGGGGTGTGGGAATGAGATTATCTAGAAGAAGTGCATCATTTAGCTATCTGATAAGCCAAACACCTTAAAGGATGATTATATAACATAGATGGGAATTGTGACTGTGTCCACAGTTTATCTCATCTCAATCGAACTCTCCTTAACCAAGTAATGTGTGGCCTCAAAAGCAGTATAGCATTAAGGAGTGGAATTGAGGAGAGGATGAAAGCTGCAGAGCCAGATACACTGAATCAAATTTTGAAAGGACTGTTCAAGAAGAATCAACTTACCAACAATTCCGATCTGTCTTTCCGTAACAAATGAAATAATGTACCAATGAAGCACAGTGATACCTTAATGCTCCTTACAAACTATCCTGGTCAAGATTAAATCATTGCTGAATTATTTGCCAAACTTATGAATGCAATGTAAAGCTCTGTCTTTCACACTCCTTGCAAGATTATACACAGTCCTTTCAAAATTGTCCAGATCTTTACGCCACCTGTTAAAACTGGTCTCTTGCTGGCTTTTCCACCTGCAGAGAGCGGCTTTGCAAGGCAACAGCACACAATCTAAGGCTGCAGACATCTTGTGTTTGGGACCCTTGATCAAGGTAGGATCTCCGTAAACTATGAAGAACTAGGAGCTAGTAGAGTATATCTCTTTGTATTTCAGAAATCATGTTCCTTCAAAGGAGTTATAGCAGGTAAATGGCAGGTGCTTAAACTTATGAAAGTCAGTATTCAATCTAAAATTGCTGAAGCAGATCTTTATTGTGGGTGCAAATTATATGCTCATCAATGTGGGAGATATTAGCAAACAAAAACATATGATAGTACTTTTCCCACCCAGTGTGAGCACCAGCGAGGGCTCGCAGTTCAACCACAGGTTAGATGCAAGTTAAAGTCGTTTTTGTATTTATACATCGGCTGGTTGTGGGAGCAGGTGGGGGCGGGGGTGGTGGAGGTGGAATGTGCAATGGCTGGCAAAATACCCTCCAATATCATTGAGTTTTCATCAGAAACTCATGTAATAGCACACAGAGTCTTAGCTTGATGCAAGATCTCTTTGGAGCTAAGATTTCAGGACCTTGTGACATGGAGAGAGGATTGTTTATATTAAAGCTGCTCTGCTGGCAGTGATGCTTTTAGACTCCCATTGTGTCTTATCCCTCAACTTGAAAAGAATGGACTATTTTCCTTGTTTAGATGATTGTCATGAATGGGATTCAAGCCGAGACCCTTAGGGTGGGAATCTTCTCCATAGTTGAAAGGTGCTATGTAAATTGAGTCTTTCTATTCGGGATTATCCATTTGATACATGAGGCATTTCCTAAGCAAAATGTATGTTTTTGATTTTAATTTTGATGGGAAAATCACATTGGATTGACATGATCTAGTGAGGGCTCAAACCTAACCATGCTTGTTGAATGTCAAATTACCAACTGCTGATTATCCTTGTGGGCTGTCTGTTGGGGGTGGGGAGTGGGGCGGTAGGAGGTGATAGGTGATAGGGTTAAAGGCTGTGGTAAGTAAGGTGTCCTTGAAGCTGAACTGACTCCAAAATGGCTTATTTGGCAACAGGGTGGCAATGGGAGTTTAACACAACCTTCGTGGCAGTCTTGAGAGTCCAGTTCCTATGCCAGGCAGGACCACAGTATTCCGAAGCATTGCTGATAACAGCCCAGCTAACCGGGCTCATCAGCATGACTTAGAGGGGCAGAACAGTATGTAGGGGCAGGGAATCTTTCCACTCAGTTCCTGTTGACTTTGCAAGCCTAAGGCTAGACGGATAGGGTGGTCCGAGCTGGGCAACAACAACAACAAAATTACATTTCATGTCAGGAGGAAAGCAGTGCTTGCCAGACAATTATATAAATGGCAAGCTAGGCTTTAGCTTGTTAGACTCCAGCAGTACCCCCAACTCACACTCTGTGGTCCCCAAGGCTTGACTCCTGCCAAGATTCGCCTAATACTTTCCAGAATTAGGTAAGCAGGATGTGTCCCTTCAGGGAGAGGGTGCACATTCCATTCCAACAATCTATCTCTGGAATTTCCATTTGTAGGCAGGAACATGGAATTCGCTTTTTGATTTAAAACATGTTACAGTAAAACCTTTGTTTTCCGGTCCCTCGGGACCTGACCGTTGTCGATTAATCAAATATGCTGGATATTTGAGTGGCAAGTTGCCGAAAATCCAACAATTTAAAATAAAACGTATTTTAAAACATATCATATTAATAATAGACTAAATAATAACATAATATTGTATGGATACTTACCAATAAAACATTTCAGCACACTCGGTAAAATGATCGGTAAAAAAGCATTCCAGTGTTCAGTAAGTTTAATAAGTGTGCTTGCGCAAAGTGAGCACACAGCGAGTGTCCCGGATGGCTATGGTATGAGATCCGGTTGCTGGAATGGTGAATTGTATTGGGAGATACAGATTGGTTGAGTATGCCGATTGGTTGGGTACCTGATAAACAAGGTTTTACTGTATTGTGCCTTTTGAAGTGTAAGATGCTTTAGAAATGTAATTTCTTATTGTTTGATACCCTGAAGCACACTGATGAGTTTCCACTTGTGTCAGAAATCCGACTGACCAAAAAGAACCAGGCAAATTGTTGTTTCAACTGATAATGAGAACAACAAATTGCTGTTCAAGACATGGGTTTTGAATGTGTAATAAACTTTGGTGGACGATAATTGTTACATCTCCAAAAATGACAGTGAAATCAGTCAATAACTAAAGATTTGACATTTCACACCTCAACTTGAGCGCAAACTAGGTAAAGCCAGTATCCGGTGATATGACACTTAAACACAACACAATACAAGACTCCAGCAGCTTTGAGCTGAAACATTGTACTGAAACCTGGGGGTGAGAGGAGTTTCACACCCACAACCAATCTGTATTTATTGACTGATTTGACTGCGATTTTTAGACCATGTGATAATCATCTCCGGTATTGATTCACTTGTCACATTTTTTTACCCCACACTTCTATAAAACCACTTTCAATGTCTACAAACTGGCGTTTGATATTGGTAGGAGTGAAAGGCAACCCTATTTTTACAGATTTTACTAGCTTTGAATCAATTGCATGTTAACAAACTACAGTATAGTATATTTTAAAATAAAGTGAATGGCTTGTTGCATGGCACAGCACATAAACAAGATCATAATTAGATGTATTAATATGAATTTTACTGTACAAAATGCAATGTATACTTATACAGCGCAGTTCACGTAAAATGAAGTTTTGCAGCACTTTACAGTGATGGGGATAGACAGCAAACATGGGCGAGGGGGTAGGTGAATATAGGTACGATCAAAGAGATAGGTTTTCTGGTGGGATTTCAAAGAGATAAGTTTTCAGGTGAAGATAGACATATGGATGGCAAGATGGAGAGTTTGAGGGAAGGAGTTCCAGAGGCTAGGGGCATAGAATTGGGAAGCTGACTCACTGATGGTGGCATGGGTCGGGCAAGGCAATAAGAACCAAATTACAATTGTACAATGCCTTTAAATGTCGGGCGGATATCCCAAGGTGCTGGGCAGTCAGTGTTTTGGACCTGACCTGGGTCCGGGATTGGGAAAGGAAATGGGACCAAAGGCATGGTCGAAACGGAGGGTCTTGAGGTGGGACATGAAAGAAATTAGGGAGGGGGCAAGGCAGGGAGATTGCAGGATGGAATTTCAATGGTTGGGGGCAGAGTGGCTGAAGGCTCACCCACTGATGGTGGTGTGGGTGGGTCGGGAGATGTGGAGCAGGTTCGGCACACAAGCAAGATCAGGTTTGCTGAGCAGAAAAGGGTAAGCAGAGGAATAAGATAGGAGGAAGTTAAAGAGGTAGAGTGCGAGGATGTGAAAAGGTGAGGGTGAGGACCTTGAAATCGATCTGCTGAAGACAGGGAGCTAGTGGAGCCCTGCAAGGACTGGGCTCATGAATATATGGATAAGATAGACTGAGAGGTGATTATTCTCTCAACTCCTGCTCTGTTGCAACTTTTCATGACTTTCTGTTATTTATTGATGTTCTCTTGTTTTTTGAGTCTTTCATTTTTATTCCCCCCAAGCTCCAAATATTTAGCCATACAATACAATCACTTTACTGGATATTCTGTGAAGGACTTTGAGTTGTCTCAACGACATTGCAGATGCCAAATCAAAAGCAAATATTATTATGTTTGTCTTTCGTTCTCTTCCTTGCATCCTTACTTTGTTCAAATCAAGTCCCCTACTCAACTCATTCTTTCCCATGATCTTAAAATTCTGCAGTTTGTTTACCTATCTCAGTCTTCTTTCCCTCACACAGTCAAACGGCTCTTGAAACAAAAACTCTGAATTCACGAACCACTACTTCATGATTTATATTGACCTTTTATCTGCTTTTTTTTCTACCTTAGTATCTTGTGCAGTGGCCCTCAGCTAGATTTCTTAAGGGATGCCTGTGAGGTCATATTGAAATGGGCAGTTCAAAATACAGCACAACAATACAGTAATTTATTGCTGGACATTGAAGCTGAAACCCAGTTGAGGAATATATTAATGAAGGTTATCTATCATTAACAGCAGTTAAAGGACATAAATTAAATGATGTCTTAGTCTCAAAGTCATAAGTCACATTACACATATAACAAGAGTTTTAATTGACAAATATCAACAGCTAATAGTCCTATTATGAAGCGAGCTGTAATGGATATGACATAGTGTTGTACCCACATGATTATCAGGTCAGATCATGTTCTTCAGAAAATTGACATGGTAACAATAAGAAAAATTACTAATACAGTTCAATCTTTATAGTAAGTTCATTAGCTAAGCAGTTAGCATCATTGCTCTAAAAATAATGCAAATAACCAGGGCCACTCAGCATAATGTTATCACATTACTATGCAACATAACCACAATTTTTAATAACCCAGTGGGACTATTTCATGATTATCATGTGTAAATATTTGAGCTAACATTTCTGTAATCAAGAGGATATTTGATTGCAAAACATTATTTGATTTAGTTCTAGTTATAACTCACTGGGGACCAAAGTATTCTGTTTACCTCATTTCCATTATACAGGTAATGCAAAAAATGTTTTGAAAAACAGATTCACTATTGTTACATACATCCCACATTGGGCATAAACTGCACATCGATTAATGAGGTGCAGACAAATAAATGGGAGCCATTATTTGTAACTCACAACCAATGTAAAGCCATCTACAAAAAACACAGTCACTAATAAAAATAATCATGATTATTATTTTCATCACAACTCTATGCAGTAAATACATAATAAGTAAACACAGAATGAATCAATATCCTTTGGAGTAAATTCTGTAGTCACTAATAATAAATGATTTTTTATTATTTTTACTAGACTTTAGAATACATTTTTTAAGGTGCTTTGAGACATCTTCCCCACATTGCGGTATCAAATGCAATGATTTTTTTAATTTAAAAAATCATAGACTTGCATGTAAACTTTTTAATAAATTACATTTATTTGCATAAATAAGGATTCTTGTAATTCTTTCAATATATATGCACATGCTCAGCATAACCCCAAATTTTGCAAATGGGTTGTTAACCCAAACAGCAAATTAAAATGCTATGACTTTCACAACAGCTGCTCTGTAGTTTGGGTGACATGGGGGAGTGTTGCTTGAAGGTAGATGTGTCAAGGAAATTCCTCTGTTCCTCCACCCAAATTCAACTAAAAGCTTTTAGGACACATCATAGCTATTTCTGGTTAAATGACTCCGAGTGTCAGCTGCCAATGGGACTCAAACATCTGGGTCATTGAGGTGTGAAGCGAGCAGTTCCAATTATGTCAGGGTGGCTGACATGAGGAATCAGAGACTTTGTGGCAAGTACAATCACCTTGCTTCCTCAGACCTGACCTGTCACCCTCTGCTGCATTAAAGATATTATCCCCACAATTTTATTTGAGCTTAAATTGTTTTATTTATGAAGGCTAGTATCTATGGAATTCACATGGATAATATCCCCCAAAAGAAAATCTATGCAGAGGCTCCCTGGGTTTTTCAGTGGCCGAACATACTACTTGAGGTCGTACTGAGCTACACAGATAAGCATAGCTTCAGGTTCAATCCTTATTCTATACAGAGTTAGCTGACCTCAACTAAGGCAATGATAATAATAATAATCCTTGCATTTGATATAGCGCTTTTCACGTCTTCTAGACATCTCAAAGTATTTCACAGAATATACTGTAAAGTAAATTGACTGTATAAACGTGAAACGCAGGAGCCAATTTCACACAGCAGTGTTCCACAAACAGTCGTGGATTGAAGTGACCAAATATATTCCGCCTTTCCCCTGTCTCCGCAACATTGCCTGCCTCCTCCAATACCTCTCCCCTCTGGCTGCTAATATGCTCATTCATACATTCATTACGTCAAGCCTTGGGTTTTACCATTCTGCGCCCAATACTTTCTGGAATTTGGTAAGGTTAACTCCAGAGAGCGAGTGTGCATTCCACTCGAATAAATATCTCTGGAATTCCATGTGTAGGTGGGGTGTGTGGAAATCTCAGTTTGGTTTGGATACTTTTAAGCATGGTGGTAGATTTTTGCTTCTGTCAGACACCAGGCGGCCACCCACCCTCTCTCCTGAGAAAAAAAGGTTCAGGACGATTCTAGTTGAACATGCAGCGAGAAATTTGCCAGACAGTACTGTCAATGGCAAGTTACACAATTTTAGCTGATCAGCTGTATTCCATTCCAGACACATGGAGGTTTCCAATTGTAGGTGTAATATGTATATGGAACTCTCAATCTAGTTTAGATATTCTTAAGCATGGTGACAGGTGTCAGACACGCCAGTGACCCCAAAAAGGTTTATATTATAAATATAATATTATAATCCTTGAATTTGATATGGCGCGTTTTATGTCTTCCTAACGTCTCAAAGCACTTCGTAGAATATACTGTAAAGTAAATTGACTGTACATTTGTGGTAAAAAGTAAGTGTTGTGGAGCATCTAGTCAGTTTTATGCAAACAGCTGAATTTGTATGTCTTTCGTCTGGATCTGTATGTTTTATTTTCCTGCATTTTCTGTTCATCAACACATCTCATTTTACAATTCTTGAAACTTCTTACTTGAAAGTTTTCATAAACAAATAAAATCAAAAATTAAAACGTGGGAACAATTTGAAAATTGTATCTTCTTTGCATAAAACCTTTATTATAGTAACACATAACTTTGTAACATATTGGCAATGGAGTTTAGTTTTTGAGCATCCAAAATTGCATTTACAGACATTTTGGTGTTTTGGTACAAAGTGAACGAAAATAACTTTGTGTTGCTTATTGCAAGTGATAGTTCTGTTTTGGTTTTGACTGTAATCAGGGCATTCTCTATCCCAGCTTAAATTTGTGTGATTTAATATCCGGTATTTCTTAACCAATAACCTTAATAAGGAATCCAAGTGGCACAAATGGGCATTACATCCTGTAATTGGAGGTATATCACACCAACCTGGAGAATGCCTACTTGGATGTGATCTTCTTGTTGAGTATAATCCTAAGGCTTGATTAGAATTTTAAAGTTATTCCCTGTTAAGGAATCTAATTAGCAAGAAATACCATAAATCAGAGCCTCACATTTTTCCATTCTAAATGACAATAATATATAATAGTAATCCTTGCATTTGATATAGTACCTTATCATGTCTTTGAGACATCTCAAAAGATATTCTCTTTCTGCAATAATTCTTCCCACCACATGAATATTTCTCCTTCCCTGTTTTAGTGTTTACGGCTGTCCATTGGCTAAAAAACGAAAAATACAAGACAGGCAACCAAGTGAACCGGCCCCCAAGAGAAAACCCTTCCTGGTGAGGACAGACAACTCCTCCGTAGATGAGTGTTGTGAGACCGATGGGACTGAAGAGTTAGATGAGAATGATGAGGAATATTCTGATGACAATGACGAGCGTGAGGAAGATGAGGAAGAGGAGGAGGATGTAGAAGCAGAAGAGGAGGATGAAGAAGAGCTTGAAGAGGAAGAAGAGGAGGACGAAGAGGACGAAGAAGATCAAAGTAATGAACAAGGTACAAAATATTAAAACAAAACAGATGATCTGAACACATTGGAAAATTATAATGGACATTTTAACAACAGCGTAAACAAATTTCACCCACCAAACTGATCTATGATTCTAAAGCCCAGCATTGCACAATATTAGCGTTGGCATGCAATAACATTTAAGATGCAAAAATATCTGTTCATGGGATTATGTGAAATAATTCCAATTTATTATTTAAAATTAGATTAAACATAATCTTATGATGTTTGGTTGCAACACTAACCATGTTGTTTCTAACAAATTCAGCAATTAATTCAGATCAACTGATCACACAAATCCTTCAGAACAATTAACAAGAAATTACCCCAGTATTCCAATTAAACATTCATACTAACAAATCACACACACCTCTGTATCATCACCCAGGTGAACGCCAATCAAATAATGACTGAATAATTATTTAATGACTGAATGTCTGACTAATGACTTAGAACAATAATAATTACTGTTTGTACTTATTCATGAATGTTAATTTTGGAATTATGGTGGTAAGAATGTGAATGAAACAAGTATATAATATGCAAAATTACAATAATACACACAATAAACAACAACAACAACAACATTGTTTTATATAGCGCCCTCCATGCCGGACGGCATCTCAGAGCGCTTCACAATAGCGGATCCCGGGACTGAGCCAGGGGCAGGGGTAGAAAGGTGACCAAAGGCACAGTCGAAGAGAAAGGTTTATAATGCACTGATACATTCAGCACATGACTTTGCATTTGTTTTATTTGACTCTTGAATGTTTAGGACATTATTTGTGGTCAATACAAAGAAATTTGGAATATTTTTCCTGACAGGAACCGGACAGAAAAAAACAGCTCTCCACTATACAATAACACCTTGCATTTATATATCATCATTCAGTGGGGTAATGTCCAGAGTGCTTTGTAGGGATGGGGTTGGACATCAAGCAAGGGAGCAGGTTATTGGGAGATGACTGAAGGCACGTTTGAAGAGGTAGGATTTGAGATAGGACTTAAAGGCAGAAAGAAGGGGGGAAGGGTGAGATGGAGTGGAAGAGGGAGGGAGTTCCAGAGGTTGGGAGAGAGGAACTGAATATAAGGAGAGGGCAGGAGAAATGCTGGAAGCCCAAGATTATTGAGCAGAGTGGGTGAGTGGCAGAGTAGCATAGGTAGAGGTTGAAGAAGATAAGGAGTTGCCAGTGGCTAGCTGGATTTGTGGATGAAGGTGAGGATCTTCAATTTGATTTGCAGGATGCCAATGGAGACTGTTGAGGACAGAGATGATGGACAAGTGGGTTTTGGTATGGTTGAGCATGCGGGAAAAGTGCATTATTGATGTTTTTACATTTAAAATTTAATTGCATAGCAATGTTTTGTGAATAATCTTTTTTTTTCCTGAAGGGAGTTTATAACATAAAAGAGAGAACTTCTGGTAACTGGTCAACAATGCCTTAGATTATTTTGGACCCACAGTACCTGTTTCTGTCAGTTGTATCTTGGAATCAGTTCAACCTCAAGGAGAACCTGCTTGCATTCCACTAAAGGAGAATTTTTATTGTAAGAAATAATGCCCATTTTATTGATCCCAAATGGGGGAAAAGAGTTGAGTTGAAAAGGATGATATAAACAAAGAAGAATTTGGTTAGGGCTTGCAAATCAACTGACTGAGCTTCCCAGGGTGTTAGTTATGGTATAAGAGCTGGTGACATATTTGCATTTATAACATAACTATTCTTTTCATGGGTGTGTAGTGTGGTATTGAGTGTTATAGATGAGAAAGATTCCAGATTCAGTCCCTATTCTGTGATGTATTAGCTGATTTTAGCCAGGATATCAGTGGATCCTGACATTGTGTTAGGACATACATTCTTGATCTTTGTATTATAATTTCAATCCTAGAAGATATGCATGTACAGATATCAGCTAAGGGCAACAACAAATGATGCACCCATGTGCACATACATAAAGTTAAATAGCTTCCTATGTACTCATTCTCTAAACTCGCACTAGGAGAACGCCAACTTATGTGAGGGACGGAAGAGCTGCCAATGTCTATGGAATCGTACTGCAAGTTTTTACTGTTTGTAAGAGAAAAAAGGGAGAACTTTGGAAAAAGAAATATCATCACCATTGAGCAAAAGAATCTGAAAGACAATCGGGAGACAAAAATAATGAACATTTTCTTTCTTGTTTTCTATTAGACCTTCAAGACGTACCTGACAATATCAGGAGAAACCAGGACAATGAGAAAGATGATAACAACAATGATGAATATGACAATTATGATGAGCTTGTTGCAAAATCATTGTTAAACCTGGGCAAAATAGCTGAAGATGCTGCTTTCAGGGCTATGACTGAGTCTGAAATGAGTGACAGTACAGCACGTGACCTGGAGGACGAAAGTGACAATAATGGGAGCAGGGGTAGAAAAGCGACTAAAGGTGATTCCAGCCAGTTGAGTTTGGATGTGGACAGTGATGTTGTTAGGGAAACAGTGGACTCCCTTAAGTTACTGGCACAAGGACATGGGGTGGTACTTTCAGATAACACAAATGTTAGGGGCTATGTAGATGGGTTAATACAGAATGAAGGTAGAAATGCGAACTTAGGATCATGCAAATCCAACATTGATGGTGTGGAAAAACATGCCGATGAGAGCGACGAGGCTGTTTGCCTGAGCAGTCTTGAGTGCTTAAGGAACCAATGTTTTGACTTGGCCAGGAAGCTAAGTGAGAGCCAGCATGAAGAACGAAACCAGCAACATCATTTTAGTGATTGTCAACAGAACAGACCTGATGATGACATTACAAGAAAGATGTCAGATCGGAACTATTCAGATATGGTCAATTTGATGAAGCTTGAGGAACAGCTTAGTCCTCGGTCCCGAGCCTTTGCTTCTGGCGTTAAGGAAGAAGACTCTCGTGACAGAGATGACGACACGGCCTCGGTCAAGTCTGACCGTTCTGAGGAAGTGTTTGATATGACAAAAGGAAACTTGACGCTATTAGAAAAGGCAATTGCACTGGAAACTGAAAGGGCAAAGGCAATGAGAGACAAAATGGCAATGGAAGCTGCAAAGAGAGACAATTCAGATCAAATTCCAAGGCATCATGTTGGAGATGAGAAGAAGTCTAGATCTTCTGATGGTCATGTTAAAAAGCCATACTATCCTAAAGGTACTTTAAAAAAAAGTGTATAAAATAATCAATGGATGGCAGTTATTGATGAAACTCCTTTGTGTTTAAATGTTTAAGTTGCCAGATAGCAATTGAACAGTATGAGAATGAACGATAACAAAAGAAAGGAACCTTGACTGCACATTAATTATGTTAACAAGGTGAGGGAATGGAAACCATCCAGCAAGCGAGGTATAAATGGACTGGGGCTAAATCAATAACTATCTCTTTTCAATTCCCATTCCACTTCACTGCCTTTCATCCTTTGCAGATTGTGATCGGGTGCTGTTCACTGTGAAGACACATGCAAAAGAGGGTGGGAAAGAAACATTTGGTTATAATAGTTACTAATTCATACAGAAATTGCTGCCAAAATTTCTCACAGTTTTTGTACTATCATTTTATTGTGCTAATTGTTGCATTAATATTGTTTTGTATTTTTGCACTTAATTAGCTATTATATTTTTTTTCCCTTTTTGTATTGGTGTTGTTTACTTGCTTACCATTTGTTTTGTTGGAAGAACATATCTGATACAGTCACACAAGATGTCACCTATGAAAAAGGATAATTTTGCCTCTAATTTGAATAACATTTCATTAGGAGCATGCACTTGATAGTTCTTTTATATAGATACAACTCAAAGGATGTTCAGTTCTAAAATTTAAATACGTCTGTGTTCTGTGACAGCTTCGCTCAGTCCACCTTGCCTCTGAGCCAGAAGTTTGTGAGATCAACCCTCACATAGAGTCTTTCATCTAAAAGTCTATGCTGACACACTAGAGGAGCACTGCATTGTTGGAGATACCAAAACAGGATTAGTTCAGACGAAGAAGGCTCTTTGGCCCATCTAATCTCATCCTTCCAAATACCCACCTCCCATCACAGCAACAACCAGTTTTATTTAAATGAGTCCAGTGTCTTGGCCCCACCCACCGCTTCCTGGCAAACTTTTCCAGTTGTCAATTACCTTCCTTTGGTTGAGACGTTAAATCAAGGTCCCATCTGTCTGTAAAATGTTTGGTGAACTAGCCGACATTCTTCCAGAGAAAGAATTGGTCATTCACTTCATGGCTGTTGGGCTTTGCTGTGTCCAAATCATCTGCCAAGTTTGCCTACGATTACGCAGTCACTAAACATAATAGAAAAATCTGTGAAACACTTTTAGATCCTTTGATGTGATAAGATGCTATAGCACATGTTGAAACTTTAAGGTAAAAAAAATTGGATTGTACAAAATGTAAATTCGTATCGCTGGTATAATTAACACGGGTTGAAAATGCAACCTTGTGATAATTGACACATGGACAAGTCCTGCTGTTCTGGCGGCAGACACAAACCCAACAACAGTTTTAATTGTTGTGCCAGAAGCTGGCCACACAAGGCATTGGCTTATTACCGGGATAAGAGGTAGATTGAGTAAACAAAACCGAGTAAACAGTCATTATTTTAATATTAATCCTGCAAAGGTAAATTAAACATTTAAATAAAAAACTTGTGCTCACTATGAATTCCATTTTTCCACCACTCTATTTTGCTTTCTCTTTCTGTCTATTGTTTTCATTATTTAAATTTTATTTTTGCAGTTAAAAAAGCACCTCACTTTTACTGCGGTTAAAAATATAGCTTCAAAGCACTTCCCTTGTCCTATTTTCTCCAGATTTTTGAGCTTGCAATAATTTGTAAACTAATATCCTCTGATTATATGATAGGCCAGTTTTTGTACCATTGAGTCACAGAACTGCAAAGATTGATCTGGTCCAGGTCACCTTTGTGGCCAGGTGGATCTTTGATGTGCTTTGAATCATCAGTTATCTGATCTGTAGCCCTGGCAGTAAAATCACACCCGAATGATAATTCAGTCATGGTTCAGGAAGGATTAATAGGCCATGTCGATGGAACTTGTAGATTCAAAACAACATGACCAGTTCCTTCGAGACAAGACAGATGATAGTAGAAAATAAATTAAACAGATAAAATATATTCTTTCAATGAAACAAACGAGAATCAAATGTGAATTATATTATACCTATAAATATTTATTTGCATCTAAGGAGTGAAAAAATGTGACATGGTGTGCTAATTACATCAGGTGTCGCATTATCCCCCCACTGTTAGATAACTGAAGCATAAGCAGCTTATCTTTTACCTGTTTAGCACTTTCTTCACCATACAAACGTAACTGACCGACTTTTGTTATTAATAACCTACCCGAAACAGTTTTAAAAAGTAACATTGCACAAATCTCACACACTTTACTATTTAAAGATATGCATCTTGTCTGTGAGTATTCTGAACCAGTAAGAGTATGTATTCTTTTTCAGTAAAACACTCTTGCGGTATTATAACCCTGATCTAGCTTCATAAACCTGCTAAACTCAACCCTTTCTGTCGAAGAACATGAAGCTGCCTGGCAAAAAAACGTACTGGTTGTAATGGTAGCAGTTAATGATGGTAAGGAAAAAAAATAGAAAAAAATAAACTCTATCAACAAAACTTAATCAGATTAACTTGCTCATGAAAGAAATGGGAAAACCTGCATTAATTATTTTAAAAGAAAAATGTTCAAAGGATACAACTCACTTTTGGGGCTCCGATGATATTGATGGATTGAGAATGAATGTCATCTGAACTTCTTTGTTATTACATTGCAGCAGACTCCTAGTTTTCCCTTTATTGGTAAGAACATAAGTACATAAGAATTTGCTAGGCGAAAGAAGACCAAGGTCCATCCAGTTCGCCTTCCACCAACCTGGCAGTCACATGTCATGTCCCAAACTATATAATGTATCTTGAGATATTATTTCCTAACAGAAATCTATCTAATTTATTTTTGAAAGAATCAACACTTTCTGTTTCCACGTCTCCCTAAGGAGGCTGATCCATACGTTTAGAACTCGTTCACTGAATAGTGTTTCCACAGATTTGTTCTGAATCTACCCCACTTCATTCACAGGGCTTATTACACATTTAAAACTAGTCTCAGGGAATATCGACCACTCTCACAACTTGGGAACTATGTTCATATGGTATTATTGTCTATTTACTGTCAGTAAACGTGTTTAAAGGTTAACAACAGAATTAGCTCTTTTTTTCCCACTGTTGGCAGCTTGCTTGCCTACAGCTTGCATTGATGACGTATAATACTACACGTTTAATTTCATGAAAATGCTTTCGATAGTACTAGAAGGTGTTACTTTGGGTGAAAATGTCTGTGTTCAGCAATATATAATTTACACTCAAGTTTCGTTTTATTAAAAGTCTGTTCATTTCAATAATTTTAAATGTAATTAGTGACACTCAGATTTGGTTCATTTTCTCACATCATGTATTATTTTCTTCATTCAGAACAGTAAAGTCTAATTTCTAGTCCACTGTTACAACCAAATGAGATATGACTTTAATAGGTATAGGGTCTAATATGCTGCAATTTCACAACAGCATTCCTTAACAAGGGGATTGGAATTACATCAAGTCAACTGATGGGAACTCCACTCCGCCATCATCTACTCTTAGTAGGATTAGAGTTCCTGGGAGTCGGAGTGATAACGGCTGATGTACTTCCAGTTACCTGAAGTTCTCTCTGCCTCGATTCCTTACTAGGGAATATTGGTTAGAAACTGTCACATATTAGATCCTGTTGTCTGTACTGTAGCACTATTTTGTTGTGTTAGCTTACTTAACCGTAACCTGACAAAAGAAAATTCACTGAATTTTACAGACTCGTCAAGGCCTGAAAAGAAAGAAAGCAAGTGTCCGACACCTGGGTGTGATGGAACTGGTCACGTCACTGGCCTTTATCCCCACCATCGCAGCTTGTCAGGCTGCCCACACAAAGACAGGGTTCCCCCAGAAAGTAAGTGAAACAACTGATTTACACTACCAACTTGTCGTAACTTTTGCAAGGTGCTGTTAATGGACTGTCATTTCCTAGTATTTTCTGGCTGGTTTTATTCCCACTCATCAAATCTCAATATACAAAGAGGTCTATCACACCAGTGATGCATTCCATATGTATACTTAATGGAAAAATCCTATTGTAAATATGAGAAAATATTGAATAGTTTTTGCAAATAGGATCCGATAGATTCCTGGACTGAGTTACACTTTGCATCATAAAACACAGATAACTTTTGAGGCCATGGCTACTAATTGCCATCTCTAACTGCTCTTCCGGCCTACAGCCTTTGGCCTAAAGTTGGTCCATCGAGTTCGCCTTCCTCCACAAGTGCCAGTGTTCATTGCCTCACATTTCATAACCTTTGCAATGGTGCTCGCCAGAATGGGGTTTGTGAATGTGTTGCATTTTTGCATGCTGTTAGTTACCTGCCTCAACTCTAACCGGTCTGAGTAGCAAGGAACAATAGTGAATTAAGAGTGCATCACAACACATTTATATCCATATTGGCTATCAAACTAACAGTGATTTAAATTAGCTAGTGAGGCAAAGCATGAATTATTTGTGCTTTTGTCCCATGTTAATCCTACAATACCACAAAACAGACAGTCAATCTACTTTGCCATAATCTATGAAGCGCTTTGAGATGTGTCAATGAAGTGATAAGGCGCTAAATCAAATGATGATGATGATGATAATGATTATTATTATTATTATATTAACACACTGAATCAGTATAGGTTTAATATCATATCTAGAAAGAGCCACATACACTGGGGAAGATTTGCAGAGCCTATCTTACAGCTGTTTGTGCCTCAACTTTTACAGCCTTCCTACAAGTCTTTAACACTGAGCAAATGGTTCCCTGTGCTCTGTGCAGACTCAAGAGCACTTGATCTTCCATGTACCCTCCCCCACTTATGCTCCTTGCTTAACTGGCACAACCTGATTTTTTTTCTCTCCTGGTTTCCTTAACCTCATTAAAATGTTGTGGACTTGATGCCAAGCTCTTTCATTGCAGCAGATTGCATTCAACTGGCAAGCAACCTCCTCCCAAGTTTCCCTCCTGCTCCTTGGATCTGGTGGATTAATTCCAGTGACAACATTGTTTGCCCATCTGGCAGTAGTCTCCTACACCACAAGGTCCACCTCCTGCTCTGAGAGTCTAGCGAAACAGAATGTCTCAACAATGGTTGCCAATTTATAATCAGCACTGCCGTCAGTGATGCTGTGTGATTATTTATGGGACATTTGTGTCTTCGTTCACCTTGTTCAGATATAGAGAACAGAAACCCAGTAAGATCATCAGTCATTTGAAAAACATATCGGGGAAGGGGTTTGGGGAGAGAGGAAAGAGTAGAAGTGAAAGGAACAAGGAAAAGTATCAAGACAGAGAGGTCAAAATAAAATCTGAATCAAGAGACAAATTCATATAAAAATGATGAGTTGACACAAGCGAATGGTAGTCATGTAGTGTGTCACTACAAATGACTTTCATGGTAATTGTCCATTTTGGTTTTTCTACCTGTTAGGTTTTAGCCCGGCTCAGTTGGTAGCACTCTCACCTCTGAATTAGAAGGTTGTGGGTCTAAACACCATGTTGAGTCTTTCAATTTACTGTCAGGTTGACACTCCAATAAAGTGCTGGAGGCTTGCTTCATTGTCAAAGTTGTCATCTTTTGGATGAGATGTTAAAATCTGGAAATCTCTCCCCTAAAAGGCTGTGGATACTGGTTCCACTTACATCTTCAAGACTGAGGTGGATAGATATTTGGTAGGTCATGGTATTACGGGATACAGGGCAACAACGAGTAATTGGACATGAGGTACAGATCAGCCATGATCTTATAAAATGATGGAACAGGCTAGAGAGGCTGAATGACCCACTCCTGTTTTTATGTTTCTTTCTATGTTAAAACCAAGGTCCTCTCTGCCTATTTACAACAACAACAACTTTGATTTGTGAATGCGCCCTGCACGCCGGGCGGCGTCTCAAAGTGCTTCACATAGCGGATCCCGGGACTGAGCCAGGGGCAGGGGTAGAAAGGTGAACCAAAAGCGCGGTCAAAGCAAAAAGTCTTTGGCTGTGACCTGAAACTGGGAATAGAGGGGGCGAGGCAAAGGGAGTGAGGAAGGGAGTTCCGGAGCCTTGGGGCGTGGTGGCTGAAGGCACGGCTGCCGACGGTGGAGCAGAGGATTCGGGGGAGGCCATACCCGGTGGAGTGAAACCAATGGGTGCTGGTTTGGGGAGAGAGGAGGTCAGAGAGGTAGCGGAGTGCAGAGGAATGGAGGGACTTGAAAACAAGGCTGAGGATCTTGAAGTCGATTCTCTCAGGGACAGGGAGCCAGTGAAGTCTGGCAAAGCCTGGGGTAATAGTGGGGAGAAGCTTGGTGCGGGTGAGTATGCGGGCAGCAGAGGTTTTAATTAGCTGGATATTTAGGTAGATATTGGTGATTCCATGGGACTATTTGAAAAGGAAAGCAAGTTTCTCCCAGTGTTCTGGCCAATAATATCCCAGTCATTCACTTCTTGACTGTTTGTGGGGACATCACTGCACACATAGAATCATAGAATTATACAGCACAAAAGTAAGCCATTCGGACATTGTGTCTGTGTCGGCTCTTTAAAAGACCTGTCCAAATCATTCCCACCCTCACCCTCCAATCTTTCTTCAGAGCCCTGCAAACCTGTCCTCCCCAAATAATTATCTATTGCCTGTTGCATTTAATCATTTTGTATTTGCCTACGAAATACAGAGTTACTACACTTTACAGTAAATCCTATGATTTAAAGCGCTTTGAGATGTCATGCTGACATGGAAAGCTCACTATCAAACGCAAGGATTATTATTCAGGCTTCGGCTGCATTAATGACATGTCTACATTCCAAAGTGTTTATCTTATGGTTATTGCTGGTAAACAGTGATGTTTTTGCTATGTCTTTGTGATAGATTTTCTATTATCAGAATCATATTTATCACCTCTCCCTTCTCAATAATTAATCTGAAAACCTGCTTAACAATGCCCTGTTTTATTCCAAGGACATCTAACTATCTTTACATTGTAAAGATATATTCGATTGTATGTTAATTTATGATATTGAGGAGGCTGATTGGTGTGAAGTGTTCAACCAAATGAGTGAAGCCACAGAATTAAAACAACAATGGAATGTTGGAGCCCACTTTATACATTGTGGACATTCAATGTGGAAGCTAGATCTTCTTCACAGGTATTACTGGGCTATTCTGCTACAAGAGACAGTGTTTACCTTCAGAGGGGTATCGAGAGAATGGATAAATGTGTTTGAGGGCAGGTGCGAGACAAAAATAAACAATGTTACCTTCTGCAAAAGTACAAAACCAAACAGGCAACAGGTAGAAAACTAAAAAGGCAACAAATAAAATAATAAGTCAATCCTTGGGTTCTGAGATGTGAATTGAGCTGAGAGTGGATCAAATAAATAACGTAGGAAAAGCATTACCCAATCTCTTGTAATCATTTATATTGGTGGCTATTTTTAGTTAAGGACTCTTGGATTGTATATGAACATAAATAGCCCATGAGCAATAAACCCAACTTACATTTTAGGCTCTTGCATACAAGGGGTGTAAGATTAAGTAACATGAAAATAGAAAGAATGAATTTAAAAACAAAAAGGATGTACAGTAAACCCCTGGCTTACCAGATTCCAGGAATCTGGAATTTGAATCTAGCTAACGGGGCCCAAAATAGAAATAAAATTCAGAACGTTTTCACAGGCCCTCGTGTGGACCACTGCTGTGACACTTTCCTAGAGCTCTCTCCCATTTCATCATCCTAGCTAGCCTTCAGTAGTCAGGTATATCGACTTAATTCAGTTTGAATCCTGTGAGCAGACGATAATGTATTCTCTATCTTCTGCTTGTGGGATTCAACTAATTACAATACAGATACCAGCATTTAGCATCATTTTTGAACACTGAAAAAAGCCGGCTTCGAAAAAAACAGGGTAAACGCTGGTACTTTCAATGCCATTTCACTTAGACTGGCTAGTCGGAGTTTAGTTTATTTCAACTGTTGGTGATCAATGCATGACTACTTGCTAGACTTCCCAACATTTCTCTCCACGGGCTGTAGACCATTACGAACTTTGCAGCTCATACCCTGTCCCTCATTAGATGCTGACAGTCACCTGCATTCTTGCCTGCACCCCTAGCTCCTCATTCCCTAGAGATTCTAGTTCAAGATCTTTAGTCACGTTTAGATCCCGACATGGTCTTGCCACATCCTATCTGTATGATTTTCTAAAACTCTACCAACCCGCCCATTCCCTTCACTTGGCACCACATTTACCATCAGAGGTTGAACCTTCACCCGCTCTGCCCCACTATCTGGAACTTTATCCCTCAGTCTTTTTCCCTCATCCCTTCCCACGTCTTCTTCAAGGTCCATCTCAAGACTTTCATCTTTGACCACAAAATCCATCGTCTTTCCACCCCAATCTCCTCGGTTTCTACTGCCAACAATTTCCAAACGCCAGCTTGGATATGAACCCTTGACTGTCCAGTGTCTTGGGACATCCTCGCAATGTGAAAAGCACTGTATAAAAATGCAATTTGTTGTTGATGTTATTGTTCATGCAAAGAATAAATTGCATTGAGTAGCATTTTTATATATTCAGGCTTTGGAACTATGTTTATTCATGAAGAGGAAAATATACCACTAAAATTCCCTTTAAAAATCAATGACAAAAACCATCTTTTTATTCAAAATCTCTTCTCTCTCGGAAAAGATGCTGACTTGAGCTTGGATACAGATTTATTGTCAAGAGCTTGCTTTTGGTACTTGCCCAAGTGCACATTCTTCATGTGTGAGCCTGGACAGTGAGTGTTGGCAATGTATTCATCCGTGAGTGGCACCACAGCTGAGCCTAATCCTGTATTCACTCAACGTCGCTGGATAGCGATTATGGGAAGGAATCCTGGCTGATTTTCCTCCCCTTTCCTAACCTTGGATCACTAAGATCAATTGCAGGAACCCTATAGCTGTCCCAGCTGACTCAGCATAGACCAGGATCAAACCTGTGACTCTCAGTTGCACATTATGTAGAGGCTTTATCAGCTGAGCCATTGAGGGAGGATCAATTTATTTTAAATTAAAAAACATGTAAATGCTGATGGCATCATAGGGAACTTGCTTGGATGAGATACAGAGCACTGGCAGTATGAAGGAACTTCATTAATATCACTAGATTACAGTCATTAACCCTGGGTGCTTCAGTAATCATGCCATTTTAGTTGAATGTATGCTAATGCAGCTCCCTTGCACCATCAAGCTCCATGGTTCCTTTGAACCAGTTTATCTCACGCAGACATTGGTGCTTGCATTTTGATCAACCAAAAAGCATTTTTAAAAACTCAAGAGAAACAAGCCGGAAAAGGATTGTGTAAGTTTGTCAGCTTTTTTTAAAACCGATTTTTAATCAGTGGTGCAATTTGGCTCCATATTTCAATCTGTTATCAGTTTTGAAAAAAAATGTTTAGAAGACATTTATCCATCTCACAACATTTCTAACAATATACAGAACAGAATGTGGCAGTTGAAATATAGGAAATTGTGCCCTAACACTATAAAATATTTTGTATGAATTGTATAAATTTTGTAATTTAAAAATTTATCTAAAAAATTCTGATGATTCTTTCAGTACAGTGAAACTGAAATAAATCTCTACCCACCTCATGGATCCCAATGAGGTTAATTTTTTTTTTCTATGCACACCCCAAGTTGATTGGAGAGTATCATTCATGTTTTTGATTGCTGATCAACTTTGATTCCTGTTCACGTAGTGCGCATTCCATGTCAACAATCTTATCTCTGGGATTTCCATGTGTAGGTGGGTGTGCATGGAATTCTCAGCTTAGTTTGGATTCTTGTAATCATGGTGATGGGTTTCCACATATGCCAAACACCCGGCTGATCAAATAAAAGTCATATTTACAGATACTGTATACTTTGTTTTGAACATTGTCATAATAATGAAAGGTATTGCTGTTAAACTTCATTCTTGGACTGGGACTTAAAGTGACTTCCCAGATTCTATAAATTAAATTGACTTTGATCAAATAAAGCCAAACAGCCAAATAAGCACCTTGCTGATTTTACATGATACAGTGTGGCAGAGACCGTTGTTTTCACATTAATTCTGAAGGCTAGTTAGATTAAAATCCACTGATTGCAAGACACCCACATGTTTGAAGGAGTATCCTCACTTTGAAGACCATTTCAACTAAATCTTACCAATGACATTTTGTTGCACATCAGTCCTCGACACTATGTTAAAAAATTCCTCCTTCTGGGTGTATTCATTTGTTATCCAAATGTAATTATATTGCTGTTGTTATCCTTGTTGCCAAGATAGTCGATTTTTTATTTGAAAAATGTGTTTGTTTTTCTGATTCAAATAATATACCGTGAGCAAATATGCTTTCACCTCCTTCAGTGGAACTGCCTCTCATTGAAACATAACATGACCAAATGCAAGGCCAATCTGAGCCTTCATGAACCCAAAACATCATCTCTTTCTGAGAAATGGGAAGGAAGCAAGCCAGAAACATCACAATACCTGGCAATAATTCTGCAGGCTTGACTGGTCAATTTTCAAACCTAGTAGTCCACGATAGCTTCTACTTGGATATGGAGGTCATTCTCTGAACCAATATGTTTCAATCCGAGAGGTAGACTGACGCATTATCAACTGGCAGATATTTTAAAAGAATCCTTCTGACATGGGTAATCCATCTGCTTTGACATTGAAGACCTAGACTGATGTGTTGGTACTGATTAGGTTTGTCAATGGTCCTAAAACCAAGTCAAGAGAAGGTTGATACTTCCAACATACCATGAGTTTCAGGTAGAAATTTGCATTTTCTATGTATAAAGATGGTGTGTAAAATAGCTCTGCTCCTAATGATGCCTTGAAAGCTCTCAAGCAGCCAATTGGAAAGCCACAAAATTTTCATGCAACTTTTTTTTAAAAAGGTATTGCATGTTTTCTAATATAGTTAGATTGCAATCCTAATCTAATTGCATTGCAAAATTAACACCATATATTTGACTTAAATTATTAGGGATAATAATTTCCAAGCACATATGATAATAAGTAACCTTCTGACTTCATTACTATTTCTGGCTAACGTTAATCAATGGTAAATAAAGTATTTCTTGCAAAACTACAAAATGGGCGCACCCAATTTAGAGCAAATGTAATACAATTACTACATCTCTTACTGATTTCATTCCTTTCCTTACCTGTTTTATCTGTGGTCATTCTTTACTAATAGCTTCCACTCTTTTTTCTGTCAAGTTCTTGCCATGCATGAAAATGTGCTTAAGTGTCCCACACCAGGCTGCACTGGGAGAGGCCATGTAAATAGCAACAGGAATTCTCACAGAAGGTAAGCAAGGATTTACTCTACTATAGTAAGGACTTAAGAGTAGAAAGGCATAGTGATATGCCATTCATGGCTCAATCAACAATAGCATGAATAACAAAGGCACTTTACTAAAGTCAGTCTGCTTATAATGTTAAAGGTGATAAGACGAATGAGAAAGTCTCAGTTGAATATTCTTTCAATTGAAATATAGATTATTCTGGACTCAACTCCCAAGCATCCAACTCCTCTTCCTTCTCCCCTCCTTTGCAATCAATATTTAATCCAATAGCCTCAGTGTTCAGAGATATATAGCTGACAGTGTGGTGAATAGATTTAATGATCATGGTGCAGAGTTTATGTACATGAGAAGGAAGGGAAACAGAAAATGGGAGTTGTCCTAATTTCCAAGATGATTTAAAAACAGCACGCCAACATTTTCTGTTGGAAGAAAAGCAGGAACTCAGCCAGTCAAGCAGAATTGGATGGAGAAAATTCGAAAGATTGGGGTGTGACCCCTTCACCAGTAGTTTTTCTTTTAACCTCAACACTTCCGCTGTTTTGTGCTATAAACACACCCCAAAGGACTGTAGTACTGTCCTAAAATACAAAGTGGAAAATGCTCCAATTCCCATTAATCTCTATCTTCATTTTAATTCTGCTTTAAAAAAAACTATCAGTTTTCTTGCAAAGAATCTCTGTTTAAAAAATTTCTGTTCATCCCATGCCTTTAATTAGCTCATTATAGTTTTAAAAAATTCCTTTGCTTGCACTGTAAAATGATTCTTATCTTCCTGGACCCTATTGCTCTCCTTTTCTTTTTCTCCTCACATTTTGTTTTCCTGTCGATCAGTTACCAGAGATTGTTTGAGACTTTTCATGAACCTTTATTTTGCAATTACTCAATGTTGAATAAAATAGTAGCATTTAAAAAATGCTTTTTAGGTTGTTTGGTCACAGAAATTTAAGGCTCAGGATGACCAAAACTCTTTAAAGTACATAAGGAAAATATCTTGCATATTATGTTTAAAGAAAGATCTGTTAATCCTCCCCTCCCTTCAAATTAACAAAGTGTTTCAATATTAACAGTAAAAATCAGGCATAAAACCAAGTCATATGTGTAAATGATTGCATTGATTTTATTTATGTGGATCAAAGGGTCCAACCGATTGTTATTTTGCCCACAAACAACATAGTGTCAGTGCTTTACGTGCTTCTTTCCTGACATTTGTTACAGCTTAAGAGCAATGAGCCGTGTGCCTCTGATTCCATATTGCTTGGTCTCGTGGTGCCATTCTGACTGCTGCATGAGTATTTAATTGCTTATCTGTTCCTGCAGTCTCTCTGGATGTCCCATCGCTGCCGCAGAGAAGCTGGCTAAGGCTCAAGAAAAGCATCACAATAATGAAGCAGCAAAATCCAACCAGGGGTCAGACCGTGTATTAAGGTAAGGGGAAAATCTGCACGATATATTTACTCCAGTGTTTAAATACATTAGATTTTTATATTTAGTCCAGCAAATTTGAACGGTGATTTGAAATAAGACAGTTATGTTAATTTGCTCTATCCTCAGGATGTTCCTCATAAGTCACATTGATATTCAACTGCATCAGCTTCACTGATTATTTAACTCACTCACACCCAAGAGTTTGTACAGGGCCAATGACATGTTAATGGACTAACTGAATTTTATATGCTTGCAATAATGATGTGATATATATTTGGGATGTGATCAGGTGCATCATTAGAGAAATATATGGAGATTTTAGATGATTGGGCCCAACCCTTACTATTAGTATTATATTAGCAGGTTTGGTTTTGCCCAGAAATACACAGTCAATCTAGTTTACAATATACTGTACTCAGTTAATCGCTTTGGGACGTCTCAATGACATGATAAAGCGCTTTATTGTATGCAAGAGTTATTATTACCACTAAGGGTAAACTATAACCTTGGTGTACTTATCACTAGGCATATTTGTAACTGGCCTATTCAGATGAATCACTTCTGTCACTTCTGTCATCTGTCATTTGGAGGCACAGAAAAATATTTTTAGTTTAAATCTCAAGGCAGCGGGTGGTGGTTTGGGGAGTGAAGAGGTTGGAGAGGTAGGGAGGTGCCAGGGAGTGAAGCAATTCGAACAAAAGTGTGATGATCTTGAAGTTGATGCGTTCACTGATGGGGAACCAGTGGAGCCTGGCCAGAATTGGTGAGATGGGGGAGGTCAGAAGCTTGGTTTGAATCAGTTGCGGGCAGCAAGAGTTCTGAATGAGCTGGATTTTTTTGAATAGTTTATCTGGGGAGACTGGCAAGGAGTGTGTTTGAATAATCCAGGCGGAGGGTGACAAACGCATGCTTAAGAGTTTTGGTTGCATTTGGTGTAAGGTGCGATTGGAAGCGGGCAATCTAGTGGAGATGGAGAAAAGTGGTCCTAGTCAGAGTCTGGATGTGGGGTAGGAAGGATAGCTGAGGGTCGAACTGTATACCTAGATTGCACACTGATTTGGTGAGTTTGAGGGAGAGCACAGGGAGGTTGAGGAGTTTAACTCTGCAGGAGTGAAGACGTTGATGGGAGCCAAGGAGTATGGCTTCCGTCATGTCCATATTCAGCAGCAGGAAGTTTGCACTCAATCAGGCGTTGATGTCTGCCAGACAAGCTGATAGACCATCGACAGATGTGAAGTTGGGAGGAGGCAAAATAGATTTGTGTGTCATCAGCATACTTGTGTCACCTTACCCAGTGACTGTAGATGACATTGTCAAGAGGGGGCATATAGATTAGGAAAAGAAGGGGGCCAAATATGGAGCACTGAGGTATCCCATAGGTGACTATTTGCCAAGGTGAAATAGAGGTGGTTGGTTAAGTAGGACTCAAACCATGCGAGGTAGATGAGGGAGAAGAGGCAGTGAAGGATGTTGGTGTGGTTGACTGTGTTGACCACGGCAGAGATCCAGGAGGATGAGGAGGCAGAGGGAGCCCTGGTCACAGATAGAGAGGATGTCATTTGTAACTTTGATAAGCACTGTCTCTGTGCTGTGCAGGGCAGAAACCAGACTGCAGAGACTCAAGTATGGAGTGGGGGGAGAGGGGTGTTGACCAAAGTTGACCTGCAACAATGCATTCCAGATTAAAAAAAAGGATTATTATTGTTATTATTACATTCACCATTCTCTGAGATGAATTCTGAACTGCCTCAACTCTTCCCAGTTTGAGCTCATGTCTGCTTGCCCTAGATTTGTTAACCATATTAAATATATTTTAAGGGCTTAGTCTATCAGCATCTTAATTATTTTAATAAGATCTCTCCTGAGTCTTTCTCAGGTGAGCAGGCCCTACTACCCATAACTCAGTTGTTAAATACCAGCTATCAACCAGGTTGACTTTTACTTTATCTCCTTCAAAGATTAGGTATTCTTACTGAAACAAACAGAATTGTATGATATACTCTACATTGAAGTCAGACCAGTTAAGAATTCAATATAAACTTCCTGAGATTATATATTATCTATTTAGATGGAAACCTCAAGATCCTGTCTGCTTTCTTTATTGCTGCTGTACTGATGGTTCAGGCCATCTATCCATTAATATCTCCTAAAATTCTGCCCTATCTCAAATCTTGTAGGATAAGGCAGTTTATATTCATAGAATCTTACAGCTCAAAAGGAGGTCATTTGGTCCATTGTGCCTGTGCCAGAGTTGCCAACTTGTCTCAATCTACTGCTCTCATCCCATAGCCCTGCATTTTATTCCTTTTAAGTACCTATCTTATTCCATATATTCTCACTGTTTATGCTTTCCCACCTCATTTATCTACAAATACATAGTCACTGCACTTCACATGTGATAAGATACTTTATCAAATACAAGGATTATTGTTCTTATTATTATTACCTATATTCAATTGGATTAATCACTTAACAGTTCAACTCCGTTTTCTACCCAGATTTGTGATTGTTCAGTCTGTTTCCTATCAATTACAGTTCCACCAGTTTGGTATCAATGGCCTCTTGGTCTCTTTTCCTTAAGATTTTAGATGGTGCAGAATTGTTGAAAATTCTGTAATTCAATCTTAATTTTCAAAAGATTTCCACAGAATCTGTGCAATCTTCCATTGTTTGGCAAAATGTTCTTCCATTGTTTGGCAAAATGGCTCCCCATCACCCAGAAGATTCAATTCAAGATCCTTACCTTCAGAGCCCTCCACAACCTCGCTCCACTCTACCTTTGTGACCTCCTAACTCCCTACCAACGTGCCCACACCCTCCACTCAGTGGGTTTGGCCTGCTCCATGACCCCTGACTCATCCTCCCCACCATCAGTGGGCGAGCCTTCAGCCACTCTGCCTATAACCTCTGGAATTTCATCCTGCAGTCCATCCACCTCACCCTCTCCCTAGCCTTCTTCAAGTCCTGCCTCAAGGCTCTCCACTTCAACGGTCCCATTGGTCACCCCAATTTCCCTCCTTACCCTCCACCCTCCCCGATCCCGACCCCAGCCCAGGTCTGAAACATTGACTGTCCAGCACTTTGGGACATCCTCCCGATGTGAAAGGAGCTGTATAAATGTGATTTTGTTGTTGTTGTTGTGTCTCACAGGCTACTGTAATGTAGAATTAGTATGTGGGTACAGCAAGCAACTAGGTAGGCTAATGCCAAGTTGGAATTCATTGAAAAAGAGTTATATTATAAGAGGAGGGAAGTCTTTCTGCAACTCTATAGGGCCTTGGTGAGACAGCATCTAGAGTATTGTGTGCAGTTTTGTTCTCCTTATTTAAGTAAGAATGTGCTCGCCTTAAAGGGGGTGCAGCATAGATTCACTAGGTTGATTTCTGGGATGAGGGGGTTGACCTATAATAATAATAATAAACCTTGCATTTGATATAGGGCTTTTCACTTCTGTGAAATGCTTTGAGACGTCTAGAAGACGTGAAAAGCCCTATATCAAATGATAGAATCATAGAATGTTACGGCACAGAAGGAGGCCATTCAGCCCATCAAGTCTGTGCCGGCTCTTTTGTCAAGTCACTTTTGTTAACCCCAATCACTAGCTTTCTCCCCATAACCCTGCAAACCCATCTTCCCCAGATACCTATCTAGTTCTCTCTTAAAAGCTGCTATCAAATCGGACCTCACTACCCTTTCAGGCAGATCATTCCAAATTCGAACATTTCGCTGAGTAAAAAAAATTATTCTAATCTCCCCTCTGCTTCTTTTGGTAGATATCTTAAGACTGTGACCACGAGTCACAGACATACCTACCAGTGGAAACAGCTTTTCCCAATCTAGCCTGTCGAAACCTTTCATGATCTTGAAAACCTCTATCAGGTCCCCGCGAAACCTTCTCTGCTCTAATGGGAAAAGTCCTAACTTTTCCAGCCTGTCCTCATCGCTAAAATTCCCCATTCCTGGTATCATTCTCATGAATCTTCTCTGCACCATTTCCAGTGTCTTAATGTCCTTCCTGAAGTAAAGTGCCCAGAACTGGACGCAGTACTCCAGTTGAGGCCTAACCAGTGTTTTGTATAGATTAACCATAACCTCCCTACTCTTATACTCTATGCCCCTACTAATAAAGCTCAGCACACCAAATGCCTTAAGATTGATTAATTAATTTGTGGGCAAAACGTGGACTCGAATTCTGCACAGCAGTGTTCCACAAACAGTTGTGGATTGAAATGACCCAATTTATTATTGTTTTTTGAGGGATTTATTATTAGGCATGTGGAGTAAGGAAACTTGCCCAAGGTTTCGCCCTTTCGCCCTGGAATTGAACCCAGGTCTCTCACTTGTAAGGCAAGTGCTCTAACCACTGAGCTACAGGACTCCACAGGACTCCTCCTCTATGAGGATAGGTTGAGTAAACTAGGCCTATATTCTCTAGAATATAGAAGAATTAGAGGTGATCTTATAGAAACCTATAAGATTCTTAAGGGGTATGACAGAGTAGACAGTGGGAGATTGTTTCCCCTGGTAGGAGAATCTATAACTAGGGGGTCACAGTCTTAAGATTTAGGGTCAGCCTTTCCAAACTGAGTTGAGGAAACATTTCTTCACTCAGAGGGTAATGATTTTATGGAATTCTCTACCCCAAAAGGCTGCAGATGCTCAGTGTTTGAACATATTCAAGGCTGAGATTGATAGATTTCTAATGGATAGAGGGATTAAGGGATATGGGGATAATGCGGGCAGGTGGAGTTGAATTAGAAGATCAGCCATGAATGTCGGGGCGGGCTCGAGGGGCCAAATGGCCTACTCCTGCTCCTAATTCCTATGTTCCTAGAATTTCACACACCTGATGCCCTGACCTACAATATCTATAACATATCAGCCGAGTGCAGCGGTAGCACTATGCTGTGTTTGGGATGTTGCTGTGTGCAACTGGCTGCCCTGTTTTGCCCAGAAAATGCACAGTCACTACACTTTACAGTATATACTGGGAAGCACTTTTAGAAGTTTCAACGACATGATAGGGCACTATATCGTACCCAAGGGTTATTTTATTATTATTATGTCAATCATCTATTTCTCCAAAATACTGTATATATCATTGTAAGAAATGTCTTTTTCATGCACTGTAATTTTGTTGTTGTTCAAGATGTACACTAATTGAAAACAATGAGGTTGGTATTTTGATTCTGCAAGTGTCAGAAAAGGGTACAATTTTCCTGAAATCAGGAGGTATTTAGTCCTAAATTGTCATTTAGGATATTGCTTAATGTCCTAAATTAGGACCTTGGGACATCCTCCCAATGTTAAAGGTCCTATACAAATGCAATTTTGTTATTGTTGTTGTTAATCACCTTTTCTAATCTTGTGATTAAATATCATTTCACACACCAAATATTATTCCCTCAATATCAATATGGCAATGCTTGCTTGTTTTGTTTATTGTGTAAAGCATAAAATCTAGAAAAATTACAATTGTCGAGGCCTACTTCATGATCCCACCATCGGAGGCTGAGATTTCAGCCATTCTGCTGCTCCTCAGTGGAACAGAATCCCCCTGCCTCAACATCCAACCCAATCTCCACCCTCCCCACCCCATCCGCTCCCCCACCCCACACACACATTCCGCCCCCCACCCAATCTTTAAAACTCACATTAAGAACTATAATTTTGACAACACTTTCAGCCACCTTTTCCCCTACCACCCTTTGAGCTCTTCTGATGGGCAAGTTTTCCTGCTGTTTGTCCATCTGGGACCATCCTAACTGTTAGGGCTTGCAGGGTTAACAGAAGCTGTGTGAGAGGATTCCCTGCCCACAGTAGCTGGTCTGCCCTTCCAAGTCCTGCCGATGAGCCAGACTAGCTGTGCTAGTTGTGGCCTTGAGCTCTTCTCCCCCTCTCCCTGGAATCCTCGTCATCTGTGTAAAGTACTGTGTGATGTCTTCTCACCATGATAGGTGTTGCATATACATAAACTATGCATATGTTCGATGGGCCAAATAGTCTCTTTCTGCTCTGTAATTTCTATGTTTCTATAATACATGTCAAGTTAACTAGTTACTACTGTTGTAAAACATTACTTCTGATTACAAGATTACCATGTTGTGTGTCCCAGTTATACAATGGTTTCTATCCCTGCAGTTTTCTAAAAATAGCAACCTTGCCACTATGTTTTTAGAATAAGAAATCCCATCATAACGACGCAGCAGCAAAAAGATTGCTATTCTTAGTGATCATTGTAAAATAACCCCCAATGTCTTTAACATTGAAAGCTTGAGCAAGAAGCCGCAACACATACGTATTAGAGAGAGAGAGAGAGAGATTAAGTGTTGTGCGACTTGGAACTTCCCCAGGCACAGTGTGATGCATTAGGTCCAGATACTGTTATTGTTACTCAGACCTTGCCAAGCAACACAGATATAGCTTATTGGAAATGGTTGCTAGGCACGTCTCTGGCATTCTCCACTCACTGAAATAAACGCACACAACCCCGAGCCTTACATGTGGAAGGTAATGTAGGAATTCCTCTGGGTATGACCTGGCCTAATGTGTTTTGTGTTTAAATCTGCTGTGCACTTTGCTGTACTATTTTGCAGCACCGGTTATTCCATTCACTGAACTGGAAAAAAAATACATACAGCACAATGCACTTGAGAATAATTCCAATTGAATAGGATACCTTTTGTGGGGTTTAAGAAACAGATTTTAAAACTATTCGTATTAAATCGATGCAATGGTCATTTTTATTCATGGACATCTTAAAAAGGAAAATATTTAAAATGGATAAATCAAGGATTATTGTAATCTACAAATACATCAGCTGTGTGTTGACTATCCAACACTTGAGATTTATTGTATACGTGAAATTTTACAGGCGATATGTCTGAAAAGGTGGTGGAGGCAGATTCCATAACAGCTTTTAAAAGGGAACTAGATCTTTATTTAGGAAGAGCAGGTCTATTAGGTTATGGGGAGAAAGGTGGGCAGTGGGATTGAGTTGCTCTGTTCAAAGAGCCGGCCACAGACTAGATGGGCCGAATGACTTCCTTTTGTGCTATATAATTCTATGATTCTATGTTAGGGGTTTGGATTCCAAGCTCACATATACAGTTAGGATAGGAAATTAACAAGAGACCTGGTATGAATGGGGGAAAAAAATTGGCAAAACCCTGGAGATTGGTTGCATGCTCACGTTTACTGTTTATGGCACACTGCTGTGTGCTGCTGCATTTTGCTCACAAAATATATACTGTACAGTCAATTCACATGACAATATATTCTGTGAAGTGCTTTGAGACAACATGTAAAGGAACTACATCAAATGCAACAGCTTGTTATTATTAAAACATCTGGAACAATAAATACAAGACACTCTCAAAAATATTTTTTTATATTAATATTACATATTCACTCCTGGGTGTTAAGAATTTGCCACGACAGAGGTGCAAACTGCTTCATCTTAAAATGGTATACATGCAGTGTCATTTTACTACCTTAAGGTGGCAGTTTCATTTGACTTTGAATCCATCTGTTTCCTTTAATCCTTTTAAAATGTTATTTTGTTATAATTAAACTCTCTCAGTGAGTAAATGCACTGTGTGGGGTGATACTCAGTATTCAGACCAACACAGGCATTTGAAATCTGGTGTACTGAGCTGGAGGTGATTCATTGCTATCCTTCATTTTTCCGATTCTGGACTACTGCTTATTTCTTCCTCCTTCCTTCTCATCATCGATGGCATCTGGTTCAGAGCTGCTGGGATGTGCCAAGAAAGCTGTGAGGAACAGTGAGGAAGGTATAGCCTAGGTATAGTGAGGAAGAAACTGGTGATATGGCACCAACTTCCTGTCCATCATGGGCAAAAACCAAGTGATAAAGCATGAGGGCCTGACGGTATTACTGTACGTGGCTCCAGGTCTGGTCTTTGTCCAAGAACAACTCCACTACAGTCACCAGAGAGGTCTTCCAACTAGGGTCCGGCGATATATCAATATATCGCTAAAACCCGATATAATTTCCATATCGATACGCCGATATAGGCATTTCAAAAAGATCGATATATCGAAAAATCAATATATCGAGGTAAAAAATCGGAATGCGCGCACACTGAACTACAAGACCCAGAATGCTCATCTCTATACACAATGCACAGACCGAGGTGCAAAGCCGCCATATTGTATTCATAGTCCTCGAATACAATATTCAGGTATGCAAGGGGTGGGGGGTGGGGGGGAGAGAGTCGGCTGGGGGTGGGGGGGTGAGGGGGTGAGGGGGAGAGAGACGGCTGGGGGTGGTGAGGGGAAGAGAGACGGCTGGGGGATGGGTGAGGGGGAGAGAGACGGCTGGGGGGGTGGCGAGGGAGGGGAAGAGAGACGGCAGGGTGGGGGGAGGGGGAGAGCGACGGCTGGGGGGGTTGGGGGGGAGAGACGGCTGAGTGGGGGGAGGGGGAGAGAGATGGCTGGGGGGCAGGAGGGGGAGAGAGACGGCTGGGGGAGGGGGAAGAGAGACGTTGGGGGTGGGAGGGAGAGAGAGACGGCGGGGGGTGGGAGGGAGAGAGAGACGGCGGGGGGTGGGAGGTGGGGGGAGAGACGGGGTGGATGTGATAATATACAGATAGATAGAGATGGGGGGGATGTGAGAGAGACACAGAAAGAAAAACACAGAGATGGAGAGAGTGAGAGACACAGAGAGAGAAATATATTTACCTCCTGAGGAGATAGGCCCCGAATGCGCGCACTGTGCGCGCATGCGCAGTACGAAAAAACCCAAAATATCGATATTTTGGTCTATCTCGATATGAGCCCATCGATATATCTACATCGAAAAATTTCCATGTCGACGGACCCTACTTTCAACTGATCTGGGATACAAGATGGATTGTGTCCGCAGGGAAATGATGCACAAAGCCCCGGGCAAAAGGGGTCCCACCATAGCCCTGAGAACTAAAGTTCTCAAAATCCAATAGGTTTCTAGTTAAGTTTTATTGTAAACTACAACATTACATTTGTATAGCGTCTTTCACATCAGGAGGACATCCCAAAGCACTGGACAATCGCTGTCTAGGCCCCGAGGATGGAGGGCTGGTGGTGAAATGAGGGTGACCAAAGGCATGATCAAAGATGAGGGTTTTGAGACGTGTCTTGAAGGAGGCAAGAGAGGGTGCAGAATGGAATTCCAGAGAGTGGGGGCAGAGTGGCTGAAGGTCTGCCCACTAATGTTGGGGTGGTGGGGGTGGCCAGGTATGGGATGTGCATAGGCCTGCACCCGCTGAGCAGAGGAGTTGGAGATGCTGGTAAGAGATTAGGAGATCACAGAAGAAGTGGGGAACAAGGTCATGGAGGACTTTGAAAGTGAGGACCAGGATCTTGAACTTTATCCACTATATCAAAATTATTTATGGACACATTTTCGCCACTGTCTGTATAGGATTTTAATACAGTGTTTAATCATCACGAAAGTTACATGGCAATTCTATCATGGGAAGGCCTGGCAAGGACTTGAGGAAAAGTCCTCCCAGCATTCCGGAGCCAGAATAAATAGGATTAGTATGAGTCTAATATATTATTAATAACCTCTGCCAAATGTTCAATGTAACATACTCAGCTTCCACTATAAAAAATGCAGCCTGTGTATTCGCCCTGGGTGGAGAAATTGAGAGTTAAAGGTATTTTTTGGTCCTACACAAAATGGACTACAGATTTGGTCATAATTGTACTTATAATCCTCCAAAATTCACTGGATTTGGGAGTTAAATCAGATGATGAGAAGACAGTGAATATCAGACCATTATTTGAGCAATGAGGAAGGGACAAACCAAGAAGCTTTAAGCCTGTCAGTTTAACATCAGTAGTGGGCAAATTGCTGGACTCCATCATCAGAGACAAGGTAGTTACCTTGTCTCTGATGATGGAGTCCAGCAATTTGGATGTGGATAAACATGTGGATGTTTATCCACATGTTTATGTTTAAGCATGTGGATAAACATGTTCAAATCTGAGAGAGAACAGCATAGTTTCTTGAACGGTAGGATTGTGTCTTCCCAAGCTAATGGAATATTTTGACAGAATCATTGTGTTGATATATAAAGCAAGATTGATATATAGAATTTATATGTATTTTCAGAAGGTATTTGATAAAGTGGCACGTAAGAGATTACAAACTGAAATGAAAGCTCATGAAATTGAGGTTAATACTATGATATGGGCAGGAAACAGCAAGCAGGGTTGGGATAAAAAGGACATTCTTTGATCGACAGGCAGTGATGAGAGGTGTTCACCGGGGGTCAGTGCCCGATTTTCACCCAATGTATAAATGATGAGGACATAGGAATAGAGGTGAATATTTTAAGTGTGTTGATGATACCTAACTGTGAGATATCGGAATTTGTGAAAAGGGACAACAGAAAATTGCAAAAAGATATAGAAAGATTGAGCGAATGGGTGGAACTAGACGGATTAAATTTTATCGCAATAAAAGATTTGATAATGCATTTTGGATGTAAGAATACTGAATGGGAACATGTTCTAAATGGGGAATGAAACAAGAATAGATTAGTACAGTACAAGGATTTGGGGATCCAAGCCTATAAATCATTAAATTCTGAACTGAGGGGTTCTGTTCCCTTTCCGTGTTATTCTTTGTAGTAGTTATTGGAAAAATAAATGGATATATTGCAACATTATGGGCATAGTGGCCAGTAAAACAGAGGGCCAATTTTGCTCCATGCAAAAGGCTTAAGCAGTTAATACATCATCTGATCATTTAAGCATATGGAAGTTTTTGGGGCTGCGGTTAGTCTAAGTGAGTTGAAGTCTATGTCTGCAATATTTGCTTTGGATCACTTTGTTCAAGTCACATCTTTTGTTAAATCTGTTGAAAACTCCCATTATAATACTGTAATAGTAATTATTCTTGCATTTGATATAGCGCTTTTTCACGACTTCTGGATGTCTCAAAGCACTTCACAGAATATACTGTGAAGTAAATTGACTGTATATTTGTGGGGAGAAACGCGACAGCCAATTTTGCAGAGCAGAGCAGTGTCGTGGATTGAAATGACCAATTTATTATAGTTTTTTTTGACGGATTATTATTAGGCATGTAGAGTAAGGAAACTTGCCCAAGGTTTTGTCCTGACCTGCCAGGATTCAAAACACAGGTGTCACGGTTGTAAGACAAGTGCTCTAACCACAGAGCTACAGGACTCCACAATTGGACTGCATTAGATTGACTGAATGGAAAAGAGAGGGGGCAAATATTCATGACAGTCATGCTCTTATTTTTAAATAAGCAATGCCCCAAAAGTTAGTGATGCAACTCTCTAGGGTGTAGCAAAGGTGGTTTGGATTGGGAAACTAAATTTGAATTCCTCAGAACAGAAAAATGTTAACTAATAATAAGAATAAGAGTAAAAATGGCAATAATCTAAAATAACAAATTGAATATTTGGGTAACTGGTTAGGGGTGCCTATTCCAGCCTTAGAGTGAAGTCATAACATAAATATTATTGTTTGGCATATACTGTATCACCTCATTACATCAAAACTTCTTAAAGCTTTTCACATAATTGACCACTTTTAGTGGTACCACCAAAGAATGTTTTAAGGAACTATTTCAGAGCATGGCCATTATTCGTTCTCACCCACTGCTTTTATGCTGCAGTAACTGCAAATTGAAAAAGCTTTCTCTAGAGTTCACTGCAGCAGCAAATATACTACCTGGAATATTTCCAAATTGTGCTTTGAAACGACAATTCATACTGTCTCTAACATGGTGAATTAAAGTGAGATCTGGAGTGAATAGCACAATATAAACAGTGTCATAGAAATTGGTTGTTATGTTCCTCAGTGTTTTTAAAAAGTGCACCTTACAAAAACATTGAGCACTGGAAGTCTCCTCAAAGCACTTTCATCCTGCAGTACTGCTTGTCTCTTTTCTCTGAACACTTTCTAACATACCAATGACATTCAAGTATATTTTTGCACAGTGTATTCCAAGTGTAACATCATCAGTGATCTCTACCAGGTTAGAATAACGTTGTACTTGGAACATACTGAAAATGGTAGCAAGTCATTGACTCACACCATTAAAAAGGATGATCAAATTAATCTATGTAATTAAGAAACTAGATGAAACTGAGGAAAGTGATGCCTAGCTCACAGCTTTTTATGAATTGCTTTATAATTCACAATACCACTTGCCTGAAGGTACGTTAAAGATTGCTTTCTTAATGGTTTGAACCTCCTCGAGCTCTGGAAGAAAATTTAAATGATTAATAAACCTAATGAAATTAATGAACTTTTGGGCTATTTGATTATTTTCTTCCTCTGAGGCCCAGCTACTTACAGCTTTATAAAATAATTCTGCATTATTTTTTCTTGGATGTGTGTCCAAGCTGTGGGCAGGAGGATGGTGGCAATGCCTTCACATATTTCATGCTGAGTTGTGCTGCTCAACAGGAAGCTCGCAAAGAGTTCCTGGGAACTGCAATCCTGCTAATGAGGGCTCAAACCTGTGCTTCTTGAATGTCAAATGGCCAACTAGTATGTGGGGGTGGGGGAATGGTTAGCAGGATTACCTTGCAGCTGACCTCACTCCAAAGTGAATTGCTTGGCACAGAATATCACAATTGAGTCAATCCTCTATGGCAGTGCAGGTCCTACTGTAACTGAGCCAGAAATCTCACTAAAGCCCTGTTTGATGATCAAGCAGCCAGCCAGGCTTGTCACCAGCAATTGTAAAGGCAGGCAGGTCACTTGGAGGTCATTCTTCTAACTCAGCTCTGGTTAACTGCAAACCAAAGTTTTCATGGGTAGGTGCAGTCCTAGCTGGACAAGCAGCAGGAAGCTGGCCAGAAGTGCTTTCCATGACATAACAGTTTTGGATGGGTAAACTTCGAGCAGTAACCCAGCTCTGGATTCCCAAACTTTGGTTCTTGCCAACATGCATCTATTACTTTCTGGAATTAGCAGAGCAAGATGTATACCTCCAGGGAGACGGTGCATGTTCCAGATGCAAAAATATCTTTGTGTAGGTATAGGTAAAACCCTCAAACTGGTTTGGAGATAGCAATGAATTTCTGTATGTGTCATACACCTGTCTGACAAAATTTAAAAAAAATGAAATAATTTATTTTGCTCTTGGCACTAGCCCCCCTCCCAAAATAGCAACACACATTGGAGTATACATTATATCATATCACATAATATATCATTTGAGTTTCATATGCAATGTAAGAGTTCTCAGTTACATTGTCCAAGTAACTATTTATCATATATTCATCTCCACTTCGTCTCTGCCAATGGCTTTTCTTGCAGCCCCCGCACAGTGTCGTGCGGTGTTCCTCAGTGCTCTGTCCTCAGTCCTCTCCTCTTCACCCTCTACATGCTCCCCCTCGGTGACATCATCTGCAATCATGAGGTAAATTTCCACATGTATGCAGATGATACCCAGCTCTACCTCTCCATCTCCACCCTCAACTCAAGGACTACTACCTGTCCGACATCAGATCCTGGATGAGGGACAACTTTCTCCAGCTCAACGTCAGCAAGACCGAAGTCTTCCTGATTGTGGACCATAGGGTCATGACATCAACCCTGTTCTGAAGTTACATCTTTACACGTGAACGTTCAGTTCAACAACAACAAAATTACAGTTGTATAGCGCCTTTCACATCAGGGGGACGTCCCAAGAAGCTGTGTGTGATTAGGAAAGAGAACTCTGGCCCTTGTTCCTGAAAGCAGTGAGAACAACGTGATCTGTTGTTATTGGCACTCAATCATCTGAAAGCCCCTGTGAATTGTCTCTTCTTGTTTGTATTTGCCATTCCCTGGAGACTGAATTTGAGGGATGAATTCCCACAATTTTTTCCCTTCTTGGCCTTGGCACAATGTAGCAATTATGTTCAAGGGTATCACTGTACTCAAACAGTGCCAAATATCATCACTGAGTGCAACAGAAAAGGATCCCTACTGTTTCTTTTGGTGTCCTGGTGAGAAATAAAATTGGACATTCACTTCATGGCTCTTTATGGGACATTACTGTGTGCAAATTGGCTGTCATGCTTCACTACAAAAATACCCAGTCTTTACACTTACATTCCACAGTAAATCTTTTGGAGCGATTGAAACGTCCTCCTGACATGAAAGGTGCTATATCAAATGCAAAGTTTTTTTTAAAGAAAACATCAGACCGGTTTACTTTTCTGTTCAACTCAAATTTGTTCAAATTCAACACATTTCACCAAGACAAAAACAGGAAAATCAAAGATTATACTGACATTCATGAATCAGAGTGGGGACAGGCATCTGAAGGAAGTTGAGTTGAGGTGGAATTACATTTATAACCGAGAAAAGTTAAATCAGTGAAGTTTTGTAATGTTTGCTTGTTTCCAAAAATGAAATTATTTAAAAACACCACAATTTTTGCACAGTTCAATATCTTTCATTGATGCATGCAGATAACTGTGACAAAGACAATTCCTTTCTAATATGTCTGGCTTGCAAAACTCATTTCAAAACGTGGCATTTCAAAACGTGCTTCTTGTGATAAGGAACACTTTATGAAACACCACTTATTTCTTCCCTTGTTAATTTCTTGTTTGTTAAATAGTGATATGGGCATGAGAGTTTGTTAAGTATATTTGACCTTCTGCTTGTAAAAGTTCATTTTGCCAATTAATGTAGAATACAGACAAATAAAGTTTGAAAAGATTCATATCACATACCATAATATTAGCTATCAGGATAATTTAAACAAAATTTAGATGTCAGCTTGACTCAGATGAGTTCAAGCTCCACATTGGGACTTTAAACTCACAGTCTAGGTTGACATCTCAGTACATTGCACACTGCTGGGGTATTGTGTTTTTCTCTGGTTGAGATGTTCAATTGGGGACCCGTCAGCCTGATAAATGTTAAAGATCCCATGGTTCTAATTGGAAAGAGAAGGGTGTTTTTTTTCTGGGTATCCTGTCTCCACAAAAAATTATTCATTCACTTCACGGCTGTTATGTGACTTTGTTTTGTGTAAATGAGCTGCTGCATTTGCTTTAAAGAATACAGTCACTACGCTTTATGATGAATCCTGTGAATCACTGTGAGAAGTTCTCTCGAAATGATGTTATCAAATGCAGAGAGCACAGTGGAAGTCTGATTATGCAGGTCACATCGGGGACCGGCTATTTCATCCGGCTTAAGTGTGTCCGAAGTTAACTGGAATTCTCTTACCTCTTCCTCTCCAGCTGAAGAGGGTCAGTGGCTCCTCCCTCCCATTTCCGTTCACAATGGACAAGAAGGGGGACCAACCAGCGGTGGCTCCTAGCTGATTGACAGCCTGAAACCACTTGTGAATGGTTAGCCGCTACACTCATTCACAAGCAGCTGCAGCTGTCAATCAATCACAATCACCCGTTGCTTTCGCTCCTCCAGTTCTGGTCCCCTGAATCCTCCACTCCACTATCGGTGGCCGTGCCTTCAGCCACTACGCCCCGAAGCTCTAGAACTCCCTTCCTCACTCCTTTTGCCCCGCCCCCTCTCTTCCTCATTTCAGGACTCAGCTGAAGACCTTTCTTTTCAACCGCACCTTCGGTCAACTTTTTCCCCCTCTCCCTGGCTCAGGCCCGGGATCCGTTGTTGTGAAGCGCTCTGAGATGTTGTCCGGCGTGTAGGGTGCTATATAAATTAAAGTTGTTGTTGTTGATTTAAGTAATCCCATTCCCAAAGGCGTCATCCTGACGTGAAAGGTGCTATACCAATGTAATTTTGTGTTGTTGTTGTCCGATGTTGTTGATTTTGAAATGAAACTGGAGGCCCTCCTCCAACACCCCACACCCCCAGCTCAGCTAAAGATGCAGCAGTGCCCGCACAGCAGGTGAAGGGTTAATGTCTAAAAGCAAGACCATTGCAGTTTGCTTGCAGGAGAAAAGGCAGCTGTTTGCAGATGAGTTAGGCAAGCTATACGTCATATACAAGGGATTTGTTGAGTCACTGTGCCAGTGGGAGATATCAGAAAGAACTGTGCTCATTTTCATGAAGTTGATGAATGTAGATTGGAATCATCAGCAAGAGGGTGAACAAGCCTGCAGATGATTGGGTGGAGGCACTGATGTGGAGAGAACACAAAGTGGATGAGAAAACAATGCCTTGGGGAATCCGGAGTTCAAAGATTAAACACGTCAGAAAATAAAGAATGCGGATACAGTGATTTAAGTGGAAGCTACACAGCCATGAACATTGGAAGAAGAAAATAACAACAAAACTTTTTTGGATGTACACAATGGCAAACTCTGTTGAAGACCTTGGAGCTATGCAAGGCAATAGAAAATAAGTGTTCAGTCTTTCAGATAGGCAAGCAAATCACGAATGGTGCCAAAATCTACACTGTTAATCATGGATCACAAGAGAGGTTTGGATGAAGGATGCCCTTCAGCCCATCTGTTCTCCTCCTTCCGAAATACAAACCATTCCATCTTCTCATTATAACATTCAGCTGTTTCTTAATTGAACTACTGTCTAGACCTCAACTATCTTTCCCAGTAACCAAACTAACTGTATTAATAACCCCTGTGTGAAGCAAAATTCCCAGTATGTGGCCCAAAAGGTGTACACGTTTAGAGGCACACACTCAGAACATGCCCTTGAAACGGTTAATCGGATGGCTATCATGGCTTGTAGAATAATAATAAATAATTATCTTTGCATTTGATATAACACTTTTCACATCTTATTGATGTCCCAAAGCGCTTCACAGAATATACTGTAAAGTGAATTGACTATCTATTTGTGGGCGAATCACGGCAGACAATTGTACACAGCAGTGTCCCACAAGCACTCGTGGATTGAAATGACCGATTTTATTTATTTTATTTTTTTTTGGAGGGATTATTATTAGGCATGTGGAGTAAGGAAACTTGCCCAAGTTTTCGCCCTGACCTGCCTGGATTCGAACATAGGTCTCCCCAGCTTGGTCTCCCAAGACAAGTGCTCTAACCACTGAGCCACAGGAGCTCCAACAAGACAAACCTAGGGAACAGGGATAGAGAGATGTGCCAGTGGGGAGAAAGTTGGAAATAATTGTATACACTAAATTTAAATAATGTTTTTGGAATGTCAATTTTAAATATGGGGAGGACGGGGGTAGAACGGGTTTGCGCGGTTACGAGGAGAGAGCTGGGCAGTAGGATTGAATTGCTCTTTTCAAAGAGCCGGCATAGACTCAATGGGCCTAATGGCTTCCTTTTGTGCCGTAAGATTCTATGATTCTATATTGAAGAATGTTTAATTCTCCAAGAAAAATCAGCCATTAGTGTAATAATCCTTGCATTTGATATAGTGCCGTATCACACGATTGAACCATCTCAAGGTGCTTCACAGATTATCTTGTAAAATGCATTGACAATGTATTTTGTGGGCAAAACATAGTCAACCCACTTTACAATATATCCTGTGCAGGAGAATTGTTTATCATAAATAGAACATGAAGATTTATTGTGAAGGTTAACTAACCACCAAATAGTGGGGAGGAGATAGACAAGCAGATCTGCAAGCGTATCACGGAGAAATGCAGAGCTAATAGAGTAGTGATAATGGGTGACTTCAACTATCCCAACATAGACAGGCAGAATAGTAGAGTAAAGGGCAAGGAGGGAGAAGAATTCCTGAAGTGTGTGCAGGACAACTTTCTTGATCAGTATGTTTCCAGTCCAATGAGGAAAGAAGCATTGCTGGATCTAGTTTTGGGAAATGAGGTAGGGCAAGTTTAACAGGTTTCTGTAGGTGAGCATCTAGGGAATAGTGACCACAATATCGTTAGATTCAGAATAATTATGGAAAGGGATAAGGAACGATCACAGGTGAGGACACTCAACTGGAAAAGGGCTAATTTCAATGAGTTGAGGTGGGACCTAGCCAAGGTGGATTGGAAAGAAAAATTGGCAGGTAAGACAACTAACGAGCAGTGGGCAGTGTTCAAAGAGGAGATAGTTCAGGCACAGGTCAAAAGCATCCCCACAAAGGTGAAATGTAAGGCATCCAAACCTCCGTGGATGACTAAGGAAATCGGGGCCAAAATAAAACAAAAAAAAGAGGCTTATGATAAGTGTCAGGCTCAAAATTCAGAAGGGAACCAAGCAGAATATAGGAAGTGTAGGATAGAACTAAAAAAGGAAGTTAGAGGGGCAAAGAGACTGCATGAAAAACAATTAGCGAGTAAGATTCAGGGGAACCCTAAGGTATTTTACCAACATATTAAGAGTAAAAGGTTGGTCAAGGATAGGGTGGGGCCAATTAGGGACCTAGGAGGAAATCTCATTGTGGAGGCAGAGGGCATGGCTGATGTACTGAATGAGTACTTCGCCTCTGTCTTCACAAAAGAAAAGGATACAGCCAATGCCATGGTATTGGAGGAGAGGGTAGGAGAAATGGATAGAATAATTATAACCAGAGAGGAAGTTCTAAAAAGGTTGACGTCGCTCAAGGTGGATAAGTCACCTGGTCCGGATGGGATGCACCCTAGGTTACTAAGTGAGGCACGGGAGCAAATAGCAGGGACTCTGGCCATGATCTTTCAATCTTCCTTGGACACAGGGGTCGTGCCAGAGGACTGGAGGATAGCTAATGTTACTCCCTTGTATAAAAAGGGGCAGAAGGACAAGCCTGGTAACTACAGACCAGTCAGTCTAACGTCGGTAGTGGGCAAACTTCTAGAGTCTGTAATCAGGGACAAGGTAGATCTTCACTTAGAAGGATATAGGCTAATAAAGGACAGACAACATGGATTTGTTAAAGGCAAATCTTGCCTTACAAATCTGATAGAATTTTTTGATGAGGTAACGGAATGGGTGGATAATGGTAGCGCAGTTGATGTAGTTTACATGGACTTTCAAAAGGCATTTGACAAAGTGCCACATGAGAGACTTATTATGAAATTAAAGGCCCATGGCGTAAAAGGAACAGTGGCAGCTTGGATCCACAACTGGCTGCGAGACAGAAAGCAGAGAGTTGTAGTGAGCGGCTGTTTTTCAGATTGGAGGGAAGTGAGCAGTGGTGTGCCACAGGGATCAGTTTTGGGACCATTGCTGTTTGTAATCTACATCAATGATCTGGACTTGGGTGTACGGAGTACAGTTTCCAAGTTTGCAGATGACACTAAGTTAGGGAGAATAGTAAATAGTGAGGAGGATAGTAGCCATCTGCAAGAGGATATAGACAAATTGGTAAAGTGGGCAGACACATGGCAGATGAAGTTTAATGCAGAGAAGTGTGAGGTGATGCATTTTGGGAGAAGAAATGAAGGGAGGCAATATAGGCTAGATAGTACAATTTTAAATGGTGTGAAGGAACAGAGAGACCTGGGGATTTGTGTTAGTGACTCGTTGAAGGTGGTAGGACAGGTAGACAAGGCTGTTAAGAAGGCATATGGGATACTAGGCTTTATAAATAGGGGTATAGAGTACAAAAGTCAGGAAGTGTTGACTAACCTCTATAAGACTTTGGTGAGGCCTCAGCTGGAATACTGTGTTCAATTCTGGTCACCACACTACAGAAAGGATGTGAAGGCATTGGAAAGGGTACAACGAAGATTTACTAGGATGGTGCCAGGATTGAGGGACTTCAGCTATGAGGAGAGGCTAGATAAGCTAGGGTTATTCTCTCTGGAGCAGAGAAGATTGAGGGGAGACCTAATAGAGGTTTATAAGATCATGAGGGGTTTCGACAGAGCAAATAGAGAAAAACTATTTCCACTCGTGGGCGATTCTGTGACTCGTGGTCACAGATTTAAAATAGTTTCAAGGCGAAGTAGAGGGGAGCTGAGGAGAATTTTTTTCACTCAGCGAGTTGTTCGAATCTGGAATGCATTGCCTGAAAAGGTGGTGGAGGCTGATTCGATAACAACTTTTAAAAGGGAATTAGATCTTTTTTTAGGGAGAACAGGTCTATTAGGCTATGGGGAGCGGGCAGGGCAGTGGGATTGAATCGCTCTTTTCAAAGAGCCGGCACAGACTAGATGGGCCGAATGGCCTCCTTTTGTGCCGTAAAATTCTATAAATCTATGAATCTATGAATCTATTTTTGGGGAGACCTCAGTGGTTGAATGAACCAAGCCTGTTTCATCTTATGTAAGTTAGTTATGCCTAACCTTGTTCAATGTACTTCCTAAAGGAAGACTGTGTCAACAAGTTCTTATATTTTCTCACTTTCCGATGGTTCACCCCTCCCCTTACAGACTGTCTCCCTGGAACATATTGTCTCTATCTGAGATTCATATTCAAGAATTGCACAGTTCATTTCCAGCTTTAACCTACCGTTGTCTCAACTTAATGGGGGTAATGATCCATGTGCCAGTACATTTAGTGCATTTTGATGATATTTGCAATTACTAAGATTTCTCACTATAATCATCTATAGTATTTTCAAAGTTATAATATATTCTGGCACACAGAATATCACTCTCTTTGGGTCTAATTTTTAAAATTTCAAATTAAAAAAATTAAATTTTAAACAATATTTAGAATTTATATAGCACCCGTCATTTCGGATAATGTCGGGTTCATCGTGGCACCAGGCACTGGGTGTCTCAGAGCAGCCACCCCAACTGTCCCATCATTCACTTTCTCTGCACAAACCGCCTCCTCAAGGCAAACACTACTTCCCCCTCTTTCATACTTACCCTCTCCACTTCCCCACCCTCCTCACACTCCACAACCATCTCTTCTACATACCCCCAAAAGTCGCTGAAACCATGGTCCATGCCTTTGTCACCTCTCGACTGGACTACTCCAATGCCCTCCTCACCAGTTTCCCCTCCACCACAATCCATCAAATCCAACTCATTCAAAATTCTGCTGCCTGCACTCTTACTTGCACCAAACTTTGCTCCCCCATTATCCCAGTCCTTGACAGACTTCACTGCCTCCCTGTCCCAGAGAGGATTGATTTGAAGATCCTCACGCTTGTTTTCAAATCCTTCCACTCCTCTGCACCCCCCTACCTCTCCGACCTCCTCTCTCCTCAAACTGGCACCCGTTGCCTTCACTCCACCAAGTCTGGCCTCCTCCTTGTCCTCCAAATCCTCCGCTCCACCATCGGCGGCCATGCCTTCAGCCACTACACCCCGAGGCTCTATGACTCCTTTCCTCACTCCCTTCACCTCTCCCCTTCTCTTCCCGGTTTCAGGTCTCAGCTGAAGACCTTTTTGTTCGACCATGCCTTTGGTCACCTTTCCCCCCGTGCCCCTGGCTTGCCCCCAGGATCCGTTATTGTGAAGCACTCTGAGACGCCGTCCAGCATGGAGGACGCTATACAAATCGAAGGTGTTGCTGTTAACTATACGCATTCCTATTCCCACTTACGAATTGAGAATGGTGCCATACACTGTGTTAATACTTTCCATGTTTGACTAATAGGAAAAGCCAAACCCTTAGTATTCTGGTCAATAATTCCCCAGCTAAAATTGTTCATTTACTTCATAACTATTTCTTTGCTGTACTCAAATTGATAGCTACATTTGCCTACATATGCACAAATGGCTGTTATATTTTGCCCACCAAAATACAGCCAAAACTACTTTATAGTATATCCTGTGAAGCTCTTTGAGATGTTTTGATGATTTCATAAGGTGCTAGATCAAATGCATAGACTCTTGTTTTTTATTATTATTATTAAGCATTTTTCACACCAGGAGCTCAAAGTGCTTCACAGGGTATAATGTAAAAACAGGGTATACAAGTTGCTTGGGAGACATTGGGTGTGCAAATTGGCTGCAGCATTTGCCTCCAAATACATAAGCACCTTGCTGTATATGTAAGTGACTGCAGCAACTAAATTGCACAACACAATCTTCCACAAACACCCAGGAGATGCATTGCCAGTTTATCACGGGTTATAGTACAGGACACTGGGAAAACCTCCTTTCTCTTTTTGAATCATTTCATAAGATATTTACCATGTATCTGAGTAGGTGAATAGGATTCAGAGTTAACATGAACATTGAATATACAATTTTTGTGTTCTGTACAAACTCAAAATATGTGTATATAGATTGGACTTCCTATTCCACATTGCTATGCTGCCAAACCAACTGCTCCCAGCAGTATAAAGGAACATTATTGACTTCCCTCTACTCAGACCAATCTACTTAATGCTGCATAATTTACACACTTTACATTTTATTTGGAGCACCTTCACTAAGGTCATTAATAAATTTGAACAGCATGGGTCCCAGGACAGATCTCCGGAGACTGCATGAGGTAGAGCTCCTTGCAGTTTCAGATTTCCAAGACAATTAATAATCTAATTCACAATTTAATCTTGGAGCTGTCTCTTTTCCTAGCTGAGGCTGCTTATCAAATATTTTCTGGATGTCATAATATATGTAACTGCCACCTTATCCTCATCTACTAACCTTGTTACATATTCAGAGAATTCCAATAAATTTGTTTACCATAACCTTATTTTCATAGGTCTGTTTTGAAACTAATGTCAGTGCCGGGGACTATGGATATTACATGAATTATGCTGCGTTTCCAGCACGAGACTCCATCATGGCCTCCCTGAGTGGAACCGCCAATTAGTGGCAAATTTTGGCCGTGCTATATTGTTTATACTGACTCCCACAGGGAAATGGATTGAAACTACCAAACACGGTTCAATTACGACCCATAACACCAACCGAATAGTCGGCACCACTTATTTGCTTCAGCAATGATCTGATTATCAAGACAAGGAGATGAATGCTTGCAAACTGAAGAATGTGCTATCTCTATAGAGTGGAAGTGGATGAGCAAGAATGGGGCTGTATGCAGCCATGGCTGTTATATTCAAGACACATAGTTATTAACATTCGTCCGCCAGTCCTCTTTATCTTCCTCCTCTCTGCTAAAGACTTGGGATAGGGATGGTGATCTTCTATATTGGTAAGGTAGGATGCCTACTATTGGCAAATGTATGCTTGCTCAATATGTATGCCCAATTCCAATAACCATCAATTTCTAATGGAACTCTTTGATTGTTCAGAAGTATGGCAATCTGACCTATGGGAAATTTGCTCTGAAAGAAGTTTGCATTGGAGCAAACTCCCCAAGAGTCGGTGTAACATATTTATGTTTTCTTTAATGAAGGAAATAGCAACATATTATGGTCATTACCAAATCTAATCAGAACTTCACAATATTTAGCCGGACTGTAGAGGGCAGTTTGTTTATCTACCTATCCATTGCCTCTCTGCATGGGTGTGCAGATATAAGGTGGTAGTGTGTCTTTCGTTTCTTAGTGTTAGTGACTGTTGGGACATTCTCCCGACATGAAAGGCGCCCTACTAATTTTGTTGTTGTTGTTGATGCCATCAAAAAGGAAAACAGTGTGTTTGATGATATCAATCAGCCTCTTTCAGTAGGTGATGAACAGAATATGTTGATTTGGAGTAGAGTTCATGAATTCTTTCAAAAGAGAACTGGATAGATGCTTGAAAAACAAGAACATTGAAGGTTACAGGGAGCAAGTTGAAAGTGAAAATAGAATAGGTGGATCGTGTGATGAAAAACAGACCAGATTTGATGGGTAAAATGACTTGTCTCTATGCTGCAATATTCTATAACTTCCCCACAAAATATAGAGTCACTCCACTTCATAGCAAATTCTGTGAAGCACTTTGAGATTTCCTCCCAATGCAGAAGGTGCTATATCAAATGCAAGAATTATTTTGTGATTTGATTTGATTTGATCAAAATTCAACTGTCGTTTTGGTGTTTAGAATCAAGCCATGTTTGTGACTGGAATATGACATCCTAATTCAGTAACATGGTTGTGAACATCTGTTTATTACACGTTTGCATGTAAAAACTTCTTATCAACCTTCCTCTCCATCCTAGAACAATAGAAATTTATGGTACAAAAGAAGGCTATGTGGTCCATTATATCTCTTCCAGGTCTTCCAAAGAGCAAACCCTTCAGTCAGATTTACCTGCCTTTTCCATCTCCTCCTACAAATTTTCTCCTTCCTAGATATATATCTATTTCCCCTTTGAGGGCTAAAATGGATTTTGCCTTAACAATCATTTTGGACAAGGCATTCCATATCCTAACTACTCTGTAATGAAAATAATCCTATCATAATGATAATAATAATAATCCTTGCATTTGATATAGTGCTTTTCACATCTTCTAGACGTCTCAAAGTGCTTCACCAAATACACTATAAATGTGAATTGATTGTATATTTGTGAGTGAAATGTGGCAGCCAATTGAGCACAGCAGTGTCCACAAACAGTCATAGATTGACTGACCAAATTGTTAGTGTTCTTTTTTTGAGGGATTATCATTCATTAGGCATGTGGAGTAAGGAAACTTGCCCAAGGTTTCGCCCTGGAATCAAACCCATAAACATAAATGTTCACATACATAAACAATGTCATGTATAGCATTGTGACAATTTGGGAAGATGTATTTATATCAAACTTCCATTATGGTTGTCACCTTTTTTTTAATGCCAGCTAATCCTTATCTACTTTTATTGCTGCAGATTACATTCATGAAAAAATATCTAGTTTGATCATCTAAATTCAACCAGCACTTTCAAACCAGTCTTAATTTTTCTTTGGTGATCCATGTTTCTGGCACATGTGGAAATTCATAGAGACTACCATATATGCATATCACTTACATATGGAAAATTCTCTGTGTCTGGAATGGAATGCACACTGTCTCCCTGGAGGGACATTGCAACATACTAAACTAAGTGACAGTGACTAGTTGGTCATTAGACACCAATTAAGTGTATATTTTGTTGCTCACTGGGTAGATGGCAGTGGTAAAAACAGTCGGAGACCATGACAATTAATTATTATTCAATAGTATTGCACAAATTAATTTCACATCTAATGTTAATGATAGGTTGAACTGATCTCTGAGTCCTGTAGGCCAGTTTATAATAAATAATAATAACTCCGCTGCACAAGCACTAATGGGAGATTTATTTTTAAAAATTCGTTCAACCAAAATAGCTTTGCTCCCAAATCCATCTGGGAGCTGAACTGGAACTTTAATCTCAATGAGGCTCCAACAGGCAGTCCTGTATTGAATAACCAGTGGATTAGATCAAACATACTTTAACTTAATTCTTCATGTTTATTATGTGGCAGCACGAGATACAATCCCAACTTGTTCATTCGTATTTTGTCCTGATTGGAGTTCCGATATGCATCTGAGGTCTTTTAACAGCTCCACCGACTCCTTGTTTGTTAGTGAATCAATGTTAAGATCTGTTTCCTCACTTTAATATACCTTCATTGCCTTGCATCACCCTATCCAAACACGAGGGAGAAAGGAAGAGAGGAGATTAGGATAGGTGAAGGCTCATATGGAGTATAAACACCAGCATGGACTAATTTGGCCGAATGGCTTGCAAAGTTCTATTTAATTCTTTGTATTCTATGATTCATGTGACCATGTTCCTCCAGCCTCTCCTGCTGATCCATCTCTGGCCTGCTTCACGCCAGTATCATTGGTTGAGTGGTCAACCACTTTGCCCCCTGTCTCTGGAACTTTCTCCCTTACTGTCTCCGGCTCACACTCTCTTTCTGCTTTTAAATCCCACATGAAGATCTATACTTACAGCACCCCTCCCTCGCCATGCCCTTCACCGCCCAAACACTGCTCCACCCCCAAAGTCTCACTCAGCCTTTATCAATCAATCGATCATTCAATCAATCAACCAACCAACCAAAAAACTCACATTTATACTGCGCCATTCACGTCGAGAGGACGTCCCAAGGCGCTGTACAGTCAGTTAGGGAGAAGAGAAGGGGGGGAGGGGTCTGGGCAGGATGAAGGAGAATTGACTGTATATTTGTGGGAGAAACACGGCAGCCAAATTGCGCACAGCAGTGTCCCACAAACAGTCATGGAAGTAGGATTAGGGGAGAAAGGGGGGGATAGATGGCAAGCGGAAGGGTCGGGGTAGGGAAGGAGAGCAGGAAAACCGACTGCATATATATATTTATGAAGTGCTTTGGGATGTACTCCCATAATGTAAGTGTAAATTGCTGTATGACGGTTCCATTTGGATTTCTTATTGAGTATTATCTTTAGAAATCAACTGATACTTGTTCTCTTTATCACTCTTAGACAATGGGAGCAGTTTACAGTAAAATTCCGTTAATTGAATATCGATAATTGAATAGTTCAACTCATTGAATATAATTTAGATATCCCAATCGATTTGCATGCCTTACCTAAGAATATAGATTGATTAATTGAATACCAGTTATAAGAATAATTTAGTTTATTTAATAATTTTCTCCATGATGATTCATATAAATCCATTCATCTTAGTCCAGATAAACACATCATCTCAAATCACTACTTGCTGCAGAACAACATGGATGTCATCGGCATCCTCCCCTCTTGCCCCATCTCCTCGCCTCACCCCCCAGAAAGAATTCTGGTGATTTATCAGTTGGCTGGCAATGTATGATTGAGGACACATCCGACTGGTGGAGTTATGCACCTCAAGCTCCTGGAGATGAATCTCCTCTCATGTTTTGTCTGGTTATATGAATAATTCACTTTATTAAATAATGTTCACTTTACTAAGAACAACAAAAACTTGCCTTTTTATAGCATCCTTCACAGAGGACAGCATCTCAGATCACTGTACACCAAGCATTAGGTATATTCTGTGAAGCACTTTGAGATGTCTAGAAGACGTGGAAAGCACTATATCAAATGCAAGGATTATTATTATTATTAACTAAAGACATTGGACGGTATATCAGTATGTGTTTTTAAATGATGAGAAACGAAAGATATATAGATAAAAATCATGAGAGATCACATGAAGATCAGTAAAGAAAACACAGGAGAAAAAAGAAAATTAGAAGGAAGAGCCAGGAGTGTGAGAACGTGTGAAAGTGTGAGAACAATCAGATGCGGAAGAAAAATAAACCCCCCCAGAAAGAATGACAGAACAAGGTCAAAAAAAATAAAAGGAGGTTGATGTTGCATATTGCTTTAAGGACGTAAGTGGCAATCGAATATGGATACTGCAAGTATAAAAAAGGATTCTGAAAAAGGAGATTTTGAAAGAGGTTGATGTGTGAAGTTGAAATTAAACAAACGGATGAACCTCCGTTGTGTTTTAGATTAAATAACATTACAATTTCAGCCTTCCTTTCAGAGCTGTTTCCAATGTGGTCGGTTGGAGGGGAGGCATGTGCACATCCTAGAGCTGTTTTGTTGACTTTAATGGGAGTCGGCATTTGAGACTAGTTTGGGCTGATCAAGAGTCAGCCACCCCTGAGAAGGCTTGTGCGGTTGAGCGCACAGCAGCACTCAGCGTTTTTTTTTCTGGGGTCATTCAGTTCCCGGAGGATAAAAGGTAGCGTGCAAAAGCAGAGATATTTAGAAGCAGGTACCGGATATTATTACATCTGTGTGTTTTGATACAAAAAGAATGTCTAAAAAATATAGGACAGGAAGCTTTGACTCTACTTTCCTTCTCACAGTTGCCTCTTTCGGTTAAAATCCAGAACCAATAAAAGATTGGGCTATCTTGAAAATGTTTTGGTGGTGTGGAAGTTACTTGAAAGAGTGATGAGGCATTGTATCAAATGCAAGGATTATTAGTATTATTATAGTTGTTAACAGTGATAATTATCTTAAGGATAGAGAATGCAGTTAAAACCTGTCCTCAGCAAAACTTTGTGGAGGAACAGCACAGATGATTTTGTTGAACCTCCTGAAGATTCAGCAATCAAGATTTATAATAATGAGAAACACAATCCACATTCATCATTCCTTTGTCTCCAGATTGACAAAATATTTAAAGACCTTCGATATAAAGCACCGCTTCACTAAAAATAGGAATTCCTATCCCGTGGAGCCACTATAACTTGAAGCACAGGATATATCTGGCTCTTAATGAGTTGCCTTCCAAGTGCTTCATAATGACCAACCTTTGGGTCATCATGTTCCTGCTGGAGTCATTTGCACACTGAGATTATCATGGAGTTCTCCTGTTGCCAATTGTTTTTGAAAAGGTTACAACCGGAACAGACTAGATGGGCCAAATGGCTTCCTTTTGTACCATAAAATTCTATGAACCCTGATGCAGTTAAGTATGGAAATACGCCCGTGTAGAATTTGTTTCTGCACAGTTGCTTGAATTTCTTTTAAATGCTGATTAGATTAGCTTTATTTTAGGAAATCACATTGTGGGATATAGTACATATGTAGTTTGGGACATATGTGCATGAGACCAACAGGATGGTGAAAGGCAAACTAGATGGACCTTAGTTTGTTTTTGTTTAGCATTTCTTATGTTTGTAAATATTTTAGTTTTCTACAAACAAAAAGATTATGGATTCCGTGCAACCAATATTGCATGAAATGTGCAATTGGAATTGATTGTCACTGGAGTGAAAGGACATTTGTTCAGTCGTTAGGCAGATTGCCTGCAATACAAACCCTTAGCTTTTTTAGTTTAATAGACTAAATAGGCACTTATCTTTACACTAGGTGCACTGAGAATGGCATTTTAGACCTTCATAGATTGATCGGGAGTTTGTTGAGTCCACTCATCAGTGGCTCAAACTTCCAAAAACTTTCTCTAAATTATGCCTTACAACAGAAGATCAATTGCAGTTGCAAGTGCTGTACCTGCAAGACAACAACAAAATTACATTTGTAGAGTGCCTTTCACGTTGGCAGGATGTCCCAAGGCACTGAACAGTCAGGGGTCGGGACCTGAACAATAGTGTGGGGTTGGGGGTAGAAGTGCGGCTGAAGGCACGGTCGAAGAGGAGGGTCTTGAGACCTGCCTTGAAGGAGGCAAGGGAGAGAGTAGGCAAAGGGATTGTGGGTTGGTGTTCCAGAATGTAGGGGCAGTGAAGCTGAAGGCCTGGCCACCGATTTTGCAATTGAACTTGAGTAAGACCGAGGCCCTCCTGATTGGCTCAAGCCAGCGCATCCGCACATCGGGCGCTGCCAGCCTCAACATCCAAGGCTGCACTCTCCACCTCACAAAGCCAATCAGGAACCTCAGCATCATGTTCGATCAAAAACTTTCCTTCCTCCCCCACATCCGCTTATTTCCACCTGCGCAATATTGCCAGGCTCCGCAACTATCTTACCCCCCGTGCTGCCGAAACACTCGTGCACGCATACATCACCTTACGGCTGGACTACGGAAACTCTCTCCTCGTCGGCCTCTCCAGTTCCTCCATTCACAGGCTGCAGGTCATCCAAAACTCGGCAGCCCGTGTACTATCCCGCAACCGTCTCCGCGACCACATAACCCCCACCCTCGCCCGTCTCCACTGGCTCCCCATCCTCCAGAGGATCGAGTTCAAGATCCTCGTCCTCACCTACAAGGCCTTACACGGCCTTGCCCCGCCCTATTTAACCGATCTACTTTCCCCCTACAAGCCCACCCGGACCCTCCGTTCAACAGGACTTGGCCTGCTCCAAACCCTCCGCCCGAACCGCCCCACCATCGGAGGCCGGGCCTTCAGTTTCTCCGCTCTCACCCTATGGAATGCCATCCCTCAATCCCTCCATTTCGTTTCTTCCCTTTCCTCTTTCAAGGCTGGTTTGAAGACTTTCCTCTTCGATCGTGCCTTTTGTTCCACCCCGAACTCTTCTACCTCCCCTTCGTGTTTCACCCCTTCCCAAACACTCCCCTCTCAGCTCGGGTCACACGCCTCCTGTGCAGCGCCTTGGGACATCCTCCTGACGTGAAAGGCGCTCTATAAATGTAATTTGTTGTTGTTGTTGGTAGTGTGGGTTGGGATGGAACATGGAGCACACTGGAGGCTGCTGAACGGAGGGAGCGGATAGGAGGATAGGGGGACTGCAGGTCAGAGAGGTAGATGGGGTAAGGCTGTGGAGGGCCATATAACATCTTTCACATTGGAAGGGCTTCCCAAGACGCGGGTCAGTCAGTGTTTCAGACCCCAGCAACAAACAGTGGCAGCAGGAGATCATTTATCTGGTTGCTTCACAAAGCAATGCATTACTACTATGTGGTCTCAATACCATAAGTTACAATAGTGACATGGCATGCATTATCCTAGCATTATGACAAAACAGGATGGCTCATTCATCAATCAGCCTACAAGTTTAATCAGAATCCAATGGAATATCTCTTTAAAACTTTATTAACTTGCCATTTAGACCTTTGACATTCTGGGTTCAGGATCGAATTCTTTGTGACTCCAATTTACTATTGTATCTCATCTTAATTGTGAAATGGATCCTCACAGATCTTGGTAACCAGTCTCTTAATATATCTGTAAATAAAAATATATATATTTCAATTGACAACATAAAAATTTGTTCAACATCATTTGTGCAGAAGACCATTACTTATCTTGTATTGTAGCATACAGTAAACTCCTGAAAACTTGCTACTCCAAGAAAAATAAATTCAGTGACAAGTTATCCGGAGTGTCAAGTTAATCATAGAATTATACAGCATAGAAGGAGATCATTTGGCCCATCGTATCTTTGAAAAGAGCTGTCCAAATTAATCCCACTCACCTGCTACATCCCCATAGCCCTGCAAAGGTGTCCTCCCCAAATAAAGATCTGAAATCCACTTCCACCATTCTTTCAGGTAATGTATTCCAGATCCAAACAACTTGCTGTGTGAAAAAAATTCTTCTCCCTTCTGTTTCTTTGCACAACTATTTTAAATCTGTGTCCTTGGGTTACCGACCCACCCGACAGTGGTAATTATTCAAAGCTTCTAGAACTTCAGGTTGAGGTTAAAAAGCTAACTTCAAAGTGAAGGGGTGTATGTAGATTGTTCAATTGGTAGTTCAGCCATTCACCCAAATTCATTACATGAATAGACTGACTGGTCATAGATCTTGTTATGGGTTGTGGGTTGTTCCTGGTGTACATTAGCTCACTGTAGACATCAATCACTTCAGACTAAATCATAGTTTGAAGTGTTTTGAGATGTTTTGACCTGATAAGATGTTCTACCAGCTGCAAGTAATCTATCTGATCATCTCTTGAGGAATTGTACTTCGTCGATATTTCAAGATCCCCAAAAGCGAGTTAAACAAAATCTTCATTTTACACAACCATCATCTACCAACACATTCAGCTTTCCCAACACTACAGACATAAACATGTCCCATAGAGTACTTGTTTGTTTCAGTCTGCACATAACATGTAACCTACAAGCTGTGCTAAGCAGATGTTTAATCAGTTCTATTTTGAAAGAGTTAATCAGACAGTCAATCATTGCAAATCAGCTACTATTTGGGAATTGATGGCATCCATATAATCCTCTCAAACAATTTTTGCCTCAGGTTCATAGCTCACTCTCTTTATTGAACAATGGGATTGTTCACGGAATAGTGTTGGACAGTCTCAATTACCTCTACATTATTTTAAATATAGCAACCGAAACAATAGAAATTGACATTTAAGTAGCACCTTTCACATCAGCAGGATGTCCTAAGGTGCTGGACAGGCCAAGGTTTGCACCCGAGCTGGCATGCTTATTACATGTTATTATTATGGCTGTTCATAGAATCTTATGCCACAAAAGGAGGCCATTCAGCCCATTGAGTCTGTGCTGGCTCTTTAAAAAGAGCAATTTAATCTCACTCCCCAGCTCTCTCCCCATAACCTCGCAAACCCATCCTCCCCAAATAAATGTCTACTCTCTTTTAAAAGTTGTTATCGAATCGGCTTCCACCACCTTTTCAGGCAATGCATTCCAGATTCGAACAACTCGCTGGGTGAAAACATTTCTCCTCACCTCCCCTCTGCTTTTTCTTTTGAAACTACTGTATTTGAAATCTGTGACCATGAGTCACTGATACGCCGACCAGTGGAAACAGTTTTTCCCTATCTACTCTGTCGAATCCCCTCATGATCGTAAAAACCTCTATTAGGTCTCCTCGCAACCTTCTCTGTTCCAATGAGAATAAACCTAGCCTCTCTAGCCTTTCCTCATAGCTGAAGTCCCACATTCCTGGTGTCATCCTAGTAAATCTCTGCTGCACCCATTCCAATCCCCTGTTTGTTGGACACTGTTGTGCGCAATTGGCTGCTGCGTTTTACTCACAAATATACAGTCAATTCACTTCACAGTATATGCTGTGAAATGCTTTGAGACCGTCTGGAAGACCTGATAAGGCATGACATAAAATGTAAGGATTAATATTATTGTTATCATTATTATGTGGTCCACTCTCCAATTCCCTATCTTCCTTTCTTGGAGGTGCCTCTATAGAGTGACAGCCTTCTCATACTTCTCCCAGGTGGTCTTCCACAATTGTGTATTGTTTGGTTTTACTCTCTCCGAGCCAATGCTGACCCCATCCAACATTCAGAGATACTTTCCAACTGTTACCAGTAATGAGCTGATCGTACCCTTACCTCTTATTCCCCCTCCTTGGATGGTCACCTACTGAGTAACCAGTGGCTCTATCCTTGCATCTTTCCGCCTTTACTTCAACTTACAGTAAATCCTGTGAAATGTCTTTATAATGTGAAATTTGCTGTATCAAGTGGCAGACTTACTATTCTTTTTTTTAATTTTGTGTACGAAACACAAATTTACTAATTTATAAATCTCTCTTTCATTTTAGGCCTATGTGTTTTGTTAAGCAGCTCGAGATCCCACAGTATGGCTACAGGCACAATGTGTCCACCACCACACCTCGTTCCAACCTGGCCAAAGAGCTGGAGAAATATTCCAAGACTACATTTGAATACAACAACTATGACAACCAAGTTTTTGGAAAACGCGCCATTGCCCCCAAAGTACAGACCAGGGAGGCATCTCCCAAAGGATATGACGGTAAGAGAAATTGTGCTTTTACTAATATTATGCAGTACTTTTATAGTTATGCAATAGTATTCAATATACAGTAGTTTGAAAAAAAAATCTACTAATATCTAAGGGCTTGGGACAAAATGCAAACTATCTAAATTTGATTGATACCAAACTTGGGCAGCTGCAAATAACAAATAATTGCTAAATTAGCAATTTAGCTAAATTAACAATTAGCATTCCTTAATTATTGTGGTCAGTATCTAACTGTGGGTTTCTCTCTAGGGTGTCACACAGTCAATATGACCAACAAGTTTAGTGAGAATGTTTACTCTAGAGTTGAGATTTTGAATCCCAGGTTGCTAGATGAGCTTTTGAGCTTTAATATTTTACCTCAAAAATGTTTTATGGTCAGTAGACATGTTAAATCGACAATTTATGCCTGATTGAAGACAGAGTATCTCTGAGATCCACTCGGATCAGGAAACCTTCAATTGGGATCACATTATTGAATTCGATGATGAATCAAGTAATTTTGCCTAATTCACAATTTTCTTCAAATTTACGGATGTGCGTTGTTGGTCCCAGTATTACATTTTGGTTGCATTCAATCATTGTGATGTACGTTTACAAAGATATTCACTTAATCTTCTTGCTATTCTCCTTCTGAAGTTCCAATTTACATAGAACTCTACAACACAGAAGGAGGACATTTGGCCTGTCTTGCCTTTCTTGACTCCCTGGAAAAAGCTTCCCCGAGTTCCTCACAACTGCTCTCTCTTTCTTGAACCTTCTCTCCCTCTGGCCCTCTACATGTAGTGATCTTGATGCAGCCATCAAACTGCTGAATGACCATCTTTCTACAACCTTCAATTCCTGGCACTCTGATCCCTCTGGTACAACAGTCACCTCTGCTCACTCTAAACACAAACCCAGATGCTCAGGCACAGATGGCATAAATCTGGCCTTACGATTCGCCATAAGCTGTGGCTCGAGCATCTTCACACCTACCACCTCTCCCTTTCACAGGCCAAAACTGACTTTCTCCAAAGTCATCGTCGAGGCAAACAACAATCCAAATACTCTGTTTTCCACTGTCCATCCATGCACCCCCTCAAGCCCCATTTATCCATCAAACCCCAAGTTCAAGGAGGTCCTAATTGAAAACGTCTGCTTGGTTAAATTGTCCTCCCCCCACCCCCATGTCTCTTTTCACCCTGTCCCAACCATCTGTACTGCCTTCTCTCTCCATCATGGCTCCTGCCACTTCCCACTCTTTACACTTTAATCACACCCTTCCACAAAAAATCCACCCTCGATCCCTCTAATGTCTCTCACTACCATCCTATCTCCAACCTACCTTTCCTTGCCAAAGTCTTGAAATGCATTGTTGCAGGTCAACATCAATCACACCTCCCTCTACTCCCTCCTTGAGCTGCTGCAGTCGGGTTTTCACACCGCCCACAGCACAGAGACTGCGTTTGTCAAAGTCACAAAAGACATTCTCTTGACCAGGGCTCCCTCTGCCTCCTCATTCTTCTGGATCTCTCTGCCACATAGAACACAGTTGATCACGCCATCCTCCTCCACTGCTTCTCCTCCCTCATCTACCTTAGTGGGATCGAACTCGCACAGTGTGAGTTCCAGTTAACCAACTGCCTCCATTTCATCTCAGCAAATGATTTCTTCTCCCGCCCCCACCCAGTCACCTGCGGGGTACCCAGGACTGTATCCTTCGCCTTCTTCTTTTCCTTATCTATATGCTCCTTCTGGGCAATGTCATCCGCCGACACGGGGTAACTTCCTCATGGATGCAGATGACACACAAATCTATTTTGTATTCTCAAGTAGCAACTCCAGGTCTGTCGATGTTCTATCAGCTTGTATGGTAGACTTCAAGGCCTGGATGAATCAATCAATAAAAATTACATTTATATAGCGCCTTTCATGTCAGGAGGACGTCCCAAGACGCTGAATGTAAACTTTCTGCAGCTGAATATTGAAAAGATGGAAGCCATATTCCTTGGCTCCCATCAATGTCTTCACACCTGCGGATCTAAATTTCTCAATCTCTCTGGCCAGGCTCCATTCATTCCGCATCCCCGAACGGATCGATTTTAAGATCCTCACACTCGTGTTCAAATCCATTCACTCCCTGGCACGTCGCTATCTCTCTGATCTCCTCACTCCCCAATCCACCACCCGGTGCCTCTGCGCAACTGCTCGTTTCTTGCACCCTCCACCCCACCATCAGAGGTCGTGCTTTCAGCTACTACGACCCCAAAACTCTGGAACACTCTTGCTCAATCCCTCCACCTTGCCTCATATCTCCCCTCTTTCAAGTCCTGCCTGAAAACTTTCTTTCTCGATAGTGCTTATGGCCACCTCCCTACTCTGCCCAGTGTGGAGTCAGGTTCCGCCACTGTTAAGCGCTCTGAGATGCTGCCCTGCATGGAGGATGCTATATAAGTTGTTGTCGTTGTTTCCCCAATAGCCTTTAATATTTCTCCTTTTCAGATGTTTATCTAATTCCCGCCTATACATTACAATGATATCTGCCTCAGGCTAAGACGTTCCATGTTCCATTTCTTAATCGCTTCCTTTGCTCTTTCGATAAATTTCTGGATGATGTTACTAACAAAAGTATTGCAGCATTACGCTGTGCATGTTACATACAGCAATGTTAAATATGCTTGCATTGTTTCAAAGACATCCCTTGTTATTAAGCGCCAGTGAGAAGCATGGTTAGCTCAAGGACAGGGATCTGCAAACTAACTAATCTGTCCCTTTTGCCCAATCTGCTCTCGGTTTGTGTGTGCATGGTTGAATTATCTGCTTGTGGAATTATCTTTCACATGCCAATTTTAACAGTGCTGTTAAACACTCTTGGGGTACCTGGTGGATCTCTCTTCTGGGGGCAATAATCTCTTCAAAAAAATAACAATAATGATGATGATAGTTTGGTCACTCAATCCATGATTGTTTTGTGCAGTTGATTGCTGTGTTTCACCCACAAAATATACAGTCAATTCACTTCACAGTTTATTCTGTGAAGACCTTTGAGACATCTCGAAGCCACGATAAAGCACTACATCAAATGCAAGGACTATTATTATTATTAGTTTTGCAACAGATAAATAAAATGCATTTCAACATGAAATCTAAATGTTTGAGCTAAGCAGCCACAGGACTAATGCATTGACTATGCTCATTTGGATGGGAAAAGTGGCATAAAATTTGGACAAATGCCTTCCTCAATTAACATGAACAAGTGGCCCCGAAGTCAATGGGGTCCAAAACACGTCAATTTTCAACATAATTCCTCAATTAATGAATGCAAGTGGGAGAGTTCTTCCAATATACGAAAGCGCTTCACATGGAGCTTGCTTCAGGCAGTGTTCCCATGAGTCAGCTCTTCTGGATTGATTGCTTAATTAAGGAATCATGTTTGAAATCGCCACATTTTAGACCCCACGATCAAGCTCGTGGTTTTAAATGGCATGTGAGAGAAACGACGGTGTAACGTGCCAGGTCAAAGGCAGGAAAAATAAAACACCTACCCCGATGATGTCCTTACATAATGGTTGAAAGTCAAGAGCTCCTCAGTCCCTCAGATTACAAGTGAAAATGGAGAGGTGTTTCTCGTACGAGAAAACACAAGGTGTCTAGAAATCATTTTCTGACACATGTCCTAATTAGAGAAAAGCGATCTGGGAGTCACATATGCACAATCAATAGGATTCAAGACATTTGAAAAGCCTGCTGTTTAATTGAAGTCATGTCAGCTTGATGCTGTCACTCACCAGCCCATATATTGAGATGCGCACGCCTGAGAGCATCTGTCACACAAGACACACATGACATGATGGCTAAATGTTTGGGATCCCCACACTGCATGCTTATTAAACAAGCACCTCCCAACGAGTCAGGCTCCCATCCAAACATAAAAAGTTACTCTGGGACATGTCACCATCTCTGTGCCAAGGGCCTTGCTTGTTAGCGATCAATGTTAGCCGGTGTCCGTCGAGGGAAGAAGTGATAAGAGTTACAAAAATTAATCTGCTTCAGTGTGGCACGGTAATGGCTTCAGATAAAATAATGGCGGCTTCAAAAGTTTCTGCAGCTATAATGCTCACCAGGTTGCAATTTGCAGATCCCCCCCAAGGTTTACCAAATGCAGTGCTACGTTAAAACGTTTCAGGTGAATCTCTAACATCAACAAGCAATAAAACCTGTGGCTGACTACCACTTTCAGAATTCTACTGATTTGAATAATGTACTTTTCCAAAACTCTCTGTGAAAAATACCCAATTTTGTATAGAATTGTTTTGAGAAGGGGCTCCTTAGTTACTGGAGCATATTTTAAAGCTTTTTGTGCAAATGGTGGATTGTAAGAAAAAAATGCTATTTCAGCTGAAAGATTAGTGGATGGAGATGTTCAGTGTAATCACATATTTGTGTGTCTTGAGATGGCCAAATATAACAATTGATAACATACCTACTCATTGTCAAAACATCTCTAAAAGTGTTTCACAGGATTTATTTTGGGGCGGTGTACAATAGTGACTGTATTTGTGTAGTAGAATGGACAATTTTTAAAATCTCCATGTAGCACAACTTGAGTAATTTTGATCTGTTTAAAAGCTGGAAGTGTTCAGTTTTGAATTGGATTCATGCCCCAGAGTTGATCCATAAAATATGCGGTTGCATCAAACCCACCTGTGATGTAATCCAGATCCATAAAATCCCAGGGAACTGCATGAGAGGTTGGGTACTCTGTATCCCCAGTCTACAATGATATGAGATGGTACGCCATGGTTTGGATCAACTTTTAGTGTCCTCTAACTTCTGTCAAAAGAGCTTCTCAAGAACATGCACTGAGGCTTCTTTGAATCAGTGACCCCTGTTGTTTCCTATGACAGCAACAGAACAGCTAAGCAGAAGATGAGACCCAATTTAGTCTCCATCGCAGTAATAGTATTTATAATGTTTCATAACCTGAAAGGTAATTTGGATGCCAATGTTGTTTAGTAAAGCTTGTATCTTACTACCTGGCAATCCTATGCCACACACAATACTTGAGAAAAGAGTTTGGGTTAGGAACCCTAAAGCTATCAAATAAAATTAAACGTTATTGCTGCCCAAAGCCAACATAAAATCTAAATTTTCTTTTAAAAGCCTTCAATACTACTGGAGTCCTGTAGTTTAGTGGTTAGAGCACTCACCTCACAAATGGAAGGACCTGGGTTGAATTCCCATGCAAGGTGAAACATTAGGTAAGTTTCCTTACCCCACATGCCTCTATTTGTCTAGCAGTAAGTAGGAATGCAGTTGTTAGTTGATTGGCGGATCACTTTTCTGGGGTTAATAATCTCTTTTAAAAAAATGTAGTCATTCAATCCTGAAGTATTTGTGGGACAGTGCTGTGTGCAATTGACTGTCGCATTTCGCCCGCAAAATAGTCAATTCTCTTTACAGTATATTCTGTGAAATGCTTTGAGACGTCGCAAAGATGTGATAAGGTGCTATATCAAATGCAAGGTTTAATCAAAGGTAAATTACAGCACCTTGAGGCACCAGTAATGCAAATAATATTAAAATACACTGGCAACTTAAAACCTAACCCTCCCCTCCTGTATAGGAACATAGGTTAATTAACACTGCACAACATTACAAACTTTACCTCCCAAACTGCATCTCTCATAATTTCCAGTTTAAGGCACCTAAAATCACATTCCCTTCTCATACATCTCAGCCACTCTTCAGCTGCACCAAAAACCCTCTTAAATATATTTCTAATTTGTGGAAGTTCATTCCAATTTGGATTGGAATTTGGCTTATCCTAAAATTAGATTGCTGGCATTTTGAGTAAGTCAGTCCCACTTTGCTATGAAAATCTGTTCTGTGTGTCTAAACCATATGGCAATGCACGGAATGAGAAAAAGTGTTCTTGATATTAGCATACTTCTAAGTATGAAGTCCATAGTTTAGGTCCATTTCTTCACATAACATGGTGAATACAGTCATAATGATAATCAAATATAGTAAATAAATCATGCCATTTGACACTATTAGATCTGCTAAATAGAGTAATTAATAAACAAACTTTTCTCACAAATCTATTTATCATGAAATATTCAAGGTGTATTAGTTATATTAAAACAAGAACATATTATTGTCAATTTGGTGTGATTTCCATAAGTAAATCAGGTTAATTAATAGACAGATTTTCATCTGCAATTCAAATTCAGTGCTTCACAAGTTCTGTCTCTTGGATGGTTAAAAGATGTATTCATTGCATTGAAAAGAGCAGAAGAATTAAGTATGTTAATGATTTCAGATTTCATATGCAAATTAGTTTAATACAAAATGCATTTTCCTGAAAAAATTAAAACCCTAAGTCCTACCTTAATCATGTAGACTTTGTTGGCTTCTACATCTTTGGGCTTTCAAAACTGTGCTCCTCAACTGACAAGCAACAACAGTTTATACAGCACCTTTCATATGGTATTTTCTAGACATCCTTTTATCTCCCAAAACATAAAATCATAAAAATTGCAGCGCAGAAGAAAAACATTTGAACCTTGATGGCTGCTACTCCACTAGAGCTAAACACTCTAATATCAATTCCCTTCTACTTTTCCATACTTTTAAAAAAAAATTGTTTGCCTTCCAAAATGTATTCAATTCCATTTTAAATGCTGCATGTTTTCAAGCTCAACAACTACTTGGGGTAAATCATTCTGTAGTTAAGTAACCCACCGTTTCATCCAACCTCCCATTTCATTCCATTTATATTCTGGCAAATCTTGTGCTTCCTTGTTATCGATTCACTGGCCAATAAGGATAATCTTTTTTCTGAAAGATAATCTTTCAATCTGTTTTTAAGGTTGTCATCATATCTCTAACCACACATCCTCATCCATGCGTCAACCTGGCTCAGTGCTGCAACAACAACAAAATCACATTTGTATAGCATCTTTTGCATCTCTTCCCTTGGAATCAGGAAATTGTGGGTTCAAATCCAATGTCTGGATTTTGAATCACAGTGTCCAAGCTGATACTTGAATACGGTGCAGCATTGTGTTAATGCTACTTCTACTACTAATAATAATCCTTGCATTTGATTTAGTGCTTTTCATCTCTTCTAGAGTCTCAAAGCGCTTCACAGACTATACTGCAAAATGAATTGACTGTATATTTGTGGCCAAAACGTAGAGGCGAAGTACACACAGCAGTATCCCACACACAGTCGTGGATTGAAGTGACCAATTTATTATTGTTTTTTTTCTCGAGGGATTATTATCAGGCACGTAGAGTAAGGAAACATGCCCAAGGTTTCGCTCTGCCTGGAATGAAACCCAGGTCTCTTGCTTATGAGGCGAGTGCTCTAACCACTGAGTTACAGGACTTCACCGTTGCATTATTGGAGGTCCTTTGGATGAAACATTAAGCCAAAGTCCTGGCTGGCTGTTCGGGTGTTCATTCTAGATCCCATGGCACTATTTGAAATAGGAAGGGAGTTTCTCCCAGTATCTTGACCAACAATCTCCCCAATAATTGGTCCCTCATTGCTTAGCTATTTGTGGGACATTGCTGTGCGGAAACTGGCTGCTGTGTTTCACCCACAAAATACACAGTCAGCAACACTACCCTAGAGAATATTAGGAGTTGGTTTGGAAAAGCCAAGAATTGTAACTCGGAATATGCATTTGTTTACTGCTGGAATTTAACCAACTAATACAGCAGTTTACTATTGGGAACCCAGACACGCAAGCTTTGCAACTCGTTTGAGTTTTTTCTTGAAGGATTAACCGGAACCAAAGTGATTGATTCCCTGTCCCTGTAATTGGTATGTTCCTCTGGGACCTGTCAACAAGTCTGGCTGGCTGGTTCATCATCAACAGGGTCTTGGAGTGCTGTAGACCGGCCTGGTTTAGGAACTCAACTACTGAGAGTATGCCATAGAGGATCAACTTGATTCAGATATTCCATTACCAGGCATGTTACCTTAGAGGCATCTTAGCCCCAAATCGACCCCACTTACGATCCTCAGCATTTTAAAAAACTTGACCTTTCAATCTAGCTCTGGTAAATAATTGAAATCGTGTTCACTTTGCAATGTTTGACAATATGCTGCTAAGATTTACCACTGCTAATGATCAATCTCACATCACATAGCACATTTTACTCTAATGTTTTCATATGTGTGCAGTCCTGTAGCCTAGTACAGTAGTTGAAGCACTCGCTTTGTGAGTGACAGGATCTGGGTTCGATTCCCGGTAGGGCAAAATGTTCCTTACTCATTTCACCGCTGTTTACCTAATAGTAAATAGGAACCCAGTTTTTCCAGGATAATAATTCTTTCACAATAAATAAAAAATAATTTGGTCACTCAATCCATAACTATTTGTGGTACAAGGAATGCATTGCCTGAAAAGGTGGTGGAGGTAGATTCCATAACAGCTTTTAAAAGGGAACTAGATCTTTATTTAGGAAGAGCAGGTCTGTTAGGTTATGGGGAGAAAGCTGGGCAGTGGGATTGAGTTGCTCTGTTCAAAGAGCCGGCACAGACTAGATGGGCCAAATGGCCTCCTTTTGTGCTGTATAATTCTATGATTCTATGATTTTAAGGCTGTGCGCAATTGGCTACCGCATTTGGCTTTTGATTCAAACCTTGAACTCACTCAAACATTTCTAAAGGAGAAGGGAGGTAGAAAAGCTCTTGTATCTCACTCAGCAGTCTATGGCCTCCTCCATGTCCCCTACCTTACTTTCACTCTATTGAACTCCATCCCAGAGTCCCTTTGCCTCGCTCCCTCCCTTGCCTCCTTCAAGGCTCATCTCAAGACTTTCCACTTTGACTGCGCCATCGGTCACCCTCCTACCTTGACCTTCCCTGCCTCCACCACTCCTGATCCCAGCTCCAGTGCAAATCCTTGACTATTCACTGCCTTGTGATGTCCTCCCATCACGAAAGGTTCCATAAAAATGTAATTGGTTTTGTTGTTTAAACAACAGCGTAATAACTAAGCTGCTATAAAGGAACCCAAATGCAAACAACAATACAGCTTCACTTAATCTATCCTGGTTATATCCAGAGCAGAAACAAAGAGCCTTGTCTCTCAAAGTTAGGTAGGTCACCCATTTAGTCTCTTCAGTCAGTACGCTCAATACAGACTGCTGCACAGTTCAGATCCAATAGGTTCACTGAACTCAGTATATGTGCCAATAACTTCAGGAATGGAAGTAGGAATCAATTTAGGGATTGATCTTCATAGAGTATGTAGATCATGCTATTGACACCTTACTAATGTGCTGGCTGTTTGAAAATAGCAACTCAATCCCACTGCCCCGCTCTCTCCCCATAACCTAACAAACCTGTTCTCCCTAAATAAAGATCTAATTCTCTTTTAAAAGTTGTTATCGAATTGGCCTCCAGCACCTTTTCAGGCAATGCATTCCAGATTTGAACAGCCTACTGAGTGAATTTTTTTTTCCTCAGCTCCCCTCTGCTTCGTTTTGAAACTATTTTAAATCCACAAGTCACAGATTCGCTCACCAGTGGGAACAGTTTTTCCATATTCACCCTGTCAAATCCCTTCATGATTTTATAAACCTCTATTAGGTCATATGGTACATTATATTTATGTCTTGATACAAAAATGAAGAGGGTTCTTTCAAAGAGACATAATCAAATTCTTGGGTCATAGAGGTATCAGGGATTAATAATAAAAATAACCCTTGATTTGATTATGACACCTTACCACGTTGTTGAGACGTCTCAAAGCACTTCAGAGAATATACTGTAAAGTTAATTGACTGTGAATTTTGTCGGATAAATGGCAGGGTATTGACAGTAAAAGATCTGCCAAGCTTCAATACAATAGTAGAACAGACAACTTGCTGGGAAAACTCAGCAGTTCAGGCAGCATCCATCGAGAAAGGAAAGTGAGTCAACGTTTCGGGTCCACGACCCTTGGTCAGAACTGGGGCATGTTAGGAGGGAGCGGTTTTTAAGGACAAATTAGAGAGGAGGAGGCAGGACAAGGAAGACAAAGAAGACAGAAAAAGAAGACAAAGGAGAAAATGTGTTAATTGATGGTTTAAAGAGGTGCTAGCGCTGTGAAACAAAAAGGGGTGGGTTTAAACAAAACTGTGGAGAAGAGGTGTTAATGGTGAAGAGCAGACAAAACAACAGAGAGGCAAGTGGTGTCTGGAGTGATGATTGTAATGGGCGAGGGGGGAGCTTTTAGACTCCATGGGCTGACTCAATGGGCTAAATGACTTCCTCCTGTGCCTATTTTCTTACGTTCTTAAAATGTGGTCATTTAAAAAAGTAACAGTACAATTAATTATAGTGCATTAGCTTTTATCACTATTAACTTCTCTAGTTGCAACTGTAATAGATAGGCTTGTTGAGGTGAGGCCTCAGTGGTAAACTGAATCAATAGCAGCCTAGCAGTAAAACATTCCACAAGACAGTGTACCTTATTGCCTCAACGCCCATTCCCACAATTATGTTACCTATGTTCCCTTGGATTTCGTGGTAAGATTTAAACTGAAAGCTAGCATTAAATAAGTGCTTGGTCTCTTCACGATAGCAGCCAAAGTGAGATTCTTCACACTCATTTAATATTAAGCCTCGCAAGCCAAAACCATAATGGGTGTACTGGCCCAAAATGGACAAGCAGTGAGAAGCTTCTCAGACAGTATTTTCAATGGCAAGCTATACAGTTTTAGCTGGATAAACTCTAGCAGTATCCCAAATCTTGGCTCTTGCCAACTTGTGTCTAATACTCTCTGGAATTAGTCAGGCACAGTATGACCCTCCAGGGAGAGAGTGTCCATTCCATTCCACACAGGGAAATTTTCAAGTGTAGGTGGCACACATATGTGGAACTCTCACTCTGGTTTGGATTCTTGTAAACATAGTGATGGGTTTCCATGTGTCAGACACTCAACCCGAACAAAATTAACCACATTAAATTTATGATGCTGCAATCCCAAGTCAATCTAGTGGGCAACACCATACAACCACACCTTCTTATGTATGATGGTTGGGTGGGTGGGAGCGGGGAGGGGTGGGGGTGGTGGGGGGTCAAATACTATTGGGGTCTATTTCTAATAATAATAATAATACTTGCATTTGATATAGCACCAGCATTATTGAGAGCATATCAAAGTTTCTTTAAAGTGAAACGTCTCAAAGTGCTTCACAGGATATATTGCAAAGTGTATTGACTGTACATTTTGCAGGCAAATGAGGCAACTAATTTTCAAAAATGAATGGCCCCTATAGAGGCATGAATAACCAATGAATAACCAATTCATTGGAGTGAATAACCAATTTTATCTGGAGAATTGTCTCCCAGGATATTGGAAGAGACTCACTTGTTTCTTCTCCCTCATATCAATGCCATGGTCCATTCTGCCTTCCCTCACCGCTATAATATTGCCCAACTCCTTCTTATTCAATTCAACATCCTGATCCTCACCTTGCCCCTCTCTAGGCTCTGTGACCTCCTAATCCTTTACAAACCTGTCCGTTCTATGTCCCTTGACCTACCAGCCACACAGTTGGCGGGTGAGCCTTCAGCCACTCTGTCCACAACTTTTGGAACTGCATCCCACAATTCCACCACCTCGACCCCTGCCTAGCCTCCTTCAAGTCCTGTCTTAAGACCCTTCTCTTTGACTGTCCCATCATTCCCCTCCCTTCTCTCCACCCTCCCCAATCCCAAACCCAGCTTGGGTCCGAAACACTGACTATCCAGCTCCTTGTGACGTCCTCCTGACGTGAAAAGTGCTGTACAAATGTAATTTTGTTGTTGTTCAAATAGTGCATTAGAACTTTAATGTCCTGAAAAGGCAAATAGGACCTTGATTTCACCTACCATCACATGTGAAGGAATGCACCTTCAACAATGCAGTGCATCTCTAGCACTTGTTAGATTGCGTGCTCAATATTCACAACATGGGGTTTGAACCGACAATTTTCTGACCTGGAGGCCTTACTGAGCAAACCTGGTGACAACTCAAACTGAGAGAGAGAAGAGACAAAACACAAAATACTACAGATGCTGGGAATCTGAGAGAGAGAAGAGAGATTGATTTGTAGTTTTAACAGATTTTGTGATCAAGAAATAGGGCAGTTTCTGATGCTGACTCTACAAATCATCTCTCCAACTCAGACTATTTTCAGAATAGTTTCCTTGAGTTGGAATCAGGTCCACGATTTAGAAAGAATTTCCAGAAGGAAACTCACTCGCATTTCTCGAAACAAGCAAGAATTAAGAAATACTTGAAAATAGTCCTCCGGAATGTTACTGGAAACAACTGAGGAAAAATAAACGAGGAACAAGACAATGAGAAATCAATCAGACAGATTGCAAAAGGATAACAATTAAAACAATCACAACAAAATTACATTTGTATAGTGCCTTTCACATTGGGAGATAGAAAGAGTCTCTTTGATCCACATGATCTCATCCTTCTAGTACCCAACCAAAATAATTCAAATGCGAGACGTGTTTACAAAATGCTCAGGCACTACATTTTGCAGAAAATCCTGTAAGGTGCTTTGAGACGTCCTCCTGACATGAGACGTATTATCAAAAGCAAGGATTATTTATTATAAAACTTTGAAATTCAAAAAGTACGACAAAATAATGGTTTTAAGAATGTTTCTTGAAAGATTATAACCAGAGAGGAAGTTCTAAAAAGGTTGACGTTGCTCAAGGTGGATAAGTCACCTGGTCCGGATGGGATGCACCCTAGGTTACTAAGTGAGGCACGGGAGCAAATAGCAGGCACTCTGGCCACAATCTTTCAATCTTCCTTGGACACAGGGGTCGTGCCAGAGGACTGGAGGATAGCTAATGTTACTCCCTTGTATAAAAAGGGGCAGAAGGACAAGCCTGGTAACTACAGACCAGTCAGTCTAACGTCGGTAGTGGGCAAACTTCTAGAGTCCATAATCAGGGACAAGGCAGACCTTCACTTAGAAAGATAGAGGCTAATAAAGGACAGTCAACATGGATTTGTTAAAGGCAAATCTTGCCTTACAAATCTGATAGAATTTTTTGATGAGGTAACGGAATGGGTGGATAATGGTAGCGCAGTTGACGTAGTTTACATGGACTTTCAAAAGGCATTTGACAAAGTGCCACATGAGAGACTTATTATGAAATTAAAGGCCCATGGCGTAAAAGGGACAGTGGCAGCGTGGATCCACAACTGGCTGCGAGACAGAAAGCAGAGAGTTGTAGTGAGCGGCTGTTTTTCAGATTGGAGGGAAGTGAGCAGTGGTGTGCCACAGGGATCAATTTTGGGACATTGCTGTTTGTAATCTACATCAATGATCTGGACTTGGGTGTACGGAGTACAGTTTCCAAGTTTGCAGATGACACTAAGTTAGGGAGAATAGTAAATAGTGAGGAGGATAGTAGTCATCTGCAAGAGGATATAGACAAATTGGTAAAGTGGGCAGACACATGGCAGATGAAGTTTAATGCAGAGAAGTGTGAGGTGATGCATTTTGGGAGAAGAAATGAAGGGAGGCAATATAGGCTAGATAGTACAATTTTAAATGGTGTGAAGGAACAGAGAGACCTGGGGATTTGTGTTAGTGACTCGTTGAAGGTGGCAGGACAGGTAGACAAGGCTGTTAAGAAGGCATATGGGATACTAGGCTTTATGAATAGGGGTATAGAGTACAAAAGTCAGGAAGTGCTGACTAACCTCTATAAGACTTTGGTGAGGCCTCAGCTGGAATACTGTGTTCAATTCTGGTCACCACACTACAGAAAGGATGTGAAGGCATTGGAAAGGGTACAACGAAGATTTACTAGGATGGTGCCAGGATTGAGGGACTTCAGCTATGAGGAGAGGCTAGATAGGCTAGGGTTATTCTCTCTGGAGCAGAGAAGATTGAGGGGAGACCTAATAGAGGTTTATAAGATCATGAGGGGTTTCGACAGGGCAAATAGAGAAAAACTATTTCCACTCGTGGGTGAATCTGTGACTCGTCGTCACAGATTTAAAATAGTTTCAAGGCGAAGTAGAGGGGAGCTGAGGAGAATTTTTTTCACTCAGCGAGTTGTTCGAATCTGGAATGCATTGCCTGAAAAGGTGGTGGAGGCTGATTCGATAACAACTTTTAAAAAGGAATTAGATCTTTATTTAGGGAGAACAGGTCTATTAGGCTATGGGGAGCGGGCAGGGCAGTGGGATTGAATCGCTCTTTTCAAAGAGCCGGCACAGACTAGATTGGCCGAATGGCCTCCTTTTGTGCCGTAAAATTGTATGAATCTATGAATTACATTGTGCGTTTCTTATCTTTATGCGCTGGTTTAAAAAACAAGAATTCCGCCTGTGAATTTATCCTGAGGATATTGTTGATTCAGTTGTGCCCTTTCCCCATCAATAATCAGATGTCATCTTTTCAGCCATGAAATAAGTCTTGTTTGTCTTCAGTCAAACTTCAGTGATTAGTGAAAACATTGGGCTTACAAATTACAATCGTACCTCTTTTGTCCTTTTGGTTTGAACCATTTTAATATGAGATTGTCGATGAGATTGTAACAATTGAAATACACCCATGGCTTCGAATATCTCATGTTCTTAACCTGTGCGACATAACCATTCTTCTTATTCATGTTAACATTGGTGCGACACACTATAGAGGTGGTGCTGAGTGTCACTGAGTGTTGTGGCTGGAATACAACTTACTGCTGTTGTGTGAGTTGGAGCGAGAGGAGCTCGTCATTGTGGAGGGCAACTTCGCTATTAAATGGTGGTCAAATTCGAACTGAGAAAATAGCATACTGAAGGAATCTTAATGGATGACTTAGTTAAGAAATTAGGCTTTAGACCATTATTTTAAAATGTCACATTTTGCATAACTTTGAAAACAATTTAAGTTTTAATTTGTACAAGACACTGGAAGAGATTCCCTTCTCTTCAAATCGTGCCACAGAAACTTTAATGTCCCCCTGAACAGACAGATAGGACCTCGATTTAACATCTCTCTTTTATTTTAGAACTAAATTTAGGAGCATGAGGAATATCAGGCCAGACTCTAAGCCTCTTTTGCTCATCGATATTTGAAGGAATATAATTAATCTGTGGATAATAAGACTATCAAATTGGAGCAGCTAATAAGGAAGAGTGACATTTGTGTGTTGTTGAACTTCAACAACAACAACAAAATTACACTCATATAGCTCCATTCACATCAGGAGGACGTCCCAAGGCGCTGGACAGTCATTGTTTCAGACCCGAGTTGGGGTAGGGGATGGGGAGGGTAGAGGGGAAGGGTGGGGGGTTGGTTCAAGATCCTCACCCTCACCTATAAACTCTTTCAAGCTCTCTGACATTCTGCTACCTCACTTCTCTTTCACATTCTCCACTAGGCTAACTGAGGCCTTCTGCTTGTCTCCATGGTGGGGAGGTGGGGTGTGAGCCTTTATTTACTACAAAATCCTCTACCGCTCCATCTCACCATCTTTTTATTTTTCTTTGAATCCCGCTTTAAAACCCACCTCTTGCGTGGCACCTATGATCACCTCCTCCTTCTCCCCTGCATGGTGTCTGACACTGCCACTGTGAAGCATTATCCTACCTGAAGGGCACGACAAAAACATATATAACGCATTAATACATTGTTATTAAGTTTCCTTTCTCAAAGAGGTTATCAATAAGTAGGGTCCGGCGATATATCGATATATCGCTAAAACCTGATATAATTTTCATATCGATACGCCTGGGGGGCCTTGGGGTGTTGGGGGGGGGGGGGGAGTGGGGGTGGGGGTGTGGGGGGGAGAGAGACGGCTGGGGGGGGGGGGGGGGGGGAAGAGAGATGGCTGTGGGGGTGTGGGTGGGGAGGAGAGAGAGACGGCTGGGGGGGAGGGGGAAAGAGACGGCTGGGGGTGTCGGGGGGGGAGAGGGATGGCGGTGGGGGGTGGGGGGTGGGGGGAGAGAGACGGCTGGGGGTGGGGCATGGGAGAGGGATGGCGGGGGGGCGGGAGGGAGAGAGAGATGGCTGGGGTGGGTGGGGGTGGAGAGAGACGGCAGTGGGGTGGGGTGGGGGGAGAGACGGGGTGGATGTGATAATATACAGATAGATAGAGATGGGGGGGATGTGAGAGAGACACAGAGACACAGACAGAAAAACACAGAGATGGAGAGTGAGAGACACAGAGAGAGAAAAATATTTACCTCCTGAGGAGATAGGCCCCGAATGCGCGCGCACCCGGAATGCGCACACACTACGGATGTATGCGCCGCGCGCGCATGCGCAGTACGAAAATCCCGGAAATATCAATATTTCAGTACATCTCGATATGAGCCCATCGATATATCTAAATCGGAAAATTTCCATATCGACGGACCCTATCAATAAGGAATGGTTTGGGGATTCCATGTTGGTGATGGTGGAAGGGCAATGAGTGTGGTGATGGGGGGAGAAGAAACAAGAGAAAAAGTTAAAAAGTTGATTTAGCAATGATTGTAAGCAGTAGCAGCCACCCCTTACTAGGAGGCAGGAAAATATAAATGTTTCTTTGGAATAAAGACTGATATCTCTGAAATCAATAATTGTGAGAGATAAATAGCCCCCTCTGCTGGGAGAAAGGAAATGTGCTTTCACTGCATTCTAAGTAGGAACTATCAACTAGTGTATATGCTTCATTGTTCAATCAAATGGACTTGTTCATTGGGATTGTACCTTTTTAGATGCAAAGGAATTGAATAAACTGATACCTGTCTTCATGCTTGAATAAATAACATCTTTACAGCAACAGACCATGTAAATGGGCTTAGAGTACTTAGCTCTGGTAGTGGAGTTAGCACTCAATAGGCTGCATGGCCTCTTCCAGTGCTGTAATTTCTTTGATTCCTTCTGCCTATTTTGAGACTGCTATATCTTTGTAGGCTGTCAAATAGGATTGCCTCTTCTTAATGTTGGATAAGACAATACAATGTGTACAGAATACTTCTGTGCCGTTTGACTAAGTGGAGTCACTCTCAGGACATCACTCTTTCTACGTGACACATTACAGAAAGACAGGCACACACACACACAAACACATTTTAAGCTCCACTTGTAGAACTTTATCATCACATGGTTACAATTTTAACACGATGCTGAGATCTGTTTTGAGATTTTTTGTTAAAAGAGGGCAACAAAATTTGCCGCTGTTCTTCGGCTAACGGAGTGAAGGGCGCTGTATTATTCCGAGTTACGAGTGCTCATGTATTCTTCTCGTTGCTTGTCCCTGCAGCCAAGCGCTTTTGCAAGAACTCCAGTTCGGCCAGCAGCACGACAAGCAGCTACGCCCCCAGTAGCAGCAGCAGCAGCGTCAGCTGTGGGGGAGGCAGCAGTGCCAGTAGCACCTCGAGCAAGAGCAGCTTTGACTACACACACGACATGGAGGCGGCTCACATGGCAGCAACGGCCATCCTCAATCTGTCCACCAGGTGCCGAGAGATGCCCCAAAACCTCTCAACAAAACCTCAGGATCTATGTGCTAGAGTAAGTGATACTCCCACTCCTCCTCCTTCTTCCCTCCTTTTCAGGGTATAATGATTTGCAAATATTAATGACAAGTCCTATATAGCTCTAACATTTCACTGATGAGTGTACGTCAATCTTTTCCATCTTGTCCCCTCTCTCCCCACTTTCAATTGTTGCCTAAAGACCTTCCTTTTTGATCAAGCTGATAGTCACCTCCCTCTTGCTCAGGTTCAGATCCTGCCACTGTCAGGCGCTCGGTGATGCTATATAAATGAAAGTTGTTATTGTTACATGTGTATAGGCCTAAGCAGAAAGAACGCTCGATGAAGACTGCCCCATTGTTTGTGCATTAGGTTATTGAAATCTAGAAATTTGTGTGCTAATGTATGAATTATCCCCTTAATCTTGTGCATGATATTGTATTTTATCAGAGATTTTTTTTAAAAATAGCCCATTATTTTAATAGGATTTTGAAACCGCATTTTATTCAACACAGAACCAACCATTCATCCTTCATTTCTTTTGGGTTCTAATTTATGTTACTATTTTAAACGGAATGAAATCAAATTTTAAATTCAAATTTTAAATTCAAATAAAATTTTAAACACATCGAATGTGCTGATGAATCCATTCCTTTTGGTACATTCGATGTTTCCAGAAATTGGAAAAGTACTAATTTCTTATGCAGACAAGTTTAAGGACAAGCAAATCAGGTAAGAAATACAGTACAGTACTGCAGTTCAGATCCCAGGAGCTGCAGGTATTCATGAGATTTAAAATCTCTCTCTTCAACTTCTGTAATAATAATCCTTACATTTGATATAATGCTTTTCACATCTTCTAGACATCTTAAAGCCCTTCACAGAACATACTGTAAAGTGATTTAACTGTATATTTGTGGGTGAAACACGGCAGCCAATTGCGCACAGCAGTGTCCCACAAACAGTCGTGGATTGAAATGATCAATTTATTATTGTATTTTTTGAGGGATTATTGTTAGGCATGTGGAGTAAGGAAACTTGCCCAAGGTTTTGCCCTGCCTGGAATTGAACCCAGGTCTCTCGCTTGTAAGGTGAAGATCTCTTAACCTGTTTCAATTGCACTTGTGGCAGATAATTGTGATGAAAGCTGCAGTATAAATCGGGGCAGATTTCAAAGAAAATTTAATTTACTTCAGGAGGATGTCTCAAAGCGTTTGCATGATTTACTGTAAATTGTAGTGACTGTATATTTTATAGGAGAACCCAAGTAGCCAATTTTGCTCACTGCAATACCTCACAAACAGCCATGACCAATTTAATTAACTGAAATGTTGCCTAAACACAGTAGATGTGAATAGATTGCATCTCTGCTCTCATGTGAGTTGATAAACTTCAAAGGGATGATTTTTTCAATGTTACTTAAAGTGCTGTTCAGGTGACTGGCTCTTCGATAACATTCAAGACACTAGAACCCAATTTTAAGATTTCAATTGCAGATCAGCAGGTAGGCAATATTTTGAACTTTAGCTGATTCTGGAGCATTGCCTAAGAGCAAAATTGGCTGCTGCATTCACCTATAAAATACACAGTCGCTACAATTTACAGTAAAATTTAAAAATCAAGTTAAATTTATTTTTTCACAGCTTTGAGTCATTGTGACAAGGAGTGGGAAGAATAGGACAGGCTCCTCCCTTCTGCGTTGCAGTACTGTTGGAAGCAATATTGTTTTGGTCACTCAGGATCTTTCCATTCAGCAGAGAGAAACTTTCATTACATCAAACCGGGCTGATGGAGATAAAAGCCAGCTCCTAGATGAGGTCGAAATCTGCAAACCTGTTGCGCCGTCTAGTCTCCCTGAAACTTTCATATTTAATAATCCTCCTCAGGCATCCTTGTAACTTATGAGTTCATATTAGGCATTTCCCCTTTGTGAAATAATATTGGGGTTTAATACAGTGGCAATTTTCATGGGATTCTTTAATAAGGAATATGAGTGAGGACTCTTTCTTGTGACATTCACATCACTCCAACTCTAACACGTACAATATCCCCCTGCGAGAGATCACAGCAGAGCATAGGTTTTGCTTTGCTGGATAGTATGATACAGTTCCGATATCTTCGTTTCACAACAGCTTGCACTTATAGAATGCCTTTCACATAGAAAAATGTCTCAAAGCACTTCACAGCGTCTGAGTGGGATTCTAAACAACAACAACTTTGATTTATATAGCGTCCTCCATGTTGGAGGGCATCTCACAGGGTGAATGATAGTGGATTTGTGGCTGGGGTGGGGGGGGGGGGGGGTGGGGTGTTGGTGGTACAAGAAGGTAGTCATTGAACACGCAGTTTAAAAAGGTAGGGTTTTAGAAAGTGTTTCGAATGGAGTACTGGGCAGTGTGATTTGGTGAGACTGTTCCAGAATGAAAAGGAAAATGATTCAAAGGTAACCTATGGTTAGTGGGATGGTGGGGAGTAAAGCAGATCTGGGTTGTCAGATTTTGGGGTGGGGGGAGGTTGGACTATAGGAGATCACAGAGGTAAATTGAGACAAAAGGGTAGAGGCGTAATAACTTTCATTTATATAAAGGACCCTGTACAAAAAGACGCAGAAGGACAAACCTGGGGACTAAAGGCCAGTCAGTCTAACATCAGCAGTGAGTGGGGAAACATCTAGAGACTATAATCAGAGACAAGATAGATCTTCACTTAGAAAGATATCGGTTAATAAAGGACAGCCAGCACGGATTTGTTAAAGACAAATCTTGCCTGACAAATCTGATAGTTTTTTGATGAGGTAACGGAAAGGGTGGATGAGGGTACTGCGGTTGATGTAGTTTATATGGACTTTCAAAAGACATTTGACAAAGTGCTACATAAAAGGCTTATAAGGAAAATAGAAGCCTACGGCATTAAAGGGACAGTGGCAGCATGGATGGCTGGGAGACAGAAAGCAGAGTTGTGGTGAACGGCTGTTTTTCTGACTGGAGGGAAGTGTACAGTGGCGTCGCCCAGGGATCTGTATTGGGCCACTGCTCTTTTTAATTTATATTAATGATCTGGACTTGGGTATAGGGAGTACCATTTCCAAGTGTGCAGATGACACAAAGTTAGGAAAAATAGTAAATAATGAGGAGGATAATAGTCATCTGCAAGAAGATATACACAGAATGGTAAAATGGGCAGACACATGACAGATAAAATTTAATGTGGAGAAATGTGAGGAATGCATTTTGTGAGGAGAAATGAGGGGAGGTAATATAGGCTAGATAGTGCAATTTTAAGGGGTGTGAAGGAATAGAGATCTGGGGGTTTGTGTAAGTGATTCTTTGAAAGTGGCAGGAAAGGTAGACAAGGCTGTTAAAAAAGCATACGGGATACTAAACTTTATAAACAGGGGCATAGAGTACAAAAGTCAGGAAGTTCTGACTAACCTCTATAAAACTTTGGTTAAGCCTCAGCGAGAGTACTGTGTTCTGATTCTGATTCCAATTCTGGTCACCACACTTTAGGAAGGATGCTAAGTCATCGGAAACAGTGCAGAGAAGATTTACCAGGATGGTACCAGGAATGAGAGACTTCAGTTATGAGGAAAGGCTAGAGAGGCTAGCTTTATTCTCATTGGAGCAGAGAAGGTTACGAGGAGACCTCAAGATCATGATGGGATTCGATAGGGTAAACAGGGAAAAACTGTTTCCACTGGTGGGTGTGTCAGTGACTCAAGATCACAAATTTAAAATAATTTATAAACAACAACAACAAAATTACATTTGTATAGTGACTTTCACATCAAGAGGACATCCTAAGGTGCTGGGACGGATACTGTCAAGCACAGATATTGCTTCAGACCCGAGCTGAGGATAGGTGGGGGGCGAAAGAGTTGCCGATGAGTCCATCAAAGAGGCAGGGCTTGAAGGAGGCCAGGGAGGGGCGAGACGGAGGGACTTCGGGATGGAGTTTCAGAGGTTGGGGGCAGAGTGACTGAAAGCTTGCCCGCCAATGGTTCGGCGGATGGGTCGGGGGACGTGGAGCAGGCCAGAGCCTGCTGAGCAGAGGGGGTGGGCAGGTTGGTAAGGGGATAGGAGGTCATGGATGTAGGGTGGGGCGAGGATGAGGAGGGCTTTAAATGTGAGGACCAGGATCTTGTATTGGATTCTCTGGATAAAGGGGAGCCAATGGAGTCGGGTAAGGATGGGGGAGATTGGGTCACGGACTTTGGAACGGTAGAGGACATGGGCCGCAGAGTTCTGGATTATCTGCAGCCTGTGGAGGGAAGATTTGGGGAGGCCGAACAGCAAGGCACTTGCATAGTCAAGCTGGGATTTAATGAAGGTGTGGATGAGGGTTTCAGGGGCTTTAGGGGTGAGGTAATGGCGGAGTCAGGAAATGTTGCGGAGTTGGGGAAAGGCAGAGCAAGTCATTGCTTGAATGTGAGGGAGGAAAGATAGTTGATGGGAGGTGAGCAGGAATTTTTTCACTCAGCGAGTTGTGAGAATCTGGAATGCATTGCCTGAAAAGGTGGTGGAGGCCGATTCGATAATAACTTTTAAAGAAGAGATAGACGTTTATTTGGGGAGGACAGGTTTGCGTGGTTATGAGGAGAGGACTGGGAGTGGGATTAAATTGCTCTGTTCAAAGAACCGGCACAGACTCGATGGGCCAAATGGCCTCCATTTATGCCGTAAGATTCTATGATTCTATATAGCGTCTTAAATTTAAAATAGAGATCTCAAAACACTTCACAAATTCAAATTAGTAAGAAATGAAACAATTGTTATATAGGCAAATACAGAGTATCGCCAAAGAGCAAAAATATGAGGAATCAATTAATTTGTACTTTATCCCACCTGAAGACCTACTTATTTGACCTGTGTCTTTGGTCATCTTCCCCTCTTCCTTATCCCTCGCTCAGTCAGTGTCCAGCTCTGTGTAGTACTCTGAGAAACTATCCAGGATACACTGACACTATCAGTGTATCCTGGATGAAGGGCACTCCATAAACCAAAGTTGTTGTCTGCTGAAGAATTATCTTAGAAATCATCGCATGTTAGACTTCATAATCAGAAGATGTTCTGTGCATTCCCTGGGGCTACATTCAAGTCAAGGTTTAAAGTCGAGGTGTGTTAACATGAAGAAAGCTGAAGGAAGATATTAAGGAAGAAAAGGATACAGGGAGCACATGTGAGAACCAGTTGACTGCCACAATACAGACAGCTCAGGAGTGAAACATGATTCAAAAGGATGAACAAACTATGTAGGACAGACAAAATAAATGTTTTGGCGGGGTGTAATTCCAGTCTGGTCATCTTGTTAATGCCATATGTTCTGCATTCTGGTAATATAGGATATATGAATAGTTTATATAGCGAGAGGCAAGCTACCAGGATGAACTTTATGTTCCACACTGAAGTTGTGATGATTCATTGCCAAGTGTGTGATATAAAGGGTGTACTGAGACAGTGTGAATCACACTGGAACCCTGCTCCTGACACCATCTGAGCTCACTCGCAAATGATATATTCATAGCTCATAGTTCAGCCAATGGGCAGTCTACCAACCTCCAGCCAGAACTTCAGTAAAATGATTGAAGAAGTGTCTGTGTGACTGATTCTTTCACAACATAACAATACTCAGAGAAATTCCACCTGGGTCCAGATTTGCTCAATTTGTGTAATATTTTAAACACTAAGAGGAAATGAAAATGCTGTGGAGTCCTATAACACATTGTTGGACCATTCGATTCGCAAGTAATAGGGTTTGATTCCCAGGGAGAGTCAAATATTAGGCAAGTTTTGTTACGCCCCTGTTTACCTAGCAGTAAGGAGGAATCTGGTTGTCAATTGATTGGTGGATTGCTTTTCTGGGGGTAATAATCCCTTTAAAAAATAATAATTTGATCACTCAATCCACGACTGTTTGTGGAACTATTTGCAATTGGCTGGTGCGTTTTGCCCACAAAGCATACAGTCAATTCACTTTACAGTATATTCTGTGAAGTGCTTTCAGTCATCTCAAAGACATGATAAGACACTATATCAAATGTAAGGATTATTATTAATTTAAAGCTTGCTGAACTTGGCTTATTCATAAACACAATTATTTGGAAGCCCATTTTCCTGTAAATTATTTTAAGATACTACATAAAACTGACTTCTAAGTTAATACTGAACTCAACAATTTGCTATATTCTGTAAGGCCTGGTCTGAAATGCTACATAAATAGAATAAATCTAGACCCAGCTGAATCGTGTGAGTCAATGTTTTGTGCCAAAGTGCCATTTGAAGAACGTAAAAATTAAGGCTTTATTTTTTTCAGGCGGAGCGGGAAAGATAAATCAAATTTACTGCACATTGTTACTTTGTGGAGCAATTTTCTCTTGGTAGTATAAAAAGTACATTAAAACGCAAGCAAATTTTGATGTAGAGGATTTTATTTAAAGTAACTCTTCAGATGGTAATTACTTTATGAATGAGTTGATCTTTTGGCCACAAAATACACAGTCCTTTCAGTTTACAGTGTATTCTGTGAAGTACTTTGAGACACCTCGTGATAAGGCGCTATATCAAGTGCGGGGATTATTATTATTAAAGTGCAGGTCTTACATGGTCCCAAGTTCTACATTTAATTTGACTTTATTTAATTCACGTGAATATGAGACACTATTTGATTCTTGAACAACAGCAACATGCACTTATATAGCGCCCTCCACACCGGGACTATCCTAGAGCGCTTAACAGTGATGGAGCCAGATACTGAGCTGGAGGAGGGGCTAGGGGGATAGGTAGATGGAGGTAGCCGTAAGCCCGGTGAAAGAGGAAGGTTTTCAGACGGGAATTGAGAAGGGGAATAAAGGGTGGAAGATGGAGGGAGTGTGTGTTCCAGAGTTTGGGAGCACAGCGGCTGAAAGCACAACCTCCGATGGTGGGGCAGTGGATGCGAGGGATGAGTATGAGACTGGTGCCAATTGAGCAGAGTGCCAGGTGATGGATGAGTGCGGTAGGGAGGTGCCAGGGAGTGAGTGGATTTTGAACACGAGTGTGAGGATTCCAGCTGGTAAACTTGGAGTGTTCTTGGAATGAACACTTCTCCCTTCAAACAGATTTATGCCATAAATCAAGAGGAAAGTTGAAATAAAACATTTGAAGCAAACTCATCTAGATTTGTGGGATCTGCCAATTGACTAACAGCCGGGTTCCTATTTATTGCTAGGTAAAAAGAGATGTGTCGAGTAAGGAAGCTTGCCCAACATTTCGTCCTGCAGGGAAACAAACCCAGGACTCTCGCTTGCCAGACGAGTACTCCAACCACTGGACTACAGGACTCACCCTCACATAACTGAGGAGAGTTAAGAAAGAACAAGGTACCTTCCCACTTACGGTGAAGGTCCACTTGAGTGAAGTACCAGAGGCCAGTGGCCATGGATCTATATGTCACCGTGCATTTCCTCTGACAGGAGAGCAGGCAAAGACGAGTCACACTGGAGCAATATCTGAAGAAAAATAAATCCATAACAAGCAAAGAGATTGAGGTTATGTGTCTCTCCTTGATTCTTTAACAGTGAATCCTGTTAGAATTTCTGCCAACCCAACAGAGTCTCTCTGGAGCAGCATAAATAATGATGAGTCAATAGAACAAGTTCCTCATCTGTGCAAATTGGTTCATTATTAAGAAACTCCATTGAGAAATAGTAAAAATTAGATCCCTCTAAAGTCACAAAGAGGAAATCAACTAGATTGCATTGGATGAAAAGTAGACACTGTCGACACAATCAAAAACGTTTGGATTTAAAGAACTATTAAAACACCAGTGTCATTCCCTCCCCACTTCTGTCTGACTTCTTTGATTTTGTGTTCCTATTAAGGTTTGAGCCCATTTTTCTAGGCCTTGATTTCTGATGTACTCATTTGTAGCGTTGGTTAACAATTGAGACAATTGACACTATTTACCTCTCTGCTGAAGCTTTCTTCATTTTTCTGGCCTCGACTTTGCCTCATTTTCAGCTATAATAAGGTCCCTCAGATTTAACAGCCACTTATCTTAATCCCTCACCAGTAACTTCTGTTTGCCTCAGTGTGTTCACTGATGTCACTGTGACCATTAGAAGGAGTTATAAAAAAAATACAATTGAACTTTTAACTAAGGATGGATTCAAACAAGGCATAAATGTGTAGACAAGAGGCTTTGATATATCAGATATGCAAGATCGAATTGTCTTGGATATAGACTGAGAGTTGTGATATCTATTTGAGGAAGAATGCAGCATTGGAATTTCAATTGGAGGGAAGCAGTAAAAGAGGAAAGGAGACTCTAAAGGAGAATTTAAAAAGACTTAAACCATGTGTTGGCAGATACAACAATAATAATAATGCATGCAATTGATGTTACGCCTTTCACATCAGGAGAATGCCTCAAAGCACTTCACAGGATTGTACTATCGAGAGCAGTGAATGTATAGATTTGTAGATGAACACTGGAAAAGATATGAAACGTTAGTGTTGAAAAGGATGTAGGTCGTAAATTGAGCAAAACAGCTAGTGCCATCTGGGTCATAGAGTCCATCTGGGGGCAGGGAGAGATGAATATATCTGCGACATCTGAGTCTTGGAACGTTTGAAAGAGAAATAAACAATATCAGGTAATGCTGGATCATCTGTCATGAAATCTGTTAGTATCAACTTGGGTCTGAGTCCCAGTCATCCCAGCAGTCAGCCTCACTCGGAGGAGTGTCTCAAAGATGTTCTCCAGTTTTTTGTGACGCTGATGAGCTGAACTTGTTTTCTGAGTTTTTTCGCCCCACAAGACTGCACGAGCAATTAGGATAAAGAAAGCTCTTCAACTAATTTGCCTGATTCATTTCTGAATACCGATATCATCCCATTACATCATCAAGATGTTTATTAAGAATTCTGGTCTAATCAATCTTCTTGGTAATCCATTATTAACACTTGGTAACACTCAGTACAATGTGTATAACTGGCATCTGTTCATCTCCGCTTATGATTTTGTCTTGTGGTACAGCATTAACATAATTCAGTTAGTGATGTCTTTAACCAGTACTGTTGGATGTAGGGTGGATTACAATGTGTGAAATGTGAGAAACTCATCATTCATTGAAAACTGCTAAACTTTGTGTCCCATTCTATAACTGCACATCACTTTAATTATGAGATCATCAGTTGTGAGACCAGACTTAGGTCACTTTTAAACTGGACCTCCCCTCCACTTTGAAAACAAATTCAAAGTTTAAACATCTGCTTTCCAACTTCTCCCATGCTCTCATATCCTCTGATTGATAAATGCCTTTTGCCTGAGGTGAAAAGCTAATTGGGGAAAAAAATCACAAAAGGCAATGCTTTTGCCTTCAAAAATCAAATACAGAAATTATGTTGCATTTGGTTCTGTGGCTGGGATATGAGAAGGGAATGTTGTCCATGTTTGTTTTTATTGCTTCCCCCCCCCCCCACCCCATCCTACCCCCTCTCCGTGTCTGTCAGTCAAAGAAAGATTGAAGCTTCAGGACCTAATAAAACATAAGGTTTTTCAATCAAAAATAATACGGAACTCATTATTTTCAGCAAGGTTGCAGTATATCAGAGTTTCTCAAGCCTCTCATAGTCCCCACCTCTGACAGAGCGGTTTCATGCAGCTTTGGAGGTTAATCCTCCCACCCCCCCACCCTATGCATGAAATTGTTGAGGCCTCAACGTAATGTATAAAACTGGAAATACAAGCAGCTGGTATGAGGTGCAAAGATAGTTTAAAAGGGATGATCTTTATTATGCAGAATCCTGAGATCGAGGTGGATGAGAATGGAACCCTAGATCTGAGCATGAACAAACAGAGGCACATGGATGGCAGCTGTGGCAGCAACAGCAGCACTGGTTTGCTGACTCCATTGGAGCCAATGTCCCCACAACGGCAGAACATGATGGTCAACAAATGCTATCCAATGAACGAGAGTGATTGCTGGGACTTGCCGGTAGACTACACCAGAATGAAACCTCGGACGATGGACGAGGAGGAACTCAAAGAGGTATTCCTGAAAGGCAGAGTTAAAGGGCAATAGCAAGTACAAGGCAATGTACCTGAGTTATATTTATTGTGCACATACATGTGATTCAAATGAGAAAATTAAGGAGAGGGTTTCACAATCAGGACTCCTTTTACACTTACAATGAATTAGGATCATTTGGACAGCTTTTTTGTGGAGGAGGGCAAAAGGTGTCTGTAATTTCTTAAAGATTATTTAAGCAATGAATTCTGGTGACATAAATTTAGGGAATGACTTAGACTAGGAGGGTGGTCCAACCTTGTGGCAGCTAAAGACTCGATGCCCTATTTGAGAAGCATCCATGGGCCGCAAAAGCAATATTTTGTGGTTTGCCTTCCAGAAACATAATAGAACATTTATGGGTTATGGAGGGAGTGGAGTGGGTGGGCCAGATGAAATGGAGGGAGTGGGTGGGCTGGTTGAAATCATTCCTAGATGCGGCCCGTCAGTTGGTAAAGGAGTCGTTGAGCCCCACTGTACAGTACGATGAAACTGAATTACCGTACGTGAGGGAGAAGGGAATAGAGGCTGTGGAGAAAGGGAATAGGAGGGGTGGAAGGCCAATGTGGAATATAAAAATTAACAAAGTTTAGCTGGGCTGAAAGGTCTGTTTCAATGTGCAGGTTCTGTGTAATTCAATCTCACAAAGGCACATATTATAGCTCCTCACTAACATATTGTCAACATGCCCATGAGTTTTGACAAGTCGGAAAATTTATTGATTATTTAATGATGTTTGAGGATAGTAAAATTAATAACATGAATAAACCTTCACACATGCTGTTCAAAATAAGAATTTTAGGAAAACATTTTAAAGAGTTGCAAAATGTGTTGTTTGGGCATTTGTTTTGTATTTGTTTTTCATTTAAATAACAAACAAACACATAAGCTTAGTGCTCTGTTTCCTAGCACTAATTAGGAACATTCTTGTTAGTCAATTGGTGGATTGCTTTCCAGGGGTAATAATCCTTCAAAACAAATTAGTTTCTCAATCCATAACTTTTGTGGGGCACTAGTGTGCACAATTAGCTGCTGGGTTTTGTCCACAAAATACACAGTCAATCCAATTTTACAATATATCGGTGAAACATTTGAGATGTCTTAACAACATGATAAGGTGCAAGATTATTAGTATTTCTGTTTGTAGAAATGTTTTATATAAGTAATGTTTTATATGATACTGGCATAATTGGACGACTGCCTAAGAGGAGTCATTGGTCACCCTCCCTGGTGCTCATCCTAAAAATAATTAAAATCTTTAACTTTTCTCTGTTTTCTCCCACACTAAAATTCTGACACTAGATCTTAGTGTGGGAAGGACAACAGAAAATAGATATGAATTAACCTGAAGAATCTGGTATTCAGTAATTCAGCCACCTCTTTAGCAGAAACCTCAATATCACATGTTGGGGTAGGCTAGGAATATGGAAAGGAAGTGCTGCATAATTTCCTATTGAAGCTGGAAAAATAGATCATTGCAAGACCTGTAAAATGATCAGTTTTGCCACCGAATGATAATCCAGGCTGACACTCCAGTGGGGTACCAAGGGAGACAATGCAGTCCTCACTAGGTATCGCATTAGTGTCCTTCGGATTAAACATTAATCCAAGGTCCCATCTGATTGTCTGGTAGTTCAGACTGTAGTTAAAAAATTATGGAAATTTTTCGATGTAGAGTTGATTAAGCCAGTAAATGTAATTCCTACTCTTTACCAAATTTACTAAGTCCACATATTAATTGTTATTTGAATTCAATTTGTGGACCATTGTTAGTGCAAATTAACTGCTGCGACTGCCTAGATAATTGTCACACAATTTCAAAGTAACTCATTGCATGGACTGCAACAATAACTTGTCTTCATAAAGGTCCCTTTACATTGAGTAGTATCTCGGATGCGGTCAGACACATGGAGGACTTTGAAGGTAAGGGAAAACAGAATGAGTCATGGCTTGGGTGTGGGGGAGGAAAGCCAGTTGAGGGTCAAACAAGACACCTAGGTTCCTGACTGGCTTGGTGAGGTGGAGTGTGCAACCATTGAAGTTGATGCTGCCAGTGCCTGAAATGTGAATGAGGTGGAGCAAGCCAATCAGGAGGGCCTCGGTCTTCTTAACATTCAGTTGTATAAAGTTAGCTCTCATCAAGGACTTGATGTCTGACAGGCAGTCTGTCAGGACAGCAGTGGTCCTCGAATTGAGGGTGGAGGCAGATAGAGTTGGGTGTCATCCGCATACATGAGGAAGTTGACCCCATGTCTGCGAATGATGAAATCAAGGGGGAGCACGTAGATATTGAAAATTAGGGGGCCAAGGACAGAGCCCTGGGGGACGCCACAGGTGACAGTCCAGTGGAGAAGCCATTGGTGGAGACAAGGTGGAGACAGTGAGAGAGGTAGGAGTCAAACCAGGCAATGAGCCACAAACAGTTATTAAAATAATGAACATTGTTACTTGGTGTACTAGTTGGCCAGGGTACTGGAGTATAAGAATCTCTCTTCCCTTTTCAAATGGTGTCATCTAAATTCGAAATTCCACCTGAACGTGCAGGCAGGATTTTGGTAGGATAGGATAGAGAGAATAAGTCCAGCACAACTTTTCAAACATGCCACAGCAACAGGCACTTGTTCAGGGAAGTGAAGAGCAAATTTAAGACAGATTGCAAGAAATAAATCTTTACACAAAGGTCATTGGTAAGGGGGATTGAGGTCTGACGTGGCGCCTGACGTGAACGGTCTATAAATGTGGATTTGTAGTTGTTGTTGTCTGGACACTGACTTGATAAAGTAAGGGGAGAATAGTAGGATGCATTTTCTGGAAAGATAATATTAAATGGGTTGAAATGTCTTCTTCATCTGAGACTTATGCGACCAACTTGTCTGGTTCATTGACAAGGCTTGCAAACATGACCTCCACTTGATGAGCCAAAGCCGTATGGATAAGTTATTCCATCTGGGTAAATATTATGGGAGTTACGGGTACTTTGTGCTGGTAGACTGCAATTTACAGTGCCATCCATCACCAAGAGAAGCTCATAAAAGTCCCAAGTGAGTAAAAGTAAAAATCCACAAAAGCCCACAAATAATGATCAATGATTGAAATTGCTGGGAACACTCAGCAGATCAGGCAACATTATGGAGAAAGGAAAAGTGAGTGAACATATCGGGTCCACGACCCTTCATCAGAACACACCCAATTCTGATGAAGGGTCATGGACCTGAAACATTTACTCGCTATTCCTTTCCATGGATGCTGCCTGACCTGCTGAGTGTTTCCAGCGATTTCTGTTTTTGTTTCAGATTTCCAGCACCTGCAGTATTTTATCTTTTTTTTTATAATGGCCAATGATATTGGTTTAATGGAGTAGCACTGATGGTGTAGCGAGTGTTTGTGGGACACTGCTGTGTGTTGGCTGTCATTGACATTGGCTGTCGCGTTTCACCCATAAAATACACACTCAATCTACTTTACAGTACTTCTGTGAAGTGCTTTAAGATGTCTCAATGACATGCTGAAGTGCTGAATCAAATGCAAGGATTATTATTGTTATATTACCATTATCTGATCTTATTTCCTAGTGTTTGACAATTGTTTTTACTTTACATCCTGCCAATTTCTCTATAAATTGACCGCTCCACTTAACAATACAATTTACATGTATGTAGCACATTTCACATCAGGAGGATGTCTCAAAGCACTTGACAAAGCTAGATGGGCAGCTGAGCTGGGGTTAAAATCAATTACCCCTCTGCCTTGTGCTATAATGCATTTCTCACAAATGGTGCTAGACGTAACTGCCATCACAATCTGTCTGGGTTTAAATGCTTTGGATGACAGCCCAGTCAGGAAAAGTGCATCTGGTACTCTTTCTTAGAATATCATCACAGATGCCCTTGTCCATAATTCCTGTATTCTACTCAATTTCCTCATTCAGCCTGATCTAACAAGGACTGAGCTACAATAGAGGTTAATGTGAAGTCCTCTATCTTAGTGGTTAGAGCACTCACCTCGCAAGCGAAAGGACCTTGGATTGATTCCTGAGTGGGGCAAAACCTTAGGCAGGTTTCCTTACTCCACACACTTCTGTTTACCTAGCTGTAAGTAAGAACCAGGTTGTTAGGCAATTGGTGGATTGCTTTCCATGGCTAATAATGTCTGAAACCAAATTGTTCACTCAATCCACAACTGTTTGTGGGATAATGCTGTGCACAATTGCCTGCCATGTTTCACCCACAACATATACAGTCAAACATTTTACAGTATATTTAGTGAAGCGCTTTGGAATATCTCAATGACTCAATAAAGTACTACATCAAATGCAAGGATTATTTGGATTATTGTTATAATCTGCTCCCACCCTTCCTTGTCAAACATTTCAAACAATATAGTAATGCTTCCTCTGTCATTACTGAATGAGCAGATAAAAATCATTGCAATTTGTTCGAAGTGGATCCAGATCTTCTGAATGTGGATTACGTGGCCACTCAATTCAAGTCAGTATAATGTGCTCACAAGTATCCACCCACCGATTTAGATGTAGCATTACTTATAGTTTATTGCTCATTAATGCTTTCTTGCCCCTAACCTATGGCCTATTGCAATGAATCTTAATCCTCTTTTCATTCTCCATCGATGATTATAATAATAATATTTGCATTTGAAACATTGTTGAGACGTTTCAAAGCGCTTCACAGAATATACTGTAAAATGAATTGAGTAATTCGAGGGTGAAACGCGACAGTCAATTGTGCACATGTGTGTCTCACAAACAGTTATGGATTGAGTGACTAAATTCTTCTTATTAATTTTGAGGCATTTGTGCCCCTGAAAAATTGATCCACCAATCAACTAACCTGTCTGATGAAGGTGTGTAGATTTCTCAAACTCTCAAATAGAAAGTTTATAAATTGAACTCATTTCCATAAAGCTCAACCAACTCAAAACTCACAATTGTACAATAAAACATTAAAAAATGTCTACCTACGCCACCTCCTGCCATAGTGCAGATCTCTCTCAATTGGCCCTTTCTTTCCAGGACTTCTGTCCCTCCAGGTCCTTCATAGCACATTTTCTTTATTGTCCTATTCCATCACATCTTTCTAAAATGATATTAGTATTCAACACATTGTACACTGAATCCCCTCCCTGAATTACTGAGAGTAGTAGCACCATTCAAAAACTAGTACAGTCCTTCTTTGTGTGTGAGTAGTAATAATAATAATAATCCTTGCATTTGACATATCACCTTATCATGTTGTAGAGATGTCTCAAAACTCTTCACAGAATGTACTGCAAAGTTGAATCACTGTATTTTGTTAGCGAAACACGGCAGTCAATTGCACACAGCAGTAGGATGAAGAGTGAGAGAAAAGAATTTCAAAAATATCAATCAGGAAATAACAAAAAAAGATATTAACAAATACGTTGCAAGATGTGCAGTATATAATGCACCTTCTATAATGGGAGTTTTGCATTGGGAGGAAGCTTTGCCAAAGTGCTTTACTTTCATTTAGAATTTATGCCTCAAGACCCTCTTCTTCAAATGTGCCATCGGTCACCCTCCTTCTCCCCCTTCCCTCCACCCTTCCCAACTCCAGCTCGGTTCCGAAGCACTGATTGTCTAGCGCCTTGGGACATCCTCCCGATGTGAAAGGCGCTATGCAAATGTAATTTTGTTGTTGTTTACGGGAATCACAAGACCAATTCTAAATTGCTATTTGTGAATCCTGATGTAAACTTTGCCTATTTGGCCCCCAAACCACACTCTGGGGACCTCAAGCCTTAACTTTTGCCAACCTGCACTTAATACTTTCTGGAATTAGATCTTCCATGGAGAGAGGTTGCATTCCATTCCAATGACAGCTATGGAATTTCCATGTTTAAGTGGGAGGCTTGGTACTCTGTTAGGTTTGCATGTTAATATGTTTCCTCATGTGTCAAACATCTGGCTGACCAAAAACAATTGACTCCCAATTTATCCAATATTAATCTTTCCTTCCCAGAGTATTTCGAGCAATGCTACCAGACGTATTGGGAAAAGTAAGTTAAATGGGACTGAATGGATTGCTCTTTAAAAGAGCTAGCATTAAAAGACACAATGGGCCAAATGGCCTTCTTCTGTGTTATAAATGTCCCAGCTTTTTTATTCATGGAGATGCATTTCATTCGTTTTATAGAAGTGGGAAATGTGTCACATTGCAAGCTAAGTTGTGTAGGTCTTCTAGGTAGCAAAAAAGCACAGAAGTACCAGGATTTCTACATTCTGTGACACTGCACTATATTTGCCCGCTGAACACACAATCACTCCACAATATATGGTGTGAAGCGCTTTGTGATATCCTCCCTATGTGAAATATACTACTGTACACAAAATGTAAGGATTAATATTTTATTTATTAATACTGAATTAATTTTATAGATGAAAACAAAGTTTAAACAGAGTATCACTTCTGAGAATGAAGACAATATAAATTGCAAACCTGTGGGATGTATTATTCTCCAAAAATCATATGAGTGATTCAAGTGATTCACTAAGTGATTCAACATAATCCTTGAAGTTTTCTTAGCGAGTGATTTAATTTATTTTTACCTCAGTACTGTTTATCTCTCTGGTGGTGCAGGAATAAAACACAGTTAAAGTTTCCTCCAAAGAGCATTGTTCCTTCCGTGCGAAGATAGTGTTCATGACTTGCTTATGGGGCACATGTATTTAACAAGGCAATCAGTTCTCCTGTACTTCCATCAGCCTCTCCTGGCATTTAGCCAATAAATATACATGGCAGGTTTGCTCACCATTGCAGAATAGGATGGAATTAGTCCGGTTTACCCCATCTCTCATTAATAAAGAATAGTAAACAATCCTTGCATTTGATGGAGCAGCCTTTCATGTTGAGAGGCTTTTTCAAACCATTTCACAGGATACCAGAAGAAAGTGTGGTAACTGTATTTTTGCAAGAAACGAGGCAGCCAATTTGCACACAGTAACGTCGTGCACAAACAATCATGAAGTGAATGGCCAATTGTATCCGAACAATTATTAGCCAGGGATAACCAAGAGAAATTACTTCTCTTCTCAAATAATTCCATGGGATCTTTAATAATCACCTGAACAGGCAGACAAGATCTCAGTTTAACATCTTATCCGAAGGACAGCATCTCCAACAAAACAGCGTTGTCGCAGCAGTACATTGGAATACCCAGCACCTTAGAATGTCCTCCCGACATGAAAGGTGCTTTACAAATGTAATTTTATATTGCTCATTTGTTTTGCACCATGAACACTTCTTTAACCCATCATCTCCTGTTCTATACCATGTTTTCTGCTTTTTCTTGCCTGCCCTGCTTACCACCACTCTCTGTTAGTCCTTAAAAGCCTCTCCCTCCCAATACGCCTCAGTTCTGACTGAAGGGTCATAGACCCGAAACGTTGACTCACTTTCCTTTCTTCATAGATGCTGCCTGACCTGCTGAGTGTTCCCAGAGGTTTCTGTTTTAGACTTCCAGCATTTCCAGGATATTTAATTTAATTTTATACTGTGTTGTGTAATGTCAGACTATGAGATCAAATTCCTAATATGGACATTGAACCTACCACTTTCTGACTCAGAGATGAAACTGCAGCCATCCGAGCCAGGCTGACCCCTCATGTTAATAAACTATTGTTTTCAGCACAGAAACAATATTACAAGAAGAAATATGTGGTTGGATTTTTTTAAAAATTACATTTTAAAAGATTGGCAAGTTTAAAGTACAGTAGTTGTAATAATAATAATAATAATCCTTGCATTTGATATGGCACCTTATCACAACTTCAAGACGTTTCAAGGAGCTTCATGGTATATACTGTGCTGTAAAGTGAAGTGACTGTATATTTTGTGGGTGAATTGATTTTCGAATCTGTTGAGTCCTGCGAAAGGATGCTTCTTCTGTAGCCTGAATGGGAAATTATAATGTGTTCATGCTATGCAGTTCCGTTTAATTTTTGTCTACAGTTTCTGTGGTTTGGACTAATCTTGGTACATATTTAGGTCTGAAATCCTTAATCCGGTGGTTGGTAAGATTACAGATCCATCCTCCTGTATAATGCATCTTGCAGATACAGTGTGTGATAGAAGGTGCCTTGTTCTCTCAGCAATGATTTACCCTTTTCTATTTCTTCTGGTAAGTCAGTAGATCGGGAAATGTACACATGCATCAATGCCTTACAAAATCAGGTGTTTTTGAGGCATGTCTTCTGGACAATTTCTTCTGTGATTGAAGATTTAGAAAATGTTACAAATGCTCATTCACGGTCTAGTGGTGTTACTTTGGTGGTAAGCCAATGTTTCGTAGCTTTGTCTACGTTGAGGTCAGCAGAATCAGTAGCATCTCCCCGGCTACAGCATAGTCTGCAAAAACAGAACAGTAAATAGAAAATTATAGGATCGAAACATTTCCCATTGTCTAAAAAATAATCTGAGTTAAATGCTGGCTTAGTCTGTCATAGATGTGTGTCAAGTCATGAAAGAGGGTATCATTTGAAGTGCTTTGAGTAGTCCTCTTGAAGTGAAAGGTACTATTTCAAATGTAAGGATTATTTTTCAAGTGCCTTATATCTTCAAGGGGTCTAACTGTTCTCTTATCGAGCAAAAATCACACAGAAAATATTTGTGCAATCAGAACATTAACAAAAGCAAACTAAGCAAACTGAATTTTATTTCTTTGTTGGATCACTTATAAAACACTAATTTTAAGAATATATATCCCTTTCAAGAAAGGTGTAAACTAAATAATGGATGTATATGTCTATTAATATGAGAATAAGCAAGAAAAGACATTTCGCCCACAAAATACACAGTCTTTATAATATATTTTGCAACGCACTTTGAGACGTCTCAAAGAAGTGATGACTTTTTTCAATACAAGGATTATTATTATGTTATTAAAAAATTATGTATTGCAGATAATGCAAAAAGAGGGAAAGATTCTCGGAAAATGCAGCAATGGGAAAACAATAGGAAAGACACTCTTTATAAGGTTGACATCAAATGGTCTGAAGGGCCTTCTTCATTCGTATCTATCTTGTGATCTTGTGAAATGTATTGAAATGTATTATAAGTGATTACCTACCCTGAAAGGTGGTGGAGACAGATGTGTCAGCAAATACCTAGAATTGAATAGCTACTTGGTAAAGAAATCAAATGAGGGTATGAGAGATTAAATAATACTGTAGAATTTTTTTTACAAAAAAGGAAAAATGTCAGAGGCTTATACTTATACTTACACTTTAAAGAGAACAATAAGTGGATTATGTTTAGAAAATTAATTCTTAGATCTAATGCATATGAGGCCTTATCACAGCAAACAAAAATGTCTACGCGTTTGCTGTGCAATATGAGTTTTACATTAAATAAAAGTCTTTGTTGATGGGAATCAACTTTTAAAATCTGTCATCTTGTTTTATATTGGTAGTGATGGGGTGGAAAATTCCTTATTTCTTCAAACAAAATGTATTATTGGTAATTATGGGGGAGTAGAGAGTTACAAAATAAACACCTGAATACTCAGCTCATTGTTAAGAGCAGCTTCAGCTGCCTTCAGTGGCACTCCAAGGCTGTGTGCAAGAAATTGGGTGGAGATAATAATAGTAATAATAATCCTTGCATTTGATATAGAGATCATGTCTTATCATGTCTTTGAGACTTCTCAAAGTGCTTCACAGAATATACTGTAAAATAAATTGAGTGTATATTTTGTGGGTGAAAAAATGGCAATGAGTACCAATATACCTGTACCTAGATTTATCTAGCGCACTGAGTATTATGGAAACCAGAGGGCACTGGCCTAGAGCAGTCAGATAACACCTTGCACTTATAGTGCAAATAGTCAGTTTTCCATTCACATAATGATGGGCTTCATACCTCAATCAGTCATTGAGTGCTTAGCGTATACAGTAGTCTTTTACGTAATGTTTAAATGTCGCTGATAAGCACTCCGAGATCCTACCCCGTGTGAAGGGTTCTATGCAAGGTCAAGTTGTTGTTGGTAAACTCGACTGATACAGCAATACATGAAACAAACAAACCATGAAATAACATATAGAAATAACTCTGCATTTTTCCACAGCCGGATGACATGGATCCATTTCAGGAAAGCCTGGAAGAACGAAGGTACCCTGGTGAGGTCACAATACCTAGTCCCAAACTTAAGTATGGACAATGCAAGGACAACAGCAAAAAAGATCTGATAACGTAAGCAAGTAGTGTGGTGTGAGCAACTTTTTGGAATGTTGTTAATTTTGTTTCTTCTGAATATGCATGCTCACTTCGTACATTTTCTTGCGTGCTACATACGTAACATGTAATATTTTTAATCTCCGTTTGCCCCCCCACGGCAATTTTCGGTCTGTTAATGAATTGAAAGTTTCTGACTTGAACTATGCTGGATTTTAAATAAGTAAAAGCCATTTTGTTTAATTGCTTCACTTTGCAGTCTTTCCTTAGGAAGCTTTAGCCAGCCGTTACAAGGCAGTGAAGCTAAACTGGAAACAATGAAATATCAAATCAAAAGTTTTCAAAAACATAATTACTATTTTTGGCTGTTTTTTTTGTTTGGTGACAGATGTCTAACACCAGGGTGTGATGGGAGTGGTCATGTCACGGGTAATTACGCCTCACATAGAAGGTGTGACTTCCTTTTTCATGCTGGATACTGTCTTTTCAATTTATTGTTTTCAGCTTACCTGAACAATGCTGTCAAGTGAAATGCACCCCCAAAAATCCTTATATTAATGCTTTCAGAACTGATGTTTTGCAGCATGCATGCCACATAAATCTTTATGATAAATAAGTAAAATATTGCTGGCAAATGCAATGAAGAGTAAGAGTACTATAGAGAATAAATCATTTATTTGCTGTTAATTTTCTATGGACAAATCGTAAACGTTTCCCACTGTGTTATATTTAGTGATGAGATGCTTCATTGTTTATGGCACGTAAAATGGCTATGATTGCGCTTCACGCAAAGATTATGCTTCGTTTGTAAATTTTGAAATTTTAGGTAAATATAAAACTCAATACTGCCCCTTCCCACCTCCCCCAAAAAGTATACCTGTGCTTAGATAATGAGCTATTTAAGTTGAGTGAAAATAAATGTTCATTAAATAGTCGAAGGTTAACAAATAGCATAAATCATTTTAGCAATTAATCTATTGCTTCTCTGCTTTTGTCAAGTTGTCTCAAATGTGTATATGAAAGTTTGGATTGAATTGCCATGAACTGACTTGGGTGCCTTGCATATCTTACAGTCTCTCCGGCTGTCCACTGGCTGACAAAAGTATTCGAAGTATGATGGCTACCAGCTCTCAAGAACTCAAGTAAGACTGATAAGGCATTAATATGTGTACTGAAGCCTTTGTTCTGTCATTGACTACAATTGTACTGCGTATATGAAGAGCCTTCATGCACCACACTCCAACCAAATATCTTCTCAAAATACAAGGATGTTTACAATCTTTAGATTTCTTCCTTTGTTTCTATTTTTCAAGGGGCAATCCTTTCAACAATAGCAACAGATTGCATTTGTGTAGCTTCCATCAAGCGTGGCAGCATTTTCTAAGGCTAACCTGCTCACACTTCTGACCCAAAGGAAACCGAGATGGTCATAATACTTGAATTTAATATAGTACCTTATCACATCGTTGAGATGTCTCAAAGGTCTTCACAGAATATATTGTAAAGTGGATTGTGTATTTTGTGGGCGAAGTAACAGTGGTTCTAAAGAGAGATATTGTTAAATAAAATCACCATAGAGCTATTATAGAAATTTATAACACAAGAGGACGTTCACTCATAATGTCTGTCCTAGTTCTCTGAAAGAGATGTCCATTTTATCCTATTAGCTCCAAAGAATATGACGGTAGATTTTGCTATAAGGTTGCTTTGTTATGAATACAGTTTTTGCAATTTTTGCACATTAATATTTGCTGGTAAATTCAGGTTACCTCATGGATAAGTATTCTAGAGATTAAATTGAGGACTTTGGATACAAATTCCACACACTGACCTGCCTGGTTTTTCAATTAATTTTAAACTTCTTGTTTTAAAAGCTAATCATATATATTTGGTTATCCCAATTAAATACAATATTTGTAAGCATATAAGAAAAACACACAATGTAATCAAGTTTAATGCTGTTGAAAATAGTTTTGAAAGTTTGCATATAGTAATTAGGTATCTAAGTGACTCTTTCAGTCTTCTGTTTACCATCTAAAAGGAAATTTAGGAAGAACTTCTTTGTGCACAGGTTGGTGAAAATGTGCCACTCATTACTGGAAGCTGTGGTTGAAGCAACAACAAGAACAAAATTAGATTTATAGAGCTCCTTTCATGTCAGGAGGACGTCCCAAGTCTCTGAACAGTCAAGGGTCACGACCGGAGCACTGGGGAGGGGCAGGGTAGAGGGGTGGGAGAGAAGATGGGAGGGGTGGCAGTGGGTGAGATGTTCAAATGAGGGAAAAGAACCAGAGGAGTAGTAGGGGGTAGGTCAAGTGAGGCCCTTGAGATGAGGGCTATGCCACGCCCATGGCGGTTAGGGTGTAGTGGGAAGTATAGCCAGGTGGTGTGGCCTCTGTGAGGGGGAAAGGGTCACCTGGGATGATCCAGGTTTCTGTGATGGCCATGATATCAATGTTCTCATCAAGGATGAGATCGTTGATGGCCAAAGCAAAAAAGCAAATAAAAGCAAAAAAACCAACATATTTGATCTGTAAAATGCTTGTTCTTGAGTATGTCTAATCATTATACAAAATTTCCATTTACAGATGTCCAACGCCTGGTTGTGATGGATCTGGGCATATTACTGGAAACTATGCTTCTCATAGGAGGTAGGCAGATAACTATTCACTATAGTCATTGTTTCCTTTTGTTAACAATGGATGTTCTGGTCAGTGCTTGTGGTACGATGCAGGGACTGTAAATTTTCTATTTAGGTATCTTTCTTTTTCTTTGTCTATTTTTCTGAACTGGTATTATTTCATTGACAAATACACATGTCATTGACAATATTAATATGTGGAACAGCATCAGTCCTGTGCTTGCAAACTGTACATAAATGGTCTCAGAACATCCAAAGCTTCCACCAGGTAGGATTGTCTATAAAACCAAGATAAATTTTGCACTTTGTGTCACTTTTATCAAAATGAATGCTGCACTTCCACAGAGACAAATACAAACATCTGTTGACTATTTTTAATCATGTCGCCGGTAACAAGCACAGAGTGAGACATGTTGATAGCTCAACACATGATTGTCAGCTGGATAAATAATCTGGTACATTTTGTGCTCCATATCAGCTCAAACAGCAGTGTGCTACAGTACTAGAGGACTGACGTCAAGAAACAGCTTGTTGTTTGCATCATAGGTAAACCAGACCACATCTGATCTGTTGTGTAACTGGTGTAAACAAGGCACATTATCAGGTAGCAAGACCCCGATGTTTGCTTGACACGCCTCTCAGGCCACCGCCTGTTAAACCATAAATAGAATGAACTTAAAATGGAATTATGTAACAACAGGACTCAAGTACCCTGCGCCACAGGTTAATGCTGTTAACACTTGATGATTAGAGTAGCCATAAATCAAAACTATAAATATGCAGAAAAAATCTTTGAAGTGAATTCCCAGGTGGATGTTTTTTTTTGTACAGCAAAAGAGATGTTTACATGGTCAGTACTGGGTACGTGCTCATTTCCCTCAAAACAACACCTACTCCAAACATACTCCAACTCTCAAGTGCCTTTGAAGGAAGCTTGATTGACAGATTTTAATTTAATATTTCTCTACCACGTTGTGTGACAGAAACATCCTATGGAGCACTTCAATCATCCCAACATAAAGTGGAATGGCCAAGTGGGAAGGACTCTGAGCTTGTAAATGTACTGCAATAACATGTCAGTGTCCCAGAGTATTCAGGGAGTAGATTTCACATATCCAGTGGCAGATTGACTGCCCAAAAGGGCTCGAAATTGTCACGAATTTGTGAGGGAGAGTTGATTCATAGTGTGAAACATTCATGGCATAAAAAGGTGTTTAAAAACTTTGTTGGGTTTAAATGGAACTTCTAAACTTGGTTCCATGGGTTGTAAGCACTGGGAACTATTCATGGGGTCATTCAGGAAATTTCCATATTTTACATATACGTAGTACTGTACTAGTGTCCGGTGATATATCGATATTTTGGTTATATCGATATAATTTTTCATATTGATATGCTGATATCGGAATTTAAAATATATCGATATATCAAAAAATTTGGTATCAAAAAATATATTGGTATATCGTAATTATCGGTATATCGTTTCCGGCGATATATCGGTATTATCGGTATAATGCAAACTTTTCCAACTTACCTTGTCTCTGGCATTGCAACTTCCTGGGCCTAGAGCACGGAATGCGTGCTCATATCGGAATGCGTGCGCACATCTGAATGTGTGCACACACCGGAACGCGCGCATCCCCCCGAATGCGCGTGTACCTCCGAATGTGTGCGCTCCTCCAAATGCACGCGCACCTCTGAATGCCTGGAAAAACCCTGGAAATATTGATATATTGGTACATATCGATATGAGCCCAACAATATATCGATATCGGAAAATTTCCATATCGACGGACCCTATGTAGTACATATCTGAATGCACACATTTCAATGAGGTGTTGGTGACCGTTGCTCAATAACATTCAATTAGACTTGGGAATCAGCATAAGCAAACAACCAAACATTTGTATACAACCTTAGGTGGGCAAACTTCAGGGGTATGAAGGCTGAGCTCAAAGGCAAAGACTGTGAGACATTACCTAAGGACAAATCAGCTTAAGCTGAATGAACAACCATTGAAAACAATATTAAGTAACAAAAAGCATGCATCAGATGCAATTTAGCCCCCAAATATATCAAAATAATATGAATAAATAAGAATAATCTTTGCATTTTATATGCACATTTTCTAGAAGTCTCGAAGTGCTTCACAGAATGTACAGTAAAGTGAATTGACTGTTTTAACTGTGGGCAATATGCGGCAGCCAATTGAGCACAGCCATGTCCCAAAATTTGTTGTGGATTGAAGTGATAATCTTTTGTTCTATTATTGTTTTTTTTCTTGAGGGATTATTATCAGGTGTCTGGAGCAAGGAAACTTGCCCAAGGTTTTGTCCTGCCTGGAATCAAATCCAGCTTGCAAGGAGTGCTCTTAACCACCGAACTACAGGACTCCAAAATGGATTAATAGGAAAATAGAAAGGGAAATGAAGAAAAATAGTAGTTCCTGGAAGATTTTTTGCTTAATTATGAAAGGGTGAACTTTGAAAACAATTGGAGAAGCTAAAGCTTAACAATCTTAAAATGCAGTTAACAGAGAGGGAATTGCATTGAAATACATGTGCTATTAAATCAGGTACTTCAAGTTAAGCTGAGAGAGTAAATTATTCAAAAGTAAATTTAAAACAGTTATCAGGAAGAGCCTCATTTAAGATAACTTACAATACAAGGTCACAAAATCAAAAACATGGATCTTGTTTCAAAATACGATAAGGTGACGTGACAGGAGAGTTATTGTCATGCAGAGTTAACCTTCAGAGGGCTCAGTGACTTTCCTCATCCCTGAATTTTCAAAGTATCAGCGTTTTGATTTAATGAGTAATCTTTAACCAAGAGGAATTCTAAGGAAGGAAATCAAAGGTGTAATCAACCATTGTACAACCTTTTCCTTGAACAATCTGACAAATGTCTCTGGTCTCCTCCACTTATGTGTGTGTGTGTGTGTGTATGTGTGTGTGTGTGAGACATCAATATTGAACATTCCTCTTGCGTTGTTTGATGGTTGTGTGTGACTTTCATTTGGGGAAATTGTTGCTGTCTATTAGGGTCTGGCGATATATTGATATATCGCTAAAACCCGATATAATTTTCATATCGATATTCCGATATAGACATTTTAAGAGAGAGACGGCGGGGGGGAGGGAGAGAGAGACAGCTGGGAGGGGGAGAGGGGGAGAGAGACGGCTGGGGGGAGGGGGAGAGGGGAAGAGAGACGGCTGGTGGGGGGAGAGGGAGGGAGAGAGAGATGGCTGGGTGGAGGGGGAGAGGGGGAGAGAGACGGCTGTGCGGGGGGGGAGAGGGGGAGACAGATGGCAGGGGCGTGGAGAGGGGGAGAGAGACGGCTGGGGGTGGGGAGAGGGAGAGAGAGACGGCTGGGGGGAGAGAGGGGGAGAGAGATGGCTGGGGGGAGGGGTAGAGAGACGGCTGGGGGGAGGGGGAGAGAGACGGCTGGGTGGAGGGGGAGCGAGATGGCTGCGGAGAGGGGGAGAGAGATGGCTGGGGGGTGGGGAGAGAGACGGCTGGGGCGGGGGAGAGAGACAGCTGGGGGGAGGGGGAGAGAGACGGCTCGTGGGAGGTGGAGAGAGACGGCTGGGGGGGAGAGAGTGGGGTGGGGAGGAGAGCTGGAGAGAGACAGCTGGGGGAGGGGGAGAGAGACGGCTGGGGGGGAGGAGAGTGGGAGAGAGACGGCTGGAGGCAGGGGGAGAGAGACGGCTCGGGGGAAGGGGAGAGAGATGGCTGAGGTGGGGAGAGAGACGGCTGGTGGGGGGGGACGGAGAGAGAGACGTTGGGGGGGGGAGGGAGAAAGAGACGGCAGGGCGGGTGGTGGGGGAGAGAGACGACGGGGGTGGGGGTGCGATAGAGGGACGGCGGGGGTGGGGGGGGGGTGAGAGACGGGGGTGGATGTGATAATATACAGATAGATAGAGATGGGATGGGGAATGTGAGAGGGGAGAGAGACACAGAGACACACAGACAGAAAAACACAGAGATGGAGAGAGTGAGAGACACAGAGAAAGATATTTACCTCCTGAGGAGATAGGCCCTGAATGCGCGCGCACCTCGAATGCACGCAAACCCGGAATGTGCGCGCACCCGGAACGAGCATGGACTGCGGACGCGCGCACATGCGCAGTACGAAAAACCCGAAATATCGATATTTCGGTATATCTCGATATGAGCCCATCGATATATTTAATCGGAAAATTTCCATATCGACGGACCCTACTGTCTATCAAAAACAGTTTGCAAATGTGCCACAACATAAGTTTGTAATGAGACGGAGTGCAATATATGTTCACTGTGCTGTTTAGTTATGCAAAATGAAAACTGAGTAAAAAGAGAAGTTATTGTGGTATACAAAAAAAAAGGTTTGGGCAACAAAAGAGTATTCCATCCACACAGAAAGCTGAGCAAGCATGATAAGATATGATCTAAATACACATTGTAACCTCAGACTGCAAAGGCAATTGGACTCAATGTCAGATAAACTGGAGAAAATAAAGGGGTTCCTCCGAAGGAAAAAGTTCTTCAGGTGGAGAAGTTAATGAAGACAGAAGATATCCTCCCACCTGTTCATCCTGGAAAATATAACTAGGCAGAGAGAAGTGGATGTGGGAGGCGAAGGCACATCTGGAAATGCATGAAACGGTAAGCTTTCCTTCTATTGTTTACAATGTAAATGTTGTTTACAATACCTTACAAAAGGTTTATAAACTATTTTCAATACGGAACAATGTTCACATCAAATACTGTCTTGGGAAGATATTTCTCAATAGATCTAAATACATTTTACCATAATTGTGTAAAAGCAGAGCTCAAATGATTTAATAAAATTTACATTTGGCAGGAACATTATGAACCAGTGTTTTTATGAGGAAGAATAGACATATTTAGGGTGGTTTTCTCCCAGTATTTCAGTGAACTAATTACTGTAGTTAGAAAAATTTCAAGTATACTTTCTGAGCATTAATGTTTTAAATTGGCAAGACATATTTATATTGGCGTGAAATATGCAGGATTTTGTAATGCGTTTGATGTGATATCACATTATAAAATGCTTTAAATCACATGATAATAATGGCCACACTTTGCTATTGTATCTATAATAAATGAACCACATGTCAAATCCTTCAGGAGAATTCTGGTACTATCACAAACTTTAGGTTAGTTTGCTAGGACCTAGGGCTAATATTGCCTAAATTGGTACTCCAGCTTCCTGTTTCTTATGTGCTACTAAATAATTGCAATGAATGTCACTTGACTATATTGTAACAGTTCCTTGGGTCTTTTCCACAGAGAGCTGTGACTTCCTCCATCAACATGTCCTGCACACCTACATTGGAGCAAAAAGAATGGTGCCTTGTGGAAATAAAATTTCACTGCAGATACTGCGTTAGCAAAACTCTGAGTGACCACAAAGGAGAAGATTTGAATCGAGCCCTTGCATGTGCATTAGGGTCTCTGTATTCCATTTCAAGAATTAAGGGGTGCAGACCATGGGGAAGACTGCACACAAGCATTGACCTACCAGGCAAAGAGGCACATTGTTTGTTCTGATGTTTGAAAAAAGAACGCATCTTTTCTGTCTCCACAGTGGCTTGTCTCAGTGTAGGGTCTAATCATATCCTGTATGAGTCCTTCAGTGGTTAGAACTCGCTTTGTCAGCGAGAAAATCTGGGTTCAATTCCCGGGCAGGGCGAAATGTTGGGTAAGTTTCCTTACTCCACATGCTTCTGTTTACTTAGCAGTAAGTAGGAACCTGGTTATTAGTTGATTGGCAGATTACTTTTCCAAGGCTAATAATCCCTTCAAAATAAACAAATAATAATAATTTTATCACTCAATCCATGACTATTTGTGGAACACTGCTTTGTACAATTGGCTGCCGTGTTTTTCCCACAAAATATATAGCCAATTCACTTTACAGTATATTCTGTGAAGCGCTTTGATAATAATATAATAATAATAATGATTTGACACATTTTGAAGACAACAACAACGTTGATTTAGATAGCGCCCTCCTCGCCGGACGGCGTATCAGAGGATTTGATAAAGGTGTTATATTAAATGCAAGGATTATTATTATTGTTATTATCAATTTACTATGCTCCACCAGGCTTCCCTGAAAGAGATTCCACCATTGCTTGTGAGAAGGACATCCCTCTTAAAACAGTAAAAAAAAGTTTTTGTTGAATGGCACAAATGCAACTAATGTCTTTTTGAAGAACCAGGTGAAGAAAAGCTTCAATACACTGCACACATAGCCATGCCTTTGTAGACCTGCCTTCTCCTTTGACCTATTTAGCTGCAGAGCAAGAAAACCAGAGGGAACAGTGCTGCATTTCAGTTTTGTTAATATTTGATACTAGGACAAGACACGAATAGAGGTGTAAAAACACAAAGAGGAACAAGCTTGCTGAGAGCTACAGGTGAAGGGAAGAAGGATGCCAAAGAATGCAAGGGTTGTCCAACAAGTCTCATAGTCCTCATTGCTGATCAGTGCCCTTCCAGCAGCCAGGAAGCAACCTGCCACACCATCAACAGACATATTTCATCAACAGTTAAATCTCTGATGAAAGAGTCTTCAAAGTAAAAGAAGTAGGAAAGCTGGCTGGACAGCAATAACAATGGCAAGCGATGCAGGTTTTAGCTAGGTAAACTCCAACAATCTCAATGCAGGTTTTGGGGTCCTCAAGTGTTGGCTCTTGCCAACCTGCAGCTAATAGGAAGTAGGAAGCAGGATACATGCCTCTCGGATGAGAGTGTGAAATTTCCATGTGTGGGTGCATACATATGTGGAATTGTCACTCTGGTTTGAATACTCTTAAATATGGTGATGGATTTCCATTAGGGAACAGCGATATATCGGTATATCGCTAAAACCCGATATGATTTTCATATCGGTATGCCGATATAGACATTTAAAAAATACCGATATATCGAAAAACGGTATATCGAGGTAAAAAATTGGGATGCGAGCACAATCAACTACAAGACCCAGAATGCTCATCTCTATACACAATGCACAGACCGAGGTGCAAAGCCGCCATCTTGTATTCATAGTCCTCGAATACAATATACAGGTATGCAAGGGGTGGGGGGAGAGAGACGGCTGTGGGTGGGGGGGGGTGAGGGGGAGAGAGACTGCTGGGGATGGTGAGGGGGAGAGAGACGGCTGGGGGGGGGGTGAGGGGGAGAGAGATGGCTGGGGGGAGGGGGAGAGAGACGGCTGGGGGGAGGGGGAGATAGACGGCTGGGGGGGGGGAGAGGGACGGCTGGCGGGGGGAGAGGGGTGAGAGACGGCTGGGGGGGGGAGAGGGGGAGAGAGACGGCTGGAGGGGGGGAGGAGAGGGGGAGAGACGGCTGGGGGGGGGAGGAGAGGGGGAGAGAGACGGCTGGTGGGAGGAGGAGATGGGGAGAGAGACGGCTGGGGGGAGGGGGAGATAGATGGCTGGGGGGGGGGGAGAGGGGAGAGAGACGGCTGGGGGGGGGAGAGGGGGAGAGAGACGGCTGCGGGGGGAGAGGGGGAGAGAGACGGTTGTGGGGGAGAGGGGGAGAGAGATGGCTGGGGGGAGAGGGGGAGAAAGACGGCTGGGGGGGGGGTGAGAGGGGGAGAGAGACGGCTGGGGGGTGGAGAGGGGGAGAGAGATGGCTGGGGGTGAGAGGGGGAGAGAGACGGCTGGGGGGGGGGGAGGAGAGAGACGGCTGGGGGGAGGGGGAGAGAGACGGCTGGGGGGGAGGGAGAGAGAGACAGCGGGGGGGGGGGGGGGGAGGAGAGGGGGAGAGAGACGGCTGGGGGGAGGGGGAGAGAGACGGCTGGAGGGTGGGGGAGAGAGACGGCGGGGGGGGTAGGAGAGGGGGAGAGAGACAGCTGTGGGGAGGGGGAGAGAGACGGCTGGGTGGGGACGGAGAGAGAGACGGCGGTGGGGGGGAGGGAGAAAGAGACGGCTGGGGGGTGGTGGGGGAGAGAGACGACGGGGGTGGGGGGTGCGAGAGAGTGACAGCGGGTGGGGGGGCGGGGGGGAGAGACGGGGTGGATGTGATAATATACAGATAGATAGAGATGGGGGGGGATGTGAGAGAGGAGAGAGGGAGAGAGACATCGAGAGACACAGACAGAAAAACACAGAGATGGAGAGAGTGAGAGACACAGAGAGAGAAAGATATTTACCTCCTGAGAAGATAGGCCCCGAATGCACGCACACCCGGAATGCGCGCGCATGCGCAGTACGAAAAAACGGAAAATATCGGTATTTCGGTATACCTCGATATGAGCCGACCGATATATCCATATCCGGAAAATTCCCATATCGCCGTTCCCTAATTTCCATATGTGTCAGACACCTGCGCACCAAGATTTTTATTAATAAAGACTGGCTCAGATTTGCTGTATTTCATAGAAGACGAGTAATGGAACTTAGCTTGGATATATTTGCAAAAGGATTTATTGTTCTAGCGAAGTCATAAGATATAATATTAACACCAGATTCCAATATCCTATACCAATATCTTCCCCGATGACCTTCAGAGGGTAATTTTGTTTTCTTGAAATGAAAGTCAGAGGTGAATAATAAGATCATTCACCAAAAAGCCATGGAGGGAGGAAGCAAGGGGAACAACATTGCAGCTAAGATGTAAGCTCCTGTATGAGTTTCTGGAAAGCATCCCAGAGTTATTTATTGGAATGGAATATGCACTCTTTCACTGGAGGGAAGCATACCTGCTCACCTAATTCTAATTAAGTGAGTAGAATCCAAATTGATCAGTGTGAGTGGTGGGGGTTGGAGTTTAATGGTTTTATGTGCGATTATCTTGGAGCACCTGCAGCTCAGTGGTTAGAGCACTCGCCTTACAAGTGTGAAACCTACATTCGAATCCAAGCAAATCAGGGCGAAACCTTGGGCAAGTGTCCTGCCTCCATACACCTAATAATAATCCCTCAAAAAGACACACAATAATAAAATATTAGTAATTTCAATCCACGACTGTTTGTGGGACATTGCTGTGCACAATTGGCTGCCGTGTTTAGCCCACAAATATACAGTCAATTCACTTTACAGTATATTCCATGAAGCGCTTTGAGACGTTGATAGATGTGAAAAGCGCTATATCAAATGCTAGGATTATTATTGTTTATTATTATAATTCTAATTCTACCTAATTCAGTGGAATGCTTTGAGACGGCTAGAAGATGTAAAAATCACTATATTCAATATAAGGATTATTATTATTTAAAAATCACAATATTGTTTATGATTGAAAGGACTGGCTGGCAAGTTTAGTTTTGTTTATCTAGCTAGGATCACCCTATTGATTAGGGCTTTGATTTGTAGAGTTAACAGCAGCTCAGTGGGAACTAATTTTTGCATCTTAATTACTGCCCTGATTGTAACCGTCTGAACAGTTGTATTTTCAAACTCTTCACAAAGTTTCATCACTTCAAGAACATAAAAAAACAAGGAAAGGCCATAAAGCTATCAAAATATTAATTATATCCCATATTACTTAATCTCCAGTGAAAAGTTCTGCAATTTTTTGCCTGACTCCCATCTTTCCCCCCACCCCAAGATAATAATTATACTAATAATAATCCTTGCATTTGAAATAGTGCCCTATCACATTGTTGAGACCTCTCGAAGTGCTTCACAGAATATTCTGTAAAGTGTAGTGACTATTATATTCAAGCAAAGTCTACAATATCTAGACATCATTGCATCTCTTGAGAATCAATGTTGGCTGTTTCTTTGCACAGAATACACTTATTTACAAACAAAATACAGTATATAATTATTTCACTTTACAGTATATCCTGTGAAGCGCTTTGGGTCATCTGAATGATGTGATAAGGCCCTATATCAAATGCAAGGATTATTATTATTACAGTATAATGTTTTTACCTTAGTTTAATTGAATTTCACACAGCTGTATTCTCGTGACAAACCAGAATTTCTTATTGAAAATCTGACATTTGATTTCTGTGTCGTTTTAATTCAAATGAACAACTTGTGGAGACTCAAGTTCTCAACCAGATATCTTGATATCTCCGTAACTTGCAGTTGTTCAACAATTATATTTATTGAAGAAATAAAGGAGGAACAGCGTATGTAATGTTAGATTTTATTTTTGTTGTGCAGTATTTTTGAAGTTTGTTGATACACATATGACACATTTAAATGTTGTTATTTCAAAATGTATTTGCTTTGTGTGAAATAACAATAAATAGAATTATAATATCAATTTAAGACACATTGTGCATTTCTGACTTGAAGCAGAATTTGAAAGCTGAAAGTACCAGGGCTTTGGCATGCCCTGGGAATGATGAGAGAAAATACCTGGCATATAAGTACTGATGCTTTAAAATTCTGCAATAGTTTTTTTCCAATCCAATTGTGGGTGCAGTTAGCAATGTACATAATAGGAGATGATCTACCTTTGACTGCTTCAATTTTCTTATTCTTCAAGTTACATGTTGATTCCGTATGAAAGTTGTGCCTAATTTATGTAAAAGTACAGTATAATGGGAATGAGAGTATTTGCACCAGAGACCGACTGCCGAGACAACCTTGGAAGTGTCTTAGTCTGGACAATGATATGCAGAGTACACATGGGTGCTGCAAATCAATTTGGCTCTTGCTCAAAAACGGTGCCTCAAAACAACTGTTTAATGGATCATTTTTAATGTTATTAAATGGACAATCACACACCAGATTTGTCATTTCACACCCGAGTTAATGGCACTCTGCATCTATGCTTTGCTGCTAATGTTCAGAGCTGCCCAGAGGTACTCACCTTCCCACCAGCTCTCTTGACCAATGTGATTTTGGTGCAGCAAACAAATCAGGCCTTCCTCTCTGAATTGCTCAAATGAGTTGCTTCGAGCAATATATGGAGGAGATTAAGAGTGTGGATGCGGGGAGTAAAGGATGGATCCTTCAAAACTTATAGCCCTCACATAGTTTCTTTAATACAGCCTAAGAGATCACAAAGTCAATGAGAAAAGACTCCTGAGATGTAGCTACTGAGACCACATCACAAAGCCAACCAGCAAAAGAAAGAAACAATAGTCTGGAGAACTGCAGCAAATCGCAGCCAGCAGAGAAAGAGAATACAAGATAAAAAGAAAAGTGTCCCATTGGAATCAGATCTGGCAATGACTTTCATGACCTGCCTTGGTTTGCTACTTTTGAGAGTTACCCCTCAAACCACAGTGGCAAAACACCATTGAGATTGGAAATCCAACCTGGAGGCATTGATCTGAAAATCTCGACTAAGAGACGTTATGTACCTGATTATATGGGTCAGCAAATTTATAATGCTTTTCATACATGCAGAGGAATGATGACATAGGTAAATTAACAGTTTATGGATTATTTCTCCCCCAAGACAAATCTTGGAAATCCATAAGATCAAGCTTGAACAGATAATAATGGTGCAGGTGTGACAACAAACTGGGGTAAACATAACTGAGCATCCAGTGCAGTTTGCTGGATATTCAAATCCAAATGGACTCAACTGTAGAAACACATAGGACCATGGAGTAAATGTCCAATCTAGCACCATGTATACCAGGTCGAAATGAACCACCCAGATAATGCCAACATACATATTTTATTCCACGATCAGCTTGAGCATCTAATGTGTCAAACCAAGGCTTAACATACAATAGTGATGCAATACAAGCAAATCTCCCAGAAGTCCTAGTTGATTTCCAGGAGTGACTTTAGCCACAAAAATGTTCTGACCAGCTTTGGAACCAAGCATTGTGCTGAAGACGGTATGGGGAAAAGTTTCACATCCACGGCTAGTCTTTAGTTAGTGACTGGAAATGACAGTGTATTTTAACAGATTGGATGCGTTAATGAACAGAACTCTGTCTCCAGGTAGTACTCCACAAAGTCTGAGATAGACTTCAGATTCAGTTATTAACACAAGCACCACAGATGTTTTCAGAAAATGTAGCATTAAAACATGCATATTATTGTGTGAAAGACAAGCCAACCTGCACCTGAGTGGAGTGACTTATTCCTACAGGGCAACAAACTGACAATTTCAAAGAGGTTATACTTGCTGCACCATTGCTCTAGCCCACAAAGTATCCTAAGTGTAGTTAAATCCAGGTAATCCCTTAGGTAAAAATTATGGTTCCTTAATGTTGACAGTTATGTAAAAGAGCGAGTTAGAAATATCTCCCCTGCCAATCTCTAATGATTGACTGCTACAAACCAGAACTACAAGAAACAGAATTTCAACTGACTATCAATTTCTATGGCCTCACTCACAGTGAATACTTTCCAATGGATGAATAGCTGAATTTTCCAGAAGTTAAGACACAGACAACAGCCTCAGCTATATCCATCGTGCGAGAACTCCACAAAATTCTTTGTTCAATGCAAGTCATTCCAACGATTGTTGGACGTGCCAACACCTCACTGTGCAATTGGCACCTGCTTGCATTGATTGCTGACTGCTCTGTTTCAAGGATAGTAAGATAATTCAGCATTGGGGGCAGACAATAGCAAGTTTTAAAAAAGAGGAAACACGGAACAATAGTTTTGGTTATGCCAAGACAAGCAAGACAAGAAGCTATGAATTCAGGGTGCTGAAGGGAAATTTTACAATAGCAATAAATTGCAGTGATATGGTGCCTTTCATATCAGGAGGGCGTCCCAAAGTGCTATACAGTCAAAAATTAGCATTTTAGGACAAACAAAAGGAAGTTTTTCTTTAAGACCCTCGATGCCTCTATGGGATGATATAATGGTGGCTAATCTGAAAGGAAGGGATCAAATGGCTACTTGGCCCTATTTGATACCAATTTCTCTTATCATCTTGAGAAGAAATTGGTTTAAAGAAAATTAAAAAGTTATTTGCAGCGATTTGGTAGAAGTGACAGCTGTCTGTCAGGATTTATATGTTTCTGAGAAACTACTGAATCACTTCACAGAGGACAGTACAACAACAAAATAACAACAAAATTACACCTGTATAGCATCTTTCACATCAGGAGGCCGTACAGATACAAGTGCTCCATCAGCAATAACACTGTTTCATAGATTTCCCACTCCACCCAAAGAGATAAGAGAGATCTGTTAGAGTGACGGAGGAACTGCAGAAGAGAAGATGAAAAAGTAGCCCAATGGACTCAAGAGTGTCAAAAGACCGTTGTTGAAAGTTGGGGATATTATCCTTGCAAAGAATCTACAACTACACACTCATAACTATCATGCCATGAAGAAAAAAAGGGACCATTATAGTTGCGAAGAAAGGCATGAGTTAGTTTATCAGTGATAACGTACATTTCAACCTTCTGCTTTGGGGACACGGCTTACACCTTACCTTCCCACGATGCCAAAGCAACATCAACAAAATTGCAATAAAATTGCACTTATATAGCGTCTTTCACGTCGGGACGACGTCCCAAAGCGCTGAAGGCAGATAATGATGGTGGATTCTTTATCTCACATTAGAACCAGCAGGGCTTCTAGCTATTCAGTCTGATACAGCTCAAGGAAATTGAGCTGAAATATGCCAGCAGCACAGGAAGGAGACGACTTGCCAATCTAGATGCCTTTGTTTACATTATCACTTCAAGTAAATAATACGTAGCATTTCCATTATCTTAGACAGCTCTATCGTGTGAACTTTCTCTGCTCCGATGGAAAGAATTCCTAACCTCTCCAACCTCTCGTCATAGCTCTGTCATTTGTTCTGTGTGAATTTTTAAAACAAATTTTGTAATTTGTTCACTTAATCCATGACTGTTTATGGGACACTGCTGTGCACAATTGGCTGCTGTGTTTTCCTCTGCAAAATATACAGTCAATTCACTTTACTGTATAATCTGTGAAGCCCTTTGAGAAGTATTGAAGATCTGATAAGGCGCTATATCAAATGCAATGATTATTATTATTATTCGGAATTAAGATAGTAGATCATCCAGGATCTTAGTAAATGGCGGGACAGGCTTGAGGGGCTGAATGGCCTACTCCTGCTCCATTTCTTATGTTCTTATTATGTAATCTCTGGTGTCATCCTCGTACCCCTTCACTGCATCAAAAAGTAAGAGTGTGGGGATCACAGCGAAGATGAGAGGAAGAGTTGCAAAGTTCAGAATATATGAAGTAAAAGAGAAACAAGAGTCATAGGTTTATACTTTATTGATACAGAAAGAGAAGAAAGGGGGATTGGAGGAGAAACAGGTTCGGAGCCAGAGATGAGAGAAGCATCGCCTGTCATACGACAACTATTTTCTTGCATCCTCTTTTGAATTCAGGAGAGCAGCTGAAAGAGCCCACTCACATTTTCAAAAGAAAATACTGTGAACTGACAACACCAGACAAAGGAGCTTTGCAGAGTTGTCTCACAACATGGCACTGTTGTTCAATCTATTGTAGTGTGTACTGAGAAGCACTTTCAGATGCCCTCCTGACATGATAGACGTCAAATCAAATTTAAGGATTATTATTATTATTTGGTTGGTTTTGAGATTCCTGGATGACTTACTCTAAAACATTTCTCTGGCAAAAATGTCTCCCGATCAGTCTTGAATCTAAGCAAATGGCCAATGATCTTATATTGAAGATCACTGTTTACTTGAACTTATTAAGCTGCCTTGCATGATAGCTGTGACGGTGCAATATAGCTTTTGACTTTGAGGCTTTAGCCAGATGGACTGCAATATTCTTTCCCCTCTTGTACATTCTGAAGTACAGTGTATTCCATATTCCTTATGTGTTGGGGTCTTGACCCCATTTGTGTGATGGGGAGGAGGGAAAAGGCACTGAACAGATGGCAGACCATATCCTCCCGGGAAGGCGCGACAAAATCACAGGATGAAAATTTTGAGGCTGTTCCTGTGCAGACAAAATCTACAGTAGATTTGTTAGGGTGTAGGAGTTGCCTATTTACACCAACTAAAATGTCAATTTACATTTATATTGCGTTTTCATGTTGGGAGGACGCCTCAAAGTGCTTCACCAGTGAGGAAATTTTAAAGGGTTGAGTAAAGAGAGGGATAAACATACATGTAGGATATGCCAACAAAAAAACAAGAAAGCTAGAATATTGTGGTTATTTTTAAAGTGACAAAACGCCTATCAACTATGTAAAATAATTAATGATCAAGTAATTTTCATCAATGAAAAAAAATTCATAGAATAAAAATATTCAAAATGTGTGCCTGACGTGACAAGTACGGATTCTGAAGAAAATATGTGGGAAAAGTCTACCCTTTCCAAATGTTCCTTGTTCACTGAATAGATTTTTAAATACAAGCTGTGGGGAAATGGTGTCTGTCCACGGGACAATTTTCCAGTTTTACTTTGTTTTCAGCACCACCTGCTGACAACGTGGGGAACAGACTTATTCTTTCTACTTTGTGTGAACAATGTTCTTTTTGCAAGTGGAAACGAGGAGTCTAACCCAGCCAATGTGTGGAGATCATTAAAGTATTTTTGTTAAGAGTGCTAGAGAAAGCAAAAGGGTGAGGAAAGGGTGAGGAAAGCACCCATTGTGAACCACAGCTCATCCCTCTTGAAAATGTTTTTCAAAACATTGAATAGGCTTTGTGGACAAATTATTAGACAAGTTAGGGCTCTTCAGTCTTGTGGAAAAAGCTAATACAGTATTTGACTATTCAAGTAAAACAAACTGCTAGTATCTTTAATGCTGAATAATGGTAAATTATTGAAAAAACCACGACATAAACGTTTTTAAGTTGAAATGAGTGATTGTTGACATGTTTGTGGTGGTGCATGTAGCTTTCTTTGTTACAGTACTTCATTTCATACTGAGGTCTAATTTGCGATATTTCTTAACAGGTTTGTTGATGAGAAATGTGTCATGCTTATTTTCTGAGACATCAAATGTATATTCAATATTTTAGCATTTCATAAGTACTGCAACCTATTTCTTATTCAGAAATCTGGGAAGTTGATACCACTGATTTGACCCCAAAATTGATATATGTAGAAGACTTAAAAGAGCAATGACCATAGTTTAAATATATACATTTTTATAGCCTTTCAGGCTGCCCCCGAGCAAAGAAAAGTGGAATCAAAATAGCTCAAAGCAAGGATGACAAAGAAGATCAAGAACCTATCAAGTAAGTACAGGTACCCTTCACATTAACAGCAGATTCAGCATGGAAATATCTAATTTAAAAAGAAATGTAATGGATCATGTGTTAGCTGAAGTAAGAAAAATAATCTGACCTAGAATACAATATTGTTGAATGGAACATGCCAATCGAAATTTTGCATTCATGTGCATATTATAGTGATTTGCTGTAAATATAATTGTCTAATAATTTCATCAACACAGTAAAAGCTTGTTCTGCTATTTGTTGTGAAATGGTATTAAAAATTGCTATTTATTTAGTGAAGGTATTAATAGACAGTGTACTGCCTAAGCTTTAAACAACATCCTTCCAAAACACAAACACAACTCAAGTCAAGCTGTAAAATAAATACAGTGCAGAAGGGCGGGGTATAAATTCTAATCTCTCGCTTCAATAGTATTTAGTCATAACAAAGTTTACTTTTGTTTCAAAAGAGCAATATCACTAGGAACCTAGGTACACACTAATTTGAAATGTCATAACCTGGCTTATCTCTTGCACTATAAAAAGAGAGACTGCTCATCGCTGTACTCATAAGACACCAGCAACAACAAAATACATGTACTGTATACAGCGCTTTTTATGTTGGGAGGACATCCCAAGTCATCGAACAGTCAGGGATGTGCACCCGAGCTGGGGGTTGGGATCAGTATGAGGGTGGGGAGGGTGAGGGAAGGAGGGTGACCAAAGGCACAGTCAAAGAGAAACGTATTGAGATTGGCGTTGAAGGAGGCAAGGGAGAAGTGAAGCGATGAAGCGAGTGTAGGATAGAGTTCCAAAGGGTGGGGGCAGAGAGGCTGACTGCGGATCGTGGATCGGACAGGGTGGGGGATGTCGAGCAGGGAAAAGTCTGCCTAATGGAGGGAGCGAATAGGCCAGTATATGGTTAGCAAATCACAGAGGTCACAGAGCAGTATGTAAATAGATACATAGGCAACCTGCAAATTCTGGAATTTGCTGTAATCAGCTGGAGTATTCATTTCTTGATAATGTGTCAGAGAATGTTGGTGGAATGCAGGCAAGACTGCCCTTGTTATGAATGTCACCCCAGACTACTCTCAGGTTGAATTATCCCATAAGCCTGGAACAGGTTAAGAAAGTAATAACAACAACAACAACAACAACAAATTACATTTATAGAGTGCCTTTCACGTCGGGAGGACGTCCCAAGGCGCTGCACAGGAGACGTGTGACCCGAGCTGGGAGGGGAGTGTTTGGGAAGGGGTGAAACACGGAGGGGGGGTAAAAGAGTTCGGGGTGGAACAGAAGGCACGATCGAAGAGGAAAGTCTTCAAACCGGCCTTGAAAGAGGAAAGGGAAGAGACGAAACGGAGGGATTGAGGGATTGCATTCCAGAGGGTGGGAACGGAGAAACTGAAGGCCCTGCCTCCGATGGTGGGGCGGTTCGGGCGGGGGGCTTGGAGCAGGCCAAGTCCTATTGAACGGAGGGTCCGGGTGGGCGTGTAGGGGGAGAGTAAATCGGTTAGATAGGGCGGGGCAAGGCCGTGTAAGGCCTTGTAGGTGAGGACGAGGATCTTGAACTCGATCCTCTGGAGGATGGGGAGCCCGTGGAGACGGGCGAGGGTGGGGGTTATGTGTTCGCGGAGGCGGGTGTGGGATAGTACACGGGCTGCAGAGTTTTCGATGGCCTGCAGCCTGTGAATGGAGGAACTGGGGAGGCCGACGAGGAGAGAATTTCCGTAGTCCAGCCGTGAGGTGATGTATGCATGCACGAGTATTTCGGCAGCGGGGGGGGTAAGATAGTTGCGGAGCCTGGCAATGTTGCGCAGGTGGAAATAAGCGGTGCCGGTCAAGGCGCGGATGTGGGGGAGGAAGGAAAGTTTTTGATCGAACATGATGCCGAGGTTCCTAATTGGCTTTGTGAGGTAATAGCTTAGGTAATAGCTTAGGTAGAAATAATTTATCTTTTTTTAAAAAAAAAGTGGGCCTTTTTTCAAACATAATATATTTTCTGCCAAAAAGTTACACAACTTTATACTATATTTCTGTGATATTCACAACAAAAAAAACATCTTCAGATCAAGGTGAGAGGTAACTCTGAGCAATGGAATACAATTTGGTCCCCCAGAAATCAGTAGCAGGCAATCTTGGCAAAGCTAGCTTTCGTTTTTTTGTGGCCTGGGGGTTCCCATTTATAGTCAGACAGGGTGTACCTACCTCAGTCATCAATCTTACTGAGGTCTAGATGGGACACTGGGACTCCGAGTGCTGCCGGCTACACTGTATATGGTCAGGATATGGCTTCACATTTCTGTTGCAGTCCCAGATGTTGCGGAGAACCCTTGGTATTGTCAATTGATTGTTCAGCTGAACACAATGACTCTTGTTCCTCCTGTCTACTCCACCAATTTTTGGTAATCATCAGTTTTCTGATCGTGTATATTTATTGTACTTTACTTTCTTTGTTTGGACTGTTTAATTTGACCTGATTTCTGTTGTCAGTTGGCACTGTCCCTCCTTCTCCACTTGTGGGAATTATATTCCGAAAGTACAAAAATAGCTTGCATTTATATAGTGCCCTTCACATGAGGTAGCGTCCTGGAATGCTTAAAAGTTGATTGGAGTGGACATTCCTCAAGAATGGCATGAAGCTCTTCCTATTTCCTTAGTAAGAAATCCTGTTAGAAATAACCCCATATTTGACCTCAATCTTGATAACGTGATAAGGCATATACCAAATGCAGTGATAATTATTATTATTAATCCACCTGAATTAACACTGGCATTTATATAGGGTCCTTTATATGTGAGGCACTTTGAGATGTCTAAAAGATGTGAAAACGCTATATCAAATGAAGGATTATTATTTCAGTATTTATCTAGCACACTGTCTCGGAGCATTAAACAGGCCAATAGAATGATTCTTTACCATTTTCCGAAGCAAACATCTATCACGAACTATCTGAGTGATAGTTTCAACTTGTATATAGTTTTGAACTGTGGTCAACATCAACTGGGAGGTGGGTTGACTCAGTACCAAATAAGACCTGAAAATAGTGTGGCTCAAACATTTATTTCCTTTTACACAAACAAGTCAATGCATAACCATCCTTGTTCATCAAAACACGTCAAAGTTAAACATTGCTTCAGGAAACAAATGTTACCTGCTCAGACAAAAGCAAAAAAAAACACACATTTGGGATATGGTTTTAAAATGACAGTAACAATTGTAATTGAAACATCCTTTCATGTTCCATAGATTAGTTTATTTTCGCCATGCTTGCATTTGATATATCATGGCATTGAGATGCTTCGAAGAGCTTCACAGAATATACTGTAAAGTGAATTGATTATGAATTTTGTAGTGCGAAAACCGCTTGCACATAGCAGTGCTCCACAAACATTTGCGGATTTAGTGACTTACATTTTTTGGGGGGGCAATTACCCCCCCAGAAAGCAATCCACTAATTGACTCACAACTGTATTCCTACGTATCACAAGTTAAACAGAGGAGTGTTTAATTTTATTTAAGATGTCCGGTTCCTGGGTGTGATGGTCAAGGACATGTGACTGGAAAGTACGCATCACATCGCAGTGCATCAGGGTGCCCTCTCGCTGCAAAGAGGCAAAAGGACGGTTACCTCAATGGCTCCCAGTTCTCATGGAAATCTGGGAAAACAGAAGGAATGACCTGCCCAACCCCAGGGTGTGATGGCTCAGGACATGTAAGCGGCAGTTTTCTTACTCATCGCAGGTAAGAAATTAGGGGACTGTTTTTGAAACTACTATCTGGGAGTTAAGGTTGCGATGGTTACAGAGATTCCGATTCCAGAGATGTTACTAATGATGATTACAGAGGGCTTGGATTACAGAAGCCGTGTGCCTGTTTTCTTCATCTTTTTCATTGATTTTCTTCTCTGGTACTGCCACTGGCTCTAGCTGGGGTATGGTTAGGTAGGGTTGGGTAGAGATCAATTCTGATGCCCCAATTACTCACCAACTGTGAGTAGCTAACTAACTCTGCACAGGATTGGGAATTGAACTTGTAATGTTCTGCTCTGTATGGCTTGGTCTATCCCTTCCTCAGTAAATTATTTGGTGGGGATGGAGGGTAGGGCTTGAAATTATTAGTCATTTTTTTTCAAAATGTCCCAGGTGTTGACAAAGAGGATACAAACTTTCTAAAGGATAGAGGGATTAACAGATATGGGGATAGGGTGGGTAAATGGAATTAGGTTAGAATATCAGCCATGATCTTATTAAATGGCGGGGCAAGCTCGAGGCAGCCGAATGGCCTACTCCAGCTCCTGTTTCATATGTTCTTATTTTTATGAAGATAACTGGTATCTGTGAGTTCCATCTGCCTAGTAATACAACACCTGGGAAGTTTCTGAACTCAGACAGGTTGCCAGGGTGAGGTGAAACACAGAGCAATGGCCAGCATTTCCAATCCAGATGGAGGAAAATCAGAGATTCTCTATGGTCGTGCTTCATGCTGCCTCTTTCGTGCCTTGGAGCGAGTTATAGTGTGTCTGTGTTCTCATAGGTATGACTGTATCCATCCAGTTTTCCCACATAGAAGAAAGAAAGTATTCTGTCAAACGTTATTTCTATCTAGCCAATTACTTAACCCATACCAATGAAATTTGTGAGCATGTGGATTTGGATGAAGTAGCATATTTTGTAATATTGCCATATAATGTTTTAAATTTGCTTATATAATCATTATTAACTCAGAACCAATTCATTAGGCCAATGCGATTATGTTGGTGATATTGGTACAGAAGGCAGTTTGATATCGGAATCGCTTTCATGCTAAAAAATAACTGGAGTGCACAGTGAGAGGCCATGGAGGCAGGATAAGAGCTCACAGGTTTAGGGTTTTTAAGTGCTACTTTAGTACAGGGACCAGGATATATCTCTTGATATAGATGGTAATCAACAGCTGGAATAAGTTAGCAGTAAGTGTCTGAGGTCAGCAGCCTGTATGTATTTAAGAAACAGCTTGATGGTCGAAAGTGGACCAGGTTGGGTGGAATTCTTTATTCAAGGCATTCATGTCATATAGTTGTATGAGTTTAAAATGTGTGATATAGTATGTCAACCTGACCATTATCAGCAGCGGTTTCATCTTACGTGACAGATATCAGGTAGTAACCATTTTAATATGTATAATAATGTACAATAATTACTTTTTTTTACCCCAAATCATCAGTAAAACGTATCTAGCTTTTAATAAATCATTAACAGTAATAGCAGAAATATACTTACATTTGTACGTCCCTCATGATTATGTTAATTATTGTGTTTTATGATATTACAAAATAATGATCTGTGGCAATTATCATAGATTTTATGCATTATGATTTGCCGACACATTGATAAATCATGATAAATTCAATTTTTAGCCTTGGATTTGTAGAAAAATTTGCACTCCAGAAAGTATTTCAATCTCCACTCATAATATTTTGCTAATCGGATTTTTTTTTTCATTTTTCCACATTTTCATGGCCTCAGCTTGTCAGGATGCCCGAGAGCTACTTCTGCGATGAAGAAGGCAAGATTGTCAGGAGAGGAGATGTTAACAATAAAGCAGCGGGCCAGTAATGGTAAACCAATTACTATACATCTTAATAAGAAATAATCATATGTGTTGCATTTGACACATTGTTGAAACTTCATCAAGCTCTTCACAGAATTCTAGTGTAAAGTGTGATGACTCCGTATTTGAAGGCAAAATCTTGTGAACAATGTGCACTTGACAACTTTGCAAGTCAACAGCAACAACAACTTGCATTTATAGTGCGCACCTCATACAGGTTAGAGTCCCAGAGCGCTTGTCCCAATGAATCGAGTGGTCCTTATTTGTAATCTTACAGGCAGTAAATTGTGCAAAAACACAAGAAAATCATAGAAACTCAGGCGGTTCAGCATCACACACAATGTCCAAAGGTTTTCAAGGTGAAATTTCTAGTATTATTGTCCCCTTTTTTTAGATCAAAAAGCAGTACCACAACAACAACAGCAAAATTACACTTGTATAGCGCCTTTCATGTCAGATGGATGTCGTAAGGCGGTGAACAGTCAGTGTTTTATATCTGAGCTAGGTTCGGCATTGGGGAGGGTGGAGGGAAGGGAGGTGACCGATGGCACCATCGAAAAGGAGTATCTTGAGGCAGGACTTGAAGGAGGCTAGGGAGGAGAATAGGCAGAAGGATTGCGGGATGGAATTCCAGAAGTAAAGGGCAGAGTGGCTGAAGGCTCACCTGCCAATGGTGGCATGGGTGGGTCGGGGGAACTAGAGCAGGCCGGAGCCTGCTGAGCGGAAGGAGTGGACAAGTTTGTAGGGGGTTAGAAGGTTGCAGAGCTGGGTTGGAGTAAGCCATGGAGGGTTTTAAAGGTGGGGACTAGGATCTTGAATTGAATCCTCTGAGTGATGGGGAGCAAATGGAGTCGGGCAAGAATAGGGGAGATGAGCTCATGGATCTTGGTGCTAATGGGGGGGAAGAACTCATCTTGGGAAAGTGGTAAGGATGTCATAAGAGATGAAAGTTTCGGCTGCGTTGGGTGTAACTCCTCCAAATAAAATTTGGCTCTCACTCCATGTCTTTTGTGGGACACACTGATGTGGGTAAACTGGTTGTTGGGTTTTACCTACAAAATATAAAGTCAATTCACTTTGTAGTAGATCATATGAAGAGCTTTGAGACATCTGACCAACAGGCTATGGCACTATATAAAATAGAGGGATTATTATTGTAAAACATACATTAAAAGACAAAAAATGTGACTATCTCTAAATTCATCAGAGCGGGAATGGTGAAATTGATTGTTGAAATGCTCCAAATGCTAAATTATCTCTGTATGGGGTGTGATCACACATTTGTATGATCCCATACAAATTTTGCTTTCCATCTGAAATCAACCATCAAAGTCTATAGAAAGATTCTTTATAAATAATCCTTGCATTTGACATTCCATTTATAATGTCAAAATTTAAGTGCTTCCCAAGTAACTCCTGCCAAGTGTAGTAACTGTGTAATCAAATGCCGCAGTCAATTTGGACACAGCCACAAGGTAAATGAATGGCAAATGAATCTGGTGAATTGTTGGTCAAAGCAACTTGGAGAAATCTCTTCTATTTTTGAATGGTGTCATGTAATCTTTAACATCCACCTGAACAGGCAGATGGGTTCTCAGTTGAAAGTCTCATCAGATAGACTGTACCTCCAACAATATAATGCTCCCCAGCACCACACTGGGATTTTACCTACTGTGAGCTCAGGTTGCACTAAGTGTGATATAGTGTATTTTGTAAGTGTTGAGACAACTGTGAAAAACAACATTGGATTTAACAACATTACTAAGGCAATAGGATAGTTAGGTGTAATAGATTCAGCAATAAGTAACAGATCACATCAAATATCCATTGAAGAGCCATTGCACTGTAAGCTAATAGGAAGGGCATCAAAATTTAGTTAGGTGGTAACATCAAAAGAAAATGGAAAATAATAAGTAAATAATCCAGTAAAGCACTGTAGGATTTGAAGGCACTAACTCAATTTTGACTGGAATGAGTGAAAGCAGATCAAACTCCTATGAATCTTATGAATATCTTTCAGCAACTGACTTCTTCACAGCATGTTTCAAGCTTCATAGGTCTGAATAATTCATATATTAAATGAAAAATAGTGGCTCATTCGCACATAATAATAAACCTTGAATTTGATATAGCGCCTTATGATGTCGTTAAGACATCTCAAAACGTTTCATAGAATATATTGTAAAGTGGATTGACTGTGTATTTTGTGGGCATAACAAAGCAGCCAATTGCACACAGCAGTGTCCCACAAACAGTTGTTGTGGGTTGAGTGACCAACGTTATTTATTTTTGGAGGGATTATTCCCACCCAGGTAGCAATCTGCCAATTGACTACCAAGTGGTTCATATTTACTGCTGAGTAAACAGAGGTGTCTGGAGTAAAGGAAGACTTCACCCCACCCAGGAAATGAACCTGGGTTTTCTCACTTGCAAGGTGAATGCGCTCACTATTCTGTTACAGGACTATACAAACATGCTGGCCTGACTACCAATGTACCACCAAATAGTTAAGAATGGACTTCCTCTGCCCTCCCTCCTCTGTCCTTCCCTCTCCTTCCTCTTGCTCTGCCAAACACCAATTTCCTAATTTTAGCTCGAGGATCTGGAGTGAGGAGACTAAGTCACTAGGTCACTTCCTTCTCCTCCAATACTTCAGTGACTTCTTTCTTATTTACTTTTTACTCCTCCCCTTCCGTCATGTTGTAAGTTTTAAAGTTCCCCATAATGTAATGCATTGAGTCTGACCAGCAGGATCTGAAAATTGTGTTAGTATTTATCCAATTAAAATGACTTCGATAAGATGTTATTCTATACATCACCACTGAGACATGCAACCGAGACACTCAGTTCCAGAGACGGTGACTTTTTAGTATATGTTCATCGTGAGTTGACGGGTGATCGTTTTCATTCAATTTGCTCTCCTTATTGGTGTACAGTTTTGTGTTCAACATTTTAATTATAATTGCATTTAAAAGATCATAAAAATAAGGAGCAGGAATTTGCCATTTGGCCCCTCGAGCCTGCCCTGCCATTCAATAAGATCATGCCTGCACTTCTAATCTAACTCCATCTGTCTGCCTTATCCCCATATCCCTTAATCCCTCTATCGATAAGAAATCTATCAATTCTAGGTTCTCACCCTGTGTTGCTTTTTTACAGAAACTGCTCATGACTAGTTCATGCTGGTTCTTTGTCTCCATTTTAACTCCTTAACTCCTCTTCTGAACCCCTTATCAAGACACCCTGTGACATTGTGCTTCTAAGTGCCTGCCATCTGTGTCTGGTAACATAACACTCACCTTTCTCAAGTCTGAAACACACAGAGGCTAGCAGACCAATTCCTTTCAAATTTCTTTCTTTTTATCAATTCTTTTCTCATGGAAAAACAAGTCAGTTTGAGGTCACTGGCCAACAGGGAGGTGGCTGCACCTTTGCTTTTTATCAGGATACACTAAGTGTGAGCACAAAGCACATGTAGCAAAAGTCACCAATTTACAGGTTTAACACATCTCCCAGTAAACTTTTACACACCAGTATTAGGCAGTACACCATCAAGACTAATGCACACAATTTTACCTGATCTGTTATGATCCTGACGACCTTCTAACAGGAAGAAAATAACTAAACAGTGGTGGGGTTTATTAAAATATATGGTATTCAACAATATTTATATGAAGTAGTACTATGTATGCTGCAGAAGGTACATTATTCTACAAATAGTAAAATCCTATTACTGCAGTAATAAAAATCCACACTAACTACAGTGTTGCAAAGGTTAATCCGCCGACAGTGAGTTGGGATAATCTTATTTATGACTATATAATACTGTACATCTGAATTATTAAATTATCTCTAAATAGACTTAATGTGGGTCTTGTTTTCTGACCAGAAACATCAAAGCTGAGCTGACACTTTTTTATTTTAAATATATATCTTTATAAATGCAGTATAATGTTTGGTACAACAGAAATCCATGCGTAAGAAGCTCAATGAGAGCTGGCTTCACCAGCTCAAACATTCAGTTTATCTTCAAATCTGTTCTTGTATTCTTTCCCACATCAGGCTTCATGTACCTGTCACCTCTATCCAGTGCCATCCAGGCTGACTTAAATGTGTATTCCTCAAATTGACATTCCTTAAATTGTCAATGAAGGTCATTCCTAAATTCAAATCTACACCAACTGCACAAAACCTATCTCTGTAATCGACTATGAAGTGACCCTGATAAAAGTTGATAAATTATGACTTCTATTTCCATTGTGGAGTTCTGTAGATCAGTGGTTAGTGCACTCACCTTGCAAGTGAGGGACTTAGATGAGATTCCAGGCAGGCCAAAGCCTTGGCAAGTTTCGTTACTCCACACACCTGATAATAATCCATAAAAAAAACAGTAATAAATTGGTCACCTCAATCCACAACTATTTGTGGGGCACTATTGTGCCAATTGGCTGCTGCATTTCACTTAAAACATATACAATCAATTCACTTTACAGTATATTCTGTGAAGTACTTTGAGACGTCTAGAAGACATGAAAAGCACTACATCAAATGCAAGGATTATTAATATTTGTAATCAGACAAATCACTTTTGTTGCATCTTATTGAGTACAGTACCAAACTATTAAAGATCAGTGAACATAAAGAGTATGTCCTGGTCCTTGCCAGAGTCCATTATCTTCAAAGATGATTCTGTTCTAAGTTGATGGGCTGTGAGTTGGATTGATAATTTTATCCTGCAACTACACTAGAAAAGTTTTAATAACAAAAATAATCCTCGCATTTTATATCGCACCTTATCACGTCGTTGAGACATCTCTAAGTGCTTCACAGAATATACTGTAAAGTGAATTCATTGTACATTTTGTGAGCAAAATGTTGTTTAACATTTATTCCACACCTTAGTGTTTGTGCCAGACACAAAAGAGCTTTTGTAGCTCAACAGCAACATCCTTTGCCAGTCAAATGGGTCGACATAGCATGACAGCAGGCAAATTTCACACGTTACTTTTTCTACTTTTGCAACTCCATCCCATACAGTGTTGACATCTGTGAATGTGCTGCATGTACATAAGGTTTAACCATTCAATCAGAGTTGCTGAACCATGCATTAAACTGCCACAAATCCGTTACCGGTCAGTAACCTAATACAATTTCTCCATAACAATACACAGTCAATTCACTTTACGGTATATTCGTGAATTGCTTTGAGACATCTCAACAACATGATATGGTGCTATATTAAATGCATGGATTATTATTATTATTTATATTATTACATATTTCTGTGTCTTGCTGGTACAATGGTCAGTATTGTGTGATATCTGCCCATATCAAATATAAACATAAACTGCAATTTCAAAGGGATTAACAAGTGTAGTTCCATTATAAAGTGCTTTGTTTATAGCACTTGTGTGCGTAGAAAATGGGTACATTGTGGACTTCCTTGTGGTAGTAAATTTGCTTACATACCATCATAACTTAACTGATTTCAATCATTTTGGCTTTTTTCTCTAAGATCAAGTGTAGCATAGTCTCTGTTCTTATACAGTTACTTCTGGAGTTACTATTTCCTGTTGTGATTTCTGAACCAAATCTCACCCATAACTGACGCGTTATGGGAAGGATTAAGCTCCCAACTGCAGGAATGCTTTCAACCCCTTTGGGATCAGTATTGCAGTACATCCGATCTGAGGAGTTTGATCCACTCTCACAAAGAGTAAGCAGAGAATACCTGAACTAGGAGCTCACTTAAGCACCTGGTCACTAGGTTGAGGCTGGGCCTGCCCTGCCTGAGAGGCGATCCGGTCATTTGATTAGCTTGGGTGGTCGTGAAGACATGGTTCAGATCCACATTGTCCTTTCACAATTTGAGGTGTAGAAGGCTCTGAGATGCCATCCAGCGTGGAGGGCGCTATGTAAATTGAAGTTGTTGTTGTTGTTGTTTGGCGATTAGGGTTTGTCTGCGGGAAAATAACCCTCTTTCCCAAAGTGGAACATTTCGGTCTAATTCAGTTAATGGGAGGTGAGCGGTCTAACCTCGATCACCAGTAAAAAAAAAGTTAGGTTGTGTATTGTCATTGTGTTCAGCCAAATCTACTAGTGTGGGCTGGTTAGGTTGTGTGTTGTGAAGCTGGTGTCTTTCTGCACACACATCAACAACCTAATGTCCTGAAAGACCATCATTTATCGTGCAGGAAGAAGAATGATATATAACTAGTTCCATTAAGACTATATGCCTTATTAGTTTTAATAGAGCACATTCATCTTATCTTTGGTAACCATGTCTCTAAAAAGAATGTATTTGTTTCATTTGCTTGGCAACAGAGAAGGAAAGGTGGAGGGTTGAATCATAAGCTTTACATGAACTAAGAACTAGGCAGTTTGTGATTAGAGATTCTAAAAGCACTGAAGCATCAAGGCTGCCAAAGGTCATCAATAAAAGGAAGGAGGGCTCAAAATGATACATGAACAACATTATGAGAAAATTTAGTTGTTATTATTCAGACTAAAGCAATACAAAAGCTACTGGTTAATTGATTGGTGGATTGCTTTCTGGGGGTAATAATCCCTCTCTAAAAAAATTATTATTATTTGATCACTCAGTCCACGACTATTCGTGGGACTATGCAGTGAGCAATTGGCTCCTACGTTTCGCCCACAAACTGTACTGTCACTACAGTGTGCATTATATTCTGTGAAGGTTTTCATCTGAATTTAGGAACATTTAGCGGATAGCAATACAAAGTAGTTTTCTGCATTTGACTCAAAACACGGAATCGCAGTTTTGCAAAGCTATTTTACCTGCTGCCGTACTTCTAAGAGACTAAGCCATGTTCCTCTTAAGTGCTTTAGTAAAAAGATAAACTGAGTAATCTACCAGTACAGAAAAGGTGAAAACAACAAATATGTCATGTATATTATAATTTTTATTCAAATATAACATTACCTCGCCGAGACCCTCCTTTACACCTTTATTATTTATTCACAGCTGCTTTATGGCCTGTGTGTTTTTTAAATTAATATTAACCTTTCTTGCAGTATTCTCTTTTCGGACTAGACATGCACTTTAATGGGTAATGCAGCCTGTTTCCTGACACAGATTCAAACTCTTTCAACTTCACAGGTACAACATGTCTCTGAAACGCCATCCCGGAGTCCCTTTGCCTTGTGCTTTCCCTCGCCTCCTTCAAGGTCCATCTCAAGATGAACCTTTGGCTTTGACCATGTCTTGGTCATCTTTCCCCAACACCCACATCCCACTTTGCGCTGCCCCTTCCCTTACCCTGAATCCAAACCCCAACCTGGGTGGGAACTGTTGACAGTCCAGCACTTTGGGATGTCCTCCCGATTTCAAATGTGCTATATAAGTGCCATTTGTTGTTGTTGCCTTCTCGACGTGAAAAGTAGTATATCAAACAGATTGATTATTATCACTGTGTCATCCTTGAACACTTCTCGGTTCATTTCCTAATTCTGACTTTGCACATGCACTGGTGATCAGCTCAGTTGGAGCAGAGATGTTTACAGTTTTCCCAGCGGCTTTACTTTTCTATTGCTAAAGAAGATGAGCTAGGAAATTTGAAAAGATATATCCACAAAGCATTTAATGCCTCATTTTTTCAGCCTGAGGTTGTTCCGAGCCGAGAAATAGGATTTGTGTTTCTCACCGAAAAATTGTTGTTATCTTCATGGGGAAGCAACTAAGCACCAAAAAAGTTAATGTGTTTAATGCCATTAATGATCCTGGAGTGCAATCAAACCTTAATGATATTAAAAAGCTTGACAGTGATCCAACAAACGATCCAACATTTGTAAACCTATTTTAAGGTTGACTGCAATACAGATCTGATTTATAATGCAGGCAACTTATTGATTCAGTCCTTGAAACTGCCTCCAGAGGTAGCTTTGGGAGCAGGGCTTAGAATCTAAATGACCAGTATTAAACCTGATTGTTATTGCCCTTTAGTATTGAATTAACACAAGGACCATGCTCAATTAATGCTAACTATGCAGTTCAAATAGACCATGAATATTTTCTGGGAGTAACTGGAAGAAAAGAGGCAGGAGATGATTCTGTATTGGTGCCTATTGAAGCGTGTGCCCAGTCCTAATAGAGGAGATGGCAAAGAAGGTTTATGTTAATAAAAAAATGAAATAAAACAGTTATATAAACCAATATTCAAGCAGGTAATTCTAATTTTCACACTATCTCCTGTAATTTTTTGAATAATAATTTAGTACCAATTTCAGACAGTGAAAGACCATTTGTCCATCCCACATCCAATTTCCCACACAATTCATTGGATGAATATATCTTGAAATTTAATAGCATGTTATCCTTTTAGCTGATAATACCAGAATCATACAGGTATATTGCAAGACCACAAATGAATATGTTAAATAAAAGTATGTAAATTCAATACCAAAGGTAACACTAATCTATCAGTGATTTCCTCAAGCCATGAATGACTGCTGAAGTTTAGCAAATATTAGCATTTTCATAAGCACAAATCTAAAACAGTGCTGTGATTAAAGAGCAAAACATCAGGCTGATATTTTAATTTATTTAAAACAAAGGCAAAACATCGAAATGATGGATTACATCCGCAGTTAATATCTTTCCGAGTAAAATTTGAATTTCAAATAGAGCCTACTGTGTGCCGAAGAGGAATCGTCAATTATCCTTGGGTTTCAACTTCCATTTTCTTTCATAGGGATAGAGAACGATGAAGAAATCAAACAGCTGGATGAAGAAATTAAGGAATTAAATGAATCGAATTCCCAGATGGAAGCGGACATGATCAAGCTTAGAACCCAGGTGGTGTTTCCTTTAAGTCTCACAGTGTTCTTCAGCTGAAATTCTCTATTATAAAGTTCTTCTGGCACATTAGATATTCCTCAAGATCATAGAGGACATTTATTTATTTATATTTCTCCCCTCCCTTAGGTCCCCCAAACCATGCAGCATTCCCTGACTGAAAGGGTGAGTAGGTGATATTTGCTGCCTTTGCCACTTTGTAACATGCTTCATGAAGCTGTTTCAGAGTGTCCCAGGCGACTTGCCTGATGATTTTCTCTCTGACCCTTTGGGGAAGCTTATGCTCTCAGCTCAGCAGTTTCCCCTAGTTCCTCTGGGTGAAATCAAGAAGCTGCCACACGGGGAAATCAAACCCACGTCCTCTCATTCAATGCATTTAGAAACCAGCCCACAGTGTCACCAGCTAATCTAATAAATATTCTTATACATATTACAAAATTTGCTCAAATAAAATTATTATATTACTGTATTTCAAGTCTTTATTTACAAGGTTCAGAATCATCCTATTTGGCAAGGTGTGATACTTTCTAGACTAGCTAGGAATTGCTCGGAACATTTGTCCTCTTGTCCTTACTCTCCTATGACCTCCACTATACTTAACAGAAAACATGCATAAACACCTCTATACCAGCATCAGGGACAAGCTCCTGACATCCCCTGACTGATCAGATTGTCAACATAGCCAGAGGATGTGAATGCATACTGACCACTAAATAACCTTGAATGGGGCAGGTTGATTTGTACGTCTGCCATTGATTGGATTCCAATTTTCGATGAACAGAAATGAATGCCCTCCATTAACTGACCCGAATACAGCAAAGACTGCCCTGTTAAGCACTGTTATCATGGAAAACTGATGGCCAAATGCACATAAATGGTGCATAAATACATGTTGGGCCGATTTTAAAGTGAGAGGCCAGTCAAAGCCAAATGACCTGGATTAATCAAAAGGAAAGAATCCATGAATTAATTCCAAATTGCCCAGTTTATGGATCACTTTGGGTTCTCAACTTGATATGATATTTGTCTCTAATTTCTGTCTGTGTGAATTAATGTTGCTGTACTTTGATTGATTTTGTATGTTTTGTTGTGTAGATAACTAATTGATATTGTATGCTTTGTTGCTCAGATTACAACAATGGAGAATAACCTAAAAACGATAGAAGAAGAAAACAAGGCAATTGAACAACAGAACGAGTCCCTTCTGCACGAGTTGGCAAACCTCAGTCAGTCCCTTATCCATAGCTTGGCTAACATCCAATTACCACATATGGTAAGGTCTAAATTAAAAATGTGGCTTCTATCTTGAATTATCAAAATTATGACAATAAGAAAGCTGCAGTAAGTTTGCAAATGTACATATATCATAAAGTATTGAGATGCATTCTTGTGCCATATTCAAATCTATTTAAATTATACAAACCAATACTATGAGGTCATCTTAAAACATTCTTAGTTGTCAAAGAAAATGCTTTTTGTCAGAAAAAAATTACCTTGGCAGATTCTCTCAGATGTTTCTAAAACTAGAAAAAGTTCTGATTCTAAACTATCAGAGTGAGTAACTACAGTGTGCTGCCCTGTAATGCATTTCATATTCTTTCCTTTACCTTCTCTTAAATTCCTCCTCTGTAATCTCTTTATCATCTTGACTACTTTAGTCCAAATCAACAAATTGGGTATAAAGCTATTCAAAAATAAATGCCTCCAATATAACTGTTTTTTGAGGACATACGCAATCAGAAACTATGAAAGATTATATTGCTGTATGCCTATTATTCACTGTAAAGTAAAAATGTATCACAATCTTTCTTACTTCTGAGTGCTTCAGCTAATATTGCTCATGAGTTCAGTCTACTGAGTGCCAGTCTTGGGACTGGAAGCATTTTGGTTTACATTTTGGCTGATCCACTCAACTCTTCATCATTGCAGGGTTATAAAATTATATGTTAGGCATAATGAAAATGATTGCTTTTTGTAAGTTATTTACACTATTTGTGGATGAAATCAAACAATGGAGCAAAGATGCTTCAGAAACTTTCATATACCATCAGCAAATAAGCTTGCAGCATCCCAAGTGATTGCCTTTGTTTACGAATCCACAATTTTAAACCATAGTTTCATTTGAGATGGTATTGTCGGGAAGGTGTGTGTGTTAAATTGTGATTTTTGTAAAGGTTCTTTTTAAGAAATTGTAATTATCAAATTTCTAAAACACTGAATGTATTGATTACTCAGCACATTTAATGTTTTACAAAAGTAATAATTCCGCATTTCTATTAAAGACATGCTCCAAATTAGATCACCAGGTGTTTAGTTTAATATTTAACTTGATTGTACTTTATGTTGGTTTCTTGTGCACAACATTTCTTAGCATGAAATATGTATTGTACATTTTACCTTATTTTGCCTGATCATCCAATACAAATACACGGTCGCTCAACAAAAATGTTTTTACATCATTCAATAATAGTAAGCACCACATATGCAGTATCCTTACAACCATCATGCCATGTTGGCTTCATTATGTTTTGCGTCACGTTAAACCTTTGCTGGAGATGCAGAGGTGGACACAACCCTTCCACAATGTTGATTTAGAAATCGGCCAACAGGAAGTGCTTGAGAGGTGCAAAGGGCTCCCGGCTCCCTCTGATTTTTCCTCTCTGCTGTGAAAATGTGACTGTCTGCCTTTTTACTTGACCGAACCAAATGATACAGATCAATGATTCAGTAGTAAAGGGAAGCTGAGACTGGCTGTCCTACTCGGTGAACACACACACACACATTGTTATGACACCACATGGTGATAATTTAATAGGGTGCATCAGCCTGCCAATTTGGGGCAGCCAAATTTTTACTGAAGCAGGAAACTAAATCCAGAGTTGACCTTCAGATTCTCAGTTGTTAATACAAGAAACTGAATTGAACTTTTAGCTTGTAAATTGAATTGGTTAGTGAATTGCCAACCTAACTATAGAAGCAGTGAGAGAGAAAATTATATAGCAAATTCAATGTAGCAAATGTGAAGTGGCTCATTTTGAAAGAAAGAATAGAGAGGGAAATTATGAACCTGTGTGATAAAATTCTCAGTGAAGTGGAGAAATATAGGAATCAGGATGTACAAATACATAGTTTGTTAAACACACAAAGGGAAGAGCTACATGAAATGGCAATCTGTATTTTGGGGAGAGTTAGAGGCATGGAGGAATTGTAAAATTAGAAAGAAAGTCTTAGGATCAGTCTATTGTATAATATGCAGCCTTTGAAGCCTGGTGACGATAAGGATGGTGAGCTCATGGAAACCATTAGCAGAAACAATAAGGCTCATTGAGTTCTGGTGATACGATACCAAATTACATTTGTGTAGCACCTTTCATGTTGGAAGGATGTCCCAAAGTACTGGACAGGGCGGGGACAAGAAGCTGAAGATCCGACCGCTGATGTTGGGGTGGGCTGGAGAGGGGGCATGGAGAAGACCAGAGCGTGCTGAGCGGAGGGAGCGGTCAGGTTGATATGGGGTTAGCAGTTCACGGAGGTAGGAAGGAGCAAGACCATGGAGTGCCTTGAAGGCGGAGGAAGAGGATTTTCAACTCTATCCTCTGGGGAGCCAGTGGAGCTGTGCGAGCATGGGGGTGAAGGGGCCACGGAGCCTGGTATGGGAGAGGACACAACCTACAGAGTTCTGGATGATCTGCAGCTTGTGGAGAAAGGAGTTGGCAAGGCTGAGAAGCAGGGAGTTGCCGTACTCAAGGCTTGATGTGATGCTAGATGCATGAATGAGGTTTTGGCAGCCTGAGGGGTGAGGCAGTGGCAGAGCCAGACAATGTTGCAGAGGTCGGGGAAGGCAGAGTGGATCATGGCACGGTATGCGGTAGAAATATTTGAGAATCGAAGAAGATGGACTGGCTCAGTGAGGTGAAGTGTGCAGCTATGGATGGTGATGTGATGCTGCCAGTGTCTGAGGTGTAGAGACGCTCACAGGAGCCAAACAGGAGAACCTTTGTCTTATTAACATTTAACTGTGGAAAGTTAGCTCTCATCCAGGACTTGATGTCCGACAGTCTGTTGGGACAGCAATGGTTCTGGAGTCAAGGGTGGAAGCAGAGAGATGGAGTTGGCTGACATCTGCCTGTATGTAGAAGTTGAGCCCATGTCTGCAGATAATATTACCAAGAGGGAGCATATAGATATTGAAGAGGATCTGTAGCTAATGGAAAATTGAGTTGAGAAGAGCAGCACGGAAGGAATTGGTGAAATGAACTCAGAAATGACAAAAGTATAGTTGAGGACTTTGGCTATATTAATGGTGAGGTGATAATAGCTCTGAGAAAAAATAGGTTGTGCACAATATACGATCACATTATAGGAGCATGTTACCCATTCACATACAATGAAAGTAGTCAGATATTAGCTACAGATAGTAACAATTCACAGCTTAACAAGCAGAAATCAGTCTTGTGAGTATCATAATGCACAATCTATCCACTGATCCAGATGTGCAGGGTCAGAAAATTGCCAACTGTGGTTTTGAGCCCAAGAAAATATATGTCTTATGGACATCGGAGTATCCTTTGTGGACCAAGGGGGTGATGTCCAGGGCACTGATCTTTGTCATGTGAGTGCACCTCTCTAATACCCAGGAAGCTTGTCTGGGAAGAAATGACGAGGCAGTTGAATGCCATTTCCACCAACTGAAAATCTGGCCAAGCGGTGATGGATCAACTCTGCACAGTTAAGAAGACCAACAATAACTTCAACCACAAAAGCCGTAAACCCCACCAGTGAAGGGCTACAGGACTTAGTTAGCAGAGCTATAGAAACCTCTGGTGGAAATCTTTGTCTTTGAGAGTCTGACGGCAGTGGAAATGAATATATCTTCCAGGAATCTGGTAAGTGTCTTCCCAACCAATTAATTTTGGCTTTACATTATTAACTGATATAAAACATAGCCCATGATATTACCTTCCATTGCCTGCCGTATATACAACAATATTTGCTTTTTGATACCGATATATAAATAACATGATTGACTGTGGCATACCACTTCTATGGTACCTGCTTTACTTTCTTTTTTTTTCCACAGATAAACCAATGTACCAGCGATTGCACACAACAGTCACCAATATTCCTGGCAGCAGCACAAATACAGGGCTACCTGCACCTCAACAAGTTAGTGAATAACTAGATATAACCAAATGCTCATCAACCCACACAGAGTGTACAACATCCACTGAAGAAGTCCACAGGCATCCTTGACCTTAAAAAAACAAACAGGACACAGGAAAGAATGAAGGCCGGTAGATTTTCTTTGAAAGTGAGTGTGTTGGACCACCTAAAGGAAACCATCAAAGTCATGGTTATTAGGCACACTGTGATGGACACAAATCTGGGAGAAATACAGAAGTAATAATAGTACTTACTTTTGATATAGTGCCTTATCATGTCATTGAGAATTCGCAAAGTGCTTCACAGAATATACTGTAAAGTAAATTGACTGTATATTTTGTGGGCAAAACGTAACATAGTTCGAGGAATAACAGTCAGCATGAACTGGGGAGCAAGATCCCTTTTTGGGTGTAATTTGTTAAACTTGAACAGAGCAATTGGTCAAGTATTAGTCAAGAGCAAACCAATGAATGAAAACAGTGCATATTTCTCTCCAATGCTCACAGCTTGCACATTTTAGTGAATTGATCAGAATAGACATAATATTGTTGCAGTGCAGAATGTTAACTAACATGAAATGAGCTACTTGACACCAGCATAACAAAAAAAATTAGTTGCCAGTAATGATTTACTGATTGGAAATCTTGTATTAGCATTAAATGAATCTAGTACTAATAAATAAATCTATAAAGACCTGCTTGATTCCCAGGAGCGATGTCATTTTGAGGGTAGGCAACAAGTCTCTGACACGAATATCAGTAAGCAGTTTGGAAAGAAACTGGAGCAAACATCAATCCCAAATCTTCCACCTATAAAACATAGCAGGAGATCTGTAAACATTCTCAAAAAAGCCAAGAAAAGAGACAAGCTTTTAATTGGCAAGCACAGTACATTGTATGGTTGGCCACAGAATTGGTGTGCTGACATCTCTGGAGAAACAACTGTAGAAATGTTTGGCCTCTAAAGTCTGAAGAAGGTGACACAAGTCAAAGCAGCAAGTAATGACTCTGGTAAGTTTCTTCCATACTATATTAAGGTACTGTGGACCTTAATAGATAGGAATTGTGGTCTGGATGAGGATTAGAAAAGAAGTGCTGTCACCTATTGCTGCTTCTTTCATAAGTAACAGTGGATGTAGTGTATGGTCATTCTTAATGGAATTCCTTAATAACAAATCTAAATCATGTGAAAGAAGCACATTAATAATAATAATAACTTGCATTTATGTAGTGCCCCTCACACAGAGTAATTTCCTTGAGGTCTTAAATAAGAATATGAATAGTCCTTGTGTTTGATATAGTGCCTTATCACGTCTCCGAGACGTCTCAAAGCACTTCACAGAATGTACATATATCAAGCAGTAAAATGGGGTGACTGTGTATTTTGTGGGCAAAATACAATATGAACCAGGGGAACCCAACTCCACGCAATCTACTTCTGGATTATCCTGTTAAGAAATATTACATTTAGACTCCCATTACACATGTGAAATACTTGCACTGTTAATTACCACAATATCCTAATAATATCTATCCTTTTTTCTCTCCACAGAATAACTTAAACCAACACTATCACACAAGTCACTTACAGTATTACCACTACTGGAGTGTACCAGTCAAACCATCTGCACTTTCACTTGTTGATGAATTACTAGTCCAGGAACACTCACCCAGCGTGGAGAAAATAGTACCTTTGCAGATTGAGGGTGCTTTAGAGAAGTCAAAGTTCCACACAAAAGAATTGTTAAAAAATAGTAATCCTTGTATTTGTTGTAGCGCCTTTCATGTCAGAAAGTTGTCTCAATGTGATGCATGGGATTTGAAGTGGCTGCATTTGTAGGCGAACACAGCACAACATTTGTGCACAGCATTGTTGTACAAATATCATACAGTAAATGACCAATTTTATGTGGAGAAATGTTGGCCAGGGCATCAGGAGAAATCTCCCATCTATTTTTGAGTAGTGCCTTGGGATCTTAACATTCACCAGTACGAGTAGACGGGACCTTAGTTTAACATCTCTTCCAAAGGACAACTCCTCCGACAACACAACTCATCCCCAGCACTATATTGGAGTGTCAACTTAGACTGTGCGGTTCCAAGACCCGATGTGGGGATTGAACCCACAACCTTCTGATTCAGAAACAGAACTACTACCCACTGAATGGTAATGGAATGTGGCAGTCTTGGTAGTCTACTTCCTGAGCTAGGCTTCCTGAGCTAGTTCTCCAGTTCACTGGTGATGATAGGCCAGCCAGTTTGACCTCATCAGCAGGATTTGAAAGAATGGTTGAGGGTAGGAATTCTTCCCAATCAGCTCCTGTTAATTCTCCAAGTCAAAGCTCCAATGTGTAGGGTAGACCTGGCTGGAAAAGCTGCAGGAAGCTTACTGTACAGTGCTTGAAATGGTTTAAACTCCAGCAGAAGTTCAATCCACCGTGGGGTTCCCAAGCCTTGGTTCTTGCTACCCTCAGCCAGATGTGTCCATCTGGAGTGAATGTGTACATTGCATACCAACGCAGGGACGTTTCAATGTGTTAGGTGGCCTATATATTTGGAACTTTGTCTGGTTTGGATACTTTTAAGCATATTAATGAGTTTCCACAAATGTCAGATACCCAGGTGACCAAAAGAAAAAAAACAACTGAGCCAGGTTGACATTGGTGGATGTGCAGGGTATAGTGAATTGCCTTCAAAGTTAGTTTGTTGGAACACCAGGAACATATGCACAATAGCATGATCTCCATGCATACAACAACAACAACAACAATTTACATTTATATAGCGCCTTTCACGTCGGGAGGACGTCCCAAGGCGCTAAACAAGAGGCGTGTGACCCGAGCTGGGAGGGGAGTGTTTGGGAAGGGGTGAAACACGAAGGGGAGGTAAAAGAGTTCGGGATGGAACAAAAGGCACGATCGAAGAGGAAAGTCTTCAAATCGGCCTTGAAAGAGGAAAGGGAAGAGGCGAAACGGAGGGATTGAGGGATGGCATTCCATAAGGTGGGAGCGGAGAAACTGAAGGCCCGGCCTCCGATGGTGGGGCGGTTCGGGCGGGGGGCTTGGAGCAGGCCAAGTCCTGTTGAACGGAGGGTCCGGGTGGGCGTGTAGGGGGAGAGTAGATCGGTTAGGTAGGATGGGGCAAGGCCGTGTAAGGCCTTGTAGGTGAGGACGAGGATCTTAAATTCGATCCTCTGGAGGATGGAGTGCCAGTGGAGACGGGCGAGGGTGGGGGTTATGTGGTCACGGAGGCGGGTGCGGGATAGTAGTAAAGAGTAAAGATACTACAGTAAAGAGGACAGATGGAAGAAGAATGTATCAGCCTGGCTCAATGGTGGCACTCTCACCTCTGATTCAGAAGCTTGTGTGTTCAATCCTCATGTTTGGTTATTGGAATCAAATAGTCTAAACTGACACTCCAATGCAGTGCTGGGAGGTGTTGTATTGTCATAGGTGCCATCCTTCGGATGAGATGTTAAACAAAGGTACTGTATGCCTGTTCAGGTGGATGCTAAAGATCCTAAGACATCATTCAAATAGAGAAAGGAGTTACTCCTGGTGTCCTAGTCAATAATCTCCCCAATAAATTTGATCACTGACTCAATGGCTGAGTCAGTGGGACATTGCTGGGCACAACTGGCTACCACATTTTGTCCTCAAAATAAAGTTGATCGATTTTCAATCCATATCCTCTGAAGCACTTTGAGACGTCCTAATGTCGTGATAAGGCCCAATATCAAACACAAAGATCATTATTATGAATAGGGACGTTTGCTTCGGAAGTTACCACCAAGATGCGTTTCTGCATAACGTTTGGGAAAATACTTAGTTGCCTTCTAGCAACAGCACTGGGCACTAGGATTACATTAAAAAAATACACCAGGATTCCAGGAATGAAGCAAAATGAAAACGCATCAACCAGTGGGACTATGTCCTCTGAAGAACAATCTATTACCCTTCAATTGGTGAGACACCTGCTATCAGCAGAAAAATAACGAGAGGACCTCATCAGGTTTCATAATAATAATAATGCTCGTCTCATCATCAAGACGACTCAAAGAGCATCATTACTGTAAAATGGGGTTACCTGTGTTTCGTGGGTGACAATCATGGATGACAGTCACTTGAACATACATGTCAGGAACACAATCTGACATTGCAATACAGCAATAAAGGATTTTAAACTACCATCTTTGTCATTGGCTTTTATATTACACACATTATTTGTAATAATCCTTGCATTTGATTTTGCGCCTTATCATGTCATCACAACATCTCAAAGCACTTTGCAGGACATACAGTAAACCGGAGTGATTGTGTATTTTGTGGATGAGATGAGGCAGCCAGTTGCGCACAACAATGTCCCACAGCCACGGAATGAGTGACCAATTTTGTTTGGGGGATTGTTGGCCAGGACACCAAGAGAAAGAAACTCCCTTCTCTTTTCGAATATGGTCATGGGATCTTTAGCATCCACCTGAACATGCAAACTGGACCTTAGCTTAACATCTCATCTGAAAGATGGTACCACCGACAATAAAATACACCCCCAGTACTGCATTGGAGTGGCAGCTTAAACTATGTGATTCCAAGTCCCAACATGGGGCTTCAATCCACAATATACTGACTCAGAGCTGAGAGTGCTACCACTGAGCTCGGCTTATACATATACTTTGATTAATCTAAGCTTTGACTAAGTATTTTGACTAAAGAGGATGATGAATTAAGGCATTGGGAATGGACAATGGGAAGAGATTGTTGTACGACAATAAGAGCAAGACAAGCTGTCTAGATCACTTATTTAAACATGCACATCATGCACGTTGGTATAATCTGTCATATGAGAGCAAGATTTATTCTAAGAGTTTTAGATATCTCTTAATAGAGGGATACAAAAGATGGCTAATGCAGATTCATAGAAATGGATCTCCCATTTATTAATTCCCTTGCATTGGTCACAAATGTGAGACACACTTCCATTTATCAAAAGTAGCCGCCACTCAGATTTTTTAATTACAAAATCAGCTAAGATATAGTGCAAAACTGACCCCTGTATTTGCAAGCACAAGTGAGGGAGATTAGTAAAGAGATTTAGATATAAATCACAACAAACTAATTTTTAGGTAGAGAAAATAACCAGGAAGCTAATGAAATTCTTTATCACAAAAGATGTAGAATATAAAACCATAATATACTGCTAAAGTTATAAGGCATCTACAAAACATTACCTGGCAGGAATACTAGCCTTTGAGAAAATCTTATACCAATTCATCAGGAAGAAGAAATTTAGAATAGCTACAATGAGAGGTTGGGTAAATTTAAATTAGATTTCTTAGATTTGAGAATTGAGATGTTTCAAGTAATAAAGTGAGATAACCAGGATAGATAGGGAATTAACATTCTTTCCTGTAAATTAGTCCAGAATAAGGTTATGTAATCATAAAGTTAGAGCCAAACTGATTAAAAGTGAAAGCAGAAAACATTTCTTCACTCAGCGTGTTGTGAGTATGCAGATTTCACTGCTTCTGTATGTAATAGCTGGTGTAGAAACAATTGTGGTTGGTGAAATGGAGGTGTATAGACAGATAGGTGGGATTCAAAGGTATTAATGGATATGGAGAAAAAGAAAAAGAAAATGGATTGAAAAGTTTAGAAGCTGGAGTGTCTATCTTTATGGTATATGGTGTATAGTAATATAATTATAATATTGTGTGTACCTGTCCATGTGTTCTAAATTGCGTTGTTGTTATGATATTGTTTTGTATGTGTAACTAAAATGCTATACAATACATTTTTTCTGTAAGTGCCTAATGGTTTATACCTTTTGTTGTCTAGGATCCAATAAATGAACAGAACTTTGATGCCTACGTGACGACTTTAACGGACATGTATACAAATCAAGATCGCTATCAGAGCCCTGAAAACAAAGCCTTGCTGGAAAACATAAAGCAAGCTGTAAAAGGGATTCAGGTCTAAATGCCTGTGTCCACTTTTAGAGAGATTTTGCTGGGATGCCTCACGTCTTGCTGCTCTAATTTACCAGACAGTGTTAAATATCGAAACTTTATTTCTGTTACAAAAAAGTGTTATGCTTAGGAGACTTCATAATGATTTTATGTCCTGCTTTGAAAATAGTAATTGCATTTAATATATAGTTTTTAAAAACATTCACATTTTGTACGTTTTCATATGAGATGACATAGTGTAATATGCCATGTAATGTTTATAGCTACCAATGTATGCACATTTTTTGAGTGTATACTCTTGAATGGTTGACGGAACAAAATGAATAGGAACTGAATCTTTTAGATGCTTTACAAAAGGAAGGATTTAATATTAGCAATTGAATTCGATGGATATTGAAAGATTGGGAGCATGTGAGCTGTGATGTTACAGTACTGTGTATAGCTACCACTTGGACACTGATTTTGTGTCTCACGAGAGATTGCGTTTTACAGAATTTAAAAACAGACGAAAGATTTATGTGCACATTGTTTACTAGACAAGGGTTGGTAGCGGAAATGCTCTAGTTTTGAACAACGCTTTAAAATATTATGTGCTTTAGTTTTAAAATGATGCGATTAGGTGGGGACACTCAAATGAAATTATTGTTTCCGGATTTTAGAACGTGAATGAAATATGAGTAGCTTTACGATTGTTTTAGTTAAGGTTTGGTGAATAGCCCTCGCCCTCACTATCCTGCATCACTTCTAAACAATAATGGGATTTGTGGTGAAATATGTAACCCAGTGAGGGCCAAGGGCTAGACTTCAAGACAAGGTAACTTGACAGAGGGGATAACTTACACACTGCACTGACTGGTGCTGTGACTTCAGCAGCCTTCTAGGCCATAAAGATGCTGACTGCACTGCACTTCATTGAACATAGGATGGCAGTTGAATGCCACAGCACACCTTCTGTAAAGTTAACATGTCTTGCAGTTTACAGTACACGCATATCTGTACTATGAGTCTCTGTAGATGAAGTCTGGGTTTTATACCTTATTAATAATTTCACCTGACTGGAAATTACAGGGTCGCTGTCCCTATAACCTGCCAGTTCTATTTTGCACTTACCTTGTCCTATATCCACAATGTAATAAGGTGTGCAATTGCCGATGTCATTGGTTATTTGACATGAGATGCATCGGTCTGAACAAGTGAAACACAAAAGCCACCATGGCTACTGTTCCGATGAGAGCTACAATGAAACAATGGTGTCATAACAGGAAACGTGATTCAATGTTCAACGTTGATACGTAATCCCAGCAGCACTTTATTCATAGTCGTTGTGCAAAACTTGCAAAGTTTTCCCAATGGACAAATTCTTAACTAGCTGGGAAAAGATTCTGTAATTACTCCGGGACTGTGTGCCATTGAGCCAGCACAGTGCCCACTTTCTGTTGTGCTAATAGTTGTAGCCGCCATGTTCAGAATTGCCTTTTGAGAGCTAAAGCAAGGTGCTTGTCTTTCACCTTATGCCATATATATACATATATACTTGCCCTAGCCTCTTTTAGGGCTTTGTTCTTCATGACTGCATATGCCTTTTTTCCACTGCATTGTGTCTGCAGCTTCTATGCCAATATAGTAATGCTTTTAATAGAGTAAGAGCTAGTTTGACTTTTGGATTATTACTGTTCTCACCTATGTAAATGGAAAAGGGATTTTAAGCACAAATCTGCTGCTCATCCAATGTTGGTACATAATATCAAATCAAAATGTACCTGTGACTATTACATTAGTGAACACAGACGTGTCACATATTAGAATGCTAACATTTCATAAGGATTATTGCAGATTCATCAGAGTTTATTTATATTAACTTATTGTTCATATTCATTTCTAAGTTAATTTAAGTGATATTCATTTATTAAGACAGGATTTTGTATAAACTATTTATTGTGATCTCTGTGGACTGAATTTTGATTTATTTTTGTACGACACAGCATGGATTTGTTGACATTTTAATTTTGCTATAAATGTGTGAAATCACAAAGTTGCTGTGATGATTCATTTTTAAATTGTGAACTTTGTACAATTTTGTCATGCTGGATGTTGACACATCTTACTATAAATAAAATCGTGTTGCCACATTTGTAGCACAGTGGTTCTCTGATCAGTGTTAACATTTTAACTTTATTGTATGTACTGGCAGCTGTGGCAAATAAATATTCAGCTAATATAATAAGTGTTTCACGAACTCTGCCCTTTTATTGTCATACATTTGCATGGCAGGTCTTAGCGGGCATGAACTTCATTTACGCATGCAATTGTGTCATGTTGGGCCATGCCATAGGCACATCAGCCTTTTGGAGAATTGTGCATGAGACAACGATCAAGGAGTAAAGGTACAAGGGCACAGAAATCAGTGACAGGCTGTAACACTTTCAATTCTAAGGAAAACAGCAAACTCTACAATAGAAATGAACTAATTTGGCTTGACAGTAACCTATTTTTCGGGCCAAAATTCAATTAAATAAATCTCCCAGTAAGTAGCTGCTCTCCTGCTGGCTCAGCAGGTGGCTGTGGTGCCCAGCACATCATCTAATTGCTTCATATTATAGTACGGATATAGCTTTGTCTTTGTGTGTGTGTCTGTGTTTGTGTGTGTGTGTGTGTGTGTGGAATGGCAGTAGGTTCAGTTCCAAAGCAAATGCTAAATATTATTCTCATTTTATAAACTGTATCTGAAGTGAAAAATTGTGTGATGAAAAATAAATGTTTTGTGTAATTATTTATATATCTATCTGTTTAAAAAATGATTCCTGGAGTTAATATGTGACGTGCTCTGAAGAAAACTTAAATATGGCAAATATTGGTACTCAGTTTCTGAAGCTTTTCACGTGTGCCCAAACCCATTGTTAAATGGCTGCTGATGTCTGTAAGGCTTCTGTCTTTAATTTATTTTTCACTGTTGAACCCACAAGGTTTTTATTTGGTCAAAGATGTGCGGACAGCTTCTCGAGAGCCCATCCTCTTGACTGGGTGTTGAGATGCAGATCATCCTGGATATTGAACAGAAAGTGATGATGTTAGTTGCAAATCATGGTTGACGCTTTTATAGTCCTTGAGCTCTTTATGAAGGAGGATCTTTTCTGTACTACCTTGACAATTCAAATGTCCTACTTGCCTGACAGCCCAGCGACTGCCAACACAAACTTCAGACCATCCAGAATTCTGAAGCCAGTTTCCTCTCCCACAATAGACTCTGCCAACCAATCATTCCAACCTCCGCTTGGCTTTACTGGCTCTCCACCCCCAAGTGGATTGAATCCAAGATCCTTGTCCTCATGTTTAATTCCCTCCAGAGTTTTGCATCATCCTACCTCTGCTACCTCTGCTACTGTTGTGTGCATTCCCTCTGCTCAGCAAATGCACCCCTTGCACCCCATCCCACCAACATTAGGTGTGTTTTCAGCCATTCTGCCCATTCTCCCTTCACTTGTCCCCTCTTTACCCACTTTCAATTCCCACTGTAAATCTTCTTTCTTCTGCTTTTTCCAGATGAGTGGAAACAATATATGACACTCTCAACAGGTTGATTTGGAGATTCTTAACTACGATGAAAGATTTCTGTGGATGTCATATGTCAGATACCCAGATGACCAAAAAGAAAAATCTTTTCGCCAATATTGCCAGCAGATATTTACTCTTATACACAGCCAATAATAGTAGCTATCAATGGCTTTGTAACACATGGTGACATGATAAGAATAATAATCTTTGAAATTGAAATAGCGATTTATCACGTTGTTGGGACATCTCAACATTTTTCACAGAATATACAACAACAACTTCGATTTATATAGCGCCCTCCACGCCGGGCGGTATCTCAGAGCGCTTCTACTGTAAGATGGAGTGACTGTATACTTTGTGGGCGAAACATGGTAGCCAGTTTTATACAGCAATGTTCCACAAACAGGCACTGGTTTCTGTTTTCCAATAGTGCCCTGGGATTCTTAACATCCACCTGAACAGGTTGATAAGTTCTAGTTTTAATATCTCATCTGATCATCTGAAGGACGGCATCTCTGACAATGCAACAAACCTCTGGAGTCCCGTAGCTTAATGGTAAGAGCACTTGCCTTGCAAGTCAGAGGACCTAGGTTTGATTCCCGGGTGGGAAGATTGATTACTTTGGTAACTCAATCCATGACAGTTTTGGGGACACTGCTGGGCACAATTAGCTGTCGCATTTTGCCCACAAAATATACAGTCAATTCACTCTATAGTATATTTTGTGAAGGACTGTGAGATGTCTCGATAAGGCGCTATTATTATTATTATTATTATTATCCTCAGCATTGCATTGGAGTGTCATCTTAGACTATGTGATTCCAAGTGGGGTTGAGGAAGGAATCAGTTGAAATTTAGAGAAAGGCATCATTGCCTTAGAGGAGGAGGAACTAATGTGGTATCAATTGGACAATATTTTTTACAAGTGTGATCACCTTTAAGCAAACATCATAATACTATTACTTTATTAAAGAAAGAATTTCATTGCATCGTGGGATCTTGTTTGTTTTTTTGCAAAATATTTTAATACTTTCTCCCTTCCTATTTGAAGGTGATGTGAAGTGCAAATTGTTTTCGAACTAGTATTTTTATACTATTTCATGATGTTGAAAAGCCTTAAACAACAATGGAATTTGTATATTGTCCTCTCACATTTGTATACACCTTTCACTTCGGGAGGACATCCCAAGGATGTTTTTATATCAACAACAAAATTACATTTATAGAGCGCCTTTCCCGTCGGGAGGACGTCCCAATGTATATTAAAGTTTTTACATCAAAGTTTTATCTCAAAGTTCTTATATCAAAGTGCTTTGAACTAATTACTGTTGAGGGTAGTGACTGTTTTCATTCGCTGTTTTCATTATCATTCAGAACTCTACAGCTCGTGTACCAGGCTTCGCGGCCACATCATTCCCACCCTCGCCTGTCTCCACTGGCTCCACGTCACCCAGAGGATCAAATTCAAGATCCTTGTCCTCACTTTCAAGGCCATTCACGGCCTTGCAACCACCTATCTCTCTGACCTACTGTCTCTCTACCAGCCTGCCCGCACCCTCCGTTCAGCAGACTCAGTCCTGCTCTGCATCCACCGCCCTAACCGCCCAACCATCGGCGGCCGGGCTTTCAGCCTCTTTGCTCCCACACTGTGGAACTCCATCCCACAACGCCTCCGCCTTGCTTCATCCCTTTCCTCCTTCAAGGCCAGTCTCAAGACCTTCCTCTTCGACCACACCTTCGGCTACCCCACTAACTCTTCCCCCTCTCCCACTCTCCTTCCCCTTCCCCCTACTTGACCCTTCCCCCCCTCCTCCCTCCGCTCGGGTCCCGACCAGACTATTCAGCGCTTTGGGACGTCCTCCCGAAGTGAAAGGCGCTATATAAGTGCAATTTTGTTGTTTGTTGTTGTTGTTTTTCTGAGGCAACACAACAGCTATTTTATCCACTGTAAATTCCCACAGATAGCCACAAGGGAGAATGTTTAATTACCTTTAACATGATCTTTCACACACTTTCAACATATGTTCAGTCCAGGCATAGAATTCTCTCTCAACTACCCCTACTTTTCCCATTCCTTTGTTATTCTCTCAGATCTGGACAGCTTGAATTCTTTTTTGTTTGCATGTGTTTTCTGGCCCATTTTGACAGCTGTTACCAAATGAACAAATTAAGTGTGATGCTAGAAAGAAAAGACATGTCAGCATGGATGATGATCAGTTTATTAAAGATTTGCAAAGAATGTACTGCACAGAAATAGGCCATCCGCCCCAACAAGTCTGTGCCAGTGTTTATACTCCACATGATTCTCCACCCAATCTTTATTCCCTCCCATATCCTTCTAATCCCAATTCCATCTGTTAATTACCCTCTGAGTAAGAAATCTTTCCTAGTATCTATCCAGAAATTGCTTTTGGTAAACCTGAACCTATGTTTCTTTTCCTGTTGCCTTGGTTAATATCTGAAAGTATTGTTCTGGGTTTACTTTCTCAATCCTACTTACAATATTATATATGTCTAAAGACCCCTCTGAGATATTTATTTTTCAAGGATGAAGAGCCCTATATTGTCTGATTGTTACTGATAGCTCATTCGTGCAACATTGGGGATTATCCTACACTAGAGCCTGGATAATTCCCTCATGTCACAGCAATCAGACTGTATGACTCTGGATTTGGCCTGATCAGAGCGCCGTTCAACTTGAACATGACTTTGAGGCAACTGAACTCAATTGATTTGGCAATTCAGTATAGCCAAGCATTCTGTTTGCTTTTAGGGTACTAATTGTAAAGTATATGTCATTAGGGGGGGGGGGCAGGAAACACCCACTAACATCTGATATATTCAATAAAATAATAATTCTTGCATTTGATATTGTGTCTTTCATGTCATCTAGATGTCTCAAAGCACTTCACAGAATATACTATAAAATGAATTGACTGTATATTTGTGGGCGAAACGCGGCAGCCTATTGCACACAGTAGTGTCCCACGAACAGTCATGGATTGAGTGACTAAGTTTTTTTTTTGAGGGATTATGATCAGGCAACAGGATTAAAAAAAACTTCCCTAAGGTTTCAGACCCGAGCTGGGGTCAGGTCCAGGGAGGGTGGAGGAAAAGGAGGGGATTTAGGGTGACCGATGGGACTGTCAAAGAGGAGGATTTTGAGGCGGGACTTGTAGGAGGCTAGGGAGGGGGCGAGGTGGAGGGACTGTGGGATGGAATTCCAGAGTTGCTGAAAGCTCGCTCCACCAATGGTGGGCTGGTGGGTTGTAGGACATAGAGCAGGCCAGTCTGCTAACCAGCTGGGGCAGGCAGGTTAGTAGGGGGTTAGGAGGTCACAGAGGTAGAATGGGGCAAGGCCATGGAGGGCTGAAGTTGAGGACCAGAATCTTTAATTAAATCCTCTGGGTGAAGGGGAGTCAATGGAGTCGGGTGAGAATGGGGGAGATGGGATCACGGAGATTGGAGCCGAAAAGGACACGGGCTGCAGATTTATGGATTATCTGCAGCCTGTGGCGGGAGGAATTGGGGAGGCTAACAAGCAGAGCATTGGTGCAGTCGAGCCTGGATGTGATGAAGGCATGAATGAGAGTTTCAACAGCCTGAGGGTTGAGGTAGTGGTGGAGTCAAGCAATCTTGCGGAGGTGAGGGAAGGCAGAGCGGGTCATGGCTTGGATGTGGGTGGGGGAAAGCCAGTTGAGGATTGAATAAGATACCTATGTACCTGACTGGCCTAGTGAGATGGAGGTTGCAACCATGGAGGTTGATGCTGCCAGTGCCTGATGTGTGAAGGCGCTGGTGAGAGCTAAGCAGGAGGGCCTTGGTCTTGCTGACATTCAACTGTAGAATGTTAGCTTATATTATTTTACACAGCAAGCCAAAAAGTGTTTTGAAAGCTGATCTGCAAGAAAAGTCTTCATAGAAAAGTTATCTATATTAGATATAAATTTATAATATTCCGAATCGAATAATCCAAACCTCAAAATGTAAGTAGCCTTTTTGATGTTTTGATTGTTGCTGGATTTTCTGATAACGATTTAACATGGTTTAAGTTGTTCACCAATACATTAAAGGCACCACTAGATGGCAGAGAATGACTCCTGCAAAACATTCTGAAACAAAACTGTACCCACCAGATGGCAGCAACAAGCAAGTACTGTAGTATTGTAATAGAGTAAGCCACTGGCAGATGTTAAGTTTAAGTAACCAAGGAACAATAAATACACTGTATCCATGCTATCACCTTTTATTTTACTGTGCCGTTTGACCAGAGTAGTGTCTATACAACAACAACAACTTGGATTTATATAGCGCCCTCCACGCCGAAAGGCGCTGGGTGCTTTGAGCGCTTTGAATATACTTCACATTCCTCATTTTAAGTTTTTCTAGGACTTAATTGTAAAGGCTTTTCTTGCGGATCAACTTCCAAAACACTTTTTGGCTTGCTGTGTATAAATAAAAAATGTATGTGCTAAATGTGACTGCCTGGCTCAGTAGGTAGAACTCTCACCTTTAAATCTCAGGAGATTGTCAGTTGAAGCCCACATTGGCACACTGAGCTCATAGGCTCGGCTAGCACTCCAGTGCAGTGCTGGGGAGGCATTGCCCTTTGGATCGGACATTGAACCAAGAGCTCGGACTGACTGTTCAAGTGGTCGTTAACTACCCTGTGGCACTATTTGGGAGTTTCTCCCACAGTCCTGGCCAATATTCTTCCAGTCACTTTGTGACTGTTTGCATCACTTTGCTGTTTGCAAACTGGTAGCTGCTTTCTCACCTACTAATATTCAGTCACTGCACTTTACAAAAAACTCTGTGAATGGATTTGAGATGTTTTGATGTGACAAAAACTAAATACGAGAATTATATTATAATTGCTCCAGGTCCACAAAAATCAGACGATTTTAGTGGCTAAACGGTCCACTTTTGTTTGAATTAAATTATAATAATGACAATCATTTGATTTGATACTGCACCTTCTCACACTGATGAAAGATCTCAATGTAATTCACAGTATAGTATATACAATAAACAATTGCAAAATATTGCAGATGCTGGAAATCTGAAACAAAACACTCACAGAATATACTGTAGAGTGGTAGTAAATGTGTTCCTGCTGGCAAAGATTGAAACAGTTATAAATAAAATACAAATAGTCTCCCTGAACATATGTTGTGCCATTGAGTGGTACCTGTGAATTCTTGAACAGATAAGAGCCTTGATATTCTTAAAAAGAACTGGTTTGCAATTACACCTACAATTTGCATTTATGAGGCACCTTACACATAGTTATATTTCTCTACAGAGTGCTTTACAGAGACATAATGAGAAGCTGAGCAGCGAGGGAGATGATTTGAAGATGCAGTTAAAGAAGTGTAATTGTTAACTGAATGCTGAAATTTGAGATTGAATTGAAAAAATGTTCGAAATTCTGCTCAGACATTAGTGTTAAGTGCGAGGATTGTGGGATTTTAGGGGCTTATGGAATGGAATTCTATTTAAGTACATGTTTGTTTGCTGAACGAGTCTACCTCATTCAATTTCAGCAGGATATGCCTCAGAACTCTGAATAGAAGTGAGTTCCAGAGTTAAATAGGCTTAATATCCTGAGGGTTAAACTAATGATTGGACCACTAAGGTTAGAGAGATGAATACTGTGAAAAACAGGAAGCTGTTGTTCTTGACCAGTCTGATGACATGTATCTGAGAGTGTGGAAAGAATGAGCAGCACAATAGAATGAGCAGCAGGAGGAAATTGAGTGTGTAGATAACGGGGGAACTTTTTCAAGAAGACAAAGCCTTTATTGGAAGGGCGGTCGACACTTAATTAAATGGGAAAGCTGAATGCAGCAAATGTGTTTCATGTAAACTAGATTCACCCACAAGTACAGAGTCACCTTACATTATTTTATGGAAAATGATGCGAAACATTTTGAGAAGTTTTCCTGGGGTATAGCATGAGGTCAAATGCAAAGATCATTATTATAGTAGAGCAAAAGCACTTCAGCTCACGGACTGAGGAAAGATTTTTAAAGTGAACTCCTTTTGGAAACTACTAACCTGGATCCTAATTGATGAAGTGAATTTCAATCCACAACACAAGACTGCCGCTAATTGGCAATAGATTTCATGGTCTCAGTCAACCTAGTGAAGAGGTGAGGAGACATGGAAAGACATAGTACAACAAAGTGACGGTGATGGCTAACCTTTATGGTTGGACAATAAATTTTCTGATAAAAATGCATAATAACTGAAAACACACTACCAGTTGAACATCGACTTATCTGGACTTGTACGAATGTCTGTGGGGTTGCTTCCAACCCACGGGCCACAGGTTGACCACCACTGTATTAGAGCATTAATGCCAAGGTTAGCATTAAGGTCCAACTTAATGGTCCATTGTCAGTCCTCTGGAGAATGTGTCAATAATGTCTTAAGCTATTATTGTAATTTGCCCAAGAGTACTTGTTGACACATTTATCTACCACCGTGACTCTGTCATTCAGATAGCTGACTTTGGTTTGCTACCTCCACCACCACCACCCCCACGCCCCCCCCACCCATCACTTGCTTCGTCTCTTTCCCTCACTTCACTATCAATTGAAACAGGGCGACACTATCTTGGCCTCTTCACTTTGCGAAGTGCATCAAGGTATTTGTCTCATGTGAAAGGCACTACACTAGGACAAAAGCACTGCAGCATAAGCAAGCTAGTTGTATCCCACGCTCAGGTTTTAGAGATGCACATTGATAATCTATCATTGTAAAGTCTTGTGCGTGTGTGTGCATCTCTAATCACCATTGGCTTTCTTTTCCATTTGTGTGTAAACCTTTGCAAATCAAGCTTGCTGGCTGCCAAATGGTGGTAAACTCTTGGACATGAAAAGTTAGTTTGTCTTCAACATTGATAAATATTTATACGGATGCATTAGACATTGCAGGTTTTTGGAATACAATGTATAATATATTACATACTTGGGAGTTTTTCTTCAGCACAACCATTGCTGTGAAGTTTAACTCATCTCTAACAATTCAGCAAATTGGAAAGTGGAAAAACGGAGAGGCTGACTATATCGTGAGTTGGATGATCTTCTATATCTTGGACCATTTTTAATCAAATCCAGTCAGATGAAATGATTCGTTTTCACAGGTACATATTTGTGCTCATGTATGACAGATGCTCACAATCTCGTACGTGTGTATGTGTGTTTGTTGAGAACTCAATTCAATCCCAGCTGACAAGAATCCACTATTTACTTTCTCAACCACATAGAGTAATTTATCTGTCGCATTTGTTTAGTGCAGCCTGCCATCTTCCCACATGCAACATTATACAAATGGAGTGAAAGAAGCTAGGTTACCTATTAATCCACCTCCAGATGCGATCCCCAGTCCCCTGATGTTCTGTCAGATTATCTGTCGGACATCAAGAGCTGCATAAGCACACATTTCCTGCAGTTAAATGTCAACAAGATGGAAGCCATACTCTTTGGCTCCCGTCGACAACTTCTGTACTATAGTTCTGACCTCCTGAACCTACCCGACCTGTCCTTAAAACTCTCCAAACCTGTGCGCAACGTAGACATCAGGTTCGATGTTATCCTTTCAACCCCGTATCCAGTCCCTGATCACCAGTGCTTTCATCTATCTCCACCATATTGCCCGTCTCTGACAATACCTCACCCCAAAATCTGCCCAAACCCTCGTTCATGCATTTGTCACCGCTCAGTTGGACTTCTCTAATGCATACCTCACCGATCTCCCCTCCTCCACTATTCACAAAATTCAGCTCATTCAAAACTCCACTGCCTGAATTCTCACACATACCAAACCCCATGCCCTGATTACCCCAGTCTTTGCCAAACTCAACTGGCTCCCTGTCACAGAGAGGATCAAATTCAATATCCTGACTCTAGTGTTTAAATCTCTTCATGCCTTGGATTTCCCCATCTCTCTAACCTCCTCTCTCCTCACCCGCTGCTTCAGCTCTACTGCTTTCAGCCTCCTACTTGTCCCCCGAATCCTCCCCATATCAGTGGCCGTGCCTTCAGCCACTCTGTCCTAAAACTTGGTAACTCCCTTCCTCAACCTGTAGCCTCAACCCTTCCTTCCCCCATTCAGGAAGTGCCTGAAGACCTTCCTCTTCGACAGCACCTATGGTCACCTTGCCCCTCCACCTGGCTGGACCTTGGTCTCTTATTAAGCGCTCTGAGACTCCATCCGGGGTGGAGGCCGCTATATAAATGCAATTTGTTGTTGTTATTATTATGGCGTCCTGTAGCTTAGTGGTTAAAGTGCATGTCTCACAAGCGAAAGGACATGGGTTTGATTTTCAGCCATGGCAAGGCAAGTTTCCTTACTTCACACGCCTCTGTTTACCGAGCAAGTAGGAACCCAGCTGTTAATAGAGTGACAAATTGCCTTTCAGGGGTAATAATTCCTTTTAAAAAAGTGGCCACTCGATCCACGACTGTTAGTGTGACACATCTATGCACAAGCAATGGGTTTTCGGGAAGGTTAAGATAAGACAGGCTGAAATACCTTCTTCATATATAATAATAACATATAATATGCTTGCATTTGATATAGCGCTTTTCATGTCTTCTAGACGTTTCAAAGCTCTTCACAGAATATACTGTAAAGTTAATTGATATCAACGCCATATCAACCTGTCCACTCCTTCCTTTCAACAGGCTCCAGCCTGCTCCACGTCCCCTACCTGGCCTGCCCCATCCCACCAGTGGCAAAAGGGCCTTCAATCTTTCTACCCCTACCCTATGGAACTCCATCCCACATTCCCTTTACCTCGCTCCCTCCTTTGACTCCTTCAAGGCGCATCTCAAAACCCTACTCTTTGGCCACCCTCCCCATACTCTCTCTCCTCCACCCTCCCTGATCCCGAACCCTGGCTTGGGTTAAAATCCCTGACTGTCCAGTGCCTTGGGATGTACTTCCAATGCAAAAGGCACTATACAAATATATTTTTGTATTGTATTGTAAACAAACTTTGGGATCTCAAGATATTTCCACTTTGCTATTTCCGGATGTTTTCTATTCTTCATTTTTAATTTGAAAAAGGTTTTAATTGCAATAATTGTAATTATTATATCAGAGTTTTCTTCTATTATTTTGCTTCTGTGTGTTTTTCAATGAGCCTTAATCAGCATTGGAACAAACTTTCGAATTGGCATACCAGTACAGTGACTTCATTAATTAAGTCCATTCATCTTCCAATTAGTTTAAACCCAGTAATGGGCTTTATAGCTTATATTAGTTTTGTCCCCTGAGATTAATCTTCCAGATGTATCTGCCTGTAATTGGAATAAATTCCTTTTAAATGACAGTGTACAGAATGACTGGAGTTCAGTCAGAATTCATGCAGTTTGCATTATACGACGGAAGAGAAGTTTCCAACAGCTTTGCTTACTTTTTCCAATTGTTATCTTTTGTTATCTTTTTCAAACATAAGATGTTTGGACAATACACCCCAAAGTTTTCATTTTTATTTTCTCACGCTAATTTTTAAGTTCAGGAGCATTTATTCAAACCAATTTCTTCAAGAAATGTTTGGATGAGCATGCATTTTGTTCCTGTACTTCTGCAATTAAAACTTGGATTTTGTAGCATTTTCAGAGTGTACAGCGTAGATTTACTACGGTGTTACCAGTAATGGGTGAATATAACTCTCAAGGTAACTGGATGCTCTGAGACTAGATGGAAAACGGCAGACGAGGTTTTAAAATGGTTAGTTCTATGGGATCTTAATTTAAAAGACCTACAAATAAGACAGCCCAGCACTCGATTGGAGTGTGAGCTCAAACTCCTGATCTTGGGCTTGAAGGAAAAACCTTCTGATCCCAGAGTGCTTCCAAATCAGCCAGGCTGATATTGCTTTGATGCCAATTTTATTATGAATTTGCTAGGAACATTTTTGAATAGCAAATAACTTGCAGCAAGTACACTGATGAATTTAGTTATGCTAAACAATCATTTGGTATTCAATTGCTCAAATATTATTTCTGGGCAAAACAGTGATAACAATAAACCTTGCATTTAATAAAGTGCACTTCACGTCTTCTAGATGTCTCAAAGTGTTTCACAGAACACGCAGTAAAGTGAATTAACTGTATATTTTGTGGGCAAAACGCGGCAGCCAATTGCGCACAGCAGTGTCCCATAAACAGTCATGCATTGAGATAACCAATTTTTTTTTAAGGATTATTATTAGGCATATGGAGTAAGGAAACTTGCCCAAGGTTTTGCTCTGCCTGGAATTGAACTTAAGTATCTTGCTTGCCAGTCGAGTGCTCTAACCTGAGCTACAGGACTCAGTAGTGTCTTAAACACAGTTCAGCTCAAGTCGAGATTTGTGAAGTGGTAGTAGCACTGAAAGTGAGGTAAACTCCTTCAAAGGCACATGATTCATTTCAAGATAAAATCTTGAATGATTTATTTTGTCTTCCTTCCTATTATGTTCCAACTTGTTTACACTACAGTACTTGGCCCTTCTATTAGATTTGAGGAATGCAGAATGTGGTAGCGGTATTGCTGGAGTTTAACCACATAAAACCACATAGCTTAATAGAGTACTGTCTGATGGTATCCCCATTATGTTTTCTAGCTAGGACCACACAACCTTTTAGTGATTCGGCTTACATAGTTACCAAGAGTGGATTGGAAAGAATCCCTGTCCCAGCATTTTATTCGAACAGCTTGAAGACATAATCCTATAGAAGTGTATGCAAGTACAATGAACTCCTAATAATAAAACACTGGGTTATATCAGCACATGGTTTATATCCACATGCCATCAATATCCTGGCCGCTTCTCATGCAAAATGTTTCAAGCTGAATGAGGGAAAATGTAAGGGATAACAGATTTTGTATCGGACAGATGGAAAAATCATGATGTCTGTGACATTTATTCGACCGTGACAAAGTTAATCATGGCCCTTCAGAAGGAAATGAGATAAAATCTAAACCAGAGACGAACATAGAATGAAATAGCAAGTGTTACATTGCATGTACTACCTGGTACTTGACAACCATACAGCATAAAAACTGCTCTGTGTTGGAGCAGGTTCTCCAGGCCACAGCATCTTCTACTGATCCTGGAGGAATCATGTCAACATAGTTACCCCGAATATTGAGTCACTGAGCTCTTTTCCCTTGAGGTTATGATATGTCAGTTTACTGTGTTTAGTTGTAGCGTTATCTCTCTAATGATATAAGAACTTCAATCTACCTTTAGAATCCAGGACAGTAGAAACAATGGATTAAACGTTTAAGGTCTTGCTGAACCCAATGTATTTGTTTTGTTTGCTTTGTCGTGGTCCTGTGAAGGCCTCAAGATGTTATCCTCATGTGAAGGGTGCTTTGTACATGCAAGTTGTTGTTCTTTGCAAATTAGCATAGCTTCCAAATCCATTTAAATAAAAATAATAAATGTTACCATAATAACCAAACTTTTCTTCACTCAGATGGTAGTGAATTTATGGAATTCTCTACCCCAGAAAGCTGTGGATGCTCAGTCCTTGAACATATTGAAGACTAAGATCAAATTTTTTAAAAGCTGAAGGGTTTAAAGAATATGGGGATAAGGCGGGTAAATGGAATTAGGTTAGAAGATCGGCCATGATCTTACTAAATGGTGGGGCAGGCTTGAGTGGCCGAATGGCCTACTCCTGCTCCTATTTCTTGGGTTCTTATGTGTGTTATAAACCATCACACCCATTGTATTAAGTGAGAGCATGAAGACCATTTATGCCACAATTTCTTAGCAACAGGGGACCGCACCATCAAATGGCAACAAAGGCACTATATATTATGATCTAATTAGCTTAGCATATGTTGAAGTTTTAGCATGGACTGGTAATGTATCAGCTTGTTCATGCATTTTACCACATATACATATTTTAAATAAAGCAATGTTGCTACAATGTCACATGTAGCAACATGTGTCACATGTTAGTTTTCTGACAACTGAGATAATTACTTTGAATACCTCGCTGACATGTTGACTTTGAAATACAACTGTATGATTTTAAAGATGGACTGAGCAAGTATTTATTTAAAAGAAAATCCTTTGCTTGACTATATCCAGAGGGAACTTGCTGAAACAGGCCCAACTACATGAAACTTTGGATCTGATTCCATCAAGGTATGTGACCTGTTGTACTAACTGATGTCTTATTCTCAAAATCTCACTAACTGTGTTAAGCAATAGCATCCATAAAAAAACTGGCAAAGGAAAGGGAGTGGGCATCAATATCAGCCCTGAGAGAGGCAGAATTTTAATGTATAAAACCTGTAGGTTAGCCATTTCCCTCTTAATAATAATAATATTATTATTATTATTATTTCCCTCTTGCATGCAATCCACATCTTTCACCTTTTATCTCTGCTTCCTTGTAACCAACCACAACAACAATTACAAGATTTGTACAGCGCATTTCACATCAGGAGGGCAATAGCCAGTCTTAGACCTACACCTGAGCTAGTGGTTCGGATCATGAGAGGTGGAGGGTGGTAGGACGGTGTCAAGTGGGTAGGAGGGTGACCAAAGCCATGGACGAATTAGAGGCAGTATAAATTCTTGAGATTGGTCTTGAAGGAAGTAAGGCAGGGAGCAAGGTGAAGGGACTGTGGGATGTAGTTTAAGAGGGTGGAGGCAGAGAGGCTGATGGATACCTGCCAATGGTGGCCACTCCAGCCACCTACATCTTTCAGATTAAAGCAAAAGAAGAATGGGGTGGCCCACTTGTCCTTCCTTTTACAGCTTCCATGTATTCATCAATCTTCCACCATAGGTATTTTCCTGGCATTCCTGTGCATATCCGTAGACAAACAAACATCTTGAGCGAGGGTACTCGCTGGAGACCAGCTTGAACAAACAGCCAACAGACCAATCACAATGTGTCTGTTGCATTTCTCTATGAAGCAGTGTTAAGAGCTTGAATTCTGTAAACACGGGGGTGTGGTATGTCTAATTAAAGCAGTATTTTGACATATGGTAGGCACAATGCAAATGATATAAAATTGTATAGTTTGAAAGCAAAACTACTCTGGTGGTTTGCAAAATGGGAAATACTGTTTATTTTTGAATGAACAGTTCCTTATTCATTTACATGCATTTGCTGTAAATCATGCTTTGATATGGTCACTGCACACTGTAAGTACAAGTAGGAGGTATGGAACTTGCCAATGGGGAAATTGAAAGAGAGTATTAGTTGACTCACCCAAACAGTGTGTAGCAAACATAAACAAATCAGATAGTCTGTTGGGTTACATTACTAAATCACTGGAGATCAATTACCAGATGTCATAATGCTGAAGCTTTATAGGACAATGGTCTGGTCTCACCTGGACTACTACATAGAATCCTGTAGACCACAGTACAAGGGGACCACCAAGGCAAAGAGACAACAACAACAATAAAATTACATTTGTATAGCACCTTTCACATTGAGAGGACATCCCAAAGTCAGTGTTTCAGACCCAAACTGGGGTTGGGTCAGGAAGGGTGGAGTGAAGAGGGGGGTGACCGATGGCACGGTTGAATAGAAGGGTCTTGAGGTGGGACTTGAAGGAGGCTAGGACGGAGCAAGGCATAGGGATTGCTGAATGGGATTCCAACGGTTGGGGCAGAGTGGCTGAAGGATCACCCACCAATGGTGGGGTGGGGTACTTAGAGCAGGAAGGAGCCCACTGAGCAGAGGGAGTGGACAGTTTGGTAGGGGGTTAGGTAAGGAGGTCACAGAGCTGGTGGGGGTGGCAAGGCCATGGAGGGCTTTGAAGGTGTTGACCAGGATCTTGAATTGAATCCTCTGTTTGATAGGAAGCATGTGGAGTCAGGCGAGGATGGGGGTGATAGGTTTGTGGAGTCCGGTGTGGGAGAGGATATGCGCTCAAAGTTCTGTATTATCTGAAGCTTACGGAGGGAGGAATTGGGGAGCCCAACAAGCAAGGCATTGGCATAGTCAAGCCTGGATGTGATGAAGACATGAATGAAAGTTTCAGTGGCCTGTAAATTGAGGTAGTGGCTGACTAGGGCAATGTTGCGGAAGTGAGGGAAGGCAGTGTGGGTCATGGCATGGATGTGCAGGAGAAAAGATAGATGAGGATCGAACAAGACACCTAGGTTCCTGACTGGTTTGATGAGGTGAAGTGTGCATCCATGGAGATTGATGCTGGTAGTGTCCCAAAATGGGACAACATATTTCATGCAATACAATTATGTTTTATTGTAAATCACTGAAACAACATTTACAAATTCACATGTTGTACAGCAGACCTATGAAGTGCATTTGAGATGTTCCCACTAATGTGAAATATCATATCAGATGCTTTATTAAGGATTATTATAGAATTGATAGTGTCCACTGAAACTGGTACTGTATATGCCAGATTGCAATGGGTTTATACACCAGCAGTGAACCATTCATTTAAAAATGAATAGCATCTAATTTCTTAAGGATTTTTGCACAGCATTCCACCTGTCCTCAAAAATACCTGTCAAATTATCTTGCAATTTCTAACAACGTTTACACTCCTTTTAATGTACTTATCTTAAATCCTTGGAATACGTATCCCAATTTAACAATACTCCATTTCAGGCATACAATTCCAGAGCTGCTGATGTTCCCACTTATACTATGTGAAATATTTGCCCCAAGTGCACATTCCTGGCATCTGTGTGAATGAGTCAAGCACTTCCCATTGAAATGTGAGAAAATGTTTTCCATTCAGGAAATGGTGCATTTTATGTTAAGGGGAACTTTCAACCATTGACATAAATGGACCAGTTCTGGTATAGATCAAGAGCAATTTTTAAAAAATGCACACATCCTTTAGATAACTTACAGGCAAAAGAAACACATTTTATGTTTTAAAAACAAGCAAAGAATATTCATTCCCTACAAATGTGAGAGAGGAAAGTGAAGGGTTTTGGAGAGAAGTTTAGAAGGGGTGGAGGCTTATGTGGAGTAAAAACAATGGCATGGATTAGTTGAGGGAATGGCCTGTTTCTGTTCTTCAATGTTCTGTGTAACTTACATGAAATCTCAAATTCAAAAATCATATTCAGAACTGGCAATAATTTAGAAAAGACTTTTTTTGATGGCTCAGCTAGCCCCATCGGTACTCCACTCCAGACACAGAAACCTCCACGCATATTGTGGAGATCTCAGTAGTCTGGTTTTGATACACAATCACAGTGATTGGTTTAGCCACATATCAAAAAAAACAATAAGGTCCTTTTGAACCCCCATGTTCGCAGTGTAAGGTACGTCATTTCTGGTGTGCTGCACGATACCAAAGTCAAGCACCCCGGTATCAGAGATAGATTAAGATAATAATTAATCATAACAAATCTTGCATTTGATATAGCGCTTTTCACGTGTTCCAGGCGTCTCTTAGCGTTTCACGGAATATAGTGTAAAGTGAATTCACTGTACCTGTATAATTGCAGGCGGAAAGCGGCAGCAAATTGCGCACAGCGGTGTCCCGCACACAGTCATGTGGATTGAAACGACCGATTTATTATTTTGTTTCGAGGGACTATTATCAGGCGTGTGCGGCGCGGACACTTGCCTAAGGTTTTGCCCTGGCCGGGAATCGAACCCAGGTCTCTCGCTTGTGAATCCAGCGAGTGCTCTAACCACTGAGCTACAGGATTCGCACTGTCCCAGTGCGCCACAGCTAAGGCTGCTTTCTGACTCCTTGCAGGATTGCACTGTGGAAAGACAACCCACACAGAACCTGACCCCCCCCCCCACAAATGCAACCGAGACAAACACACACACCACACACACCACTGGCCACCAAAGCCCAGACTGATTGATACACACACCAGAGACCTAGCCCACAGCGTCCCGCCCACCAGCCAATCAGCAGCCCGTGTGCGCAACCTAACCTGCCGGGGGGGGGGTGGGGGGAAAAGAGGACGGCGCGGCCTCTGATTAGTCGGAACGCGCTACAGACATTCCATTCGGGTGGTACCCGGCGCTGTGTGGTGGTGACCGGTGTCAATCAATTGGCGTCACAATGGGGAGGAGGGGGGGGGGGGGTTTGTCATGTTAGGTTGGCCGGGAGATGCCAGCTCTCCTCCTCCTCCTCCTAGTCTCTGTGCAGTGAGCAGCAGAGGGTCTGAGTGAGTGAGTGAGTGAGTGAGAGACAGACAGAGACACGCACACACAGAGGGAGTGTGTGTGTGTGTGAGAGAGAGAGAGGGTGAGTGAGTGAGTGTGTGAGTGAGTGAGTGTCAGAGTGAGTGAGTGAGTGAGTGAGTGTGGCGACAATGCTCTGCAAAAAGAGCTCCTTCTTATCAGTAGCATGTCTGCTTCTGGTGGCTTTCTCACAGCGGGCAGATTGCTGCCCGAGCCGGTGTCTTTGTTTCCGCACCACGGTGAGATGCATGCACTTAATGCTGGAGCACATACCTGCCGTGTCCCCACAGACTACCATCCTGTGAGTATCCACAGTGTGTATATATATGTGTGTGTGTGTCTCTCTCTCTCTCTCTCTGTATATATGTGTGTGTGTGTGTGTGTGTCTCTCTCTCTCTCTGTATATATGTGTGTGTGTGTGTCTCTCTATATATGTGTGTGTGTGTCTCTGTGTATATATGTGTGTGTGTGTGTCTCTGTGTATATATGTGTGTGTGTGTGTCTCTCTCTGTGTATATTGTGTGTGTGTGTGTCTCAGTGTATATATATATATATATATATATATGAATCAATGCAAAGGCTGTAACTCTGAGAGTGAACTCTCTGATTCTCTTGTTTATTTTGTAATATGTATTTTTTTGGTATTAAGGTTTTTATGGTAATATGCATTTTTTTTGCTGATATGCTTTTTTTGGGGGGAGTAATGTGTATGTTTTTGCTAATGTACTTTTATACATTTTTGGTCATTACTTTTTTGGGGAGTTGGGGGCTGGGATAATATGCATTTTTTTCTTTGCCTGTTACACAGAAAAACGTCCAGCATTTTCTGTACCAATTCCATCTGTGTCTTCATAGGAGATCTTATGCTGCTGGGAGTCAGTAGCCCTTGGTTAACGATCTGCTCAGCTAAATAGGGGGGGGGTTAAAGGCAATCTCTGGGACAGAAAGAAATCTGTCTCTCTTTGTATTGCACCTGTTGAGAACTCTCCCTCCAGTCTTCCAGTTGTCTTTTGCTTTCAGCGTCAACCCTTACACCCCAGAGAGGAATTGCTGGCTTTAGATTCTCCCCCGTGTTCATGGTATCAAACCTCAGATGCTTTGATAAAATATTGTCATGTCGTGGACTGTGAGGAACACAGATAGAGAGAGCAGAGAAAAGCACCAGCCGGCTTCCCTCCAGTTACTCACTGTGTCGAACGCCTTGGGAGTGTTTTGCTGAGATTGATTTATTTTTGTGCAAAGAATTTCCCCTCAGAGAGCCAGACGCTAAACTCAGCGACGATCCCTACTTGCATCTGTAATACAATATAATAACCTGACGTCCTTTTAGGTCAGGAGGACAATCTTACAAACGTTTCACAGGAATTTGCTGCCAAGTGTAGTGACTGTACTTTTGGCTGGCGACTTGCAGGCAGAGCCGTGGAGGTGTTGGGTTGGGATCCGTCCCAACGAATGGGAGATGCGGAATGTGAGGATCAGTCCTCAGTTGCACTTTGAAAGCGTTGAGAGATCCATAAGATAATGGATCTGTGCTTCTGACTGGCTGCAACATCATAACCATTGCAATTGTGAACCATGGGGGACGACGGGTCTCTGAATGCAAAGTGCCTTTTGCACTGCTGTATAGTCTGTGCGTTGTCGGCGACACGTATTTAAACACTGAGCAAACTTTAGGTAAAGTGGATATGATCTCTCTCTCTGTCTCTCTTTCTCCCCTTTCCCACCCACGTTGCATCCATCTGTCCATCCACTCCAGCCATTCCTCTGCCTGGTTGAACACACTCAGTGTGAGATACTGGGGGTGTATACTATATATATATATATATATGTGTGTGTGTGCGTGTGTGACCTGGAGACTCTCTATTAACTGCAGTGAATGAGATCAGCCTGAAAAACAACTGGGCAACTGTTCAAGAATGTTCAAATAACCGAGCTTGGAAGCAAAACATTTTTTTTTGTCGCCTGCTCTTTTGATCATGGTATTGTCTAATAAATCCTGGTAGTCTGGGGCTATTTTGTAGTATAAGCATCTCTGAATTGACTGTCTGATTCCCACCCCCGCCGCCCCCAATAATAATAATCACTAAAAAAAAATAATGAGTCATTTCAATGCACGACTGTTCGTGGGTCACTGCTGTGCGCAATTGGCTGCTGCGTCTCACCCACAAATATACAGTCAATTCACTTTACAGTATATTCTGTGAAGCGCTTTGAGGCGTCTAGAAGATGTGAAAGGTGCTAGATGAAATGGAAGGATTATTATTAAACATGCTTCCTTAATCAGATGGATTAACCGGGATGAGCACTGAATGGAAATGCTATATTATTGTTTGGGGAGGACTGGATGTTCCTATTATTCCTTAATAATAATCCTCGCATTTTATAATGCACCTCTTCCAGATGTCTCAGAAGAGCTGTGCATAAGGCAGGGGGTGTGTGTGTTTGTAAACTTTGCCAGTGGATTGTGTGTGTTTTAATGCTTCTAATTTGTGGAGAAAGCTATAAAATACTCAAATGAACCCATAACCTGGTGCGAGGAGCTCTAGAAGACGTGAAAGGCGCTATATCAAAATGCAAGGATTATTATTTTATTATTATGCAAAGTATGATTCATGTCAAACTTGTATAGAATATAAACTCTTGAAAGGGACTCGGGCAGACGTATGACTAATGAGATTATAAGATTTATAAAGATCAGCCTTATGCAATTTTTACTGGAGCAATTTTTAGTGGAGCTCCTGTGGCTCAGTGGTTAGAGCACTTGTCTTGCAAGCTGGGGAAACCAAGCTGGGGAGACCTGTGTTTGAATCCAGGCAGGTCAGGGCGAAACCTTGGGCAAGTTTCCTTACTCCACAAGCCTAAAAATAATCCGCCCAAAAAAACCACAATAATAAAATTAGTCATTTCAATCCACGACTTTGTGTGGGACACTGCTGTGCGCATATGGCTGCCGCGATTCGCCTTTACAGTATATTCTGTGAAGCGCTTTGGGACGTTGATAAGATGTGGAAAGCGCTATATCAAATGCAAGGATTATTATTATTATTACTGAGTTACCAATGTCCCCCTGACCTTACTTTCATACAGTTAAGATGCAGAAGAGACTGGGTTTCCATGTCTTGTGCATGGAATTCTCTGTGTGTGTTTCTGTTGTGTGTTGTGGGAGAGAGAGAAAGTGCATTGCCCTCTGCTTGGCTCTCAACCCTTTCCCTCATTTGGGATTCTGTGAGTCCGTCCTCTTCACCAAAAAGATATCCTCTCAAATGAATGTTCTTATTTCTGGCAAGGGCAAAGGTTAAAGGCTTGTAAGCGAGTTTCACTGAAGTACTGTTTGAGGCTGTTAACTTATGATTGATTAGAGATGGCAGTGAAGTGAGGTGATACTTTTACACATTTTTCTGTGTTTGTTTTTTTATATTTTAAAATCGCAACCCAATTTGCTTTCTCTTTAGGGATCACTGGAAGTTCTTCCACACATTAGTTTCATGCCTTGATTTCTTAATTTTTCTCATTGATAGACTTGCTGAGTGTGTTTTTCAAATTTAGATATAGAGTAGATATATATTTATAAACATCTCTCTTGCCATCACATGAATCTAGCGTTGGATACATTTTTGTGAGTGTCTGAATGTCAGCATTTCTGCAGTTTCGCTTATTAAGTTCAATATCTGCACGAGGGATGTTTTTGTACGTTGTGAAGGCTACAAGTGGGGCATAGACCTACTGAAAAGAAAATTGCGTTTGACAGGGTACAGTTGTCATGTTTGGCCTTTGTAACCACAAATGCTGAACATATTCTGTTTATGAAAAAAAGTCATGTATCTGAATCCGAAAGCTTTTTGATCGCCCTCAAGATATTCTTCATGGAAAAGTAACTTGTGTGTGCATACTGCATAAGCATGGGAACACAGTGGAGCCTCAAAACCGAGGAGTTGCCATTGTTATAATTGGAATAAACTCCAATGGTTGGTATAAACCTACGTATTTTAATAATAATAATCTTTGCATTTGATATAGCGCTTTTCATGTCTTCTAGATGTCTCAAAGCGCTTCATAGAATATACTGTAAAGTTAATTGACTGTATATTTGTGGGCTAAACGCAGCAGCCATTTGCGCACAGCAGTATCCCACAAATAGTCATGGATTGAAGTGACCAAATTATTGTTTTTTTGAGGGATTATTATTATGCGTGGGGAGTAAGGAAACTTGACTATGGTTTTGCCGTGCCATGAATTGAACCCAGGTCTCTCACTTGTAAGGCAAGTGCTCTAACCACCGAGTTATAGGAATCCCAAATTAACTCTCACTTTTATTGCTACACCCCACTTGGGTGGAGAGAGAAACAGGATGTGTTCCTCAATCTCTTGCGGATTGCTCTACACAAGGATTGCACAAAACTACAATTTTAAAATTTCAATTATAGACTCGTACTCAGTAGAGGGAAGAAACAGATGGTTAAGGAGTGATCATTTCTCTACAGAGTGGATCTGTGAAATGAAGGTGGTGGAGACTGATTGTATCAGCAGATTTATAGTGAATAAAATTGATTTCGTGAATAAGATGGCTTGAACTAATAAATTGATCCTTCTTTAAAAAAAAATTGGGACAAAGGGAATGAAACGTATGCTAAAGAACAGTTCAATAAATCTCTTGTTTTTGTACGCTGTGTACAGATTGGCTGCTGCACTTGTTCACAATTAGTCCTTGCATTTTATAGTGCTTCCCGTGAGAAGAGGAATGAGAAATCTGTGTGAATATGATATGTCGTTTATCAAATGCAGAGATTTTTATGATACTATGAGTGACAGATCAATGCTAGGAAGCTGTGCTGAATACGGATTTAAATGATTGATTTGCAAACAGTGTGCAGTACAGAAACAGGCCACTCGGCTCAACTAATCTGTGCGAGTCGGTGTTTATACACCACACGAGTCTTCACTAGGGAACGGCGATATATCGGTATATTGCTAAAACCCGATATGATTTTAATATCGGTATGCCGATATAGACATTTTAAAAATACCGATATATCGAAAAACGATATATCGAGGTAAAAAAATCGGGATGCGAGCACAATCAACTACAAGATCCAGAATGCTCATCTCTATACATAATGCACAGACCGAGGTGCAAAGCCGCCATCTTGTATTCATAGTCCTCGAATACAATCTACAGGTATGCAAGGGGTGGGGGGAGAGAGACGGCTGTGGGTGGGGGGGGTGAGGGGGAGAGAGACTGCTGGGGGGGGGGGGGTGAGGGGGAGAGAGACGGCTGGGGGGGGGGGTGAGGGGGAGAGAGACGGCTGGGGGGGGGGGTGAGGGGGAGAGAGACGGCCGGGAGGGGGAGAGGGGGAGAGAGACGGCTGGGAGGGGGAGAGGGGGAGAGAGACGGCTGGGGGGGGAGGGAGAGAGAGACGGCGGGGGGGTGGGGGGGGGGGGGGGAGAGAGACGGCTGGGGGGAGGGGGAGAGAGACGGCTGGGGGGAGGGGGAGAGAGACGGCTGTTGGGGGAGGGAGAGAGAGACCGCGAGGGAGGGAGAGAGAGACCGCGAGGGGGGGAGGAGAGGGGGAGAGAGACGGCTGGGGTGGGGGGAGGAGAGGGGGAGAGAGACGGCCGGGGGGAGAGGGAGAGAGACGGCTGGGGGGGGAGGGAGAGAGAGACGGCGAGGGGGGGGGAGGAGAGGGGGAGAGAGACGGCTGGGGGGGGGAGGGAGAGAGAGACGGCGAGGGGGGGAGGAGAGGGGGAGAGAGACGGCTGGGGGGAGGGGGAGAGAGACGGCTGGTGGGGGAGAGACGGGGTGGATGTGATAATATACAGATAGATAGAGATGGGGGGGGATGTGAGAGAGGAGAGAGGGAGAGAGACATAGAGAGACACAGACAGAAAAACACAGAGATGGAGAGAGTGAGAGACACAGAGAGATAAATATATTTACCTCCTGAGAAAATGGGCTCCGAATGCGCGCGTACCCGGAATGCGCGCGCGCATGCGCAGTACGAAAAAACTGAAAATATCGATATTTCGGTATATCTCGATATGAGCCAACCGATATATCCATATCCGGAAAATTCCCATATCGCCGTTCCCTAGTCTTCACCCATCCCTCCCATACCTTTCTTTCTGTTTCCTTCTCGCTCGTGTCAAGGTCCAGTTTCCTCTGGAATGCATCAGATCGTGACGTACACAGTTAATTGTGCTGTGACAATTTGCAACAATGTGGTACAACACATTGAAAATGTAGGATTTGTAGTTTCTGAGGTTATAAAATGTGACATGTAGTTTCATGCTATTCAAGTGCAGTAATCTGGATACAAAAGTGTATCCAACCCAAAATGCATTCACTTAATGTGTGCTGTTGTTTCCAGAATAGGAGTAAGGGCAGGATTTCTTAACCCCTTGTCTTTTTTAAAAAAAGTAAAAGTAGAAGAACAAATGATTGGAAACTCAATAACTGTGCATGTATTGTAATACGGTAGTTTTCAATTAAACAGTAGCACATTTGTATGTAAATAAATACAGAAAAATGTAATGTACGGTATTCACTTGAGATCTTCTGGTTTCAATTTTATCACTTAAGCCTGGGTTTTGCATTGCGAAATGTATAACTATATGATATGTTTTTTGCCATCCTATAACAGAAATGTTGGTTACATAAGATTTTTGCCACTGGCCATCATTACAACTGTTGTAAGTCATTGCAAGTTAATCTGTGTGGATTGAAGTGTAAATGGCTCTGAATTAACCATTTTGTAGTGACTGTCAGCACACTGCTCATGCTTCAAGAATGTTCACTGGAAACATGCATCAGTAAAAGGAAAACTGGTGAATTTGGCCACATAGGACTTGTGCATTCATGCAACCATAATCTCCGTGACACGGAGATTTGCAAATGCAAATCTAATATCCCATGCAGTAAATATGTAGTTTTTTTTCTTTTCGTCTTATTTTGCTTTTTTGTTAAGCTAAGTTGTATTTCTTTGCCATATCTTGTGATTTCAGCTTCACCCAGACTTGTGAGTACAAGCTTGAGCGTTTATCTCTGCAGTGAGGACCTGATAAAAATCTCATAGTCATATTGATTCCAATCTTTCATTTCTTTGTCTGGGGATAAGACAAATTAGGTGGAATTCATTTAGAATCTTTGTTGGATTTTGAGGGGGAAGAATAAAGACCTAATTTTGGTCAGTGTTGGAATGAACACAAATCCTTTCTGCTTTTCCTACTTCTAAGACCCCCACCAACAAAAAAACAACATTGTTTGATAATTGGATGAAATTTTAGCAAATTATATAGTTATACAAGGAAGATTTGTGGTTACACAGGGAAATTGTGAAGCACATTCCATACATATGCAAAGCAGGGAACAGGGATGATAATTTTTAGTAGATTATGAAGCTATTCAAAGCCAAAGTAAATGAACACTGGTCAACTTCAAAGTTGAGTTAGTTGTAACAGCTTTGTTTTTAAATAGCACAATGTTTATCTCTGATAAGGTAACAGAAATATGCAACACGCAAATGCAACATTTTGGAAGGTTAAACTAAGTATGTACTTGTGCTCAAATGTTTCCTCTCGGATAAAGATGTTGAATGACTGGTATTGTAAGCATTTTTCATCATTGATTGGATTATAATAATAATACTTAATAATAATCCTTGCATTTGATATAGCGCTTTTCACATCTCATCGACGTCTCAATGTGCTTCACAGAATATACTGTAAAGTGAATTGACTGTATATTTGTGGGCGAAACGCGGCATTGTATTATATTGAAATAGTACACACTATGAAGGAATAGAATCATTTTGATAATGATGCTTTTGCCAAGCCCTTAATCCCTTGCTGTGGAGCTCAGGTTTATACTCTCAATTGTTGGTACGTTTGAAATCAGCAACTCACCTAACGTGGAGTCCTGTAGCTGAGTGTTTAGAGCACTCGCCGTACAAGCGATAGATCCTAGTTCGATTCCCGGCATGTTAGGGCGAGACCTTGGGCAAGTTTCCTTACTCCACACACCCGATAATAATCGCTCAAGAAAAAAACGATAAATTGGTCATTTCAGTCCACGGCTGTTTGTGGGACACTGCTGTGCATAATGGCTGCCACGTTTCTCTCACAAAATATATAGTCAATTCACTTTACAGTATATTCTGTGAAGCGCTTTGAGACGTCTAGAAGACTTAATAAGGCGCTATATCGAATGCAAAGATTATTTTTATTAACATTGTGATTAGGGCATGTCATTCATAAGTGTAATGTGTGCAAGATATATGAGATATTTTAAACCTTTGGTCTGATTTCTGAAACTTCATCTTATTATCCTATGTCATTTTATTATCCTCTTTAAACACATTTGTCTTTTTCTTGCATTTTACTTTGGACACCATGGAAAGGTGACAGGTGGTATTTGCAGTTTTGTGCTGTGACTGGAAGCCGAACTTAACAATATTCCCCACTTTTTGAGCTGAGAGGTTAATAGAAGCCTGTGTGTTCAGGTGAACTTCAATGCTTGAGGTGATGGTTGATATGGTAGATTAAGGAGTTAGGTGCAAACAAAGGCAGAAAGACTCAACCTCAGCAAACAGAAGGAAATGGCTCTCCTGTGGAATTTGCTGCAGTGAGGTTTTCCATTCTTTGTGCTGTTGTGGAATGCAAAGCCAAAAATCCCTAAAGCATTATAAATTCCTGCAGACGCCTGTAGTGTTTTTGTATGACAGTGGATACAAAACATTGTGTTTTGTTTCCAGAATGCTGTTAAAAGTCAGATGACTTTGTCCTTTTCCAGTTTCAACTGTGATTGCTTTGCTTCTCTTCACTCCATTTTTTATTGTTACTTAGCTCTGGCACTTGGTTCTATTTTGGAACAAACTTGCATCAGCTAATTTGTGCCAAAACAATTGTCAATTCATTCCTTGGTAATCCTGAAGGAACAGCTGTGGTCATACATCTGTCGATGCGATGAAGTGGTCCTGAAGTCCAAACTATGGAAATTGATAATTGGCCATCCTGACCTTATTAAATAATAATCCCTCAAGAAAAAATTGTTTATTTCCTTCTCCGACTGTTTGTGGGACACTGCTGTATGCAATTGGCCGCTACGCTTCACCCACTAATATACAGTCAATTCACTTGATAGAATATTCTGTGAAGTGCTTGGAGACGTCTAAAGACGTGAAAAGCGCTTCATCAAATGCAAGGATTATTAATATTATAATACAGTACTCATAAAAATTGCAGCTGTTCTGAGTGATGCTGAAACGGTACGCGCCCCCTCTCCCCGTACTGTTGACTGGGGGAGGGGGGAGGGGGGGGGGGGCGTAGAGTTTTAGAGCCTCGAGCCCCTGAGTGCATATGGACTCGAGGACCCGAGTGCGTGTGGAGCCGAGGACCCAAGTCTGTGGAGCCAAGTGTGAAGGAGTGGGGGGCTGAGTCAGGGGTGGGGGGGTGGGGGGTGGGGGGGGGGGGGGGGGGTGCCCTATTTAAAGCTTGGAGGCCACTGCCTTGAACAAATAATAATCAAAATCTTTGCATTTGATATAGTAGCGTCTTTAATTTCAGGAAGCTGTCTCAATGGTGCTGCACAGGATTTTCTATAAAATGTATTGATTGTATTGTGGTGGCAAATTGAACATTGTAAATTTGTACACTATAAACAGCAAGGAAGTGATGAATGTAGAAAATTCTAACATTATAATTACAATTGGAAATTATGTTGGAACTCGTAAAAGTAGCAGTGCAGTTAATGAATATAATTTACTAAAATATTGCTTAGGAAAAACTTGTGACATTTGAAGTAATAATTGTAGCATTGAAAGCAACTGGCCTGGGTTTTATATTGTTGGAAGCTGCAAAACAAGAAATACCAATAATCCACTCAATAAAATTGGTCATTCACGTTATGGCTATTTGTGGGCTATTGCTGTGCACAAATTGCTGTGTCTTCCTGCAAAATATACCTTCATAAAACATATTTAACACTGTGAAATGTTTTAAGACATCCCCCTGATGTGAAATCTGTTTTACCGAGTGCAGGTTATTAATTTTTTTACACGCAACTATGAAAAGGTTTGAGAGACTAATTAGTAAGTTCATGTGGATTGATTTGTGAATAAACAATTGGAGATTTTAATAGGATGGAGTTTATTTTGTCCTATGACGGAATTATATGCTGAAGTGAGGAAAGTGGGATAAGACCTGTAGTGTACACTAGAAAGTTTCTGAAATACAGAAAAAAATTGCTTTATTTATTAACAGTACAAAACTTAGTTTTCTTTACCGTATAATACTGTATAACGAAAAGCAAAATTATGTGGATGTCCACTAAGTATTAATAACCCTTGCATTTGATAACGACAACAAAATTACATAAGCGCCTTGCAGGGTCCGTCGATATGGAAATTTTCCGATTTAGATATATCGACGGGTTCATATCGAGATATACCGAAATATCGATATTTCCGGGTTTTTCGTACTGCATTGGGAGTATGCGCGCATTTGGGGCCTATTTCCTCAGGAGGTAAATATCTTTCTCTGTGTCTCTCACATTCACTCTCTCCATCTCTGTGCTTTTCTGTCTGTGTCTCTGTGTCTCTCTCCTCTCTTACATCCCCCCCATCTCTATCTATCTGTATATTATCATATCCACCCCGTCTCTCCCCTCACCCCCCCCGCCAGCTTTCCTCTCTCCACCACCCCTGCCGTCTCTCCCCCTCCCCCCCAGCCTTCTCTCTCCCCCTCCCCCTCCCCCCCCCCCCCGGCGTCTTTCTCCCCCTCCCCCCCGCCAGCCGTCTCTCTCCCCCTCCCCACCCCCCCCACCCCTTGCATACCTGTATATTGTATTCGAGGACTATGAATACAATATGGTGGCTTTGTATCTCGGTCTGTGCATTGTGTATAGAGATGAGCATTCTGGGTCTTGTAGTTCAGTGTGCGCGCATTCCGATTTTTTATCTCGATATATCGACATATTTTTGAAATGCCTATATCGGTGTATCGATATGAAAATTATATCGGGTTTTAGCGATATATTGATATATTGCTGGACCCTAGGTCTTGTTCATGTCACCAATGTCTCACAATGCTTCATAGGATTTTACAATGAAGTGTAGTGACTGCATTTTGTAGGTGAACACAGCAGCCAATTTACCAAAGGAATAGCTGATAAACAGCTGTGAAGTGCGTGACCAATGTTATTTGGGAAAACGTTGGCTTATGTATGGAATAAAATATGGACTAAGACATTCTTTTAGAAGAATATAAGTGTTTTATTTTGTGATTTTTTTAAATTTCTAAACCAAAATCTGTAATCACTTTTTCCAAATTGTTATTATTTCATTACTGACCTCAGTAGAAGCCCATTTATCCATGACCTGATCAACCAAAACTTCCGTATAACCGACACCACAAAAAAAAAGGTCCACATTCGATAAACCGGAATTGATCCAGAAAAAATTATTTTTTTGGTGTTTTGTGTTGCGTCAGTATTTTGGAATGCTGCTACTAGGTGCCTGATGGTGGAGCTAGCTCAGAATGCTGCTGGTACAGCATTCTGCAAAGTGTACAGAGGTACACTCTCTGGGTTTGAGAGAGGAGGGAGAGTGAGGGTCAGTTCATTAATTTAGCCACAAAGCAGCAAAACACACACACACACACACACAAGCAAAGCTTGCAGATGAATGCATATCACAGCCTTAGCTATTATTTTAATAACTTTAATAAATCAATAAAAAACACAAACCCCTGCAACACATCTCAAGTTTGGTTTATTTTACAAATATCGTTAAGCTTGGGAAGCTGCAGTGTATTTCAGAAACGCACTCGGTGCCTCCCCTTACCCCAGTCTGATGTTAAAAACAAATCTAACTTTAAAAGTGAAATGAAATGTTTGCTTTCAATGCCGATCCTTGGATCATTTGGAACGAAAGTTAACTGAACAGTGACAGCGGCTGCCTTCTCAATAACACGTTTGCTTTCCTCTCTTGTGCCCCCAATGGGAATAGTGTCATTCAGACATGTAACTTTTGCACTAGTTTAAAGATCTCTTTGAACTGCCTGGTCGCTGTGTGTAAAATGATTATAATTATTATTTATATATTATATCAATGAATATTTAGTCTATTATTAATATGCTATGTTTTTTAAAATTAATTTTAAAAAATTATACTTTTTTTTCTGTTGGGTTTTCTGCCAAACATCCGGCAGGCGCTTTAACCGGCACTGGCCAGGTCCCGAGGGCGCCGGTAAAATGGGCTTCCACTGTATATAGTTATTTGGCCTTTCCCTTGTTTATTGGTAATGAAATATTTTGTTCATGATGGAAATAATTACATTGTTTCAAGACACCAGAAAGTTTTAAAAATGGTTAGCAATTGTGGTTAGATTTATATACTCCCAACTTCCTCGGTTTATGCTGACATTAAGAATAAAGCCCAGCTCTTTTGAAACATATATTTATGATTATAATTGGAAGCATTATATAATCTCGATGGAATATTTCTTGATTTATGGCCACACCATAATTTGACGATTATAACTGGAAGAGTTAAAGGGGAGGTTAAAATAAATATTTTCCCAAAGAAGTTTGTCAGAAAATTGAATGGTATGCTATAAGTGGCTGTTGAGGCTGAGAACATGACATGTGAAAGGAGACCGAATAAATATTTGTAGAGGAAGCTTTTTGTTGTCAGCTGGGTGTCTGACACACAAGGAAACGCATCACCATACTTAAAGTTTTAAACCAGGCTGGAAGTTGTGCATATGTATTGCAACTCACACACGGAGATTTCACTGTGTCTGGAATGGAATGCGTATTCTCCCTTGAGGACGTACGCTGGTTACCTAATTCTGAAATCAAGTGCAGTTGAATGAGGCAAGCCTTTGGGACCCTAGAATGTGCCTGAGGGCATTACTTCATTTGACCATTTAAAACAGGTGGTCAGCACACAGGGCATCAACAAGTAGCCCACTGAATATTCACACTAGTTTATGTAAATAGAAGACCAAGGTCCATTTAGTTTGCTTTCTACTTTCCTGATGGTCACATGCACAAGTCTCCTGAACTACCCATTTACTATATCCCATTATGTTGTTTCCTAAAAGAAAACAATCTAATCTGTGTATGAATTAATCAAGAGTTCTATAAATGTCCTAATCACTCACTGAAATAGTGTTTGCGTAAATTCGTTTTGAATTTATCCACCTTCAATTGCAGGCTGTGTCCTCTGATTTTACTATTCCAGATTAGTTGAAACAGCCTGTCATAATCAACATTGTGTAGTCTCTTTAGTATTTTAATGACAGCAATTATGTCGCCTCTCAATCTTCTTTGTTCAATTGTGAACATGCCCAATTTTCTCAGTTGCTCCTCACAGCCTGCATTCCCTCAGTCATCCTGGCTGCCCTCCTCTGTATCCTCTTGATTTTTCCCGTAGGCTTTTTTTACTACAGCGACCAGAACTGTACGCAGTACTTTTAAGTAAGGTAAGAATGATTTATACAGTGGCAGGATTACACCACTACTTTGGCTTGCCATTGATCTTTTGCTACATCCAAACAGCTGGTTTGCTTCACTCACTGTTAAATCAATAGTTTATTTCCAGTAGCTGGAAATACTTGTACCAATATTTATTGTGTGGCCATCAATCAAGAAATATTCAATCAATAAATAATATTTGGTTGGTCACCATTGACTAAAACCACATGGTGTACCACTGTTTGGAAAGCTTCGCTCATCCAGCATTGTTAGAACTTTGGCTTACAGGGCTGATAATAATATTAATAATAATAATTCTTGCAATTGATATAGCGCTTTTCACATCTTCTAGATGTCTTAAAGCGCTTCACAGAATATACTGTAAAGTGAATTGACTGTATATTTGTGGCGAAACGCGGCAGCCAATTGTGCACAGCAGTGTCCCACAAACAGTCGTGGAATTGAAATGACCTATTTATTATAGTTTTTTTTCAGGGATTATGATTAGGTGCGTGGAGTAAGGAAACTTGCCCAAGGTTTCGCCCTGACCTGCCTGGATTCGAAACACAGGTCTTGCGCTTGTCAGGCAAGTGCTCCACCCACTGAGCTACAGGGCTTTATAGAAGGCGAATGAAACGAATCACCGACACCAGTTATTCTTCAAGTTCTGCTGGTCACCGAGGATAGCTGGTCTGTCTTCAGCAGTGCCTTGAAGTACTGCGCACTTGCCTCGCTCAGGAATTAGACTGCCACAGAGGTTGACTGTATTATGATTTACCATTGCCAAGGATGTCCCCTTCAGCTCAGCTTGAAAGAGACCCAAGTTTATCTCTGCTTGTTCAGGTGGACATGAAGTTTCTCTCAGTAACTTGGCCAACAATTCAGTGATCTTCAGAATATTGCCATTTTGGATTATTTTCTAAGAAATGTTCAGTTCAGTTTTGTTGCGCAATTCTGCACTCCGTCAATCAAATTTTGGTAGGCATCTTAATCCTAATTCTGTGCTCAAAAGGCACATGGATACAATTATGATGAAGTGCTTTTATATGGTCTATTTAAACAGATTACCTAAGAGAAAAAGTACCAACAAACTATTTTAGGAACTTTGACTTAAGCTGAATGAGTGGTTCTTTCCATTGACGAATGGCATGTGATTGATGTTTATAGCGTGCAGGTATTTGCATTACCAGTTTGTTCTCAGAAATGTTGGCTATCTTTGTAGCATTATCTTTAGCACGTCATTTGTTGTGTTAAAGTCATAAAACTGTAATAGTTAGGGTAGTCCTCGTGTTTACCAGAGAATGGAAGTGTTTGGGATGCCACAATCTTGCCTCCATAGGAAATATGCTTAGGAAATAGGCTTTGAAACAGGGATTTTATAGGTTTTTTTGTATGCTATTTGCAATTAATTTGCTTATTGCTCTGATTTGACCACAGTGTAAACTTAATGCAGGAATTGTTGCAAATAATAATCCTTGCATATGATGTACTGCCTTATCACATCTTTGAGACATCTCAAAGCACTTCACAGAATATATTGTAAAGTGAATTGACAGTACATTTTGTGGTTTGATTGATCAAATTAATATTATTAAGCAAATCATAGCTTGTAGGAGTCCTGTAGCTCCATGGTTAGAGCCTTGCAAGCGAGAGACCTGGGTTTGATTCCTGGCAGGGTGAAACCTTGGGTAAACTTCCTTACTCTGCACACCAGATAATAATCCCTTAAAAATCCCTCAATACATGACTGTTTGTGGAACATTGCTGTGTGCTATTGGCAGCTGTGTTTCGCCCACAAATATACAGTCAATTTACTTTACAGCATACCCTGTGAAGTGCTTTGAGACGTCTAGAAGATGTGAAAAACACTATCAAATTCAAGGATTATTATAGCTGTAAATATATAATGTAGCATATCTTCAATATTACAGATTGTGAACTGGGGAGAGGAGAAAATATTATAACTCAATTTTTTTGTATAAAATATGATGTTGTGTTAAATGCGACTTCTGGTTGGATCATAACATTTGCAGCCAGAAATATAGTTTTAGTCCCCAAAAGAGGCTTTAGACGAAACAGCTGAATCCATTTTGTGACTACGCTGGTTCAGCCCCCAATTGTCCTACAATGTTCAATAAAACTACCCGTTTTACTTGCTGAGCTTCATATAATAACGTAAATCTCTGATTGGTCTATAGAAGCAGTTTTGGCATTAGTTAAGATTAGCTTTGGATCTAATCCATTCTTAGTATGTAATCTGTTTGATAATTTCTCTAGTGCCACCTTTTGTGCTGCAGTACTTTTAGTATATGAAGATTACAAGTAATAAGGCAATAACATCTGCTGTGCATTTCCTTGAGGATCAATTTGGTTTGGTATTTAGCCATAGCATTCTTCCAGAATCAGATTACAGTGTCTTCTGCTGTACTGCTGGCTTTTTAAATCTCCTTCACAGACCCTTTTATGTGAGCCAGTTGTTCAGTTCTCTTTGACTTCTGTTAGCCCAAGGTCAAGATCTTTGAGTGGGCTTCTTAAGCAGTAAAATAGAATGGCAGTGTATCCTGCTGATGAAACAAAAGGCCCCGCAGTTCACACCTATTGTGGCTTTGCTTCCATATTGAAGTGTGACTCAGTTTAAGGAAGCAAGGTTTAATTTATTCAGGTCGCCATGTGAAAAGTAGGAGGATGTGTTTCATGCATTAGTCTTGAGCAAATATAAAGAGAGACAGAAAGCTGTATAACTGTGAAATTCCAACAAGTATCCTAGACTAATCCAGGAAATGATAGGTCTAGGATGGCTGACCAAATGAATGCGCTGTTGACCTTAATTGTTGTGACTAAACCAGTATGCATGCATCAATTACTTTGTAGTTTTCATGCTCTGCTCTTTTTGTTGGAAACCTTTGTCTTGCATTCTGTATCTTGCTGTGTTGCTCTTCAATTGACCTGCTGTAAAAACTAAGTGGATGAAAGCTTGCAAAGTTCACTGAGATTTGGGCAGTTCTTATTCTGCAAACAACCACTACCAAACTGGGCATTTTGCCTTCAAATACAACTTGGAGGTGTATTTGCGAAGTGCATAATGAGCCCGGTTCAATAAAGGTTTAGCAGCCGACTTTTTAATGGGTGCCGGCGAGGCTGTTGGTCAGGCTATTTTTAAGCTTGCAAGCTTGTTTTTTTTTCTTTCATTAATAAAAGCCATTGAACCAAATGATCTATCAAAGGTACAATAAAGATCAGTCATATAAAAGTGGCTTTGAACATTGGCTGATTAACGTGACTTGACAATTATTACTAATAGGTCAAGATAACTGCAAATGCTGACTGGATATGAAATGTTACCCAATAGTTTAGTTGGTTTGCATGTTTCTGAAGTGGAGTCACTTAGCTGGTTATTAAAGTGGAGTGATGGACAGATGCTGCTTCACCTGAATGCTTTGGTCTGATGTTGCCCGATTCTGAGAAATCTTTGTCTGGAAAGGTCAGGTGTATTTAGGTTGCCTTTTAACACCTGGCTTGCTGCCAGCGACATAAGCTCTTTATGTGGGAACTTAATTACAAGAACATTTCAGCACACTTCTGTAAATTCCCCTTTCATGCTGGTTCATGTTTGGGTTTCGCTATTTGGAAGTTTCACAACAGATGACACATTGTCAAACTTGTACAAGGTACTGAATGTCAACAGAAGTGAATATATGTGTCGATGTATTGTTTATTGATGGTGCCTGTTCTGAAGGAATTGGATAATTTATCCTTGAACCCTGCTTTTTATTTTATGCTAATGCTTTAATAATCAAACTTGAATTGAATATAGTGTTTTGTCATGTCGTCAATGTCTCAAAGCATCAATAATAATCCTTGCACTGATACGGCCATGACCCGTTCTGCTCTCCCCCACCTCCGCAACATTGCGCTGCTCTGTCTTGCTTCACGTCCTCCGCCTCGCCCTATTTAATTAATTAATTAATTAATTTTAGAGGGATTATTATTAGGCGTGTGGCATAAGGAAACTTGCCCAAGGATTCACCCTGCCTGGAATGGAACCCAGGTCTCTTGCATGTAAGGCGAGTACACTAACCACTGAGCTACAGGACTTCCTAATGTTATTTGATGCCTGATCTGTAGTGTAGCACAGCACTTTACGTATTTTGAATCCTGCACTGATTCATATCTTGTATCATCCTCTGCAATTAAAAAGTTCAGATAAAATATTTATTTTTGTTGTTTATATTTTAAACTGGCAGCCACACAAGTGGTATAAATCATAGCGTCAGGAGTGTTGGGTTACTGAAAACAAAACTGGAGTGATGAAAATTCATTTTATTCTTCTTTGACTTTTGAGATGAGAGATTCTCTTGACTATTGTCTGGATGGGCAGCAAGACAGGACTTTTGGGGTACAGTAGAAGCCCGTTTATCCGTGACCCGATCAACCGTAACTTCTGTATAACCGGCACCGCAAAAAAAAGGTCCGCATTCGATAAACCAGAATTTTATCCAGAAAAATGCCTTTTTTTGGTGTTTTGTGTTGCATCAGTATTTTGGCATGCTGCTACTAGGTGCCTGATGGTGGTGCTAGCTCAGAATGCTGCCGGTCCTGTAAAGCAATGCACTCTCCGGAGTTATTCTTTGAGAGAGGCAGAGGGTGAGTTGATTAATTTAGATTTAATTTAGCCACAAAACAGCAAACCAAACACCCACCCTGAGCAAAGCTTGCAGATCAATTCATTGGCTTTTATTTTAACAAAAAAGACTCATCCCTGCAATGCTCGTTTGCATCGCAAGGCTTTTTGGAAAGAAAGTTAACTGAACTGAGCGGCCGCCGCTCACTCTCTGCTTTCTCAATAACACGTTTGCTGTCCTCTCTTCTGCCCCCACAGTGTCATTCAGATGTGTAACCTTTGCACTAATTTAAAGATCTCTCTGAACTGCCTGGTCGCTGTGTGTAAAAGGATTATTATTGTTATTTATATGTCATATTATTATATCAATGATTATTTAGTCTATTATTAATATGCTATGTTTTTAAAAATGTAAAGAAAAAAAACATTTTTGTGTTGGGTTTTCTGCTGAATATCCGGCAGGCGCTTTAACCGGCACTGGTCAGGTCCTGAGGGTGCCGGATAAACAAGCTTCTACTGTATAAGCAGCCGTCAAGGTATTATTTGATCTTATTTAAATTTATCACTTCCAGGCTGAACTAAGGGAACTCTCTCCTTGTCGGCCTCCCCAGCTCCTCCCTTCACAGGCTGCAGATCATTCAGACCTCTGCAGCTCGTGTACTCTCCCGTACCAGGCTTTGTGACCACATCACTCCCACCCTCATCCATCTCCACTGGCTCCCGTCACCCAGAGGATCGAATTCAAGATCCTTGTCCTCACTTTCAAGGCCATTAATGGCCTTGCCTCCACCTATCTCTCTGACCTTTATCTACCCATCAGCCTGCCTGCACCCTCCATTCAGTAGACTCAGGCCTGCTCCTCATCCACCGCCCTAACCGCCCAACCATCGACGGCCGAGCTTTCAGCCTCTTTGCTCCCACACTGTGGAGCTCCATCCCGCAGCCCCTCCGCCTCGCTTCCTCCCTTTCCTCCTTCAAGGCCGGTCTCAAGACCTTCCTCTTCGACCACGCTTTCGGCTGCCCCACTAACTCTTCCCCTTCTCCCACTCTCCTTCCCCATCCCCCTACCCCGACCCTCCCATCCCCCCCACCCCGCTCGGGTCCCTACCAGACTGTTCAGTGCTTTGGGACGTCCTCCCGACATGAAAGGCGCTATATGTGTAATTTTGTTGTTGTTGTTAAAGTAATACCATTCAGTTGCTCAAACTGCTCCTATCATCAAAGTGAATGACTTACAGGTACCTACAGGCAGGCCATGTTTGTTCAAGCAAGAAAATCCAGTAAAAAGTTAACCACGACCTTAAAGTAATTATAGAATTTGTTATGATGTGTCACCACAGTGTTCGTGCAAATGTTTGTAGTAAAACCTATGAAATTTATTCCCAACCGCTTCTCTCTTCCTACCGCCCCACAAACAGAGACATACACACAAAGTGATTGCTTTGTTGAAAGAAAGTGCTTTTTGATCTGTAGGCTTGAATTATCCAGAAAGGGTTAAGATGAGGTAGTGAGACTCTTTGTGATGATTGTGTTGACAGATGACTTTCTTGCCCTTATACACAGTAAAACATTGCATTATTGTATTTCTACCTTTTTTTTAATTCATCGTTCATGCCCTTCGGGTTTTATTAATGGATGATGATGACTTGGGGGGGCCCAGAGAAATTCAAAGGAAAAACAAACTATTTTTAATATATAAATCTGTCAATGCTAATCAATTAAGAGTGACATTTACAACTGTTAAAAGACGTGAAATGATCATACATTATTCAGACAATCTTTTGCCGCATGATTCACTGGCAGAAGTTTAAAGGAAAAGTTTAGGGAGGTAGAATATGGATGCAGTAGGTAGGATGGATGGTTGAAAAGACAAATAGTCTCGAGTATATTTTCCCTAATTTAAATAGAACACAAGTTATCAGTATAAAAATGAGAGGAGGGAAGGGCTTAACCTGACTCATTTGAAACACCATTATCATGCTTGAGTATCTAAACCAGACTGATCCATCGTTCCATGGACTCTCATTGGATTTATACTTGTTTGAAGACAACTCCTACATAAATGCTAGTGAAGGCAGAATCAGGCTTCCTTGTGATACCACTGGGATCAAATTACCTCCAAACACTCTCTGTTAGGGCTCAAGTATGATTGATGGGCACTTAGGTAATGTGTTGGAAGGTGTCTGGTACTTGTGGAATTGTACCTGAGTGGAAAGAAAAAGGAGACTTCAGAAGGAGAAAATTGCAGGAGGAAAACTTGTTGGGAGTGGGAGCAAATCGGTGCTTCACTTAAACTTTGTTTGTGTCAATCTGGCTCACTTGTGCTCGAGTCAGAAATTTCTGGATTCAAACCCCACATCAGGACTTGGGAGTCCAACTGCCGGCCCACGGGCCACATCCCTCATGCCTCCTCCTCAGCTTCACAGGATCTTCCAAACAACCTGCAGTTATGGGCAGCTTTATTGCCACTCTCCACAGCTAAATGAACTGCAGTGTCAGGAAGCCCAACTTTCACCCACAAAATATACAGTCAATTCACTTCAAAGTATATTCTGTTAAATGCTTTGAGGCATCTCGAAGACGTGATGAGGCGCTACATCAAATGCAAGGATTGTGCTGAGGAGAAGGCAGGTGGGTCTCTTCACCAACCAAATTCTCCCAACTGCCGGCTCTTCCCACTGCCAGATAGTGAGCCCGGTTTGAGCTCTCACTGGGTGGATGGCAGGTACGAGGAACTCCCCGCAAGCTTCCTGCTGAGCAATGTAGCTTGGTGTGAAATGCATGAAAGCATTCCTACCATCCTTCATCCTGCTCACAACTTGGACACACATCAAAGTAGAACCTAAACGCTAGATTTATGACCGCATGTTCATTAATTCAAACTCCATATAATGCCTTCTAGTAGCTATGGGTTGATGATAGTGGGTAGCCTTGCCCACTTTCCAAAGGGATGGGCTCAGTGTCTACCATTATATAGATCTTGGAGCTGGAAAAAACACATTCTGAATAAAATTCTAGGTTTGGCCAACTATTCGACTTTCCTCTAACGTCATCATGAGGTAGGTATGTGGTCAAAAACTTGCGGAAATCGACGAGTGCTATGTAGGTAGGTTTTCCACATAGCTTTACGACATTCTGTGATCACATACATTCCTTCTGAGAACAGAAGCCAGCCTATACAAATGTAATTTTGTTGTTTTGTTGTTGTTCTTTCCCGATTGGACTGGAGTGTAACTAACCTGTTTTTTGTTCCCCACAATGTCCATTTTATAGACTAAACTAAATGGTCTGTCTGCGTAAAATGGTCACTGATGTGTACAGAAGATGAACAACAACCATATAAAGGAACTTGGCTTTGAAAGCCTCTTTTCATAAAATGCAATTGACAACATGATTTTGTGTTTGATTTGTGTTCAAAATAATAATTTTCCAGTTTTTTTGTTTGACGAAAAAGATTCTAAGATGAACTCAACTTGGTTTACTGCTAATGCTTCTCTCTCTCTCTCTCTGCTCCACTGTAAGAGGTTGAGCCTTCAGCTCTATTGTCTGGAATGCCTCCAATTCACTTCAACTTTGTATCTCTCTTCCTGCCTTCTGCAGACTATGAAAGACCTTTCTGGATTAGACTTTGTTTTCATTCCTCACAAACTTCCTCACACTTTTTTTTTGTACCTTTATGGGAACCATTCCATTTGTGCAGCATTTTTGAGACACTTATTTATACAAAACTGGTTTGTGTATTTTGTTTGTACACACTAGCATATGGGGGGTGGTGGGAGTGAGGGAGGGCAGAGAGATAGGTGGGTGACTGAAAGCACAGTTGAAGAGGAAGGTCTTGAGACCAGTCTTGAAGGAGGCAAGGGAGGGAGCAAGGTGAAGGGATTGTGGGATAGAGTTCCAAAGCATAGGGGCAGAGAGGTTGAAAGCCCGGCCGCCAATGGTAGGGCGGGTTGGGTGAGAGTCATGGAGCAGGCTAGAGTCGGCTGAACGGAGGGAGCAGACAAGTTGATAGGGGGTCAGCGGGTCAGAGAGGTAGGAGGTGGCAAGTCCATGGAATTCCTTGAAAGTGAGGACAAGGATCTTAAATTTCTGAGGAATGGGGAACCAGTATAAAACACTTGATGATGATGGTTCTATTGTAGAATGTACTCTCCTCCTGGCTGAGGATCAGACTCTGCCACTATCAAGCACTCTGCGGTGCTACCCCACATGAGGGGCGCTATATAAATAAATGCAAGTTCAATAAATAAATTGTTGTTCTTATATTAGCTGAGGATAGACATATAGGGACCAACGATGGTGATTTTGTTTTGTGCTGTCTGGGTACAGAGGTGGTAGGAGAAGATTAGAAAATAACCAGCACATCCTCAATGTTTCACAGAGGTCAGAAGCAAAGTTATGGAAATTTATAAGACCTTAATCTCAAGTGTACTGTAGAGTATCCATCTGAGGCTGTTGTAAGCCAGCAGTTAAAGCACATTACATGAGAACGAGGCAATAAATTCATCCCAAAGTGGAACTGTGAAGGGGAGATCCTGTGGATCAAATGTTTGGCCTTATTTGAATGTATAGTTTTGTTGGTGGGAATGATTAAAAGCAGTATGGTTAATATGAAATATTTTCTAAATGCCCAGGTGCCTCATATCTCACAAAAGCTTGTGCAATGGAGGAAGATGTCACAAATCCAATAATACTTTGGCTGGCGAATGTAAAAAAGTAAGGAAAGTTCTGACTTGGATGAGATTTCTGGTTGCCTTACATTTCTACCCCTGAGATATCCAGCAACGATTGTTCATGATATTCTTAAAAGAGCTGAAGGCATTTAAATTTTGATTTTGAAACGTTTTAGCAACACAGGACAATGTAAAACATGTGAATTGTAAGGTAATTTACTTTGGTGCTCATAAAGCATTGAACAAAGCACTAAACGAGCTAGAGCAGGAGAAAGACAAGGTACAACTGTTATAAAAGGCTCAGAATGGTGAGATTCAGAATAGGTCCAAACCATACATGTACTAGATAGTAGGCTAACTTGCATGTCTAATTCTAGCCCAAATAGTCACTGAAATAGGGTAAATATGGTGCATACTTGCTCCCCAGGGGTGAATGTACATTTTTTTCAAGTTAATAATTATAAATTGTATTTGATGTAGAGATGTTCACGTCTTCTAGATCTCTCAAAGCGCTTCACAGAATATCCTGTAAAGTGAATTGTATATTTGTAGGCGAAACACAGCAGCCAGTTGCACACAGCAGTGTCCTGCAAACTGTCGTGGATTGAAACGAACAATTTTATTATTGTTTCTTCGAGGGATAATTATCAGACGTGTGGGGTAAGGAAACTTGCCCAAGGGTTCGTCCTGACTGGCGTTATATACAGTACATTATACTGTATGTATATAACTTGCACCTAATTCTGCCAATCATCATAGTGAAATTCCTTCACCCCAAGTATTAATCTACTGAATCGTTCTTGGATGCCCTTCAAGGCCAGTTTATCCTTTGTCAGATTTGGTGCCCAAAAGCTAAACATAATACTCCAAATGAGGTCAGACAGGCATTCTATTGAAATGGAGCAGCACTTCCTCACTTTTATATTCCAGACGTCTTGTTATCACGTCCAGCTTCCCATTAGCCTTATTGACTGTTTTGGGCACTTGTCGGTTAAATTTTATCTACCTATGTACTTGTACCCCTCTTCACTCACCTACCCTGCAGAGTTGCCAAAGTTACTTTGTAGCCAAATTTGTGATGTAACTTGTATCTCTGTTTGTTGGTATCAATATTTTGCAAGAATAAAGCCAAACCAAACAACAAATGAGTTATGTTGTGGAAAGCAGCAGAATTATAATAGAATATTCCTTGCATTTGATAGAGCGCTTTTCACAGCTTCTAGACGTCTCAAAGCGCCTCGCAGAATATACTGTAAAGTGAATTGACTGCATATTTGTGGACGAAACCCGGCAGCCATTTGGAAAATGGGATTGGTGTAAGTACTGTACCGAAGAGCGGTTTTATGTTGGTGTGCAGTCCGTGAGGCTATTGGAAAGGTGGACATGAATGAGCTTGGTTCATTCAATGATTTGAGAGTCGATGCTAAGTTTATTCAATTGCTTTACTACCTACTTTCTCACAAATTCCCATCTGAAAGGAGCTGGTAGGCTGCCTGGGCTTTGACTGAATAGGCTCTTCACATTTTACAACTTGGCTGAAAAGATTATTCTTAGCAGTGACGTGGAGCCTGCCAATGGAAATATTGTCCTAACATTTTCATCTACTCTACAGCTTTTATTCCACTGTCAAAAGGTTTTCATATACAAGTTTTATTTTGAGTGAAAACAAAAGAGATGAATACATTTGACAACATGTTTGGTGGAAAGGTACAAACAAAATATATTATGTTGAGTAGGGAACGGCGATATGGGATTTTTCCGGATATGGATATATCGGTTTGCTCATACCTGCTTAAACCGATCTATCGAGTTTTTATACTGCGCATGCGCGTGCATTCGAAGTGCGCGTGCATTGATGGCGCGCGCGCATTTATGGTGCGCGCTCAGTCGCGGTGCGCGCGCATTGACGGTGCGTCCGCACTGACGATGCGCGCGCAGTCGCGGTGCACGCACATTTCGAAATGCGTGCTCTAGGTCCAGAAAGTTTGTAATGTTGGTGTCAAGGTCTGTTGAATTATACGATGTTGTTTGCTCCCTACCTCCCCCTCTCCTTCTCTCCCTCCTTTCCTCTCTCCTTCTCTCCCTCCTTCTCTCCCTCCCTCCCTCCCTCCCCCCTCTCCTTCTCTCCCTCCCCCTCCACTCTCCCTCTCTCCTCTCCCTCCTCCCTGTCTCCTCTCCCTCCTTTCCCCCTCTCCTTCTCTCCCTCCCTCCCTCCCTCCCTCCCTCCCTCCCTCCCTCCCTCCCTCCCTCCCTCCCTCCCCTCTCTCCTTCTCTCCCTCCCTCCCCTCTCTCCTTCTCTCCCTCCCTCCCTCCCCTCTCTCCTTCTCTCCCTCCCTCTCCTCTCTTCCTCTCTCCTTCTCTCCCAACTTTCCCCCTCTCCCTCCCTCCCCTCTCTCCTTCTCTCCCTCCTTTCCCCTCGCTCCTTCTCTCCCTCCTTTCCCCCTCTCCTTCTCTCCCTCCCTCTCCTCTCTTCCTCTCTCCTTCTCTCCCAACTTTCCCCCTCTCCCTCCCTCCCCTCTCTCCTTCTCTCACTCCTTTCCCCTCGCTCCTTCTCTCCCTCCTTTCCCCCTCTCCTTCTCTCCCTCCCTCCCTCTCCTCTCTTCCTCTCTCCTTCTCTCCCCCCTTTCCCCTCGCTCCTTCTCTCCCTCCTTTCACCCTCTCCTTCTCTCCCTCCCTCTTCTCTCTTCCTCTCTCCTTCTCTCCCAACTTTCCATCTCTCCCTCCCTCCCTCGCCTCTCTCCTTCTCTCCCTCCTTTCCCCTCGCTCCTTCTCTCCCTCCTTTCCCCCTCTCATTCTCTCCCTCCCCCTCCTCTCTTCCTCTCTCCTTCTCTCCCAACTTTCCCCCTCTCCTTCTCTCCCTCCTTCTCTAAATACAAAATAGAACACACACACACCAAAAACAAAATCTAGAGATTTATTCTCCTCCATTTCTTGCTTGAAAGTAGCATGTAATGTCCACGTGTGAATGAGATCTATTACAATAGAAAAGAGAGAGACAGACAGTCTGACTGTTAGTTAGAAGCCAGATTATCACTGCTGTGTGTGTCTGACTAGACACACACATAGAAGCAGTGATAATCTGGCTTCTAACTCTCTCACACACAAAAATAACACTTACAGCCACAAAATGCCACTTATTTTTATGTAGTCTGAAGTCTGAATTAATGTCCTTCGCCATTGGCAAGCTCTCCTTTGCTATGCAAAAAGTGACAGCGTTCGTGATACTTTGCCACTTTTTGTCCCCTCTCTGGTACAATGTTCTCCTCTTAAATAAAGCAGGAATTGTTTGAGCTGCACTGGCCCCACTACCTGTCGCTTTCTCCGAAGCGCTGGTTCGATTTCCTGCTGTTGTCGACAATGATTTCGCTCTGAGGGCAGCGTGCTGGGCGGGGTGGTGCTGCTTAATGTGATGTCGCAGGTTGCTCGTGCTCGAATCAGATGTCTTAACCAAGACCTTGCAAACTGTACATCTATGCACACCATTACTGACTGCATTGTTTTCAAAGTAGTCCCATTCTTTTCCCCATGATGAGAAAGGTAAATTTTCAAACTACAATTTTCAGCGATGCGACTTTGTTAAGACGCCACGACTCACGTCGAGTATACAAAGTAAAGTGTGCGTGCGCATCGGATGTGCGCGCCCGTTAATTGTGCGTGCGCACCGAATGTACGCGCATTCCATGCTCTAGATCTAGGAGGTTGCAATGCCGGCGACAAGGTAAGCTGGAAAAGATCGCATTACACTGATAATACCAACAATATTGATATATTGCCAGGTACGATATTAAAAATATATCGATGTATATTTTTTAAATCGAATCTCTCGATATAACAGTTTTTTTAGAATCACCATATTGGCATACCGATCTGAAAATCATATCGGGTTTAATCGAAAAACCGATTAATCGCCGTTCCCTAATGTTGAGAATGAAAAATCAGTCCATTCAATACTTTAAGTTTATTCAAGGGTGTGGAATCTAGTCAGTTAGGATAATGCTTAATCCATACCTTCTTTGAGGGGGAGGTAAGTGGGGTCTCTTTGAAGCTGTACTGGTGATGAGGAGACATGCCCGGCAAGGAATATCCCTCTCGAATCAAGCCTCTGTGATGGTCTGGGTAGTTTGATTCCAGAGCCAGGCAGATCTGCAGCATTCCAGGGCACTGGTAAAGACAGACCAGCCAGCTGGCTCGTTGCTGGGTTTTGGAGATGGCGCAACATTCTCCCCACTCCTATTTATCTTTTAAGTCAAAGACCTTATGGGTGCAATGATTCTTGCTAAATAAGCTTTGGCGGATGGTGTTCTCAATGGCAAGTAAGAGGTTTTAGGGGCTTAATAGCAGCAGCATCCCAATGCACACTTTGGGGTCCCCAAGCCATGGCTCTTGCCAACCTTTGTCTGATATTCTCTGGCATTAGGTCAGCAGTGGACGTTCCATTGTAGATACAGTACAAGGAAATGTACATATGTGGATGGCTTACATGAACCGTGAAATGTGATTTGGATAGACATAAGTATGACAATGGGAGTTTTGCATAGGTCCAACTTCTGACTGACCTTCTCCCCACCCATCCCAATAAAATGAATCTATGTATAGCCTCAGGTTTTTGACTATCCAAGTTATTGAGTTATTAAGCACTCTGAGAGATGTCTAAAACTCGTGAAAAGAGCTATATCAAATTCAGTATTATTATTTAAAAAATATAACTTTTTGATGTAATCTGCTTGGACGGGACAGCTGCCAATAATAAATAATATTCCCTTACAGTCAAAATGTTTTTTTCGGCAACCACTCAGGGGATTGGACCAAAGTGGCCTTTATTAAGGGTGGCATCTGAGCAAGGGTTCGTTAGTATGTGTAGAATTTTGAAGTGTGCAGAAAAATACACTGTACATATGAACCTATAAATCAAACTAGTTTTAAAAAATAATAAATTAATTACAAAATGCAAATCTGATCTGCCCTCTGAAAACATTGCTAGGAATTAAAAAAAACACAGTGGTTGTGTTGGTTGGTTGTTGGACAGATGTGGTGTATTAGGGGAAATCGGTCTGGAATGTACCAGGGTAGTGATTGACAGCAAGTGGTTACTGAATAGAGGTGGTTACTTTCAACAGGCTTGACTGTACTCGATCTAGTGCCTTACCCTGTCGTCACTGTCTCAAAGCGCTTCACAGTACTACACAGTGACTACTTATAGGCAAAGTAATCACTTCACAGTGATTGTATTTGAAGGCGAACCATCTCTTAATACCTTTCTAACTGTATCCATACCAATGTTTACAGAGCCAGAGATTCCTGTTGGTTGGAGCAACTTGAATCACAATCTGGCAGTAAATTTTTATTTCTAATTAAAAAGATGAATTAACTGTTGTTCTGCTACGTTCTGTGACTTCAATACTGCTTCTGTGCAGCCACTACTAAGTTAACCTTGATTTGTTTCACATTGTGCAGCCCCGGTTGATTTATTAATGTGTCTGATCAAGGCACGACATTGTTTAGATGAACTGTACCTGGAAACTATTCCTGTTTTTCTTCACGAGGGGAGATTGATTTTGTTTCCTATGAGGGAAAACTGTTCCGTTGGATGTACTGTATTTAATTGTATCTTAAAGTGGTTTTATACATATACTTCGCCAGGCATTGGCCAGATCAGCCAGAGGATTTTTTCCATTGATATATGGTTTACTATAAAGTGTTTTAAGTTTTTGTGGAATTATTTATGTGATATTGTAACTGTATCGGTGACCAATTGTTCTAAAACTATTTTAGTCACCCTTCATGGATGCACTCTATACCTCACAGAGCAATACAGAACCTCGGCATCCTGTTCGACCCTCAACTATTCTTCACCCCCCCACATCCGTGCCGTGACCCGCTCCGTCTTTCCTCACCTCCGCAACATTGCCCTTCTCCACCACTGTCTCTCACCGGAGGCTGCTGAGAACCTCATCCATGTATTCATCACATCCAGGCTCGACTACACAAACTCCCTGCTGATTGGCCTCCCCAACTCCTCCCTCAACAACTGAAGTGTCCTTTCCTGCACCAGGCTCTGCGTCCCTATCCTTTGGGATAAAGGAGGGAGGAGGGAGAAAGGCTAATATGAACAATTTCTAAATTTATGTTCCTTTTCATGGGGCAGGAAGGCATTGCACGATTGTGTGAAAAAAACACTTCTATAAAACATAATATCCTGTCGTCCAAAATTGAACCTGAACATGGTTGGACTGGGTAAATTTGGGGCACAATCTATGGGGCATGGTAATCCATATTAATCCAAAGTACAGAAGTGTGTGCGTGTGTATATATATTATATATATATAATGTTATGTTCAATGAACTGAAGCCCTAACTTATTTTATGTTCTAAGTCTTTCATTTTTTTTTGTGGATGAGAATTGTGTTTACATGGAGACAAAGCCAAGTTTTTCTTTTGAGTTTGAATCCAAATTCTATTTTTTTTAACTGCTTTTGACATGAATAATCCAATTAGCACAGAAGTAACGCTATTGCAATTTAGGAAGAAACTCTCAACATGTGTACTGCAAAGGTTCACCATTTTCCACCCAAACCTCTTTCACACACAGATTTGTTTTTTTTTACAGGTTAAAGATATTAAATAATGTTCCTTTCAAAATACCTCCAAGGTTTTCTTTAGTCTTTTCATGCCACTAAATATTTTTTGTAAAAGCCTGTCTTCACTTCTTTTAACCACCAAAACACACAGCTCTGTCAAGTTGCCATACTGTTCTCTCTCACAGATCATCTTCCAATAACAGTGCTGTTTTGGAACGTTGCTGTGCACAAATTGGCTGCCATGTTAGTCTACGATTACACAGTCGCTACAAATAAGAATAATTTCTGTGTAGCACTTTGAGACATTTCAAGTGACAAGTTGAAGAATTATGAATTATTATTGTAATGCACTGCTCAGTTGGTAGCTCTCTCTGATGGTGTTAAATTCAGCCCCATGTCAGGACTTTGAACTCTAGCCTAGGTTTCCACCGAGGTTTTCTCTGCCTGTTCACGTGGATGTTAACAATTCCACAACATTATTCAAAAAGAGATGGATGTTTTACTCTGTGTCCTGGGCAACAATTCATGCCAAGATCAATTCATGCCCCATAAACAGCCATGAAGTGAAGTTTCAGTAGAGTGATTAGAAAACTCCCTTCTGGTTTCGAGAAGCATCATGCACCTGAAAACATAAATGGGATATTAATTAAATGTTTCATCTGAAGGATGGCACTTCCAACAATTCATTTGTAGCTCTATATGTGAATATCATTTTAGACTATGTGAATTTGAAGTCCTGAAATTGGGGTATTGAACTCCCACCACCTAATTCTGAAGTGCGAGTGCTACCATCAGAGATGGGTTGTGCCAAGGTTGCGGGTGGCAGTGGTGGGTGGGGGGGGAAGAAAAAGGGGGAAAGCACCCAGGTCCCCTGGAACCACCCCATCTCCTCTCAAATAGTGCCTGAGTACTGTAGAATGGAAAGGTATGAAGACTTTTCTAAGGGAAGTAATGAAAGTTTAAAAAAATAAAATGGTCACCTTAGAGACAAAAGTTACTGTTTACAGGTAAACAGTTGTATGAATGAATACAACTCATCCATTTCCTGTTTAGTCTTTTCATCACAAATTACTTTTGAGAGACTGTCTCTGTTCCCGGAAACCTCTCATCCAATTTATTTAACTTGATAATTCTATCCCACAACACCCCCTGAGTTCCCACATTTATTCAATCTCCTGACGTTTACAGTTATATACCACATTTTTAGTGGTTTTGGTCATTCCATCATTTGTGTGTTCTTTTGGGTGAGTCACTTTCCCCATTGTGAGAACTCTCCCTCAGAGTATGGCACCATCTCATTGTAACCTTGATCTTCTATTCTCTTGCTTTCTCTTTGTAAGCGGATTAGTCATGAACTTCACAACTGGAGGTTTCCAGTGCACAAAGAGAGCATTTTAGCGAATCAGCAAATTGCAGATGTTAATATTCTCAGGGCTGTCTACCAAGTGGCTTCACCATTAACAGATGTTTTTGTTTCAACTTCATTCTTCCATTCTTCCATTGGCACATCAGACAAGACCTGCAAATAATAATAATCCTTATTCTGTAGTTGATATAGTGCCTTTCATGTCAGGAGGATGACTCAAAAGTTCTTCCCAGAATATATTGTAATGCAGAGTATCTGTATATTTATAGGCGAACACAACAGCCAATGTTTGCCCAACAATGTCCCACAAACTGCCATGTTTACATTGAAACAACATTGAGCTAATGCCTGTGCATAATTGTATTAAAAATCTGTGCTGAGCTCATATTGCGACTCAGCAAATTACAGATGTTAATTTTTCAGTGCTTTCCACAAAGTTACTTCACCAACAACAGATGATTCAGTTTCCACACATTTGATATATAGTGCATTGCAATATAATTGCATTGCCAACGAATAACTGCATCTATTCAATGACCAGGAATTATATCGTGGACTATATTCCATGCCACTTTATGTGTTCCTCTCCATGCCAATGGACTACTCCCTGTCTTGGTTTACACATTTTAGCTGCCGCCCCTAACCCAAGGTAAGCGATCCGAGTTATTATCATGCACAAAGGGTGCTATATAAATGCATGTTGTACTTGCATTCATATGGACATCATGTGTCCATGTTATGTAAATTGAATTTTGGGATTAGAAATTGGAAACGGTCCTAATCCCAATATAGGAAAGGTGAAATTGACTGAAGACTTTTCCTGATTCATTTTCCTCATCCCTCACTTCTGCTACATGTATAGAAAATATTCTGGTGGGTTACATTCCCTACCTCCTACTTGTTCTTGATCTTGTATAGGACAATATTACAGTGATATTTAATGTAGGTACTTGAGCTCACATGACTTGACATGCCAATGGAAGGCTGAACTGTCAGAGATGCTGTCCTTTGAATGAAAAGTTAAACTAGGATCTGTCTGCCTGTTCAGGGGAACATTACGATCCGATGGTATTATTTGAAAAGAGAAGGGAGTTTCTCCTGGTACCCTGGCCAACACACCCTAGCTAAATTTGTTCATTCACTTTGTGGCTGTTTATAGGATGTTGTTGTGTATAAATTAGCTACCTCATTTGCCGAAACATAGTCACTTCACTTTGAAATACTGTGAATGCTTTGAGACACTTCAACAATGTGATGAGGTGATACATCAAATGCAGTATTATTGTCCCCTCTGGATCTCAATATAATCAGCTTTGGGGGGGAGGTGAATTATTTCCTTATTTACTGATCGAAAAAATTAATGCAGCATCACCCAGCTCAGCCGCTGTCTCACACTGCTCTACCCACACCCTCTAGAATATCATCTCGCAGCCCATTCAAGTCCCTCCACTTTGACTGTGCCTTTGGTCACCCTCCTTCTCACCCCAGTCACTCTCCACACTTCCCCAACATGGGTTTGAAACACTGATTGTCCTGCGACTTGGGATACCTTCCCGATGTGAAAGGCACTATACAAATGTATTTTTTTTGTTTCGTGATGTTGAATGTGTTAGATTTTAGATTTTATATTAACAATGCTTTTGCTACTGCGTACATGTGTAACTTCGAGTGTTCAGCAAATTGGTAAAGTGCAGAATAAGGAGAAGCCAGATAGACGTTGGGGAGTGGAAACCACAGACTCCTGATGGTTAACAATAAAACCAGGGACGAGTGGAGAGGTGTTGTGTCTTGTGTAACCTGTTTTTGCAGAAGTTGTGACCTTGTGGTCACAAAATAAGTGTATTGTGTACTGGGCAGACAAGAAACAGACCTCGGATAGAGGAATATTGAGTACGTGGGGCAGGAAGATACCTAGACAGCACAATCATCGGAAAGGGGCCCTTCGGAGAAACCAGGGCAAGGTGCAGGAAAGGATGGTGAGACATGTGACACCCACGAGATGTGCACGAGGAGCCCACGATAACATCATGCGTATGACACTCGGACTGTGGACTATAAACAAGTGACTGTGTTAGTAAGAGGGGGCTTCCTTTTCTTCAAGAGAGAGAGAGATCAGATCAGTGCCGATCCAGCAGAAGTCCCCCTCTGGTAGTATTGTTTTATTTGAAGCGCTGTATTGTGGTGTTACTCGGGTAATGATTGATTATGCTTTATTAAATAGAATTGCTTTATAAACAACGGAGAAACCCATATTCTTACAATGGCATGCTTTAGACCAACTTTACCCAATGTAGTATGAATCCTGTATTTATGTGAAGACGTTGGGATTGAGGAAGGAACTTGCTCAGTATTCCACTTTCGATAATAACAAGTGGAGTCCTATAGCGTATTGATTAGAACACTTGCCTCGCAAGTGAGATGACGAGGTTCAATTCCTGGGCTGGGCAAAACTTGGCGAATTTTCTTACTCTACATGCCTCTGTTTATCTAACAGTAGTAGGAACCTGGCTGTTAGTCAATTGGCGGATCACTTTATGCGACTAATAATCCCTTGGAAAGAAAATATTTGGTTACTTAATCCATGACTATTTGTGGGATACTGCTGTATACAGTTGGCTGCTGTGTTTCACCCACAAAATACAGTCAATTAACTTTATAAAATTTTCTGTGAGATGTTTTGAAATGTCTCCATGCTAAGGCGCTATATCAAAAATAAATATTATTATAACATAGCTGCTTTGTTTTGAAACAAAACTGGTGAATATCGGGAAGTGAAGGCATCTTATTAAAGTGGATTAAGGGTCTGTTGAGTATTCCAATACAGCAGAAGACCATTGCGAAATGGATATTTAATAAAAACACTTAAATTGGATTGCATGTGGTCTCCTCAGATCTCCAGATGCTTGAAGCGATCATGATGTCATTAAAAAGTTCTCATGGAAACCAACCTTGTACAATAGCTCCCGAAATATGTTGCATGAAGTGTTCAGTGAAATCGTAAAACAATGGGATTTTACCAACCATTTTTGCAACTTGGTTGTAAATTTGGGGGATTCTGTTGAAGTGATTTTGACTCATATGAACCTTTTTAGTAAAACAGAAGATGGCAGGGTTTGATGCATAGATACATTGGATACAAAATGCTGGAAATCCACAGTGGGATAATCAGCATCGGAGAACAAGACCTTGAGTGTGATCCATCATCAGAAATGCATGAACTCTGGAAGAACCCTCTTCCCCTTTCTTTTTCATCAGCTATTTGACCTGCTGAGGTTCTCAAGTATTTTAATGCAGGAGTCGGTTTTCCTTTTTTTTGTCTTTTATAGCTATGATTGCCTCTAATTCCCTGCGTATAACACCATTAAGGTGGCTCCATCACCACACAAACTGCAGTTGTTTAATGAAATCAGAATAATCCTTGCATTTGCGCTTTTCATGCCTTCTAGACGTCTCAAAGCGCTTCACAGACTATACTGTAAAGTGAATTGACTGTGTATGTGTGGGCAAAACGCCGACGTCCTCCAGATGTGAAAGGTGCTATACAGGTGTAATTATTTTGTTGTCGTCCTAAAGCCTACCTTTTTGACTGTGTCTGGTCATCTTCCCACCACCTTGCTCGCCACTCAACCCAGCCTTTGTGACGTGCTCCGAGCCATTCTTCTACAGAAAGAATATGTGTATGTATATAATATGTAGAAATTGTATAATAGGTACAACTCTGACACCTGTATCCCCATCACAGCAGTCCTTGCCAGGCCCCACTGGCTCCCCATCACAGAACACATTGATTGTTGTTGGTTTTGATCTTGTTGCTTTATCTATAATGTAAGTAGAGTATAGTTTACTTGAGGTTTACTTGCCAGAAAATGTGTTTGGAAAGCAGCAGGCTCAAATCCAAATACTGTCTGGTTTCCTGTCCACTATAAATCACCTTCTTCTGGGTCATCGTGTCATTCCTGTAGCTCAGTGGTTAAAGCACTCACCTTACAAGCTTGAGACCTGTGTTTCGAATCCAGGCAGATCAGGGCGAAACCTTGGGCAAGTTTCCTTATTCCTAATAATAATCCCTCCAAATAAAACCCCACAATAGTAAAAAAAAATTGGTCATTTAAATCCACAACTGTTTGTGGGACACTGCTGTGTGCAATTGGCTACCGCTTTTCGCCCATAATTATACAGTCAATTCACTGCACAGTATATACTGTGAAGCACTTTGAGATGTCTATAAGATGTGAAAAGCTATATCAAATGCAAGGATTATTATTATTATTATTCCATGTGACGGCGATAATTCGATGACCCTAGAAGCTGGCCTTCTACTAGCCCAGCAAGTGGCCATTGTGTGGGAAGATAGCCAGCTTTCTGTGCATGAGCACAGTGACTATGGAAGCACTGACTACCAATCGTACCATGTTATAATCGTGTTGGGCACTTTGTGGACCTTGCAACTACCGGATGTTAATTGGATTCTACAGTGTGTTGTTTGCTATTTTCTACTTTGTTTTTGATTGTGAGAAGACTGGCAGTTCATCAGAGCAAAGGTATGAATGCGTCATGCGGACAGTAATAAGAGCTAAGTATGACACTATTAAGTACCTGACTAAGTAAGATCTATTCTTACTCGGGAGTTGAAATTCAGTTATGTACAGTTCCTATAATAGCTAATACAGGAAATAACCTGATTTATGTACGACCATCATCACATTCAGCATTTGCTATTACTGACCATCTAATATATTCGTATCTGATGAGCTGCCAGTTTTTTTCTTTTTACGAGCAAGCGTTCAAGATTTATTTCATTCTGCTGGGTTGACAGTTCAAAACCCATCACCAAGCTTGAGTGTCTAAATCTGACTAGAATTCCACATATGTATGGAAATACATGGAAATTTCCCTGCTTCTGGGTTGAATTGGAATATGCACTCTCGCATTCCTTGAGGGATGGACCCTGCTTACCTAATTGTGAAAAGGTATTGAGCACTGGTTGGCGAGAGTTGACCTCAGAGTATGCTTTGGGGTATTGCTAGAGTTTCAAGATCTAAAACCATACAATTTGCCATTGAGAGAAGATAAACAGACTGTTTAGATTTATTTAATAATAATCCTTGCACTCGATATACAGTAAAACTTTGATAATCCGAGATTCTGAAAGCCAGCAACTCCCTAAAACCAGCAATATTTAAAAATACAACAGTATTAGATTTATGTCTGATGTTAGGCAAATCTCCTGAAGTTCGGAACAGCTGCTTGTAGTTCCTGGCGTGGCAGCTTTGTCATCCGGCGCTGTGGGTGGAGCTTGGGCATTTTTAGGCTTCAGTGCTGTGTTTACAGCACATGTGGTGTATGGGGCAGGATGCCCCAACCATTTCTAGGCTAGGTTCTATATACCGGCAAATTCCGAAATCCGGGAGGTGAGTGGGCCCAATTGTGCCAGATTATCAAGGTTTTACCCTATCACTTCTCGTGTCTTGTAGACATCTCAAAGCTCTTCACAGAATATTGTGCAAAATGATGTGACTATACATTTGTGGGAGAAACGCGGCAGTCAATTGTGCACAACAGTGTCCCACAAATAGTCGTGGATTGAAATGATTATTATTATTTTTTTGAGGGATTATTATCAGGAGTGGAGTAAGGAAACTTGCCCAAGGTTTTTGCCCTGCCTAGTATTGAACCCAGGACTCTTGCTTGCAAGGCGAGTGCTCTAATCATTGTGCTACAGGACTCCACAAATTTGTGTTGTACAGGTAGATATTGGAGGCATATATATGTGTTTGGGTTTTAAAGCTATTTTTCTTTTCAGTTAATTCATGGTCAAATCAAACTTTCTTGAATATACAGCTCTGTTATTGGGATGGTATGTTTTTCATCCAACATATTTCTGTTATTGAAGCATCTTTTTAAATGTTTGTTGACTTTGCTTTCAGTGGTATTCTCAATCTTGCATTCATTCTGAATTTATTGACAAAATGATGCTAACAGCAGTACTATTCTAACAATAACAGCTGTAAATTCACAAACTGTTTGTATGTCTCATAACCTGTGACCTCAGTTAGTGTGCAGAGCTGTGAAGTTTTTGAAAGATGCATGTTTATCCCTATAACTGTGTAAAGTTTCAAGGTCTTGGCTGTATCTGAGACACAGGTGATCTGCCCCATGTCAATTCTACACGTTGTTTTGAAATACAGCCCATTATAGTACTTTGATTTGGTTTTTTTATCTGGAAGTGGGCATAATGTTGACATCTAAAACAGTTGTTCATATTCTTTAAAGTCCCTCCTGACAGATACAGCAGTTATTAGCCCGCATTTGTCCAAATTTAATCAGAGGCTCAAGTAAAACATTCTTTTATTCTCATTAAACTTTTGGATATACAGTAAAAGCCCATTTATCCAGCACCAGATCAACCGTAACTTCCGTATAACTGGCATCGCAAAAAAAAGGTCCGCATTCGATTAACCGGAATGTATCTGGAAAAATGCATTAATTTTGTTTTGCATTTTTGGCCAAATATCCGGCATGTGCTTTAATCGGCATTGATCAGGTCCTGAGGGTGCCAGATAAATGGGCTTTTACTGTATATAGTAAAGTATTGTGTATTAAAAAAAACTTGTACAGTGTAAACAGGCTTTTACTGTATTTCTATCAAGTAAAATAATAATAATAGAATAGGGTCACAATTATATCTTAGAATTAGTAATCCTTGCATTTGTGTGGATGTCTCAAAAGTGCTTTGTAGAATAAATCGCAAAATGTAGTGACTCTATTTTGTGGGGAAAAATTCAGAATAAATTTCTATTTCATCAAAGCTTTTTTCAAGTAGCAGTCAGTATGTTGGAAAATTTGAATCCCATAATTAACTCTGCTGAAGCAGTTTGGTTGATTAAATACTACAAATGCTCCGAAGCAGGAATATTTGTTTCTTGGGATATGTTGCCCATGTTCCATGTTTACAGATGAGCATCATTGTTAAACTATTCAGGATTCTCCATACCTTTTCCTCTTCTTTCCTGCACTCGAGTTTTTAACTGGAGTCTGGATTAATAATATGAGTGCATTAAGACTTGGTGGTGTTCTATACCTTACCTTGCTAAGTTTTTTTGCTTCCTAAATTATTTTCAACAACAGCAAACAACAACAAAATTACACTTGTATAGCTCCTTTCAATGCTTTTGATCAACTCCTTCCAGTCTCCCCCCACATGCCGCACTCCTCAATCCCTACCCCCAGCTCGGGTCCGGAATACTGTCTGTTCAGCACTTTGTGATGTCCTCCAGATGTGAAAGGCGCTATACAAATGTAATTTGGTTGTTATTGTTGTTCTCTATTTGTTTCCCCCATCAACCACCTTACCTCTCTGCCCCCACCCTGTTTCCTCTAACTAGGAATATAATGATTTGAGAAACCTTTTAAGGCATATATTTCACTGATTACAACTGGGCAAAGGTTAGTTCTGCTCAAATTGGCTTGGGAACCAATAATCCACACAGTGAACAATGAGCACGTTTCGTTTCGGAAGAAACTCCCAAAGGAATAAAAAGTCTGCAGAGCAAACGAGAGAGAGGTTAGTGTTCTCAAAGGACAGAGAAAGGAAGCAGTCATGAGTTTAATTTAAGAGCAATACCTGAGCACTGAAGGATAGTAAGATATGCAGTAGAGAACTGCAGTCAATTTGGTGCAATTTCCATAGTGAAGAGTGCACTAGATACCTTGAATCTCTACATACATGATTAGAAAAATTAGGAATGTAGTAGCGATTTGGGGCAGGAGTGGGCTGTCTCGCCTACCTACCAATTTCACGGAAGATTTCAATATATATCTAAATCAAATGATCTTGAATCATTTCACAATGGTTGATGGTAATGTCTAGTTTTACAAGCAGTAAGTGATGCATCACAAATCTGATGGAATTCACTGAGGATGTTGCTGAGGTAAAGTGAGGCCTATTCACCATGCATGCCATACTTACAACTGGTGGGTGGAGGGTGTCAGACTGGGGAGAGTGTGCATTCCATTCCAAACATGAGAGAAATTTCCACATGTAGGTGACATGTGTATGTGAATTCTCAATCTGTTTTTGACACTTTGCACCCGAAGCATAGTGATGGGTTCTCCATACTTGTGATCAAAAAAATCCTTTTTTTTAACAGACCTTTGATAAAGTTCTTTGCAGAATATGTGGCAAATAAATTGTTTAGACTTAACTAATAATAATAATAATCCTTCCATTTGATATAGCGCTTTTCACATCTTATTGATGTCCCAAAGCGCTTCACAGAATATACTATAAAGTGAATTGACTGTATATTTGTGGGCGAATCGCAGCAGCCAATTGCGCACAGCAGCGTCCCACAAACAGTCGTGGATTGAAATGACCAATTTTATTATTGTGGTTTTTTTGGGCGGATTATTATTAGCCTTGTGGAGTAAGGAAACTTGCCCAAGGTTTCGCCCTGACCTGTCTGGATTCGAACACAGGTCTCCCCAGCTTGGTCTCCCCAGCTTGCAAGAAAAGTGCTCTAACCACTAAGCCACAGGAGCTCCACAATCTTGGAACATCAGAGAAACCTCACCTAAGATACCTAGCTAAGTGGCTGCTTAATGTGTGCATCAGAAATCATATTGGTTGGGATTTATTTTAATGCTGATTGGATGTGCTTGTACATAGCAGAGTTTTTTTTTAATAGATAAATATAAACTTAACCAGAGTGAATTTCAATTATTTGGTTAATGGGAAAAGGAGAAGAATGTATGTGCGCCACACATGACAATGTTTTTTTTGCGAGGGGTTGGGGAGTATAGGAGAAACTGTTTGCAGAGACGAAGTGAAGGTGGTGAGTTAAGTAGGACACAAGGAAAACCTTGTTCCCATGGAGATAAATGATTGAGAAGTGGTGATTGAGGATGGAATAGTTGACTGTGTCAATGACAGTAGGGGAAGGCCAAGGAGCAAAGGGAGCCTTGGACAGAGAGAGAGAACATCACATGTTCTCCCACAAATATACAGTCAATTCATTTTACAGTCTATTCTGCTCTGAGGTGCTCTGAGATGCTGTCGGGCATGGAGGGGGCTATATAAATCAAAGTTGTTGTTGTTGTTATTGAAGCCTTTTGAGACACCAAGAAGACATGAAAAGCACTAAATCAAATGCAAGGATTACTTTTATTATTATTACTTGTGACTTTGCTTTTCGCTGTCTCACTGCCGTGGGGAGGGTGGAAACCAGACTGGAGGAGCTTGAATAGGAATGGGTGAATGAAGTTGGTTGGCAGCAAAAGGTTCCAGAACTTAAATTATTGGCTTTATGCACATTGCAATATTTTCTTATGTGTAGCAATTTACCGAGTACAGTACAGTACTTAGCTCTTATCTGCAGATTGTTACGTGCAGACAATAATATAGCTTTATAATATAGCCCCAACTGTCCTTCCTCCCCCACATCCGGTCCGTCACCAGCACTGCCTTCTACCACCTCCGACGGATCGCCCGACTCCGGCAATACCTCACCTTAAAAGCCGCCGAAACCTTGGTCCACGCCTTTGTCACCTCTCGGCTGGACTATTGCAACGCCCTCCTCGCCGATCTCCCCTCCACCACAATCCACAAAATCCAGTTTATCCAAAACTCTGCCGCCCGCATACTCACCCGCTCTAAGCTTCGCTCCCCCATTACCCCAGTCCTTGCCAGACTTCACTGGCTCCCTATCCCAGAGAGGATCGACTTCAAGATCCTCACCCTTGTTTTCAAATCCCTCCACTCCTCTGCACCCCCCTATCTCTCTGAACTCCTCTCCCCCCAACCCAGCACCTGCTGCCTTCGCTCCCCTGGGTCTGGCCTCCTCCATGTCCCCCGAGTCCTCCGCTCCACCCTCTGCGGCCGTGCCTTTAGCCACTATGCCCCGAAGCTCTGAAACTCCCTTCCTCACTCGCTTCGCCTCGCCCCCTCTCTTCCCAGTTTCAGGTCACAGTTGAAGACTTTTCTCTTCGACTGAGCTTTTGGTCACCTTCCTGCCCCTGCCCCTGCCTCGGTCCTGGGATCCGCTACTGTGAAGCGCTCTGAGACGCCGTCTGGCGTGGAGGGCGCTATATAAATCAAAGTTGTTGTTGTAGCTTTATCTTAATATGAAACAGCTGAAAATGCCTTGTTGTCATCCAAAACAGGGCTTCAAAGTTGCATTCAACAAATGTCTGATTTGTACCATTGTTTCATGGATTTAGTGAGTGGAAAACCAAGTACTGTACTCCTTGAAGAATTGACATTAGACAGAAGAGGTCTTTGTCTAAACAACTGCTGGGAGCTGCTATACAACTGGAGAATACAGGAGGGATAATGTTACAGCCACTGTTGAAGGTTTTAGTAATTCGAGGCTGTAACTGCTGGTGGCCCTTGCTGTCTCACTTCTGTTAAAGTGCGAAAAGTACAAAGCTGTGTGGCTGAATTAGTTGCTAGAAGGCTTTGGATTTCAACCAGAGCAGTTAGAAGGTAATTTGAGGAATAGAAAGGCCTTGCGACCACGGATGATGGATAAGTAGTGTCCTTTTTGTTAAAGCAACAACAGTGCTACACTGAAATGGCATTCCTCTGCACTGCTTGGATCAAATTCCTGAGCTGATTTTGGAGATGAAAACCCCATGGTGGCTAATGAACCAAGTGAGACATCTGCATGTTGAGACCGGCAAAATCTTTTTTTTACGGTGTGTATTTTTAAAATAGCATTTGAAAATGATAACTTGTTTTGACGGATAAGTGGGGTCATTATCCTTCATGTAATTTTACACTGAGAGTGTTAATCAGAAAGCTCCTTTTTGATTGTTTACCAAATTGCATTTCAGATGATTAAATACACTTTTGCACAACTCTTTGGTCCACATTAAACTTTACGTGTATCCAGCCCTTTGGTTGAGATGTTAAAACTGAAGGCTCATCTGGCTGATCTTGCATTGCTTTAGTATCATTTTATGTTTGAAAAGTCAGCGTTATTGGAGGTGCAGTTGTAACAACAACTACAACAAAATTACATTTGTATAGCGTCTTTCAAGTCAGGAGGACGTCCCAAGGCACTGGACAGTTACTGCTTCAGACCCAACCTGTGGATAGGGGCGGCAGGAGGAGTTGCCGATGGGTCCATCAAAGAGGAGAGTCTTGAGGCAAGACTTTAAGGAGGCCAGGGAGCGGGCGAGGAGAGGGACTTTGGGATGGAGTTCCAGAGGTTGGGGGCAGAATGACTGAAGGCTCACCCGCCAATGGTTGGGCGGGTGGGTCGGGGGACGTGGAGCAGGCCAGAGCCTGCTGAATGGAGGGAGTGGGCAGGTTGGTAAGTGGATAGGAGGTCACGGATGTAGGGTGGGGCAAGGTTGTGGAGGCCTATAAATGTGAGGATCAGGATCTTGAATTGCATCCTCTGGATGATGAGGAGCCAATGGAGTCGGACAAGGATGGGGGAGATGGGATCACGGAGTTTGGAACAGTAGAGGACATGGGCCGCAGAGTTCTGGATTATCTGCAGTTTGTGGAGGGAGGAATTGGGAAGGCTGACCAGCAAGGCATTTTCATATACGAGCCGGGATGTAATGAAGGTGTGGATGAGGGTTTCAGCGGTTCTAGGTGTTATGGCAGAGTCGGGAAATGTTGCAGAGGTGGGGAAAGGCAGAGCGAGTCATTGCTTGGATGTGAGGGAGGAAAGACAGTTGAGGGTCAAACAAGACACCTACGTTCCTGACTGGCTTGGTGAGGTTGAGTATGCAATCATGGAGGTTGATGCAGCCAGCACCTGATACAAGAAGGCACTGGCGCAAGCCAATCAGTAGGGCATCAGTGTTATTGACAGTCAACTGTAGAAAGTTAGCTCTCATCCAGGATTTGATGTCTGACAAGACAGTCTGTCAGGCCAGTGGTAATCCTGAAGTAGAGGGAAGAGGTAGAGAGATAGTTTTGTGCTATAGGGCGCTATATAAATCGAAGTTGTTGTTGTTGTTGTGTGTCATCTGCATACATGTGGAAGTTAACCCCATGTCTGTGGATGATGTCACTAAATGGGAGCATATAGATATTGAAAAGATTGAGATTGGTAGATTCCTAAAGGATAGAGGGATTGAAGGATATAGAGATAGGGCAGATAAATTGAATTAGGTTAGAAGATTAGTCATGATCTTATTAAATGGTGGAGCAGACTCAAGGGGACAAATGGCTTACCCCTGGTCCTATTTCTTATGTTCCTAAATGCTGAATTCCTCTCTGCCTCCAGTGGATCATAAAAGTGTCATCTTGGCTCAGTTACTGATCCTCTTGCTCTCTGGATAAGAACAGCAGCCAACATTTCCACATGTTTGTGGAAAACACCCAAATCTACTATACTTTGAGATGTCACCCTGATGGGAAAGCTACCAAATAAAAGTAAATTGTGCTATACCATAAATTGTATGGTATTCTATGCGTCTATCCTGTACTACGCACAGCCAGTACTGTTATAAGCTTTGGGATATTCCCTCGACGTGAAAAACTATGCAACCTAAATTTGTATTGTACAACAGCAACTTGGATTTTTTAGCGTCTCTCACACAGGGTTGTGTCCCAGAGCATGAGACTTCAGTAGTAACAGACAGCATTTCAGACATCAAGTCTTAACTTACTCCATACACTTTCAAAATCCACCTTGCAAGACGCCTTCTGCTTTTAAATATTTTTTAAAAAATCTGACTGCACTTTCAGGCACCTCCCTCCTGCTTTTCCCCTCTACTTCCCACCCTGCTTGGGCTCCCATGTCTCCGTAATGCCTTTTGAGATCCTTTCCTATGCAAAGATGCTATCTAAATGCTAGTTGTTCTGAATGACAATCCTTTAGATAAACGTGCTGTTCACTTGATGGCTGTTAATGGAACCTTGCTCAGAACATTTGCTGCCGCTTTCATCTATAAATGGAAGGCATTGCCCGAATCGATAACATTCGAAGTATTTGGGGAGGACAAGTTTGCAGGGCTATGAGAGAGAGCGGGGCAGTGGGATTGGTTTTGGTAGCTCCTTTCAATGAGCCGGCACAGACAGGATGGGCTGAATGGCCCCCTTCTGTGTTGTATAATTATGAAATATTCAATGAAATTCACAGTCATCGCCCTTGACAATATTTATTTGTGAAGATGTTTTGACATTGTAGAGGCTATACTGAATGCAAGAATCACCATTGCTGTACATAGGTGCAATATAACTCTCTCTCTCTCTCTATATATATATATATATAAAATGCATAGATTAACAACAACAGTCATTTATACAGCATCCTTCACATGGTTTAAAGGTTAATGGAATATTAGGGCTCGTGTTCATGCATTTTTCCACTGCTCGACATCAGGTTCCACTGTTGTTGAATGCTCCGAGATGCCGTCTTCCATGAAGGGCGCTGTATAAATGCAAATTGTTGTTATTGTCTTGGAGCACTTGATTAAAACCTATGAAAAGAGAAGGCTAGTTCTTCCAATGCCTTGGCCGAAACCCCTCCAGATTTATTCATCATTTACATCATAGTTGCTTGTGGAATCCTACAGCTCAGTGGTTAGAGGACTCACCTTACAAGCGAGAGACCTGGTTCAATTCCTGCTAGGGCAAAACCTTGGGCAAGTTTTGTTACTCCATTCACCAGATAACCATCCCTCAAGAAAAAAATAATAAAATGGTTGTTTCAATCCACGACTGTTTGTAGTACATTGCTGTGTGCAATTGGCTGCCGCGTTTTGCCCACAAATATACAAGTCAATTCATTTACAGTACATTCTGTGAAGCGCTTTGAGACGTCTAGAAGATATGAAAAGCTCTATATCAAATGCAAGGATTATTATTATTGTGTGACCTCGAAGTGTTCAAAATGACTGGCCTCCTCCTGTGCTGCCCACCCAAAATCACTTGACAATTAATGTAAAGTTTGCCTCTGAAAAATCGCTTAACAATTAATGTAAACTGCTTTGAGATGTGTGAGGTTCTGTAAAACATCAAAATTCTTCGGCCAACTTGGTTTATCAGTCAAAAGTAAAAATTTTTAGACTTTGTTGTAGTGCTGGTTTAGAGTTTGCTCCTGTGTGGTGTTTCTGCTGTCACATAAAATGTTTTTAAAGCCATGTATGTGGTGACACTCGACTTGTGGTTAGTGTACAATATTAGTAGTTTTGTCTTCGGTAAAGGCTAACATTTTGAAGATAATGATAGGGAATTTGGAGATTGTGCTGTGCATTCCACATGACTTCAGAGCTTCTCAAAGAATAAGTGAAACCTTATTACGTACACTGAAAGCAGCTGGGTTTAATTTAACCCCATGTATTAGACAATGAATAGACAAAGCTTTTGGCACTGCTCAAGCATTTCATTTTTTAGTGCAGTGTTTTACTTTTACACTGGCCATTACAAGTTAAAAAGTGGATTCTAGGGTAATCATTCTAGCAGCTGAGTAATGGCTGATAAATTGGGAAGCTGTGCAAAATTTGGACTGACAGCCCTTCAAACCATATTAAGTATGGTCCCATTCACAACAACAGCTTGCATTCATATAGTATCCTTCATATCTTGCAGCGCTTAACCGAGCCAAAGTAAGGTAGGAGATAGGTAAGTACGGTTGAAGAGGATGGTATTCAGTCATGATCCGAAAGAGGGGAACAGTAGGGATCAAGACTGAGGGATTGGAGAGAGGGCTCCAAAGCTTTGCAGTGTAATGACTGAAAGTGTGGTCTACAATCATGGATCGGAGGGGATAAGGGAAAAGCAGAAAAACAGAGACAGCTAAGAGGATGCAGAGTGTAGTGGAATGGGGAACACAACGACAACAAATTCCAATATATTTGTGTAGCGCCTTTCACATCGGGAGGATATCCCAAGGTGCTGAAGACAAAAAAAAAGTCAGTATGATAGGAAGATGCCAGGGAATTATGGGGTTTCATACTGCAGTATTTATTTACTTTATACTGCCTCCAAAACTTAGAAAACACTTTCACTTAGAATGTGCAAATATTTTTAAGAAACCTTTTCTGCTGCAGGTGTACTGCGCTGATTTTGTTTTAGTCAGCTAGGTGTCTGACACTTGTGGAAACTAATTTAACAAAAGGAGAGGGGAGTTTTTCCCTCCGTCCTGGCCAACAAATGGTCACTGACTACATGGTTGTTTGTGGGACATTGTTGTAACATAAACGGACACGTTTTGCCCACAAAAGACACAGTCAAAACCACTTAACAGTATATCGCAGTATGTGAAGCGCATTCAGGCATCTTGATGACATGATAAGGTGCTATATCAAATACAAAGATTATTATTAGAAGTGGAACCCGCAAGAATCTTATAGGAATCCTTTGTTTTAAATTGTGTAACTGTTTTGCTTAATTTCACTATAATTTGGTTACAATTGCAAACTTTAAATAGACAGTGTAAAAACTTACACAAATTGTAAAAATGATAATGAGGCCTGCAACAAGATATCTGTGTGTTCTCTCTCTCTAGGCGCCCTCCTCACCCCTTTCCCTGTGGGTGCCTCCCCATCCCTCCCCACCTCTCCCTCTCTGTGGGCGGCCCGCTCCTCCCGTCTCTCTGTGGGCACCCCCCCCCCCCAGCTCTCTTTCTATCTGTGTGTGTGTCTCTCTGTACCTCCTTCTCCTGTTAGCGGCTTGAAAGTGTTTGACAAGTTCTGCTGCTAACCAGCACGCAGCTCAGGCTGCACACGCTCACAGTGTGACTGTTCGCAGGCCACATTAATTCATCCCCCGGATGGGAAACGACCAGTTGGACCACCATGGTCTAGCCAATGTCTTGGACAGATTCAGCACAATCTTGTATTTGTATTCAGTTCCTCTATCTATCTCTATATAAAACAAATCTCGTGACCCCATGTTGCCCTCTTTTTTGATTTTTACTGACCATCTGGAATCTCACTCCCAAGAGATGAGCATCTGGAGGACTCTGTGTGTCCTCTCTGTGAGCAGAGCCATGATGTTGCCATTTCATGTTTCAGCCATTACCTTTTTGGAATGTTAATTGCTGTGTCAATAATAGCCTTTTCATAGATGAGAAGTGTGCCTTGGGAAAATATCCTGGTAGATGCATTTGTCAAAATGTGGCATCAGTTAACTTGCGTGCCAGCGTATAGGGAGGACTGTATGAATGGGTCCAGATACTAGTATTAGGAGTAGAGCTGGGAATCTGAATTGAACAAGAAGAGTAATGAAATTATGCAGCAGCTCATTCAGCAATTGAGAGAGATGCAAAGAGAGAGAGGTTAATCTTTTAGGTTTGATCCTTGTTCAGAACTTTTATTTGTTGAGCATTTCCAGCAGTTTTTTTCATTAGAGATGGTTACAATTTGTCTCGCATATGTAGTAGTGTTCAACCCAGTTTGATCAGAAGCACAAGTGTGTGCAGTTTCTGGTAATCATGAACTGCTTCAGGTGATTCTCTTAACTATGCAAATACATTTTTGTGCAACAATCAAAGAATCTTATGAGAATTGAATGGAATGGAGTGGGTTAGAACAACAACAACAAATTACACTTATAAAGCGCCTTTCACGTCGGGAGGACGTCCCAAGGAGCTGCACAGGAGGCGTATGACCCGAGCAGGGAGGGGAGTGATCGGGAAGGGGTGAAACACGTAGGGGAGGTCGAAAAATTCTGGGTGGAACAAAAGGCACGGTCGAAGAGGAAAGTCTTCAAACCGGCCTTGAAAGAGGAAAGGGAAGAAACGAGACGGATGGATTGGGGGATGGAATTCCATAGGGTCGGAGCAGAAAAACTGAAGGCCCGGACTCCGATGGTGGGGTGGTTCGGGCGGGGGGCTTGGAGCAGGCCAAGTCCTGCTGTACGGAGGGTCCAGGTGGGCTTGTAGGGGGAGAGTAAATTGGTTAAATAGGGCGGGGCAAGGCCATGTAAGGCCTTGAAGGTGAGGACGAGGATCTTGAACTCGATCCTCTGGAGGATGGGGAGCCAGTGGAGACGGGCGAGGGTGGGGGTTATATGGTCGCGGAGGCGGGTGCGGGATAATACACGGGCTGCAGAGTTTTGGATGACCTGCAGCCTGTGAATGGAGGATCTGGGGAGGCCGACAAGGAGAGAGTTTCCGTAGTCCAGCCTTGAGGTAATGTATGCGTGCACGAGTGTTTCGGCAGCGTGGGGGGTAAGATAATTGCGGAGCCTGGCAATGTTGCGCAGGTGGAAGTAAGCGGTGCCGGTCAAGGCACGGATGTGGGGGAGGAAGGAGAGTTTTTTGTCGAACGTGATGCCGAGGTTCCTGACTGGCATTGTGAGGTGGAGAGTACAGCCTTGGATGTTGAGGCTGGCAGCGCCCGATGTGCGGAGGCGCTGGCTTGAGCCGATCAGGAGGGCCTTGGTCTTACTCATGTTTAATTGCAGGAAGTTTTCCCTCGTCCAGGACTCGATGTCGGACAGACATGCTGTCAGAACATCGATGGTGTGGGGGTTGAGGGATGATGCAGAAAGGTACAGCTGGGTGTCGTCCGCATACATGTGGAAATTTACCCCATGTTTGCGGATGACATCGCCCAGAGGGAGCGTATAAATGGTGAAAAGGAGGGGGCCGAGGACAGAGCCCTGAGGGACGCTGTGAGAAACTGTGCGGGGGTTTGAGGAAAAACCATTGGAAGATACAAAGTGTAAACAGTGCGTCAAGTAGGAATGGAACCAGTCAAAGACTGTGCCTTGAAGGTTGAGGTGGGAGGAAAGACGTTGGAGGAGGATGGTGTGATCGACTGTGTCGAACGCAGCAGACAGGTCAAGGAGGACGAGGAGGCAAAGGATGCCCTGGTTACAGGCAGTTAGGATATCATTTGTAACCTTCACCAGGGCAGTTTCTGTGCTGTGAATAGGGTGGAAACCTGATTGGAGGGGTTCAAGGAGTGAGTGAGTTGAAAGGAAAGAGCGGAGCTGGGAGGCAACCACTCTTTCAAGGACCTTGGATAAAAAATGGGAGGTTGGAGATGGGTCGATAGCTTGATGGTTGCGACGCATCAAGGGAGGGTTTCTTCAGCATAGGGGTGATGGTGGCGGTTTAGAAGGGCTAAATAGAGGCTGGTGTTACTATTTATAATGATAATAATCCTTGCATTTGATACAGCTCTTTTCATGTCTTCTAGATGTCTCAAAGCGCTTCACAGAATATACTGTAAAGTGAATTGACTGTATATTTTTGGGCGAAACGTGGCAGCCAATTGTGCGCACCAGTGTCCCACAAACAGTCATGGATTGAAATAACCAATTTGTATTCAAGGATTATTATTATTGCTGTGACTGGCTCTGGATAACTGAAGCCAATTGCATCACTTTTCCACAACCTAAGTTGCGAACAGGTCTGCCTTGCCACCCCCTGATTATACAGCACGTCATTTGATCAGTGGCTGAAGTGGTCACTTGGAGATCTGCCAGACTGATTCAGATCAGCAGGGACCTTCTCCTTCCACTGCTGGATGTTGCAGTTTGCAATTGCAGCTGGATGCTATTACAAGCCGAAATAGTCCTTGATTGGTTTGCTCTGACATAGATGTGCATTGACAATGCTCAGCTTCTTTTGGATTCATGTTGACATAATATTGAGGCGAGTTTCAAGGAACGCACTGTTTTTTGGCAGGAATTCTGAAAAATTATGGAACTGTGGGAATTTGAGTCTGAACGGCTAACAGTTTGTTATCACTCCCCAACAACTTTGTCAACACTGGTAAACTATTACTTGTACTATCAATAGCACAGGAAATACCTGCACCTCTGTTTCACTTCTAGACAGAATATTGGAAAAGTCAATCTTTTCCTCATCGCTTGACTCTAAATCTTCCTCTCCCGATTCTCACTTTCTCCTGTTTTGGTTTCCCTCTCATTCAACAGAGTTATGCTTATTATTGTCTCCCTGTTCCCACAAATACTGATGTGATACACTAGACATGGAGCGAAAACTGGTCATGATCTGACATCATGACTTTGTATGTTATAAAGGCCCAAATGCAGCTTGAGGCACTGATCCTATTCTTTGCTCAAGAATGTCAATTGGATGTCTGTAATTATGTAGGAATTTAATGTGTTTTTTTACCCAAGGAAAATACAAAGTTATACATCATTTCTCCTGAGTCAAATTAAGTTGACTGATAAGAACTATGCGAGATTACACGTTACCTGTACTTCACATAAGCCGTATTAAATGTTATCAGACTCTCCTGATTGGCTCGCGCCTGTGCCTCCACACCTCAGGTGCTGGCAACATCAGCATTCAAGGCTGCACTCTCCACCTCTCAAAGCCAGTTAGGATTCTGGGCGTCTTGTTCGACTCCAAATTGTCCTTCCTCCCGCAAATCCTCTCCATGACTGGTATCGTCTTCCACCTCCTCCGCAACATTACCAGACTCTGCCACTACCTCACCACCCACGCTGCCAAGACACTTGTCCATGCATTCATCACATCTCGGCTCGACTACGGGAACTCTCTCCTCGTCGGTCTTTCCAGCTCCCCCCTTCACAAGCTGCAGATTATTCAGAACTCTGCAGCTCGCGTACTCTCCCGCACTAGGCTCCGTGACCACAGCACTCCCACCCTTGCCCATCTCCATTGGCTCCCTGTCCCCCAGAGGATTGAATTCAAGACCTCGTCCTCACTTTCAAGGCCATTCACGGCCTTGCCCCCGCCTATCTCTCCGACCTGCTGTCTCCCTATCAGCCTGCCTGTCCCATCCATTCAGTGGGCTCTGGCCTGCTATATGTCTCTCGCCCGAACTGCCCTACCATCGGTGGCTGGGCTTTCAGCCTCTCTGCCCCCACATTCTGGAACTCCATCCCGCAATCCCTTTGCCTTGCTTCCTCCTTTTCCTCCTTCAAGGCCTGTCTCAAGACCTTCCTCTTTAACCGTGCCTTCTGCTCCTCTACTAAGTCTCCCCACTTTCCTACTCTCCTTCCCTCTGGCCCTATGCCAAATCATCCCCGCCTGCTCGGGGCTTGACCCAGCTGTTCAGCATCTTGGGAGGTCCTCCCGATGTGAAAGGCGCTCTATAAATGTAATTTTGTTGTTGTTGTTATGGAGTCCTGTAGCTCTGTGGTTATGGAGTATATTTTGTGAAGCGCTTTGAGACGTCTGGAAGACCTGAAAAGTGCCGTATCAAATGCAAGGATTATTATTATTATATTCAAACTGATACGATTTACGTGGGTTTACCTGTATTACTAGAGCTTTTTACTTTGTGTGAATGAGTTGACTTTATTTGTTTTTTGACGGTTGCACTCCTGCTAGATGTTAAGGATAGCGGTAGAAAAATGTAAGAACCCTAGGAGCAGCAGCAGGAAATGTTATTTTGTTGAAGATATCATGCAAGTTTCTGGTTAATCAAATTGTGTCAAATTTAAAAAAAGAGGTAATTTTGTGACTAAAGTTGTTATTTACTTCTTGTTTCTTTCTGGCAGGGACTTGCGGTTCAATAAAATTAAAGATATCCTGCCTGGAGCCTTCCGCCGGTTGAAGAACCTTAACACACTGTAAGTGTCTCTTCCGTTTTTATTTCCCACATTAAGCATCTTTTCAAATGTTTTAAAGGGCTAAGAAAAGGCAGGTGGGCTATAACACCTTCTGACCTTTAAGAGCCACTTTAGGTTAATGATTGCTGCCTACAGGTAACCATAAAGTTAATTTATTTGCGGGTGCCTTCAAAGTAATCCTATAATGCTGTCAATCTGAATTGTAGGTAGGTAGAAGCTATCTTACATTGGTAACATGTAATGCCTCTCTCTGAATAATATAGTAATGCCTGAAATTGGGTTGGGTTATAATGATTTACCCTCAAATCTAAACTGTGTGCTTATTAATAAAATTCTGAAGATTGTATATGTACAGATATGTGTTTTTGTTTATCAGCCAGCTGTCTGACACATACAGAAACCAACGCCATACTTCAGAATTCCATGCATTCCACCTACAAATGCAAATCCCAGAGATAGATTGTTGAAATTTAATGTACACTCCCTAATTCCAAAAAGCATTAGTGCAGGTTGGCAGGAGCCCAGTCTGCTGAAGTGAGACCAGATAAAACCGTGTAGCTTGCCAATCATGTCACTGGCTGGCAAGCTTTCCTGCTGCTTGTCCAGCTCGTAATCATACTATCCATTAGGACTTAAGCTTGCTGGGTTAACAGGAGCTATGTGGGAAGATGGGTGTCGGCCTAGCTCAGTTTATAGTTTTGCCTCTCTGTAAGAAGGCTGTGGGTACAGCCCTGCATTGGGACTTTGAACTTGTTGTCTACGCTCACATTCCAATTCAGTTCTGGGGTGTGTTACGCAGCTGGAGGTTCCATCTTTTGGGTGAGATGTTAAATGTCTGCCTGTTCAAGTCGAATATAAATTTACTAAAGAAGGGATTGAAGAGACTAAATGGATGGGAAGGGTCTTGGATGTCAGTAAAGAGGAAGTGTCCAAAGGAAAAGTAAGATTTGAGGCATCATTTATAGATTGCGAGAGGCTCTGAGGCAGAGTGAGAGAGTGAGGGAGTTGCAGAGGTTACAGCTGTCGTAATGGAAGACTCGGCCACCCAATGGTGGTGCGAGGGGAGGAGGCATGCAGCAAGCCTGAGTTAGCAGTGCGGAATGGGTGTTTGTAGGAAAAGCTTTTGAGAGATGATGTAATGCCAAGGAGTGGAAAGATTTTTAGATGAAGGTGAAAAGCTTGAGATCAAAACCATTGAAATCTAACCGCTCAGACATATCTTGTGCTCTCTTTCAATTCTGCACAGTGTCTTGTAATCAGTAAGACCAGCTGTGCAGATGTAGAATTCCTGTTCGGCGTCCAACATCTGCACAAGTACAGAAAACTGAACAAACGCTTGCATAATAACATCATAGCAACAGTGTTGCAGTTGCATCTTAATGTTGGACTAGTGTCAGTCAGTTTATCTCGGTTGGTAACAGTCTTGCCTCCAAGTCAGATGGTTCTTGGTTCTAAACCATATGTTGAGAATTTGAGCTCTTAGTCTTGAGACTCTCACTCCAATACAATGCTGGAGGAGCACTGCGTTCTGGAACATGCAGCTCTTCAGTTGCGACCTTAAACCGAGGCCCTGACTGTCTTCAAGTGGACGTTAAAGATCCTTGGCATTATTTGAAAAGAGTTTCTTCCAGTCTCATGACTGCATTTGTTTTGCCTATAAATGAATAGTCACGGCACTACAGTGAAAATCCTGTGATGTGTTTTAAAATGTTTTGAGAATGGGATGAGGTACCAGCTCAAATGCAAGGATTATTACTGACTGTTGAATCAAAACATCACCAAAAATAACATGCCATTGTCCTGAAAGTTTAAGATTGAGCTGCAAAAATTAAAATGTGGTTTTATTTACCAGGATCAAACAATTGGTTATCTTATTAAATATATTATTTCCAAATCTATTTTGTAACTGTAGGTCGACCCCATTATAACAGTGTTTTTGGGTCCATAAAATTAAGCCTCATGTTACTAGTAGGTTTGCTTCCAAGTCACACTGATATCACAGCTGGTTTGTTATGCACACAGGAAGTGGAGGATTCAGAAGACAAGCGAACCTATAATTATCTTTATAAGCGAACTTGTGTTCTAGTGTCAACCACTTTAGAAGTTAACTTCTGGCTTGGATTTATCACTGATGCTTAGTGTTAGACTTGAACACCATCCCATATAAGACACAGTGATTTGTTTACATTGAGAAAAAAATAAGAACTCACTTAAATTCTGATTTTCATTGGACAACAATCAAATCTTTGATGCACTTGTTGGAAGTTCTACTGTTGTCTTGGAGAGAAAAAGGGCCCCAAATTGGAACTCAATGTTGGTAACTGAATCTGACCTCAACAGATGTATAAAATCTGAATGTTTGGTTCCCACGCTGACAGCAACATATCACATTGAAAATGGACACAGAAATGACACAATTCATTGCAGATCACAGAGTAACTCGTCACTTTTTTTGAAGTTGACATGGAATTATCACTTTGTTATTTGAAGTTGGCTGAAGTTGTGTTATGTGTTCATTCCGGTCCTGTTCTATATCCTTCCTCCTATTCATCCCAAAGATTATCAAAGGCACAATACTCGATCAATCATAATAATCATTGCATTTCATACAGCACATTTCACTTTGGGAGGATGCTTCCGAGTGCTTCACATGATGTGCTGTAAACTGTAGTCACTGTGTATTTGGAGATGAATACAGTTATCAATTTGTGCATACTATTATCCCACAAGCAACCATGAAGTGAATGGCAATCTGATTTGGGGATAGAGGATGAGAAGTTTGGATGAGCCATCTTCACACCTAAAACGCAATTAAATGTTCGACTCCTACTGCGTGAAGCAACTTTACATATCCTACCAATGTAAGAGGCACTACATCACTATCGGTAGTTCTCTTACAACAGGAAAATTATACCATATTAGGAGAACCATCACAACTAAACTTAATTTTAGTTGTCTGAGATGAGTAAATCCCTTAATTGAAAATATTACTTCCAGCCTTTGTCTGTATAGTATTGAAAGCCAAAAAGAAGATCTTTTACTATTAACTATTTAATTAACTTTTTAATTCACTTGATAACTGTCATCCCCATCTAAATGTCAAATACTGTAATGTTTAATTACATAGCACATTTATATCTTACTGTTAAATTATATTTGTGTTCCCTGTCTGTTAGTGAGAGAGTGGAATTGTGTTTCAGATATTGTGTTGTACATTTCCCATCCTGCAAGTTTGACACTGTACCCATCCAAGACATACACAATTGCTTATTGCAGTACCAGGAAATTTGGTTGTGTGTTTAACTCCCCTAACTCTGGAGTGAGATCAATTGTAGCATTTGCAACTTTCCAATCACCTTTAGATCAGTCTATTAAGTGCTTTCAGATGATACCCTGCGTGAAGGGTTATATAAATGCAAGTTGTTGTATTAATGGACGCTGGGAGAACTCTTATTAAATGTTACCAATTCTGAACATTGTGAGGGAATTGAATCAACACTAAAAAAAAGTATATGACTTCTTAGTTTGTTAATTTAGTTCCTGTTGTTTTATGCAGGTTAATAGAATTAATTTCTCCTAATGTTTTTACTGCATTATTCAACTGTGAGAAATCTTTGTCTTGCCTTATTATGTAAATGCAGCAATTCTTGCTTCTTAAATACTGTACTCATTGAAATATTGGGGGAGTTTATCTAATTTTTAACATTCAGATGGATTTTGATGTAAGGTTGAAAAGTGCAAATTGTAATATCTGCTGTACGTCAACTAAATCAGTACTGGTTTGGAAATCTAATAATTGTTTGGAATCTGATTTAAATTGTATAAGTTCTATTGCTATAAACTCCAGTAATCATTTTCTTGGTCATTAATCATTAACTGCTTTTTCTTGACCATGGCATATTCCAAAAGAGAAGAGGTTTCTCTCGGTGTCTTGGCCAACAATCCCCCAAATAAAGTGTGGCCACTCACTCACTCTATAACTGTTTGTGGAAGGTTGCTGTTAGCAAACTGGCCGCCACATTTGCGCACAAAATATACAGCCAGTCCACTTTACAGTATATCATTTGAAGTACTGTACTTTGAGACATCTTAACAGTGGGATAAGGTGCTATATCAAATGCTATTATTATTTTTCAACCCTCCTCCCTCATTACTGAAGACTGTCCATTGTTGGAATAAGGTATCTCTGGTTCCTTCCAGTACCTGGCTCAAATGACCGTTCTTCATGTATCAGCCCAGATAGTGTGGGGGCAGAAACTACACAAATGTGAGAAGTTTGAACACTTATGGAAGTGCTAAGAACCAACAAAAAGTTGGGTTAAAACAAAGAGGCACAGGTTTTGAATATCTGAAATATTATGACATTTTAACTGTTGGCCAGATATGCCTGCCATGACAACAACAACAACAACTTGGATTTATATAGTGCCCTCCATGCCAGGCGGCATCTCAGAGCACTTCACAAAGTAGATCCCAGGGCTGAGCCAGGGGGAGCGGGAAAAAGGTGACCAAAAGCGCGGTCAAAAAGTCTTCAGGCGTGACCTGAAAATAGGAAAGGAAGGGGCGAGGTGAAGGGAGTGAGGGAGGGAGTTCCAGAGCTTTGGGGCATAATGGCTGAAGGCACGGCCGCTGACGGTGGAACGGAGGATTTGGGGACAAGTTAGAGGCCAGAACCAGTAGAGCGAAGGCAACGGGTATTGTTGTGAGGAGAAAAGAGGTCAGAGAGGTAGAGGGGTGCAGAGGAGAGGAAAGATTTGAACACAACAGTTAGGATCTTGAAATCTATCTGTTCTGAGACAGGGAGCCAGTGAAGTCTGGCAAGGTCTGGGGTAATCAGGGAGCAATGTTTGGTTTGAGTGAGAATATGGGCGGCGGAATTTTGAATAAACTGGATTTCATGAATGGTGGCGGAGGGGACACCGGACGACAGATATCTCCTGCTGAATAGAAGACAGATTACGCACACTTATTAAGTTACAGCCTTGAAGTGGAAACATAATTAGACAGCCCTAGGGTGGAAGGAGACTAAACAGTTTTGAGATTAAGGTGAATTGTCATTTAATTTAGAAAGTGTAATTAATTTAATTAATTGGTCCCACAAACAGCAATGGTGTCAATTTCATACAAATAAATAATCCTTGTATTTTTAATACAGCATTTTTGATACCTCTCAAAACACTTCACAGGATATACTGTAAAGTGATGTGATGACTGTATGAGTTTTGCAACAGTCAGTTTGCGTACTCCAATGTTCCACAAACAGCCATGGAGTGACTGACAAAACTTTATAGAACCATGAAAATTGACAGCACAGTAGGCTATTTGACCATTGTGTCTGGAGGCTCTTTTAAGAGCAATCATATCCATTCCATTTATCTGCCTTTTCTCCTTACTCCTGGGGGATTGTTGCCCGGGACACAGGCAGAAACTCCCTTTTCGTTTCAAATAATGTCTTGGGATCATTAACATCCACCAGAACAGTCAGACAGAACCTCAGTTTAATGCCTCATCCAAAGGATGGCAACTTCACCAAAGCACCTCACTTCCAGCACTGCATTGGAGTGGGTTGAATGGCCTCCTACCACGACTTTGATTTCTAAGGTGCTTGACCAGAGAAGGCTTTGCAAGTCAAGTGTTAAATGGGTATCCAAGCACATCTGCACTGTATTCGTGCCAATGCGTTTTGGTTTGGAATCTGGGTTGCATTACGTAGGATGATTTGGAGCGAGTGAAAGCCTGTATGCCCGTAAAGTCAAAACTTTTTTCCTTCCAAGAAAATGACATCAGGGATTGTCTCTAGCAGGAAGTTTACAACATGGTTCTTTATCCCATTTCGCTTCCCTCTTCACCCCATCTGGATTCAGATTTACTTGAGTCTATACAGTATTTTTTTGGGTGGGGATGGGAGGGGTAGTTGGCTGAGTGAACATGTGCAAAATAGCATCACCCTCCCTAAGTTTCCTAAACAAATGGCAGAGTTCTACTTATGAGTTGGAACTTCTGTTTGGCTAGTGTGGAGTGGGCTGCATTGTTTGGCACAAACCAAATCTTGGGGGCCCCAGAGGTGGGTTACTGATGTAGCTTTAACAGTGAGCATTGGTAAACTTTTAGTTGCTTATCCGACTTGGACCACTCTAATTAGGACTTTGGCATGGAAACTGAAGAATAGCCGAGTGGGAAGAATCCCAGTCCACAGTAAACTAGTCTCCTCCAGGATCTGTTGGTGAGTAAGGCTGGCTTGTCCATTATTCACAGTGCCTTGTTGTTATGTGGACTTGCCGGTCTCAGGAACTGGCCTGAGGAAAGCACTCCAGGTCTCTACCCTACGTGAAGGACTCTATATAAATGCAAGTTGTTGTTGGTCTATTTTAAGCATCATGGAGAATGGACTTGATGTTGATATTCCATTGCCAGGCATGTCACCTTGGATTTAATTAAACCCAAGAAGACGTTGCTTGCTTCTCCTTCCATGATTACTAAACATGCTCAACCATTGGTTCTGTGGGTGCAAACAAATTTGAACTCAGATAGTGGCATCCAGGATGCTTGTAATGTTTGGAAGCCATCTTCATGTTAAACTGTTATACAGCAGTGGGTGATCTGGGGTGGGGGGGAGGGTGGTGGAGGGAGGTTCACTGCCAGTGCTTGGAAATGTATGCAAAAATGTAACATTTTGCATCAAATTTGATAACCCATTTGAAAATCATTGAGATTATAATTATTATAGATTGAATTGACTGTCTAAATTGAGTCACAAGGGAGGACTGTACAAATTGCTGCAGATAAACAGGCAAATCACAGAAGGCCAACAAGTTTGGGTTACCTGCAAGGGCATTTGATAGGGTAGGGTATATATCTAATTAAAATTACACTTTTGAGTAGCCTGGTTTAAATGACAGCAAGATTATTTCAAGGCACGTCCATACAAAGTGATAAAGTTAGTTGGGACTTTTCCAATATTCATGTTACGCAATGATCTAAATGCAATACAAATTCCATAAGAATTACAACAACTAAGCTACGTCAACACATTATTTATTAGAAGTGGCAAATTTGTTAATGCTTGGTTCTTAATTTAAGATGCCCATTGATTATAATCCAGTGTAATGCTGGATAGTGTTGTGTTGCCAGAGGGGCCATACTTTCATCTACAACGTCTCAACCCTCTGGAAGAGCCAGCCTCACCCATTCTTTGTCTTGATATCATACTTGAAGATTTTCCGATCTTGCCCCCAGTCACTCCTCTGGCTCAAACTACGCTACTGTTAAACGTTCTGAGATGTTACCCCATGTGAAGGGCGGCATAATCAATGCAAGTTTTGTTGTTTGAATTAAATGTTATACTGATGTGACAACTGCCTGATCAGGTGGATGCTAAAGATCCTATTGACAATATTCGAAAACAGAATGAAATTTCTCTCAGCATTCTAATATTAATATTCCCACAAGTTTTTTTTAAATGGTGGTTCATTTATTGGCTTTTAGTGGGACATTACTTTATGCAAATATGCTGTCAGAAAATTTACTTTCCAGTGCCGTTCAGTACGTAATCAGTTGTACAACTGAAGACCTGGAGTTGTGGTTTTTCCTTGCATTTGGTGTAGCAATTTTAACTTCACGAGCGCTTCTCAAAGAACTTCACGTGATATACTGTGCAAGTGTAGTGATTGCATATTTTGTGGAATGTCTGGCAAAGGAGGGTAATTTTAATTTCCTAGCTCTTGTGAATCCCACAAGTATTGCACAGTGAATAAACACAACAGCAGCTGTGTTATCTGGAAGTCTAATCAAGCTTCTTCAGCTGCTGTATATTAACAGTTAGCAGGTCATTCATTTCAGATCACTTACACTATCAAATTATTCCAACCGAATAGTTGCAGTGATAAGATTTCATACATTGCTTTTCTCCACATTTTTCTTTATAGCACATATTTCTCTGTTGTTCAAAACATAAAGGTGGAACGAGAAAGACCATTGAATGGTTGGCCAATTTCCACCCTCAGCAATGAGGCCTGATGTTCATAACATATAGCTTCCTTCACATCTGGAGGATGTCTCAAAGTGCTACACAGGAAAAACTGTTTGCTGTGTATTTGTAGGCAGGTACTATAACCAGTAGGAGACCACTCAGCCCATTAGTTTGTCAGCATTTGTTCATCTGAGAAAATCACCATCCTGATCCCAAATCCCTGTTTTTTCCCATATATTCTAATTAGGTTTCTCTGCATGTGTTTGTCTAATTTTTCAAATTCCCAACCATCTTTGCTCTAATCTAATAAACGGCCAATCCAGACAAATCATTCCATCCTCTGACTACTCTTTGGGAGACATTCTTCTAAACTTTTCTTTTCATTCCCTGTGTCACAATTGTGAATTGATGATTGTCCTTCCTCTAATCCCCTACTAGCAGAAAGAGCTTTTTATAGTTTTTTTTATTGGATAATGATATTCTAGAATTCCTTGGCTTTGATACAAGGGTGTGTGTCCGTATGTGGTGTGTATTACACTGTATTGTTTGGAACTCCATCCCACATTCCCCTTGCTTCACCCCCTGCTCCACCGCCTCTTTCAAGGCACCTCCCAAGACCCTTCACTTCGATCGCACCTTCCGCCACCCTTCCCGCCCTCCATCGCTAATCCCAATGGGCGCCCCCCCCCCCCCCCCCCCAGAGGTGAAAATGTAACTTTCACCTCTGGTAGTGGATTGAAGCTCTTTACCAGTTCTTGGAATTCGTAAAATCTATGCTGATATATCAAATAGGTGCTGTACAAAAGGCATTCAAACCACTTTACAGTACATTATGTGAAGTGCTTGATACGTCTCAACAATTTGACAAAGCACTATGTCAAATGCATATTATGTTTTTTAAGCAGTTTCTTGCAGCATAGTTGTTACGAGGAGGGGAAACAAAGAATATTTTGTAACGAGATGGTATGAATTTAAGATAATCACAAAATGAATCAAAAGGGAATAGTAGAGCAAAAATATATTTGCAGAAGTTGATTGGAATGTGGAATTCCTCACATATGCTGTTGATGGGAGGCAAAGCAAACTAGATTAAACAGTTTGAAAAAGAGTACTGTAAGACTCAGCCTTACCAAACTCCAGATATCAGGAATTGAAACCTTGCTGATGTTCACTGGCCAGAAATATCGACTTTGATTCATTGTTTGAATCTCATAAGCAGAAGTTATTTTATTTGCTGTTTTCTGCTCTTGTTATTCAAACTTTTTTTGAAATGCTGTTATCGATATTGTACTTGCATTTAGCCAGAAATTTTGTCTTACCAGAAATATCCTTCTCCCCACCCCCCCACCCCCAATTTGTCCAGCTAGTCGGTGTTGAAATGTAATGATGAAATGTGCCATATAGACTCCTTCCATGACACATTATTTTCCATATGGGGAGTGGGAACATAAATGGAATTGGATTATAATAGTCCTTGCGTTTGATATGGTGCCGTATCATGTCTTTGAGACATTTCAAAGTGCTTCACAAAATATACTGTAAAGTGAATTGGCTGTATTTTATGTGGGTATAACGCAGCAGCCAATTATACACAGCAGTGTCCCACAAATAGTCGTGGATTGAATGACCCAATTATTTTTTTTAGGGATTATTACGTGGTTTGAGCAAAAGATTTGATCGTCTCAATGGCGTGTGTTTGTGCTTTAACAGTCTATGAATACAAAGTTGGCTTTTGCATTCTTTTAAGTCTTTAAATCTGCAATTTTTTTTACCATTTTCCAGGCTATTGAACAACAACCAAATTAGAAGAATTCCCAGAGGTGCATTTGAAGATTTGGAGAGTTTAAAATATCTGTGAGTAAACTGCTTCAATGTTTGAATGCTTGCCCCCCAATTAAAGATGTTATTTATATTGCACTTTGATCAGGCATGGTTTCTGTTGCTTTCATCGTTCACTCATCTCATGGTTATTAATGCTTCTCAATTTCAAAATGCTTTAGTAATTGACTTATTTTTTTGTAATTCATATGCTTTCTCACTGTGTGTTGTTTGATTTGAGAGTCTCCCAGTGGCCAGTGTGGAAAAAAATAATTAAATGTTTGAACCTGTCAAGGCAGGTTGACAAATACATCATTGATTCTCTTGTGTTGTTGTTGATTATCTTGCCAACTAATTTACAAGTAGGAGTTTGGTTTGCAGATGATCCTGGCAATGGCTACACTGGATTAAGTTGGTTGAAGCATTTAATACACTTTCCTGTGTAAACTGGAAGAGCATTGTAATGCATCCTGGTTTCAAACTATAACTATTTTGAAATAATGAAAAATTAAACCTACACAACATTCTTTGCTGCCCATGAACAAAACGACCATGAAAAGAATTGATTGCCAACTCATGCAACAGTAACAGATTGAAAACAAGAAACACATTGGAATGAATTTTTGAAAGCTTGCATTCAGTTTACATTAACTAGTCAGTAATAACCGTAATGGAAACAAGACTTCATTTTTTCTTTTAATAGTTCTGCTGCTTGAGCTGGATAATACTGATACATGCAGGTATCCTGCCTCGCCAATCATGAAACTCGTATATCCACGGTTTGCTAAATGCGACAACCCTCGCAGACCACATTTTGCGCATCTGCGATTAAAATTTTCAAACAGCTAGTGTACAGCACTAGGACCCAGTTGCGATGTTGCAATCAACCAGTGACAACGCTTTTCTTCTAGGATTAAGGTAAATGCAGTTAACATGCATTTATTGTCATTTCTCCGCAGCCTAGCTAGTAAGTTTGGGAGCATTGCCTTCCCCCCACCTCCCCCTTCCCCCACCACCCTTCTCTCTCTTTGATTCACCTTCTCTTTCCCCCCACCATCCCCCACCCCACCCCTTCTTCTCTCTCACCATCTCCAGGCCCCCCAGCCCTCCGTGTCATTCCCACCCTCTCCCCATGTGGCTCTATCTCTTTGTAAGTCCATCAGACAGCCCTTCAGTCCTCCGTGTCGCCACCCCCACCCCGTGTGTCTCTATCTCTGTGTAAGTCCGTCAGACAGCCCCCCACAGCCGCCCGCGTCACCGCCTTCCCCACACTCTGTCTCTCTCTCTGTAAGTCAGACAGCCTGACTGTCTGATTGCTGCAGATCCTGGCAGCCACTGCGCCCAAACTTACTCCCCCTATCCCCAGGTATGTTATAACTATATGTGTTTTTTTTATGTTTAGTTTTACTAAACGGAAGCTTACTCCCCATGTTTGCCATAGGGCCCTGCATTTGCCAAACGCGATTTTACCAACCACGAAGGTTTACAGGAACGTAACCCTCGCGGTTGGGGAGGGATACCTGTAGTTGATATTGTAGGTGCCTTACCATTTCTTTTCATATCATTGCTTCCCTCCCTTTTTGTTTGGAGATGGTGATTCAAAGTGAAGTGCAGTATGTGGGAGTCAGTTACCCACAGGTACCTTTCCTTATTTGCTGGCTTACCAGTGAGGTAATCACTGAATGGTGATTCCCTCTTCCCCACCTCACACCCCAATGCAACCAATTTTGGTGGCGCAGCTGCCTGCCTCCATGGCTAAGATCAGAAATGATCAAAACTCAATACAGACCAGAAAACAATCCTAACCCATTTCTTTACTATTGCCTCAAATGGTGCATTTACACATTGACCCATTGAAGAGCGCTTTAATTGAACTTCATAAATATATTTTTAATTTTCTTTAAAAAAATCTTCTGAATTCTGCTTGATGTACAATTTTGGTCTCAGTATTGTGGCAAGTCATTGTATAACTAACTGATGGTGCTGATACACTCCAAACAGAGTGAACATGCAAACACTCTGCTTAAAATACAAATTGCTACCGTAGTTTGTTAGAAAACTTCTGAACCTGAATGAAAACAAAGATCCCCAGCATTAGAGCTAACTTGTCATTTGAGTTTCTCATTTTTATTTATACCAAATGTTAAGATTAGGCTGCACTAATACTTTTGTGTTTCTGCAGTTTTTTTTTTCCATGACATTTTTAGTTGCTTTACGCAGAGCATTTCACAACATTCTCTTAACATGATTTGAGGTGAGATTTGTGGAAATGTTAATGTCATTTTTTGGGTGATTTTACTCGTGTTTGAATTACAATGTAACTGTTACTGAACTGCATCTACCTAAGGTTAAATTATTTCCCGAGCGGCTAATCATTTGAACAAGAATAGAAAAAAGCCATAGAAGACGAGAGATTTAATCAAGGATGGAAAAATCTATGCAATCTATTAGCTTTTGAATGGATTTGGTTACACATTTGTAAATTGATAGACCGGGTAAAGGGACTATGCAGTGGTAAACAAATAGAAGCACAGAACTTTGCTTTGCTTTCCTTATATGGTAGACATTGAAAAAGCATCCTACATTGCTCACATAGCTAGTGTTGATGCAGCTGGATATATTTGTGAAGCATGAATGCATAATATCACCACCATTGGATTCAGACAAATATACATTGTATTCTTATATAGGATGCCTGTTCCCTAGAAGTTCCCATTACTGTTGTGCACTTCCTGTCACTATATAGATTTTGTATTTCATACAGAATGTAGCAGATGGGAAATCCAGTTCTTGCGTAAAATATAAATACACTCCAAAATGGTGTATAACTTTAGCATACAGCTTTCCTTTCTCCCTTGTATCTGGTCTGTCACCAAAACTGCTTTCCTTCACATCCTAAATATTATTATTATTATTATTATTATTATCTGGTACATCACTTGCTCACACCCCTATTTCACACTTAATGCAGTTGAAACTCTTAATGTGCTTCTCCCTGTCCTCTCCATACTACAATTGGTGGCCAAACATTCAATTCCTACTGTTTCCTACTTCTAGATCTGTTACCCTGGCCCCTCTTTCCATCTTACTGAACTATTGCATGCGTTCAACTTGAGCCCCTCATCTCTCCTCCTCCTAGTTCCTGACAAAGATTGGCTTACTGAGTCTTAACCATATTGCCCCTCTCCATCCCCTTTTCCTCTTAAGTGCTGGCAAAAATCTCACTGAAGCCTCTAGTCTCAACTTCTCAAATGCCTCCTTGCCGGCTTCCCCTATCCACAAGCTCATCCAAAACCCAGTTGTCAAAATCCTTATTTGCACAAAATCCTCATATGCCCATCACCCCTATCCTTGCCAAACTCAAATTTTTTGCTAACAATCCTACTCATAAATCACAATCCTTTGAAGTGAAAAAATTATCCTGAAAATTATTATTTTCAACTTTCCGCATTGTTTTCATCAGATTCCAGGATTTTTTAGTTAAAGTTAATATCTTTCACTCACACTACATCTGCATTGGCCAACAATTCCCTTAAATAAAATTGGTCACGCACTCCACTGCTGTTTATGTGACATTGCTGTGCGGCTGTTACGTTACACCCACAAATACAGTCAATCCACGTGGTGTGCGTTTTCTGTAAAATGCTTTGAGACAGGTTGGTGATGTGATAAGGCGCTAAATCAAACGCAAAGATTATTATTATTAAGAATTTTCCATATGAACAGAGATTGTTATGAGGCGATCTAGTGAAGATCCTCAATTTCATGAAAGGTTTTAAGAGGATAGAGTGAAAGATTATTCCAACTTTTGGAAATCAGTACCAAAGGCACAGTTTGGTGACATCCTAACCGCCTGTGACCAGGGCTCCCTCTGCCTCCTCGTCCTCCTTGACCTGTCTGCTGTCTGCTGCGTTCGACACAGTCGATCACACCATCCTCCTTCAACGTCTTTCCTCCCACCTCAACCTTCAAGGCACAGTCCTTGAATGGTTCCATTCTTATTTGACCCACCGTTTACATTTTGTGTCTTCCAATGGCTTTTCTTCAAACCCCCGCACAGTTTCCCACGGCGTCCCTCAGGGCTCTGTCCTCGGTCCCCTTCTTTTCACCCTTTACACGCTCCCCCTGGGCGACGTCATCCGCAGACATGGGTAAATTTCCACATATATGCGGATGACACCCAGTTGTACCTTTCTGCCTCATCCCTCAACCCCCAGACGATCGATGTTCTGACAGCATGTCTGTCCGACATCGAATCGTGGACGAGGGACAACTTTTTGCAATTGAACGTGAATAAGACCGAGGCCCTCCTGATTGGCTCAAGCCAGTGCCTCCGCACATCGGGCGCTGCCAGCCTCAACATCCAAGGCTGCACTCTCCACCTCACAAAGCCAGTCAGGAACCTCGGCATCATGTTCGATCAAAAACTTTCCTTCCTCCCCCACATCCGCCCCTTGACCGGCACCGCTTATTTCCACCTGCACAATATTGCCAGGCTCCGCAACTATCTTACCCCCCGCGCTGCCGAAAAACTCGTGCATGCTTACATCACCTCACGGCTGGATTACGGAAATTCTCTCCTTGTCGGCCTCCCCAGTTCCTCCATTCATAGGCTGCAGGCCATCCAAAACTCTGCAGCCCATGTACTATCCCGCACCCGCCTCCGTGACCACATAACTCTCACCCTCGCCCGTCTCCACTGGCTCCCCATCCTCCAGAGGATCGAATTTAAGATCCTCGTCCTCACCTACAAGGCCTTACACGACCTTGCCCCATCCTACCTAACCAATCTACTCTCCCCCTACACGCCCACCCGGACCCTCCGTTCAACAGGACTTGGCCTGCTCCAAGCCCCCCGCCCGAACCGCCCCACCATCGGAGGCCGGGCCTTCAGTTTCTCCGCTCCCACCTTATGGAATGCCATCCCTCAATCCCTCCGTTTCGCCTCTTCCCTTTCCTCTTTCAAGGCCGATTTGAAGACTTTCCTCTTCGATCGTGCCTTTTGTTCCACCCCGAATTCTTTTACCTCCCCTTCGTGTTTCACCCCTTCCCAAACACTCCCCTCCCAGCTCGGGTCACACGCCTCTTGTTCGGCGCCTTGGGACGTCCTCCCGACGTGAAAGGCGCTCTATAAATGTAAATTGTTGTTGTTGTCACTGAAAACATTAAGGGGGAGATTGGAAGAAACTTTATCATGCAGATTACTATCAGAATATGGAATGCTTTTTCACAAATTGCTGTGGAGACTGAAACCATAACACAGGAAAGGGAATTGGATGATCATTAGAAGTGAGGAATATAAAAGGGGTTGGCTGTGAATACTAGAGATATGGAACTAAAGTACTGTAGTTTGTTTCAATGGATGAACTAGCTTCAGTTTAAACTTGGTGGGTTTAAGTGTCACCTGCCTATGTTCAATTTATCTTATTCTAATTCCTGCCTTGCTGTGTTAAATTACACTGCCTGTATTTTTATGGTTTGCTAGGCATTGTGATTCAGAAGATGAAAGCATATTGCAGGGCAGCTGTAACTCCTATGTAGGGATCAGAATCTTTGTGGTTACTGTAAATACCCGTGTATAAGGCGCATTCGCGTATAAGGCGCGCCCCCCACTTTTGATATTTTCTTGGTGAAAAAAAATGGAAGCATTTTTGATAATATTGCCGGCAGAAGGGAGGGAGGCAGGAGAGACAGGTAGGTAAGGAGAGAGGGAGGCGGGCAGGCACGGAGGGAGAGAGGGAGGCAGGCAGGCAGGCACAGAGGGAGAGAGGGAGGCAGGTAAGCAGGCACGGAGGGAGAGAGGCAGGCAGGTAGGCACGGAGGGAGAGAGGGAGGCAGGGAGGGAGGGAGGGAGGGAGGCAGGCAGGCAGGGAGGGAGGGAGGCAGACAGGGAGGGAGGGAGGGAGGCAGGTAGGGAGAGCGGGAGACAGGCAAGCAGGGAGAGAGGGAGGCATGCAGGGAGGGAGGTAGGCAGGCAGGGAGAGAGAGAGAGGGAGGCAGGCAGGCAGGCAGGGAGAGAGAGAGAGGGAGGCAGGCAAGCAGGGAGAGAGGGAGGCAGGCAGGCAGGGAGAGAGGGAGGGAGGCAGGCAGGGAGAGAGGGAGGGAGGCAGGCAGGGAGAGAGGGAGGGAGGCAGGCAGGGAGAGAGGGAGGGAGGCAGGCAGGGAGAGAGAGGAAGGCAGGCAGGCAGGCAGGGAGAGAGGCAGGCAGGCAGGGAGGGAGGTAGAAGAGGGAAGGAGGCAGGAGAGGGAGGGAGGGAGGCAGACTGGGTTTGGCAGAAGGCAGGCAGCAGGCTCAGCACTGAAGTTCGCTGCTGCTGCCGCTGCCCGGTCGGCCGAGGCTGAAGCCCTATCACCCGCTCCCCCCAACCCCCACTGGACACACTGACCAAACCCCGGCTGACAGGGCGCCGGCTGCCCCTCCTCATTTCCGAGGCTCAAAATTTATTGTACCTGCGTATAGGGCGCACCCCCAACTTTCGAGATCTTCCGACGTGAAAAAAAGTGCGCCTTATACGCGGAGATTTACGGTACTCAATATAGAAAATGCTACTTTTTACACCAAAGGTAGAACATAGTGTTCAAAGATAAAGCTGAAAGTTCATTTTGTTTTATTTTAAATTACTGTACTGTTGGGTGGAGGTAAGCAGGGTCTCCTTGATAATAATAATAAATACTAATAATTGAACTGGCATGGCTTCAAGGTGACCTGCTTGGCAATGTAAAAAGGGGATCTCTGTGTCAGTCTTTGTAACTGAGTTCATGAGCCAGGCAAGTTGACATACTTTCAGGGAACGACTGATGTGAGACCAGCAAACCTAGAAATGTTGCCGTGTCTGGCATGTGTAGATTCTCCATGGAGGGCCTGACCCTGCTTACCTAATTCTGGGGAGTATTCGGTGCAGGTTGGTGAGAGTGAGGCTAGGGGATCCCAGAGTGCACACTGGGGTATACTGCTGGAGTATAGCCAGGTAAAACCACATTGCTTTCCATTCTGAACACTTTCTGACAAGCTTCCTGCTACTTGTCCATCTTGGAACACCCTACCCTTTAGGTTTTAGGCTTGCAGGGCTAGCATGAGCTTGTAGGTCAAACCATCCCAGTCCCAAGTGATCAGTCTGCCTCTTCACATCCTGCTGATGAGCTAGCCTGGCTTGTCTGTTATCAACAGTGGCAGGAAATACTGCAGACTTGATTCGCTCAGGAACCCAATTTGCCACTGAAATATTGATTTAATTTCGACATATTCTTGCCCAGCACATCACCTTAAAGCCATCTCAGCTCTATGGAGACCATGCTTACCTTTCGCCTCCTCCTCCTCCTTTTCTCCACCCCCCACACAAGAATAAAGAATTTGAACCAAGACAATTATAGGTGGCAATTTAACTGTAGAGATACTGCCACAGGGACAACAATGGGTTTCCCAAAGGTTCCACATCTTCGATCTATAACATGTCAGGAAGGAATCTTCTCGAATTTGCAGTCAATTTTGGACAGATGCGTGGATTTTGAAGAGGGTAGCCGCATCTTCAAGGGGAAGCCTCCACATTTCTGCAACTTAATGATCTGCATTCAACACAGTCACACACTCTTTGTTCCTGTTTTTTTCCTAGCCAAACTGGAAGACAGTTCCTTTGTTTAAGTGCATAAAAATGGCAAATTTTCTGCTCTTTATATATTTTGTGGCACTTCAAAGTTCTATTTGAGGTCTCAGAGAAACAACAACAACAACAAATTAGACTTATAAAGCGCCTTTCACGTCGGGAGGACGTCCCAAGGTGCTGCACAGGAGGCGTGTGACCCGAGCTGGGAGGGGAGTGTTCGGGAGGGGGTAAATAAACGTGGGGAGGTCGAAAAATTAGTGGGGGAACAAAAGGCACGGTCGAAAAGGAAAGTCTTCAAACCGGCCTTGAAACAGGAAAGGGAAGAAACAAGGCGGAAGGATTGGGGGGATGGAATTCCATAGGGTGGGAGTGGAGAAGCTGAAGGCCCGGCCTCCGATGGTGGGGCGGTTCAGGCGGGGGGCTTGGAGCAGGCCAAGTCCTGCTGAATGGAGGGTCCGGGTGGGCTTATAGGGGGAGAGTAAATCGGGTAGGTAGGGCGGGGCAAGGCCATGTAAGGCTTTGAAAACGAGATCAAAAATCTTGAACTCGATCCTCTGGAGGATGGGGAGCCAGTGGAGAGGGGCGAGGGTGGGGTTTATGTGATCACGGAGGCAGGTGTGGGATAGTACACGGGCTGCAGAGTTTTGGATGACCTGCAGCCTGTGAATGGAGGAACTGGGGCGGCCAACGAGGAGAGAGTTTCCGTAGTCCAGCCATGAGATGATGTACGCGTGCACGAGTGTTTCGGCAGCGTGGGGGTTGAATTAGTGGTGGAGCCTGGCAATGTTGCGCTGGTGGAAATAAGTGGTGCCGGTCAAGGCACGGATGTGGGGGAGGAAGGAGAGTTTATGATCGAACATGATGCCGTGGTTCCTGACTGGCTTTGTGAGGTGGAGAGTACAGCCTTGGATGTTGAGGCTGGTAGTGCCCGATGTGCGGAGGCACTGGCTTGAGCCAATCAGGAGGGCCTCGGTCTTGCTCAAGTTCAATTGGAGGAAGTTGTCCCTCGTCCAGGACTCAATGTCGGACAGACATGCTGTCAGAACATCGATGGTCTGGGGATTGAGGGATGAGGCTGAGAGGTACATTTGGGTGTCATCTGCATACATGTGGAATTTTGCCCCATGTTTTCGGATGACATCGCCCAGAGGGAGCATGTAAATGGTGAAAAGGAGGGGGCCGAGGACAGAGCCCTGGGGGACACCATGAAAAACTGCGCGTGTTTGAGGAAAAACCGTTAGAAGATACAAAATGTAGGCGGTGGGTCAGGTAAGAATGGAACCAGTCAAGGCCTGTACCTTGAAGGTTGAGGTGGGAGGAAAGACGTTGGAGGAGGATGGTGTGATCGACTGTGTTGAATGCAGCAGACAGGTCAAGGAGGACGAGGGGGCAGAGGGAGCCCTGGTCGCAGGCGGTTAGGATGTCGAAACTCGAAAACTTCTTTAAATTAGAGAAATTTAACACTACAATCCAGAAGTAAACAATCCAGATGATTCACCATGTAGAGTTATTGAGGCAGTTGATTTAAAACATGCTTGAGGTTGTAATACAATTTGGTTTTATAAAATAATAACTAACATTCACCCTGTGGTGCTCACACTTTCCTTTGGCCAGAGTTTCACGTATGCTATTCTATGCCCCTTCCCTCCCTCTACTCTCTTACCCCCCTTTCTCCCCATTTCTCCCTGATTTTGCCCCCCACCCACCTTTCCCTCCCTCTCCCCCCCTTTCTCCCCCCTCTTCCTCCCTGACTTTACCCCACCCCACCTTTCCCTCCCTTTTCCCCCTTGTCCTCTTTTCCCCCTTTCTACCCTGGCCCCATTTCCGCGACTGTTTGTGGGACACTGCTATGCGCAATTTGTCTGCCAAGTTTCGCCCACAAATATACAGTCGTTTTTCCTGCTCTGCTTCAACCTGCCCCGACCTCTTCCCTCCCTGCTCTTGTCCCTACTAGACTGTATAGTGCCTTGGGATGTCCTTTCGACATGAAAGGCGCTATATAAATGTAAGTTTTGATTGATTGATATGGAGGCTCGTCTTAGGAAAGGCAATCTACGTATCTGTCTCGGTCTTGTGTTAATCGGAAGCGTGGTACACCAGGCTGACTGGTAGGCTTCCTGCTCTTTTAAGAATAAATCAGCTTCTTTCTTGTTGTATTGCTCTTGATGTCCCTTCCTGTTATGCTCACAAAGTACAATTTTTGCACATAGCCCAGAATAGAGGAAGTGATGTCAGTGGGGATGTGACCCAAACTCTGGCCTTTTTTGTTTTGTGCTTCACTTGTAACTCAGCCACTGAGACATTGGACCCAGCGAACTGCATTACAACTGGGTTGTTCTTTACAATTTCATATTCTGGCAAGCTTCCAATATGATTCTAGACAATGAGAATTGACATGCTGTTTATTGGGTAACCAGCTTAGTCAAATTCTGGCCTCATCTGAAATCCATACATGAACATTTTCCAGCAGGGAAATGAAAGGAGAGCTGGGAACTGTTTTATATTTGTGAAACCAGCCACTATGCAATTGGAGGAGCAATTCTTCTCGTGTTTATGCTATTTAAAATATTTTTTGTAGGTCAAACTATCATTTGCTTTACTCCCATTTGCATTTGCCACTTGTCATCCTTAAGTATTATTTATGTGTTCCTGAATTGGAAGTTTCCTCTATTGAAGTATCACTTGAGTACCATTGTCATCTTTTGCATCTTCAATCTTGGTAAAAAGAATGTGTGCATATTTCTAGTATGGAGAGTGTAATGCTGCATTACTGTGTATCATTTTCCAACTACTCTATCATATCCGACTTTTGTTTCAGAAAATATAGTATAATGGAGTGGAATCCTGCAGCTTAGCAGTTAGAGCACTCGCCTCACAAGTGAGAGACCTGGGTTTGATTCCCAGCAGAGCGAAATGTTGGGCAAGCTTCCTTGCTCCACACACCTAGTAATAAGTAAGAACCCGGATGTTAGTCGATTGGCTTTTCTGGTGGGGGTAGTAATTCCTTCCAAAAATAAAAATAATTTGGTCATTTCAAACTACAACTGTTTGTGAGATACTGCTGTGAGCAATTGGCTGCTGAGTTTCACCCACACAATATATAATCAATTCACTTTGCAGTGTATTCTGTGAAGCACTTTGAGACAAGATAAGACGCTATATCAAATGTGAGGATTATTATTGTTAATAGAGATGTACCACACAATTTACTGAGATTGATCTGGGTGACCCTGAAGATCACTGGAACTAGAACTTAGACAAAATATATGACATTCTTGAATGATTTTTTTCATTGTTAACATTGATTATGTCTGCCTCCACTATCCATTCATATTCAATATTTAGAAGATAATTCAAACACTAATTGCAGAACATATTACTTAAGAGTAATTCCAGCTCAAGAAGAATCAATGTATTCATCTTTTTTTTTGTTGCTTTCTTCTGTTTTATTTTGCCATTATTTATCTGTACTTATCATCCTCATGTTCCAACCCCTTTGAACCAATATAGGCAGTTATGCGTTAATAGATCATTTGCACCACAGGCAGATTTTCACAAACTAGCATTGCAAAATCAATTTAACTTTAATGTTATTGAAATACAAGTTTTAATACAAGTTTCCATTGCCCCCGATGTGATTGAACTGCATTTGAATCTGTAACCACCCAACACCATTGCCTGAGGGCTGTTTCTTCTCTTATAGTATCTCTTAACCTGAATCTTCTTTGTATAATTGCAGTCATACTGCAATTTGTGTCAGTTTGATAAGAGTGTAGAAACGGATGCAAACCTCATGTTTCTGGTCACTGCTGTGTGGGATTGACCGCCGAGTTTCGCCCCCAAATATACAGTCAATTCACTTTACAGTATATTGCTGTGAAGCGCTTTGAGATGCCTAGAAGACATGAAATGCGGTATATCAAATGCAAGGATTATTATTACCAGAAGTGTTGCCATGACTTTTCGTTAGTCTCTTTCCCTTTGCAGTTGAGTTGTAGAAATATCAGGGTGGAGAGTAAGAAATGTTGATCTATAGTATAAGTTGCTACTCCAGTGTTCATTTCATTTTGCATCCTTTGGTTGACAATTAGAGCTGCTATAAATGCCTGGTGCATGCAAGTATTCACCCTAAAGCCATTCTACCATGCGGTCCCAAACAATACCTCAGTTTTATCAGATTGTAAATCCACTGCTCATGCATCATTTGTGTGTCTGGTGTATATATTCTAATACCTATTAAGTATGAGGCTATTAAAATATAACTTGTGCATACCATCCGAAAGACTACATTTGCTAAGAGAGCCAAGATGCCTCTTCAGTGCAATAGGTGCCCGTTCACTAATACTACTGATTATTTCTTGTTTCAGCTATTTGTACAAGAATGAAATCCAATCAATTGACAGGCAAGCATTTAAGGGACTTGTCTCTCTAGAACAACTGTAAGTGCCTTTGCTATTCCGTGTTCTATTGCTGTTTAATGTCTCTCTTTCTATAATCTTATGCTTTGCTTTTGAGTTTATCAGTAAGGTTCTCTGGCTTAAAGCCAAGAATTGCATGTGCTGCATGGTCCATATTTGCGCAGCGCTGTACTATAAGTGAGTAAAACTAGAAATATAATTCAGTTAGGGTTGGACTTCGCCTAGTATGATTTAGACTAACCATTTCACTTTAGTGATGCAGTGCACTCAATACCGCTATTCAATGTTTTTTTTTATAAAGGTGCACTAATGGCTGAGGAACATCTGCATATTGTAGAAATACCAAATACTGATCAGACATTTGGGCTCCGAATTGACTTTCTATTCACAAGTGGTACAGTAATTTGGATGTCTTTCATTGAGGAATGTAATGTGCACAACTGGAGAAAGTCACCGATATTAAATGTAATTGCTAGAAACTAAAATGCACCACTGCTAAGTATGTTAAGGCTTATGGGTTCCATTTAAACCACATAACATGACATTCGTACATACACAGCCTCTGCTATATGTGTTTGCACTGACTATATTTGACATCAATTGATAGAATGGTATTGATGAATGTGTGAAATTTGCTATTGAAATAAAATCGTATTATATTGTATAGATCGTTGCTAATTGACAAAGTGTCCAGGCCAACAACATTATGAGTTAAATTACCCAAATATGCAATATCTTATATGATCTTGCCGGTAGATATTCTGGCTGTTTATTTATCCCGCCTGTTATCTTGGTTGAATAAAACAGTATTTATCGTACGTTCATTTTCCGCTACATGCTGCTGTGATTTATTATAGTTCACATCAGTATCAATTGACGGATTGAAATGACAGCAACTTTGTTACATTATCCGGTGTATGTGTGTTACATTCATGCAACCACATTTTGCAGTGTCTAGTTTCAAACAGTAAGAAACCTCAGTTGCAATTTGATTCAACACTTGTAAAGCCAGCTGGCAGAGTTTATTGCAATTTTTGTGCACCTTTTTTTGTTAAACTAGCTTAGTTTGGGAGCAAAATTAAAAAGTGACTAATAGGTACAAGAAGAACCTCATCACTTATCCGGTGAGTTTTGTGTCCACCCTTGTCTTTTAATCAAAGTTTTTCTTATATAATAAAAGCCCACGCTACCTCTATGATCTTTTAAACCATCCCAAACTACGTGCTTCCTTCACTTGACAGGCAGTGGCTTGCTTCATGTCTTCTACCTTGCCCACTCCATCACTGGCTGTCAGGCTTTCAGCCTGTCTGCTCTCAATCTCTGGAACTCCATCCTAAGTTTTGCCTGACCCTTCCATCGCTGCCTTGAAGGACTATCTTAAAATCTTCCTCTTTGACCAAACCCTTTTCTCGTTTAGCTCCAACTCATTCTGAATCCAAACCACAACTGTCCAGTGCCTAGGGGCACCTTACTGATGTGAAAGGCACTATGTATCTGCAGTCTTTGTTTTAGAACATCAGAAATAGGAGTAGACTATTCGATAAGATCATGGCTGATCTTCTAACCTAATTCCATTTACACACCCTATCCCCATATCTTTTAATCCCTCTAACCATTAGAAATCTTTTTGTTCTATTATTTTAATGTACATTCAACTTGTGTGTAGATTTTAATTAAAGAATTAAATTATAAGGAATTTATAATGAACAGTTCCATACATTTTAGCAACATTGCTAATTGTAGTTGAGTTGTCCTCCAGCAACAACAACAAAATTACATTTGCCTTTCATGGAGGACGTCCCAAGGCGCTGGATATTTGTCTGTTCCTGATAAATGGTAACAAATAAAATATAAACATTTCATGACAATTTAAAAGAAAACTATCCTAATTGAGCTAATAAATTTCAGTCAAACAACAACTTGAACTTGTATAGAGTCCTCCACCCCGGATACACTCCAAAATTCAAACTCTCTCCCTCCGCCATGCCTCCTCTCTCCTCACCATCAAATCCCATCTAAAGACCTTGCTTTTCAATCGTGCTTATGATCATCTTCTCCCCCACCAACCCCCCCCAACTTCCCTCTATCCCTGGCTCGTGGTCAGACTCCACTACTGTCAAGCACTCCTGGTCACTAACCCGTATGAAGGGAGCTATATAAATACAAGTAGTTGGTGTTAGCTTTGGTAAAATCAAACTCTCAAAATCAGCAATTTGGTTAAAACAAAATATTCATTAGACTCGAATCGCAATGAAGTACAGAAAGTATAGTGGATGCAATCCCATTTTATGTTTTGAATCATCAGCGTGCTTGAGAGGATAGATTAAAGTTATCACCAGGGTATTTTCATGAGAGCAAAGGTATCAATGATAGGCACAATGATATTTTATTCTCAAAGGAGAATGTTTTTTTGAGTCACCTAATCCTTAAAGTGCATCAATGCATGTTTGAGGACCTGTATCATGAGCTTGTAGCTAAGTTGCTAATTGAATCCTGCAGCTCTGGAGAATGTCTGTCCACCCATGATATCAATCTGATGATGTTGGTGATTAGGTAAGGAAGGAAAGATGATGCATTCCATACCAACTTAGGTTCAGGTCTTCTTATTATAACATGTGTATGAGGATTCCATGTGTGTTGAGGTGCCTGCTGCAAGACTTTTTTTTTGTGATATTATACCTCCTCATCCCACTAACACCACACTCTTTAACTCCCCTATCCTCAGTTCATGCTCCTACTCAGCTGTGCAAAGCACTTTGAGATGCATAATCTAAATTATGTGAGATGGAAAGAGAGCAGGATTTACGATATTACATTCTAAGATAAAGGACGTGGGAGGGAGTGGGGTAAGGAATGCATCTGCGGATTGTGATTTCTATCTTTTCACAGGTGCCTTGTGGTGCTGACATACAAGAATTTAGAGAATAGACTTAATGCTTGTTCCCTTGTTAACTCCACAAATTATATTAGTCATCTTAAGCCCCACCTTAATTTACAACAACAACAACTTCAATTTCCATTTATATAGCGCCCTCCACGCCGGACGGCATCTGAGAGTGCTTAAATTTAAGTAGGTAATTACCAGTATTCAAGGCTCTCCGTCTTTTATGTGAATTGTGTAAAATCATTTGGAGGGATGTACAAGCGCTCTTAATTACATAATAATGAGAAATGAAGAGGACACTGTATTAGCCCATTCCACATTTCAGGGTTCCTGGAATGTCCTCTCTACCATTGTGTATAGTTTATGAAACATGCAGAAGGCCCCATTGTGAAAGCTGAAGTATTTTTCCATTAGGTGTTTATTCTTCATATCTAAGGTAGTCTTCAGATTTTAGCTCCACTTCCCCCACCCCACCATTGGTGGGCGAGCCTTTAGCCACCCTGCCCCCAACCTCTAGAACTCCATCCCGCAGTCCCTCCGCCTCGCCCCCTCCCTGGCCTCCTTCAAGTCTCGCGTCAAGACTCTCCTCTTCGATGGACTCATTGACAACTCCTATTCCACCCCCCCCACGTCCTCAGCTCGGGTCTGAAGCAGTGATTGTCCAGCGCTTTGGGATGTCCTCCAGGTGTGAAAGGCGCTACATAAGTGCAATTTTGTTGGTGTTTATTCTATTCAATGAGTTTTAAAACCAGTGTAATTATGAACATCAGTTGCCTATTTATTTCAGTTGCCCTGTACTCAGTGAGACTAGATGGTCAGAAACAGTACTGGTGTTGTGACAGTGGCATCAATGCAAGAAATCGCTTTCTTGATTAGGGAAGCCAAATTAGCTTTGAAGGGTTACTTTTTTAAAACAAAATGGGAGTCAAATAGTACTTTATTGAGTTTCTATTTGACAAACTAAAGAACCACTTGAGCTATTTATACTACCAAAATCTAACCTATTTTTCTCGCTGATGGGAATATACAAGTTCCCCACTGACTTGTGTTTGGAGTACAATGTCAATCCAATTTCTTTTGGTGTGTGTGTGTGTTTGTGGTTTTAACTCTTGCCGTTCAAAACAAACTCTGCATTTCCTGTTGAAATGAAAAATAGAAGAATCTACACTGTAAGTATGAGCAATTGTGCAGATGCTACTGATTTGCACTTGGTTTCAGTTAAACCTTTTCATGGCTCATCACCAGCATTGAGCAGCCTGATCCAAAAGCAAGTTATGCTGGAGCCTAACTGGCGAGAGCACCTCAAATGGATGGTTTTGCCAGCCCAATGATTTGAACCAGTTCAGTGCAAACCTAAGTATACATCTCTGAATTGGCTTTGCTCAGAAATGGTCTCTACCCGGAAATTTTTCTTCTACGATCATAGGACTTTTAAAGCGTTATTTGGGCTCTTTGTTTTTTAATTGAAATATTGTATCCTTTCTTTAAGAGGAGCTCTGCCCATGCAAGCAATTCTCTTCAATGTGTAACAATGTGTTTAGCATAACAAGTCCAGAACGTCTAAATGGGGTGTATTGCTCTTAAATTGTGTTGTTGCCCAAAGTGATATTGTGGAGTTCTGTAGCTCAGTGGTTCAAGCATTCGCCTTACAGACCCGTGTTTCAAATCCAGGCACGTCAGGGCGAAACCTTGGCCGAGTTTCCTTAATCCAAACGCCTAATAATAATCCATCCCCAAAAAACTAAGAAATTGGGTTATTTCAATCCACGACTGTTGTGGGACATTGCTGTGCTCAATTGGCTGCCGCATTTTGCCCACAAATATACAGTCAATTCACTTTGCAGTATATTCTGTGAAGCGTTTTGGGACTCTAGAAGACGTGAAAAGCGCTATATCAAATGCAAGGATTATTCTTTTTTATTATTACTGTATATTGCTTTGCTTCCGGTAATATAAGATGGGAAACGGATTGATCTGAAAGGGCCATCAAATTTATACCGTCTTCAGTTTTGAAACTGGTTGAAAACGCATCATTACATAAGTCTCAAGATTCTTAACTAGAGTAACAGCAATGATTTTATAGGCATGTAAATGGATGGTCAAAGAAAGCATGGTCTGCTTCAGCTAATGGGCCAATCTTTTTAAGAATTGCAGGGATTTTTAAGTACTTTGCTTAGTTTTTTTTACAATGGAAGTGGGAATGTAGGACCGAGAGGTATATGGAATATCTCTCGGAAGAGAAACTGAAATGACTTCACAGAAAAGTTACTAAGTCCAGATGGTACACATGCCAAAATATTATAATAATAACCTTTACATTTGGTATAGCCCCTTTCACATTGGGAGGATGTCCAAAACCACTTCAAAGGATTTACAGTGTGAAATGCAGCGATGATGTATTTGTAAGGGAAACACAGCAGCCCAATTCCCGCAAAATGTTAAAGCAATTAAGAATTACTTCTTCTTTTCAAAAAAAGAATATGTTGAATACTCCATAGCAATCCCTACCTTGTTATGGGTTCAGAAATTCCATCTGGTATTAAGGTCTTTAGAAGTTAAGCCATAAGAAGTTGTGATTAATTCCTATACAATTCCTCGTTTTATCCATTCTCCTTAAGTACAATGCAACATTTTGTACTCTCCAGTTCTTTGATAATGTATAAGTTTCCAAAGATGTTTTGCAACAGCCATGAAACAAATGACAAATTTTATTTGGAGATTGTTAGCAAAGGTACTGGGAGAATGTATGTATTAAGAAGTTAATGTCCATCTGAACAGGCAAATGGGACCTCAGTTTAACATCTGATGCTAATGATGGCAGTTCTGGCTGCATTGGAAACATCATCTTAGACAATGTGAGTTCAAATCCCGACACAGGGCTTGTCCTCCCAACCTTCTGAAGACTTTAGTATCCAATGGAATTTCTGAACCCTTAAAAAGAAGGCAATTTATTTGAAGTATTCAATGTATTTTTTTAATAAAACAGGAACGTAGTAGAGGCTGTGTGTGTTGTTAATGATGTGCCCCAGAGATCTGTGTGTGACCGCATTTCATTGGGGAATAATGTCTAGGTTTGATAATAATACTAAATTAGGGGGTGGAATAAATTGCAAGGCAAAATGCAACAAACTGCAGGGATTCATAGCAGAGTGGGTAGATGGGGAACATATATGGTTTGATGTTACAAAATGTAAAGAGATAAACCTCAGTTAGACGGATTAATGTGGGGTAGAGATCCGGTCCAGTCTGGAATTTCTGGCTAAGTATAATAACAATGCCGGTAATTGCAAAAAAGGCATAACACAGTAATAGATTTAGAAACAAAATATGTACTTCTTGATTTAATATTTGTTGAGTTATGACAAATGTATGCTATTTTGTATGATTTTTTTGTTGGCCAAGCCAAAACATTGATTTGTTGGAAGAGGGTCGCTCTTGAAGCTATTGGAAACGAGAGTAGCTAATGTGCCCCTCGATAACCTGCTGATGTGCCAGGCTGGCTGATTTGTGAACAGTAATATACAGGAAGCCTGCAGAACTGCCTGGCTCATAAATCAGACTACCAAGAAAGCCATGGCAGATTGACTCAATTTGGATATTGCGTTGGCATACATGTCACCTTTTTATGCACTTCACAGCTATACAAAATGAGGCATTAGTTCAACTAGAAAAATGGGATTGAAATCGATTTAATGTAAAAGGAAAGAAGTGATGTTAAACTTATATCGGTCATTAGTTAAGCTTCTGTTGGGTTGTTGAAGTGCAAGCTTAGGTGCTCGGATTACAGAAAGAACATCAGAGTGGAAAGGGTACAGCATAGATTGACAGGGATGTGACACAAGGGTTGGAGAGTTATGCTTTTGAGGATAAATGTAAACATGATGTCTTCCCACAATCTCAATTCCTTGCTCTTTCTTCATAACAGCAACAACCACTTACATTGATATAGCGCCCCTCAGACCGGGTAGCTTCCCAGAATGCTTGACATTGGCGGAACCTGACTCTGAGAGGGAGAGTTGACTGTGTGCATGATCGAAACATGGACCGTAAGCATTGTGGTCTCGCTCCACAAATCCTCAGGTGGTTTAAAAGATGTTCAAAATTCTGAATGGAATTTGAGAGAAGAGACGGTGAAAAATTATTCGTGCTGCATAGAAAATTGTTATTGGGGAGTTTTTTTCCCCCCGCATTCTGCTGTGACCAAAATTTTTAATGGGAACCAAATAAGGATTGTGGAGGAAGAATACAAGAGTATGGAGAAAGAGCAGGAATTTGAGATTTCGACTGTTTACCTCTAGTGGGTGAGCCATAACAACAAGAATGTTTTTCTACTTAACATTTGTAACTTGGTTGCTCTAAGTCTATGAGTAATGCAAAATGTCTTTCAATTCTCCTTTGCCAAGAATTTATTTTTAACAAACCAAAATTATAGTAATGTAGCATGGTAATGATAATGACACTGTAAGCATGTACAAACATTGCAAAAGATTGCATGTCACCTGAAGTTTGAGTTATTATGTGGTTAATTGAAACCATGCTTTTCTTACTTTTTTAAAAACCTGCCAAAAACTGCTCTTGTCCATGATTTTGTAATTTTGCACTTTGCATTTCCTGAGAGAGAGATTGGGTTTGATAATACTGTCACTAGAGTATTGGTCAGATGCATAGATTCTGTGTACATTCATTTTTACGAAACCAGGTCTCTTAACATTCAGTGAAGAATGTATCCCAAGACATGTACGAAATCAGGAAACCATGTAGGTTTTAATTTTCTATTTGAACAGCCAAACATGATACTGAATAAATATATTTTGTATTGGGATTGGTCTAAAAGGAGACCTAATGCACTCATTGATGTGTGGGATATTGGTGCTATGGAATGGAGCATACTCACCCAACACTTTTGTTATTATCCAGCATTCTCAGATTAGGTATTACTCACACCACTTATTGTGGTCTGTTTAAGATATTTTGTATTAGAAGTATTATTGGCAATGTTTGCATTAGTTTAGCTATTCAGCGAAGAAAGAAACATGCTCTCAATTTCTCCAAATGGCACTCATCAGTGTCTGCGTGTATGCAGCTAAGCACATGTGCAGTGGTCTACTTATCATGTTGAATGCCAGTTACATTATTGATTTTTTAAAGAACAGAAATGAAGCCAGCTGTTTAATATCGTTGAAAAGCTTTAGGATGGTCCATTGGCGAACAGAAGTGTTAGAGCTGTAACTTGTAGATTGAATTCAAGTTGCGAAGTACAAAATTAAGTGAATAGTTACAGTTTCAAGCAGAATTGGTATCCCTGATCTCTTTTCATTTCCTGGACTTTGTCTTACCTTGTTGCTATATGATTAGAATCCCTCTCATAAGTGCCCAATGTAGCAGTAGTTCAAGGAACTCATCAAGTTCAAAGGCCTTTTGTTGATTTCTTTGTGCTATTAATTTGAAAAGGAAATGTTTTTTCAGGAAAATCCAGATTTCTTTCACATCCAGCAGTTTCCCATTATTGGCAGGCAGACTGTCAGCCATTGTAATGGATTGTAATGGATTGTCCCTACAGTCTGGAACTCCAACCCAGAATCTCTCTTGCTCAACTTCTGCACCCCTTTAAAACCTGCCTTAATATGTTTTTTTTAAACTTTGGTTTATCTTTTATTATCTCCCATTTTTCCTATTTTCCCAAATAAAGCTCCCAGTCACAACAACAATAACAACAACAAAATTAAATTTTTAGAGCACCTTTCACGTCGGGAGCATATCCCAAGTCACTTAAATGAAGTACTTTGAAAAATCCTCCCTACATAAAAGATGCAATACAAATGTAAAATTGTTGATGATCTTTGGGGGAAAAAATTCCCACGGGCTTGTTTAATAAAAAATATTTTTCAGTAGGTTTAATTTTTTCTCATTTCACTCTCAGTGTAATAGATATAATCAGATTACATTTGCATTATGTATCATAATATTACAATTTAACAAAAGTAAGAGGAGAGCTATGGTCTTAGCTTGCTGGGTTTTATTTGCTGCAGTAATTATGTATGTTGGTTGAAAGGCTGAGTGTAAACAGGATGTTTTGTTTTTCTCTGTTCCTTATGTAGGTATCTCCACTTCAACCAAATAGAATCTCTCGTACCAGAATCCTTCAACCATCTTCCAAAGCTTGAAAGACTGTAAGTGCTGAAATTTCCTCATGTGTTTAATAGGTAACATCTTAGTAAAAGCTTTAAGGGCACTACTGGGCCAAGTTGTAAATTCCTCCCTCTAAACTGAGACTGGCTTGTGCTCTTGAGAAATCAAGCCCCCCATATGTTAATGTAATCAAATGCTTATTGGGAGATATTCTAACCATAAAGCTGGAGCCTTGTCTCCTATCTGAGAAGATTTTACTTTGATTCTGCTAGCAGAATCAATTCATGGCATTACTTGGATTATGATCTTTCACCTTTGCTGAATGAGATTTGGAATCTATCTCTTTTCTTTGGTCAGCTGGATGTCAGACACATGCAGAAACTCATCACTGTGCTTAAGAGAATTTAAAACAGGTTTAATCCGACTTACACATTAAAATGACAGATGTATTTGTTGCAATGGAATGTGCACCCATTTTACTTAAATCCGGAGAGTATTAACAACAACAACAACAACAAATTACATTTATAGAGCGCCTTTCACATTGGGAGGACGTCCCAAGGCGTTGCACAGGAGGCGTGTGACACGAGCTGGGAGGGGAGTGTTTGGGAAGGGGTGAAACACGAAGGGGAAGTAAAAGAGTTCGGGGTGCAAAAATGCAAGACTTGGGGACCTCAGAGTGTTCTTTAGTGGTACTGCTGGAGTTAAACCAGCTAAAACTCCACAATTTTCTTTGAGAACACTGTCTGGGAAATTATGCTTATCCAGCTGGGAGCACCAGTTCAAGCTTTGGCTTGCAGAGTTAACAAGAGTTGGGTGGGTTAACAAGAGTTGGGTGGACTCAGAAGGGCAAGAGTTGCTTGCCCTTCTGAGTCCTGCCAATGAGCAAGCCTGGCTGTGCTGTCATTATCACTGCTCTGGAATACTGTGGATCTGCCTGGCTCAGCAGTTGAACTGTCAAGACCGCGATAAGAGGGTTGGCTCGATTCTGAAATTCTGTTGCCAAACATGGCACCTTAGAATCGGGTCAGCTCCAAGGAAACCCCGCTTACTATTATTATAATTGTCGCCCCCTCCTTCCGCATCTTCAGTTCACGCATGAAGACCTTCCTCTTGGACCGAGCCTACGGTTACCTCACCCCCGGCTCGGTGTCAGGCTCTGCCACTGTCAAGCGCTATGCGACGCTAGACTGCATGATGGGTGCTATATAAATGCAAGTTGTTCATGTTAAGACTTATACAAAGGATTTAATTCTTAAAATTAACAGGTTGAATGCATATTTCTAATTTCAGTAATAATAATTTTAAGGCACGTGTTGAGCATGGTTTCAGCTACATCACGTGCAACAATTTGGACCCTGTTGCCTGTAACTTTAATCATTTATCATTGAGTCTGAAAATATTATCGTGAGCATTGAAAGAAAATTTCCTAGTGAAAGGTAAATCCTTCTGAATATTATTTTTATATTGTTTCTCTCCTCCCCCCTCTTATTTGGCAGATTCTTGCACAACAACAGACTTTCACAGATATTGCCAAGAACTTTCAGTCAATTGGAATCTATGAAAAGACTGTAAGTAAAGGGGCATAAGTTTGTTGTGGAGACAAGTGGTGGAGAATTGATCACGAGCAATGATGTTTGCATTCTGTAGTTAAATTTCTAGCATGATGGCTTTATTAGTGTAGGTGGAACATGTGATGATATATTGTACATTAATCAAAAAATTAGAAATGTTATACACAGTTTAGTAGCAGCAGATGGCTCCAACAATACAAGCACAGTGTTGAAAAGTAAGAATAGTTATCATTATCATCAAATCGTTTCAATTTGCCCCTCCCCACACAGACATACTAATTTGTTTCCTGGTTTCCGGTACCATGATCTGGCACAAAATTGGATTGTGATGTGTGGCATATTCAAGCACTCTTGAGACACTGCCCTGCATGAAGGGTGCTATATAAGTGCAAGTTATTGTTGTTATGTGCTTTACTTCAACCCATGAATGATCTGAAATATTAAAAAATCATCTATTTCATCAAAAAAGCCTATTCATTGATGCATTTAAGAGGAAGCTATACATACACGTGCGGGGGGGGGGGGGGGGGGGGGAGTGGGGAGAGGGAATATAAGGATATGGGTGGAATATAAACACAGACACGGACCAGTTGGGAAGAATGGCCTGTTTCCGTGCGGCACATTCTATGAAACTGTATGTAAATAGAACGAAGCGCACATTGGAAATGGCAATTGATGATTGTACTCTTGACTTTCTATTAAAATAGGAGGCTGGACTCGAACAACCTGCATTGTAACTGTGATCTGATGTGGTTAGCTGAAATGCTGCAGCAATACGCAGAATCTGGCAACACCCAAGCCGCAGCGACCTGCGAATATCCCAAACGCCTTCAGGGAAGATCTGTTGCCACAGTTACTGCCGAGGAATTTAACTGTGGTGAGTTTGAGCTGCTAAGCATTTTCAGTGCTGCCCTCCTGAATCTAACAGCTGCTTCGCTCAACCTGCACTCTCTTCCCCACCCCCTGTGACCTCAAATTGACCTGGTATTTGATGAGGAGAAATTAAATGCTGATGTATTGCTTTGGGTTTGGTGTGGGGTGGTGGAAGAAATTACAAAAACATGCCACAAAATGTAAATTTTCCTGTGAACTTTGACAGCAATATAACCGTACTTGTGATGTGAATTTGTAAGTTTGGCTTATTCATTGCATATGTTATGGTGTGTGTTATGTGGGCTGCCAAACTACAGGTGAACATTTCACATGATGTAATGTATATCAAAAGAATCCCAATTCCAAGAAAATTAAACTAGCGATAATTTTGCAATTACAGTTAGCTGTTTTTTCAGTAACTTTTTAATCCTATTTTTAATTTTTTTAAACAAAGTTGACGACTAAATGGTTTCTCAATTCCATGTAGAAAAACCCCGAATTACAACAGAGCCACAGGATGCTGACGTAACCTCAGGGAACACTGTATACTTCACCTGCAGAGCTGAGGGAAATCCAAAACCCGAGATTATCTGGCTGCGTAACAAGTAAACCAACATTTACTATGGTTTCCATAACCCTTTGTTCATGTTGCTAACCTCTTAAGTAGCTCAGTTGGTTAACAGGATACTTGGCCATATTAGAATCTTGATGGTTCCAATCAGCCCTTCTCAGACTGTTGTGAGAGCCCTGTAGCTCAGTGGTTAGAGGATTTGCCTTATAAATGTGGGATCTAGGTTTGATTCCCGGCAGGGTGAAACCTTGGACATGTTTCCTTACTTCACACGCCTGATAATAATCCCTCAAGAAAAAATCACAATAATAAATTGGTTGTTTCAATCCACAACTGTTTCCGAGATACTGCTGTGTCCAATTAGCTGTCTCATTCACCCACAACTATACAGTAAATTCATTTTACAGTCTATTCTGTGAAGCGCTTTGAAACGTCTGGAAGACATGAAAAGTGCTATTCAAATGCAAGGATTATTATTATGTGTAGACATATTTTCTTGGTGGAAGGGAGATGGAAGTTAAGTGGACTATAAACTGATGAACATGCTCACCTAAAGCCAGTACACCATGTGCACTTTAGCTAGCGCCACACATATCTGTGCTGCACAGTTAGTATTGGTTTCCTATACAGAGTAGAAATTGGGGCCAGAATGCACAAGGGTTAAAATTCAACAGAATTTTGCACCTCCCCATTGGCAGGCGAGCTTTCATTCCCAAGTTCCTCCAACTTACATCCTTCATCCCCTTTTCCGATGCACGTTTTGAAAAGTACCCCTTTGTCCACACTTTCGGTATTTCCCCTTTGAATCCCTCAGCAGCTCCCACCTAGTTTTGCCAGAAATATGTCCCAGAACCAGCCATGATGTGAATGACCAATTTCATCTAGAGGATTCCTGGCCAGAATACATGGGAGAAAACAATCTCCTTTCTCCTTTTAATTGTGTAACAGGGTCTTTAATATCCATCTCAACAGGCAGATGGGACTTTGGTTTAATGTCTCATTCCAATGCGAAGTCCCAATGTGGGGCTTGAGCCCACAATTGTTTGATTTATGTCCCAGATTGGTACTAAATGGGACAGATGGACAACTGGTTGAATTTCTCCTTGTATATCTCTACAGAATATTGTTTCATTGATGGGGAAAAAGCATTGGAATCCCTAAATGCTATTTTTATCATCTATTTTATTTGGCATTCTAAACTTGGGGACAATATTTACAGTTGTTTGTGTTCTCTTTACAGTAATGAACTAGATATGAAATACCACCCACGCTTAAACCTGCTGGATGATGGTACTTTAATGATCCAGAATATTCAAGAGACTGACCAAGGTGTTTACCAATGCATGGCCAAAAATGTAGCCGGAGAAGTAAAGACTCCTGAAGTTATTCTTCGGTATTTTGAGATACCAGGTAAACTCTAGTTTCTTTCCAAATCCACAGAACTGACAGAAGTACCCTTAGAAAAGTAGGAGACAAGTGTTCATTCAGCTTAATTTTGTATGTAGTTGTTTGCTTCTCCAGGAGTTATTCATCCTAATCTCGTTTTCTTGATCTTTCCCTGTCTAATAGAAAAATAGAAATCTACAGCACAGGTGAAGACAATTCAACCCATTGTGTCTGTGCTGATTCACTCAAGAGCAATCCTTTCAGTCCCACTTCCCCATCCTTTCACCATACCACTACAGCTGACTATTTAAAGTGTCTGCTAGTTTTCTCTTGAAGTTCAATATCGATTTTGCCTCAACTACCACTTCCGGCAGAGAATTCAATATCTTAACTACTCTGTACGAAAAAGGTCTCCTAAACTTCTATCCCCTCATACCCTTCCTTAATGTATGCTTGTCAAATTTTTTTTAAATGCCCCGATTCACTCTGCCCTTGCAAACCATCCCATCATTCCTGTAAAACCTCTGAGAAGTTCTTCTGAATCTCTCCTTTTATTTGTCTTGTCACAATCTTGAATTCATGCCCTTTTGTCTTTCAATTCCCCAAGTACAAAAAGGACGAGAATGTATTTATTCTACAGTTTTCTTTAGATATTTCTAATTAAAACACGGCAAAATTAAATACAATTTGTTTCTTCTCATGTACCAAGTTCAGTTGTGGATTTAATTTATTAAACCTCCTGGGAGACGGATATGCAATCACTTCCACAAGAGAGGGAGGAATAGAATGGTATAGGAGGGAGTAAGGACAAGGGTGGAGACTTGTGGAGTACAAACACTGACCTAAACTGTTTGGGCTGAGCGGCCAGTTGTACATTCTTTGTAAAGAGTTGTTGAGAGAAGTAGAATTTCTAATTAGATGAATTTTCGTACAGTGAAGCCTCATTCTAACATGGTCATAAAATCCCATCCTGCTCTACAGCAAGGCTTGTAGTTTGTTTCACTGTACACATACATTTTGCTGATTGACATCCTGAATGTAACCGGGTGGGGTGCAGATATTTTGTTGTTGAAAGCTCTGAGAAATAGAAATAGAATTGGGAAATGTTGCCTTTAAAATTTGATATGGACAGAAAATATAATTGATAATCAATAGTGTACGTTTATGTATGCTTGGATCAGATTTCCTATATGGTAGGAATGAATAGATAGTGATTTATTACCATGGAATTCTCTGGTTAGTATAGGGTTAGACTTATGAAGTGAGACATTTTCTGAAGACCTCGGCTGGAAAAAAAATGCACTTCTCTAATATCTGAAACCTTATATTCTGACATATTGGCCTTTCCTTGGATTACAAGGTGGGCAAGGAGTTATGGATGTCACATAACTAGCTGCTGTGTTCTCAGTTGGCGTCACCAGGAAATGAAAGTAGATTTACATTTTAATGACATTTGGCATGCAAACGGAAATTTTATTATACTCCACCGAGGATGTGCAAAACGCAAGCAGGGCCAGCATTTATTCCTCATCCCTGGTTGCATTGACAACTGAGTGACTTGCTCAGCCATTTCAACAACAACAGCAATAACAAAATTACATTTATAGAGCGCCTTCCACGTCAGGAGGACATCCTAAGGTGTTGAACAGTTAGGTTGGGACCCGAGTAGGGGGTGGGGGACGGAGGGGGATGGGGGTGTAGGGGGAAGGAGAGTATGGGAGGTGGGAGAGTTAGCAGGGGAGCAGAAGGCATGGTCGAAGACGAACGTCTTGAGACTGGCCTTGAAGAAGGAAAGGGAGCAAGCGAGGTGAAGAAGGGATTGTGAGATGGAGTTCCAGAGTGTGCGGGCAGAGAGGCTGAAAGCCCGGCCACCGATGGTAGGGCAGTTCGGGCGGGGGATGTGGAGCAGGCCAGAGTCTGCTGAAAGAGAGCGTTGAGAACCAACCACATAGTGTGGATTTTCCCACTTCACTCTTGGAAACTCTACAAGCCAAGAGTAACTGTTAGGTGATCGTAGCTCAATAAACTGTGAGAAGCCTGCCAGAAAGTGCTCACACAATGGGAAACTATGTGCTTTTAGCTGGTTAAACTCCAGCAGTAGCCCAATGCACAGTCTGAAGTGCTCAAGTATGATTCACACCAACCTGCACCTAATATTTTCCTGAATTATATAAGCAGGGTGGGTCTCTCCAGCGAGAGAATGTGCTTTCTATTCCAGACACAAATGAATTTCCATATTTAGGTGGAATACATGTGGAACTTTTGTCTGGTTTGGATATGTTTAAGCATGGGGATGGGTTTCCACTAGGGTCCGGCGATATATCGATATATCGCTAAAACCCAATATAATTCTCATATCGATACGCCGATATAGGCATTTCAAAAATATTGATATATCGAAAAATCAATATATCGAGGTAAAAAAATTGGAATGCACGCACACTGAACTACAAGACCCAGAATGCTCATCTCTATAAACAATGCACAGACCGAGGTGCAAAGCCGCCATATTGTATTCATAGTCCTCGAATACAAGATACAGGTATGCAAGGGGTGGGTGGGGGGGAGAGACGGCTGGGGGGGGGGGGGGGTGGGAGAGAGATGCCTGAGGGGGGGGGGGGGGAGAGAGACGGCTGGTGGAGGGAGAGAGAGAGACAGCGGGGGTGGGTGGGGGGGAGAGAGAGACGGTGAGGGGGGGGTGGGGGGGAGAGAGAGACGGCGGGGGGGTGGGGGATAGAGACTGCTGGGGGTGTGTGTGGGGGGAGAGAGACAGCAGGGGGGTGGGGAGGGAGAGGGACGGCAGGGGGTGGTGGGGGGAGAGACGGGGTGGATGTGATAATATACAGATAGATAGAGATGGGGGGTGTGTGAGAGAGGAGAGAGACACAGACAGAAAAACACAGAGATGGAGAGAGTGAGAGACACAGAGAGAGAAAGATATTTACCTCCTGAGGAGATAGGCCTGGAATGCATCCGCACCCGGAACACGCGCGCACTCTGAATGCGCGCGCATGCGCAGTGCGAAAAACCCGAAAATATCGATATTTCGGTATATCTCGATATGAGCCCATCGATATATCTAAATCGGAAAATTTCCATATCGACGGACCCTAGTTTCCACACAGGTCGGACAACCATCTGAATAAAACAAATCCAGGAATTTTGATTCTTGTTAAAATGTAGCTTTAATTTAAAAAAAGCAAAATCTGAACTTCAACTCCCTAAATCCTTGAGAAGTGAAGGAATGATATCCACCAAAATGAATGGTCGGTCTGAGGCAAAATACCAAGTTACATTTAAACAACTGATTAATAATTGATCGATGATTGGCAAAAACATAAGGTTGTTTTTTCTGGAAGAATTAGATTAACAGCTCCAAGCGCCTTTGGATGATTTGAAACTCTTGCGGCCCTCTGCTATGGAATGCGCACTGCAGGAAGAAAAAAAGTCCCCTCTTGTAGTTTACGAATAAAAATGAGCACGTCTGGATCCATCTTTGTTGATATCAATCAATTTTCAAGAACATGGTAATTTAAATGTAATGAAAACGTAACTTTTCTGTGTCAATGCAACTTTTGGAAACTTTTGGATTTAGGGAGTTTATGTTGGACACTAGACATGCCATATCAATGCTTCAGATCTTGTGCAAGAGTGAGCATGATTGGAGCCATCATACAGATGATGGTTCAGCATATGCTACCTGCATGACCTTAAATTTGTGCCTCAGCTAAAGAACAAGGCGACTTTACTCTCAAGACTAATGAGCTCAGTTGCCTTTCTCGTGGTCTGTTTGGTTGTATTGATCTTAGGCATTTAGACAGTGCTTTCCAATATCATTAATCCATTTAAAAATCTGCAAAAGGCCCCAAGTACTGGGGGCTGTAAAATAAATGTACCTAATTTACCACATATTTCTCAGAGTACATGAATAGGAAATGCCTGGCATCTTGCAATAAAAAATTAATTCGGTAACAGTTTATTTAGCATAAAAAGGCTATGTTGCTGCTTCAAGCAGTTCAGAGGATGATGGACATGTTAGAATCAAGGTAGATAAATCATTATTTCACAACATTCGTAAACACCAATGATTTCTACTTATTAGAAGGTTGCCCTTATTCTGTGTCTTTCTGAATGTATGTACTGTATTGGTTGTACTGTGGGTAAATGTTGGCTTCATTTGTTGAAAGTCCTATACGTATTTGATTTTGTTTTTAATAGCCAGGCCTGCTTTTGTAATTCAGCCACAAAACACTGAGGTCTTGGTCGGGGAGAGCGTCACTTTGGAATGTAGTGCGACTGGAAACCCTCAGCCACGGATCATCTGGACAAGAAGTGATGGGACTTCATTACCCCAACATCCTCGATATACCACAACTTCCTCTGGAGGACTCTATATACGGAATGTAGTTCTGGCAGATGGTGGCCAATATACCTGTCATGCAAACAATAATCAGGATTCCATTCAAGCAACTGCTTTTATCATAATTAAAGGTAGGCAATGCAGGATCCGGACTGTTTTGGGTCATGTATCTAGAGAAATATTTATAGCTACTGAATTTAATTTTGCCAACACAACATAAGCCAATTCACTTTAGAGTATATTCTGTGATGTGCTGCGAGACATCTAGAAGAGGTGCTATATCAAAATGCAAGGATTATTATTAATTCTGTATGCAAATTGGCTGCCATGTTCACTTGCAAAAATACACAGGCACTAGACTTTACAGTAAATCCTGCGAAGCACTTTGAGACATCCTCCAGATATGAAAGAAGCTACATCAAATTCAATGATTATTTACTACAATCTTTATTTAGGTCCTTTAGTCCACAGGCCTATTATAAAACATTGCAATGCTTTAAATTGTTTGTTATTACTGTTCAGTCACATTAATTATTAGGCAGTTATGTTCATATGATTCTTTAGTGGGGCTCATTTCATTTCAGTGTTAGAAAAATTTGGCTCCCAATTAGTTAGCTTGTTCATGTGAATTAAGTGTTGAACTTCTGTGAAGAATTAATGTTCTTTCATTTTCCCTTTAGCTCCACCTCAGTTTACAGTCTTGCCACAAGATCAAGCCGTTGTAGAGGGACACGCTGTAGATTTCCATTGTGAGGCTCAGGGTAATCCTACACCAGTTATAGCCTGGACCAAAGGAGGTATGAAATATCCTGTATAAATGCAGACCTGAACATCCGTGTTTAACTAGCTACTTTCTACACACTCTCCTCGGACAAAATAAATAAACCAAGTGCTCATCTCTGGCATTTGGTGCTTAACATGGATGAGAAGTTTTCTCTTCCTTCCTCTGCTTCTGTCTTTTGGGAGATAGCCTGTAATCCATAGAGGCTAATAAATTGCTGGAATTTAGACTGTTAGCTTGTAAGGCATTTCCTGTGGTGTGATTTCTCTCGTCCCCCACCCACATTTTTCTCTTGCCGTGTGTGTCGAAGGGCACTGTTGGTCTCTGGCATCTTGGCCAAGTGATTATTCTGAGACGCCGTCCGGTGTGGAGGCCCCTATATAAATCGAAGTTGTTGTTTTTGTTATTCTGCATTAACTTGTATAATGTGTTCCATTGGGCATTTTTGGAAAGAATCACTGCTACCTCCGACCCTGTACTAACCCGATATCCACATTCACACACTTCTTGTGAACACAAAATCGCTTTGGGACGCTACCCGTGTGAAAGGCACTATATAATTGCAAGTTGCTGTTCTGGTGGCTAGATAGCCACCTGGAAAGGAAAACGGGGATTGCTTTTTTCTAATTCCTTTCCCACCCTCTCCCCCTCCCTGGCACAGGAGGCACAGGAGGCAATTGTAGTGTCTCAATTCCTTTCCTGGTTGTGATGTTTTGACGTGTATGCTTTAGTGCTAGTCTGGGTGTTGCCTCCGAATGGCCATGTTGAAGGGAACAATGTGCACTTGCACTGTGTTATTTTTAACCCAGCACAGTATTGCTATCACAGAAACACATCAATAAAAGCTGTTAATATGAATGGCTGGGCCTTGTAGATGTTCTGGATCACACACGCCCATCAGTCGTAGGAGGAAGCAAAATGTGAATAAATGCAGCACAACTTAGCATTGTAGAAAAGTTACAATTCATCAGTTGAAATAATGTTCAGTGTTACTCTGTGTTCTCTCTCTTTAGGCAGTCAACTTCCTGGAGGCAGACGCCACGTTGTCCAATCTACAGGAACGTTGAGGATTTCAGGAGTTGCACCTCATGATCAAGGCCAATATGAATGTCAAGCCATTAACATTGTTGGCGCCCGACAAGTTGCAGTCCAGCTCACTGTACAGCATCGAGGTACTCTTCCAAACAAAACTGGCATTGAAACACATACCAAGTACACAAAGGAAACCCAATTGTCATGTTACGCAGTATCATTTCAACTACTAGAGCTCATATGATAACTGCATGGTGATTAATAATTTAATGTAACAGAAGTCGATGCAGAAATGGGGTAAATATCTTTTAACAGTGATTTGGTTTCCTGTGCTGTCAACTGGTCTGTTTCAGTGCCGCAGATTCTAATATAATTGATTTGGAAGTCCACACTCTGCCAATGTTATCTTGCTGATGGCAAGATACAAAAAGTGAAGACGCTGCATTACCAGAAGAAGCAACAGAGCTGGCAGAACAGCATTTGAGGATCTCACTTGTGCCCTTTACCCAAGGGTATTTGGAATATCCAGCTGTTAACATCATTAGCGTTTGACTTGTGATGCAAATAAGCATTGGCGAAATGTTCAACCAATTCAGAGGCCAAGGTGTTTGTCCACTGAGCGAGAGTGAGAACTTGGAACAGTCTGGTGGTGATTGTGATTCCCATTATAAGCTCGCACCACCAAGTCCTGATGATTGGCATTCAGTGAGCGAATTTCTTCATACCCTCAGCAATGAAATCCAAATCCATAAAATCCATAAATTTACAGCACAGAAAACCACTCAACAGATGGCTGTGCACAAAACTTGCAAACGTTTTGTGTCTTTTTTAAAAAAAATCTTCTTGCAGCCCCTATTTACCCACCCTTTCCTCAGACCCTGTAATTTACTAATTGTTATGCAATTAATTCCTTTTTTTCTCTCTTTCGGGTCTACAGTAACACCGGTTTTCATCACTACCCCAGCTGATTTGACTGTCGTAGGTGGAACAGATGTACAGATTCCCTGCAGTTCTCAGGGGGAGCCTGAGCCAACTGTGACGTGGAGTAAGGTAGGCCAACTAAAGTTTCTGTATGATCAGCTGTATATTTTATTTGTATGTCTTAAATCATTTAGATATTCCCCTCTCGAGACTGACATGATAATGGCTTGAGATTTATCCAGCTAGCTTTGCTCGTACAAATAACAATAATCATTAGATTTGATTAAGTGGCTTTCACATGAAGAAGATGTTTCAAAGTACTTTGCAGGATTTACTGGAAAGTGTAGTGAATGTATTTTTTAGGAGAACTCAGCAGCCAATTTGTACACAATATCCCACAAGTGAAGTGAAAGATCCTTTGTTCTGGAAAATTGTTGTCCAAGGAACAATGAGAAATTCCCATATCTTTTCAAGTAGTTCCATAGAAACTTTAACCTCCACCTGAACAAACATGTAGGACTTTGATTTATCATTTCATCTAAAGGACAGCACCTTGAACAACGCAGCATACCTCCAGCAATGCATTGGAGTTTTGACCTACACTGTGTGAGATCAACATAGTGGAGTCCTGTAGCTCAGTACTTAGAGCACTCGCCTTACAAGTGAAAGACCTGGGTTCGATTCCAGGCAAGGTGAAACCTTGGACATGTTTCCTTACTCCATATGCCTGATAATAATCCCTCAAAAAAAAATTGGTAATTTCAATCCATGACTATTTGTGGAACACTGCTATGTGCAATTGGCTGCCGCATTTTGCCCACAAATATACAGTCAATTCACTTTACTTTCTGTGAAACACTTTGAGATGTCTAGAAGACGCGATAAGGCACAGTATCAAATGCAAGAATTATTATTTATTATTATGCATTCACTTACAAAATATAGTCACAGGACTTTACTGTCCTGTTAAGGATTTTAAAATGTCCTCCCAATGTCATAGATGCTATATTAATGCAAAGATTTCTTAGAGTTCTAAACAATTTGCCGACTGAATTTCAGGCTCGACTGGGTACTGCAGTGTCATTCGTGTCATCTATTTAAACTGTTGCTTCATGTGTCCAGTGGGAAGTTAAGAGTTTTTTTTAAAAAACATTTCCCAGAAGCACTTAGGAAACATTAAAGCCCTCTAACAATACATTAACAATACTTTTGCACAGGACGGAGTTCAGATAACAGAGAGTGGGAAGTTTCATATTAGTCCAGAAGGGTTCCTTTCAATTCGTGATGTTGGACCTGCAGATCAAGGGCGATATGAGTGTATTGCCAGGAACAGCATTGGTCACTCTGCTGCCAGCATGGTGCTGACAGTGGTTGGTAAGTTTATTTCATAAATTGACTGGAAATACAGTTGACAAATGCAGAGTTTAGATTTATGACTTTCATTAAGGGACAGTGGGACATGGATAGTGCAGTTCTCAGTTCTTTCATTTAATTTGGCAAAATGCATGAGTTCAGTGCTGACATTCATTCGTTCATTCATTCACCACCTCCCTTATTTTCCCATTAAAGACTGCATCAATTCATCAATAGTGTATCGATGTTGCACAGAACTTCACATGTTCTATATGAACAAAACATGAAATATTAAGATTTTTAAAAATATTTGAGACTTCAGTGCAGGCAATTGGCTTTTTATGCCCCTTTTCTTCCTCTCACCCCAACCCACTCCCCCAAAAGTACTTGATCTGTACACCGGTGCCTACACTTGCACTGAGTGGTATAAAAAGCTGCATCACAGCAGCCAGCAGCTCCCTATGGCCTTGTCCATTTGTGTTAGTGACTCTTTGAAAGTGGCAGGACAGGTAGACAAAGCCATTAAGAATGCATATGGGATACTAGGCTTTATAAATAGGGGTATAGAATACAAAAGTCACAAAATGCTGATTAACCTCTATAAGACTTTGGTTAGGCCTCAGCTGGAATACTGTATACAATTCTGGTCACCACACTTTAGGAAGGATATTAAGGCATTGGAAAGGGTGCAGAGGAGATTTACTAGGATGGTACTAGGAATGAGGGACTTCAGCTACGAGGAAAGGCTAGATAGGCTAGACTTATTCTCTCTAGATCAAAGAAGATTGAGAGGAGACCTAATAGAGGTTTATAAGATTATGTGAGGTTTCGACAAGGTGAATAGAGAAAGACTGTTTCCATTGGTGAGCGAATCAGTGACTCGTGGTCACAGATTTAAAATAGTTTCAAAACGAAGCAGAGCGGAGCTAAGGAGAAATTTTTCACTCAGCGGGTTGTTCGAATCTGGAATGCATTGCCTGAAAAGGTGGTGGAGGCAGATTCCATAACAGCTTTTAAAAGGGAACTAGATCTTTATTTAGGAAGAGCAGGTCTGTTAGGTTATGGGGAGAGAGCTGGGCAGTGGGATTGAGTTGCTCTGTTCAGTGCCAGCACAGACTAGATGGGCCGAATGGTCTCCTTTTGTGCCGTATGATTCTATGAAAAAGCTGCATCACAGCAGCGAGTAGCTCCCTATGGCCTTGTCCATTTGAGAATTCCTCACATGTGAATGCAGATGGTGAATAGTACAGGGCTCATTCAACTAAGGACGACATCACAGCTGAATCTAAAACTGTCCCTATGCAGAGTCCGCACCTTCGGTCCCATTTTATTTAATTTCTGTACTTGCCACCTTTCGGTGATAGTGCAAACAATTTGATCGAAGAATCAAACCAAGGATTTTCTCACTGTAAACCTTGGATAAATTCATTACTGAGCAGATGTTGATGAATTAGGTAAGAAGAGTGCATTGCCTTGTTGGTCCTTAGAAGGAATCACAAGGAGAAATTGGCGGTTATTCAGACTGTCCTGTGACTACTGCATGACTATTGTGTGGTGTCTCTTCTACAAACTGTTGCCTGCGGTGCTGCCGGTAGTAATGTGAATATTTCGCAAGTATTTCCATGTGACAACTCGAGATGAGACGATTCACCAGTAATTTCATAAGTAATTGTACTCACTGCTGTTAGGTGAGCTGTAGATCACTTCTCAGACAACCGACAATACTGGTGTTTTCTAAGCTTACCTACGTTTTACCATTCTGTGGTGGAGTACATTGAACGTCTGATGTGCTTGTATTTAAAAACTTGTTTACAATAGCGATCGTATCTGTTATAGAATACAAAGCATATCAATTTAACATTTTAACAACTGCACCAGTTGTTAAAATTATGCTAATATGACAACAATAAAGTTGGGATATCTGGTATACCTACCGTGAAGAAATTTTGCTCTTCTCTTCGACGTGACTTTCGATCTTCCCTTATACCCTGCTCACCTCCTTTACTTTGATTTCCAGCATCTACGGTATTTTGCGATAAATTGGGAGATATATATTGCTGTTATTCAATAGCTTTGTTTAATCAGATGAAACATTTTATAGTTCATCTTAAATTGTATTGTCATTGTGTTTTCTACTTGTGAACAAAATCAGATTAAAAAAAAATTGTTGAAAAAAAACCCTAGAAGATCGGCTTGCCTTGCGTCCGTCTAAGAATTAGGCTGTAATTGTGCCCAACTTTGTTATCCCACCACAGTCCCAGAAGGCGTTCGAAGTGGGGACACTTTTGTAGTGTCTTCAATTCAAGAAGCTATTCAGAGTGTTGATCGTGCCATCAACTCTACTCGCAGAGATTTGTTTGACAGGTAAAGCAAAGCTATATTAATACTTCAAATGTTATATAGGCAATCTTCAAGGACCTGCCTTCACCTGGTACAAAATCCTACCTTTCTCACCGTCTCCACTTTGCTGCCACCAATGGCTTCTCCTCCATCACTGTACTGTCACCTGTGGTGTCCACCAGGTCTCCATCCATGGTCTCCTACTTTTCAATATCTACATGCTCGCCCTTGGTGACATCATCTGCAGACATAGGGTCAACTTCCTCATGTATGCAGTTGATGCCCAACTCTATCTTTCTGCCTCTAACCTCGATTCCAGGATCACTGCTGTCCTGATAGACTGCCTCTCAAGACATCACGTCCTGGATGAGAGCTAACTTTGTATAGTTGAATGTCAACAAGACAAAGGCCCTACAGATTGGCTAGTGCCTGTGCATTCACACATCAGGTACTGACAGCATCAACCTCCATGGTAGCACACTCAACCTCACCAAGCCAGTCAGGAACCTTGATGTCTTGTTCGATCTTCACCTGTCTTTCCTCCCCCACATCCAAGCCATCACCGACTCTGCCTTCCCTCACCTCCGCAACATTGCCTGACTCCGCCACTACTCATCCCCCAGGCCACTGAAACTCTCATTCATGCATTTATCATATCCAACAACAACAACAACAGCTTTGATTAATATAGCACCTTCATGCCAGACGGCATCTCAGAGTGCTTCACAGTAGCGGATCCTGGGACCGAGCTAGGGGCAGGGGTAGAAAGTTGACTAAAGGCATGGTCGAAGAGAAAGGTCTTTACCTGTGATCTGGAACAGGGAAGAGAGGGGCAAGGCGAAGGGAGTGAGGAAGGAGTTCCAGAGCCTCGGGGCATAGTGGCTGAAGGCACGACAGCCGAGGGTGGAGTGGAGGATTCGGGGGACATTGGGGAGGCCAGACCCGGTGGAGCGAAGGTAGCGGGTGCTGGTTTGGGGAGAGAGGAGATCAGAGAGGTAGGGGTTGCAGAAGAGTAGAAGGATTTGAAAACAAGGGTGAGGATCTTGAAGACGATCCTCTCAGGAACAGGGAGCCAGTGAGGTCTGGCAAGGTCTGGGGTAATGGGGGAGCGAAGTTTGGTGCGGGCAAGTATGCGGGCGGCAGAGTTTTGAATCAGCTGGATTTTGTGGATTGTGGTGGAGGGGAGACCGGCGAAGAGGGCGTTGCAATAGTCCAGCCGAGAGGTGACAAAGGCATTGATCAAGGTTTCAGTGGCTTTTGAAGTGAGGTATTGCCGGAGATGGGCGATCCGTCGGAGGTGGGCTCGACTAGGCCAACGCCCTGCTTGTCAGCCTTCCCAATTCCTCCCTCCAAAGGCTGCAGATAATCCATTAAAGTAGCCCGTCTGCTCTATGGCTTCAAGTTCCATGATCCCATTCTCGCCTGACTCTTAATTGGCTCCCCATCGCCCAGAGGATTAAATTCAAGATACCAGTCCTCACATTCAAAGTTCTCCATAGCCTGGCCCCACCTGCGCTGTGAACTCCTAACCCCCTATCAACCTGTCTACCTCTTCCACTCAGCAGGTTCTGCCTGCTCCATGTCCCCCAATCCACCACCCCCCCACCATCGGCAGACAACCTCTGGAACTCAGCCACTCTACCCTCAACCTCTGGAACTCCATCCCACAGTCCATCCGCCTTGCCCCTTCCCTAGCCTCCTTCGAGTCACTCCTCAAGACCTTCCTCATCGACAGTCCCATCGGTCACCCCAAATCTCCTCTTTTCCCCCACCCTACTTGATCCCAACCCCAGCTCGGGTTTGAAACATTGAGTGTCGAGCGCCTTGGGAAGTCCTCACGACGTGAAATGCGCTATACAAGTTTAATTTTGTTGCTTTATATGTCTCTCTGAGGTGAAGTGGTGTTCTATTCCATCAGGATTATTCTTTAGGTTTCGGTCTATTGTGGCTTTTGACTGGCGCACAAAAAATATTAAAAGTAGATGTCATATTTTTGCTGTTTACAGAAAAAAAAATTATCTGTGGTTTTCCCACTGGATGGTAGCGCAAAATGTTAGAAAACTCTTGAGCCAAAAATCCACAGACTGGTTACTTATGCATGAGTCATCCAATAAATTCCTCGACCATGTATAGCACTGCCAGTGCAGTATTTGTCAGTGTTTACAATTATAACAAGCCGCCTACCAAAGTAGCGGCCATTAATAATATTCAGTCTGTTTGCAGAACAGTTAATGCGGAAGCTACATCAATGATATGGAACTGGTTGTAAGATGGCTTCTGCATTTTCAGTTATTAAATTTAAAAAGCTACAGATAGAATGTGCAAATCGGAAAATAAGCCATTTATTTGATTGAACCGATGGGTTTCTATCATGTGTTGCGTGAGGTGAGAATAGTACACTAGAGTGTTAACCATTAAGTGTCATAAAACACAACCCAATATCATCTGCAAGAATTTAATTAGCATTTTAAATAAAATTTTCACTCTTATTAAAAATATCTGGTTATTATATATACAGGAAAATAATAGAGTGAATCAGTGTTTTATATACAAATAGTCATCTGTTTAACTGATGAACTGCAGTATATTTAAATAAATAGCTAAATAAAGCTAAGTATCATTTCATAATTTGTTGACATGTTTAAATGTCACCAAATTTGGTCAAAACAAAGTGTCTTTGATATCATAGAACAGGTGGTAATGCTATCTTGCAGTTCAGTAAAACATGAATTTGATAAAATTTTAATGTTACTTTCTGTAAACGCAGAAAATGACATTGTAATTTTATGAATTTCACATGTTGATGTTTTCTTGTTTAACAGAGTCTTCTCTTTTTTTCTTATCTTTCTAACATGTTGGACAATATAGTGCAGGTAGAGTATAAGCTATATTAATGTTTTATACTCTATTTAAGTTTTCTTTATACTGTATCAAGTATTTGTGCTGCTTGGAAAGACTAGACAAGTATATGTGTTCAATACCTGGGTTAGCTTGATTTTTTTTTTAAAAAGACAAGTAAACCCAGTGATTCTGTATCACACCGTTTAAAGCAGTCTTACACATACCACTTTGTCTTCATTATACACTGCAACTTAGTATATATTGTTCATGAGGATAACACATTTCAAAGTTTACCCTTTCCGATGCAATTTGTATAAAAATTAGCCTAACCATTTTAGAATACACTAAAAATACGCCAAAAAAAATCACAGGACATATTACTTATCCAAGAAGCAACCCAAAAATAATTCCTCAACCATTTATAGAACTGGTCTGATTGGAAGTGAATCACTAAATAGTGTAAAAGGTTTTACATTTAAAGAAAGCAGGACTGTTGAAGTCAAACTGCATCAGCTGATATTTTTTGGACATTAGCCATGAGACCAGATAAGCTGCAGTAAACCATGGGAGCCACAAAATATATATTTTTTAAATTGTTCAAACGTTTTCCCCTAACAGACGTCCTCAAACCCCAAATGACCTGCTTGCCTTGTTCCGCTACCCAAGACTCCCATTTGTTTTTGATCTTGCAAGAGCCGGGGAAATATATGAACGGGCCCTGCAACTAATTCAGGAACACGTCAATGATGGACTGACGGTCGACTTGAATGGAACAGGTCAGTAGGAGTAGCTTTCATGGATGACCCCCAATATGGCCAGTAGATGGCTTTTAATGAACACTTTTTATTCCTGGTTTTGTTTAAAGAAGACTTTTCCTGAGGCACTAGTCAATTTGCCAAACGCTAAATGTTTGCTCAATGAAAACAATTGGATAAAGGGGTTATTTGGTTTCCCACAGAGGTTCTCTCGGTAATGGACTCCTACTCTATTAACAAAGGATTAGTGCTTGCATATACTCAAGTAGTTTCAGTCCAATGATTTTCATTGTTTTTGTATAAACTGTCAAAGTGTTTTGCTTAAAAGTATGACATCTAACATGACTCTGAAAGTCATGTTAGCACCCAAATTTTGTAATGAATCCATTGTTAAACAATAGTGAATGTTTGAATACAATGATTTCTAGAGGTTCAATAGAAGAGATTACAATACTTATGACAGCATTTTTGAGCCCTGTATATTTTGTAATTTTACAAAGCACAGATTTTGTTGCTTAACATTGTGCCGTACCATTTGAATAATATTATCTATGTTTTGATTTGATGAATGGCAGTAATGTACAGTATGTCTTGTGTCAAGGAAGTTAGGATGAAATTGCCATTAATGAAATAGCTGGGAGAAATTATTTGCCCCCCCCCCCCCCCACCCCACCCACATGTCACAATTTAAATAAATAAAACTGCCTTTGATGTCAAGAGGGCAGCTATGTAGGTAAACCAAAGCTTTCGCTTTTCATTTCTGAATGCATGCTGTTAAAGAATATAACTATTTGGCTGGATGACATAGAATGTGGAGTCCTGGAGCTTAGTGGTCATAGCACTTGCCTCGCAAGTGAGAAGACCTAGGTTCAACTTCTGGCAGGCAAAACATTTGGCACGTTTCCTTACTCCCACACACCTCTGTCTACCTAGCAGTAAGTAGGAACACGATGGTTAGTCGATTGGTGTATCCCATTTCCGGCAGTAATAATTCCTTCAAAAAAAATAGTTTGGTCACTTGATCCATGACCGTTTGCGGGACACTGCTGTGTGCAATTGGCTGCTGAGTTTCACCCATAAAACATACAGTCACTTTACAGTATATTCTGTGAAGCGCTTTGGGACATACTCCTGACGTGAAAGGCGCTATACAAGTGTAATTTTATTGTTGTATGAGATGTCTAGAAGACGTAATAAGGCTGTACATTAAACTCAAGGATTAGTTTTATTTTCATCTGATTTTGAAATGTTTCCCTGTGAAGAACGGTAAGAATGAAGTACTAGAAGAAAGGTTTGGATTCCTTTGTCCTTTTTGACAGTATCCTTTCAGACTACAGTACCTGCTATATTGTATTTCCTTTGCACTATCCAGACTCTTATGAGATCAGTTTTCTGCCTCAGCCACGCTTCTGATGAGGCATCCATTGATCAATTACTCTTTGTGGAGACTTAAACATTTGCTAAAGTCTTGTCTCAAAGCTCCCTGAACATGTGCCCTCATGTCCACATGACATGACACATCTGCCTCTATTTATCACTATTGTGGTTGTTATGTAGCACACAAAAAGCTAATTCATGTCATTCTTTTAAGCCATAGCTCTGGGTTGGAAAGAAGAATTTGAATTTTATTTATAGTGTGTATAATATAACAATAATCCTTGTTTTTGATATAGCGCTTTTCACGCCCTCTAAATGTCTCGAAACACTTCACAGAATATACTGTAAAGTGAATTGACTGTATATTTGTGAGCGAAACATGTCAGTCAATTGCACACAGCAGTGTCTCACAAACAGTTGTGGATTGAAGTGACCAATTTATTAATTTTTTTCCAGATGGAGAAATCTAGATCAGGCATGTGGAGGTAGGAAGTGTGGAGTGTAGAACTAGTGCTCTAACCACAACCTACAGGACTCCACTGTATAAAACAAAATTAATTATAATGTCGAGTAATGCCTCAAAGTGTTTTAACAATAACTACTACCAACATCTATGCCATTTGTGTAGACAATTAATGTAGCCATTTTAACAGAGCAAAAGTGTTAGACTAGGTTATGAGCTCATGCCTGTTGGACTTTAACCCACAACCTTCTGATCAAGAGAGAGAGATGCCAACTGAGGCACACAACATTTATTTTCAATGAATATGTTTTACCACCACTTTCTTTGCTGAACACTCTTCTCTTGTTGTTTGTTGGTCTCTCTGTTGCAATTCAGTTTAACTATTTTTGGGTCAGTTGGGTGTCTTGACCCATACAGACATCTGTCACCTTGTTTAACAGTATCTAAACCAGAGGTCTACATATGAACACTACCTGTGTATTGAAATGTTTATATGTTTGGAATGGGCACTCTCTCCCTAGAGGGTCACATCCTGTTTATCTAATCCTAGAAAGTATTGGGTGCAGTTTGGTGAGAGCTATGACTTACAGTCCCCAGAGAGTGCATTGTGGAACTACTGTAGTTTAACCAGAAAAAAATGCATAGATTTCAACTGAGAGAACTGGCTACCAAACTTCCCTATGCTTGTCCACCCTATCTGTTGCGGTTTGTCTTGCAGGGTTAACAGGAGCAATGTGAGAGCTTGCCCCCAGTGACTGGGTTGCCTCTCCGATATCCTGTTGATTAACCAGGCTGGCTGCCATTGCCATCGGCAAAAGTTTAGCAGGCTTACCTTTAAATGCAAATAATTGGATGGCTATGATTATCAAAAGTGCTCAGAGTAAGAGCCACCTGAAAAAAGAATGGCAACTGAAAACAGTTTTAAGATAATTATATGCCTCATATAAACAAAGCAATTTAAAAAGTAAATCATTTATTTGGCTTCTTAAGTTCCGTGTTAAAAATGTTAACAGAAATTTACATTTATTATAGTGTCTTTCACTTTATGAGAGTGGCACAAAATGCTTCACAAGCTGACTGATAGTCCCAGCTATCGGGTGGTGGGAGTGGTTAGAGGATGCAAAAGATATGCAGGTGCATCTGAACACAGGCAAAGAGGGGATAAGGTGGCAGGATTCAGACAGAGTTCCATAGTTTAGGGTAGGGTCCGGCGATATATCGATATATCTCTAAAACCCGATATAATTTTCATATCGATACGCCGATATAGGCATTTCAAAAATATCGATATATCAAGGGAAAAAATCGGAATGCGATCACACTGAAGTACAAGACCCAGAATGCTCATCTCTATACACAATGCACAGACCGAGGTGCAAAGCCGCCATATTGTATTCATAGTCCTCGAATACAATATACAGGTATGCAAAGGCTGGGGGGAGAGAGACGGCTGGGGGGGGGGGTGGGGGGTGAGGGGGAGAGAGACTGCTGGGGGGGGGGGGGGGTGAGGGGGAGAGAGACGGCTGGGGGGGGTGAGAGACGGCGGTGGGGTGGGGGGAGAGACGGGGTGGATGTGATAATATACAGATAGATAGAGATGGGGGGGATGTGAGAGAGGGGAGAGACACAGCAAAACACAGAGATGGAGAGAGTGAGTGTGAGAGACACAAAGAGAGAAAGATATTTACCTCCTGAGGAGATAGGCCCCGAATGCGCACGCATCCCGAATGCGCGCACATGCACAGTATGAAAAACCCAAAAATATCGATATTTCGGTATATCTCGATATGACCCCATCGATATATCTAAATTGGAAAATTTCCATATAGACGGACCCTAGTTTAGGGGCACAGTGGTTGAATGCATGGCTTCTGATGGTGGAGTGGATGGATGAGGGATGTACAGAAGACTGGAGACAGCTGAATGACTAATGCTACTGCTTTGCTGAAGAATGCTTATAAAAATTTATTCTTGGTGCAAAAAACTTGAAATTAGTAATTACGTTTCATAATCAATCCATTAAGTTGTGGGGGCATGTGAAAATGTTCTTCTTAAAATACTAATCCTTGCATTTGATATATACTGTAAAGTGAATTGACTGTATATTTGTGGGAGAAACGTGGAAGCCAATTGCACACAGCAGTGTCCCACAAACAGTCATGGATTGAGTGACCAAATACTTGTTTTTTGAGCGATAATCATTAGGCATGTTGAGTTAGGAAACTTGCCCAAGGTTTTCCTCTGACCTGCCGGGAATCAAACCCAGGTCTCTTGTTTGCGAGCCGAGTGCTCTAACCACTGAGCTGCAGGTCTCCATTATAGCCTGTTCTTTGATGCATATGGGCCTTTTTAATAAAACAATGGGCTCACTCGATACTTTTGGAAAAAAAAGACAATTGTAAATAAAGCATCAAAATCTTCATTTAAAATCTTGAAACGCTTAAATTTTTACATACTGATGGACTTTGTGTGACTGAAAGAATTATATGGTGATTCAAACAGGTCACGGCTGCCTGTTCAGGTGGACATTAAAGATTCCATGGCACTTTTCAAAGACAGAGTTTCTCCCAGGATCCTGGACAACATTTCCCATAAGAGTAAAAAAAACAATTGGTCACTCACTCCATGGTTGTTGCTGTGTGCAAACTGGCTGCTGGGTTTTATCTCCCAAAAAAACGTTCGTTCATTTTACAGTATGTCACAGTCAAGCGCTTTGAGATGTCTTCACAAAGTGGTAAGGCATTTGATCATATATAAGGATTATTTTAGTATAATTACTTAACTTGACCTCTTGTTTATTTTCTCTCTTTCTCCCTCCACCAATAGGCTTCCGCTATAATGATCTTTTGTCGCCGAGGTTCCTAAACCTAATTGCAAACCTGTCTGGTTGCACAGCTCATCGCCGGATCAATAACTGTTCCGATATTTGTTTTCATCAGAAGTATCGGACCCACGACGGAACGTGCAATAACCTGCAACATCCCATGTGGGGAGCTTCTCTTACAGCCTTTGAGCGCCTTCTCAAATCAGTCTATGAGAATGGCTTCAACCTGCCAAGAGGAATTAATCCGAACCGCTTTTACAACGGATTTCCTCTCCCTCTGCCTCGCCTTGTTTCAACCTCTTTGATTGGCACTGAAAACATCACACCCGACGACCAGTTCACTCACATGTTGATGCAGTGGGGCCAATTTGTGGATCATGATATAGACCTGACTGTGGCAGCACTGAGCTTGTCAAGGTTTTCAGATGGGCAGCACTGCAGTTCTGTCTGCACAAATGATCCCCCTTGCTTTCCCATCACAATCCCTCGAAATGATCCCAGAGTGCGCAGTGGGGCACGTTGCATGTTCTTTGTGCGTTCCAGCCCCATCTGTGGGAGTGGCATGACATCCTTGTTGATGGAATCTGTGTACCCAAGGGAACAGATCAACCAGTTGACTTCTTACATCGACGCATCCAACGTGTATGGTAGCTCAGATCAGGAGGCTGAAGAAACACGCGACTTGGCTAGTCAGCGAGGCCTGCTGAAGCAGGGCATAGCCCACAGGTTGGGGAAACCTCTCTTGCCTTTTGCTACCGGTCCACCAACTGAATGCATGAGAGATGAAAACGAAAGTCCCATTCCTTGTTTTCTGGCTGGAGATCAGCGGGCAAATGAACATCTGGGTTTAACTAGCATGCACACTGTGTGGTTCAGGGAACACAATCGTATTGCTACTGAGTTATTGCAACTGAATCCACACTGGGATGGTGAGACAATCTATCACGAAGCACGGAAAATAGTCGGTGCACAGATGCAGCACATAACCTACAGCCATTGGCTCCCTAAAATCTTTGGTGATGTTGGAATCAAGATGCTTGGAAACTACAAAAGCTATGATCCTAATGTAAATTCAGGAATATTAAACTCATTTGCCACAGCAGCTTTCAGATTTGGGCACACACTTATCAACCCCATTCTCTATCGCTTGGATGATAACTTCCAGCCAATTCCTCAAGGCCATCTTCCTCTTCACAGAGCATTCTTCTCGCCTTTCAGGGTAGTCAATGAGGGTGGCATTGATCCATTGCTTCGGGGTTTGTTTTCTGTGGCAGGGAAGAAGAGAATTCCTACTGAGTTGCTCAATACAGAACTGACTGAAAGACTGTTTTCCATGGCACATACAGTAGCTTTGGATCTGGCTTCAATGAACATTCAGAGAGGCAGAGACCATGGAATACCTCCTTACAATGACTATAGAGTGTTTTGCAATCTGTCTTCAGCTCATGACTTTGAAGAACTGAAAAATGAAATTAAGGATCCTCAGATCAGGCAAAGACTCAGAAAGTAAGTGTTGTAATCTTGACTGGTTCAGTATATGGTGATGAAATCTTTTAGACCAGCAAAATATCTCAAAGCACTTAACATAGTGGCAGACTGAGCCATGAAGTGGTATAGGTGAGGTGCTTTTAAGTACAGTCAAAGAGATTAATTTTTAGTCTCAGCACAGTCTAAGAGATTGGTGTTTAGAATGGGGAGAGGGGGGATGTAGAGTGGAGAGACTTGATTTATATAGTGTCAAACACCAGGAAACTGCATTTGGGAATTAAAGGGTAATAAGGAAAGTGAGGCAGGACCTTTTCAAAATTGGGCAATAAATTTCTGGAATAAGTTACGAGCCAACGATGAAGATAATGAAGCTGCATTTTCAAAACAGGTAGATGTGGCTCATGGACACAGAATGGGTTGATGGTTGTAGAGAGATGGCAGGTAGTCAAGCAGGTAGATAGTGGACAACTATCAAAAAAGGATTGAATTGTTTGGCTTATAGTCTTTTCTTCTCCAAAAATCCTTATGCTGTTTTGTTTTTAATGTGTATATTTCTAAACTACTTGAGTTTGTAACTAACCCACTGCGATTTCATTTGTTTTACTGCTATTTGAACCGACTTACTAGTTCAGTTGATGGACTGTCCTATCAGAAATGTGTACTTAAATGTGGCCTTGCTGAATCTTTTTTCCTCTGCCTCATTCTATCAGTTTATATGGTACGCCCTTGAACATCGATCTATTCCCTGCATTAATCGTGGAGGACGTGATTCCTGGAACCAGAATAGGACCTACACTGTTATGCTTGCTGGCTACCCAATTTAAGCGTCTTCGAGATGGTGATAGGTATGTGGCAACCAGTTTGTGGTTGGTTTCTTTCTTTCAACACTGATTATGAAGGCTGTTTTGTGTGTGAAATGGAAGGTATAGTTCTGCACAGTTTAACCTTAATAGATTGTATTCGAAATCTCAAATAATTTATTCACTGCATTTAGCAAACTTCCTTGTGAGCTACCTAACCAATCGAGGAGGGGAGGAAACTTATGTTGGATCTGCCAATATTTGTTAGTGACCTCTAAATTGGAAGTACTTTGTCTTATTTCCCTACCTAGAGGAAGGCGTGGGCTGAGATTTGCATTTTGATAGTTGTTGAACTTTAGTACAAAGTTTAATATCTTTAACAGATCCTTTCTTTCAAACCAGCATTTATGTTGAGCTGTGTATGTCTACCTGGTGAGGGCTCAAACCTGCACTTATCAGACATCTGATGATCAACTAGTGAACTATCCTCCCAAGGTGCAGACAAATGGGATCTCCTTGGGACATACTTGGCAATTAAAAGTTAAATCAGTCTTTCGCTAGGAAGGTTCTCAGTACTGTTGATGGCAGCTTAGCCTACTTGCCTGGTCAGCAGGACTTGGAGGGGCTTATTATTACAGTTAGACTTCTAGCAGTTCCCCAATCTACCCTCTGGTGTCCTCTTAAGCCTTGGCTCCCATCACACTATGCCTAATACTTTATGGGTTTAAGTTAGCAGGGTGCATCCATCCAATCCAAACCAAGAGAAATTTCCATGTTTAGGTGGCTTACTTATGTGGAACATTGTTTGGTTTAGATAAGCTTAAGCTTGATGGTGAGGTTCCACATGTGTCAGGCATCCGGCTAAAAGACATAATAGGATTCAGTGTTAAATAAAGCACTTCCTGCCAGTGATAGACTGAATATCTATACATTGTCCATAGCTGCTCATGTATTAGTGTCTATATTGGCAGGGACTGCGACCATTATTGTTTACCTACATTTATTGTAGCTGAGAAATAGATCAAAATCCACAGATAAAACAATGGTCTCTTTGCATTTCATCTGACTAGCTCAAAGATGTTGCTAAAAGTTGCAAACTTTAGGACCAGAATATTACATTCTCCATTATTTGAGTAATGTTCTAGACTGTTTGATTTATTAACTCAATAGTTTGATACTTAGTGTTAGTGAACAGCATATTGATAGGAGCACTAATGACTATCAATTTTATGATTGGTGTAAACAGTTAAATGAAACTGTGAGCTGGAATGAACCCAGCAGTCTTGCATTATGGCTGCTTGACCTAGTTGATGAGTAATCTGCCAACTTCAAATGAAATCTGAAAGGATTTTCTTTGTGGAAAAAGGAGGAAATTACAGCAATGCAGTATTTACACTGCTGGAGTGATTATTGCTTCAATAGCAAAGCCATTTGGAGCAGGAACCTACACTTAATGTTTCCCACAACATAATTGCTTTGGCCAGGCCTGAGGAGAGTTCTCTGCATGCAAACGCACGCGCATGTGTGTGTGTGTTTGTGTGTGTGTGTGTGGCTCCTGCAACTGACACCAAATGCTACCTTTTCCCCCCAATGAGGAACAGTCTCTTGTAAGATCAGCTCTTTAATAACATTAAAAACTGTTTGGACTGCTCAGCTTTGGCTGCAAAATATATAAAACGGTATCAATCCAATTCCCGTAACCACTTCTTGAAATGATTTTGGGAGTAGAACTGGAATCAAATCGATACCCTGAAATCTAGTTCTTTTTGAACTTTGAGTCTAAGTAGGGCAGGAATGTAAGCTAATCATCTCTCCTGTTTTCTGCATACTTCATCGAAACTGTGGAACTCCCGTCCGTAACCCCTTCGCCTCACCCCCTCCTTCCCCATCTTCAAGTCACACCTGAAAACCTTTCTTTTAGACCGCACTTACGGTTACCTTCTCCCTCCACCTGGTTCGTCCTGGGGCTCCGCCATTGTTAAGCACTCTGAGATGTAGCCTGGCATGGAGGGCACTGTATAAATGCAAGTTGTTTTTGATGTTCATCATGGGACCTGACTGGTCCTTAACTGTGGTAATGGGTTTCTTCATGTGTTAGACACCTGGCTGACTCCAAAAATAAACAATACCAAGAGCCTGATCCAATTACTTTCTTAGCACTAATCAAATAATTTTATTTGCAACCATTTCCTAAAAACTTCCAGTGTAGTTTGTCCATTTACAACCAAAAGGGTCTCTTTCCGTGAATTTCTCTCCCAGTGTGATTATTTGTGCCCTTGTGTGCAGAGGTTCAGATAAATTAAAGGTTATTTAGTGCTAAATCAACAACAACAACAATAAATTACACTTATAAAGCGCCTTTCACGTCGGGAGGACGTCCCAAGGCGCTGCACAGGAGGCGTGTGACCCGAACTGGGAGGGGAGTGTTCGGGAAGGGGTGAAACACGTAGGGGAGGACAAAGAATTTGGGGTGGAACAAAAGGCACGGTCGAAGAGGAAAGTCTTCAAACCGGCCTTGAAAGAGGAAAGGGAAGAAACAAGACGGAGGGATTGGGGGATGGAATTCCATAGGGTTGGAGCCGAAAAACTGAAGGCCCGGCCTCCGATGGTGGGGCGGTTCGGGCGGGGGGATTGGAGCAGGCCAAGTCCTGCTGAACGGAGGGTCCGGGTGGGCTTGTAGGGGGAGAGTAAATTGGTTAAGTAGGGCGGGGCAAGGCCATGTAAGGCCTTGAAGGTGAGGACGAGGATCTTGAACTCGATCCTCTGGAGGATGGGGAGCCAGTGGAGACGGGCGAGGGTGGGGGTTATGTGGTCGTGGAGGTGGGTGCGGGATAATACACGGGCTGCAGAGTTTTGGATGACCTGCAGCCTGTGAATGGAGGAACTGGGGAGGCCGACGAGGAGAGAGTTTCCGTAGTCCAGCCTTGAGGTGATGTACGCGTGCACGAGTGTTTCGGCAGCGTGGGGGATGAGGTAGTTGCGGAGCCTGGCAATGTTGCGCAGGTGGAAATAAGCGGTGCCGGTCAAGGCGCGGATGTGGGGGAGGAAGGAGAGTTTTTGGTCGAACGTGATGCCGAGGTTCCTGACTGGCTTTGTGAGGTGGAGAGTACAGCCTTGGATGTTGAGGCTGGCAGCGCCCGATGTGCGGAGGCGCTGGCTTGAGCCGATCAGGAGGGCCTCGGTCTTGCTCACGTTCAATTGGAGAAAGTTATCCCTCAGGGTTATTAAAGCTTGCATTTGTAAACTTCCTCCTTGGCACTGTATCAAATTAGCCAGACTCTTTGCAACTCAGCCCCCAGGGTCCATTTCACGATGCCAACTTATTCTGGCTGTCTCCAGCCGTTGTCAAGCCACCTAATACCCAAATACAAATTGTTTCTTGTTATTGTTTCTCACCGACAGAGAGCAACTATTTTTGTTCCTGAAACTGTAGCATTTCGACTGACACGAACAAGTATGTATCACGTTGTGAATCACAGAACATTGTGATCAGTTTATTCTTTAAGTTAACTTTAATCTAAATTGTGTTGGGTAAATTTCTTTGTTAAACTGGTATTGAAAATTGCATCTCGATGTTTTGATGACCAATATTTTCAAGCTGATGAAGTGCAAACAGAAGGCAACATTCAACACAAAAATTATAAAAAGATTCAAATGAATATGACTGACTTAAAAATATATTTTTTTTCTGCTTTCCTATGGGTGAACAGGTTCTGGTATGCAAATCCTGGTGTGTTCACTCCAGCTCAGTTCATTCAGATCAAGCAAACTTCCCTTGCTCGTGTCCTATGTGACAATGGAGACAACATCACCAGGATCCAACCTGATGTGTTCAAAGTGGCAACATTCCCTCACGGTTTTGAGAGCTGTGCTGACATCCCGAAAATGGACTTGAGGATGTGGCAAGATTGTTGCGAAGGTTCGTAATTGTATGATGGGTGAGGTCTGAATGATTCATGGGGGACGAGTCTATGGGTGGAGTTTCTGTTCTACCAGAAAAAATTTGTAGTAAATTTAAGAATTTGTTGGGTTTCAGAGGATCATGGATGTCAGCTTGAGTGATTTTGCATCTACCCTTCCCTAAAAATGCAGTTTATATAAGTGCATGGTTGAAAGTTACATGGTTCCCTTCAATGGTAAAATAATTGCTGAGTTGAATACCAGGGAGAATTATTTTTTGTACTCAACATGCAGCTATGTCCACTTTACGCATATACAGATTTGGTTTCTATTTTGAGCAGAGGTTTGCTCTGTATAATCATCTCTTTCAAATTTGATGAATGGAAATTAAGTTGAATGTATGAATGTGTGCATTGTGGCCTCACTGTTTTCTGTTTTGCTAATCATCAAACCTAAGGAATGTTAATCTTATAGAACCTTCATTCTGTGAATCCAGATTATGTTCAGGGTACATCTGCGTTTACCATTTGCACACATACATCCGTTCCATTTCCAGCCAAATGGAAACTTTTACAGCTGAAAACTGGTTTAGCCAAATATAAACTGGTCCCTGGACATAATTTAGTCAAAAATAATGAGGCTGACAATGCAGCTGTAGCTTTGTTTCCTGTTAAAATGTGCAAGAATATTTTATTTGGTTGTTTTGTGGTGTGCCTATTTTTGAATGCATCAGTGGGCAGAATTTTAAAGGCTTTTGGTGGCAACCTATTGCGGTCAGCAGTTTGCAATGGGATGCACAGATAAAGACTTAAGTCTTTAACTTGGAGTCACAAGATCACAAGCCTGGTTGGGATGAAAAAGATCGTTTTGCTAATTGGATCTGATCTTTTCAAAATACCCTTCAATCCTTTGTTGGCCTTTGTTACTCTCAACATATGTTCTCTTGCCTCAGTCTCTTGCTGCGGGTAAGTACTTTGCAAATGAGTCACTGTAACAGGTGAGGTAGAGATGCTCCAGATTGGGTATCCTGTGAGTCCACTGTGACATACCATATGTTTCCAGTGTAGTGACTGTGAGTTTCTCTGGCTAACCCATAATGAACCGCTTCTCTTTTGACCCCATTGAATCTAAAAGGCCTAATTTTTCAAAACAGTCTGATTGACCAGCAAGAAGCCAGCAGAATTCTGAACCAAAAATTCTGTAACCTACCAATTGCTGTGGCTTTTTATTTTACATTTAAAATTTAAAAACTGTACAAAAGTATAATTTTTCATACTTGATATTTTCAAGTCACCCTGTTAGAATTTAATTATGTTTGAAGACTTACATAGGGGTGCCTAATGCTGTATCTGGATGATGTTGCAGTCTTTTATGTGAAGCTGCTGGCAGACAGAAGAATTTCCATTCAGGCAGCTTTAGCTGGACTCTGTCTAGACTTATTGCACTGAAGAAACTACATTTGTTACTTGTTGTTGTATTCACCAATCTTGAAGGAGCCAATATTTTCATCTTATAAAGGCAGCTGTCTTACATTAAAGGTGCAGTCAACTAATCAAGATCTATCTGTAATGTGCACAGAACCCAATTCATGCAAGTTTACCTTGATGAAAAAATACTCCAAATGTGTGACTTGCTTAGACTTTCCAGTTCCTATGGTATGCAAACTTACAGAGTATACAGTCAACTTGGAGGAGGGAAACATTTTTTGCACAAGTTTGAGAAACCTACACAGTCAATTCACTTTTCAGTGTATCCTGTGAAGGGCTTTGAGATAACAACAACACAATTACATGTGTATAGCACCTTTCATCTTGAAGACACGTTAAGGCACTATATCAAGTGCAAGGATTTTTATTATCAATAACTTACTAGTGTGTTCTATTCACCAATATAATTGTCCACATTCAAAAGACTATGCAACCTGTTGACTTCTGCAATCACACTCATTCACAGCAAATGGACAGATAAAGTTGCTAACTGTCAATTTAGAAAAGTAGCCAGATATAGTGTGTATTTGTCTGCATAATTGGTGAAGCCCCAAATTGTTTCAATATTTTATCAATCTCCTTCAAGGTTAGAGGATGAATAGGTGATGGGTTTCTCCACGTGTTAGACACCCGGCTGACCAAATTAAAAGGAACATGTGTACGAATGGCGGCATCTTTAATCCGGTCATGATAAACGAATAAAATGCTTACTGGTTATTTTGTAAACCTTTACTTCGATTGTTAATCGTGTTAGGTTAGGACACCTGTGTGCTTTTGCATATTTAAAGCAACCTGCAAATTGTGCACGTTTTACTAACTTTCAAATTTTTATCCAAATACTTAATTTTAAAAGTTGTGTATACACCTTGTATTTATTTCTGTCTTCATGCAACAACAATAAGATGCATTGATTTAGTTCCCCTCACGTGGATTAATGTCTCAGAGCAGTGGAGGGTTTGGGTACCAGGGAGAGAGGAAGTTTATCATAGTAGGTCAAAGAGGTACGTTTCAGATGGAATTAGAAGACAGACAACAAGGGAACAAGGCAGAAGGATGAAGGCGCAGTTCCAAAGATTACAATACAATTTACATTTATACAGTAATTTATATAAATGTATAAATTTACATTGATACAGTTTCATATTGGGAAGATGTCTCAAAGTGCTGAATAATTTTGCCTGGACACTTGAGCTATCGCCAAAGGTATGGGGAGGGGAAAGCTGACGAGAAGCAAAGTCAAAGAAGCATGTCTCAAGTTTTTGTGGTGTAACCTTGTGCAGAATACTTATGGTTATTTAAGCGGAATCTATACAGTTGAGGATTCAATTACTCTGTCAAAAAGAAATTTGAGGCTTTTAACTTATTTCTGTGCTATTTTAAATTGCAGATTTTGGGGTAACTGCTACATAGTGGGCATGTGCCATTTAAGAAAAAAAAAGCTCATTATAACCAGGTGAAAGTAGTACAGTAGTTGCATCGGGAATCTCAGTCCCAAAGGTGTGGATGAATATTTTCATATCAGTGATATGACACCACTGTAGCCATCAAACTGCTCTACCTATGAGAGATGTTATATAAAGTCAGGATAAAGTATTCAGATAACTTCAAGCATGTCTCATTTGGTTCATTTATCCAGGTGTAGGGACAAACTCCATGCTCTAGCCTGGCCGTTGCTTGGAAAACAGTATATTTTCAGCTTGTCTGCATGAGTTCAAATTTATATCTCTGACATATTAAAGCTTTGGAAAGGAACTGAGGAGGCTTCCTGTTACCATTGGCACACCAGCACTGAAAGATACTATATTCTTGTAATGTTTAGAGTACTAAAAAGTCTGGTGGTTAGAAACTTGAATTGACTCCAAGAAATGTTATTAGAGTTGTACCTGGCCCTAATTCTCAGCTTTGAATCTTTCTTTCAAGCTAGTAGAAGTGACAACTACTTCACATAAAGATGTGGGAGGTATATTAAAATTACCTAAAAAGCATAGAAAGTCCAAGGGGAGTACGGTACTTCTGTCCTAAGAGCTCTTGTTTAGAAAATGTAGTTGTGTTGGGACGTCCTCCCGACGTGAAAGGCGCTCTATACATGTAATTATGTTGTTGTTGTCGTATATCCTTATTCTTTACTGTAAAATATTGAAGCACTCTGAGACGCCGTCTGGCGTGGAGGGCACTGTTTAAATCAAAGTTGTTGTTGTTGTTGAAACGTATAATACAAGACCCACAACTTTGGGGTCCTTTTTTTTCCCACTGACCTTTCATGGGCTGCTAATGTGTAGTTAGTCCATCACCAAGCCTTGCTTCCACCATGAGAACATTGACTGATCTCGCCTCCATTGCTTGAAAAACCTTTATCCAATCTCCTGTCAGCTCCTCGATACATTTCCATTGTACTCTTCGCTGACTTCTGTAGCTCATTCTCCAGATGCTTCAACATGTCGGAAACTCTTAACTTGAGTTCTCTCCTATTGCCTCCATCCTCATCAGTGTCCTATAATTGTCTTTATCTCAGAGGATCAAATTTAGTTCCTTATGTATAAATTGTCTTAAGATCTTTACCTATGTAACCAACCCTACAGCTCTAGGTTCCAGCTAGATACTTTTCAAACTGGCCTATTAATTATTCCCACTCCCTTGACATTTTTTTTTTAAATGTAAAAAAAACTCCCTGGACTTCACCATTGATCCATTAATGCCAAGCCTTTGGCTTCTATGGCCTCTTTTCCTGACTTCCATGAAAATTCCAATGTTAAGCTCCCCACTACACATGTATACAATCGTGCTCAGCTAATGATGTTTGTCCAGGGTTAGGGGGCTCTATAAAGGGCTCTAAATTGGCTTTCAAATTGCACACAATTGTAATAATTGCTGCCGAGGAAACAACAAATGATCAACAAAATAATTTTTTGCTAGGTAATTGCGACTTCTGTTGTTGTACCAACATATAATCTGCCAACTGCAACAGTTATATTTTTGTAAGATGGTAGGTTTAGGCAATGATTTTAATGCTCATCATAAGTTCACAATGACCTTTTAGACTATGAAGAGTTGCTTCACTCTATATGTTGGGTTGGGTTCTTCAGGAAATTACTCCCTTTCTGGACCATCTCCACTTCCATTTGGTAGGAGGCACATTTGGATTTGACATGTTTACACTTGAAATGTTTGTGCTACATTAATGTTTTACTGCGGGTAGTTATGGTGGGGAATGTAATGTTATTTAATCCAAAACACATTGTAGCTTCACTCAGCCCTTTTATTCCAACTTTACAAATCAACCTCCCTCAAATCTGCTTAGTCCAGCACATTGGGACGTCCTCCCGAAGTGAAAGATGCTATACAAATGTAATTTTGTTGTTTTATTGTTAGTCACTCTTCCCAGAATCCTTTTATCTTTGCATTATCCATACTCAATTGAACGTCAGCAAGATCTAGGCCCTCCTGATTAGCTCACGCCAGCACTTCAGGCATTAACAGCATCGGCACGGACGCATCCTCCATCTAACCAAGCAGGTCAGGAACATGGGTGTCTTGTTTAACCCTGAACTGTCCTTTCTCTCCCATATCTGTGCCATATCCAGCAATACCTTTCACCACCTCTGCAACGTTGTCCCGTCTCCGCCACTGCCTCACACGTCAGACTGCTGAAGCCCTTACACATGTTCTTGTCACTTCAAGGCTCGACGATGGCAACTCCCTCTATGTCGGCCTCCCCAACTCTACCCTCCACAGGCTTCAGATCAATCAAAACTCTGCAGCTTGTGTCCTCTCCCATACCGGGTTCCGCGACCCCATCATCCCCCCCCTCGCCCGGCTCCACTGGCTTCCCATCCCTCAGGAGATCGATTTCAAGATCCTCATCCTCACCTTCAAGGCTCTCCACAGCCTTGCCCTTTCCTATGTCTCTGACCTGTTGACCTGCTATCAATCTGTCCACTCCCGTCATTTCGGCAGACTCTGTCCTGCTCCATGTCTCTCGCCCGACTATCCTACCATCAGTGGTCAGGCTTTCAGCCTCTCTGTCCCCACACCCTGGAACTCCATCCCACAATCCCTTTGTCTTACTCCTTCCCTTGCCTCCTTCAAGACCAGTCTACTTCTCTACCCTCCCTCATCCCAACCCTGCCTCCCACCCCCGCCATGCTCAGGTCCTGAACCCTGACTGTCCAGCGCCTTGGCATGTGCTTCCAACATGAAAGGCGCTCTGCAAATGTAATTTTGTTGTTGTTCAATTTCCACTTATGTCCTCAAAGCAATATGCAACAGGGAAGTTCTCATAAACCAAACTTATGCAGCAATAAAAGTAATAGATTTACCAATTGCAAGCATATTCTATTATAGAATAATTCAGTGTGAATTCTTTAAATAGCTTTACAAAGTTTAATATTAATATGAAGTTATTATCCATCAATCTTATCCTCACAAAGACGGAAGAATATCTGCCCATTAATAACAACCCGAAAGTTATATATTTTTTCCCATATATGACCTAATGAGGTGTGACAAATTTGCCTGAAACTTTCCATAGTTTGCCACTGTCAGATTTTGTGCCCGAGCTCAGCTGCTGGTTTTAGTTGCTACCTTGGCATCCCTGCTGAGTGTTCAGATACACGGATGTACACGTTGAAGACACAATAGGACTCCATTGTACTGTAGTAGGTTTGCCAACACTTTGTCAAGGCTCAGAAATGAATAATGATTTTGCTCTGCATTCATAGCCAAAGAGAAGTCAAACACCAACAGTGGACAGGAAAAACAGGGCATGTGATAAAAATTCATAAAACGATCAGTTTTTATTTTAATTGCAAATGCCACAAGGATGATTCAAACAATATGTCTGATTTTGTCTGGCAGCTGTTGGGTATATCTGATATCAAAGATAAGAGAGATTTAGTTGTTTACCTTGGTTGCTATGGAAAACATCAAGTTTATCTTGGGGTCATTTTTTCAGAGGATTTTTGAAATGTCACTGTTTGCCTCATAAAGAAAGCAGTTAACTGCTGTGCATCTATGTGAGCAATCAAAGGAAACGATGCTAGCAATGTTCTTCACTGAGGAATTTCCATTGAGTGCTTGACATTGCTCCAGATTGCCCAAGGAACTCAAACTGTGAGACCGGAATAGTGTCAGATTTTGTATTTGAGAATCGATAGGATAAAGCGACAGATAAAAACTGAATATATATTCTCAAACTGCGTATTGGTTTGTCCTGACTTAAATGGACTAAATATGAAGGTTAGATATTATATGACGCTTGCTAGGATCCTTCTTTGTGCAGAGAGAGGCTACAATTTGGCAGGATGGAAGGATGTAATTTTTCCAGTGTTGATATATTAGTCATTTATGCATATTACATATAGCTAGCGACCGTCGATATGGAAATTTTCCGATTTAGATATATCGATGGGCTCATATCGTGATATACCAAAATATCGATACTTTCGGGTTTTGCGTACTGCGCATGCGCGTGCGGCGCGTACATTCGGGGTGCGCGCGCGTTGCGGGTGCACGCGCATTCGGGGCCTATCTCCTCAGGAGGTAAATATCTTTCTCTCTCTGTGTCTCTCACTCTCTCCATCTCTGTGTTTTTCTGTCTCTGTGTCTCTCTCCCTCTTTCCTCTCTCACTTCCCCCCATCTCTATCTATCTGAATATTATCACATCCACCCCGTCTCTCCCCCCCCCCTCCCCGACGTCCCTCTCTCGCACCCCCTATCCCCGTCGTCTCTCCCACACCACCCCCCAGCCGTCTCTCTCCCCCTCCCCCAGCCGTCTCTCTCCCCCTCCCCCCAGCCGTCTCTCCCCCTCCCCCCAGCCGTCTCTCTCCCCCTCCCCCCAGCCGTCTCTCTCCCCCTCACCCCCCCCCGCCCCCCATCCAGCCGTCTCTCTCCCCCCCCCCCCCCCCCCCCCACCACCCCTTGCATACCTGTATATTGTATTCGAGGACTATGAATACAATATGGCGGCTTTGCACCTCGGTCTGTGCATTGTGTGTAGAGATGAGCATTCTGGGTCTTGTAGTTCAGTGTGCTCGCATCCAGATTTTTTACCTCGATATATCGATTTTTCGATATTTTTTAAATGTCTATATCGGCATATCAATCTGAAAATTATATCGGATTTTAGCGATATATCGTTATATATCGCCGGACCCTACATATAGCAACAATACTCTTATGAATCTTGCTATAAATTCCACAAATATTTGGGGAGGGTGACTGAATTCACAGTCAGAAAATATATTTCCATCTTTCTTTGTGTAGATACCAAGGAAACCGACCCATCCTAAGTCAAGCCTGCATTGTGTGTTTGCTTGCGTTTGGGTAGTTCACAGGGGCTTGATCTGGGTCAAGGAGCCCCCTTCCCCATAATCAAAATCAGTTTGTCAATTCTTGGTGTTTCGAACAAACTGGAATTTTACTTGTCCGGCCCACTTTCATGTATCAACTGATTCCCCGGTATGCCTTTGAATACATTTGTTCACGAATGCTGATTATCTCTGAAATGACAGCTATTATAAACATGCAATGTTCCAGCACATGTACAAGAAACACGCAAGTTAAATACCAACTGGTTCTGCATCAAGCAAGTGAACAGGCTCCATTTAAAGCTTTGAAAGCTGACTTTTCACCCACAAACTATACGTCAGTTCGCTTTATGGTACATTCTGTGAAGCGCTGCTGTGTGACGCCTTGAAGACGTGATAAACTGCTACATCAAATGCAAAGATTATTTTTATTATTATTTTATTAAACTCCCATAAATTAAAATATTCAGTCGTCCACTGCTACTTTGACTATAGTCGACTGTAATGCCCAACTTTCAATATTATTATTATTATTAACATTCCAACCATGTTTAGCAGTACTAAGATAATGGAATTTTTTTCAATTAATTTTAATATCAGTTTGTAACTTGTCAACTTGGTTCAGTTAGTATCACTCTTATTTCTCTGGGTCCACGGTTGTGGCTTCAAACCTCCTTTGAATGTTTGGGTTGACGTCCATGTTGATTCAGCAGTACAGTGAGGGAGTTCTGTTTTAAGTTACACGAAGATCATGTGCCTGTCCGCTTATTAACGTGGATGTGAAAGATCACACAAGGTTGTCGGAAAAAAGTGTGTCTTGGTGTTTTGGCCAAGAATCCTCCAGATACATTGATCCACGTTTTGTTTGTGTAACTTGCTGAGTGCAAAATTGGCTGCTACAATTGCTTACAACTATACTCAACAGTAATTACCTGTGTAACTGTTTAAGCCATGTTTGCACTGTATCATATGCAAGGACTTGTATTTGTTGGGTAATCAAGCCAGAAGAAATGTTAACTAAAAAATATATGTTTTATAAGGATGGTTACAGTTCAATAAGCATTTCATTTATCAAGCAGCAAACATTCTGGATGACTGCAGCAAAGTGTAGCATGGTCCAGAAACTAGATTTTATAGGAACAAATTAAAAAATTGGAGCCTCTTTTTCAACAGTCCAATATTAGTTTGGACTGTGATTGCCATCAGTAGACTTTTCACTGTTCACTGATGTCCACCTGACATGAAAGGCGATATACAAATGTAATTTTGTTGTTGTTGCTGACAGAATCTTTTGTTCTTCAGACTGCAGGACTAGAGGGCAGTTCAATGCTCTGTCGCAACACTTCCGTGGTAAAAGATCAACCAAGTACAGCTTCCGAGAGGAAACCCAGATAAGAAAGGGGAAACGCATGACTCTCTCCAAGTTTCTCTCTGACAGGTGAAAACCGCTTTGTGTAACGTGTCAACTTCCATATGTTTTGTATTTCAGCAGAAACTGGGTACAAAAATGCAAACGTTTTTTGCAATTCCCAAGTATGTTTTCCAGTTGTCAAAACTATTAGACTGAATTTTTTGAGGGTTAAAATTCCTGATTGTTGTTATTGTGCTATTTCTACTTTATAACTTTGGGTTTCAAATTCAAGCTGATTATTCAATCATGCAATTTTCAGAGAAATGCTAAACATGTTGTCTCTGAATTGTGTGATAAAGATTTACTCTGGATATTTATTAATTTTCTGGTCTCACCCAGTCCTTCGAAGAATATAAATTCAGAAACAAGTGGCCCATTGAGGCCTGATCCTTGCACAGATTGTTGACTGACTGACCCCCATTTGATTCTTGAAGGAATGCTGTGGGTACATATTCCCAAAGCATCATTGAGCCAAATCTTTAGAATATTCAGGAATATTACGAAAATAATTCCTTTCAATCTCTCTACTCACTTGATGCTTTCAATGTTTTGGCTTTTTATGCCTTCACTTCTCTTAAGTCAAAGAGATACATCTGTGTCCATCATTATCTCAAACATGGTTCTTTTTAACGTTTGGAGAGCATTGCCCTATCCTTATGAACATAGCATTTTATCCACATTGCTAAGCATAATTTGCTGAATGAATGGAATTTGTCTCCCATTCCACTAGCCCATTTATAGATGTAAGAGAAATGAAGTTGAAAATTCCTGAATAATGTGATTAATGCCAATGCGATTTAACATTTCTTTGCAGCACTCTGAAGGATGGAATTCAGACAGACAATGGAACCTTGTCATTGAAATCATTGAAACCTGTCTCAGAAAACAAGGATCCCAACATGGGTGACTTTCAGGATTTTGTGACAGAAATGCAGAAAACTATTGCTGGTCTTCAAAATCAGGTGTGGATACATTAATCACAAAAGTCTCCAATTCTTTCATCTAAAGTTCTCTCTCATTGTACCTGGTCACCATTATTGTCAATATATTGTCTTAAAGCATAGTCTCACTTGTGTCTAATGAGGCATTCGTTTGAATGGAGCCTTGGGCTGAGATGGCTCCAAGGTAACGTGCTTGGCAACGGTATGTTGGAATTAAGCTAAACCCTCTGTTGTGATTTTGAAAAGGAACCAAAATCGAGAGATGGCTCACAATGATCCTTTGTGGTCTGGTATATTCCTATGGTTCTTAATATGGAGGGTTAAGATGACATCTGTGATATGATAGGATTTCCATGGTCTCCTGTGTGAATTAGGTCAATGGACCATGGAATACTGTCTTTCATTCCATGGTTCCTTATTGGTACCTCGGCACTTTGACATCAGTACCAGCTTCAGTGCCTTGTGAACTGTCAGAAGCAAGTTATGAGGCTGAATTCACCAAATTAGGCAATGCACACGTCAGCACTTGCATTCTCAGGCATGAAAAATGGTATCTGGATGCAAGTGGAATTTGTAATGTTAGTAAACAACTGATTGTTCTTTATTGCCCCAAATCTTGTTAAACTTCAAATATAAAAGGTTTGAAACTATGTCTTGCTATGGCTTCCCGTCTCTAGTCCTGTGGTAAATGGTGGCATTTCTGTGCTTCTTATCATACTGTTTAAATGATTTACTTGAATAATAATCCCAGTGTTTGATATCGGGCCTATAACATTGAAATGTCTCAAAAACACTTTCCAGGTCATTGTTGTCACTGCTGTGACTATGGATTTATGTTGGCCAATTTGGAGATGGGAAGATCCCACAAATAGCCATAAAGTGAATATGCATTGTTTCTGGAGGATTGTTGGACAAGACACTGGTAGAAACTCCCTTGTCTTTTCAAATAGTGATATGGGATTTTTAGCTTCCAACTGAGCAAAAAGACAAACTTTGGCATCTTGTTGAACCCTCAACTATCCTTTCTTAACCACATCCATGCCACGACCTGCTCTGGCTTCCCCCACCTTGCATGGCTCTGCCACTGTCTCACACCACAGGCTGCAGAAAGTTTCATGCATGCATTCATAATATCCAGACTTGACTACACTAACTCCTTGCTAGTTGTCCTCCCTAACATACTCCCTCCTCAGGTTGTAGATCAACCAGAACTCTGCAGCCTCTCCAGCCCTCTCCAGGCCTAGGCTCTGTGATCATATCACCCCCACCCTCCGCTGACTCCACTGGTTTCCTATCCTAGATGACACAGTTCAATATCCTGGTTCAAAGCCCTCTATGGCCTCGCTCCATTCTACCTCTGATCTCCTAATCCCTTTCCAACCTGCCTGCGGCCTCTACTCGTTGGGCTCCGGCCTGTCTCACTTCCCCCAAGGCGGGCAGACCTTCAGCCATTCTGCCCCCACCCTCTGGAGCTCCATCCACCTTGCCTCATCCTTCACCTCCTTCAAGACCCACATATTTGACTGCTTTTGATCAACCTCCTTCACCGCTGCCCTCCACCCATCCCAATCCCTACCTATTCCCAGCTCCAGAATACTGTCTGTTCAGTGCCCTGGCAAGTCCTCCTGACTTGAAAGACACTATCAAAAATGTAATATTGTAGCATTCTGCAAAGTGACTTTGAAGAATCAAAAGTATACAGTCAATTCACTTTACAGTATATTCTGTAAAGCACTTTGAGATGTCTCAAAGACATGATAAAACACTATATCAAATACAAGGATTATTATTAACAGCCTAGACTGAGCTCAAAGTTCCAATTAAACAACTGACTTCTGACCCAGAGGTGAGAGTCAAATTGACATCCGAATTTGATTTTTCCCACAGATTAAGGAATTTGAAGAGCGTCTCAGTAAATCTGGCTGCACTGATGAAAGAGGAAGTGAGCGTTCCAACAATGAAGAGTGGAGGAAGGACACCTGCACACTGTGCAAATGCAAGGTAAAGCTATTTGATGGCAGACAAAGTGGTTTCAAACCAATAGGATTTGTGATACGGACCATTGAATTACAACACTCCCAACTTTCAATTCTCATCTGACAAAAAATTGTACAGGATTATATAGTTGTCAGGTTGTCATAAAAGAATGTTGTGCAAACTGTTCTTAGTTTCTCTGCTAACTCATTCAGTTTGTTTGGGGCTGTTTCTTTGAGTCTAGAAAAGGAATAACAGCTGACCTAATGTTTTCTGTCTGGATCACTGCCACTGGTATGTTATAGACAATGTGTCTCTTGTTGATCTGTATTAGTCATGTTTTTAATGTTTTTTTTAGAAAAGAACATGTGCAGAATATGTCCTTTTACTTAATAGTCAGCTTCCTGAGAAAGCTCTGTATTGCATTTAAATCTAGTCCCCGAACACTAATCCAGACAAAACCTTTGCAATCCTGGTTAAACTTGGTATCAAATACCATGCTCTTTTGCTGCTTTACATCTTGCAACCCCTAATCCAGGCTGAGTTCAATCCGGATCCATTGGGATTAGTCATGGCATCCTGCGTCAAGATTACCCAGAGTTTACAAACTGCAATAAGAAAGCGGATAATTAATACAAAGATAAATTGAGGAAAACTTGCAAATTTATTTCCAATTCCTTAACAATAATTCTGGTCACTTGATCTACAAATCTTTGTTGGACACCTCTGTGCACAACTGGGGCCACGTTTCACTCTTGAGTATATTCTGTGAAGCACTTTGAGACGTCTAGAAAATGTGAAAAGCACTAAATCTAAATGCATGGATTATTATTTACTGTTATTATATAACTAATACCACCCTTTAAGCACTCACCTGTTCACAGAAAACCAATACTCCAAATTGAAAGTTTAATGTGGACTTGAAACTATTCAAAGTTTCAAGTGAAACTGCTTTCCTGGGGTCTTTTATTTTTAACTGACAAAATGGCAAGCCAGAAATTGGGGCTCTGGAGTAGTGCAGTGAGTGAGTGTTTAACACTGGGTTATTAATTAAAAATAGAAATAAATGCAAAGTTATTCATCTCTCGCACTTTCTGTCCACTATCGTAAGTTGCACTTTCAGCCTCTATTCCCTCAAACTCTGGAATGCTCTCCCTCAATCTCTCCGCCTTGTCCCTCTCTCCCTTTTCAAGTCCCGCCTGAAAACTTTCCTCTTCGACTTTGCCCCAAACCCTTCCCCAGCTCGGAGACAGGCTCCGCCACTGTTACGTGCTGTGAGACACCATCCATCGTGGAGGGTGCTATTTAGTGCAAGCTGTTGTTGTATTCCTTAATCTATTCATGTCAACCAGGGCATGGGTTTAGGAATACAGCAGGTTTTACTCAATTGGTTTAAACAGCAGGAGGCAGCAGGTGACCTGGCTGGGAGCTGCTACTTTGTGCAGTGTTGGGATGCGATGCACATTGTTCTACGAATTTGATGCAAATGGGGGAGAAAAAAAAATTACTCTTTACTTTCTGCTTTCAGGAGGGACATCTTACCTGCTTTGTTGAAATGTGTCCACCAGCTACTTGTGCTGATCCTGTCAAGGTGGCAGGAGTTTGCTGTCCAGTCTGTGTGAAGCAAACTTTGGAAACTGATGAGGGGGTCCTAAACCCTCACTGAAGAGCCAGAGGGGTAGTTTGTCCCTTTTATTCTACAATGAGCTGTGATATCTGGACATCACTATGACTGTAGTACATTTTCAAAACTACCCGTAGGTGTTCATGCAAAGATGGCATCGGTCTTTGAAGAAATCACCAGAGATATTTTTTCCAACAAAACAAAGCCTCATAATCATCCTCCAAGCTCCAAAAACGTGGAAACATCAAATATGTAGTTAAACATTATGTGTGCATGTACCGTCAAAGAGAACCACAATGCAAAAGTATTGAAAGGGAAATAGTTTGTTGTGTATGACAGCGTGATTTTGTCTGCCATGTTTTTCTGGTAAGCTTCTCAGGTTAGTAATGCCAAAATAAAAAAAAGTGGTGCTACATGTATTTTCTTGTATATTACATTATAGTGGATAGCAGGAGGTAACATACTATAACATTTTCAAAGTTACTTTTTATTTGCTCAAAAGCAAATTGATCTCAAGTACTGACACTCCTGAAACTTAGCGTACATTTTTTTCTCTTCCACACACACATACACACACACACACACTCACTCCCTTCCTTTGACTTACTTTTTTAAACTGTGTGAGAAAACATTTCAGGAAAAGAGAAAGCAATCTAACGCAGTATGTTTCACCTTCACACTCAGTTATAGAGCTTCAAACGTTTTCTGTGCTGTATCTGGTGTCTGTCTTTCACCCTTCCAAGGTGTTGAGACTTGTACACTGTTCATTCAGCTACTGTGGCTCTGCTTGGAAATACTGTAATTTGAAGAGATTGTTTGTACTTGTTTGAACAGTTGGCTTACAAATACCTACTAATTGCATTTTGGTGCAATTACTGCAATTGGAAGAAGTGGCCTGTGCTGCTTTACTAACTTGTGGCAGTAATTGTCGGGAGCTCTCACAAATTGGGCGGATTTTTATCATCCCACATCAGGACATTTGAATTGAATATTTTCCTCTCTTGTGGCCTGGCTACTGAATTTTCAGCTCTAACCATTGCATTTTATTGGGTTTATGGCATTTTGCACTTCTTAATTGTCGTATTAAATTTTTTTTAAATGTGCAAGTAGTTTTTTTTACACAATAATAGCAGTTTGTATGCAGACTAAAGAAATTTGGGGAGGTCTGTGAAAAGGGGGTTTTATCACTCCATAATTATCCATTGAATGGCAGTGCAAACCAGTGAAACAGTATTAAATGCCATCTATCACTTCCAAACGTCGTTGCATTTTTTTTTGAGAAGTTTATTTATTTCCTCAATTAGTCAGGGGCTAATTGAGCACTTTCGACCATCGATGAAGGACATCTGATCATTTTTCAAAATTTTTAATTAAAAAAAGCTCATACCTCAATCTTTCATTCATGGTGCTACCTGATTTTATGGCAAACAGTCTCTCATTACTTTGAGAGAGTAACCATATTTGTAATATGCCAATCTGTATTTTAGGTTTGTTAATGAACTCCTGTTAATTTATATATTTTTTATATATCAGGAAATGGGTTGGGGTGGGGAAAATAGGCAAAATATCAGTGCATCTCAGCAGCAGGCAATCCTCACTTGTGTAAATCTAGCAGGTACCAGCTATGCACAAGGGATGTTACATTTCAAGGCTTCCCATTGTTAAGATGTCTGTGATTTTTCTCCCTTCCCCCCACCCCTCTCCCCCCCACCCCCACTCCCACCCTCTCCCAGTGGTTCTTGGATACAAAGGAGCAACATCATTCAAACATATTTAAAGATCTCTGCATTTAAAAAAAATGTTTAAAAAAAAAATCATTTAAGTTTATTTTTCTCTCCCCCCGCGTCTGCCTATTTTTGTTTTGTCCATTGTAGCATGCAGACTGTGATGTTAATGAATGAATTGTGATGTGTTCTGCTGAGACAATATGAAGCATACCTGCTGCTTTTGATTTGTTTATTTTTTACTATTTTCTCCATGTAACAGCAGTGCTGATAGTTTTTTTTTGTACTGACCATGGTACTCTTTGAATTTGATCACAATGTTTTGAGGCTGGCAGTCTGAAAGCCATATTTGCTTTAATGAGACAGAACGCTCTTTATACTACATACAACAATAAATTTACCAAAGAGATGTTTGCACTGTGTAATACATTTGTATGAACAAAATTAAATAGACCACATTATCTTAAATATATTGTCATTTTATTAATCTTGCTCTGTTTCATTTAACATACAGTAGTTTGTTTATAGCTGCTAAAGGGAGCGGTGAGTGGTGTGATATGTCAACATGATTCAATGACAGAAAGAGGTGGTTGGCTTTCCCCATATTTTAAATATACTAACATTTACAAGTCTTATTCTATCCTGCAATACTTCCACCTCAACCCCTCTTCTTGCCTCCTTCAAGTCCCATCTAAGATCTTCATCTTAACAGTGCGTTCGAACCCCACCCCCACCCTATTTGCAGCTTTGAGTCTAAAAAACCGTGACTGTCCAGTGCCCTTTCAATATGAATGGTGTTAAACAAATGGAATTTGTTATTATTGTATATTAGCTGGGTGGAACCCAAAATTATTTTTGAAAAGACCTGTTTGGTACTCGTGTTCAGCAATGACTCTTGTTCAAGTTGACGTGTAGCAGGATAATAATAATCATCCTTGCATTTGATATAGCGCTTTTCACATCCTCTAGATGTCTCAAAGCGCTTCACAGAATATACTAAAAAGTGAATTGGCTGTATATATGTGGGCGAAACATAGCAGCCAATTGTGCATTGAAGTATCCCACAAACAGTTATGGATTGAAGTGACCAATTTTTTTTTAGGTGATTATTAACAGGCGTGTGGAGTAAGGAAACTTGCCCAAGGTTTCACCCTGCCTGGAATTGAACCCAGGTCTCTCCCTTGTAAGGAAAGTGCTCTAGTCACTCAGCTACAGGACTACTCCTGATATACTCATGAGAAGTAATAGCAGATAATATCAGGAAGCTTGCAGGAAGTTCTTGGTACCTGGTATCCACCCAGGTGTCAGCCTAGCTCAGTTGGTAGTACTCCAACTCCGACTTGCCTCCAAGTCCCAGAAGGTTACGAGACAGGTAGATAAGGCTGTTGAAGAGGCACATGGGATACTACGTTTTATAAATAGGAGCATAGAGTAGAAAAGTAAGGAAGTTCTGACTGACCTCTATAAAACTTTGGTTAGGCCTCAGCTAGAGTACTGTGTTCAATTCTAGTCACCACACTTTAAGAAGGATATTAAGGCATTGGAAAGGGTGCAGAGGAGAGTTACCAGGATGGTACCAGGAATGAGGGACTTCAGTTATGAGGAAAGGCTGTTTATTCTCATTGGAGCAGAGAAGGTTACAAGGAGGCCTAATGGAGGTTTTCAAAATCATGAGGGGATTCAATAGGGTAAACAGAGAAAAACTGTTTCCACTGGTGAGTGTGTCGGTGACCCGAGGTCACAGATTTAAAATAGTTTCTAAAAGAAGCAGAGGGGAGGTGAGAAATTTGTTCACTCAGCTAGTTGTTCAAATCTGGAATGCATTGCCTGAAAAGGTGGTGGAGGCCGATTCGATAACAACTTTTAAAAGAGATGTATATTTGGGGAGGACAGGTTTGTGCGGTTATGGCGAGAGCTGGGGAGTGGGATTGAGTTGCTCTTTTCAAAGAACCAGCACAGACTCGATGGGCCGAATGGCCTCCTTTTGTGCCGTAAGATTCTATGAAGTCAGAAAGTTGTGAGTTCAAAGCAAAAGGGAGATTGTCAAAATAAAGTTCAAAGAAAGTGCTGAATTCTATCAGAGGACCACTCCATCTTCTTTTGTGTGAGGCATCCCTGTGATGGATACCTTTGTAAAGAAAACGTTCTTCATAAATTCTCTTGAGCTAAGTGGCCGTAAATCAGGACTCCAATGTATTCATTCTTTGCTATGCAAAAACAATGTTCACCTGCACAACATACAGTTAATCCACATCAGTCCATCTTATGAATTGCTTTGAAATAAATATTCTCCCGATATGAAAGATGCTTGATCAAGTGCAAGGATTATTACTTTATGACTCTCGCTATATAACTGCTGCCTGCTGATTGCACAAACCATACCCTCATTAGCCTAACAGGCCATGAACCATTGGAGTTGAAAATCTGGTGACTGAGTGTTGGGAGAGTTGAGCAGAAATTGGTTTTGTAGGGAGGGGGAGATTTTACATAATGTGTGGTCGTATTGTCAAGACGCTGTCTGCTAAATCTATCAGGAGATATGAAACCAAAGCCACACAATTAGGTACTTAGGTAGCTCAGCGAGCTATTGCTCATTTAGCCACAGAAGGTGCTGTGAACACGACAGGCTGGTAAGCCAAACCAACAAGGATACCCAAGAACATTTACTTTTGAACCATATGCAGTTAGTTATTCCATTGTACAGGTCTAAGCAATAAGAACAACAAAATTACACTAGTATAGCGCCTTTCATGTCAGGAGGATGTCCCAAAGCGCTGGACAGTCCATGTTTCATACCTGACCTGGGGTCGGAACAGGGATGGTAGAGGGAAAGGAGGGGATTTGGGGTGACTGATGGGACCGTTGAAGAGGAGGGACTTGTAGGAGGCTAGGGAGGAGGCGAGGTGGAGGGACTGTGGGATCAAATTCCAGAGGTTAGGTACAGAGTGGCTAAAGGTTCTCCCACCATTGGTGAGGCTGGTGTGTCGGGGGGACATGGAGCAAGCCAGAGCCTGCAGAGCGGAGGGGGCGGGCAAGTTGGTAGGGGTTTCGCAGGTCAAATAGGTAGGGTGGGGCGAGGCCGTGGAGGACTTTGAAGGTGAGGAACAGGATCTTGAATTCAATCCTCTGGTTGATGGGGAGCCAATGGAGTCAGGCGAGAATGGAGGAGATAGGGTCATGGAGCTTGGAGCCGTTCCAAGGAAACCCCATGGAACATGTGAACCAGTAAATTCTATCTCATTGTAAGAATGATTGCATAGTTTGGTGGCTGTGCAACAATCTTATTGTAACAAGGGTCAAGATAAACCAACCCATCACATCTTTTGCCTTACTCTGTCGGATACCTACCAATAATATTGTCATTCCCCACAAACAGTGCACGGATATATATGAAAATGTTAGCAGCACCCAAAGCATATAAGTGAGCAAAACTGTTTTTATTTCCCAAGCTTATATTGATACTAAACCTTTATATATTTGCCCACAAAACACACAACCAAAATTACTTAACAGTATATTCTATTTCATCAAAGTCTCAATGATGTGATAAGGTGCTATATCAAATACAAATATTTTTAGTATTCTCATGTTGATCCACTTCTTTTTTTGAAAGAGTTAATCACTGCAACGTCAATTGTGTGCCAGGAGTCAGCAAGAGAAAAAACTTCTTCACTCAGAGGGTAGTGAATATATGGAATTCTTTACCCCAAAGTTCTGTTGATGCTCAGTCCTTGAACATATTCAAGGCTTAGATAGATTTCTCATTCATAAAGGGATTAAGCGGTATGGGAGTAAGACAGGTAGCTGGCGTTAGAATGGAATATTAGCCATGATTGAATGGCGGGGTAGGCTCGAAGGGTTGAATGGCCTACTGCTGCTTCTACTTCTTGTGTTCTAGCACCACATATCCTCTGTTCTAGAGAATATGTCATGGAAAGTGAAATTGTTCGTATAAGTGTGACAGAGAGAAAATCTCAGGAATTTGAATTCCAAATCAGATTAGATTGACAGATAGAAGACTCTTATCATTTCAGTCACCCATTGGATAGTCCACATTTGTATTTTACCTTCTTAACTTTGAAGCTCAGCCCTAGTTACGTATTTGACATTTTTATTTTTAAAGAATGGAACATAGTTATATAATGGGAATTAATTTTTTGTTTTGTCGGAGTGGATGGGGCTCCTAATAACTGGCTTTGAGGTTTGTTCAGTCTATACTCATTTCTATCAGTTGAGTGAACAGACTTTAAATAACTTACTGTATTTGGGTCCCTCATTCTTCAATCTGTTCCTTCTTGAGCTTTTCTTTGTGTGCTAAAAGGCCAGTTTTTCTCTTATTTCTGTAGAGACCTAAATCTTGAAGTTATTCTGGATGATCATTAGAATGTTGGAATTAGCACATGTAAATCTGAATGTTATCTAGTAAATGTGTTTTCACGACTGAAACAAACGGCCTTGAGTTACAACCTAATTTAAAGACAGGGTTTTTAAGGATGGGAGTGTTGACGGCCATTTTTAGAGGGAGTAGCTGAGAGAGAGTTGTGGAGGAGAGTGACCGAGGATGATAGGTCATTGGTGGAGGAAGCCCAGAGGGGGAGAAATTTGAATGAGTTTGATTGACTCCAAGGCACCAGAGAGGGAGGTGGGGTACATTTTTTTCCAAGAGTGATAGGAGATGGAGATAGGTCGGGTGATGGTGGGAAGGGTGATTGGGGAGTTAAGGGAGATGAAGTGATGGTCCAAGATGGTTTTGTCCTGACATGAAAGACGCTATACAAGTGTAATTTTGTTGTTGTTGTTGTCACTGATGGTGAGGTCCAAGATGGTGAGGCCCCAAGTGATCACCAGGTTGAGGGGGTGACCACGTATGTGGGTGGATGAGTAGATCTGGAGGGAGAGATTGAGGGAGAAGAAGTCAGCAGGGGTAGAGCAGGAGGGACTGAGATAAAAATTGCGGTAGGTAGATAAGGAGAATTTTGAGGGAAAGGTTGGAGCGGTGATAAAGGGTAAGGTGCTCAAAGGATATTGCAGCTGAAAGGGAGGCCAATTAGACCGTCGTGCCTGTGCCAACTTTCTGTAATTTTAGAGCTACCAATTAATTCCTGCTATTCCTGTGATTTTCCTTTGATAATGCAATGTATTATAAATTCTAATTTTGTAAAACAATTCTTTGATTTGGGCATGTATAACTGGGTGATCTTATTTGTAATGCAAATGATTTTCACAACATGAGCCATAAAATTAAAGCATTACTAATACAATTGGTTCCTTCAGTGCTTTCCTATTTGTTACCACGGTTCGACTATAACTTTGTACAAACAAATATTGAACCTTTAGGGTCAAATCATCATTGTTTTGCTTTCCACAGAGATGAAGGAATTCTAACTTTCATCAGAATAATGACTGCTTAAAGCTAGTATATCACTTGACAGTGTAAAGTTTTAGGTTCAAATTCCACTTAGTTGAGGGTGTGTTTTTGCAACCTGAGATTTATAAATTGTAGTAAAAATAAGTTTAGATGGCATATTCATCACTGTCTTTGATAAAAGTTCACAATGTTCATCTTGCTTTGCCAAAAATGCCAACTCTTATGCCAAAAATGTAAACTGGAGAATTAGAACCCAGACTTTGGGCCAAAGGCTAACTTCAAAGAAACATGTTCTGAGCTCCATTGGCTCAATTCTAAAACAATAGATGTCACTTCAAAAGGTTTGCTAAAGTGGGTGAAGGCACCTGGTGTCACACCTTAAGCAATACAGACCAGAACAGCTGGGTTTAGTGGAGGAAAAATGGGGGACATGATAGGGCTATAGTTGGACTCAGATGACCAGGCTAAAGAGGAGAAAAGAAACTGCAAGATTTCTGCATCTTGCCATGCAGTGATCACCGTTGGAACATGAATGACAAACTTGATTTCAAAGTCCACACCCTCATTGATTTCAAGCCCTAGCATTGCCCTATCCCTCTGAACTGCTGATCCCTTTATCACCTGATTGCTCCCTCCGCTCAGCAGGACCCGCCTGCTTCATATCACCCGCCCTGCCATCGGCAGCCGAGCTTTCACCCTCTCTTCCCCTATGCTTCGGAACTCCATCCCACAGACTCCTGTGGAGCTCCTGTGGCTCAGTGGTTAGACCACTTGTCTTGCAAGCTGGGGAGACCAAGCTGGAGAGACCTGTGTTCGAATCCAGGCAGGTCAGGGTGAAACCTTGGTGAAGTTTCCTTACTCCACATGCCTAATAATAATCCCTCCAAAAAACCCACAATAATATAATTGGTCATTTCAATCCACGACTGTGTGTGGGACACTGCTGTGCGCAATTGGCTGCCGCGATTCGCCCACAAATATATACAGTCAATTCACTTTACAGTATATTCTGTGAAGCGCTTTGGGACGTTGATAAGATGTGGAAAGTGCTATATCAAATGTAAGGATTATTATTATTATTGTTAGTATTATTATTATTATTATAGACCCTTCACCTTGCTTCCTCCCTTTCCTCCTTCAAGTCTGGTCTCAAGGCCCTCTTCTTCGACTGTACCTTGAGTTGCCGTCTTACCTCTCTGCCCTCCCTCATCCCAACCCTGCTTCCCCACCCCTATGCTGAGGTCCTGACGCCTGTTCAGTGCCTTGGGACTTCCTCCTGACATGAACGATCCTCTGCAAATGTAATTTTGTAATTTGTTGTTGTTTGCCCTGTAGATTAATGGTTAGAGCACTCGCCTCACAAGCAAGAGGAGCTAGGTTCGAGACAGGGTGAAACATTGTCGAAAGTTCCGTTACTCCACATTCCTCTGTTTACCTAGCAGTAAGTAGGAACCTGTTTGATTGTCAATTGGCAAATCGCTATGCCACAAATGGCAGGTTTATTATTCTTTCCATGGCCACCTCCTTCCCCCTCTCCCCAGATGTTAGCTCGTTCCTGTGGCACTACACTCTAGCAAAGAATTGTCATGTTCAGTAGAAGAATAAAGGAAAATTTAGCAGGAAACAAAATATACCTAATTTTATGATAAACAATGTGTGCTCAGTTTCAAGGACAAACTGTTTAATTTGTCATCCTCCCCCAACCCCAGAAAGAAGCTATGGCAGAGTTGTATACAAAGTAAAGTCGCTCAAACCTGCTCCAAGAAAGTGGAAAAGTGGCAAACTCACAAAGCGACCCCCTGCTATATTAATGTGACCATTATCCTCCAAATCCTCTGTGTGAGTTTGATAGCACTGAGCTGTGACTCTGCAACTCTGTGGAAATTGAGTCATGAATCTCCAAGTTCAATTCAAAATGGTAAATCAAATTTATTTTGTCTTTCATCTTGTTTTCTTTCATGTTGCATACAATTTTTTTTGAAATACTGTATGCTTGATTCTAACAGGAGACTGGTACCCAGGATCATTGATATTCATAAATTAATGTGATCACCATCAGCTGGAGTTTATGTTTCAGAGCATATTTGTTTGCATAGGTGGGTGTCAGGCATCAGCGAAACCCATTGCCATGCTTCAGAGCCAACAAAACCAGCCTTCATTCCACATATGTTTGCCATATACATGTAGAAATGTCCCTTATTCAGGAATAAATGTGCATTCCATCTCTCTGTGGGAATGCACCCTACTTACCCAATTTGAGAGATGACAAGGTGCATCATAGACTATTACAGCACAGAAGGAGGCCATTTGGCCCATCGTGCCTGTGCTGGCTCTTTAGAAGAGCTACACAATCAGTCCCACTCCCCTACTGTTTCCCCATAACCCCTTGAATTTTTTTTCCCTTTCAAATGCCTATCTAATCCTCTTTGAAAGCTGTTTCCATCAACCATTCAGGCAGTGTATTCCAGACTGTAACAATTCTCTGTATAAAAAATGTTTCCTCATCTCCTCTGGTTCTTTTGCCAATTATCTTAAATCGATGTGCCCTGGTTACTGACTCACTGACCAGTAGAAACAGTTTCTCCTTATCTACTCTATCAAACCCCCTCATAATTTTGAACACTTCTATTAAATCTTCTCTGCTCCAAGTGAGACAATGCTGTGTGCAATTGGCCGCTGCATTTCATCCACAAATATACAGTCAATTCACTTTACGGTATATACTGTGAAGCACTTTGAAACGTCTAGAAGACGTAAAATGCACTATATCAAATGCAAGGATTATTATTATTATTATTTTTATTATTATCATTCAGTTCCCCTTTAAGGGAAATCACATAACATTAGCAAGTCATAAATTGTTGTAAGCAGTGGTTATTGGACACATTATACCTCACATGTAGTCGCACGATCTATAGATGCAACTTTGTTCTCCCCATATAAGTGATAAAATCTGTATATGCTCATACTTCATCTGGTATTCATTTTGGACCACTCCTGTCCTTGTTTTAGACAATCTGGACTCCCACAGCTTACTTATTCATTTCTCTGTGTGAAATCCTGCGTAAATGCACACTGGAAGATTTTATATTGTGTGCTGTTTCAAAGCATTTCATGAACTTTGGGATCCGCTATATAATGCAATCACACAATGCAATATACCCTGGGCACCTGAAATGGAGGCGGGAAACATAACATTGATAAAAAGGATGGTTAAAGAAGCATTTCTTGAGATGAGGGAGGGAGTCTCAGTGCCTCTGGAATGGAATGCTGGAGAGCAGAGGTAGAATGGCTGAATGCCAGCCAGCCCTCCGCATGCCAAAATGCAGTGGTTTCCAACAGGATTCTATATTACAGTAGCCAAATGGGGACTCACCACTGCAATACAAATTACATTTGTAAATAACCTTTCACTTTGAGAGGACACCCCAAAACGCTTTCCACAGTAGGCTAAGTATCCATACTGTGTAACTATCCCTGAGTCCCTTACCTCTTGCTAAAAATCTACTTCAGCGTCTCTCTCATTGACCATGCTTTCAGTCTCTTTCTCTTCTACCCCCTCAATTGCCCCCTCCCTCTGTTCAGGTTCCTGGTCTATTTGGAAATTACATGTAAAATGTTGATGAATTGTGTTGTAAGTGGATAAATTCTGCCTTTTAGCCATACTTTCTAATCATGCTGTGACACTTCCTACAAAATAGACAATCACTAATGTGGCAAGTATTTTGTTTTACAATATATCCTGTGGAGCAGTTTAAGATATCCACCTGATGTGAATGGTGCTGTATTAAATTTAAGGATTATTATTCATTATTATTCCACTTAATGTTTTCAACACGGCACTTTATCTAACACAATTTGAAACTTTAAGCAAATTCTTTGAACTAAACTGTGAACATAGTAAAAGAGGATGTGTGTTTGAAATTAACAATCCTCCAGTGAGACTGGAGATAGAAGATATTTCTCTCGCTGCCAAAAGTAGATATTTGGACATTACACTCACTAAAATCAGAAGAAGTTCTTTAAAGAGAGTTGGATAAATATTTGGTTAGGAACAAGTTCAGAGGGCATAGAGTGAAATTACACAAAATCTTCCTGAGACATGATGGTTCCTATATTGCTGAAGTGTATGTACATAGAGCTGATCTTGATGCTGGAGTTGAATTGTAATGTGAATTTCAGTGATAATTCTCAAAGTTTTTATTTTGGGACAGGTGAGTATGAATTTTCTTATGGAGAATGGGATGTATAAAATTTGGTAGATATACACAGTCTGTGAAAGAAATAAACTTTACGTGCCAAATTAATTTGGCTTTGAAAAACTTTATCGGAGGCTCAATCTTCTGTGGATTTTCCAGCTCTCAGCTGCAATTACTTTGCTGGAGATAGCAAAGTTGCTATTGAGTGGAGAGAAGTGGTTGGCAAGACCAAGACGATGTATCTTTAGTGCAAACTCTCCATTCATGGAGTGCACAATAGTACTTGGCAGGAGATCAGAAGTCAATGTGGTCTCTCAAAGAGATCTGTCATAGATATAAATTATGACTTGAATTCAGCACACATAAAAAAGGGAACGGTGACATGCACTGCCAGATCAACAGAAGAAAAGGAGCATTTACACAGGCAAAACCATGCATTCTCAGTTAGTACATGGGTTTCAAGCAATGATGTTTATGTATAGCACAGTTGACCACCTAAATGTCTGTGGAATGATGCTGTAGTGTATTTGATTGATGTCCTTGTTGCAGGTAGGTAAGCTGAGAACTACATGTGCCCTCAATTGGACCAAGATTATTTGGAAACTTGCATCCAGACAGAAAGAACCTGATCTATTTTGCTGCTGCTGTCAGATACCGGGACACACTTATTTGACAAAAACATCTGTTGTCTAAAATATGAGGCATAATGTGAATGACTGAATGATTACATCTGTGGACCCCGCTGAGATGGAAAGGAGCCTGACACAAAACAGCTTGGTGCTGGTGTGATTACGATGTGAAGGAAGTTACTTCTGCTCTGACTGCAAGAAATGTTTTCTTCAAGTTAATCCAGAACTCCATTGAACCGACACTTGAACCAAATAATTTTGGTTGATATCCGATACTGAACATGAACCCTGCCAAGGATATCTTCTATCTCTTAAAAGCCTGGTCTAACCAAGGTAAGAATACATTTTTTGTAAAATAAGAAATCAATAGCATGGAACAACAACAATTTACATTTTTGCAATTCCCTCCACCAAGGGTAGAGTCCTAGAGTGATTAAATTCAGGATTCGCATTGATAACAGTAAATGAACAGCAGCTGGAGATTTGTTACCTGATTCTCCACCATATGAATTTTTTCTGATAGATAAAAGATTAAGTGAATATCTCCTTTCCACCACCACATGTAAGTTTAATACCAGTGTTTATTAACATCTCTGCTGAAATCTCTCATTTGATTTATAACTGCGTTTCTCACAAAAGCCTCAAACAAAATAGATTGAACAGTTTGTAATTCTGACTAATTTATGTTTGTATATGTAAAACTTACGTAAAATATGGAGGATAACAGGAACAAAGAACCACTGAGAGGTTTGAAGTTCTGTATTACGTATTAAAAATGCCAGAAAATGTATTTTGAAGCTCAGAATATTTTGTTAGTTTTCTGTGCGTCTGGATTGCACGCTCTTTCTGGTTGAACATACCCGGCTCATCTGATTTCAGAAAGTATTAAGGGCTCTGGGGCACTGCCCTGTGTGAAGGGAGTTATGTAAATGCAAGTTGTTGTTGGAAGCAAAAGTTTGCAAGAGCCAAGGCTTAAAACCCCCAGAGTGCAAATTGTGGCTCAGTTAAAACTCCATAACTTGCCATTGCAAATATTGCCTGGTAAGCTACTCTCTGCCTGTGCAGTTAGAAACACCCTATCTGGTAGGCTTTGTCTTCAATCAAGTCAATCAAAACTTACATTTAATTAGCGCCTTTCATGTCGAGGGGACGTCCCAAGGTGCTGTACGGTCAGGTAGGGTTCAAGAGCAGGGGGCCGAGGGGCTGAGCAGGATGAAGGAGAGTAGGAAAATTTACTGTATATTTGCGAGCGAAACGTGGCAGCCAAATTGCACACAGCAGTGTCCCACAAACAGTCTTGGAAGTGAGATTAGGGGAAAAAGGGGGGAAAGATAGCAAGGGGAGGGGTTGGGTAGGGGGAAGGAGAGCAGGAAAACCGACTGTATATTTGTGGGCAAAACGTGGCAGCCAAATTGCGCACAGCAGTGTCCCACAAACAGTCACAGAAATGGGGACAGGGGAGAAAGGGGGAAAAGTGGGTAAGGGGGGAGAGGGAGGGAAAGGTGGGGTGGGGTAAAGTCAGAGAGGAAGAGGGGAGGAGAAACTAACTTCTTGCAAGTTTAACAGAGCTGAGTGGGGCAAATCTCTGCCATCATTGACTGCAGTTCAAGTCCTGGCAATGATCCAGGCTGCCTGGACTGTCATCAACAGTTCCTTGGAGTTCTGTGGTTCAGCCTGGCACAGGAACTAGATTATTGATAAACTACAAATTTTGTCATTCTGAGCACATCTCGTTGGGAATAGCTCTGCCCTCTGCTTAATTTCCTCCCTCTCCCCTCCAAATACTTTGTCATTTGTGCTGTCTAGTATTCTATTCCTTCTTAATAGGCTACTAAAAGCAAAATGTATTCCCCTGAATGGTTATCTAATCCTATTCTAAATGTAACTTCCTACCATGATGAACTATCTCAAATCCGTTCATCAATTAATGGATGAATGTGGATGTGGGAAGAATTATCGACAGGTCACCAGAAGAGAGTTCACAATGACCCTCAGCTCAGTGGCTTGAGATTTTTAATGTTCAGCTGAACTAACAAATGGCACCTTAGTTCAGCAGTTTATCTAAAAGATGGCCCTTCTAACAATGTAGCACATTTGCTCAGTATTTCGGAAGAGTGTCGGCTTAGATAACGATGTGAAAGGCGCTCTATAAAAGTAATTTTATTTGTTGATAAAGATATAATTTCCTTGGGTGAGATTTGAACACACACACTTGTGGACCAGAAATAAGAATGCGATTAACTGAGCCAAGCGCAGTTAAATAGTGTGCTTTCAGACTCTAGCTAAAAGCTTGCTATCAAGTAGGCATTTTGTTTAGGAGTTCCTCACAATGTGTCATGAATGAGGATTTCTCTTATTTTCCTCTTTAACATTTAGGAATATGTGATAGTTCAGCATGATCTAAGGATTTCAACCTCATAATTGTGAGAATGTGAGCTTTGGGAATACTGCATAATTATGTCTATGCTTCAAATGGAATAAACGTGGAAGTGTATAATGAATGTGATATATTTGCCTCAATTATTCTTTTTCTTCGAATAGCAGATTTGGATGAATTTTAAAGTTGCTCTAAAGAATCAACATAGCAATAATTGTGAGGTAATTTTCCATGATTTCTCCATTAATAGAAAAATTGGAAGCAATGTGCATTACATTAGACTTCATAACACAGAGGAAAGTACTATACTAAAGGCACTAAAACACAAGATTTGATTTTCCATGATTTGCATGAAAAACTACTTCTTGGTTTCACTCCTGAATGACCTAATTTTTAAGATTATGTCCTGTGTTCTGGATTACCCCACCAGAAGAAAAAATGTGGCTACCCTATCAAATCCCTTTATCATATCACCTCTCATATTGTGACTATCTAACACCAGTACCTACTGTGTTCCATTACTACCAGTTAAAAATTCCATGCTGTAAATTTCTGGTAAGTGTTATTCATACAATCTGTATGATTAAGAGCGATAGCCTCCGGTTCACATGACAAAATGTTTTGATTTTAACTACCGAGCAATTCAGTTCCATTTGAACAACATGATTTATAGTCGTGAAAAGCCAATGGAAGCTGCCTGCAGTCTTGTCTGTTTTCAATGAATTCCTTTTGCTATATATAGAGCACATTTTTTTTTCCAGTTTTATCATGGTTTAGCATGTGAAGAATTTGAAAGATAAAGCCTCTCTGTTGTTTGACATTGCTATTAGATATTTTCAAACTATTAAAAACATCCATTTGACATGTCCTCGCAATGTCATTGAGTTCCTTTACAAAAACATGCATCCAAAAATAAACCCAGAAATATTATTTAAGATTATTATTGCTTCAGACCGATTTGGGTTGTTGTTGTAATAATAATAATGACAATAATAACAACAATAATAATAATTAAATTGCTTCACAGGTCGATTGTATAGACTGTAAAATTGTATTTTGGGGGCAAAACGCAGCAGCCAATTGACCAAAGCCATGTCCCACAAGCAGCCATGAAGTGAATGACCAATTTTATTTGGGGAGATTGCTGGCCATGACACAGAGAGAAACTACTTTCTCTTTTCAAATAGTCCTATGGAATTTTAACATCCACCTGAACAGGCAGATGATACCATGGTTTAACCACTCATCGATATCTCCGACAATGCACTGAAATGTCATGTTAGTCTTAGCACCAACATGGGATTTGAACCCACAACCTTCGACTCAGATGACAATTGTTCATTTTTAAAAAATATTGAATTTTTAAAATAATTTTTTTCTAAGCAGTGAAGAAAATTTGTTCGAGAATAATAAAAGAAATCTGATTTACCTGATGGCTCAGTGAGTTTATTGAATGAATACCTGAGCCATATAGATCAAGAATGTACCAGTTCACGAGTCAGCTGCTCTGAAACAGGCAGTACCAAAGTCATTATAATTGGCATCAATACCCTGGGAAAATCACAGAATCATAGAATGACAGTATTTGTCAGCACAAAAGGAGGCCATTCGGCCCATCGAATTTGTGCCGGCTCTTTGAAAAGTTAATCCCACTCCCTGGCTCTCTTCCCATAACCCCACAAACCCGTCCTCACCAAATAACAATCCACAGTTTGTTATCAGCCACGGTTATGCTCCTGATACCCACTTGTGTGTCAGCCTGGCTCAGTTGGTAGTACTCTCAGCTCAGAGTCAGGCTGGGGGTTCAAGCCCCAAGTTGGGACTTTAAGCTCACATAGTCTTAGCAAGATCCAACTTTTTGGCTACTGAGACCTTGATACTCTATTTGAAAAAAGTCTATGGGTGCATAAGCAATATTTTTGTGTTTCCTTTTCAGACAACGCTGATCTAGGCAAACACTGCAGGAGACGAGGTGTGCTACATTGTTGGATGCGTTGGCACTTTCGATCAGATCATAGCCGATCTGTACCTCGGCAATTGGCTGCCCCGTTTTGCCCACAAATGATAGTCAATTCACATTATGTGAAAAGCGCTATATCAAATGTAAAGATTATTATTATTAATTACCCACCTTTGCCTCATATCCCTTGACATGCTGACCCAACAAAAATTCATCCACCTTAGTCTTGAAAACTTGTAAGAATCTGCAACTTTTTGGTGAGAGTTCCAGATTTTCACTACTCTTTGCATAGTAGATCTCACCTGCCAGATGGATGTTAAAGTTATCATGGGATTATTGAAAAACTGAATGGTGTTTTTCCTAGTGCCTTGGCCTGCAATCCATCTGGTAAAAATTTGACCAATCAATTTATGGATGATTTCTCACCCCACCCTCTAGAAATGCATCCCGGAGTCCTACAACCTTACCCTCCTCTTTGCGTCCTTCAAGGCCCATCTCAAGATCTTCCCCTTGGAACATATCTTGGGTCATCTACTTATCTGTATCCCCCATGCCCTCCTGAATCGAGCACCCAATTTGAGTGTAAACCCTTCACTGTGCATTTGTGTCCTGCGCAATCCTGGCTGTGGTTCCTGTAATAAAAGAAGTTCAGTTCCTTTGAGGCCTGGAGTATTAGCCCTTTCCAAACATTATATTCTCATTGGAAGATTGTGATCTGCAAATCCTGCTGAGCGTAAAAAGTGGCTGAACATTTGATACCAGAACGTGAGACTTAAAGTAGCAGATTTCCAGCAAGCTCCCTTTCTCAATATGGAACAAATGGAATTTCCTCTCTCAAGTAACAGACATAGGTGTCCAAAATGTTCTCTAACAGGGTCAGTACTGCAAGTACAGTACACAGGCAAAATCTTTCTCGATTTATGCAGCGTTTTCTCCAGACAATATACGACATATAGAGTCAGGAGAACTTTTATAATAAAATACACCAGCACTGTCCAAAAAACAATTGTTTGAAATTGCAATAGTACGGCTGGCTTTCAACAGATTCACAAGATGATGGAGCCTAAATTAACAACATAATCAAGCATTGGGATGATGATCTGAAGTTTTATAATAAGTTGTATATAATATTGAATGTTGCTATGTAGGCTTTGACATAACTTCTCAAAGAAGCTGAAGGCTTTACCAGATCTACATGTTTTACAACAGATTACCTAGAAAAATTATAAATTGGGGAATTTTTGTAAACTCCCTAAACATTTGTTAATGGAACTTTGGACATTTATTGTGCTATGTTAATTCAGAGTATCAATTTTAGAGTATCAATACATTGTCCAATATTAATGTTTTCATTTAAGCAACCCACCACAATGGATACAGTACTAATACTGTATAAATAATCCTCGCATTTGATTTAACATGTTATCACATCATTTGATATGTCGCAATAATGTCTCATAGGATTTACTGTAGAGTAGGAGGCCATGGCAACCAATTGTTGTACAGCAATGTCTCAGAAATAGTCATGAAGTGAATTATCAATTTTGTTTGAAGAATTTGATATGAAGAATTATTAACCAAGAAACAGGGAAAAGCTCCCTTCTACTTTCAGATAGTGCCATGATTTTATTTTATGACACAATTTACATTTATATGATGCCCTTCATACCGGATAGTGTCTTGGATCATTGAGTTCAAAGTACCAAGGGGAGACTTGAGCACACAACCCTCTGACCAAGAGATGAGAGTGGCACAAACTGAGCCAGGCTGATCTTGTCTTTGGGAGGAGAACTCTACTTGCTACAGTTGAGAGTTTGTTTTAGGACGGAGTGACATCACAAAAGTAAAGGAAAGCAAGTAGCATGTACCTAAGCTTCTTTTATGTCTCCCTTGAAAATTCTTGTTACCACAAGTAATTGTAAACCATATAATGTCCCATTTCTTTGCATTATCATCACAAGGGGGAAATAATGCACTCATCTCACAGTGGAAAAAACATTGCAGGGTTTTATTACTTATTCACCTTTCAATGCTTTAGTAATGCAAGTCTGGAGGCAATGACAAGAAAAAGCTTGAAATGTTCCATGACAAAGCCTGTTATATCAGTTAGGCAGCCCTGGGGCGGGGGGGTGGGGGGGAATGGAGGATGGGGGGGGTCTGTCAAAGAATGCTTTGGCCAGAAGGTTGCTGTGTCACTTGGGAAAGGCTGGAATGCAATTAGGTATCAATTTTCTGATTTTTTGTTGGTTCACAAATCACAATCAGTTAAGTAATCCCTAAATAAATAATACCAAACTGCCATAAGACTTGACTTCACAAGTGGACGATTTTACCTTAATGCCATGCACAACATATGACCACTTTATGACTACTTTATGTATGTCATTTGGAGAAGATTGATTTCTAACAGGATGCAATTTTATCATAATAAACCAGTTTAGAGTATAATCTAAAATAAAAATCTGAGAGGCCAGTTTGCATAGTGATTTCATAGTCTCACATTGGGATAATGAACTCTCATAGTCTAGAGGAGACTGCTATTCCAGTATAGTGCTGGAAGGGCAGTGCATTGTTGGAGGTATCATCCTTTGGATGAGATATTAAACAAAGGTTTGCTCTGCTAGTTCAGGTGTTCTTTAAAAATCCAATTTCTCCCAGGGTTCTGGCCAACAACACCCCTCAGATAAAAGTGATTGTTAAAACATAGTTATTTGTGGGGTATTACATGACACAAATTCGCTATCTTATAAATCATTAGCTTTCCCTGTGAAGTGCTTTGAGACATACTTCCAAAGTCAATTACATTATATCAAATACAATAATTATTATTATTATTAAGCCTTTCCCAACTCTTTCTCCATACCGTCTAATGTTGTTTTCGTCAAATATTTATCCACTTGTATATTGATTCGGGAACTGCAATCAGCTTCATCCACAGTTTGTGGTAAGGCATTTCACATTCACAGCCTTGGAAACAAAAATGTAATATAGCTGTTACACACCAAATGGCTAGTATGTCTCATGGTCTTTGGGTATTAACCTTAAGAACATCGTTGCAACCTGTAAATTGAAATTTCTTGAGTTAAGCTAGCTTCTAAATTCAAAATTTGGCAAAATCCTGTATGATCTTGAAGTTGAAGATAATCATTTTAAGGCTAAGAACAAGAGAAATCTTGAACCTCAATCAGATGTGAAGTTTAGTGCTTGGTTTGTGTTGAGTTCCTGATCTTATTGTGGCCCATTTGGGAAAGGCACATTTGATCTCATTATAGAATATTCATCTTCCCATATGACACTATGTTATTTTGTGAATGAGTCCAGCATACTGACCTCTACTCTCCTCCATGGTAAACCATTCTAGCTATTTAATTACTGTACCCTATGTTGAAAAATAACACAAGATTACAAGATTGGTTTGGATAAAGAAGGCTTTTGGCCCATGTGATGTAATCTTTGAAGAATATCAACCATCTTCCTATCATAATATCAAACTGCTTTTGAAATGAGCCACCTGGCCTCTACCTTCCATCATAATACTGTACCATGTTCCCGAGGATAAAGGTTAAAGGTAAAACCCTTCATGGTAATATATTCTAGTACCCTTCTGAGTAGAGAAATACTTCCTGGTGTCTTACATCTTTACCTCAGCTTTGTCTAATTGGCAGCACCAAATAAGTTCAGGAACAATCAAAATTGCCTAACATCAAACTACATTTGTATAGCACTCTTCACGTCAGTAGGATGATCAAAGGCCCTGGACAGTCAAGAATCCATGATTAGGATTGGGAGGGCTGGAGAGTATGGTGGGTGGTGGGGTTGGGGATGGTAAGGCAAGTAGAGTGACTGAAGATATGGTCAAAGAGGAGGGTCTTGAGGTGGGTCTTGAAGGAGGCAGGGTGTTTGGGGCGAGGCTGAGGGACTGTGGGATGGAGTTCCAGAGAGTGAGGCAGAGAGGCTGAAGGCTCACCCGCCATTGGTGGGGTAGGCAAGACAGGGTCCATGGTGCAGGCCGGAGCCCACTGAATGGAGAGCGCGGACAGGTCAGAGGTTAGGAGGTCACAGGTGTAGACATTAATAAGAAAGGAACAATTTAAAAAATATTTTATATACAATATCTTTATAGTAAAAGTACCTGGTTTTGTAAGAATGCCTTGAAGCACTTTATAATTCCTATCAAATTTAGTGACTGATTTGTGCAGGCAAATTGCATGGAGGAGATCAAACATGTAATAAATCCAACTTATGAGTATAGATATCAAATGTAATCTCTGCATAAAAGATCTTTTGTTTGTCAAACACTCCTCTTTGAAGAAGATGTGATTCTAGTGGCTCCAGGCTGGTTTTTGTGAATGTGTGCAATGCATAGGTACTGGTACATGTTAGCAGGCCTGATCTGACCCAACACACCCTGCCAATAATCTTAAATGTCATCAATCTAGTTCTCAATGTGTAGAGTATCATACATATGTGGAGCCCTCAGTTTTGCTTGGAAATTCTGCAGCATGATGATGGGCTTTCGCAACTGTTAGACACTCAGCTAACCAAAAATCATAATATCTACCCTGATTACTTCCATAATCTAATATCAATATTTATATATTGCTACTATTTTGGTCTGTCTCAGAACTTGAATAAATTGTTTTTCAGGGTTGATCTTTTAGTGTGTGCCAGAGGCTGAATTCCTCCCCAATGTATTCTTGGAGGAATTAATGTTAAGAATCCAGGGGTTAAATGGATTATTTCTTAACAGGTTCGATATAATCTTTCAAAATGAGGCACATTTGATAAATATTCCCTTATCTCTAGCCAAAGCACCTTATTTGGAGTTATATCTGGTGTTCCAAAGGCAGGTATGTGGGAACCTACTACATACATTTTTTCCTGTGGGGTTTTTTCCACCACCAAGAAGCCCACAGCTGACACCTAGCAAGAGTGACTGAGTACAACTTGAGCAATCGTTAAGGACTACAGGTGATAATTAATGGCACTTCTTAACACACTTTTCTTGATTTAATTCATAGATGGAACAGTTTGAGATACAGTGCAAACTTTGCCCCCATTAAACTCAAACTAAGCCACTGAAGCTCTGTAAATTCAATAGCCATTCGCAACATTTTCGATGTTTTAGATCACAACTGAAAACCTCCCTCTTCGACTGTGCTTATAGGCTTTCTCCTTCCACTCCTTGGATTGGCACCAAGTTCCGCTACTGTTCCGAGATGCTGCCCCGCATATAAATGCTTATTGTTTTAAACAAGATGAAATCCATAAAATGACAAGTTCTTTGGATGAGAAAATAAGGCAGACAGCCACTAAACAACCTTTGCCGACGTTCAAAATTTCCCAATTTGAGTCCCATACAACCAAATGTGTTGTGACTGTCGTAGTTCGTATTTCAATGTGTTTAATGTGATCATAAAATCTAGAAGAAAGGAGTTTGTGGACTCAATTTCAGAATAAGAAAGGTCAGCAGACAGTTTATATTTAATTATTTTGCAGAGAGAATCGTGAATACTGTATGTATTCACACACTGCCGAAGGAGGAAGGTTGTGTGGGTAAATTGAAGAGAGAATTAAATAAATTTATTTTTTAACAAAGAAAATGCTTTGGGACCAGGTAGATATGTCGCAATGGTCTTTTTCTCCCCTATGCATAGATTTGTACCAAAAGAGGCAGCTAATGGGTTATTAATAGGGCTTGACATATCAGAAAGATATATTTAAGGGCTGTGTATGATAAAGTGGGAATCTCAAACCCATAACAAGGAATAGGCAAAGGCAACATTTTTACATGGAAATGATACACATAGCAAGTGAAAGACATGTGTTTGCAATTCAAGTAAATTATTACTGTACTGTCACATTGTTTTGGAGCCAGCAGTGAATATAACACAGACTCTGAAAGGACACCCACACAGGATTCAACCCCAAGAGAAACTCGTTCCATGCAATTGCATTTTCGCTGCATGGGAATGGAAAATAAACTCTGGACTGGACATGACATCACCTTGAGCTGCAGAAATATGACACTGCAATGGATATTACAATGCCCACCAGACATTGCTCTGTAACTGCAAACTGTATGGAAACAATTTGCAGTTCATCTTTCTTCCATGCAGGCGAAAAGGTGATGTTATTTTATAACATAACCTCTATAACCATCAGCATTCCTGTGAGCTTTCCTGATTAACATGATCAAGAGAGCTGCAAGCCATTTGCCTGTTGGGACTGCATAGCCAGTTCCACTGAAACCTTCAGCCTGTGCAGTACAATTTGCACAGCCCAATGGATGGCTGAAGTGAGCCATAAATTGCAATTTGAGCTGTTCGTATTACTGTATGTGATAAACCATCGGAGCTGCACGTGAGTGATTCACAAGCATCTGTTGAACCTTTTTTTTTGCCATAAAATCAGAGCCTTAAAGTCATGACCACATCTCCCCCCATCCTCGCCCGTCTCAATTGGCTCCCCATCATCCAGAAGATCCAATTCAACAACAACAACAACATCAATTTATATAGTGCCCTCCACATCAGATGGCATCTCAGAGCATTTCACAATAACGGATTCCGGGTCTGAGCCAGGGGGAGGGGGAAAAAGGTGGCTGAAGGCCCGGTCGAAAGGAAAGGTCTTCAGCTGAGTCCTGAAACTAGGAAGAGAGGGGACGAGGCGAAGGGAGTGAGGAAGGGAGTTCCAGAGCTTCAGGGTGTGGTGGCTGAAGGAATAGCCGCTGATAGTGGAGCAGAGGATTCAGGCGTCAAGGAGGCGATCAGAACCGGAGGAGCGAACGCAACGGGTGCTGTGTTGGAGAGAGAGGAGGTCAGAGGTAGGGGGGTGCAAAGGAGTGGAGAGATTTGAAAACAAGCATGAGGATCTTGAAATTGATCCTCTCCGGGATAGCGAGCCAGTGAAGTCTGGCAAGGGCTGGGGTAGTCGGGGAGTGAAGTTTAGTGCGGGTGAGAACACCGGTGGCAGAGTTCTAAATGAGCTGAATTTTATTGATTGTGGTGGAGGGGAGACCAGCAAGGAGTGCATTTGTGTAGTCCAGCCGAGAGGTGACAAAGGTATGGACCAGAGTTTCAATGGCTTTTGGGGCAAGGTATTGCCGGAGACGGGCAATACATCGCAGGTGGAAAAAAGCAGTGCTGGTGAGGGACCGGATGTGGGGGAGGAAGGAAAGTTGGGGTTCGAACCTGACACCAAAGTTGCGTACCAATTCGGAGAGTTTTAGGGGCAGGTTGGGTGGGTGGAGTAGGTGAGAGCCATGTGACTGAAGATGATGACGAGAGGCAAAGAGTATGGCTGCCATTTTGTCAACATTCAGCTGCAGGAAATTCACGCTCATCCAGCTCCTGATGTCTGACAGGCAGGCTCACAGAACATGAGGGGACTGGGGGTCACAAAGTGAGGTGGAAAAATAGAGTGGGGTGGCATCCGCATACATGTGGAAGTGTATCCCATGTCTTCCTAATCTATATGCTCAAGAGGGAGCATATAGATTAGGAAGAGGAGGGGGCCAAGGATGGATCCTTGGGGTACCCCACAGGTAACTGGGTGAGAGCGGGAGGAAAAGCCATTTGTGGTGATGTACTGCTGGCGGTTTGTGAGGTAGGACTCGAACCAGACGGGTGCTTTCCCACTGAGGTGAATAGGAGGATAGCATGATCAACTGTGTCGAAAGCGGCTGAGAGGTCCAGCAGGACAAGGAGGCAAAGGGAGCCCTGGTCACAGATGGAGAGGACATCGCTTGTGACTTTCACAAGCAAAGTTTCTGTACTGTGGGTAAGGCAGAAACTGGATTCAAGATCCTGATCCTCACAGTTAAACCCCATCCACCGCCTTGCCCCACCCTACATCCAAGACTTTCTAAACCCCCTACCAACTTGCCGCCCCCTCTGCTTAGCAGGCTCTGGCCTGCCTCATGTCCGCCACCCAACCCACCCCACCAATGGTGGGCGAGCCTTTAGCCACTCTGCTATCAACCTCTGGAACTCCGTCCCAAAGTCCCTCTGCCTCACCTCCTCCCTGGCCTCCTTTATGTCCCATCTCATGACCCTCTTCTTCAATGGTCCCTAATCCTCCCTCCGCTCCCCCTGTCTCCAGCTTGTGTTTGAAACATCCTCCTGACATGACAGGCACTGTGCAAGTGTAATTTTGTTGTTGTTGTTGCTAGCTATTTATTGAAGTACTCAATAGAACCTGAATTGTTTTTATGTTGAAGGAACTCTTTTCGTAAGCACTTATTATGATTCCTTACTCCACTCACATGCCTAATAATAATCCTCCAAGAAAAAACCAATAATGGTCATTTCAATCCACGACTGTTTGTGGGGACACTGCTGTGCTCAATTGGCTGCCGTGTTTCACCCACATATATACAGGCAATTCACTTTACAGCATATTCTGTGAAGAGCTTTGAGACGTTTAGAAGATGTGAAAAGTGCTATATCAAATGCAAGGATTATTATTATTATTATTAAGTCTACAATTTCCGTATTCTGCATTTGAATCAGTATAAAAGGGCACATCATTCTGGGGTTCCTCATGATCTGTTTTCAATGCCTGCCTTCACCTTCAAATACATAAACACTACAGTTTACAGTGAAGTATTTTTAAATGTTGTCTTGACATGAAATGCACCATATCAAATAGAAGGATTATTGTTATTATTTGTCATAAAGCTGGGTTCTTTTAAGTCGATGTGATTTGTGAATTCCATATTTCCAGTCAACTGAAGAAATTCCAACTTGACTTTCTTAATCAAGAAATACCGCAAAATTGAGCTCTTTTAAAAATAAAAACAGTTTTGACACTGAAGCGCGTCTCAAGCAGGAATAAAGATCAGGTTTATGGGTGGGACATCATGTTCTTGGATTGCTGCAGGCTTTCTCCCTCTGCAAGAAGGAACATTATTCATTCTCATTTTGTTATTTTGCCAACTGACTAGAAGGACATAAGTTTCAATCCCATGGCTATTTATCACATCAACCAATCTACCTCCAGTCAGAATCATTAGCTTGCAGCCCACCTACTGGCTCAGAGCCAAACAGAGGAAATCCACTCTCCGGTGGGATGGAGAAAACAATCTGACATTCAAGACAGCATACCAGATGGTTGTGGAATAATATGAAAACTAACAGCTGGAAGACGTTTGATGGCAAACAGCCTGCGACAGTTGGAAAATAGAAACATGTAGATTTTAAGTAAAATGTTTTTTTCTTTCCTCCAACGTTTCGCTTGGATTGCCTTCTTTATCCTTTGAGCCTGTTTCACCATTCTATTAGATTATGGCTGATTTGTACCTCAACTCTAATTACCCGCCCTTGTCCAATATCCATTGATACAGTCACTTATCAAATGTTTATCCACCTCAGTCTTGAAAGTTTGAATGGATCCAGGATACAAATTACTATAGGGCCATAGAATACAAAAGTCAGGAAGTTATGATGAACCTTTATAAAACACTGGTTAGGCCTCGACCGTGTTCAATTCTGGACACCACACTTTAGGAAGGATGTCAAGGCATTGGAGAGGGAACATAAGAGATTTACCAAGATGGTACCAAGAATGAGGGACTTCAATTATCAGGAAAGGGTTAGGGAAGCTAGAATTATTCTCCTTGGAGCAGAGGAGGTTAAGAGGAAACGTAATAGAAGTTTACAAAATTATGAAGCGATTTGATAGGTTGAACAAGGATAAACTATTTCCAATGGCGCTTGGGTCAGTAACCTGAGGACACTGATTTTAAAATAGCTGTTAAAAGAAACAGAGGGGGGGTAAGGAGAATTTTTTTTTCACACATTGTGTTGTTCGAATCTGGAATACATTGCCTGAAAGGTTGGTGAAAGATGATTCGATAACAACTTTTAAGAGAAGCGTGCTGTATAAATGCAAGCTGTTCCCTGACTGTTCAGGGCTTTGGGACATACACCTGACCTGAAAAGTGCTCTACAAATGTCATTTTGTTGTTGTTGGTATTGTAGGATAATATTGTACTGATTAAATGCTACATTTACAAACTCTATCCCACAAGTGGTGCAGCAGATGAGGGAGAACAACTGTTTCAGAGAGAGAGAAGAATAATTTCTTGAGTGTTAGTGGGATTCCAGGCTGTTATTTCTCTGTGCAAATGAGATTACCCTGCAAATGACCAGTTTCTAGGAGTTCTGCTCTGACTACTGCCGAGCTGTAGGAGGCTGTACTTTGATATATGAAGGATTTGGTCTATTTGAGTTTAGTTTAACAAGTGAGCATTAAATAGCTGAGACTTAGATCACATCCCAATGAAGTACAGTACATAATTTTTGCTAATCCCACCCCAATTAAAACCAAGCTCAAGAGGTTAGTACAATACTAGGAATGCAATATATTTTTAACCTGTGAAATGTACCATGTCCAGATTTCTGATCCCATTGGAACATATTTACGATTGCTAATTTTGTTGACTGTTCTCCTAGAGAGTTATGCCTTTTGCTTTGCCTGAAGAGAACCTGAGAAAGGCATTTCCGGTTTTAATAATAATAGTAATAACAATCCTTGCATTTGATATGATGCCTTATCACATCAATGAGACATCTCAAAGCACGTGACAGAATATAATGTAAAGTCTAGAGACTGTGTGTTCTGTGGGCGAAACTTGGTAGCCAATTGTGGAGTGTCCCATAAATGGTGGTAGTTTGAGTGACCAAATTATTCATTTGAAGGTATTATTACCGCCTGAAAGTGATCCGCCAAATGACTAACAACTTCGTTCAAGCTTATTGCTTAATTATCAGTGGGGTGTGGAGCAAAGAAATATAGCTAAGGTTTCATCCTGCCCAGGAATCAAACCTGGGCCCCCTCGTTCACGAGGCTAACACGCTAACCACTACAACAACAACAAAATTACACTTATATTGCGCCTTTCACTTCGGGAGGATGTCCCAAAGCGCTGACTAGGTCAGGACCCGAGCGGGAGTGGTGGTGGGGGTTTGGGGTAGGGGGAAGGGGAAGGAGAGTGGGAAGACCTAGGGGGGCAGCCGAAGGCACAATCGAAGAGGAAGGTCTTGAGGCCGGCCTTGAAGGAGGAAAGGGAGGAAGCAAGGTTCCACCATAGTGTGGAACTCCAGACGCTCCACAAGAGAATGAATGAAGAACAGCGAGAGAGAGAGATTGTGTAAGAGAAGGAGAGGGAGGGTATTCCCAGTCACTATACCACTGGAACTATCCATTGCAGTGTTTATTATGGAATTATAGTGAATTTGATCTAATCATCTATCTATCATACTATCAAAGCAGCTCAATAGGCTGCTGCTTCTTTACATTGTTTGTGTTTAGTTTGTACCTCTAATATAAGGAATGTGACGGTAAGGTGATACAATGCAGGCCTGCAGATAAACGGCTTCCAAATTAAGATGGAATATGCCACACTACCCCACATGAAGTATGCTATATAAATGCAAGTTGCTGTTCAATTTAAGAATATTCCAAATGTCTACACAATTTCATATTTTAAGGCAGCAGGCTTAATATTGTAATAATAATCCTTGCATTTGATACAGCTCTTTTCATATCTTCTTGACATCTCAAAGCACTTCATAGAAGATCCTGCAAAGTGAATTGACTGTATATTTTGTGGGTGAAACACAGCAGCCTATTGCGCAATCCCAACTCTACACCGACCCCAACCCATGCTCGGATCCTGACCCCTGACTCTTCAGTGCCTTGGACTTCCTCCCGACGTGAAAGGCATTCTACAAATGCAATTTTGTTGTTGTTGTTGAAGTAGTTGTGCATTGAAATGACCAATTTATTACTGTTTTTTCATTCATTATTATCAGGCATGTGGAGTAAGGAAACTTGGCCAAGGTTTCTTCCTGGCTAGGAATCAAACACAGGTCTCTTGCCTTACAAGACTGATGCACTAAACACTGAGCTGCAGGACTAAGATTTAATAATAATAAATACAATAACTGTATCAATTCCCTTTAGTGAAGTCGTACAGCTCAGTGGTTAGAGCGCTTGCCTTACAAGGAAGCGACCTGGGTTCATTTGCAGGCAGGGCAAAACCTTGGGCAAGTTTCCTTACTCCACACGCCTAATAATAATCCCTCAAAAAAAACTGGTCATTTCAATCCATGACTGTTTGTGGGACACTGTTGTGTGCCACTGGCTGCCACGTTTCACCCACATACATACAGTCAATTTACTTTATAGTATATTCTGTGAAACGATTTGAGACATCTAGAAGACATGAAAAACGCTAAATAAAATGCAAGGTTTACTTTTATTATTACTTTACAGTATAAGTGCTTTGTGAATGCTTTGATACGTTTCAATGATGTGATAAGGTGCTATATCAAATTCAAGGATCATTATTGAGGTCTGAGAATCTTTGGTGAGCCATTTGCCACCATTGTTCCATTTCACAAGTGCATAAGTGTCTTTATTCCACCATAGTGTGGAACTCCAGACCCTCCACAAGAGAATGAGTGAAGTTTTTTAGAATTGTCCTCTAAATGTGTGTCTCTCCCTCATTCTCATCATTTCCTCTGGGAACCTCCCCACTGCTCAGTATTCAACAACAACAACAACTTTGATTTATATATAGCACCCTCCATGCCGGCCGGCACACTGCAACTGTTGTAAATAGAAATATACCACATAGGGATTTGTGGGTGAAAAACCACATCCTAAAATGATTTGTCTTCAGATGGAAAAACTTCGCATATACAGTATGAGACCAGTATATTTTGGAAAAGTGTATCAAGCATTACTTTACTGACTGACAGTTACTGGAAAAATCTGTGCTGTTGTTATAAGAGGAATATATTCTAATCTTTTATGAGTTGGCAATTATAGTTGTAGACATATATATATACACATATATTATATATACATATCTGTATAGATATATCCTTGCATTTGATATAGCACCTTATCACATCTTCAAAGTGTCTCTAAGCGCTTCACAGAATATATTGTAAAGTGAATTGACAGTATGTTTTATGAGCAAAACAAGGCAGCAAATTCCACACAGCAGTGTCCCACAAAACAGTCATGGATTGAGTTACCAAATAATTATCATTTGTTTTAAAGGAATTTTTACCATCAGAAAAGAGATTTACCAATCAACTAATATCTAGATTCCTACGTACTACTAGGTAAACAGAGGTGTTTGGGGTAAGAAAAGTTGTCCAACCTTTCCCCTGCCTGGGAGTCAAACCCAGGTCTTCTTGCTTATAAGGTGAGTGCTATAACCATTAAGTTACAGGACTATAAGTATTTAGTCTTTGTGACTTGGGTTTATTGGGACGTCCTCCCATCGTGAAATGTAATTTTGTATTGTATTAAAATCACTGGCCAATAGAAAAGGGCAAATCTATGGACAACATAGAGTTTCAAGAAATTTAGTAAAATAACACTAGCTTATAAGTCAAATCCTTCAGATGAGATGTTAAGCCATCTGCGTGATGGAGGTTAAAGATTGCATGGCATTACTCAAAAAGTTAAGGGAATTGCTCCCTTCTCCATCCCGGACAACAATCCCCCCAAATAAAATGAGTCATTCACTTCATAGCTTTCTATTGGACATGACTGTGTGCAACTTGACTGATGCGTTTGTCTACAAACTTCACAGTAACTACACTCTAAATCCTGTGAAGCACTTTGAGATGTCCTCCAAATGTAAAAAGTAATGTATCAAGTGCAAGGATTATTATTTAAAATAAAAAATAGCATAACTTGAGACTTTTAAATTGTCAGTACTATTACTAGGTTAATATATAGACAAAGTAAAAATAACTGTTGTGAAACTACTAATTATTCCTGTTGTCAGAAAAAAATATTAATGGAAAATATTAAAAGTAAAATCATGCTAATAAAGTGAGAACCACATTATGTTTATTTAGTCCCACCCTGGATGCTAGCAGTAAGCTATATAATAAAACAGACTTTTTACCCAAAAACATCCAATTGACAATGGGTTTTTAATTGCCTCTTTCATAGTTCATTCAAAAAACAAAATAACTTTGGCCTTCAGCCCCCTTCTTTGTTGAGCATAATTGAACATTTTACAGTTATGATTACTGAGAGATTGAAGTTAACTTCAAATGTACAACCAAATGTGCTTCACATCTCCCACCTTCTTCACCTCACAGTTGAAGGGCGGGTGGACCTTCAGCCTCTACCTGCCCCCACCCTCTGGAACTCCATATCATAGTACCTCCACCTCGCCCCTTCCTTGCCTCCTTCAAGACCAGTCTCAAGACCTTCCTCTTCAACCGTGCCTTCGGTCACCCTTAAACCACTACCCTCCCAGCACTCCATCCCTCTTATGCTCAGGTGTGGATGTCTGACTGATGTAAAAGGCACCATACAAGTATAATTTGTTGGTGTTGTCCTTTGCAACTGTTTTCCAATCTCCTGTTTACGTTTTCAAACCTATTCAGGTCCTTGTGGCAAAACAAGGGAGACACAAAAATGGGAAACTATGAAAATACCTTGAAAGAGAGCAAATCTTTGCTGTACTTTCCTTACATTTAGTCTGTTTACATTTAGTGTTTCCAAACAACGAAGACTTGTTTTTTCTTTGAAAAGAAGACTTCTTCTTCAATAATAATAATTCTTACATTTGATATTATGTTTTAAGATGATGTTGAGACATCACAAAGTGCTTCATGGAATATACTGTAAAGTTAATTTACAGTATATTTTGTGGACAACAGTTTCTTTAAATAAATCTTTCTTTAAGATTGATGAAATCTCTCTGAAAATAAAATAAACACAATATGTTCCTGGTGCAAGAATATCTTGAATGATGTTGACAACCATTCATTTTTCTATGATTAATGAAGGAAAATAGATTAAATGCAAACATGAGTTCATGCATACATGTGGTAAGATGTGGTCACATCCCTGTGATGTCCAAAACCCTGTTTGGCATGATCATGGAGTGTGAAATCTTGGGAAAGTTTCCTTCCTCCTCATGCCTAATAATAATCCTAAAAAAATGTATTTGGTTATTTCAGTCCACACCTATTTGTGGGACATTGCTATACATGATTGGCTGCTGTGTTCCGCCCACAAATATACAATCAATTCACTCTACATTATATTTTGTGAAGCGCTTTGAGACATCTAGAAGATATGAAAAATGCTATATAAAAATGCAAGGACATTATTATTATCATACCACATCAGGCTCAGGAAACTCATTTAACAACAATTTATGCACTTATCCTTTTCCATGGGAAGAATGCCGTGAAATTCATAAGCTTGTGAGAACTAATCTTCCTGAATCTAATGGTGAATGTGAGCTTCAATCTTTATCACTTTGGTTAACCATAATACCTTTTTAAAAGGTCTATGGAAACTTAGATTTTATACAGCTCAGTTCCCGATAACCCACTAGCCAATACCCTAATGGTTAGGGGGTCCTAGCTGGACAAGCTGGAAAGCTTGCCAGACAGCGATATCAATGACAAGCTATCTAGTTTTAGCTGGTTAGACTCTAGCTGTAGTGCAACTGGCTGTTTTTGTTTCAGATTTCCAGCATCTGCAGTATTTTGCGTTTTTGTTTTGGCTGTTTTCCTGTTTGCTTCAATTGTCACTTTCTGCACAGTGTACAGCCTCTCCTAAATTCTATACTTCTATTGATCCCTTAATTTTAAACATTAGCCATACCAAAGTCAGAAATTCATTCAGACTGATACAGCATGAAACTTTCTTCCTTGATCTACTTCCTTTTCTAGTGCCAATCCATATGTATTGTTTGTTTAAATTATTTGCATAAAATAGAAAGAATTTGTTGACACATAAATACGTCAGCATTTGGTACAGTGAACAAGTCATGTCAGAATAAGTTGATACATTTAGCTTGGTCTGTTTTAGAGAAACCTGTTTCATATTTGGCTTATTTTTCTTTCTTAGATATAAATCTAGCTCAGTTAATCATACTTGCATCTCTGAGTCTGAAGGTTGAGGGTTTAGGCTCTCTGGTGAGTCTTTAAGTTCATAGACTGCTAAGTGGTGTCTTCTTGGAGATGAACTGGCTGCAAGGTGACAGCTTTAGGAATGGAATGTTGGACTTCAACCAACCTTCGGTGGCGTTTTTGTTAGTCCTGTTTCTAAGCCAGATGGGTCCACAGTATTCTAGGGCACGGTTGATAACAGCACAGCCAGCCTGGCTTGTCGGAAGGATTTAGAAATACAGCCCAGTCACTGAGGCAGGGAATCATCCCACTCAGCTCCTGTTAACCCTGCGAGCCAAAGCCCTGTTGGGTGGTCTTAGCTGGACAAGCAGCAGTAAAGCTTGCCAGACAGCAATATCAATGGCAAGCTATGTGGTTTAGCTGGTTAGACTCCAGCAGTACTGCAATTGTCTATTTTTCTGTTTGTTTGAATTGTCACTTTCTGCACAGTCTACAGCCTCTCCTAATTCTACTCCTCACTTGATCCCTTAATTTTAACCGTTATCCATGCCAAAGTCAGACATTCCTCCACTCCACATCTCCCTTCCACATGCTGACCCCTACTCATTCCTCCTACCACATTTTCGAATCTGTCTCCCCCTCCTCTGTCATAACCACCATATCAATCATGGAGCTCACCATCTACTCCCTTGATCCCATCCCCACATGTATCCTTACAACCCAGATCCACTTCCTCGCCCCTTTACTCTCCAACATCATCAATCTCTCTCTATGATCTGGCACCATTCCCATCCCCCTCAAAATAGCTACAATCACCCCCATCCTGATCCATCTCCACTTTTCAGTTACTGACCCATCTCCACTTTTCAGTTACTGACCCATCTCCAATCTCCCTTTACTTTCCAAGGTTGTTGAAAGAGCCATTGCTTCCCAGCTTCATTCGTTCCTCTCCTCCCAATCCCTCTGGGAGCCCCAACAATCAGGCTTCCGAGCTATGCACAACATGGAAATTGCTTTGGTCAAGGTCACAATCGACCTCCCATCCATCTGTGACCAGGGCTCCCTCTGCCTCAAGTCAATTTGTCACCTCAAGGCTTGATTCTAGAAACTCCCTCTTTTGTTGGCCTCCCCAGATAATCCAAAACTGCAGCTTGTGTCGTCTCCCATACCAGGCTCTATGATCCCATCACCCCCGCCCTTGCCCTGCTCCACTGGCTCCCCATCCCTCAGAGGATAGAATTCAAGATCCTCATCCTCACTTTCAAGGCCCTCCACGGCCTTGTCCCTTCCTATCTTTCTGACCTGCTGCACACTTGTCAACGTGTCCACTCCTTCTATTTAGCAGGCAACAGCATGCTCCGTGTCTCCTGCCCTGTCATCGGTGTCCGAGCATTCAGCCTCTCTGCCCCTAGTTTTCAACTATGCCTTCAGCTGCTCCCCCTACCTCTGTGCCCTCCCTCATCTCAACACTGCTCCATCGCCAAGCTTGGATATTGATCCCTTCCTGACTGTTCAGCACTTTGGGATATCCTCCCGACATGAAAGCACCTAATGCTTTCCACAATTAGGTAAACAGGATGCGTCCCTCCAAGGAATGAGTTTGCATTCCACTCCAACAATCTTTCCCTGGAATTCCCATGTATAGATTTGATGCATGGAATCTATGGGTGAGCCATGATCCATTCTGCTCCCATTCTCTGCAACTTCATCCCAGCTTGTTTCTATTGGTAGCATTCTTGCCTCTGAGTCAGAAGGTTGTTAGTTCAAGCTCCATGATGAAACTTTGAACTCATAGGTTTGGCTGATATTCCAATGCAGTGCTGTGGATTTTTATAGTGTCAGAGGTGCTTTAGATGATATGTTGAATCCAGGTCCCATGTGCCTGTCCAGTTGGATGTTAAAAGTCCCATGGCACTATTTGAAAGAAGAAGGGAGTTTCTCCTAGTGTCCTCCAACAGCTATGATAAAATTGACTGTCATATTAATTTACAAATACACAAAGTCACTACACTTAACAGAAACATACTGTGAGGAGATGTTAAGGTGCCTCTGAGGACTCCACCATGTCAGAGTCGCTGTCAGAGTCAAATGTCACTCACTTCATTTCTGTTTGTGAGTTATTGATGTGCATACATTGATTGTGCCATTTGCTGTGAAATTCACTATTACAGTGCTGTATATACTGTGAATGTCCAGGGATGGCCCTTTGAGATGCTTCAACAATTATTTTGTATTGTCTTTTAAATGTAAAAGCCAACTCTGGCATTGGCTGAGGTAGCATCCTAGTTAATCTTTGCAATTCAGTGATGTGCATCTGTAACAGTAACTCACTGGGAAGCTATAAATTGCCTTATATTTCTTCTACTGACAATGAACCAGTAAAACTTGAAGCAGAGCTAAATTGTGTATAATTTATTGATAATACAACAACAATAAGTTGCACTTATATAGCACCATCTACGCGGGGTAGCATCTCAGAGTAGTAATAATATGTTCGTCAGATTATAGGCATGATGCCTGTGAATGATTGGTTTCAGGATTAGTGCAAAAATTTAAAAAAGTTAATAGAATCTACCTTACTTTGAGTTGGAGTTTATTTAATTCCTTGGTGTCCCACATACATCTCACTTGGCTGGTGATGGATCAATGGATCAGGTCAGTCACAGAAGTTTAAGCCTTGCTGATGTTTCTTCAATCTCCTGCCCAATTCCAATTAGCATTGTTTCCCCCAATTTTTTTTAATTTGGGCTGTGGTTTACCTTTTAATCCCCAGGGAAAGATTTAGACAGAAATAACTTGCATTTTTATGGAGACTTGAATGACAAAACATTTTAAAGTGCTTTACTTTGCTAGGCATAGGAAAAAAGCATATGGGGTTGCCATTTTTAGCACAGTAAGGCCCCACAGCTATGAAAACAACATGCATCTCATGTTTAAGCATTCATTGCATGTTTACAACATGTGTGTACATCTTATAGCATTTTACAAAGGTGGTGTGGGATCCTGAGTGGGAGTTGAACGGAGGTTACGGGTGAGATGGCTGAAGGTAACAAAAGCAACAAATTACATTGATACCTTTATCTTTTGGAGGACATCACAAAGTATTGAGAAAAAGCGATGTTTTAAGATGAGTTTTGAAAGAAAAAAAACATGGAGCAAGGCAAAGAGATTTTCAGAAGAGAGTTCATGAAAGTGGGGTCAAAGAGACTGAAAGTTTGCCTGCTGACGGTGGGTTGGACCAAGTGATTGACATTAAACAGACTAGAGTTGGTGGAAGGAATAATGTGGGTGGGGTAGTAGGATTCCAGGAGATCAGAGATGGGATGGGGCGTTTCAAGATAAGGATGAGTATCTTAATGTAGACCTAGAGTGGAAATAAAACATTTCTACCTAATGGTGTAGGAATGTATTATAAATACATGTTTTTTTGAAACCTCCAAAATATACATCTTAAAAAAAGTCTTTTGAAAAGTTATCTTCAGGTCTTTACTTTACAAATCCGAACGTAATTTTAAAAAATTGAGCTGCAGTAATAATAAAATAATATTGATTAACAATACTCCTTCAATTTGGTAAAGTAGCTTAACATCACAAGGACATCTCAAAGTGCCTTGTGATATCACCGGGACCGGATATACAGCAAAGTGGAGTGACTGTGTATACTGTGTTTTAACATTGTAGGCAGTTTGCGCATTATATCAAAATCTGTAGCAGACTCTTGGAATGATTTCCCCAGATTTAAAGTTCATCACAAATACAGTTCCATTGATTATAAAGTCCACACTGTAGCAGACTTCTGCTGAGAGTAGTTTGTTGGTATGTGAGCTGCATAAATTTTCATTTACATTGTACTCTGATTCGTTATGCACATAACATGTGCAAAATTCATTTGTTTCTTACTTTATTTCACCGGATCCCTTCATTAGTTAAAATCCTTGCTTTATGTGAAAATAAATATACAGGTACTAGGGAAGTCCCAGGTCCAGTCCTCTGTGTGTGTTCAGTTGTACTGATTTTATAGTGGGATACAATTATTGTATAATTACCAGTTTTCCCAGCCCCATGTCTACCAAGATGTAACTCTGAGTGAGATAATAATAACAATAATAGTAATATTAATAACAGTAATAATTCTCCCTTTATGGAGAGCATTAAAAAGAAAACATTCAGCCCATGTGCAGATGTCCTCATGTTTATACATGGGTGATCCATATTGGCATTAACATTTACAAGTTCTTTGTATTGAATAATTAGCAAGATCCCAGATGAATCCTGGGTGTGTTACAGCAGCCCCTCTAGAACTTCACCCCTCTCTAAACTCATGGAGTCCAAACTGAGATTGATGCTGAATTGGGGTTTGAAGTCAGTGAGGACACATTCTGCAAACCCAATTGCAATTTGAACAGCAATTTATTATGAAATACAGATATAAATCCTGGCTCTTTGTTTATAAAAGGCCTGTAGCTCAGTGGTTAGAGCACTCGCCCTTACATGCTGAGACCTGTGTTTGAATCCAAGCAGGGCGAAACCTTGGGCAAGTTTCCTTATTCCACATGTTTAATAATAATCCCTAAAAATAATAATAAAATTGGTTATTTCAATCCACGACTGTATGTAGGACACGACTGTGCACAATTAGCTGCTGCATTTTGCCCATAAATATACAGTCAATTCACATGACAGTATATTCTGTGAAGTGCTTTGAGACGTCTAGAAGATGTGAAAAGCGCTATATCAAATGCAAGGATTATTATTTTTCTTCTTTATTATTCAATGTAACTTGAGCTTGAGAGCAGCAATGTAATACACCAATGCAGACCATATCATCATTATACAGTACATTGATACATTATCTCAAATAGCAAAGTGATTATAATCTACATTTGACAACAAACAAAATTCCTGCTTTCCATGATAGGAAAAAGTCTATTTTAGTCCATATTACTTTGTATAGGTGCTTAGATCTATGTAGCAGAATGAAATCATATGGTATCATTCCATATAAGATCCATATTCCAGAAAGGTAGAATGTGGTTTTGATGAGAATATGATATTTTGTATTCAAGTTCTTCATAAATCCTGCAATTTTAATTGTCATAAATAATACATCGTCCGTAAAATAAATATCCCGTATTTTAATGAGGCAAAGAACTAGTTTGAAATGATTGACTAAAATATGAGAATATTTATTCCACTTTTGAAGAAACATGCATTCTTTCCTTGTTCTATATGATTCCAGAGACAATGTAAAACTAAATGCAGCTGATTTCAAAAGTAACGTTCCTGTCAAATAGAATGGAAAAGCTTGAAATCTGGCTGAACTTTTCATTTCTCAAGTTATATGCATATTGAGATGCAGAAGATGGCAAAAGACAATATGGATTGCTGAGGCAGTAAGTACAGGCATGTGGAGAATGGAATCAGATTCCTCTAGTGTTGACGTTAACGACATCTGCAAAGGAAGAATGTTTGTTTCAGTTGACCTGAGGTCTCTTGGCTCACATGATTTCATGCTATGTTATCTTATGTTGCATGCCAACACTTGTTTCCTATAAGATCAGAGAGTGTCTCTCTGATTTTATAGCACACATGTTTATTTTTGTGGGTGTCAGCCTAGTGTCTGACACATGCAAGAAAGCATCACAAAGAATATCAAAACCAGACTGAGAGTTCCACGTATGCATGTCACCTACATATGGAAATTTTCATGAACATGTGTAGGCAATGATAACAGGTTTGGAAACTACTCTTCCATCTTAATGAATGAACACATTACATACAATTCTTCTACTCTCATACGATAAGTGCTCATATGTCTGAATACAAATGGACAAATTCACCGTACCAATCTTCTTTTAAAATCCACATTGATCTTTTTCATTCCTACACCAGAGAAAAACTAAAAAACAATTGATCAATTACAAAATATGCAACATATGTGACTCAGGTTTTTTTGCTTTGTTGTTTCAGATTTTTAATTCTGTTCAGACTATAGGATTCTTAATGAAACTATTTTCATAGACCTGTTTGATGCTAATACTGTTTTAAAAGTGAGCAATGCTGACCACACAGCTAAAACTTGGCAAATTAATAGTCAGATCAAGAACAACAACTTGCATTTATATAGTGCCCTTCATGTAGGGTGACATCTTGCAGCATTCAACAGTGGGGGAGATTGACACCAAGCTGAGGGGAGGGAGGGGATGATTGTAAACACGGTCAAAGAGGAAGGTCTTCAGATGTAATTTGAAAAGGGGGAAGCAGGGAGCAAAGCAGAGGGAATGAGAGGGAGAGTTCCAAAGTGTCGGGGTATAGTAGCTAAAAGCATGGCTGCTGATAGTGTAAAAGGAGGCAAGGTACGGAGAAGAGGCTGGAGCCAGTGGAGGTAGCAGGTAGTGGAGTGGGGGGTAAGTAGGTCAGAGAGGTGCAGAGGTGCCAGGGTGTGAAAGGATTTGTAGACAAGGGTGAGTATCTCAAAGTTGATCTGCTCTGTGGTAGAGAGCCAATGGAGTCTCATGAGAGCTGGTGTGAATGGGTACAGGGTATAGTGTGGGTGACTATATGTGTACTAGAGTTCTGAATTATTGAATTTTGTGAATTGAGGAGACTGATGAGGTCACCATATTACCCACAAGGGAATGCAAACAGAGCAATGTTTTTAAGTATTCACACTCAATTGTGTGGATTCAAGAAAACACCTGAATAAATGGCACAAATTGGAGTAATGATTTAACAGCGAGTTGAACAAGTAAATGTTCCGTAGAGAATAATAGCTGAGGTTTGCAGACATTTGGCAGCTGCATTCAATGAGAAATTTCTTTGAAAAATAACAATATGATATATTTTCTGTGCTGTCCCTCACGCCCTCTATTCCACTTTCAGGCACAACTTCCCACAAAACACTGGAATATTCTTTTTCTATCCTTTGCATTGCCCCCTCCTTTCCCATTTTCAGGTTGCATCTGAAGACCTGCTCAGTGTTGTGCTTTGCCACTGTCACGTGCTCTGTGACGCTATCTCGCGTGAGGGGCACTATATAAATACAAGTTGATGTTGTTTTTGTTTAACTGGATTTTAAACTGGTTTTGGAACTACATAACATTGTTAAGATCTAGTACTTCTTGCAATTACCCTTGTCTTTTGGACCTGCTCAACTCTGTTGGAAAATGAGCAATCAAAACCATTTTCAAACCTGGTTTACTTCAGGTTATAAACACAATGCTTTCTGGAAAAGTGTTTTACAAACAACTCTAAGACTCACCTAAGTGTTTTTCCTGTTTTTCCAGAGAACATTTGAGAGTCCTCAAGTGCAGGAAATGAAATAGATAAAGCATAGCATTTGGAAGCAATAACATTTCTGTATATATGGGGACATTTAATTTAACAACCCATTAAAGGATAACATTTGGTAGAACGTTTATGTTCTGTAATCCTTTAATTCATGACAAAAAATTATCTATTTTAGATATTCAGAATGCATTTCCTGTTTTTAGAATCTAATCAGTGTTACTGTAGTAATCTGTTTGTCAATACACTGAGTGTGTGATGTCACTGTGGTCTGCAGCAATGTTTTTCAACCTTTCTGAGGCTCAGGACCCATTTGGAAACCTTAATGGCCTGTCATGATGACCCAGTAAATAGGTTTAATGCTAAAAACATCTGGTTTACTATACATTTTTTACCCATGATATATAATGTACACATTAGTACTTAAGAATTTGTTGCGTAAATCCCAGCTTCTACTTAACGAGAAACGTGATCTTGCTTCTCTTTGATAAGTTTGGTGTAACTAATCCTCAATACCTGCTACTTGCAACAGAACAGTTTAAAAATCTCTCCCTTTCAATGCCTACAAGACATTCTTCTCTGACTAAAATACACCCCAAACTCTCCAGTGCGAGACTGCAGTGAAATGATGGAATGTTGGCATTTCATTGCCTAATCATTGGCCACTGCTGCTCTTTAAATAGCTTAATTACAGAGGTTGAACCACAGATTCTAAATTCTTAATGTACCACAACAAACACTACCCTATTCGTATTAATTTAATGAAAGCCCTTTGTAATTATTGGACGGCCAAAACATGTTGCCGACCAGCCTTTGCAATTGCTAGTTATTGTGGGACGTCGAAAATATAGAATCTGCAGTTTTGCAGTAGAAACTCATACACATAATTCACAACAACAAAATTCCTATAATGCTCCTCATGCAGGGTAGTGTCCCAGTGTCCCAATGGCAGAATACAGTGCCAAGCTAGGGGAAGGGAAAGGTAACCGTAGGCATGGTCATAGAGGATGGTCTTAAGCTGAAGATAGGGAAGGAAAGGGAAGACGGAGGGATAGAGGAAAAGCGTTCCAGAGTTTTGGGGTGTAGTGCCTGAAAGTTCGGCCACTGATGTGCGCAGTATATCATACGGTGTAGCACGGATGACTTACATTTAATTTTAAAAAATTGGCAGATGAAACATAGCAGACATATGGCAGATTAAGTTTAATGTAAAGAAATGCGAGGTGATCCATTTTGGAATGAGGAGAGGTAATATAGGCTAGATAGTGCAATCTTTAGAGGGGTTGAAGGAACAGAGAGACCTGGGGGTTTATGTAAATAAATCTTTGAAGGTGTCAGGATAGGTAGATAAAGTTGTTAAAAAAAGGATACGGAATTCTAGGCTTTATAAATAGGGGCATAGAGTAGAAAAGTCAAGAAAGTTATAATTAACCTGTACAAAATGTTGGTAAGGCCTCAGCTAGACTACTGTGTTTACTTCTGGGCACCACACTTTAGGAAGGATGTTAAGACATTGGAAAGGGTGCAGAGGAGATTTACCAGGATGGTACCAGGAATGAGGGACTTCAGAAATGAGGAAAGGCTGGAGAGGCTAGGATTATTCTCATTGGAGCAGAGAAGGTTATGAGGAGACCCAATAGAGGTTTTCAAAATCATGTGGGGATTCGACAAAGTAAAGAAGGAAACACTGTTTCCTCTGATGGGTGTATCAGTGACTCGAGGCCACAGATGTAAAATACTTTCTAAAAGAAGCAGAGAGGAGGTGAGAAGAAAAGTTTTCACTTAGCGAATTGTTTGATTCTGGAATGCATTGCCTGAAAGGGTGGTGGAGGCCAATTCGATAACAATTTTTAAAAGAGAGATGGATGGTTATTTGGGGAGGACAAGTTTGCGGGATTTTGGGGAGAGAGCCGGGGAGTGGGATTGACTTTGAATATTTCTTTTCAAAGAACCAGTACAGACTCGATGGGCAAATGGCCTCCTTTTGTGCTGTAAAATTCTATGATTCTACGAAAACTTAAGCATTTTCAAAATCCATTCACAACTCTTGAACACATTCTGATGACCCAATTTGGGGTTATGGTGAGAAACCATGGTTTGGTGGATGGGGCCAAATAATATACATTCAACTCCTTTACTAACCACATTAGAAATACAGTATTGAGTATTGGCTCTCTAACTTAAACCAGTGATTGGCAGCTTTCTGATGCTGAAAGTATGAATCTTTCTTGGTCAGGAAAGGATGCGTCACAGAATTATGTAGGGTCTCTCTCTCATCAAGCTGACACCTTGGTTACATGCCCAACATAGGTGAAGCAAAAGTGAGTCAACTCTTTTCTAGACTCATTAAATCTAAGTCAGCCAGATCTTTATTACGTACTTAAGGTGCTGTTAATGATTCATCAGCACCATTGTTCATTGCTTTCAAAGCAACAAAATGAAGCAGTCACAGGATGCTTTTCCACACTGTTGTTTGGTGATATTTTATCTCTTGTCAAGTTAAAGGCTATATTATAGAAATAAAAATAATCTTTGCATTTGTTATAATGCCTTATCAACTTGTCAGAGTGCTTCACATGAGGTGCTATAAAGTGGTTTGACTGTGTATTCATGGGCTATGCACGTCAGCATTCAGCACTCCTAGATCAACTATAGCTTGTATGGATGGATGCAAAGCAAGATCAAACTTTGTACACACAAACATTTCATTCCACTTCACAGTAATTATTGGCAATTTTGGGGAGGCAAAAACAACAGATATTTTGCACTCAGCAATACTGTCACAGACCATTTGAGCCAAATTACCTGTTTTGGTACAGTAGAGTCTAATTCCTTAACGGGTTTGTGCCTTAATTAGCTCAGAAATGTATTCAAAGGCTTTACCCAAATACAGTAGAAGCTTGTTTATCCGGCACCCTTGAGAACCTGGCCAGTGCCGGTAAAAGCGCCTGCCAGATATTTGACAGAAAACTCAACACAATTTTTTTAAATTAAAATATATATATTTTTAAAACATGGCATATTAATAATCGACTAAATAATCATTTTGTATGATAATATAATATATAAATAATAATTATAATTATTTTACACACAGCAACCAAGCAGTTCAGAGAGATCTTTAAACTAGTGCAAAAGTTACATGTCTGAATGACACTGTTCTCATTGGGGGCAGAAGAGAGGAAAGCTTGTGTTATTGAGAAAGCAGAGAGTGAGCAGCGGCCACTCAGTTCAGTTAACTTTCTTTCCAAAAAGCCTTGCAATGCCTGTGTGTGTGTGTGTGTGCACTAACTTGAAACACTGCACTCTGTAAAACAAGCATTACTGGGATGAGCCTTTTTTATTAAAATAAAAGCCAATGAATTGATCTGCAAGCTTTGCTCAGGGTGGGTGTGTATTTTGCTGTTTTGTGGCTAAATTAAATCTAAATTAATCAACTCACCCCGCTCTGCCTCTCAAAGAGTAACTCCGGAGAGTGCATTACTTTACAGTACCGGCAGCATTCTGAGCTAGTGCCAACATCAGGCACCTAATAGCAGCATTCCAAAATACTGACGCAACACAAAACACCCAAAAAATGCATTTTTCTGGATAAATTCCGGTTTATCGAATGCGGACCTTTTTTTTGCGGTGCCGGTTATACGGAAGTTACGGTTGATCAAGTCATGGATAAACGGGCTTCTACTGTATATTTTTTCCACCTGAAGTATGCAGATGGAGTGCAGTCCTATACCTCAGTAGTTAGAGCACTCGCCTTGCAAGGGAGATACCTGGGTTCAATTTCTCAGCAGCGCAAAACCCTCAAGAAAAAAAACAATAATTAATTGGTCACTTCAATCCAGACTGTTTGTGGGACACTGCTTGTGCGCAATTGGCTGCTGTGTTGCGCACACAGATATACAGTATATTCTGTGAAGGACTTTGAGACGCTTCATAATTACATTTGATTGCTTTTCACTTCATGAGGACGTACCAAGGTGTGATAAGGTGCTACATTAAATGCAAGGATTATTATTATATTACAGATGATTAACAACTTACAATTGTATATCACCACTGGCTTGATAGTCATATTGTAGATTTTTATTATGAATCTTTTTGTTCTGCTGTCCGGGTGCACCCAAAAGTATTGCTCTGAGATTGCTTTCTCAATTCCATTTAACTTCTTGTAACATACTAAATCCACTCAGGGACAACTCTTTTCAAGACGTTCAGTTTTCCCCTGTGTTAATTAAGTAGTGTGTTCAGTATATCAAATACACAGTCACCTGCACTTCACAGAAATTTTGTAAAGCTGTTTGAGACATTCTCGCCTGGAGAGACACTGAATGAAATGCAAGGATTATTTTTAGGGAGGAATCATTGTAAATCAGTTAAAATATTCTAACAAATGTTCAACAGAGTGGGGGAGGAGATTAATGGGGCAAACATTCATCTTCTAAATCGACATAGTACAGCTGCAGGAAGAGAGCACACTGCCCTGCTCCCCAGGACTCTGAGGTATCAATTTTTCATTGTACACTCAGCGAGGTTGTTCTTAACATTCACAAGGCAGGAGGGAGTGGATGCTGATGTAATTGACATCTTCAAGGCAGGGGGACGCGGACATTGATGTAAAAGGATTTCATGCCGAAGAGAAGGAAAAGAAAATTAGCTTTCTCTTACTTATGTTTTGTGAATTTCGCAAGATTCCCTCGTGTCATCCAAGGAGGCTTTACTGTTCCTCAGACTTGAGATTCCAAATGCCTCTTGTCCCAAAACATGTGTGCCTCCCTTTCCTAAGGAGTAACTGTTGGCTTTCACATACACAAGAATAATAGTTTTAGTTGCCAAACGTATCGAGTTTTGACTAATTAAACCCAGGGTTTTTTATTTGGACCTTTTTATTCCCAACATATGAAGTGATTGTATGATACATTGGAATCTACCTGTTCATCTACAAAATATATAGTCACTACATTTTATAGTACTCAATGTGAAGTGTTTTGAGGTGATCTCCTGAAGTGAAAGGCATTATATCAAATGTAAGGAGCATTCATTTTACCTCAGGGAAATGCACTGTTACCAATAACACCAGCTTACAATAACAACAAAACCAACAACAAAATTACATTTATACAGTGCCTTTCACATCGAGAGGACATACCAAAGTGCTGAACAGTCAGGTTGGGACCCAGGCAAGGGAAAGGGCAGGGTAGGGGAGAGGCGTTCTGAGAAACTACCTAGTGTGAAGGGCACAATATACATACAAGTTGTTGCAGTGTAGTGCATTTTAGTTCTAACTATCTGTTTTTAAGCAGTTGAATTTAATAAATTGGATAAACACAACAAATGAAAGAAAGAAATAAACAAACAAACAAACAAACAAAGAGAGAAAGAAACAAAGAGAGAAAGAGAGATAAAGAAAGAGAACATAGATTTTCATAGTGCCTTATCTCGTCAAAACTCTTCTGGATTGATTACTTTTGAGTGTAGTGATTGTTCTTGTAAGCAAATACAGCAACCGAACCTGTCCAATAAACAGCCCATTATATTAATGATGTTGAGAGTTCATAACAAAGAGGTTAATCAGTTAGGCTATTGGTTGTGAATCTGGGAGAAACATCTCACTCTTTTTAAATGCTATGCAATGTTTAATATCCAGCAACAATAAGTTAGATTTGTATAGCACCTTTCATGTTGGGAGGATATCTCCAGGTGCTGGGTAGCAGACCCAAGATTGGGAGTTGGCATCAGGATGGGTGAAAGATAGGAATGGTATGGGTAAGGAAGGTGACTGAACATGCAAACAGAGTCTTAATTTTCATACCTAGTTTGGGGATACTAAAAGCATCTTCAGAAAACTTTGTGCAAGAATGATCTTTCATGTAGCATTTTGTCTAAAAAGATAGATTTCCACTTTTCATCCGCAAAAAAGTACTTCAGTTACTGCACTGTCAAATTCAACTATAAGGCCAAATGGATAATATTCTTATTATTATTAAATCCCAAACCGGGAGTTGAAATTCCACCTGGATTTAAACCTACCTTCTAAACATTTAAAGCACAGTATGCAAAATTTGCTAAATCCTTACATTCAGTTTTGGTTGCTGTTCTGCACACTCTTAAGAAATTTTAAGAGCTTGCCAAATTCTGCATGGGTTGAGATGTTAAGAAAATAGCGCAAGCTCCTCCTTCCTTCCGCGGTTTGAACCTGCGACCTTCAAGATGAGAGTACTACCAATAGAGCCCAACTAACCCTGTGGACGTCTGGATTCTTACTTTAATCTACTTTCCAACATCCTCCTAACAATCGGAGTAAACTTAAAAATGTCTCTCTGTTCATATGCCAATATGTTGCAACTACAATGAAATATGACAATCACTGGTGACTAGAATAAAGCATAAAGCTTTCCAAAGCAGGACAATCATTCTGCATTCTGTTAGTGATGCATTAATGTGCTGATTCTGAATATTTTGCCCCTGAATTACATGGTCAACCACATTAGTGCAAGAAATAGCAAGCGTTTCATGTCACATTTTGTCTGCATTTTGTCTGCAAAAAAAAAAGATTGTTCACTATAAGTCTTTGCAAGTGGTTAAACTTTGCTCTGACATTGGGAAGGCGACAGAATTACCATCTGGAAATTATTACAATGAACACAATGTTGATGCAAACAAAAACAGAAAGCTAAGGGGATTTTTTTCGATCTACAGTCAATACATATTTTGTCAACTTGATTATAATACAGTGCCAACTTTAATTACTTACCTTGTAAATGGTAAAAATGAATGTTGCATAATGCAATGCATAAGGTGATCAGTAATGTGAACATTGGTGTTGCCAAACATCACATCAACTACAATTACGGTCAAACTAGTCAATACCTATGAGTGTGGAACTCATATAGTCCATGTTGACACTCCAATGCAGTGCTTGTGGTGTGCTGCTTTGTTGGAGGTGCCGTCGTTTAGATGAGATGTTAAACCAAAGCCATAGATGCTTGTTCAGGTGGATGGTTAAGATCTTATGACCAAATAAAATTGGTCATTAACTTCATCGCTGTTTGTGGGCCATTCCTATGTGCAAATTGACTATTGTGTTCAGGCACGATACACTTTTCAATAAATCCTATGAAGTGCTTTGGGATGTCCTCCTGATGTGAAATACATTTATGTCAAATGTAAGGATTAATAATTATATATCACATTATGGCTCTCAATCAATCAATCAATCAATCGATCGATCGATCGATCCACCCACCCACCCACCAACCAATCATTCAATCAATCATTCAATCAATCATTCAATCAATCATTCAATCAATCAATCAATCATCAAAACTTACATTTATATAGTGCCTTTCACGTCGAGAGGACATCTCAAGGCACTGTACAGTTAGGTAGGGACAAGAGCGGGGGTGGGAGGGATTGGGGGCAGGATGAAGAAGAGTAGGAAAATTGATTGTATACTTGTGGGTGAAACGGGGCAGCCAAATTGCGCACAGCAGTGTCCCACAGATAGTCGCAGAAATGGGCCAGGGGAGAAAGGAGGGAAATAGGACAATGCAACGGGGGAAAGATGGCAAGGGGAGGGGTCGGGGCAATTTGAAGGAGAGCAGGAAAGCCAACTGTATACTTGTGGGCGAAACGCGGCAACCAAATTGCGCACAGCAGTGTCCCACAGATAGTCGCAGAAATGGGCTAGGGGAGAAAGGAGGGAAATAGGACAAGGGAGGATAGGGAGGGAAACGTGGTGTGGGGTAAGGTCAGGGAGGAAGAGGGGGGAGAAAGGGGGAAAAAGGAGAGATGGAGGGAAAGGTGGGTGGTGGGCAAAATCAGGGGGGAAGAGGGAGAGAAGGGGAAAAGGGGGAAGAGAAAGTGGGGAAAGGGAGTGAGGGAAGAAGAAGATGGAGGGGGAAAGGCCAGCAATATACAAATTGGGAAGTTATTTCTCTACAACTGACCGATCACCTCACTTCGTTACAGTAAAAAAGATCTGTGAAGCGCTTTGAGATGTTTTCTGATATAGTTTTTCTGCTATATCAAGCAAGGATTATTAAAATCGGAATGTTTAACTAAAAAGAGATGGCTCAGAAATGATTTTAATCATGGGGTCAATATCCTAAAGGCAGAAATAAACTGCACCCATATAATATGTCTAATATGGTCAATAAATTGTAGAACAAGGGTGCACAAACTGAAGCTTAGCTGGATAATGAAGTACTACAGAGAGTTGAGTTGATTAATGTTACACATTGAATGATAAATATGTGAAATAGCATCAGAGAGGTGGCGAATCAGATTGTGTGACTAAATTCAAGAGGGAATTAGATAGCTATTTGTCAAATAATTCAGTTGCAGAGCATGAGACCTTTGGGACCAGAGAAATGCATGCAAATTCCTTTACTCGTTAATAATGTTCCTTCAGTAACTTCAGAATTTTAACAAGGCAGTGAATTCCAATAGTTTAGAAGTCCTAAAGCATATATGTCAATCAATCATAAAACCTTTAACAGTTGTTCTTACATTTGTCATAGCTTATTTACATCGGGAGGACGACTCAAAGTGCCTCAAAGCATTTGCCGGCCTATTTCATGTCCGCTGGCCTATTTATCCTACCAGCAGCAGGCATGTTTTAAGCCATTCATTCCCTGTTCTCTGGAACTCCATTCTGGAATCCCTCGGACTGGCTCCCTCCCTTTCTACTTTCAAAGCCCACCTTGAGACTTATCTTGTTGAACATGTTTTTGTCCAATCTTTCGCCTCCCCCACCCTTGTCAGCCTCCCTTACCTAGGGCTTGAGTGCCCAGCCAGCTGTGCAAAGCATTTTGAGACATCCTCCGGATGTGAAAGGTGCTGTATAAGTGTAAATTGCAATGTGAAGTGTAGTGAGTGTGTATATGCAAATGCTTCATCACAGCAGAATATGTTCCCTTACATTTGATTTTCAGTGGACCAAAATAACTCCCGAAACAACGCAACATGTTTAGGAGTCTATATCAAACCCTTTTTGTATAAAGTATGTTTTCTTCTTTACATTTGCTGTTGCTTTCACTACCTTTCAATGAATTGTTGAATGTATGATTGAGTCTTTCTTTGGAACAAAGTACTGACAATTGATGAATGAAGTTTATATAATCCTGATTCATGCATGTCATTTCCTGGCAAAACAAACTACTATATTAAGGAAGTAGTTGTAATTTGGTTTATTCCTTTCATGATTAAGAGATGTAAATAATAGTAGGGTTGGTTGCCTAAATGAAACTTTTGATGTATTACATGCTCTCAGTAAAGGAAGCGTAGACTAGTAATAATATCAATAATAATAAGTAATTCTTGCATTTCATATAGTGTCTTATAATGTCATTAATATATCTTAAAGCACTTTATGGGATTTTACTAAATATAATAGTAAAGTCAAAAATACCTAATTTTTGTATCAAAGACAATGTTTCCTATTCCTTCTGTGTCTTTCCTACTCGTCAATGCATTCATCACATCAAGGCTCGACTACAGGAACTCTCTTCTCATCAGCCTTCTCAGCTCCTCCCTTCACAAACTGCAGATTATTCAGAACTCTGAAGCTCATGTACTCTCCTGCACGAGGCTCTATGACCACATCACTCTGACCCTCGCCCGTCTCCACTGATTCCCCATTCCCCAGAGGATCAAATTCAAGATCCTTGTCCTCACCTTCGAGGTCATTCACGGCCTTGCCCCCGCCTATCTCTCTGACCTGCTGTCTCTCTATCAGCCTGCCCATCCCCTCCATTCGGTTCTGTCCCACTGGAACTGCCCTACCATCGGTTCCACTGGAGCTGCCCTACCATCCCCACACTCTGGAACTCCATCCCGCAATCCCTTCGCCTCACTTCCTCCCTTTCCTCCTTCAAGGCCGGTCTCAAGACCTTCCTCTTCGACCGTGCCTTCTGCTACCCTCGTAACTCTCCCCACTTTCCTGCTCTCCTTCCCCTATCCTGACCCTTCCGCCCGTGTCCCGACCTAACTGTTCAGTGCCTTGGGATGTTCTCCCGACTTGAAAGGCACTCTATAAATGTAATTTTGTTGCTGTTGTTGTTTTAGATGATTTAATTGGAGGATTTGCAATAATTGCAAACATGACTTTTTCTCCTCCATTTGTTACTGAATGTGCATTGACTTCCAGAACCTCTGTTTGGAAGATTTCTAGACTAAACATTGGGCCAGTTTTAGGGGTAAACCAAAAATGTGGACAGAATTGTAGTCCCTTGCCATTGCTGAAACACTATTATAATAATAATCCTTACATTTGATATGGCTGGGAGGATATCTCAAAGGCTGTAAAATGTAGTGAATGTGTATTTTGTAGGCGAAAGAGGCAGCCAATTGTACACAGCAATTCCTACAGACAATTATGGAGTACCACAGACATTTACAGCACAAACAAAGGATATGCATATCATTATATCATGAATGTTGAATGTTGATCATTGGTGGAATGTTGACCAATTCATTATGAGAAACTCCTTCTTATTATTTTTATAATAACACTATGGGATCTTTAACATCCACTCGAACAAGCTAATAGGATTTTGTTTTAAAGTCTCTTTCAATGGTGATACTTCTGATAATTTAACACATCCTCAGCACTGCAATGGGGTGTCAAACTAGTCTATGCGCGTTCAACGTTTTCCACCATTCTCCTTCACCATCTGGCTCCACCGCCCAACCTCTCCTATTTTGTCCATCCTCTCCTGCCATTCCCTTTGTAAACCCCTTCAATTGGATTTCCATGCCACCCACAGGACAGAAACATCTTTGGTCAAAGTGTCAAATGATATTTTGTCGATCTGCGACCAGGGCTCCCTCTACCTCCTCATCTTCCTTGACCTCTCTGCTGCCTTTGATACTATGGACCACTCCTATCCTCCTCCACTCCTCTCCTGTCACCTCAACTTTCATGGTTCTGTCCTTCAATAGTTCAGATACTATCTCTCACACCGTTTCCACTTAATCTCCACAAACGGTTTCTCCTCTAGCCCCCACACTGTCTCATGAGATGTTCCTCAGGTCTCTATCCTTGGCCCTCAGCTTTTCAATTTCTACATGCTCCGTCTTGGTGACATCATCCACAGACCTGCGATCAATTTCTACATAAATGTGGATAACATCCAACTCTATCTCTCTGCCTCCACCCTTGAGTCCAGGACCACTAGTGACCTGACAAAATATTTGTCAGGCATCAAGTCCTGAATGAGAGCTAACTTTCTTCAATTGAATGCCAAGACCAACACCTGCCTGATTGGCTCCAGTCAACACCTCCACACTTCAGGCATTGCCTTCCACCACTTTTGCAACATCGCCCGGCTCAGCCACTGTCTCACACCACAGGCCTCCAAAACCGTCATATAAGCATTTATAATATCCAGCCTTGCAAACTCTATGCAAACTCCTGGCTTGCCAGCCTCCTCAACTCCTGCCTCCAGAGACTGCAGATCATAAAGAACTCTGCAAACATTGTTCTCTCCTGCACCAGGTTCTGGGACCCTATCAACCCCATCCTCGCCTGACTCCACTGGCTTCTCATGACACAGAGGATACAGTTCAATAATAATCCTTGCATTTGACGTCCTCTAAATGTCTCAAAAGCGCTTCACAGTATATACTGTAAAGTGAATTAACTGTATATTTGTGGGCAAAACAAAGCAGCCAATTGCATACAACAGTGTCCCACAAACAGTTGTGGATTGAAATTACCAATTTTTTTTGAGGAATTATTATTAGGTGTTTGGGGTAAGGAAACTTGCCCAAGGTTTCGCCCTGCCTAGATTCAAACACAGGTCACAAGCTTTCAAGGCGAGGACTCTCACGACTGAGCTACAGAACTCCACATGTTCAAGATCCTTGTCTTCACCTTCAAAGCCCTCCATGGCCTTGCTCCCCCCACCTCTGTAACCTCCAGAGCCACTATCAACCTGCCCAGTCTATCCCATTAGTGGGCTCCGGCCTGCATCACGTCCCCTACCTTGCCCGCCCCACCATTGGCTGGTAGGTCTTCAACAACTCTGCCCCCACCCTCTGGAACTCCATCTCAAAGTCCCTCCGTCTTAATCCATTACTTGCCTCCTTCAAGACCCATCTTAAGGACCTTCTCTTCGACCATTTCCTTGATCGCCCTCCTTCCCCCAATGCCCTCCCTTATCCCACTGTGAATAGACTTGCAAAGGAGCTCTGAATATCCACTTCATTCTCCTAGTGTCAATAAAGGGGGTCCCTCTAGTATGCATTGTGTTCCGAACAGATATAAATTTCTACATTTAGGTGGCATACATATGTGGAAGTCAGACTGATTTGGATACTCCTAAGCATAGTGATGAGTTTCCGCATGTGTCAGACAAAGCAGATTATCAGAAAAAAAACACAATCTCTAATTTTGGCACTATTGTCAGGCAATTGTTACAAATGTATGCATCAAAGCATTCAGAATTTTTTTTATCAAAGACTCTGTTTAAAATAAAATTGGCGGAGGAAGAGTTTTAAGCATATGATACTTGATTAAAGTCACATGCTTGGTTCGAGGGAACATTATGTGTCATTTTTGATTCAATTTGTTTTCAAACCATTCCTTGATGTTTACCACAATATGTTTTGTTCAATTAAATTACAGAAAACAAAAAAACCCAGTTTCTAATGTACTTATAACCCCTGCCTGCAGATGGAGCGCAACAGTCAAGCAATATGTTTTGGGTTATACTTGGAGATGTTGCTTCTTGACATACTGATGTAGTTGGTCCTGATAACTGCTCGTTCAGCACCTTAGGATGTCCTCTATACGAGAAACGTACTTCACAAATGTAGTTTTGTTGTTGTTGTTGTTATAGCTCTCCTATAATGCCTCAGATTCTCAACCCTCCCACAACCTAAATACGTACATCTGCATTTGCCACTAGTAGTAATCTGCTCATTCTCCATTTGCTGTTAGCGATGCAGGTTGAAACTATTTTGGTTGGTAATTTGAATGATTGGCTGCAGTATGAACTGTGCTTTGTTTATATTCAGTTTGCCACCAACTATGGGAGGAGAGGGAAGGAGGGTTAAATTTGTGGTTTTCAGAAAGATATTTATCATATTAAATAGTACAAATTTCCTACCTGTAATTGCTGTTAAAACAAGGTCTATTCTGCCTGATTAGGTGAATGCTAAAGCTCCCCTGCCACACGATTGAAGAAGAGGAGAGAGTTTCTCACAGTGGCGCCAACAAACCTCCAAGTAAAATTGAACATTCACTTTCAGGCTGTTTGTGGAATGCTTTGACGCATTTTAGAATTCAAAGTACTAAATCCAATGAAAGGATTATTTGTTGGTGATAAATTATTAAAGTAAATGTGTTACAAAATACCATGGAGACCAACAGACCAAAGTATTATTCTCTCCGCAGAATTAGCTAACAACTGGGTACTGAGGTATACACAGCACAGAAATTATTTAGCTGTTTCTCCTATGCTACATTCTGCAGCAAAAACTATAATTACTTTAAACAATCATTACTGTGGCAAAAACAGAAGTTGCTGGGAACACTCAGCAGGTCAGGCAGCATCTATGGAGAAAGTAAAATGAGTCAACGTTTCAGGTCCTTGACACTTCCTTCATCAGAACTGTGGTGTTGCAGATCTATGTTTTCAATGGTAAGCTTTCAAGAGTAAAGTATTCAGGTTGATGAAAGAGAGGAGCGTGAAGGGGTATGGGGACAAGGTGGTGGGATTGAATTGATCTCTTTGCTCTCTGAGCCAGTACAGACTTGATGGGCTGAATGGTCTCCTTCTGCATTTTAGATTTCTGTTTTTCTATGTTTTTAATGTTGTATCACAGAAAGAAAAACATCAAATCTGTGCTGGTGTTTTTATTATACCTAATGAACTGTCTAATCTGATCCCACTCTAACACACCAACGGGGAAAAAATCATCATGCTTGAAGTGATATCTCATACTGTAACATTCTGCACTTAACACCAAGAACATCATTGTTATAATGGTTTTGTCCAAAAGCCAATTCCTGCAGCTATTGAGTTGGCCAGTGACATGTTTAGCCCATTTGCTATGTATGCAATATGATCAGTGCTGGTTTGGGGAATACTTTCCAAACCACAGTTAACACAACTTTCAAAGTTGGCACAAAAAAAGGATGAAGATCATTTTCCAAATGTCCGCTTTTTAAGCAGTGCAATAGGAAAAAGCGGGAAATTGAAGTAAACTCAAGCTGGGCAGTTTTCCTCTTAGCAAAGGACTTAGTTAAATAATTTGATATTCAATTCTTTTTAAAAGACCCCAAACTCACAGTATAAAAACTTAATAATAAATGCAATGTTATTATCAATAAAAATGGATTATCAAATGTAAATTCATGTCACGGAAAATTATATTAGTTATTTATTATACACTGGCAGTAATGTGATCAATTTAGCAAACAACAGAGTAGAGCTTTGGTCACATCAATGCTACATTGAGCAAACAGAGCAGGATACCCTGTGTTTCTTGTTTTGAATCATCAAACTTTAATTTGCGATGTTTCTTAACAAGATTTCATAATAAGGAACCAAGATTGAGAATGCTTATATTTAAGGAGTGCAGAATTTATGCTGAGAAATAAACTAAACCACAACATCTGTGCAGATATAAATCACCAGCTCCACTATGTTTTTAATTCAGAGCACCTCTAATTCATTTAGGCTAATTTAATGAATCATTTATCATAATTATCATAATTATACTTGCAATTGGTCAAATGCAAATAGTGTAAAAAATGTCTCAACATATTTCATGGTTTCTGTGAAACTGGGTATTCGTAGGCAAACACGGCAACCAATTTCTTAACAGCAACATTCCACAAACAGTCATGAAGTGAATAATTCATTTTAATTGGGGCACACCAGGAAAAAAAATGTAATCTCTTTTCAAATAATGCGATGGGGTCTTAAACATTCACCTGAGCAGACAGCATGGACCTCAGTTTAATGTTTCACGTGAAAGATGGAATCTCTGACAATTCAGTACTCCCACAGCACTCAATAGGAATGATTGATGTAAATATGCAGGAACATAGTTCTGCATGAATGTAACAAAAATAATTATAAACAAATGCAATAAATTCTTGTAGAACCATCAGCGTCAATTTCTGATCCGTGTTCAACTGCTTCTGCATGCAAAGATTGCGCAAATAATTTCTTTCCATTGCTTTTATTGATTGAGCATATAATTGAATGGCTGTGACCGGAATCCTTACTTTTTCCGGACAGTGTGCTTTGTTGAGAAATAATACCAGTGTCTTCTCAGTTGAATGCATGGGAACAAAAAGAGCATTTGTGGTTTAGGCACTGTGAGCGGGTTCTATTATGTATCTGCTATAGTGGCAATTTCCAATTTCTCTCATGAACATACATGTACATGCTAATTCTTCAACACTGGCAAAAATCTCTCAACAGATAAGATTGAATTAGAAAACTATTATTCATATACAAAATCTGTAAACAATTAGTTAAACAGTTTGCATTTCCTTAAGTTGAGTTCCAAAAATTATATCTCTCTTGGTGTTTGTTTGCCTTATTGTCCTAAAATGTAAGATTATATGGAACTTTGAGAAATACAGATTTGAACTCAGATTTAGTATAGAAGCTGATTTTCTATGGTAACAGTTTCAGAACTTTAAAAAATAATAAATAATATTAAATAATATTTGCAATTGATATCTCACTGTTCACGTCTTTTAGACGTCTCAAAGCACTTCACAGAATTTACTATAAAATGAATTGACTGTATGTTTTTGGGTGAAACACAGCAGCCAATTATGCACAGCACTGTCCCACAAACAATCGTGGATTGAAGTCACCAATTTATTATTGATTTTTTTTCTCTTGAGAGATTATAATCAGGCTTGTGGAGTAAGGAAACATGCCCAAGGTTTCACTCTCTTGGGAATCGAACCCAAGTTTCTTGCTTGCAAGGTGAGTACTCTAATACTGAGATATAGGATTCCACTCTTAAGTTACCAAATTAAGACAGTTTTCCGAAATAATGCAGAACCTCAAATTTGAAGAATTAATCTGACTTCAGTTTAAGAATATGGCAATTTTTGAGTCCCCAAAGCAAAAATAAGAAATCCTCTGGTGGATGTTGAAAGTGGAGATACATAGCTGGGTGCAATATCCGGCTGTCAGAGCAACATGAAGAGGATTGAAATTCCAGACAGTCACAGCCTGGAAGTGGTTTCTTCCGATCTCCTGCAAGGTCCTGCAGCAAAAAAAACCAGGGCTGTCGCATCACTGTCTGTACAGACACTTCAAGGACTTCCTTCAAACGTTTTGCAAAGTTGGCATCGCGCCATTTCCCTGTGAGAATTTCACACTCCACAGCTGTGTTACCAGATGTTTGACTTTTCAAGCTGTTCACTTGGCTTGTGACATGGCTTAGAGACACTAATGGCTCATTATTGAGAACGCATCGCCATTGGCTGTGCTGATTTTGTTAACAGTAAGAAAATCGCAATTCTCACACTTGAAGTTAAGGAATTCTGGCTGTTTTACTCCTATGTATAATGGCCAGAGGAATGTCAGTCCCAAGGTGACTTCGGCTGCTAACTTTTCCCAGGAAAGGTCACAAACAGTAAATTGTACAGCTATTTGTTTGCTCATACAGCTGTTTCACTCGCTCCCAAGTAATTGTATAGTTCAGAACAACAAATAATTGTGATTATGAGCTAACAAATACTCCTTGTAAAAACAATAGCTGCAAAACCAAAATACTTGAAGAGGTTGAAATACTTGGGTCAATAAAAAAATTAGCCCTCACACCTCGATGCCAATGTCTTTGTGAACTTTGAGTTTGCACATTTTTGCAAATGAAACAGATTACAGAATTTGCTTGAAAATTGAGCTCTAAACCTGCAAAATTTCAAAATCAAAACTCAAGCCAATAATTGCATCGTACATCTATTAATATTCATCCTGTCAAACTGTTGAGGTTTCCCAGGATACCTATTTGGCTCTTTTCAGTCTATAGTAATTGCAATGGTCTTTCAGCCTTTTTGCTATTCAGTGATGGTGAACATTAGTTGAATAGATGATCAGGCTGATCCGTGATGCCATTCACAATGATTAATCTACCAACACACAAGGCTGACAACCATCAAGGGGGGTAAAGGTGAGGACTGTGTTTTCACCCAGTAATAGCCCATTAGAACATCAGTGATTGTAGTTAGAATCTAATGATTTGACTCAGCGATGAAATTATTCCACCCTTTGCCAATTCATTAAACATAACTCATTTTCTAACTAGAATGACATTCAGTGATACAATTGTTAAAGTCTTTACTTTGTAAATGCCCAATGCACACCTTCTCCTTCCCTGCTCCTCCTCTCCATATGCCCTACATGACATCCAACCCCATGTTTGTAAAGAGTTTATCCTACATGATGGTTGCAGTATAAATTCAAGTTGATTTTATGAGTAGCGAGGGATATGTGAAAACTGTAGGTAAATGGGATTCTCTCGTCAGAGGCACAATGCAGCAAATGGCCTTCTGTGCCGTAAATTTCTATGGCTCTATGATACCACACACAGATATAAATAGTGGAACAAAATACTTACTGGAACTCATTTTGCTAAATTACACTTCAGCTGTCAAACAACCAGGTGCCCAGTTTGTCTCATACCAGTGCAATTGAGGCTCCTGAGGGAGAGATACTGTTGCTTTTATACTGTACTGTACTTAGTACTGTGATTCTTGAGGCTCAAAATGCAACATTAAACCATAGGTGATGTTGCATTGCGAGTCTCTTGTATTTTACATTGCCTTCCAAGTTCTGTAGTAGGTTTGTGGGAAAATGACATTTCAAGCATGAATGTTTGGCATCATTGCACGAGTAGTGTTCCTGTCACCCAAATAATGGTAACAGAGCACACAAAATCCACTTGATATGTTATTGGAGGGGAGGATGGGATGGGGGCTCTCATTCATTGATTAATCACTAACACTAACATGTTGTATGATTATAATACACCAGGATTATCTGGGACTATCCCCCTTCTAACCCCATAACTAAACACAGCTCAAAAATAACCTTAGCACCCCATAACTCACAAACCTACCAAAATAATTAGATTTGACTTGAAATAAATCTGTGGTATCAAAGCACAAAATAAATTGTAATAATAATATGAGAAATGTGATGTTGCGAAAACAACAACTGTATTTATATAATGTCCCTCACACAGGGCAGCATTCCAGAGCGCTTTACTTATCCTTTAGACATGTTGAAACCTGCATTATTTATATGATTTTACTTTAAGTTTTTAGAGATTTTATCAATGATATCCTGGATTTCAGCGTTATTTGTGACTTTTTTTTTACTATTCCCACTTAAACTTTGACAGATTTGGCAACTACAAACAACAACAAAATTACATTTGTATAGTGCCTGTCACTCTTAAGAGTTGCTTCTATGATGTGTCACTAACACAAGTATCACTTGTGAGGTATGTGGTATTTTCTTTCTTCCGCTTTCTCAGAATGCCAGAAAATAGTTAGATTGACACATAACAGGATAATAATAATATTCTTGCATTTGATTAGATGTGAAAAGACATGTGGAAACAGCTCAGAAATGGTAGATCACTCCAGTGGGAACAGCCAAGAGGGACTAAATTACCTCATCCAGTGTTTTATTTCTTTCTTTTCATAAGATTCTATGAAATGTGCACATATTTATGTAGCATATGTAGCCTAAAGAAAACTAAGGTAAAAGTCAATCACATTTTTTTTGGTTCAGCCAGGCATCTGACAACCAGTATATTTAAGAGTATCCAAACCAGAAAGAGCAATCAACATTTGAATGCCACTTACAATTGGAAATTAAAAATTAAAGATCAAATTGATTCCAAATGTCATTGTTAATTTCCCTATGTCTAGAAAGTGTACTCTCTCCATGGAGGGACACACCCTGCTTTCCCAAAACGTGTTACATGGAGTTTGGCAAGAGCCAAGGCTTGGGGACACCAGGGTGTTTGTAAAGTTTAACCACCAAAATATACAATGTCACTGAGAACGGTAATCATTCAGCTGCTTGTCCAGCTAGCACCATAACATTAATTTGCCTATGGCTTGCAAGTTCAACAGCAGCTAAGTGGGAAGTCATGCTAAGGAACCAGGCTGGCTTGTCTGTTATCAGCAGTGCCCTGGATTACAGTGGACTAATCTGGCTCAAGAACCGGACTGCAGAGATGATCACAGAAGTTTTCGGTTCCAAATTCCGTTGCTAATCATGTTTCTAAATCACCAAGATTGGTCTGGTGATGAAGGAAGCACTTTGTCATATCAAATCTCATCCCTCCAACACACTCACCTTACTATCCCCTCCTCCCCGAATCACTGCATCAAGCTGTTTTATAAACTAGTCTAGTGTTCTGACCTCTACCACCTTTCCTGGCAACTTGTTCCAGTCATTGATCACACTCTGCGTTTCTGGGATCTGTTGCGAAATTGCCCTTTGCAACTCTAAACCTATGACCTCTTGTTCTACTATCTTCATGCATACCAAAATATTGATCTTGGTTTACTTTTTTAATCCCATTTAAACATGTGTACACTTCTAGAAAGTATTCTCTGAATCACCTTCCTTTATGACTAAAGAGCCTGAGTTTGTCTAATCATTGCTCATAGCTCATTCTTCTAACACTATGGAACATTCTCATTGCTTTCATTTGCACCACCTCTAGGACCTGAGCAGCTCCCTTTTATCATGGTGACCAGATCTGTTTGCAATTTTCACGGACCAGTCTGCCCAGAACATTGTACAGGCTGAGTATGATGTATGGGGATTTAAACTCAAATGATTTAGCAATACCTCTCCATATTTTTACCTAGCTTGCCTAAGAAGGATCCTCTGCTTTCGTCCCTTCATCTAATTCTGAATCAACAATAACAACAACAACTTCGATTTATATAGTGCCCTCTATGCCAGACGGCGTCTCAGAGCGCTTCACAGTAATGGATCCCGGGACCGAGCCAAGGACAGGGTTAGAAAGGTGACCACAGGCTTGGTCAAAGAGAAAATCGAGACCTTAACATTGATATCCATTGACCATAGTTTGTGAAGGAGTGTTTCATAAGGTACTTTATCAATTGCCTCCATAAGAATGGTTAGACAACATTTGCCCTTTATAAATCCATGCTGGCTGTCAATAATTAGATTATTTTTATATAACTAATCTTTCATTTCCTTTCTGATGATTAATTCCATAATTTGTCCTATTATTGAGGTCAGCCAAAGAGCTCTATAGTTGCCAGGTTTAGTTTTCAGCACCTTGGGACATCCTCCTGATGTGAAAGGTGCTACACAAATGTAATTTTGTTGTTGTTGTTGTTGCAGCCCTTCTTGATTATGAGAACAATGTCTTTGCTTCTAGTGCATTGGAATCTCTGCCAACCTCCCCCCACCCACCAGCCTTTTGCAGGAGGGCAGTCGATATAAATAATCTATATTATAGCAGAGTAAAATTGAATGTGTGCAAAATAGTTTTTTTTACTGACTTGTAGTGTTCAATTTCTTACCTCCAAAATACAGTCACTGTGGATATTTTTCAGCAGTTTGAAATGCTCTCCCACTGCGCTTAGGACTATATTAAATATTACATTGATGTTTTATTACATAATTTTTTTATTAATTATTTAATCATCTATTTTTTGTAATTTCAATCAATGACTATTTGTGGGACACTGCTGTGCGTAATTGGCTGCCACGCTTCGCCCACAAATATACAGTCAATTCACTTTACAGTCTATTTTGTGAAGCTCTTTGAGACATCTAGACAACATGATAAACACTATATCAAATGCAAGGATTATTATTAATTTAGGTCATGTTTTCTTACATGATCATCTAAAATGTTTTAATCTGATAAATGACAGCTGTTTGTGGAAAGATGTACATCATCAGCAAATGCAGATGTGGAAAAGATATTGAAAGACTAGCCATTTAATGTGATCTAATAGGGAGTTTAAAAAGAATTTCTTTGCACAGAGGGTGGTTAGAATATGGAACTCGGCCAGAAACCATGGTTGAAGCAGAAAACATCAGCATCATTAAGAAAAGTTGGATACGTGATAGAGAAGGGAATAGAGGGGTATGGGAGAGGGGTGGAGTACAATCACCTGTGTGGATTAGTCAGACTATTTCCTGGCTGCAACTTTTATGTCATTCTCTCTAAGTCTAGGAGTCTGTTATGCAAAACATTCTCACAGTTAAATCAAATATCAGGGTGATATTAACAACATTTCAGAATGCACTTGATACGATAATTATTAAACTGGGTGCATTGTGAAAAAATGACGACAATAGTTTCACACTGTCATGTGCAGCTACTTTCTGTATTGCACAGGTTTGTGCAAAGAAACTCCTAGCCTTTAATCCTCAGTCTGTCTTCCTTGGCAGCTGTTAAAAGCTTCCACATGTGTCCCCATTTTTTACTAAACACGTTCTATATACAGTACTTGTATCTGAAATTTCAACAGATTCTTTGAAAGCAGTCCATGGAAAACAGTGCACGTCCATGTGCGGTTGAACTGAACTTTGTTAACTGTCCAAGCGAGGGCTGCAAAATGCCCAAAGCTTTCAATGGCTCCTTATCTTACAACTTCAAACATTTTCATTTTTAGAAAGAATGGCATTCATTCCTGTCGGTGGATGATATTTTTATTAATATCAATCAAAATTTGAATCAGTTTAAAACAAAAGATAACACAACATCTCATCATTTGACGGAAAGTTTGTGTTTTCAAGCAGTAAGCTTCTCTCTCTCTCTCACTCTCTCTGTATGGGGTTTATGTCTCTTCTCTTTCTTTGTTCCCATCTGATCTAGATATTTTAGAAGTTTACAGCACAGAAGGTGTTTTGGTCCATTGTGATCGATCTGCTCTCTCACCTCTGCTTGGTTGCTTGTTCTTATTTTGCTTTTATTTCTATCTCGCTTCACAAGAGAGAAGACTTTTCTCAATACCTGGGCAGGATGAAACCTTAGGCAAGGTTACTTACACCTCTGTTTACCTAGCAGTAGCTAGGAATCCATTTGTTAGGTGATTGGCAGATTGTTATGAGATTTATTCTAGTGGTTATGCTTGTAAAAGAAATATCAATTCCATTGTACATAACTATATAGATGAGTAATAAAACAAACAAATTAATTTGGCATAAAATATTACTTATAGAATCATGCAGCACAGAAGGAGGCCATTTGGCCCATCATGTCTGCGCAGGCTCCAAAAAGAGCTGTCCAGCTCAGTCCCACTGAACCGCTTTCTCTCCATTGCCCTGCAATCTTGTCCTCCCCAAATACCCATCTACTTCTCTCTTAAAACTTGTTAGTGCATCAGCTTCCACTACCATTTCAGATAATGCTTTCCACATCCAAACAACTCGCTGGGTGAATTTTTCCTAACCTCCCCTCTGTTTCTTTTAACAACAATCTTAAATCAGTGACCTCGGGTTACTGACCACATGCCAGTGGAAACAATTTTTCCTGGTTCAACACCCTGATAATCTTGAAAACCTCTATTAAATTCCCTCTTAATCTTCTCTACTCTAGGGAGAATAATCCTAGTTTTGCTAATCTCTCCTCATAATTAAGGTCCTTCATTCCTGGTACCATCCTGATAAATTTCCTTTGTACCCTCTCGAATGCCTTAACAATTTTCGTAAAGTGTATTGCCCAGAACAGAACACAGTACTTTAACTAAGGTCTACTGGCATCTTATAAATACAGTATTCATCATAACCTCCTGCCTTTTATATTCTATGCTCCTATTTATAATGCTAGTATTCTGTATGGTTTATTAACAGCTTTATCTACTTGTCCGGCCATGTTCAGTGATTTGCTGATATGGACCCTCAGGTCTCTCTGTTCATTTACTCTCCTTTAAAATGGTACCATCTAGCTTATACTACCTCTCCTCATTCTTTCTACCAAAATGCAACACTTTGCATTTCTCCACATTAAACCTCATCTGCCATGTTTCTGCCCATTGTACTAATCTGTCTAAGTGATCTTGCAGTCTGGTGTTATCCTCCTCACAATTTACTACTTTTCCTAGCTTAGTATCATCTGCAAATTTGGAAATTGTGCTCCCTATATTCAGGTCCAGATCATTAATATAGATCAGAAAGAGCAGTGGTCCCAATACCGACCCCTGAGGGACACCACTACACACCTCCCTCCAGTCAGAAAAGCAACCGTTCACTACCACTCTCTGCTTTCTGTCTCCTAGCCAGTTTTGGCTCCATGTTGGCACAGTCCCTTTGATACCGTGGGCTTCTATTTTGTATATAAGTCTTTGTCAAATGCCTTTTGAAAATCCAGATAAACTGAATCCACTGCACTGCCTACATCCACCCACTCAATCACTTCATCAAAAAATTCTAAAGGTTTGTTAGACACGATCTGCCTTTAACAAATCCATGTTTATTTTCCTTATTAAACCATATTTTTCTAAGTGAGAATTTATATTGTCCCAGATTATAGTCTTCAGAAGTTTCCCTACTACTGATGTTAGGCTGATTGGCCTGTGATTCTCAGGTTTCTCTTTCTGCCTCTTTTTGTACAGGGGAGTAACATTTGCAACCCTCTGACACCACTTCAGTGTTCAAAGAGGATTGAAAGATTATAGCCAGAGCCTCCACTATTTCCACCCTTACTTCCACCCTTACTTCCCTCAGTAACCTAGGATGCATCCCGTCCGGACCAGGTGACTTATCTATGTTGAGTACTGACATCCTTTTTAGTAGCTCCTCTCCGTTGAGATTTATCGTATCCAACTTCTCTTCACACACCTCTGATACTGTGGCATTGGTTGCATTGTCTTCTTTTATGAAGTACATCTGCTATGCCCCCTATCTCAACAGGAAGATTTCTTGTTGATTTGGCTTCTGAGAATTAAGGTGTACATTGTAACAAAGTTCCAAAAATAATTTTTCAAAACAAATTGTATTTGCTGTGTTTTTCTCTAAAGAAAGCAAACTGAACACCACATACATTAAGTAAAATGCAATGGACTCAAAATTAGGAGTAACAATTTTAAGTGTTCCTTAAAGCATTTCTTCACTTATTTGAGGAATATTTGAAGGAATGCCCAGAGATGGAAACTCTCTTCTTGTTTTGTGACCCTGAGGTAAGAGCGATTTTATTCTGTGCGGTTTTAAACCCTGTCTCACATTCTAGATTTTGAAAAAAAACATTAACAGTAGAAAATATAGAATATACGGAGAATGGGGAAAGGGAAGTGGAGTTATAACTCAGATTATCTGTTTGTACAGTAGGATTCTGCTACTTGAATAATAAAATACCACTGCTGGCCTGGCAGGGAGTCTAAGTGTATCCTTCAGTGGTAGCAACCCTGGCATTTTAAACCCTTCTAGGCAGAGTGCCCTATGTTAAACTCAGTTGAACTTGAAAAATAATAGAATGTCTTCGTTGGCTGAACAGATATTAAGTGATGATACTATTGTTTCCTGTTTTTAAGGTTTGTTTAGAAACTGAAATTCAGATGAGATTATTGTATCATCTCTGACAGCTGCCCAATACAACCACAGCAGCAAATTACATTCATATGGTGCCTTTCAGGTTGTAAGAATGTCTCAAAGTGTTGATAGTATACATTTTTGTTGGCTGAGCAAATATTAAAATAATCATTTAACTGTTTCCTATGTTTAAGGACTGTTTAGAAATAGTCATTTAAAAAAACTTTAAAAGTTCAGGTGACATTATTATATGATTTCTGATAGCTGTCCTAACTGACTGATAACTGAGTAACCGAGTACTGTAGGTCTGAGTTGTTATGTAGACTAAGGATGTAGTCTAGATAAGCCGAAGGTTATCTTCAAAGTAAAAATGGTGTTTCATTAAATTTGTTATGTTATGCTTTTTCCTTCATTGACGAATGGGGACTGTGAGGGAGCTATTCCTAACCTTATCTGAAGTTTCCTTTGTCATCCTGTATTCACTGAAATAACAGGACAGTAACATCATAGAAACATTCAACTCTAGAATGGGGAGATAGAAAGAAAGGCTGTCACTAAAGTGGCGTGCTTGGCAAGAAGGTAAATGTTCCACTTGATTAAACAAAAGGTAAATCATGTGGATTTGCAAGGCAGGTCTGATAGAAGATGGCGGAAGGAAGATGCAAGGCAGAAGAGTAGTGATAGCACTATTAATGGAACGAGTTACAATGTTTGTTATGACAAGAGTTTTACAATAACAGAGCGTCTCTTAGCAAGGTTCCCCTCTAAGCTAATTCTACTCTGAGTTTCTTGGTAACTTCATCCAACACCAAACTAACTTTGCAATTGTAAATCGAGTGTGTCATTGCATCATAACACTTAGCAGGCTATCCCTATTAATGTAATTTCATTTGATCTATTGATATCTACTCCAGCGGGTGCCAAAGGATGCCTTTCTGAGTGTGGCCATCCTGGGTATTATGTTTAGATGCAGCTTCATCTTGGCTCTCTGCCGAATCTTTCCATCTCAGCTGTTATTGCTGTGAAGTGATAAGGGATAAATATTCTGTATGGTTTCTGAAGTTTTCAGCAGGAATTCCATTCCCAACATATGGATAATAATAGGCATCCCATTCATAAAGAGCTAAATCTCTGCCTATTCTTCACCAATTAAAGGTCCTGAAGACAGAAATATGAGAATATAAAATGCGACCAGTGAAGCCAACTACTACTATTACTAATAATCCTTGCATTTGATAATGCCTTATCTTCGAGATATCTCAAACCACTTCACAGAATGTACAACAACAATATTACATTTCTATAGTGCCTTTCCATCGGGAGGAAGTCCCAACGAGCCAGACAATCAGGGTTTCGGACCATATACAGTACAGTAAATTGTGGTGACTGTATAGTTTGTGGGCAAAATGCAGCAGCCAATTGGGTTCAGCAATCCCACAAACAGTCATGGAATGACTGACCACATTATCATTATTTTTATTTTGAAGAGATTATTACACCCCAAAAATAATCTGTCAATCAACTTACACCCAGGTTCGTACTTACTGCTAAATAAACAGAGGTGTGTGGATAAACTTGCCTTAGGTTTCACCCTGCCATGAATTGAACCCGGGTCCTCTCAATTGCAAGGTCGAGTGCGCTAACGACTAGCTACAGGACTCTGTTGCATTTGATATAATACCATTCAGATCAAGAAGATATATTAAAGTGCTTCATGGGATTTACTGTAAAGTGTCATGGCTATCTAGTTTATAGGCAAATGGGCAACCATTTTGCACACAGCAGTGTCCCACAAACAGCTGTGAAGTCAATAATCAATTTTATTTGGGGCATCATTGGCCAAGACCCAGTGAAACTCCTTTTTCTTTTCACGTAGTGCAACAGGACCTTTAACACACACTCGAACAAGCAGTACAGGATCCCAATTTAGTATTTCATCAAAATAACAGCACCTCCATCAATGCAGCACAACCCTACAACTGCATTGAAATATCAGCCAAGACTACGTGAATTCAAAGTTCCAACATGGGGCTTGAACCCACAACCTTCTGACTTAGAAGTCCTAGTGCTACAAACCGAGGCAGGCTGTAACTGTCAATAATTATTACTACCAATAATAGGAATAGATAGAAGTTTGGCTGAAGTGTGAACATTTTGAATATGATAATTTTGCTTCTCCTGATCACAGAGATCGACATTTGAGAGCTGGTAAGAATGGGAATCTAACTTAAATCAATTAGTACAGTATTTCGTGAATCAGCACTCAAATGCCAGCTGTGGGGATGTTGAAATCAAAATTCTAAAGCCAGTTTAATATACAACCTGTATTATTTACAATGGGATTTATAAATAGCAAATCCTGTATGTACTGTAGTTCGATATGTTTCGGGTTGATGTTGTAGAGCTGGACAATTAACCAATTGACACTGTTCTTTTGTTGGAACCCAGGAACTTACTGGGGCTGAAATCTGGGTTCACAGGCATTAGGAACATAGGAAAATTTCGCCCATAAAATACACAGTCAATTTACAGTTCTGTATATTCTGTGAAGTGCTTTGAGATGTCTCGATGACACGATAAAGCACTATGTCAAACACCAGAAATATAAATATAAAAAATAGGCCATTCAGTCCATCAAGCCTGTTCCACCTGTTTATTTGATCTTGTCGCATTCCAATGCCCTGCCTTTCGCTATACACTTTAATACCTCTAGATTGAACTGAGATTGTGATGTGAGTGGAGATCTAGAGGAAAGCACTCTGGAGGAAGCTGCATCCTCTTTTTAACAAATGCTAAACAAATCTCACAAACAGGATGCCAGAGTAGGAATACAAATAAAGAAATTCAGAGATTATTCAATACCTAAATTAGAAACAAAGATTTATCTTGGGATCCAATTAAACAACAAACTGTCAGTCTAGATCAATTGTTAGCACACACTCTTTGAGATCTGAATATTGCGGGTTCAAGCACCGAACTGGAGTTGAGATAACAATGCTAAGCTTTAAAAAGTGCTGCCTCGTCAGGGTTATTGTATGAAATGTTAAACTATGGTCTGTTTATGTTGGTGGTTCAGGAGAACATTGTAGATCCAGCAGATCATACTACAGTATTTAAAGAAGAGTAGAGGTTGCTCAGTGTCCTTGCTAAAGTTTCCTCCATTGTTCAATATCTGTTCAATGATGACGTTGCTACTCATGTGTTGTTGCTGGTGCACATTAGATTTGACATTTACGCACAAAACGTACAGTTACTGGATTTTACAGTAAAACCAAGCACTTTGTATAGTACTCCTGGAAATGAAAGGCGCTGTACCAACTGGGAGTATATTGTAAGGCAGCCGCATACACTTACTTGGGTACAATCAGGGTTTAACGAGCAAAAATGTGTAACTTATCTTTGAAAGCACTATCTGGCTTATTTCATGCTGTTTGTTCAGCTAGGACCACCTTACCTGCTAAGCCCTCACTTTGCTGAGTTAACAACACCTTGTATTTATATGGCACCCATCACACGGGACAGCGTCCCGAACCTGAGTGGAAATAATCCCAGTACAGTATATAACTGCAAGTCCTTCTGATCAGCAAAGCTGGCTAGAATGTCATCAGCATGTACTGACAGAGGCAGAGGATTGCTGAGACTGTCCCAAGGGTAGACTCAATTCTGACATTTTGTTGTCAAGCATGTCACCTTGGAGCTAGTTCATCTCTAAAGGAGACCTTGTTTACTTCTCTCCTGATGAGGTGTTACAAGTATCTCAAACTGTGCTTGCAGTTGTCTCACAGTGTGGACATTGTTGTACCCTAGATACAGTGGCATCTCTTAAAAAATCACAAATAAGATATAAATCATTGTTTCTGACTGATTACCTAGAGTTACCAAATGCACAATTAGGAATATATTATACACTTTATAGAAAAAATGACTTCTGGGGTGAAAAATTAGGTCAGAATTCTTACTGGTAACAATTATCACATCATCTCTTGTTATTTGCAGCTTTCCATTTCCAAAGCTCGGTCTACAAACTGAATTTGTACAAATTATCAATTGCCAAAATTATTATTATACTTAGAATGTTGTTTTCAGTACATTAAAACAGCATATATTAGTTTTTGATTTCAACAAATATGCCTAGGTTGTGTAATATTGCAGTCATATTATCACCAAACAATGATACAAACCCACAGTTTTAAGAATTTAAGAATTTTAAGAATTTAAGAATGTTGTTGTCTATGTCTATGTCTAAGTCAATGACTGAGGTCATGGCAACATCAGTCTGACCTATGTGGAAAATTCTGCTGTTGCGAATTAAATAGATAATCCCTGTGTTTGTTCACTGAGTGAGAACTGCTCTTTCAAAAACACAAGCTGTTGGCATAGTGAAAAGCATGATTAATTATATTTCAGAACCATAACTAATAAAGGTCAGGCTGACTCACTGCCAAACCAATTAAAAAAGACTACGTTTTTGCATACTATCACCTTGGTTAATTATTAACAAAGCACATTATACTCAGTATTTGAAAAATTTTGACCCTTTGATGAAGCGTTAGTAACTTATGGCATGCTAAAAGCAAATTACAAGTCAGAGATATGTGTGTATAATAAATATACTCATATATATATATATATATGCATATATACTCATGCAATCTTTAACATCCACCCGAACAGGTAGAAGGGACCTCTAATGTCTCATCCGTTGAATGTCATCTCCAACAATATTGTGTTCCCCCAGTACTGTAATGGAGCATCAGCGCAAGCTGAGTTCAAAGTCTGTTTCAATAGACTGGAACCCACAATCTTCTGACTCAGAAGCAAGAAGGCTATCAACTGAGCCAGACTGACACAGTTTTTGCAATACTACATTATGATATTTTGTTGTTGTGCTAGACCTCTCCCTAGCACTAGGTGACAGAGATTCTGAAAGACCTGATCCCTGCACTAAATTGAATTCATTTGTATTACTGCTATAGGTTTCAAACATACACACACAAAGACACATACACACACTTTCTGACAGGACAGAGGAGTTGGTTGATAGTGGTCAAAAGTAGGACCCTGATTAATATGCCGTTCCAGAGCATATTGGTATTAAAACTAATTATAGATGGTATACCATCACTCCAGCAGAGGTTAGCTAATTCACCATGTACAATCCATCTATTCCAGCATCGTGGAGATCCTGTAGCTCAGTGGTTAGAGCACTAGCCTTACAAGCGTGAGACCTGTGTTCGAATCCAGGCAGATCAGGGCGAAACCTTGGGCAAGTTTCCTTACTCCACACGCCTAATAATAATCCCTCAAAAAAAACACAATAATAAAAATTGGTAATTTCAATCCACGATTGTTTGTGGGACACTGCTGTGTGCAATTAGCTGCCGTGTTTCTCCCACAAATATACAGTCAATTAACTTTACAGTATATTCTGTGAAGCACTTTGAGACGTCGACAAGATATATCAAATGCAAGGATTACTATTATTATTATACAGTACTGTAATAGCATCTGACCTGGTATCTTATGAGTCAGGAACCATTGGAAGGGATAGTATTATTGCTATAGTTATAGCATAATTCTGCGTTAGTGTTTTTTTGTTCTGACATGAGCCACTTTGACTTATCCCATACTGCTTACTCCCTACAGCCTTTATATTGCCCTTTTCCTATTTATTAGTTTCTCCTCTCATTCTAGAATAATCATTTTCCCAGGGCACATCAAGATGTCGGTAAATAATTATGTATAAACATTCTACTGCACTACATTCTTTGTGACTGGACAGATGATGTTCTCCTATGTTTTTGCCAATATAGCTTGTGCGTCAGTGGCTGAGATATATGCCAGATGTTGTGTTACTCAGCCTTCAATTTGCCCACTCTCCCTAAGGGGGAGTGAGTTGGGCCCTCAGTTTCTCACCTCTTATGGGAGTGTTGAGAACATTGGTCATGCCATATAAGTCTCAATGGCATGGTCTATTATACCACAACACTGTATGAATATAGCCAACACAGCCAAATGGAGCACAATCCTACTCTGTTACAGTGTTCCATTTCTCTCTGTGCTTTCATTTTCCTCACAGGATTCTGAGACAGATTCAAAACTAATGCTGTAAGGTCTAGTTTAATGGGTTTTCTTTTGGACTTCATGGAACCATCTGAAGGAAGCTGAGCTCATTTTGGATCTGAAATAGTGTTTCTGAAATTTTATGTTATTTTCACTGCAACAACTTTGACCTTATCTGTTTTGTACATAATATTTACATCCGTTTTATAAATATCACAGCGATTCTACTATGATTACTTAATAAAGGCTCTAAGTTACAAATGGGGATGCTTTCCTATAATTGAATGCAAGTCACATCAACCAGCATGTGGGCAAGTAACTTGCAAACACATTTCAATGTAGGTAAATGCAAGGTACATATATAGGAAATAAGAATTGAAAACACAATATACAGTACCATGAATGGGATGCATCTTGTATGGGCACCAAAGCGGGACTGTCAAATGCCACGGGACTTCCTTCTGACATTAAAGATGAATATAAATGAAAATTTGTATTGTATTGTTTCAAGAGGAATGTGAGAGAGATCTAGATATGCTAGTTGACTCGTTGCTCACTACGCTAAAATAATGTGAGGCTAAATACAGTACAATACAAAATTACAATTGTTTAGCGCCTTTCGTGTCAGGAGGAAGTCGTGAAGCGCTTGAGGCAAACAAAGTAAACAGTAAACAAAGGAGGCAAGATGATGGGCTATATTGCTGAATCAGATGTGTTCAGGCATCCCTCGTGTCATACTGTAGCTGTAGATTGCTCTGGCTGCATCTAGAATACTGTATTTGGTTCTTTTTAAAATCTACATTGAAGAGGAATTAATGACTGGAACAGGTTGCGAGGAAGGGTGGTTGAGGACTGGACACTGGACTCACTTTAAAAATAACTTTATTCTGTGATGGAAGCCTGGGTAATCTTGAGGGATGAGATTGGTTGGGCCAAAGGGCTGTCTTCATCCAAACTAATCTAGAGATCTTGAGGTGATCTTGAGTGATCTCAAAGACTTCCAATTCACTGGGTCATTGCCAAGGTCACTTCCTGCTTTCTGGACATGTGTAAAGAATGAGGTACATAGTTAGTGATCTAATGTACCAGATGTTATGCTTTTGTTTTAGTACTGGAAGCTACAAGTGGCCAACTTTTGGGCACCTTCCATTGCTGCTTCCTGCTTTGCACCTCTGCAGCAAAGCAAAAAAAAACCTACTGAAAATAACTTAAAGTAATTAATGTAGTGATCCACTGGCCCAGAAGTCAACTATTTGGGCTTGAAAAGCTGAGCGGCACAAGGGAAGTGAGCGGACCAGCTGTATTCTCGTTCAGTAAATGGGGTTCACAGAGCAACTATAAGTGAATTTGCACTATAAATTTGTGCACCACAATGGGACTGAATTGTATTTTACACTTACCATTTTATAAATGCCAGTGCACACTATTATAGAATGCTCACTGTTTTTAAGATATTCTCAAAAGCTTCTCAGTTTGCTTTGCTTTGTTAATGGACACAGTGAAAGATTCTTCCTGCAATGTGTAATATTGCCTGGATCTTACTCTACATCTGGTATCTCGCACAACAAGCAACTTTCCAGCTATTGATGATAAGGGTTTGTTTCATTTGAAATGTGCCATTTCTTGGCGAGTAATTTGCAGGCACGGAATAGTTCCTACATTCTGTTCTTTGTCCTTTACACATTGTTCAAGGGGTTAGTTTTGCAGCCTCAGGCTGAGTCCTGCAGTTAAATTGTGAAGGTCAGCTTTTGCACTGTCTGTGCAGCTGTCCGATCTCTCCTTTTCTTACCCTCCTTCTTGCCCAGCCCCATTAACCACAGGGTCAGACTCCCACACATTCACTACAATTAGAGCTTCACCACAAGTCTAGAATCTGGCCATGGGAAATATGCTGACAAGGTCTTTACCAGTCTCCTGTGGTTAGATGATTCAAATACATCAATTATAACAAATATTCTCTCAATAAGCCAGAAGGTTAGCATTGTACATTGTTTTAGTGTTCAGAAAGAGTGAAAGGCTACTTTATGGAGGCAAGAAATCTTTGTCTCATTTTGCTTTTTCTAAAAAATTAAATTGGTTAAATAAAACGTTATAATCTTTTTGAATAAGTGTGGAATCGTAGCATCAAATCTACTCTAATGTTTTTCTCCACACAAGCCACATAGCTGACTATTATTCTCCTGCTCACCTCCTTCGTATCTACAGTGTGCTGCATTGTTGTAGGTGCCGTCCTTTGGAAAAGACATTAAACTGTGATCTCGTCTAGCTGTTAAGATGGATATTAAAGATCCCATGGAACTGTTTGGAAAGAGAAGTAGATTTCTCCTGTTAACAATTGCCAAGCAAAGAAAAATTGATCGTTCGCTGTTTGTGGGATATAGTTGTGGGCAAATTGCTGCTGTACTTGTCCACTTATACACAATAACAACATTTCAGAGAAATCTCTGTGGAGGGCTTTGACACGTTTCGACAAGAATGAGGTGCTGCATCGAATGCAAGAATTGTTAATGATTGCTATCAGGTTTTTTTCAAAGAACCCACATGTAAATTATCTCTGTTTCATTTAAGGGCACCACCCGCCTCATAACCATGCTTTTACATGTTGTAAATAACAACCACCTAATGATTTTTCACCAAAGTCAATGCCAAGGGGCAGAATGTCAAACTTTTTTTTATTGTCAGTGTTATGGAACAATTCACTTGGCTAGTATAATCAGAGTACCACAAGAGAGTATTATAGTACAGTAGAAGCCCATTTATGCGTGACTCAATGAACTGGCACTTCCATACAACCGCCCACAAAAAAGTCCACATTCGATCAACTGGAACTTATCCGGAACAATAGCGGTAGAGCATTTGTGAGTCATTGTCGCGCAGGTACAGTATTTTGGTTTGCCGCTGGTAGAGTCTAGGGTTATCAGTTTGCCGCTGGTAAGGATTTAAAGTCGCGCTGCCATTTTTTTCACCCGCATGGCATCCTCCATTGCAAAAAGAATCGCTGGACTGTAAACCTCAACCGCCGCATTATGGCCTCAAGCGCAGCATCTACCAATAAAAATGAAAGATGGTACATTTTACAACGTTTACAGTAAAGTACCAGTACAATATTCTGTTATTATATGTTATTATTTAGTCTGGTATGTATGGTGTGCGTTAAAAGAACTTTAATTTTTTTGTGATGGGTTTTTGGCAGCTGGCCGCCTGAATATCCGATAGTTCTTACAGAACTGAAATGGTAAAAGTAATAATCCTTACATTTAATATAGCACAATTCACATTGACAGGATGTCGACACATGCTCTACAGGATTTAATGCAAAATGTAGTGACTGTATTTTTTTTAGGTGAACACAGCAGCTAATTTGCACACAGCAGTATTCCATAAACAGCCAAAAAGTGATGTCTAATTACTTCCCAATAAATTCTACTGCCTAACAACTAATTACCTGACCGTCCCTAAAAGGTAGTTCTTGAAAATTTCCAGCTGAGCTATGCTAGGAATTGAAGGGAGGATTAAAATGAATGACTTTGCATTGCCAGTAGAGGTCACAGCAACTTTAATTTCTATGCTGCAGGTTTTCTGTATACATAATCTTGCAGGGATTGCTTGTGTTTCATGTATTGACAGGTACAACAGGTCACGATGCCTGTCGTGATAATGCTTTTTTAACTAAAACTAATTATTACTAGTTTGGTATTATTGCTGGATTATCAACAATTAAATGGCATTGTATTTTACACATGTGTGCACAATGGCACCTATCGAGAATGTCTTTCCATATTTTAATTGGACAGTATTCAATAAGATTAATTAGTAGCATTTATCCCCAAATAACACATATGATTCACATATGATTCTTTTCAGTTTGGGGGCATTGAAGATGATGTATGTTATAATGCATGCTTCAATGCAATTTATAAAATCTGGAATACATTTCACAAGAATACAAGGAAGGTTCAGATGATGAAGGTCCTGCGGCCTGTTTGATCTCTCCCTTCCATAATACTCATCCTGTCATCAACATATCAAGCCATTTCATAAATAAATCTTGTGCCCTGGCTTCAGCGCTCCTTAGTGACATACAGACGATGGTGATGGAAGTTAAATGTCCGTTATGGTTCAAAATTAGCATTTTGAGTTTAACGTCTTCATCTTCACTTTAAAGTCCTCCATGGGCTTGCCCCACCCTACTTCTGTGACCTTCTAAACCTTACCAACTCACCCACGCTCTCTGTCCAGACTGCAGACTGCTTTGTGTCTCCTGCTTTGTCGCCACCATCAGTGGTCGGGCCTTCAGCTTTTCTGTCCCACTCTCTGACAATCTATCCTTGACCCTTAAGCAAGATTCTGATAGGAAAGGCTATATGAATTAGTTTCTTTGGTTTTGATTACAGATACTCAATCCAAAACTGAGGGATGATTTAATTCAGACATAACTGACTCAAAGATCAAACGGCATCAATTCCTGGGTCAAAGGCGGCATACAATCCTTTGAGGTAAAATTGCTATAATGTATTTAAAAGCTGATAAATCACCTGGACCTGATGGCCTGCACCCTAGGGTTTTAAAAAAGGTGGCTGCAGAGAGAGAGTGGATACTTTGTTTTTGATCTTCAAAAATTCCTTGGATTCTGGAACGGTTCCCATTGACTGGAAGGTTGCAACATAACACAACTATTTAAGATATGTGGGAGAGAAAAAATTGAGAACTATAGCCCAGATAGTCTGACATCATTGGTAGGGAAAATTCTATAATCTATATTCAAGGACGTCATCGTGGGGTACTTAGAAAATCATAACATGATTAGCTTCAGAAAGGGAAATCATGTTTAACAATTCTTTTAGAGTTTTTTGAGGATGTAACTAGCAGGCTAGCTAGGGGGGAAGCAGTAGATGTAGTGCATTTGGACTTCCAGAAGGCATTTGACAAGGTGCCACGTAAAAGCTGTTACATAAGATTAGGGTCCATGGAATTGGACCCTAATCGTTCTTGTATATCAGCATGGATTGGAGAGTGGCTCTCAGGAAGAAAACAGAGATTAGGGATAAACGGGTCCTTCTCAGACTGGCAAGATATGACAAGTGGAGTGCCACAAGGATCAGTGCTTGGGCTTCAACTATTTACAGTTTATATCAATGATTTAGATGAGGAAATAGAGCTCAACATAGCTAGATTTGTGGATGATACGAAGCTAGGTGGGACAGTAAGCTGTGAGGAAGACACAAGAACAATTCAAAGGGATGTAGACAGGCTAGGTGAGTGAGCAAGAAGGAGGCAGATGGAGTAAAATGTGGAGAAGTGTTAAGTTATACACCTAGGTAGTAAAAATAGAAAAGCAGATTATTTTCTAGATGGGGAGAGACTGGGTAGTTTCAGTGTTCAGAGGGATTTGGATGTCCTTGTACACCAGTCACAAAAGGTTAGTATGCAGATACAGCAAGCAACTAGGAAGGCTAATGGCATGCTGGAATTCATTGCAAAAGGGTTAGCATACAAGAGTAGGGAAGTCTTGCTGCAATTGTATAGTACCTTGGTGAGACCACACCTAGAATATTGTGTGCAATTTTGTTTGCCTTCTTTAAGAAAAGACAAACTCACCTTAAAGAGGGTGCAGTGTAGCTTCACTAGGTTGGCTCCCAGGATGAGGGTGTTGATCTATGAGGATAGGTTGAGTAAACTAGGCCTCGATAATTCTCTAGAATACAGAAGAATCAGAGGTATTCTTATAGAAACCTACAAGATTCTTAATGGGATTGACAGAGTAGACATTGTGAGACTGTTTCCCCCGGTTGGAGAATCCAAAACTAGGGATTATAGTCTCAAGGTTAAGGGTCAGCCTTTTCCAACAGAGTTGACAAAACATTTCTTCACTCAGAGGGTAGTGAATTTGTGGAATTCTCTTTCCCAGAAAGTTATGGATGCTCAGTCCTTGAACATATTCAACACTAATATTGATAGATTTCTAATGGACAGAGGGATTAAAGGATATGGGATAGGGCAGATAAATGGCATTAGGTTAGAAAATCAACTATGATCCTATTAAATGGCAGAGCAGGCTTGATGGGCTGAAAGGGGCTCCTTGATGGGCTCCTTCTCCTATTTCTTATGTTGTTATGTTCTTATTATCTTTTACACAATTGATGTTGCTTTGCAAAGGAAGTGGCATCAGTGGTGCATCTTGCCCCCTTGTTTTTTTGCCAGCCAGGTGGAAACTGACCACCATGATTAAGAGCATTCAAACAAGAATGTGAGTTCCATGCAAACGTCCTACACATGAAAATTTCCAAATGTAGAATTGCCGATATATTGGAGTGAATTGGTGTGCAATACTAGCGCGTCTGAGAGGTAGGGAGGTGCTAGAGCATTAAGGAATTGTAGTTAAGAGTGAGGATCTTTGAATCAATCCTTTCAGAGATGAGGAGCCAGTGATGCCCGGTGAGGATTGGGTTGACTGATCATACAGTTTTGTATGAGTTGGACCTAACAAGAGCTGAGTGCGAAGAATCCCTGCCCCTATTGTGCTTAGCTGTATGAGAAATTATATAAGGAGTGAACTGATAACCTGGAAGGCAGCACATTTTAGCCCATAACTTATACCTTTGAGCCAGAGGACCATGTTAGAACAAGGTTTGAACATTAAATAATTAAGGGCTCTATGTAAATGCAAGTTGTTTCTATTATTTGGCTTGCAGGATTAACGAGAGCTGAATGGGAAGAATCCCTGCTCCCAATTTACCCCTCCAAGGTCTGCCAATGAGTCAGTCTTCAGCAATTCAGGAATTAATGACCATAGTTCAAGTAAAAAGTAACACTAATCATGGTTCAGCACTTTAGAAGAGCAAATGTTGGTGATCCGAAACATGCAGAAAAATTAACTTTCATGTTGTGTGATGGAAACAACATGGAATGTTTTCAAACCTATTTTGGGGGATGAGGAAAGAGAATGTATCCCACTTTGAAAAAAGAGAAACAGATAATATTAATAAATAACAAATAATGTTATTTTTAGTGATCAGTGTAAAATAACCTTTTTATTGTGTGCTCTTGTGCTGTTTTGCAGGTACCGTGAGTTTAAAAACAGACTCTTCAGATAGGATGTTAAACTGAGGTCATCTGCCTGAAAAGTTGACGTTAAAGATCCCATGACACTGTTTCAAAGGGGAATTTGTTTCTCCTGGCATCCCAGCCAACAAACTACAGGATAAAATTGATCATTCATTTCAAGGATGTTTATGAGACATTGCTGTGCACAAATTGGCTGATGCATTCATCTATAAATACAGTGACTGCATTTTAAGTAAATATTGTGAAGTGCTTGAGATGTTTTGATGATGTATATCAAGGTGCTTTATCAAATGAAGAGTGATGACTTCTGTTTTTGTTTCAGATTTCAGTGGAGTCCTGAAGCTAAGTGGTTAGAGCACTTGTCTTGCAAGCAAGAGACCTGAGTTTGACTGCTGGCAAGGCGAAATCTTAGGCAAGTTTCCTTACTTCATATGCCTGAGAAGAATCCCTCAAGATAAAAACAATAATAACTTGCCACTGTTTGTGGGACACTGCTGTGTGCAATTGGCTGCCATATTTTGCCCACAAATATACAGTCAATTCACTTTACAGTTAATTCTGTGAAGTGCTTTGAGACGTCTAGAAGACGCACTTTGAGCCACTATGCCCCGAACCTTTGGAACACTGTACTTCTATTCCTCTGCCTTGCCCCTTCCTTCCCCATCTTCATGTAATGCTTTAAGATCTTCCTATATGAACGTTCCTTTGGTCAACCCCCTCCTCCTAATTCAATGTCGTGCTCAGTCACTGTCAAGCTCTTTGAGATGAGCGCCTTCCCTTTGTTCAGTCTACTTTCCCCCTGACATCAATACTCTCAAATTCCTACCCCCAGCTCGAGTCCAGTCTGTCTGTCCAGTGCCTTGGGACGTCCTCCTGATCTGAAAGGCACGACAGAAATGTCATTTTGTTGTTGGTGGCCCTGCAGGAGCGGCTCTATATAAATGCATGTTGTTTCTGTTATTTGGCTCGCAGGGTTAACAGGAGATGAACGGGAAGAATCCCTGCTCCCAATTTACCCCTCCAAGGTCTGCCAATGAGTCTGTCATCAGCAATTCTTGAGTGATTACTTACTGAGGCCTGTGTCCGGTCAAAATACCGGAAATCTTCTACTGGACCAGGACTGAAGAATCTCATACTGCAGATCCTCTTTCAAGCTGAATAATTCTTTGATCTCTTGGTCTGCTCTTTAAAGATGAGCTCTCAGACTCGACACAAAAACATTTGGCCCGGATAACAAATATTTATGCGCGAGTAGGAACTCGTCTCTTTGGGCACCAAATTAAATGTCCTCAGTTTATCAGGAGCTTATTGAAATACAATGGTATGCTGTGATGCATACCAGCCGTGGGGCCTCCCAAGCTATGAGTGGGGATGATAAGGTGAATTGGTGCCTTAGCATTAATTTAAAGTTGACACCAGCTCTTTTTGATCAATACTTATCAAACTCTGTGATGGATCTTTTAAACTTTGATTTTCTGGACAGATGCTGACAGTATTATTTGAAATGAAAGTATCTGAAACTGGTTGCAGGATGGGTGAAAAAGTTGCCTGACCCTATACACACACCTATAAAAATTTGGTCATTCGCACGGTTTGTAAGACATTGCTGTATTATTTTGGCTACCAGTTTATCTACAAAGGATGTAGCCACTGCACTTTACAGTAAACTCTGTGAAGTGCTTTGAGATTTCTCAACATGTGATATAGCTCTATAATAAATAGACAGAATATTCATGATTTTAAATACCTGTAATAGGTGTGTTGATAGAAATAATTAATACCAGTACTCTGCAATGTTTTTGTGGCTATCCCTGTGTTTGATCCACAGTTCATGTTTTTTTTAACATAAATTAGCAACCTCTCCTTACACCAGTACTGTTGGTGGTGGGTGTGGGGGGGCGATGGAGTGAGCAACTAGTTGATGTGTAAAGGATTGACTGGTGCAATAGATGATTACTTGGGGAGGACAAGTTTCCTGGGCTACGAGTAGAGAGTGGGGGAGTGGGATTGATTTCGAAAAACTCTTGTGAAAGAGCCGGTGCAGACATGTTTCGATGAACAGCCTCTTTCGGTACTGTATAATTATGTGATTCTATACCCAGGTGAAGATGCCCCTCTAGCTTACTCTGTTCATCTTGGGTCCATTCAGAAATTAGCTGCATCACACACTGAACCCCAGGAGGGCTAATCCATTGTGTGTCTAACATCCATTTAAATTTTTCAGTAACAAGTCTGAATTTATGCCACCTTATTATGATTTACTGTTATTCACTAATATTTCACTAAGTTGCCGTTGCTGTATAAATTAAGCTAGCATAGAGATAAGTTACTTTCAAGTTACTTTTCATTTTTTTTAATACTGTCTCCTCCTTTCCCGTCTTGTCCTTCAAGCATTCTGTGTCAAAAACGCACACAATTTAAGGGCACTGACATGGGTGGCTTGGAGCAGATTCCATTGTTGATAGGTCCTTTTAAGCATTGCAAAGGCAACGATTTAACAATGAGCCATTTGCTGCAAATAACGCGGGGACTTTCCAAAAATCCATGGCTAATTATGTTCAAGCCCTTCAGCTTGGATTTTGTATTTACGTCTGCTGTTGCAGAATGGGATATAATTACCCAGGAGGTTTTCTCATTGCTATCTTCCAACTATCTCACTTACTGGGCAACAATTGTCAGATAAGAACCCACTCCCCCTCGGCTGGCACCAGGCCACATTCCAATTCTGCTGACAGATGAGATCAGAGGAAATGCACAGACAGCACTTTAAGCAGACTGAAAAAAAATTGTACACCACAAGTTTGCTAGTGTGTGGCTCTTTGTAATCAAAGATGAAAAGAAACCTCACCAGAACCTCCAACCTCTTTTATCTGCCTGTGAATCATTGGGTTGTTCTCGTGATTTGTAATAAATGTTAACTCCATTCAGACCAGACATACAAAAATCATTGTTTCAGATACAAACGCTGAACCTACCAAAGCAAGTCATTTTCCAGGAAATTGATAAGCTACTCAGCATTAACAGAACAGGGTATACGTTGTTGGCTACTGTGAGCAATGTCATTTAGGTTTACTTGCACAATAAAAGGGTTTAAATGAATGATTCTTAATGGAAGCCATGTACAAATTAGTACTAGTCGCGCCTGACACTTATTAATCCTGAGAATAAAATGCTGGAGATCATTAACAATATGCAACAGTTTGAACAAATAACACCAGCTATTTTGTTACAATGCGTGATCGCAAACTCCTTGGCTTTACAGTCCATTCTCCTTGAAAAACTGGTGAAATATTTCACAAGCATCACAATTGAATTTGTGGGTCATTAGAGTATATAACGTACCTTCACTTGTAGCTTTAAAAACATCTGCCATTAAAAAACTTTATAACTTTACTTTCTTTGTTTGCGGTCTAGCTACAATGCGTAAGTGGAATGCAAATTTGCTTTGGAGGGAATATGGAATCTATAAAGGAATTGAGATCTGATATTAGGAAGAATGGATAATATTTGTTACTGAACTTCCCACAATATCTGATTGATTTGCCTACAAAATACACAGTCACTAACTACTAGGGTCCGTCGATATGGAAATTTTCCGATTTAGATATATTGACGAGCTCATATCGCGATATATCGATATTTTGGGGGGTTTCGTACTGCGTACTACCCAAGGTGCGCGCATTCGAGGTGAGCGCGCATTCGGAGGTGCGCGCGCATTCGGAGCCTATCTCCTCAAGAGGTAAATATCTCTCTCTCTCTCTCTGTGTGTCTCTCACACTCACTCTCTCCATCTCTGTGTTTTTCTGTCTGTGTCTCTGTGTCTCTCTCCTCTCTCACATCCCCCCCATCTCTATCTATCTGTATATTATCATATCCACCCCGTCTCCCCCCACCCGTCTGTCCCCCCCCTCCGTCCATCTCTCCCCCCCATCCCCCGCCGCTGTCCCTCTCTCCCCCCACCCCCCCCGCCGCCGTCCCTCTCTCCCCCCACCCCCCTCACTGCCGTTCCTCTCTCCCCCCGCCACTGTCCCTCTCTCCCCCCACTCCCCCCGCCGCCGTCCCTCTCTCCCCCCACCCCCCCGCTGCTGTCCCTCTCTCCCCCCCCACCGCTGTCTCTCTCAGCCCCCCACCCCTTGTATATCTGCATATTGTATTCTAGGACTATGAATACAATATGGCGGCTTGCACTTCGGTCTGTGCATTGTATATAGAGATGAGCATTCTGGGTCTTGTAGTTCAGTGTGTGCGCATTCCGATTTTTTCGATATATCGACTTTTTCGATATATCGATATTCTGGAAATCTCTATGTCGGCAGATCTATATGAAAATTATATCGGGTATAACAGATAAATCGATATATCGCCAGATCCTACTAACTACACTTGATTGTATATCATCTAAAGTGCTCTGAGATATGCTCTTGACGTGAAATACGCTATATCAAATATAAGGATTATTATTGTTATAAAGGAAGCTCCAATCACATTTTATGATGAGTTTGCTAATCTCAGCAAGTACAGCAATCAAGGCATTTATTATTAAACTTGGATTTAGCAACCTGGGTGAATGATGCGACAATCAGCCAGGATTTGTTGATCAGTGTTATTCTCTGAAAAGTGCTTGTGTGTGGATGTCTGGTGAGTGCAGGGTCAGGCTCAATTATGGTCCCCCTGACAGTCAAATAAGCCCGTCAACACTCAGTGTCTAGACTTGCACATGAAGAATGGTTACTTGGATAAGATAGTGGAGAACAACCAGTACTTATTGAAGCACATGCCACATGAGTCATGCCTCCAGCAAACCAACTGGAGGACAAAACAAACCAATAAGGAATCTCTCCTCTTGCTAAACATCTCTGGAGCTACTGATTTAGATCAGCCACTGAGACATTCACTGACCACAAGCTTCTCATTTTTTTCCCTGTCCCTCATGTTTTCCTGAGCCAGCACTGATTCTTCCCCCACATACAGGACTTCCCTTCTCTCTTTCTCTTTGTCTCTAGTAACAGGCTTTCTACAATCATCCATCATAAACCTACCAACTTCCAAACATAACCGTGCAAAATAATGATAATAAATTTCATATTTACATTTCATATATTGTAGTTCCTCTCTTGTCAGGCGGACCCCTGAAAGTGCTTCACAAGAAATACTGTAAAGTGTAGTGGAAGTATATTTTTAGGCAAGTGAACAATGTCCCACAAACAGCTGTGAATAGAATGAATAATTTTTAATTAGGAGATTGGGACCAGGATACTGGGAGAAACTCCCTTCTGTTCTCACATAGTGCCTTGGGATTTTTGTCATCCACATGAACAAGCAAACTAAGTTTAATTTTGCACCCAAAGGACTGCAACTCCAGCATTGTAGCACATCCCCAGCATGGCATTGGAACATCAGCATGAATTACAGGTATATGACTTTGAAGTATCAATGTGGGGTGTGAATCCACAACCCTTTTAACTCAGAGATAAAAATGCTTCCAACTGAGCAAGGCTGACACGCATAGAATCATAGAACATCACAACACAGAAACAAGCCATTGGGGCCTATAATTCAGATGATTTATCATTCTTTTCTTTCCCCAAAACCCCTTTTGCCAGCTGATCTAAGCCTTTAACTAGTCTGATAACTATGTCAACACACAAAATTCAGAAAATTCAGAAATACAGTTTTTATTTTATCTTTGTCCCTATCTGTGATCAACATCTTTGCTCAGATTCCTATGTCTCTACTCTTATTCCTTCACAATAATGTTTGAGTCCCTTCTATATTACTAACTTTTTAATAATAATAATCCTTGCATTTGATATAGAGCTTTGTCACATTGTTGAGACATCTCAAATCGCTTCACAAAATAAACTGTAAAATGAATTTTGTGGGTGAAATGTGACAGCCAGTTGTGCACGTTTAACAAGTTTTTAATGGTAAAACATTGATTTTGTGACTGGAAAGCAAGAGAGAAATGTACAACTTTGAGTTGCAAAACATATTGAATGCACAGAAATCAATATTTATTAGTCTGGATCAAATTTTATTTTTGATTTACACTAAGGCCAGGGTCACTGAGGAGCCTTGTAAATACTTTGTGCATGTTCAAAAACTCAGCTGTGTTTGAACCAAGTGGTGCAGCGGATACAGTATTGCTCAGATAATAAAATATAAATTTTGAGCCAAAGTTCGCTCCTATGTTATTGGGATGCCACCTGGTGGATGGAAGCTTGCCAGGCCTTTATAATACACCAAGCTGATCGACTGAAGCCAGTGGGTGTGTAAATCTCAGAAATTGATATTCAGCCAAGGCTTCTGAACACAGTGATTCTTGAAAAACATTTTGAAGTTGGAACAGAGCCACTCGATAGATCTGAATACTGGACATTACATGCAAGAGTTGATTCTATTTTATTATTGTAATTATTATTGCACCTGAGTGCCACCTGGTGGCTTCAGCTTGTAAATGAACAGCTTTCATTGAATTGTGATCTCCATTTGTTGTTACAGTAAAATTATTATTCTCTGTATTATTTTGTTAATTTGAACCCAGGTATACATTGATCACAAATGAGTGCTGTATGTTTTAATGAAAATTTAAGGTAGATGTTAAGCTTATGATTTAGATTTTGTACGACTATGTTGAAAGCGTATTAATCAAGCAACTTATCTCTTCACTGAATTTTAGCATTGCTTCGGTTGCAACAAAAATACTCCCCAAGTACATTACTACTGACTCAAAAGACCTAGCCTGCAAAATCTATTTGGCTTAAATTCAGTCTCAATCTAGAAAATAATAATAGTAATGCTTGCATTTGAGTTAGCGCTTTTCACATCTTCTAGATGTCTCAAAGCGCTTCACAGAATATACTGTAAAGTGAATTGACTGTATATATGTGGATTAAACGCAGCAGCCTATTGAGCACAGCAGTGTCCCACAAACAGTCATGGATTGAAATGACCAATTTATAATTTTAGGTATTATTTTTAGCTGTGTGGAGTAAGGAAACTTGCCCAAGTTTTCACACTGCCTGGAATTGAACCCAGGTCTCTCACTTGTAAGATGAACGCTCTAACCACTGAGCTACAACAACAACAACAACAACTTCGATTTATATAGCGCCCTCCACGCCAGACGGCGTCTCAGAGCGCTTCATAGTAGCGGATCCCGGGACCGAGCCAGGAGCAGGGGCAGGAAGGTGACCAAAAGCTCGGTCGAAGAGAAAGGTCTTCAACTGAGCTATAGGATTCCACAATAACTGAAAGTCACAATTTAAATATTCTGTTGAAATGAAAATGGTTCATTTCTGCCATACAATCCAAGACTAAATTGAATTTATTTTCACAATTCTGCACAAGCTGAAATTTTAAGATAAAACAGTCTTATAAGATTGGATGGATATTACTGGTGAGAGGCAGCTGTCCTTAGGCATAAATTTAACAACAACAACAGCAACAACAACTTTGATATGTATAGCGCCCTCCACGCCGGACGGCGTCTCAGAGCACTTCACAGTAGTGGATCCCGGGACCGAGCCAGGGGCAGGGGTAGGAAGGTGACCAAAGGCTCGGTCGAAGAGAAAGGTCTTCAACTGTGACCTGAAACTGGGAAGAGAGGGGGTGAGGCGAAGCGAGTGAGGAAAGGAGTTCCAGAGCCTCGGGGCGTAGTGGCTAAAGGCACGGCTGCCGAGGGTGGAGCGGAGGACGTGGGGGACATGGAGGAGGCCAGACCCAGAGGAGTGAAGGCAGCTGGTGCTGGGTTGGGGGGAGAGGAGATCAGAGAGAAATTTAACCTTTTATTCAATTAATTCTTCTGGACTAGGTTTCTCAGCTGCGATAAGGAACTAGCACCCATGGTACTTTTTAAAAGGGAATATGAAAAACTGTTGAAAAAGAAGGTAGGTGTATAGGAAAAAGGCAGGAAAGTGGCACTAAATTGGTAGCTTTTTCCGGAAGCCGTTATGGCACAACGTGGACTGAATAGCTTCATTGTATTGCTTACAATTCCATGATTCTATAAACTGGAGAAAGAACAGGGAATTGGGTTTAGAGCCATAGCATCTGCAGAGGATCTGGCAACAGAATAAGCTGAATGGTCTCTTTCAAAGATTTACAAAGCATGTATAGCATGGATAAAAGCCATTTGGCCCAAACCAGCATTTATACTCCACATGACTCCCCCAACCATTCTTCCTGTAATTTTTATAATTCCTTAGCATTTGCCCACAAAATATACAGAAAATTCATTTTACAGTACATTTTGTGAAACCATTTGAGACATCTCCACAGTGTAATAAGGTACTATATCAACTGCAAGGATTCTTATTTATTATTATTATTATTATGAAGCCCTTGAAGGTTACTGTTTACACAAAAAGTTAAAGGAGATGATACCATGCAACATAGATACAACATAGACCCGCGTCTGTATAGGCTTCACATGGAGGAACAAGTCTAAGTACGGTACTTGATAACTGTAGTGTTGTATCCTGAGTAGGGAAATAAAATGTGTTGACCAACGTTCATGTCACAGATAGATATTTCTGGGTGGCTTAGGAAACATTCTGATTGTATTTTATGAATCATCATAGGAAAAAAAACAAATTAAGTGTTTTGCCCTCAAAACATACAGTCAATTGACTTTATAGTATATTCTATGAAGCACTTTGAGATATCTCAAAGGCATGTTAATGCTCTACATCAAATGCAAGGATTATTATTTTTTGTTTCATAATAATTTTGCTGCTGTAATAAAAAGTTATTTACTGGATATTGCGATGTCCTGGGGACATAGTTGGGATGCCCTCCCAACATGAAAGGCACTATATAAATACAATTTTGTTGTTGTATTGGTTCCCGGTAACCTTATTTCACCTTAATCCCTTATCAACCTCCCATTACTTACAGCTGTAACATTGACCTGAAAGACCTTTTAAGCATCATCTTTCATTCGGCTTATTGAAGACGATTGCTATCTCTCTACAGGACCACATTGATCATCAGTATGATCTGTTGTAGCTTCACTTTTGCACTAATGTGCTACTTTTCCATTTTCCCATCAGCATCATTCATTCCAGATTTTTAAAACATTTTATCCCTCAAAGGTATCTTCTATCAGCAGCTTTTGGCAGATTGCTGAATACATGAGAGAAGACCCTCAACATTTCAATTGGCTAAGTGTCCTACCAATCTCTCAGCATTGTCCACAAATACATTAACTCTTCAGGATGCTAATGACTAACTAGTGATCCTTACTTTTTATTCCTCAGAAACACATTTTCAGTGTAGTAGTTGTATTGTGTTGGTGGCAATGGGATGTGCGCGTGTGTGTGTGGGTGGGGGGGTGGGTTTGCGGTGGCAGTGGTGGGTTGAGTTGATGACGAAAGTGTCACAATTAAAATATTCTGTTTAAAATTAGATTTATATATCAATTTAGAGATCTCCATGAACCAATATTGCATTCTGGAGAGTATTAGGCCCAGCTTAGCAAGAACCAAGACTTGGGATCCCTTTCTGTGTGTTGGAGTATTTCTGAAGTTTAACCAGCTGAAACCACAAACTATTGCTTACCATTAAGCTCTAAATCTTATAAGCTTCCCACTAATTGTCCCGAACCAAACTTTGTCCCCGATTAATCCAGTCCTTGCCAGACTTCACTGGCTCCCTGTCTCGGAGAGGATCGGTTTCAAGATCCTCACTCTTGTTTTCAAATCCCTCCACTCCTCTGCACACTCTAGCTCTCTGACCTCCTCTCTCCTCACAACAGTATCCATTGCCTTTGCTATACCGGGTCTAGCTTCCTCCTTGTCCCTCGAATCCTCTGCTCCATTGGCTGCCGTGCCTGCCTTCAGCCACTACTCCCCCCAAGCTCTGGAACTCCCTTCCTCACTCCCGTCGCCTCATCCTCTCCTTTCCTATTTTCAGGTCACACCTAAAGACTTTTCTTTTCGACCGCGCTTTCGGTCATTTTTCTCCCCCTTCCCCTGACTCGGCCCCAGGATCCGTTATTGTGAAGTGCTCTGAGATGCCGTCTAGGATAGAGGGTGCTATATAAATCCAAGTTGTTGTTGTTGTTGTAGCTAGGACCATTAAAAATGCCGAGCAGGTTTAACAAAAGCTGAGTGGGAAGTCACTGGTCTGCTTTGAAGAATACTGCAAAATAAATGAATCAATAGCATAGGAGAGTGGTAAGAAATTAACAGAATAGAGATCCTAAGCCTAAAATTTATTTGAGTGTTCCTGACACTCGACCTGTAATGAGAGAGTGTCCCGAAATGTGTTGGGTATTTGTTTGTTTGGGGGGTGGGGGGGAAGTCTCTCTCAATAAAGGGGAAGCAATGGAATGTTTTTTTATGACCAACCAACCAGTAAGTGAAGGATGGCAGAGCTGGCAATAGCCCAAGTGTAACTACTCCCTGTAGAGGCAGCAGAGTAGCAAAGTGAGGAGGCCCTGATCCCACCAAAGGAGGAAAGTGGGAGACATTATTGTCCGGCAGGCACTGCTAGGCATTTTTAATGGGCACTGATGTTGGGAACGGTGAAATAGATGCATTGTTTATTTTTGTGGGGTTTAGATTTTGTTCCACAAGACAAGTGGAATGTTTTGTTTTCTGTAAATAGTAAATGTTTAGTTGGGGAAAATGAAGGATGGGGCCAATTTGTGAGTTGCGTTCTTGTTACCGTTGTGAATGGTGTTTTGGGGTTTTGCGTGTTTATGTTATGGGTTGTGTTTCATTTTCATAAATTATTTATGGTACGAGTAAATATGTTTTATTTAATAAATATATATTTATTGGAAATTCCTGAATGATTCCCAGTGTGTGATTTAATAACAACAACAAATAACATTTGTATAGGGCTTTTCAAATCAGGAGGATGTCCCAAGTCACTGGATACACAGATTTATTTAGTAATTATTGTTTAGTGAAGCAAGTGCAAATTTAATGAATATTTTGTGTGATACATTTAGGTATTAAGAAAAGAGAATACCACAAAGCAAAGGAAATCTGAATTTCTTAGGCATTGGAAAGTTTTCAGGAGGCACTATTGGTAATGTTTTCACATTAATTCTCTGCGTTTGTGTTTTTGATGCACAGCAGCAGATGGCAGAAGGAAAAAAGGCTTTGTACAAATATTGGAAAGGGTTGAAATAAGGGAAAATGAAGAGAACACTTGGTCTTAAGACAAAAAGGTAGAAAGAGGTTAAAATATATATCTTTCTTGAAACAAATAAGAGCAATATCATAGATATGACTGGAAATCTTTTAATAAAATAGCAAATAGCAATTTCACAGTTAGTGTGCCTAACCTATGGTGAAAATTATATTCATACATTTTCGCGACATCTCAAAGTGTTTCACAGAATATACTGTAAAGTCAATTAACTGTATATTTTGTGGGCGAAATGCGGAATTGCGATGAATCACCATTGATGAATATTTGGGCGTACAATTCAGGGATGAATTTCTTCTAGCTCCTTATCAAATAATTTGCTTCACTAATCTCTGGCCAAGGGAAAATGTACACAAAACCACACAGCATAGTTTGCAAAAATAATTGATATTACTTGAGCTACATAGAAACATAGGAAAGTACAATTCCAGAAAAGACCACCGAGGATTCTCTAGTCAGTCCAGAATATTTGATATACATTCTAAATTAGACTTTTAAATTACAATCCCAAACAGTATCATAATTATATTGGTTGTTTTTTGAAAAGATTTTTGTTTTATCCAACTTATTAAGGAACCTATTTTCTATCTAATCTACTTTTCATGTAATATTTAATTAAGATGCTTTGCACATATGTTAGAATTAATTGCAAAACACTACCACTTCAGCACTTTACCATGCTAGAGTTTCTTTTACTGTGTTGAGTTATGAAAGAAACTATCTTTAGAGTGTGTCAGCTTGGCTCAGTGGAAGCATCTCACCTCTGTGTCAGAAGGTTGTCGCGACTTGAATTTACATAGTCTAAGATGACACTCCAATGCAGTGGCAAGGATGCGTTGCATTGCCAGAGGTATCGTCTTTTGGTTAAATTGATAACCCACCTCCCTGTACAGGTGAACGTTAAAGATTCTTCCAGTGTACTGGCCCACTAATCCCCCAAATAAAATTAGTCTTTCACTTCCTGGCTGTTTGTGGCATATTGATGTGTGCAACTATACTGCTGCGTTTTCTTACAAATACACAGTCACTCCATTTCACAGTAATAATAATAATAATAATACTACTAATAATCCTTGTATCTGATATAGTGCTTCCCTGGACGTCTCAAAGTGCTTCATAGAATAGAACAACAACAAAATTACATTTGTATACTGCTTTTCATGTTGGGAGGATGTCCCATGACGATGAAATATACTGTAAAGGACGAATATACTGTAAATATACTGTAAAGGACGAAACGCGGCAGCCAATTGCGCACAGTGGTGTCCCACAAACAGCCGTGGATTGAATTTAAAAAATACTTCCCAAGTTTTCACCCTGCCTGGAATCGAACCCAGGTTTCTCGCTTGGAAGACGAATGCTCTAACTAGACGAGTGCTACAGGTCTCCGAAGAAAATCATAAGGCATCTTCTGATGTGATAGGCTGCTATACTAAATGCATGAATTATTGCTATGAACAATTTCTCATCAACGAAACACATATAATCAACATAACTGACTGAGGTCTCCTGTTTGATAAAGACAAATGTTTTGTGTTCGAATGAAAATGTGGATTGTCTGATATTTTCACTGTTATGTTCTTCTGATGCTTCAGGCAAGCCTCAAGTAATGCAGAGATTAGATTTTTTAAATCTCTAACATAATATAAATAAGAATAAAAGATTTTTGTGGATATGAAGAAAAGCTTCCCAACACAGGCAGTGAATCCTCTTTGATTAACCCCTTTATAATAAAGCTTGGAGGTATAAGGATGAGTGCAGGCACAGATGATCAAACACTGTGCACTAGTAGAGCCTTGTTTCTGCTTAAACTATATAAATATCATCCACAGAATGCAATCAGTCACAGTTAAATGCAGGGGACTGTAAGAATAGATGATCTGATCCTGCAGCTCACTTATTTTCCTTTCAAGCTTGCTGATACATTTCTGAGTTTTGTCTTTTTCTACACCTCCCTCGGGAGATTAACCGAGTGGAATAGTCTATGATATTGTTCATCTACAATATATACAGTCACTATACTTTACAATAAAAATCCTGTGAGATGATAAGATGCCATATCAAATGCAATAATCATTGTTATTTTTATTGTTGGAAGACCTTTTCTTGTTCCACTCACTCTTACTCTGATATCTTGTAATAATTGTTCTCATGTTCTCTCTCCTATATCTTACATCTGGAAAATAAAAATAATGTTTTTGGAATTATTATTACTATTAATATTATATCTCAGAGATTTGCAAAGTAAGAAAACATTTCAGGCTGTACAAAATTATTAAGGAAATAAGAATATAAGAATTTGCTTGGTGAAAGAAGACTAAGGTCAATCCTGGCAGTCCATGTGACATGTCAGCTCCCAAACTATTAATCTATTCATCTCCTATATTTGTTATGTTAGGGGATTATGGGATAATAATAATAATCCTTGCATTTGGTATAGCATTTTTCATGTCTTCTAGATGTCTCTAAGCGATTCACAGAATATACTGTAAGGTGAATTGACTGTGTATTTGTGGGCAAAATGCAGCAGCCACTTGCGCACAGCAGTGTCCCACAAACAGTCATGGATTGAGATGACCAATTTTTTTTAGTATTGTTTTTTTTTGGAGGGATTATTATTAGGCATGTGGAAAAGGGAAACCTCCCCAAGGTTTTGCCCTGACTTGCCTGAATTCGAACACAGGTCTCATGTTTGTAAGGCAAGTGCTCTAACCACTAAACTACAGGATATGGGGCAAGGGCGAGTAACTGGACTTGAGGTACAGATCCGCCATGGTTTTATAGAATAGTGGAACAGGCTTAAAGGGCTGAATGGACTACTCCCGTTTCTATGTTTCTATATTTCTAAATCTTGAGATATTATTTCCAAACAGAAAGATATCTAATTTATACTTGAAAGAATCAACACTTTCTGCTTCCACTGTCTCCCAAGGGAGGCTGTTCCATTAGTTTATTGCTATATCACTGAAGTAGTATTTTTGCAGATTTGTTCTGAATTTACTCTCTTTTAATTGCAGGCTGTATCCTCTGGATTATTTTCCCTGGTTGGGAAAATGACCAAACATTTGTTAGGAAAGGGATTGTCCATAATTTACAGGAAGGAAATAATCCTTTTCATAACATTATTGCGTTAACTGCCAGATCTGCAGTGATTACAGAGGGAAACCACAACAGACACTGGAGATTAGCAGATCTTGATTCCCACGTAGTAGTGGAATTGTGGAGCAGAATAACTTCCTCAAAAGAAGACTGGATAAATATCAATGTTGGATGTTGTAGACATTGGCTTAAACTGAGATAAATGAACACAAACAGAACATGGTTTCTAACCTGCCAGACCTTGAGAGGATATCCTCTGTTGAAGGGGCAGTCCAGGATTGAATATAATAATAATAATCCTTAAATTTGGTGCAGTGTCTTTCATGTCAGGATGCTGCCACAAAGGGATATACTGTAAAGTAGAACCTTAAATGTATTTTGTGGGTGAACGTGGCAGCTAATTTGTATACAGCAGTGTCCCGCAAGCAGCCATGAAATGAATGATGAAGTGAAATTCCCTTTTCTTTTTAAATATTAATAATGGTATAAGATTCCTTACATTTGATATAGCACTTTTAATGTCTTCTAGACGTCTCAAAGTGCTTCACAGAATATACTGTAAAGTAACTTGGCTGTACTGTATATTTGTGGGTGAAACGTGGCAGTTAATTGCTCACAGTAGTGTCCTACAAACAGAATTGAGTGAGCACATTTTTTTTGAGGGATTATTATTAGGCGTGTGGAGTAAGGAACTTGACCAAGGGTTCGCCCTGCTGGGAATTGAACCCAGGTCTTTCGCTGTGAAGCAAATGTTCTAACAACTGAGCTGCAGGACTGCTACTTCCCATAGAATCTTTAATGTCCATCTGAGCAGGCGGATGGGCCCTCAGATGTGTTATCTGAAAGACAGTACCTCGCACACTCTGTGCTGCATTGGAATGTCAGCTTAGACTATATGAATTCCAAGTCCTGAAGAGGGGTATGAACCCAGGATCTTCTGACTCAGAGGCAAGACTGCTGCCAACTGAGTCAGCCTGACAACCCAAATAGTGGAGATGGGTGCATATTCTAGCTGTGCTTTATTACATTTAGATATCTAGGTGAATGTGTGCAAACTTTCTTCCAGGTTGATTTCGTTGGTTTCAAAAATACAATAGTCCTCTCACTCCCTTGGTGAGCTTTAGTTTTAGACCAGACTAAAAAACAATCCAGAACCTCTTTTCCATACACTATATTCTTGGTTAAGGAGAGTCACAGTGAAGTGCAGTAATAGCAGCAAATTCTGTCCTACCTGGGATCAATGTGCTGTGGATTGACTTTTAGGCTGTTTCACTGCCTATTAATGTAGATGACATGAACTCTTCTCACTTCACATCGAAAAGCAGCTGTGGAAGTCCGACCATTGAATTGAACTCAAAGTTCTTAACTAAAACCCTGATACTTTTACAAATACTTTTTCTCTCGTAAGTTAAGAGAGTGCTTCTAGAATAGACAGTGGGGGACTGTTTCCCCTGGTAGGAGAATCTATAACTAGGGATTACAGTTTTAAGATAAAAGGGTCAGCCTTTTCGAACAGAGTTGAGGAAACACTTCTTCACTCAGAGGGTAGTGAATTTATGGAATTCTCTACCCCAAAAGGCTGTAGATGCTCAGTCCTTGAACATATTCAAGACTGAGATTGATAGATTTCTTATGATAGAGGGATTAAGGGATATGGGGATAAAGTGGGCAGATGGAGTTAGATTCGATTTTATTGAATAGCGGGGCAAGCGAGGGGCCGAATGGCCTACTTATGCTCCTAATTCCTATGTTCCTATCAAGCATTGCCCCTGATCTCTCTTCTGTTAATGTTTTACAAACTTTCACTTAGATTCTTACCATCATTCCTGATTTAGTTTCATTTATTGTGAACTTTATTTCAATGGATTACTCTATTAGTCTTTATGTCTCTGCTGTAATTAGTTTACTGTGATCCCAAACTGGAGCTTGATTAATTTCTGTAGCATATTCAATTGGAGTAGTTTTGTTTAAACTTTGACATTCTTTTCAATTAATCCTTATGGTCTCTATGGTATTTCCCTTCCTTCAGGGCTTTCTTCTAACTCCAGACTCAGTGCAAATAACCACAGTAAACTTGGGTTCATTGTTTTTACGAACTTGATCCCTCACAAATGTTTTTATTTTCTACACTCCGGTAGGCCTTGCACTCCTATTCCTAGGGTATGGCTCCACTGGGGCCAATTGCTCTGCAGCATTTCTTCTCAACCCATCATTTTTCACACCTCTGCCCTTACAGTGGATGATCCTATGGATGGTGCAGCTATAAAATAAGCATCAATTTGATGTGATACCTTGCTGCAACGTCTTGAATTGAACCTACCAGTTCTGCATTGACTGAAAGCGGCCCAGAAGAAAGTCTTCTGCTTTTGAATTGTAACAAATTATTTTTCTCTCAGACCTTTGGTGAAATTAACACTTGAACCAAAGCTCTTTCAACAATCACCAGAAAAGCTTACTCAATGTAGTGAACCATTCCTCTGCCCAACAGTCACTGTGCCTGTGGAGAGCAAGCAATAGTCAGTGTGACAGAGCGGCCTGGCCTCCATAACTATTAAACTTGTTTGTTAAAACATGTTTCTGTACAGTCTAAATTGATGTGCAGATGTGTTTATCAAAAAATGTTGTCCATTTTAATAACCTAAACTACTCAGACATTAATAGTTAGGCCGAACCTCACCGAAGCCAAGTCTAAACATTCTACTTGGAGATCTTGCCACAACAGTCAAAGCAACATCAACAACTTGCATTTTTGTAGCATCTACATATGGCTGTCTGAGGGCAAGGGCAAGTGTACTCAGAGCCCAGTGCATGCCCGACTGCCTGAGCAGTAGAGGTAAGTTCATTCTGATGACATATCTAATATATTACTTACTGGGACGCATAGAATTACATGTGATTAGCAAGTGATGGAAAAAACAACAACTCATTTACTTTTGTATAGCGCCTTTCACATTGGGAGGATGTCCCAAGGTGCTGAACAGTCAGTATTTTGGACTCGAGCTGGGGTCAGGATCAGGAAAGGTGGAGGGAAGGGAGGGGAAGGAAGGTGATCAATGGCATTGTCGAAGAGGACGGTTGTGAGGCGAGGCTTAAAGGAGGCTGGAGGTGGAGGGATTGCAGGATGGAATTCCAAAGGTAGGGGACAGAATGGCTGAAAGCTCGCCCACCAATGGTGGGACAGGTGGGTCAGGAGACAGGGAGCATGCTGGAGCACGCTGAAAAAAGGATGTCCTTGATGATATTTTGCATGGGAAAAGGGGTGGGATATTGACAGCTTGATGAAATAAGACATATGATGATTTAAGCCGGGGTCTTGTTATAAGAGTTCATAGTATTATTTTTGCTTATCAATTATCCTGTGACTTTTCTTTACTGAAAATAGATACTGGAAGCTAGTGAAAAAATAAGGTCTTTAACTTGCCCTGTCACTGTCTTGTAATTTAAAACCAGAGTTTTACCTTTTGTGGGTACCTTAGGTGTCACCCTAGCTCAATTAGTAGCATTATTGTCTCAGAGCTAGGAGTTTGTGGATTAGGGTTATGTGCTATATCTGGACTTTAAAGCTGTTAAAGGCTCATTATTTTGTTTTGTTCCAAGAATAATTGATAAGATGAAAAAGCTACATTTTCATTTCACATTCTAATCAAGAACTTGAATTGCAAAAAACCTTCAAGAATGCTTCAGTACAAAATCATTAAAATGAAGTTTTGGGAAAAAGAAATTACTCACAAAGGCAACTGAGTGTTTGTCTGATTCTATAAGTATTGCTTAATGTGTATTAGTGGCTGATTATCCCAGAGTCTCTTGTGTGGAGAAAAATAATGGAAATGTGTTCTTTAGCATTTTGTTTCTATTCAGAATGTCTTTCAGCTTACCCTCCCCCACCCCATCCCTGCTCCATGTCCAACCCTACCATTGTGTAGTGCTCTGAGCTTCTAGCCTGCAAGAAGGATACATCTATCAATGCAGTTTTGTTGTTGCACCCACTGAAAAAGCCACAATAACAAATGTAGAGATTATTATCTTTTTTATTAATTCATGTTCAAGTAAATTTAAAGGAAGAAGGTCCTGGTTGAAAATCACTGGGTTAATCAGTTGGTGTGTGGGTGTGAGTGGGATGGGGGGTTTGGGGGAAGGAGTGGTAGGATTATTTGAGTATGTTGTGTGTTGCATAATTCATAGTACAATGCTCTGTATTTACATAGCTCTGGAAAAATAGGTACAATTGCATCTGTACCTAGGCAGAACATGATTCTTATTGCCTCAAGATGGTACCAGAAGACAATTTACTGTACCCATCGTATTCCATTCCCCTCCATCCACTCCACACACACAACACAGGCACACTCTTTGCTTAAACTTCTGTAAGTCTGACTGTGTTCAAACCCACCTAGATTTTTTGTCTGGCAGAATAATGAAAATAACTATATGCTGTTTCAAGGTAAAATGGGTCTCAATTCCTGCTCTAAGATGTTTCTCAGAAATTCAACAAATATTCAGCATTACCAGCCAAACAACAATAACAACATTGCATTTGTATAGTGCCTTACTAGATCAGGAGGATGTCTCAAGCTGGACACTCAGTGTTTCAAACCCGAGATGGGGTTGGGATCAGGGAAAGTGGAGGGATGGGAGAGGAAGGGAGGGGAAGTGGGGTGACCGATGCCACCTTCGAAGAGGAGGGTCTTGAGGGTCTCGGGATTTGAACGCGGCTAGGGAATGGGCAAGGCAGAGGGATTGCAGGATGGAATTCCAGAGTTTGGCAGCAGAGAGGCTGAAGGCATGCCCGCCAATGGTGGGGTGGGTATGTTGGGGGACAAAGGGGGAAAGAGAAATCTTCTGGATCTCCTGGTCCCGTGCTTTGTCCAATCTATCCCTGCTTGGTCCAATCTATCCCTGCTTGGTGGCGAGTGGATAATAATATTATAGTCCTTGCATTTGATATAGCACTTTTCACGTCTTCTAGATGTCTCAAACCACTTCATAGAATACACTGTAACGTGAATTGACTGTATATTTGTGGGTGAAACAAGGTTGCCAATTGTGCACAGCAGTAGATTGAAATGACCAATCTTTTTTAGGGATTATTATTAGGCATGTGGATTAAGCAAATTTGCCCAAGGTTTCGCCCTGATCTGCCTGGACACAGGTCTCACACTTGTAAGGAGAATGCTCTAGCTACTGAGCTACAGGACTCCAAAGGATGTCAAGACAGGATGTCAGATGAGGACAAATGTGAGATTGGCTGTGATGGACTTTCCACTTCCCAAGCCCCGTTTGATCAAATAGACCCCTGACAATTACTATCCAGACTCTCACATGAAAAAAAGACAACCACAAGGCTGCTAGCATGTATTGAGCGATGTCTTAGTATGAGTCATAGTGTTTAGGGCAGGACGTATGAAGGGAATATTTCAGAAAGAAAGTAGAAGAATGAGAAATCCACTTCAAAAACCAGAAATCAGAAACCAGTAATTACAGTAAGTCATAAGTCACATCAGTTGAGACTGTACTGATATTTGCAAAATTATGAATTATGCAACATATGAGGTACGTCAAACTTGCAAAGAAAATAAACTTATAACAGGGACTTGAGCAGATGTATGACTTAGCCAATTATACGATTTATACAGATCAGACATATGCAAGTTTTAATGTAGTTTATAATTTTCCATTAAACATATTCATAAATGTAAGAGATTTAATTTCTGATTAAGTGCATGGGTGCTGTCATACTTGCTTGAGCTATTAGCTTGTGCAGACAGAGCAGTTTCTTGGCTCTCATTAACCTGCAGGTAATTAATTATACTTGTTGCGCAAAGGATGTTGCACCCAATTATCGAATGAACGTTGGCTGGAAACTCATCCTGTATTTTTTGGAGAAAATTACAGATGGGCTGGAAATTCAAATGAACAATTTCGGGAAAGTGTCAAATCATTTACTTCAGGCTGTCACATTCAATGGTTAAAAGATCTTTCGCAATATGCTTGAAGAGAGGCTTTTAGTGAAGCTTGAAGAGAATGATGTCAATAGCTTATGCTATTTAATCAGGGTGATCATGTTAGCTTCTTATAAATACGACAACTTGTATTTATATAGTGCCCTTCATACAGGATAGCACCTTAGAGCGCTCATAAGAACAGGTGAAGAGGAAGATCTTCAGGCATGATCTGAAAATGTGGAATGAAGGGGCAAAATGCAGGGATTGAGGGAGAGAGTTCTAAAGTTTCGTAGTGCAGTGGCAGAAAACACGGCCACCGATGTGGAGCAGAGAGGACAAATGACAAGCCAAGGCCGAAGTCAGGTGAGTGAAGGCAGTGCATGGTAGCAAGGAGAGTAAGCAGGTTGGAAGGGTGCCAGGGCATGAAAGGATTTGTAAACAAGCATTGAAGTTGATCCATTCTTGACAAGAGGTCAGTGGAGACTGGCAATTCACATGAGATAGCAGAGTGTGCTGCAGAACTAAGGGATGGAAGTGTGAAGTGTTACATTTCGTGAATGTGGCCACAGGAGAATGGGTCAGAATAAGTCAAAATCAATCAGATACCAAAATCAATTGGCAAAGTTGCCAATGAACATGAAGAAACCTGGAATTGAATCAAACAAATTCTCTTATCCACTTTAATGCAACTTTTAGTGGTTCCCTGTGCTGGTTTTCTTGTTCGGCTTCTCACTGTTTAGCATTCCTCAACAAAATGTACAAAAGTTTCTCCGGGTTTTCTGCTGGCGAAAGAAAAAAGGTTGAATGAAATGAGAGAGCCAACATCACCCTTTGGGAATTGAATGGGGGAATAGCTTTTCAAACATGATTTGTTTGGAACTGTTCGCTTGCAGACAAAAAGAAAAACACAAGACTTTATGGGGAACTTAAGACCCAGTCACCCACTGTCTCATAAGATAACAATCTATCTTATTTGCTGACTGCAAAGTGACATTAACACCGTATATGCATCTAGTGTATTTCACACAAAGGAAAAATGCATGGCTAAGGAAAGTCAGAGCTAAAAATGTGTCTACCTAGATAATTTCCTGATCCTTCTAAGAACCTGTGATTTTATACCACTTAACCTCATTGTCTCAAAGCGTTTCAAAGATAATTATTGCCAATGGTGGCATCTGTTTTTCTAGGGGAATGAGATAGCTATTTGCACAAAGGAAAGTCCCACAAATATCCTTGAATGACCAATTAATCATTCTCTGGTGTCTTGAATATTTGATCAGGACATCAAGAGAAAGTTCCTTCTTATTTCAGATACCATCATGGAGTCCTGTAGCTCAGTGGTTAGAGCACTTGCCTTACAAGAGAGACATGGGTTCAATTCCAGGCAGGGTGAAACCTTGGGGACGTTTCCTTACTCCACATGCCTGATAATAATCCCTCAAAAACACCAATAATAAATTGATCATTTCAATCTACAACTGTTTGTGGGACACTCCTGTGCGCAATTGCTTGCCACGATTCACCTATAAAATACAGTCAATTCACATTACAGTATATTCTGTGAAGCGCTTTGAGACATTCTTGAAGACATGAAAAGGGCAAATGCGATTATTATTATTATCATGGGATGTTTAGTGTACAATTTTTTGATCCAATGGCAAGTCCTACCATGTAAGCCAAGCTGACATATTAGAACAGCAGGGAATCAATAAAAACATGCCATCTCCATCTCCTGTTTGAACATTGATATTGCCAGAAGCTCTTAGACAACGAATGATGAATTACACCAAAGCAAGGAAAATGAAATAGAGGAATAAAGATGATTTAATATTTCCTTCAAAGAGAACAATTGCAGACTCTTGTCACTATACCACTGAGAGATGGAATGCATATTGTCACTCCCCAATTGCTATGTACAATATAACCTTACTAAATGCTACTACAGTAAACTGATGTCACTTAGAAATCACTAAGATATTTCAGTATAATGTAATCAATGTATCTTTTATTTAAAGTTGTATTTATAATAAAAATCATTGCACTTGTTATTGTACCTTTTACATTAGGAGTATGTCTCAAAGAGGCTCACATGGTACACAATCAAGTTTAGTTGCTGGGTTTTGTGGGTGAATACAATAGCCAATTGCATGCAGCAATATTGCTCAAGCATCCATGAAACTAATGATACATGTTGCCTGGGTTATTGTTGGGTGGTGGTTGTGGTGAATGGGGCATTGAGTTTTGAACCCAGTGTTTGCATAAATCATACCACAGGTTATAATGCAACACATGATTTGTCTCATTAACAGTTTGGGGGTAATTCTACTTTATTAAATTAACAAATTTAGCCAGTGTGTGTTGGACTATTCTGTTGCCAATACAGTAATCTTTCATTTGATTTGATGTAAGGAAATGGCCACATACAAGAGCAGAATAACCCTAATGCTCCTTAACTCTAACCACAGTGGAGCAGCCCCTACTGCAACGTTGTGAATTAATCAATTTCCCACGTCATCTACCCTTCTGGCCTCTGAGTGAAATAGCCTATTTAGTGCTGAATTGCGGGCAGTTTCATGCTGTAGGCTCAAACCCCGTAAGAAACTCAATTGAAACTGCTGACATGTATTTCATGAAGGACTCTTAGAGCCAACAGAGACAGATGGGACTTTTATGCAATCAATCTGGCCTTGATTCAAACTGAGCTCGAGAAGTAAAACGGATATCTTCTCTCTCACTTCTCTGGATGTATTTTATTAACTCTTAACAGGCATGCATAGCTTTAATGCTTCAACCACAAACAAAAATTGGACAAAAGACAGAATGGAGAAATTGACCCAATGTTAAAGTATTATCTTTCCTGCCTTGAGATCACTTAATCTATTCTCTGTAGCTAGCCGGAAACGTACCTAGTTCCTGCATTTACCCCAGAACTCTTTTGGAGGCACACGGACTTCATAAAATTGCCACCTGAACATATTTTACTAGTGTAAGTGTATCTTGTTTTGTATGTATTTTCTATCGCTGACAGCCACATATTAGTAACAACAGGTATTTTCCGCTTTTTACTTGGCAGGAAGTAGAAACATTGTTGTTAGTAAATCAGCAGACCCTTTTCCAGGGGGTAATAATCCTTTTTTAAAAAAAACTTTAGTCACTCACTCCACAACTGTCTGTAAAACACTGCAGTGCATAATTGGCTGCCGCATTTCACCCACAAAATACACATTCACTATTCTGCGAAGTTCTTTGAAACATCTTGAAGATGTGATAAGGTGCTATATCAAATGCAAGGATTATTATTACTACTGTTCACAGTTTAAGGCTCTAAGGAGCTGTAAAATGTGGCCTCTGTTTTTCTCCACATGTAGGGAAGGAATGGGAATAACAGGCCAGGCGGAATTATCAGGACAATTGGTCGGTGAATCAGTGATGAGAGAGCATCAGTTTAAGATACTATAGTTAACAACTGAGCAAATTTGTAGGTTTGGAGTAAGTTTTTTCATGCAAAAAGTGATTAAGATATAGAATGACCTGCCAGGAGCAGTGGTTAAGGCAATACATTAGCTATCAAAGGGGAATTATATTGTAGATATTTACAATGGAGTAAATTACAGGGCTATGGGAGAAAGGCCAGTAAATGGGATTGAAAGGATTGCTCTCCTGAAAGGAGGTAACAGAGGGGAATGGTAGAGGGGATCTGGGAAGAAGTACTAGAGGTGAGGGCAGAAAAGTTGAAGATGTAACCATCAAGAGTTGGGAAGTACAGCGTGCTGGGAGTTAACACGGTCAAGCCTGGATGTAATGAAAGTGTGGATGAGATTTCTCGGTAGCCTGAGGGGAGAGGTAGTGGCAGAGACCATTAGCAGGAAAGTGCTCATCTAGAAGCCCAATTGAATAGTAATAAATAATCCCTACATGTGATATAATGTCTATCACATCAGAAGGAATTCTCAAAGAGCTTCACAGGATCGACTGTGGCGTGATTGTGTTGGTGAATGTAGAGTAAATAGGAGGGGACCCAGAGGAATAAAGAAAATAACACAGAAATAGAGGCATATGGTGTTAGAATAAGTGAGTGATTGAATTGTTTCATCGAAGCACAGCCCAGTCAATTGCACTTACAATTTACATTTATAGGAACTTTCACGTCAACAAGATGTCTCAACTACTTTGCACCTGAGACAGAAGGATGGTGGGAGGAAGCAATTGAAAAATGTAACCCCTGATTCTCATTGCTTAGATGCAACGGCAACTGGTAACCTCATCATCAAGCTTCATTAATAATATTTACTTAATCTGCAATGAAGTATATCAACAACAACAAAATTACATTTGGAAATCGCCTTTCACGTTGAGAGGACGTCCCAAGGCAGGGTAAAACAATGGGCAAGTTCCTTACTCCACACATCTAGTAGGAAGGTGCCTTGGGATGTCCTCCCGACGTGAAAGGTGCTCTATAAGTGTAATTTTGTTGTTGTTGTTGTTGTTGTAGGAAGCAGGAACCCAATTGTCACTTGATTGACAGAGGATCGCTTTTCTGGAGGTAATAATAAATTGGTCATTTCAATCCACAATTGTTTGTGTGACACAGCTGTGTGAATTTGGCTCCTGTGTTTTGCCTATAAAATACACAGTCAATTCACTTTACAGTTTATTCTGTGAAGCATTTTGAAGCATCTCAAAGAAACATGCAAGAGTTATCCTTATTATTATAAAGCGAATGACCATTATTGCTCATATTTTCAATTTTGTTCCCATTCTCTTCTCCTAGCAGCACTAACTCTTTGTCGGTGTGCTCTAGCAAATAAGTGTGGACAGAATATTTGCTAGACAGAACCTGGAGGACATTGCAGTCAAACCTGTCCTCACACACACTATATTTTCCAAAGAAGAGCATGCACAGGCACTGAATAGAAATCGGCAGCTGAAATCCTGGATGATTTCCTGAATCTCTGTCAGTTAAGATGAATTGTTGTGAACAATCATTGTCCTGAGATCAGCTAACTCAACATTATGTACACAACATGGGCTTCAAGAGACAGGAATGTTCAAGTACAAGACTAGGAAAGGTAAAGTACAAATTTCTATATATACAGCACAGAAGGAGGCCATTCGGCCCATTGTGTCTGCTGGCTCTTTGAAAAGAGCTGTTCAAACCAATCTCACTCCCCCGTTTCTCACCCTATAGCCCTGCAAACCTGTCCTCCCCAAATAATGATCTACTTCTCTTATAAGTTGTTATCATATCGGCTTCCACCACCCTTTCAGGCAATGCATTCCTGATCTGAAAAAATTTCTCCTTTCTTCACCCTTTGTTTCTTTTAACAATTATTTTAAATTGGTTTACTCGGGTTACTGACCCACTCACCAATTGAAATAGTTTCTCCTTGTTCTTCTTATTGCTCCTATCAAATTCCCTCATAATTCTGAAAACATCTATTAAGTCTCCTCTTAACCTCCTCTGTTCCAAGGAGAATAATTCTAGCTTCTTTAGCCTCTCCTGATAACTGAAGTCCTTCATTCCTGGTACCATCCTGGTAAATCTCACTGAAAATGGGGTTCCCAGAACTGAACACAGTATTCCAGCTGTGGCATAACCAGTTTATTATGAAGGTTCATCGTAACTTCCTGACTTTTGTATTTATGCCCCTATTTAAACATCATCTGCCATGTGTTTGCCCATTTCACCAGTCTGTGTATGTTCTCTTGTAATCGGTTACTATCATCCTCACTATTTACTACTTTTCCCAGGTTTGAAGCAGCTACAAACTCGGAAACTGTACTCCCTATATCCAAGTCCAGGTCATTCTGACAGAACAAAAACAGCAGTGGTCCCAATACCAACTTCTGGGGGACATCACTGTACACTTCCTTCCAATCAGAAAAACCACAGTGTTTTCGCAGAACATCCAATTGGTTGAAAAGCCTGAGGCAAGTCAATAGCTTTGTAAACCAAACTCAGCTGGGGACAAGCACCAGAGTCAGTTATCTCACTGATCAGTCTGCTGTCAATGCTTCATTTGCTAAACTAGTCTATTTACCTCCAGGATGTTACCAGTCAAACCTCCTATGAGATGTCAAATAGCATTGCTGAAGAGAATGTTAGGGAATGTGGACTGCCTGAAATACCCTAGACCCTATACAAGTTTCTGATTCTAATCCTTTCATTGGCAAAGTTGCATTAAGTAGCACTAAGTTTCAGTGCCTACAAATGATGCAAATCAGGAAAGAAACACTAATGCATTTCATGCTTAACAAAAACAAACAGACCTTAAGCATAATCCATTTACTGTTGTCAGCGTTGTTTGTCAAAGTATTTATTTTATTTGGGATGTGCTCCCTTTGTTATTTCCTAGTACTGTACTGTATTGCTCATTGGAGCAAATGTAATGATCTCTGAAAGAGAATGTGTACTGTATGTTTCCTTTCCCTTGAATGGTCTGGAATAAGTAACTGTTTACTTGATTGTTTGTAAGAGCTCGCTTTTTCATTCCTTAGTGGATGTATACAATGTGAAAGAATTATTGATGCCTGGTTAATTAATGAGGTTACCAGAAATCAATCATTGACATTCATAGAATCACAGAATCATAGAATTTTACGGCACAAAAGGAGGCCATTCGGCCCATCTAGACTGTGCCAGCTCTTTGAAAAGAGCAACTCAACCCACTGCCCAGCTCTCTCCCCATAACCTAACAGACCTGTTCTCCCTAAATAAAGATCTAATTCTCTTTTAAAAGCTGTTATCGAATTGGCCTCCACCACCTTTTCAGGAAATGCATTCCAGATTTGAATAACCCGCTGAGTGAAACAATTTCTCCTCAGTTCCCCTCTGCTTCGTTTTGAAACTATTTTAAATCTGTGACCACGAGTCACAGATTTGCCCACCAGTGGAAACAGTCTTTTAGATCTCCTCTCAACCTTCTCTGTTCCAAAGGTTGAGAGGAGATCTAATAGAGGTTTATAAAATCATGAGGGGATTCGACAGGGTGAATAAGGAAATAAGACTGTTTCCACTGGTGGGCAAATCTGTGACTCGTGGTCACAGATTTAAATAAGATTTATTTCAGCTCACTTTGTAAATCTATAAAGGTTAGTTTTACTGTTTTCGCCACCCATCTTGAAATGCTGGGTGATAATAAATCGAATTGTCAAGATGGGTGGCGAAAACAGTAAAACTAACCTTTATAGATTTACAAAGTGAGCTGAAATAAATCTTATTGTAATCTACTGCAGAAACTAAAGAAAAGTTATGTGTCACTTACTGTTAGATTCATGTACTGTAGTTCATAAGCTACCTTTGTTTGAACAAGGTTTTATCTCCTCTTCTTAGTTTGATCATTATGCTCTATTTATGTTCAGCTCCTGCAGCATAATAATAATAAACCTTGCATTTGATACTGTATAGCGTCTTACCACATCAATGAGACATCTCAAAGCGTTTCACAGCATATATTGTGAAGTGAATGGACTATATTTGATGTGCTTAAATAATTTGAATCAAACATGTTCCTTTGAATACTTTTACATTGTTTTGCACCTTTGTTTTATCAAAAAAAAGGTTTAGGATTTATTTTCACATTGGAAGCAAAGCACAACAGATGTTAATGGATCAAAAACAATCAAACTCAAAAGATTTAAATATAATATTTCATATCACACAAAACGTTCTTCCTGAATGAGTAATGATATGCAAATGCCTTGCTGGTCGGTCTCCCCAATTCCTCCCTCCACAGGCTGCAATAATCCAGAACTCTGTGGCTCGTGTCCTCCACCGTTCTAAACTCCGTGATCTCATGTCCCCCATCCTTGCCCGACTCCATTAGCTCACCATCATCCAGAGGATCCAATTCAAGATCCTGGTTCTCACATTTAAAGCACTCCACAATCCCGCCCCACCCTACATCCGTGACCTCCTATCCCCTTACCAACCTGCCTGCCCCCTCTGCTCAGCAGGCTCTGGCCTGTTCCACGTACCCCGACCCACCCGCTCAACCATTGGCGGGTGAGCCATCAGTCACTCTGCCCCCAACCTCTGGAACTGCATCCCAAAGTCCCTCCACCTCGCCCCCTCCCTGGCCTCCTTCAAATCTCGCCTCAAGACTCCTCTCTTCAATAGACCCATCAGCAACTCCTCCCCCTCCGCCTGCCGCCTGTACTCAGCTCGGGTCTGAAGCAATAACCTGTCCAGCGCCTTGGGATGTCCTCCCGACGTGCAAGGTGCTATACAAATGTAATTTTGTTGTGGTTGTTGTTATGTTACTGTAATTGTAATCCTGCTTTTGCAAATGTGTATCTCCTTAAATCTTGCAAGATTCTATTTAGAATATAGAATCATAGAATTACACAGCTCAGAGAGAGGCCGTTTGGCCCACCGTGTCTGTCTGGCTGTTTGAAAGAGCTGCCAAAATCAATCCCACTCCCTGCTCTCTCCCCATAGCCCTGCAAACTTGTCCTCCCAAAATTCCTGTCTTCCCTCTGTAAAAATATGATTCTCTAAGAAAGTGTGATGTGCGAACTCTGTGAGACCTGAATAGTGGGTGTAGCTCTGGCTGCCCATTTCCTGATACCGTTCATCGTAGAAAGATGAGAGCTCACATGTTTGCAGCCTCTTATCATGGTTAAACATCCCCAAACTGCTTCAGAAACAATTACTGTCAAGTGACTCTTTTTTGTAGGTACTTAAAATTATATACTTTATGCTATTAGGACAAGAAGCCACACAAAGAGGGCGGGAAATGTTCAAGGCTGGACAACAGAGAGTATGCTGTAACAGAGGATTGTTGGTGGGCATCGACAATGTTCATCACTACCGTGCAGAGAGGAAAAATGCACTCAGTTCTCAAAATGAAGGTTTTCCAATTATGACAGCAACCTGGGAAAATCCCTGCAGCTGCTACATGTTGCAAAGATACCGAATACAAAAACCAGAAAATTACACTTATATAGCGTCTTTCACGTCAAGAAACAATTCAATTTACATTTATATGGTGTCTTTCACATCGGGAGGACATTTTAAAGCACTTAGTTGAGACAAGACAAAGTATTAAAAAACACATTCTGTCACAACGTAAGATAAACCCAAGTTAAATGTAAACATTACCAACATCGATGTAGACTGGATCATCAGCAATTAACACTGGAGTCAGTCAATGAAAAATGCACAGCAATGTTACTTTAATCATTCCTTCCACTAATAACGTATACAAATTGGTTCTTTATTACACTGACAGAAAACATTATCAGTAGTAACCACTGTCCTGGAAACTCTAAACTGCCAGCAAACATGTTCCGTGCAAATTTATGGAGCTCAGGCAGATCCAGTTTGTTATGAAGCATGAACAGCTCTGAATTGAATTATAATTTATTCTAATATATGTTTGGGTGCTTCACAAACCTTTGAGTTTTTACACATGAAATGTTCTTGCTGAAACAATGGAATAATATTGTGATAATAAAGAACATAGGCAATTGTAGCTCCTGTAGCTCAGTGGTTAGAGCACTTGCCTTTCAAGCGTGTGACCTGTGTTCAAATCCAGGCAGGTCAGGCAAAACCTTGGGCAAGTTTTCTTACTCCACATGCCTAATAATAATCCGTACAAAAAAAAACACAATAAAAAAATTGATCATTTGAATCTATGACTGTTTGTGGGATACTGTTGTGCACCTACATATATACTGTCAATTCACTTTACACTATATTCTGTGAAGCGCTTTGAGACATCAATAAGATGTGAAAGGCCCTATATCAAATGCAAGGATTATTATTATTGAATTTATTATTATACTCAGCTGGACAGTAGAAGAGAGTGAATTTAACATCACAGGGTTGGAATGAAAATATAACTAAATCACTTTGATTTGAAGACACTGTCTACCTACAGATGCCAATTTAGCTTTGGAACACTTATCAACAACAACAACAACTTGCACTTGCACTGTTCATGCAGCGTAACGTCTCAGAGCGCTTAACAGACTTCCTTTTATTAAGTTCCTCCGAAGTTGAAAGAAAATGATAAAGGCATGTTACATAGAATTAATGAAAGAAGGTAACAGTTTTTTTTATTCGTTTCTCGTGTAGTTTGTATCTTTCAATAAAGAAACATTGTGACTATCTCTGGGTTGAAATATCTGTTAAAGAAGAACCCTGTTAAAACACCCTATTTTGGATCTGTAATTCCAAATATTGGTTGATAACACGGCATAAAGTGACCTTGGATGATGCAGAGAAATACAACAACAACAATTTCGATTTATATAGCGCCCTCCATGCCGGGTGGCGTCTCAGAGCGCTTCACAATAATGGATCCCGGGACCGAGCCAAGGGCAGGGGTACAAAGGTGACCAAAGGAGCGGTCGAAGAGAAAGGTCTTTAGCTGAGACCTGAAACTGGGAAGAGAGCGGGAGAGGCGAAGGGACTGAGGAAGGGAGTTCTAGAGCCTCAGGGCATAGTGGCTGAAGGAACAGCCGCCGATGGTGGAGCGGAGGATACGGGGGACAAGGAGGAGGCCAGACCCGGTGGAGTGAAGGCAACGGGTGGGGTTTGAGGAGAGAGGAGGTCAGAGAGGTAGGGGGTGCGGAGGAGCAGAGGGATTTGAAAACAAGGGTGAGGATCTTGAAATACAGCTATGTTGCCGCTTTATTTAAAATGTAATGTGACCATAACGTGATAGTCCAGGCTGACACTCTAATGCAGTGCTGGAGAGTTGCATTGTTGGAGGTGCCATTCTTTGAAAGACACACTGAACCGAATCTCATCTGTCTGTTCAGATGTGACATTGACGATGATATGCTAATATTTGAAAAGAGAGGGAGTTTTCCTTGTTGCTCTAGCCAACAATTCCCCCGATAAAATTGTTGATTCATTTCATGGCTGTTGTAGAACATTGCTCTGTGCAAATTGGCTGCCGTGTTTGCCTTCAAGTACATGTCACTGCAGTACACAGTAAAATCCTGCTAAGCCCTTTGAGATGGCTTGACAACATGATCAGCCACTATCCCAAGTGCGATAATTATTATTACAGTGATGCTGTGTCAAATAAACAATGATTTAGGATGTATAGCTATATACTCAGGTCCATTTTATAGATTGGTGTGACACGTACAATCTTTGGAGATTTAGATTTAATAAGCAAACACTTCATAACTAGTTTAATGAGTTGAAAACAGGATTTAATGTTGATCTCCCATGAATTAAGTACTGTACTGCAAATGATCGTGACTGCTTCCTGCTCTTGTCTTCTATTCTACCAACATATTCAGCACTTATCCTATATAACAAGATCTTTGTATAGTCATCAACCTATGCAGTGATTTCTGCTGCATTGCTGTACCTGCTTTCCAATGTCCCTACACAGGAAATAAGAATAAAGGGAGTTTTATTTGTTCCTGCCTTTTCCAATATCACAGTTGCAATACCTGTAGATGGTCATTCACTTCTTAGTGGGTGGGTTTTCATCCTTTATGTTCTGCTCCCTGGAATTCCTGTATCTGTATCAAATGCAAAAATGATTATTTTTATGAATGCTATTATCATTAATTATTAGTAGTAGTATTATTATCAATTATTATTTACACACCATGGCTAATTTTAAAAGCAAATAATGTAGAGATTTTATGTGGTTCCATGGATGTCATCATTATTAATGATGAACATTCGTGTTCACTCCCGCACCAGGCTACATGACCTCATCACACCCACCCTCGCCCAGCTCCAAAGCTCCACCCCTCAAAGGATAGAATTCAAGATCTTCATCACCACTTTCAAGGCCATCCCCCACCTCTCTGGCTTGCTGACCCCTTTGCAACCTGTCCTCTCCCTTTGTTCAGCGGGATCCTGCCTGCTCCATGTCTCTCGCCTGACCCACCCCACCATCGGTGGCCGGTCATTCAGCCTCTGTGCCTCCACCCTTTGGAACTCCATCTCACAATCCCTTTGCCTTGCTCCCTTTTGACAGTGCCTTCAGCCAGCCTCCTACCTCTCTGCCTTCCTTCATCCCAACCCAGCCCTCACCCACCCCACCATGTGGGTCCAGACCCATGATTATTCAGTGCCTCGGAACGTCCTCCCAACAGGATGTACTCGACAAATGTAATATTGTTGTTGTTGTTGTTGTTGTTCAGTGACTGTACCTCCTTTCAGTCATTTTGCAAACGTTCTGATTACAAGACATGGGTCATAGCTTCAATTTCAAAACTGCAACCGGTACTTAGAACAGTACACAGCAAATGTATGTAATAAAAAAAACAGACTGTTAGCATTTTGAGAACACATATCAGGCATCACTGCACATTCACACCACAGTTAATGTCTTAAGATTTTTGAAACCTTTACTGTACACCCCATCCTGTCCATTTATACACTCAACTATTGATGAGATCTCTTATTTAATACATTAAATTACCTACAACAAGAACAACAAAATTGCATTTATAGAGCGCCTTTCACATCGGGAGGATGTCCCAAAGCGCTGAACAGTTAGGTCAAGACCCAAGCAGGTGTGGGGGGGCGGGCGGGCGGGGGCTATGGAGAAGGGGAAGGCGACTGGGAGTGGGCGAAGAGTTAGTAGGGCAGCTGAAGGCACGGTCAAAGAGGAAGGTCTTGAGACCGGCCTTGAAGGAGGAAAGGGAGGAAGCAAGGCGGAGGGGCTGCGGGCTGGAGTTCCAGATGCGGTAAAGTTGATTGAGTTTCACCTTCCTTCCTCCCGGCCCGCCCTCCACCATTTCTTTCTCGACCCCCAGCTTGGGTCCGAAGCATCGATTGTCCAGCGCCTTGGTAATGGGTAAAATTATATATAATATAAAGCATATATAAATGCAAGTTTTTGTAGTTATCTATGAACAATGGAAAAGTTTAATAAATTCACTAACAAGCAGAGAATAACTGCCTTATTGCTAACAAACAATTTAGCAAACAGGTTGCACTTACATATTGCATATTACATATTGCCCTCCACACTGGGTAGCGCTTAAAGAATGCTAGTTCACTTTTAGAATTTCTAAGGAGAAAATGGTTACTATTTTTTTCTGAAGCCAGATATGTTTTAAAAGGCAAAGAGATCCATGCCCACAAACCTGCATTTGTTTTCTTTAACCTTGATGGAGTCAATTTGGTAATATTGTCATTTAGCCAATATGCGAAATGCACCGCATACCTGGAGGTTTGATTCTATGGAATTTATTTTGTTTCAATGGAAAATACAATGCAATCCCACAATGGCTTTTGCTAGTGGTGAAAAGGTTGAGTGGTTCCATGTATTTTCTGAGTCAGTCTATTTAATCATGCTGTAACTAAATTGTTTTTCAAAGCAGTACTACTGTTTTGGGGGTAACTTTGGGTCACTAACTGCACCATTATTGATCCGGAGAATCTATAACAATCTTAGCTGTACGGCAAACAAATAATAAACTGTGCAGCAGTCAGTCTCTTTGTAGCAGTGAAGAAGATAAAGCCAATTGGTTTTGCCATAACTACTTTGATTACTTTGTGCACACTCTTCACATGATTAACTCCATTACAGCTTCCATTTAGATCAATCAAAAAAGTACGGTTTAACAGCAATGTGCAATATGTATCTTGCTATTTTACATCTAGGGTTTAGGAAGAAAGATGAATATAAAAGCACCAGTACAGATTTATTTACTTATTGTATAGAGTGAAAATATATCATTAATCTTAAGTCACCTGTGGCAATATTACTTTATCTTTATTTACAAATAGTCCCGTGCTGTCAACATGTTTTGTACCTTCATTGCCTATATGTGTTCCATTAATCATGATGTGAGCGTACTTGCATTTATCTCACCCATTCACGATCCTTCAACACCTTGATTAAGTTAACTCATGTGAACTAAGTGGCTTCACAATATTGTCTATTTGCTATAAAAATGTGCCATTTTGGATCAATCGGTAGGACTCTCACTGAGTCAGAGAGTTATGGTTTCAAGCCCCACATTGGAACTTGGAACTCACAATAGTCTAGGCTGACACTCCAATGAGGTGCTCGGGGTTTGCTCTATTGATTGATGTCTTTCACAGGATGTTTTGAAATGAGATGAGAGTTTCCATCTACTTGTACAAAGAGAAGGGAGTTTCTGCTGGTGTACTGGCTAACAATCTCCCAGATAAAATTGGTTATTCACTTCATGGCTGTTTGTAAGACATCACTGTGTACAAATTCGTTATTGTGTTTGCCTAAAAAAAGTCTCTACACTTTACAGTGAATCATAGACTATTCAGCAACGCAGGAAGCCATATGGCCCATCGCCCAAGAGCTAACCTTCAGCCTTACTCCCCTGCTCTTTCCCCATGTGGAGTTCTGTAGCTCACTGGTTAGAGCACTCGCCTTACAAGCACGAGACCTGTGTTCAAATCCAGGCAGGTCAGAGAAAAACCTTAGGCAAGTTTCCTTACTCCACATGCCTAATAATAATCCGTCTAAAAAAAATGCAATAATAAATTGGTCATTTCAATCCAGAACTGTTTGTAGGACACTGCTGTGCGCAATTGTTTAGCCGTGTTTAGCTCATAAATACACAGACAAGTCATTTTACAGCATATTCTGTGAAGCACTCTGAGATATCTAGACAACGTGAAAAGTGCTGTATCAAAACGCAAGGATTACTTCCTATGGACTGATGTGAAATGCAATTTTTTAAAAATGTTACTAGAGATGCCTGCATTGTTAAGAAATGTTTTTCAGCTGTTTTTTTTGCTAAACACATTTGAATAGAGAAACATGTAATCTGACACATGTAATGTCAGTTAGTTGATGCTTTGCACGATGTGTGTCAGGCTGTCAGCACTGGCCCAGTTGGTAGGACTCTCACCTCTGAGTCACAAAGTTGTGGGTTCAAGCCTATGTCGGGAATCAGAACTCTTATTATCGAGGCTGATTCTCTAATTCAGTGCTGGGGGAGTGTTAGAGTTTCTGTTCTTTGGATTTCTTTGGACTTTAAACTTAGTCCTGTGTGCTGGTACAGCATTTTGGGACGTCCTCCTGACAGGAAAGGCACTATACAAATGAATTTTGCTATTGTCCAAGTGAACGTTACAATCTCATGGCTCTATTCGAAAACAAGAGTGAGTTTCTGCTAGTGTCCTCACCAATAATCCCCAAATAAAATTGATCCCTCTTGGTTGTGTGTGGGATATTAATATACACAATTAGTGGCCACATTCACCTATCAAACAGTCCCTCCACTTTGCAGTATATCTTGCAAAGTGCTTTGAGACAGTCCCCCGACTTGAAAGTCACTATATCAGATGTAAGAAATAGTAGGTTCAGAATGAACTGGGTTAGTGAACAGCTCAGATAAACTAGAGGAATCAAAGTTGTCTTACTCTAAATTGCTCCTGTGTTTGGCGATGATATTTTTGGAAGAATAAACAGATTTCTCCTCATCCAATCTTCTTTTCTATCTTGTTTTTATCAAGAAATGGATTTTGCTTTGACAGGGCAATAGATGTTTAAGGAAGCAATTGCCATAGACTTTCTTCGCAGATGTACCTCCAGCGAGCAGTCCACAAATGTGTAATATTTGTGATGAAGTTCCCTCAGCAACTGTATCATTATATTAAAGTTAGTAAGTCAATGTTCTTGTTTACCAGTCACACAAGAGATATTCCATAGGTTTAAATTTTAAGAGTGCTATTCATGCCTACTACTTTTAGACTTGCTGCACAAATAATATTAATTGTTAGTCCGGCTCAGTTGGTGGCATGCTCACCTCCAAGACAGACGTTTGTGGTTTCAAGCCTACATTGTGATTTGTTGGGATTTTGAACTTACCTGTTCAGACTGACACTCCAAAATCATAGGTGTCCATTGCATTGTCAGAGATGCTTTTCTTTGGATGAAACATTAAACCAAGGTCTTAATCAGGTGGACGTTAAAAATCCCATGGCACGATTTGTAAAGAGAGGAGTTTCTCCCAATGTCCTGAAAAGGTGGTGGAGGCCAATTCGATAACAACTTTTAAAAGAGAACTAGACATTTATTTGGGGAGGACAGGTTTGAACATAAGAACATAAGAATTAGGAGAAGGAGTAGGCCATTCGGCCCTTCGAGCCAGCCCCGCCATTTGATAAGATCATGGGTGATCTTCTGATCTAACTCTAATTACCTGCCATATCCCCATATCCCCTAATCCCTCTGTTTTTAAAAAATATATTTCAGTCTAAGCCTTGAAAATGTTCAAGGACTGAGTATCTACAGCCTTCTGGGGTAGTGAATTCCATAAATTCACTACCCTCTCAGTGAAGAAATGTTTCCTCAACTCTGTTCTAAAAGGCTGACTTTTAATTTTAAGATGATGACCTGGTTATAGATTCTCCTACCAAGGGAAACAGTCCCTCACTGTCTACTTTATCCAGCTCTTTAAGAATCTTATATGTTTCAATAAGATCTCCCCTAATTCTTCTGTACTCTAGAGATTACAGCCCTAGTTTATTCAACCTATCCTCATAGGTCAGTCCCCTCATCTCAGGAACTAACCTAGTGAATCTACACTGCACTCTCTCTAAGGCAAGTATGTCCTCCTCAAACCCCTGCACATTTTCTCACGGCGTCCCCCAGGGCTCTGTCCTTGGCCTCCTCCTTTTCACCATTTACACGCTCCCTCTGGGCGATGTCATCCGCAAACATGGGGTAAACATCCACATGTATGTGGATGACACCCAACTGTACCTTTCCACCTCATCCCTCAACCCCCAGACCATCGATGTTCTGACAGCATGTCTGTCCGACATTGAGTCCTGGACGAGGGACAACTTCCTCCAATTGAACGTGAGCAAGACCGAGGCCCTCCTGATTGGCTCAAGCCAGCGCCTCCGCACATCGGGTGCTGCCAGCCTCAACATCCAAGGCTGTACTCTCCACCTCACAAAGCCAGTCAGAAACCTCGGCATCACGTTCGACCATAAACTCTCCTTCCTACCCCACATCCGTGCCTTGACCAGCACCGCCTATTTCCACCTGCGCAACATTGCCAGGCTCCGCAACTACCTCACCCCCAATGCTGCCAAAACACTTGTGCACGCGTACATCACCTCACGGATGGACTAAGGAAACTGTCTCCTCGTCGGCCTCCCCAGCTCCTCCATTCACAGGCTGCAGGTCATCCAAAATTCTGCAGCCCGTGTACTATCCCGCACCCGCCTCCGCAACCACATAAACCCCACCCTCACCCATCTCCACTGGCTCCCCATCCTCCAGAGGATCGAGTTCAAGATCCTCGTCCTCACCTTCAAGGCCTTACACAGCCTTGCCCCGCCCTACTTAACCGATTTACTCTCCCCCTATAAGCCCACCCGGACCCTCCGTTCAGCAGGACTTGGCTTGCTCGAAGCTCCCCGCCCGAACCGCCCCACCATCGGAGGCCGGGCCTTCAGTTTCTCCACTCCCACCCTGTGGAATTCCCTACCCCAATCCCTCCGCCTTGTTTCCTCCCTTTCCTCTTTCAAGGCCGGTTTGAAGACTTTCCTCTTCGATCGTGCCTTTTGTTCCCCCCCATATTTTTCAACCTCCCCTACGTGTTTCACCCCTTCCCAAACACTCCCCTCCCAGCTCGGGTCACACGCCACCTGTGCAGCGCCTTGGGACGTCCTCCCGACGTGAAAGGCGCTTTATAAGTTTAAATTGTTGTTGTTGTTGTTGTTGTTTATTAAATAAGGAGAACAAAACTGTACACAATACTCTAGGTGCGGTCTCACCAAGGCCCTATACAATTGCAGCAGGACTTCCCTACTCATGTACTCTAAACCTTTTTGCAATGAACGCTAACATGCTGTTTGCCTTTTTAGTTGCTTGCTGCACCAGTAAACTAACTTTTTGAGACTGATGTATACGGACACCCAAATCCCTTTGTACACTAACACTATCTAACCTCTCCCCATTTAGAAAAAAATAGTTTTTTTATTTTTGCTACCTAAGTGAATAATTTCACACCCCCACATTAAATTCCATCTGCCACCTATTTGCCCATTCCCCTAGCCTATCTACTTGAAAATTATATCGGGTTTTAACGATATATCGATATATCACCGGACCCTACTAGTTACATCCTACCAATTCGAGAATGACCCGTTTATCCCTACTCTCTGTTTTCTACCCATTAGCCATTCTTCTATCCATGCTAATATGTTCCCATTAATCCCGCGGGCCTTGACTTTGTGCAATAGCCTTTTGTGCGGCACTTTATCAAATGCCTTCTTAAAATCTAAATATGCCACATCTACTGGTTCCTCCCAATCTAACCTGCTAGATATGTTTGCACGGTTATGGGGAGAGAGCTGGGTAGTGTGATTGAATTTCTCTTTTCAAAGAGCCGGCACAGACTCGATGGGCTGAATGGCCTCCTTTTGTGCCGTAAGGTTCTATGATTCTATGTTCCTGGCCAACAATCTCCCAAAATAAAGTTGGTCACTCACTTAATTGCTGAAGTGACACACAATGTCTCAATTTAAGACATCTTGTCTCAACCTCACATATAACAAATTTAGATTTTCTTTCTTTCTCCTTCCCAATTTAATAGGCTTAACCAAATAGGTTAGACCATTCTGCGAACACAACAACAGATGATATCACTAACTACAACAACAATTTCTTCGATTTATATAGCGCCCTCCACGCCGCATGGCGTCTCGGAGTGCTTAACTAACTGCCCTGTGGGTTTAGTTGAAAAATACAAACAGCACCACCAACTTGCATTTATATAATGCCCTACAAGCAGGATGGAGACTCAATTAAGAAAAACAAGACCACTGACACTGTTAACCCATTTACAAACTCCTACATTAGGAAATTTGAATGTGAAACACTCTTCTGGGGGAAATCAAGGGGCAAATTAAATTAGAGGAACATCTCCATCTAACAGGAATGACTGTGCAAAAATGATTTGTCCTGATAGAAATGTGAAAGAAAAATATCAAAACGCTTTGCTGAGCACATATTTTTAATGGATCCTTCACCCAGGTCCACAGTTTCTGACCTCAGCTTACTTTTCACTGCAGAAGTAATCAATTTTTCAGCATCAGGCTCAAGCCTTGGGATGAAAGCTGATAGAATTCCTTTATTAACTGAAATTCCAATTTTAGAGTATGAAAAGCGAGCCAACACATTTTCTGTGAAACTGGACCGATGAAAGGCAGATAACTTCAATAATTAACGGATATGCAATGGATTGACAGAAGATCTAATTAAAAGTTCTTCAAATTCAGCGCCGTGACTTGCATCAAGTGCAATCTCCCAATTCAGCCTCATCAGAAAAGGCCTGAAACATGATTGCAACAAGGTGCTGAAAAGTAAAAACATGTTCCCCCTTTGGATAAGCAGAGCATCCCACTCTCAATCAAAGTCCATCTCAAGATCTATTTCTTTGACCATGCTTTCGGTCATCTTTCCCCACCCACCTCCTTCGGCTCTCACATACAACTCAGCCGCCAAGCCAGCCTATGACATTAATCACTTCAGGTCGTCCTCCTGACATGAAATATATATAAAATGTAAATTTATATTTCATTTTATATGTATCTAAAGTGTCCATTTTGTAACATGCATTTGAATTTGTAATTCTGTTTTAGGGTTTTAAAGTGATACATATTCTGAAGTAAATTTGCAAGTTGATTTTAATCATCTGTTTAGAAACAGTTAGTTTGAACATGATATTCATTATTGATCATCATCCTGTCAAAAGAAACACAAACTTAGTTTGGAAGGGAGCAAAGAAAAAACAACAAAATTATATTTTTAGCCTGCCTTTCATGTCGGGAAGACATCCCAAGGCGCTGAATGGTCAGGGATCAGGACCCGAGTATAGCAGGGGAGGCAGGGTTAGGATGAGGGAGGGCAGAGAGGTAGGATGGTGGCTGAAGGCATGGTCGAAGAGGAGAGTCTTGAGAGAGGCAAAGGAAGGAGCAAAGCGAAGCGATTGTGGGAAGCAGTTTGGGTGGTGAAAAAACAGAAATAAACACTCTTTGCTTCAGAGTACAGTTTTGAGTGGACTACCTTAGCAAGTAGATTATTATCTTTAAGAAAAGAGTAGGGAAATTTAATTAAACTTCCTTTTAATATAATAAGCCAGAAGATAAAATAAAATGCCTCAAAATTATACTAGAAATGTATTAAATAAGTTGGCAACTGAGAAATGAATATTCAGTCACTATAAGTTCCACAAAATGAATATTCAGGATAATGGAATCCTTGAAGCAACAGTTATCTGATGCTGACTGTAATTGAGCAGAATGCTTAATGTTAAGCCACTGAATGTGGAAATCTTTCAGTGTTCTTTTGCAATGACGTTTGGCACATTCCAAGGCTTGCAATCAAACTCCATGTGGTTCAATTGCAGTTTGAAGGGAAATCAAGTAATTAGGTGCTGCTCTAAAACTGAAGTATTTCCTGCTCTAACATACCTCTCACTCATGTAGAGACTGAGTTGAGAAGGGTTTGATACACACAAAAGACTCTCATTGTTAGTTTTCAGTTGGAATGTACAATGCTAAACAATCATTAAAGAGACTTCTCCTGGGCTGAGGATCATGTGTAAGAATACAAATGGAAAGCCTTTAAGAGGCACTTGGCTCCAAAGATCTAAACAGCTTCATGTCTTCATTGGTCCCTCTTTTTCACAGATGTTTGTTAGGCAAAGACGTTAGTAATGGCTGAAATGATGAAAAATGCTGCAAGGGTTCCTTGAATGTTTGTTGTTTTCACTTGTACAAAAGTGAATTGGTTTTACTTCCGGGCAAGATTGTCACCAGCATTCTAAACAATAGCAGAAAATAAATGTTAGTGTCGAGAAAAGAATGGATTTTTTTTACTGAGGGGCATGGAACAGTTTATCACAGTGCCACATCAGCTGATCAGTTTTGAAGTGCTCTGAGATGCCGTCCGGCGTGGAGGGCGCTATATAAATCAAAGCTGTTGTTGTGTAAGACCATCATGACACAGTCAGTGTAAGAGAGTTCTCCCAATCATAGGTGACTAACAGCATGACAACTTGTTAGAAGGCTATCTGACAATTTCACTAGATTTGTGTTGATAAAGACTTTGAAAATCAAGCATCAGCAATAATGCAGTCCTTCCACGTATCAGGTAGAGTTACATAACATATGGAAACAGGTCATTTAGCCCAACTAGTCCACATGCATCCATGTAAATAATGTTGATAGACAGTTTCAAACATCCAGTACACATTGTAGTCCTTTACTTCAGTCGTTAGAGCACTCACCTCGCAAGCGAGAGACCTGGGTTTGATTCACAGCACCGCAAAACCTTGGGCAGGTTTCCTTACTCCATACACCTCATAATAGTCAATTCACTTTACAGTATATTCTGTGAAGCGCTTTGAGACATCTCCAAATTTGAAAACGCTATATCAAAGGCAAAGATTATTATAATTTATGTAATATTGTTGTTGTTGTTGTAATGTCAGTCATATTGCCTCATCCATAAAGTTACCAATGTTCTCTTGTTAGTAATGTTTCCAGTAAATATTAATAATAGTACATTACTGAAACACCAAACTTAAATAATGGTACCATTTTGCTTTTCTTGGATTGAGGTGCTGCAATATGAAGCTCACTGCTGATTGCCCACTGATTGTTTAAATTCATATGAATTGATGGATTGTTCCTCATCAGTGTCACTAGTTGAGCATTTAGCTCATGTTGTGACCAGTTAATTATCGTTATAGCTCAGGTTGGCAGATTAGCTCAGCACCTTGATTTAAATTTATCATTTTACATTTTTGAATGAGTCATCATTAGAGAATTTCTATGCACAAATTTATGTTTATATATTTTTTCCACACTTAGGGAAACAATGCCGAGCAAGAAACAAAGTCCTGGACTGACAGTGAACTCAGTCTAGTTTCAATAATAATAATAACAATAATAATGAATTAATCTATGACTTTGTGCGACACTGTTGTGCTCAATTGGCTGCCGCATTGTGCCTGCAAAATATACAGTCAATTCACATTACAGTATATTCCGTGAATTGCTTTGAAACATCTTGAAGATATGATAAGGTGCTATATAAGGCGCTAAATGCAAGAATTATTATTGTTGTTATTGATTCATCAAAGCAGCTGCTAGACAGACAAAATAGACTGGGGTAACAAGCCATCTGATCTTCTCTCTAAAACTGCTGTGAAGAAGTCGGATTCCACTTTCTATATTCCCCTGATAACCTGTGTGAAATCTGCTCAATATGTGGAATTAAGCATTTGGACACCGGAGCTCTCACTTTGTGATGCCACAATCTACTTAGCATTAATCCTTTACAAGGCTCATCAATTAACTATGATAAGAATGCTGTCTTCGATGTGCAGCATTTAGTGGATGAATTAATCTTCATTCATAAATAGTGAGTGACCCACAGAAGGGATGACCGGTAATCGTTGTACTGTTTTAGTTACCACCATCACAGTGCATTCTCAGCAGGGAATATGCTGAGAATTCACAACAGTTTGGGACATTGACTAACCTTCACACCTTTCTGCCTTGATTCATTTAATTTGTCATGGTTGGTCTCAACGCCTAGATTTTCTATATCCTTTAATATACTCATCTGCATTATTGCTTTCTTTGCATTTGACCTGTGGACAAACATAAATTCTAAAAGAGGCATTCATAGAATATTAACATAGTCCACTTTATATAATGACAACAGTTTTACAGTGAGAACGCGTCTTTCATGTTTAATGCCTCAATCTCTCCACCTTCCTTTTTGACCATGCCTATGGCTACCTGCTCTCTTTCCCTGCCTCAGTATCCAGCTCCACCATTATTAAGCACTCCTACCCCATGCAAAGGGTATTATATCAATGCAAATTGTCTACAAATATAATTTTATTGTTGTTGGTGTTGTAATGTTGGGAGGATTTTCTAATTACTTCACAGAGCTGGCTGAGAGCCCAAACAGGACTGCGGGCAGAGGTAGAGGGGAAAGGTAACCGAAAGTCTACCCAAAGTTGGTCAAAACACAAGAGTAGAGAATAAGAATGGAAATGAATCAAATTATGAGCAGGATTTAATAGAGTTCTCTGCAGGTGACCTCATTTGACATCATTTCTAAATCCTATTTGGACCAATTCAATCTGCTAAAATGTATTTGGCCTTTGTGGACTGCAAATTACAAATGTAGTGATAAAATTTGTAGTGTTCAATAATTTAAAACCACTGTAAATTAAGGCTGCATGTTGGAAGATTCATATGATACATGGGACTAAATGACCACTAGGTGGCAATGTCACTCTAATCGAAATTGTGACATCAATTAACTTGTGTTAATATATGTCAGTGTTATTATTACATATCACAAATTTTACTCCATAGAGATCCTGTTTGTGACATTTAAAAGCATGAACCAGGAGAAACAACATCTGCATCAAGATGTCTTGGTTTATTTAATTTCTGTAGAATTAAAAAACATCAAATATTTGGCAATTCTTAAATAGACCCTTAACTTTGAAGCTAATTTTCTTTAAACTCTTTTAAAGAATTACAGAAAAATAAATACATTCACAATTAAGTCTGAATTGAACAATTTTCCATTCTCTAAAATGCTACATTAATAAATCCAGAGGCAAATGGAATTTCTTCCCATTGTTGTGTAAAACAACACAAAATGATTGTAAAACTAGTTTTGCATTTATTAAATCAGTATATCATGTGCATCACATATATCATGTTTCCCCCTACAAAATATAAGGTCAATTGACTTAATGGTATATTCTGTGAAGGGTTTTGAGACGTCTCAACGACATGATAAGGCACTATATCAACTGCAATGCTCATTATTATCATAGCAGTTAAGAATAACTCATGCATATTGTGTAGAGATAACACAAGGAACACTGCAATTGGACTGAAGGTTGAGCATTTTTCTTTATTTCTAACACCTATAGGGCAATTATTTTGTTAATTGAATATTTGTCTTTCACAGATAATCTGTCGCCTTACACAGGAATCACTTTTGTTTGTTTAAGTTAATTTTTTTGCGATATTCATCTGTAAATTAGATTAATTAACAAAAATTCTGTTGATTTTGCAATTAGTGTGCGTAAGTATTGACTGTGATGCAGACTGTAGAACAAATGTGCATTAATTAAAATCAAATTGTGATGTATTTCAGGGTGAATCAACAAAATAGCTTTGATATGTGAATACTGTACATATGTTTCTTGGGCGTTTTTGTTGATATATTTTGTATCATTTTGCTGGGCCTAATCTAATTGCGTGTCAGCTTGGCTCAGTTGGTAGCACTCGTTCCTCCGACTTGGCAGGTTGTGAGTTCAAGCCCCACATCGGGATATGGAACTCACATAGACTAAGATGATGCTGCAATGCGATGCTAGGGTTATTTCTCATTGTCAGAGGTGCCTTCCTAGGTGAGGCAATGAATTGAGGTCCTTTCAGGTGGGCGTTAAAGATCCTGTGGCGCTATTCAAAACGAGAAACAAATTTCTCCCTCTGTCATCCCCCAAATAAAACTGATCATATGTTTTATGGCTGTTAGTAGGATATTGCTGTGCGCAATTGGGGCTGTCATGTTCATCTAGAAATAGTCACTCCACTTCACAGTACATCCTATGAAGCATATGTTACTTCATTCCACGACTGTGTGTGGGTACACCTATTGCATAATTACCTGCGTCATTTTGACCACAAAAATTACAATCAATTCACTTGATAGTGGGGTCCGGTGATATATCGATATATCGCTAAAACCCGATATAATTTTCATATCGATACGCTGATATAGGCATTTCAAAAATATCGATATATCGACAAATCGATATATCGAGGTAAAAAATTGGAATTCCCGCACACTGAACTACAAGACCCAGAATGCTCATCTTTATACACAATTCACAGATGGAGATGCAAAGCCGAGATATTGTATTCATAGTCTTCGAATACAATATACAGGTATGCAAGGGGTGCGGGGGTAGAGACGGCTGTGGGGGGGAGTGAGGGGGAGAGAGACGGCTGGGGAGGGGGAGGGGGGAGAGAGACGGCTGGAAGGGGGAGGGGGGGAGAGACGGCTGGGGTGGTGGTGAGGGGGAGAGAGACGGCTTGGGGGGCGGTGAGGGGGAGAGAGACGGCGGGGGGGGGTGAGGGGGAGAGAGACAGCTGGGGGGGGTGAGGGGGAGAGAGACGGCTGGGCGGGGGAGGGAGAAAGAGATGGCTGTGGGGGCGTGGGGTGGGGAGAGAGACGATGGGGGGGCATGGTGGGAGAGAGGGACGAGGGGGGAGGAGAGAGGGACGGCGGCGGTGTGGGGGTTGGGGGGAGAGACGGGGTGGATCTGATAATATACAGATAGATAGAGATGGGGGGGATGTGAGAGAGGACAGAGACACAGAGACACAGACAGAAAAACACAGAGATGGAGATAGTGAGAGACACGGAGAGAGAAAGATATTTACCTCCTGAGGAGATAGGCCCCGAATGCGTGCACACTCCGAATGCGCGCATCGCGCGCGCATGCGTAGTACGAAAACCCCCAAAATATCGATATTTCGGTATATCTCGATATGAGCCCATCGATATATCTAAATCGGAAAATTTCCATATCGACAGACCGTACTTGATAATATATTCTCTGAAGCGCTTTGAGATGTCTCAACTATGTGATGAGGCACTATACAAATGTAATTTTGTATTGTATAACAAATGCATGCATTATTATTATTATTTTTATTACAGTACTAAAATAACTCACCTCTGCTTAAGGGCTATCAATTTCAATACGGTGAGGCAGCTAAAGATGAAAGCTAAAATGATACAAGCCACTGAAGCTTTAGATAGTCTGCCAGGAACTAATAAATAGAAATACCATGTTAAACATATAAAACATTGTTCCTAATAAAAATGTCAGACACACTAGATTTAGACAGTACTCCAGGGAATAAATGATTTATAAATAAAAGTGCCCTTTCAGTCTCCTTTATGCTATATATATTATCGATGTCCAAATTATGCTATTTGTCATTGGGATTTGCTGAAGAAGCAATGCCAAGCCGGGACTGTAAAGTGCCTTGGTATGGCCTCCTGACGTAAATACTGCAATATAAACGTATATTTGTATTGTTATTGTTGTAATGTTCTTAGAATTCCTCTGTGCTCTGGACCATGTTACATTATTTATAGCACCTCGAGTGACATTCTGTGCTTCCAATAACAAAAATGAGTTTCTACTCACGTGACAGTCATTCCTTATTAAGGCATTCTATAAATATCACAAATTCCCTTCATCATTTTAGATTCACTGAATTATCGAACATAAACAAATTATCCTTTACATATTGCTGATTTTGCCACAGTGTATGCGCATTCGTCACATCCATGCTTGTCTACGGAAACTCCCTCCTCATCGGCCTTCCCAGCTCATCCCTTCACAAGCTGCAGTTCATCCAAAACACTGCAGCTTGTGTCCTCACCTGCACCAGGCTCCGCGACCCCATCACTCCCACCCTTGCCTGGCTCTATCGGCTCCCCATCCCTCAGAGGATCGAATTCAAGATCCTCGTCATCACTTTCAAGGCCATCCATGGCCTTGTCCCCACCTATCTCTCCAGCCTGCTGACTCCCTGACTCCATTCAGCGGGCTCCATTTCTCCTGCCCAACTCACCCTACCATCAGTGGCCGGGCTTTCAGCTTCGCTGCCCCACACTCTGGAACTCCATCCAACATTCCCTTCACCTCGCTTCCTCCCTTGCCTCCTTCAAGACATTACTTTTTGATCGTGTCTTCTGCTGTCCTCCCACCTCTCTCCCTCCCCTCTCGTCTACCCTGCCCCTCCCCCATGCCCGGGTGCCGCCCCCTGACTGTTCAGTGCCTTGGGAGGTCTTCCCAATGTGAAAGGCGCTCTATACACTTAATTTTGTTGTTGTTGTATATTTTGTACATTTTACACAAGCAGAACGCAAGATAATTAGTAACTGTCTTTGAAGGGTTTAAATGTTAATACCATGCTTAAGGTTAGATACGGTGGATAGATACTGTTATATTGGCTGCAGCCAAAGGGACAATACTATGCATAGACTGAAAATTACACTTAGTACTGTACTTGTTTTATCCTTTGCTTCAGATAAATTCAACGAAAATAAATGAAGCCTTCATTGAATTTGACAAGCCCTCAAGTACGCCCTTAGGTACATCTTTGTTGCTACAACTACAACAACAACATAAGAACTTTGATTCATATAGTGCCCTCCACGCCGGATAGCGTCTCAGAGTGCGTCACAATAACGGATCCTGGGACCGAGCCAAGGGCAGGGGTAGAAGGTGACCAAAGGTGAGGTCAAAGAGAAAGGTCTTTAGCTGAGACCTGAAACTGGGAAGAGAGGGGGAGAGGTGAAGGGAAGGGAGTTCCAGAGCCTCAGGTCATAGTAGCTGAAGGTACGGCCACTGATAGTGGAGCGGAGGATATGGGGGATAAGGAGGAGGCCAGACCCAATGGAGCGAAGGCAACAGGTGCTGATTTGGGGAGAGAGGAGATCAGAGAGGTAGGAGGGGTGCAGAGGACTGGAGGGATTTGAAAACAAGGGTGAGGATCTTGAAATCGATCCTCTCTGGGACAGGGATTCAGTGAAGTCTGGCAAGGACTGGGGTAATGGGGGAGTAAGGTTTGGTGCGGGTGAGAATGCGAGCAGTAGAGTTTTGAATGAGTTGGATATTTTGGATTGTGGTGAAGGGGAGACTGGCGAGGAGGGCATTGGAATAGTCCAGCCGAAAGTTTCTCAACCAATTTAACAGAGAACAAGAAATTGCTTTTCAACCAGACATCTTTAGGCTTTAGCTCAAGGGTATTCTGTGTGAATTATGTCAACTACTCGAGTCAACACAATGCATTCAAAATCATTCTCTCTTGATTCCCACCATAAACTTTGGGAACATCCTACAACCACTTATCCTCAGAGAATTTCCTCTCAGTGTAGTGAAATTAAAAGAATTTCAAGTAGTTACTTTAGGGATACATGGGATGTCCACAGAAACAGAAGCCCATTGTAATCCATCTTGTGGCTCCAAAGTGTGAAAAGTACTCATGGGTCTAATTTGCTGTATTTCATAACATGATTCCTTATCCTTGAAAACGCCTTCTGGTAATAGGAAGTAATGTCATACCAATCTGTGGGAACTTCAACTTGATCTCTGACATAGGGTGGAACAATCATGAATTGATGAGAATTTTAATGGTGAATAGTTCAGAAATATTTCAGATTAGCCCCAGTCTATTTCCTAGACTTTGTGATTGAAATATTGACCAACCTCAGTGCAAATTAGTTAATCCTTACAGGGTTTGTACATTTCTCTCTTCTGATTCATGAATTTACGCCACCTTCTAACAATGCCATGGTATGAAGGAGATGCCAATGTGACAAGAAAATCACCATAACATTGATCGTGATTCTACCCTACATTTCAGTGTTGGTTTGCTTTTAATTCAACTTGAGTAGATCTGTGCTCATTAACACAGGGAAAAGTTGGAGTAAAGAGTGGTGAAGTGGGATATGTGTACAATTCCTAATGGGATCCTTTAAGCACGACTCCCCCTAAAATTAAAGCCCACCTTAAGTTTTATCCTTTTGATCGCACTTTCAGCAGACACTTTTCTTCCATTCCCCCCACATACAACCCCACCCCTATCCCCCCAACCACCACCTTCTGACTCAGATTCCCAGTCAGCTGTGTGAAGCGATTTGAGGCATCCTCTTGATATGAAAGACATTATATAAATGTACATTGTTGGGTTGTTGTTGATAACTAGAAGTATGTCACCCCATCACATGAAAACTCTGCTTTGACCAGTCAGCTTGCAGAACAGAATTCTCACAATTGGCTTCACATGCTTCCAGCTATTTGTGAGTCTGGGATCCTAGATAGAAAACTTATTTGAAATTGCCATGTCTTAGCCTCTGCTTTAGTACCTTCTGTTCCTTCAGCCTCATGCTTCCACATGTATCTTATACATATAACCATACAAGACTTTCAATGGCAAGGCAACATCAGTGATTGTACCATTTAAGAAATTGAAACAGACCACCTCTCCCCTCTGAGAATGTGATTGAAATGGAACATTACCAATACAAGTCTGTCCATCTTCTGAAAGGATGAATGCATCAGAACAGATACATCTGTGACCTCCCTTGGTGTTGACACAGGTTGCGGAGATGTGACAGGCAGAACTTCCAGTGTCTTCACATTCATTAATGTCTACAGTAAGGATAAAAAGCTTTCAGCATTATGGACAAGCTGCAGAAGCAGAATAAAATCACAAACCTGAAATCCATTGGAACCCTATTATAGATTTCCTCATGGCTATGAAGATTTTACTCATTGTCTATCATATCCTTGATACTGTTCACATCTGGCAGTAGCTACGTCTTCGACAACAAGAATAACAGCAAATTACATTTGTGTAGCTTTTTTCACGTTGGGAGGACGTCCCAAAGTGTCGGACAGCAGGAATTTGAACCTGAGCTTGGGGTTGGGATCATGAGTGGTGGAGGGTGGGAAGGGTAGGTGTAGGAAGGTGGGCAAAGGAGTGGTCAAAGAGGAAGGTTTTAGAATGGGCCTTGAAGGACACAAGGAAGGGGACAAGGCAAAGAGATAAAGGGATGGAGTTACAAAGCATGGGATCAAAAAGGCTAAATGCTGAACTGCTGATGGTGGAGCGAGCAACAACCACAAAATTACATTGTTTATAGGGCCTTTCATGTCTGGAAGATATCCCAAGGCGCCGGACAGCCAGTATTTTGGACCCAAGCAAGGGGGTTGGGATTAGGGAGGGTGGGGGACAGGGGGGCAAAGAAATTGATCAAAAGTACAGTGAAAGAGAACATAGTACCCCTCATGCAGGGTAGCATACCAGAGCCGAGCGAGGGATGTGGACTAGGTCAGAGTCCTGGCATTAGGTGTGTACTTCAGAGTGCTCACATTCTCCTTCCCCACACTTAAAGCCCAATTTAAAACCTCTCTTTTTGACAGTTGTTTTGGTCACCTTTCCACTCGCCTTCTTCCTCTGCTACACTTACTCCAAAACATGGATTTCCAGTCAGCTGAGAATTGCATTGAAACAACATCATGATATAAAAGGCACTATACGAATGTCACACTTTTGTTATATTCCGCTAAAGCCATGCATTTTACTCCATCCTCTCCCACTGCCGAGCAAGCTTCCCACTGCATTTCCAGATAATCCTTTAGGCTTTGGCTTGTGGAGTAAACTGGAATTGAGTGGGAGGATTCCCTGCCTCCACTGTTGGTCTGTTGGACATGTGACATGTAAACTCATAAATGCCTATGGTTCAGACGATCAGAGACACATTTAAGTTAAAAGATTGATGAACTGAGGTGCTTCTGTTTGTTCTGTGAATGATCCATTGGGCAAACCCCAACACCAAACTTCAGCACAATAATTTAAAACCAAAGATTTTCAGAACAATGTCACTACCACTTTGTGGGATATTGGCCTAACTCAATGAGTGTCCCTTGAGGCAATACTGAAACGCTAGATTCAGAGTTGGGAACATGAATCGGAATCCACTTGCGGAAATTCAGTATGAAATGCTGTAAACCTTTCAATTCAAATTGCGCAATAAAATTGGACAGGAACAACATCTTGCACTTATATAATGCCCTCCACATAGGGAAGCACCTCGGAGCACTTAGCAGCCTGATTCCAAGCTGGGAGGTGGTGGGGGTGGGGGTGTGGAGTTGGTAGGGCAGGTGGAGGTGGGGGGAGTGGTTGGAGGTGGCCGTAAACACAGTCAAAGGGGAAGGTTTGTAGGCAGGACTTGGAAAAGGGGAGAGAGGGGGCAAGGCAAAGGGATTGAGGGAGAGTGTTTCAGAGTTTCGGGTTGAGGTGGATGAAAACGCAACCTCCAATGGAGGGTGCGAGAGATGATCAAAGGCCAGTGCAAAGTTGACAGGAGGTGCTGGGTGGTGGATTGGGAAGTGAGGAGGTCGGAGAGGTAGGAAGGTGCCAGAGACTGAAGGGATTTGAACACAAGTGTGAGGATTTTAAAGTCAATCCGTTTGGTGATGGGGAGCCAGTGGAGCTTGGCCAGAACTGGTGAAATGTGGGTACAGAGTTTGCTCCGGGTCAGTATGCGGACGGCAGAATTCAGAATGAATTGGATCTTTTGTATAATGGAGCTGGGGAGACCTGCAACGAGAGTGTTTGAGTAATCAAGGTGGGAGGTGACAAACGCATGCACAAGGGTTTCGGGTGCATTTGGGGTAAGGTATGATCAGAGGTGGGCAAAGGTAGGTAGGAGGTTAGAGGTAGAAAAAGGCAGCCCTGGTTAGGGACTGGATGTGGGAGAGGAAAGACAGCTAGGGGTCGAACCATATGCCTAGATTGAGCAGTGGTTTGGTGAGTGTGAGGGAAAACATACTCCCTCATAATGGAGTATATTCCAGGAATATATCTTGGAACTGCTTTAAAATGTTCTCTTGGCATGAAACCCTATATCAAATGCAACCATTGTTACAATTCTTATTATTTGATAATACATTATTTCTCTTGTTAAGGAGAAATGTCTTGTCTCATAACAGATTTAATAACAAGTTTGATAATGATCAAGTCTGGTATGAGGCATCGTATTATTGATAAAAAAAAATAAAGTGACCTTGATCTGGTGTGAGGTTTCCAGTCTATGTTATTAAGAATAACATTTGAAAGAAAAGACCTACAATATTTAATCAGTTTGTTGTAGAGCGAGACCTGAAAGCTCTCATTCCACAGCAGAATCATCCACATGAATACCACTGCTTACCCTGCAACAAATATAACATCAATAATTGGTTTGAAAACCTCCCAAGTGGGTGACACAAAGCAAACATCTGGCATTTCTATTGGTACTTCAAACATATTTGCATTGTTATCTGATATAACAGGGTCCTTCCTGTAAGAATAGCATCAACATTTAATATGGCAGTCATGGAGCTTGATCAGATTACCTGTGTGGGTGATTTGAAGGCAGATAATAAAGTGCCCTGATTGAAATGGTATGCACAATAAAGAGAAATGGAGAGAAAGAAACACATCATAATAAAATTAATAATCCTCAAATTTGATATAATACCTTATCAGGGAATTGAGATGTCTTAAATCGCTTTTGTGGATTTATTGTAAAATGATGTGACTGTATGTATTTTGTGGTAAAACACAGCAGCCAAATTGCACGCAGCAAATTCACATTAACAGGATATCAAGAGAAATTGCCTTCTCTTTCCAAATAATGCCATAGATCTTTAATGTTCACCTGAACAGGTAGATGGGAACTTGGCTTATCTTGCCATCTGAAGGAAGGCACCTCTGACAATGCAGCACCCCCAGCACTGCACCGGAATGTCAGCCTAGACTATATGACTTCCAAGTTGGCTCGAACCAACACAGAGATGAGATTGCTATCAACTAAACCATACAAATACACTCACAAAAAAAGGAAAATGATAGAATTTGGATTTTTACCTTATTCATCAGCACATCTTAAAGCACTTTAAGTATTGTCCAATGCAGTGATTTTTAAAGGTAAACACGGCAACCATTTTCCACATTTAAAAAAAAGTCCCACAAACAGCCATGAGGTGAATATTGCCCCATCAATTTTGAAGATTTTTGGTTGGACACTAGGCGTAATCCCTTTCTTTTTCAAGCAATGAATCTTTAATATCCACAAGAGGACAGAAAGATGGGATCTCTATGTAGTGGCTCAGACAATCTAGCAATGCACTAGGAAAGCAAGTCTAGCCTGTGAATTAAATAATAATAAGACACACAGACAAATAAAGAATACCCAGCAGAAAATAAGGGATGTATCAAGATATAGAGAGATTAAAACACATTGAGATACATACTGTGAGCTACAGATATACTGAAACAATATTAGAGAAGTGAAAAACAAGTAGGAAGAAGTTAACATTTTCTATCACAGTGCAGCACTGACTACATTTTTTGTTACTGATATGAAGGTCATGTAGTGGTTAAAACGTACTGCGAATCCCTTTGAGCAAAAGGCAGACACTGTTGAATTGGGAAAGCAGAATTCCCTGTATGCAGACTCACATGCACACATTGAGCATGGATTACTGGCGTTTCTCTATCAGTGAGGTTTGTGAAAGAGCTGATGGGATGGTTATCTCTTCTCTTTCATTCAAAGGGGACGATTAGAAGACCATTTTTGTTCACACATTGGTTTTCTGGACATGAAATGCTTTACTACAAATGGCAGTGGAAGTTAAATCCATAACAGCAATTGACCAAGGATTGGAATAAACACATAAGAAAAAATAATAATTGATGGTACAGGGAAAAGATGGGATTACATTAGTCAGATCTGGGATACACACACACACACAACACCAAACAATTTCGATTTGTATAGCTCCCTCCACGCCGGACTGTACACCTGTGTATATTCTCTGTACTTTCCCTGTAACCGACATTCTTTATTTTGTCTTTCAGCTCCATATATCACAATCACTGATCTATGTCCCTGCCTACTCCTATTTTTACTTTCCCTCTCTACATTCACAGCCTCTCAAACATACCCACCTCCTTTACTTCCTACCTCCCTTCCTGACATTCAATTCAGTCTCCATTCCTCTCCTTCCTTCTCTTTATTCTATCTCCTCCCATTCTTTCCCCTCCTTCCATTCCCTTGCCTTCACCTCCCTCTCTTCCCTTTCCTTCCATTCCCTTTTTCCTTCCCTCTTGTCGCCTCCTTCCTTTCCCTTCTCACTCCTCTTCCCTCTACCCCAGCACTTTGGAACGTGCTCCACTTACTTAGCAGTAAGTGGAAACTTGCTTGTTAGATGATTGGAGGATTGTTTTCCAGGGATAATAATCCCTCAAAAAAAAATTGGATTACACAAACCACAACTGTTTGTGAGACAAATCTATAACAAACCCACGACTGTCCGTGCTGAATTAGCTGCTGCATTTCGCCCACAAAATATGCAGTCACTACACTATACAGTGTGAAGCGTTTTGAGATGTCTTGAAGTCGTGATAAGGTGTTATATCAATTGCGACAATTGTTATTATGTTATTATTAATTTGTTGTTTTCTAATGCATCTACATCTTTACAAAATGGATCATGATTGCATAATTTGTAACTTTTGCATCTACTTTTGTCAATGGCCTATACAATAGAAGGAAAAATGTGAAAATTAGGAGCTGGCCTCCACCAAAATGACTACCTTTGAGTAGGACTCTGTAGGCAAATCGTTCAGCAATACCTGGAGTTACATCAACTATACCAAACTGATCAAACTAAAGTGAAACTCAATTAATAACAGAAACTTTATATGTCCGGAGGATGCTCAATCATGTTGGTTGTACGTGGCTGTGGTCAAGTTCCTTGAATATTAATATTTTTGAATCTTTTCTATTCTGGTTGTACATAAATCACTATGTCAATAACATGAGTGAGGCACAAGCACAGTACTGCAGATTTATTCCAGTTCAAGTTCCTTCAATGCCTGATGAAGATGAATAAGAGTGAAGAAGACAGTAAGCATTAGTGTGGAGTTGTGCAAAACACAGGTACCTTGCAGTTAATTCAAATGCTTCTGAATCCAAGGAGCTTAAGTGATACAGTGATTGATTAAGCCTTCCTTACACACCACTGTAAAATGCCTAATCTTTACCCTTGCAGACTGGTGGATCGCTGCTCCATCCCTTGACTGTGCAGATCAGCTCCTCTAGTCCAACCAGTTGAAAACCATGGTGACAGATGTATGAAATGATGGATGGTCCATATGTGTTGCACAACACAAAGTTTCCGTTCTCCACTGGTTTTGGAGGGCCACAAAATCCAACTGTGGGAAAAGTGTGATGAAAAAATTCCATACATCTGCTAACATCTGCATTGTTTTATTAGCATTATCTATATATCCTAGTAGATTTAAGCACTTTGAGATGACTCGAAGACATGATAAGGTGCTATATCAAATGCAAGGATTCTTATTATTATTATTATTATCGTCAAGTTTCTAAGTCATAAAATACCTCGAATTTTACTCAGGAAGACCTTTCTGTATTTCTGCCCTAGAGCTTTAAAATCTCTTAAATCTAATTGAAATGGTTTGCTTTTATATGAAGAATGATATGTTTCCACATGACATCCTCCTAACGTGAATCATGCTCTAGAAATGTAATTTTGTTGTTGTTAGTGATGCATGGACAATGTCACAAGATTATTTGACATGTGATAAAATTAAAAGAAAGAACATTTTTAATCTGTACCAAATTTCATTCTCAGGGCATTATGATTTGTGCTCTCAAGGATAGTAGTGTGTGTCATTGTTAACATTTCACTGACTGAAACCCTTAAATGGTTTGGAGATCTGTGGGCATTTTGCATATCTTGACAGTGCTGGGTTCAAATCAATGGGGGAAAAAAAGTGTTGCGAGTCTTTCACAAAGATGTTAATTAAGCTCAATAACTGCTCCGATTACCGATTTATCTTTTTAATCATAAAATTTAACTGCACTACAACACAGGTTATGTTGTCTGACTTAGATCCCGATATATCATCTGGTTTAATCATGCTATCCTACTCTCTCCCTGACAGCTTTATCAGTAGTTTTTTTCAAGCATCCATGTGGTTGGTGGTTGAGACATGTAAGATGAAATATTCAAGAGGAACAACAACAACAAAACTACATTTGTATAGCGCCTTTTACGTCAGTAGGTTGTCTCACGGTGCTGGACAGTCACCTTGAGACAACCTCAAGGTGTCTCAAGGTGACTGGGGCATGAAGATGGGGCATGAAGCTTGGAGCAGTAGAGGACATGGGCCTCCAGAGTTCTGGATTATCTGCAGCCTATGTAGGGAGAAATTGGGAAGGCCGACAAGCTGGTGTAGTCAAGCTGGGATGTGATGAAGGTATGAATGAAGGTTTCAGTGGCCTGAGGGATGAGGTAGTGGCGGAGTTGGGCAATATTGCGGAGATGAGGGAAGGCAGAGCGGGTCATGGCTTGGATATGGGGGAGGAAAGACAGTTAAGGATCGAACAAGACATTTGTTCAACAAGAGGAAGCTACATATATACATCAGTGACAAGCAAACAGAAGGCAGGAGAGGGATTAAGGAGCATGTGGTGTTTACATGGACTAGTTGGGCCAAATGGCTTGTTTCAATTCTGTAAATCTCTCTAAATTTTCTTTTGAAACAATTTATGGACTCTGTTTCCATAATAATGCAAAAAATGCAGTGAAATAATTCTTAACATTGAGAAGACAGTAGTAATGTTAGAGAATCTTTTGCACCTTGTTTGGGATTTTCATACCAGGCCTGAGGATCTAGTCCATGAACTTGATCACATTGTACAAAATCTTGTGGGAACTGCCCCAATTGAAAAGCATCCAATGGTACTTCAGTAATTCCAGTGTTGTCACAAATGACACGGGACAGCGAATGCTTCAAAAGCTCATGTCTTTGAGCTGATGTGAAGATACCAGGGCTTTCCCACCAAAACCTAGGCAACAGGGAGGAAATACATGTTACCTTGGGGACTAATTTTGTCCACAAAATGCACAGCCAATCTATTTTGCAATATATTCTGTGAAGTGCTTTGAGGCATCTCAATGATGTGATAAAGTGCTGTATCAAATGTAAAGATTATTACTATTCTTAGTACTATATTATTAATTTTTTGTATTTCCTTCATAAGATGTCTAAACTGAACAAGCTAGGGCCCTTCAGTCTTCAGAGAAGATGACTCAGTGGGGACCTCATCGAAGTGTATAAAGTTTTAAATGGAATTCAGAAAGTAAACCCAGAGCATTTCAACAGGACAGTAGAACGAGAGGATGTAGCTTTAGAGTTGCAAAAAGCAGTTTCAGGACAAATAACAACATGTTTTTCATTACTCAGATGGTAATTAATGACTGGTTGCCAGAAGGCTGCCTGAGGCCAGGTTACTGGACTCATTTAAAAATCAGCTTGGTGCTGTGACGGGAGGGTGATTGGGTGGGATTACATAGGGATGGGATTCTTTATTGAAACCATTTTTTTAGTTTTGGTGAAATTGGGACTACTTCCTGCAACCACACATGTTTCACAATAACCAATGGGAATTTTGCTCTGGTGAAATCTACCATGAGATCTGACTCACAAACCTTGCCTCTGACGAGTTGTCAAAACAGAGTTCAAATTTCATAATAATAATAATAAAACTTGCATTTGATATAGCGCTTTTCATGTCTCAAAGCACTTCACAGAATATACACTGTAAAGTGAATTGACTATATTTGTGGGCGAAACTCTTAAATCAATGGGATGCACAGTTATTTCTCCTCAAAAAATGTGTGCTGCATTGTTACACATCTTCCTGATATAAAAGGTGCTATATAAATCTAAAAAGTTGGTAATGTTGCAGGCTTTACAAGGACAAGTATGGAATAATGGAAGTAGTTTGATGTTGCTTCAGCACTTTTTCAACAATTCTCCATAGATATCGATTAACCAAGAATATCCAGTTCCCTCACGTATCCATTCTCATTAGACTTGCATTATATTCTTTTATCATTGCTCCTGCCAGTCTCCACTGATTCTACAACCTGACTGATCTTCTGCTCACTTTCAATACGACATTTTCTATGAACTCCAAATAGTGTTGCTAGTTTAATAAAGATACTATGTCACTATTCAAAAAGAGAAAGGATTATCTCCTGGCTAACAATCCCTGGAGAAATTTGGTCATTCACTTCCTGGGTGTTTGTGAGACATAGCTGAGCATAATTTAGCTGTCACAATCAACAACATGCATATATATAGTACCCTTCATTATATTGAGGTAATGTCTTGGAGTGTTAATGTACCAAATATACAATACACTTTGTATTGAAATCCTGTGAACTGCTTTGAGACATCCACCAAACATAAAAGCGTTATATCAAATGTAAGGTTAATTATTATTCTGCACATATACCACTGCTTTCCTCCTCAACATTTGATCTGCTTGCTGTTTCTATCTAAATGTACCTTTAACTTTAAAATATCAGTCTTTGTTTCATTTTTCCTTTTTTTTTAACTACTTCGGGATGTTAAATCACATTAGAGCTCAAATTTTTGTTAATCATGTTAATGCAATAAGCTGCAATAAGTTAAATCAGCCAGAAGTTATCTTCATCAATTATATTATTTTCATATTTGATGCTTTTAATATCTAATGTATTTTTTTCAGTGGCACTCACTCACCAAAAAATAACCTACAACCAATTCCACATGCTTCCCTCTGACTGTTCAGCACCTTGGGAAGTCCTCCCGATGTGAAAGGCGCTCTATAAATGTAATTTTGTTATTGTTGTTGCTTCTAGATTTGCTCAGTATTGTGTGTCTGACACATCTGGAACGTTATCACCATACTTAAGTGTATTCAGACCAGATTGAGAGTTGTCTTGCTGCCTACATATTAAAATCCACACTTTCTCCCCAGAGGGATGCACCCTGCTTATCTAAAATCTGAATTTATTTGGTGTATGCTGGCAAGATCCAAGGCTTGGATACCTAGAGGGTGCATTGGGGTATGGCTAAAAAAACATAGTTTACCATTGAAAGCACAGTCTGGCAAGCATTTCTGCTACTGGTCTTGCAGGAATCATCCACCCATTAGGGCTTTGGCTTGCAGGGTTATTTGGAGATGAGTGGGAAAAAATCCCTCAGTGACTAGCCTGCCCTTCCAAGTCCTGCTGATGAGCCAGACTGGCTGGTCTGTCATCTATATTGCCATGCGGTACTGCGTACCCACCTGGCTGAGGAAATGGACTACCACGTCTGTCACCGAGGGTTGACACAATACCACATTCTGTTACCAATTATGTAACCTTTGAGTGTTCACAGATTTCACTTACTTCCCTTGCATCCAGCATTCAGCTATTTCATGCCTCAAAGGAATGATTTCCCTCTTCCCCACTTTATGGCCTATCCTTTTCATTGTGTCTTTGGCACCTCCCTATCACTCCCCTTACTACAGTATTATTTATTGTTCTTTCATTGCATGTATTTGCACATTATGCATTTGCACAAACCCAACATTTTTCATGGATTGCAATAGCCTAAGTAAATATCATCCACCAGCTAACCCCAAGAGCATACACAAAACACTGTGGTTTCCTTGACCTTGCTCTGGATAATGCACTGAACTTTGCTGATTTAGCTTATTGTTGTTACTTTGGCAATTTCACAGGACTTGCAACCTTCTGCTGCAGAATGATAACTATGGCAGCAGGTTAAAAAGCGTGTCATTCAGAATTATTTTCCAATGTATTCAGAGCACTCAGCGATAGAGAAAAAAACTGCGCCAAAGTCCCTATGCACTGGCTTTACATGTCTAGTTGATTTTCAAGGTCACTTTTGTGGGTTAATGGATAAAGTATTCCTCGAAGTCAAAACATGAAGCATTCATTGCTTTACTTCATTTCCAGTTTAACAGCTTGAAACGTCTGACATTCAGTCAGGCTTTAAATCCATTGCCAAGTCTGCACAATGTACTTTATTATTACTCAGGTTATCAATCAGGTTATTAATAAATATGCAATTGAATCAAAAGGTGCATTTTTCCACTAAATATTTTATTATAACTATATGGCAGTGTTATTTTTGTAACACGTGAGGATTTCTGCATCCTGGCTTGACATAAATTAATGTAGAATGATGCAAATGTGACAAGTGCATGTGGCATCAGGGAGCTGAAGGCGACAATGGTTATCAAAACAATTTGATTCTACTACTTTCCATTTTGCAGGCCAACCTACCACCAAATATGCTGTGCCACAGCCCCATCAATTGAACCTCAGAATCACTCTAATTGCCAATTAGGAAACAAAAGGCCAAACAAATAACACAGAGGAATCAGGTGTTTTGATTGAGTTCCCAGCAAGAGAAATTGGTGATCTGACACATACATTTGCTTCAAAGTGTCTGATAAATTTGTAGTAATAGCAAGGATTAGCAACCTGTGAACACAACTCAATTGGGAATGGCGAATACAATACACGTAAAACTTACCTATCACCTTCTCTTAAAGCTTTCATTTGTTTGCCTATTAAACAGCCAAACAATGGTCCGATTCTAGCTCCAGGGAGAAAATCTTCTGCTAAACCACCAAGCCAGATATCGATATTATCTGGATTCTTATAGACATTCATAATCTTTTCAACTAAATCTAAATCAGAGATTGCTTCACTTAAATTCATTTTAGTTTCCAATCTTTCAAATCCACAAAACTCCCTCCAGTCATTGTATCCTGGAAAAAAAATAAAAGGGAATTAGCTGGTTATAAACCTTGTGAAACAACAATAACTTGCACTTATATAGTGCCCACCACACCAGGTAGCGTCTCAGAGCGCTTAACAGTAGTGGAGCCTGACTCCAAGTCGGGGGGAGTGGGGCGTTAAGGCGAGGTGGTTGTACGCACAGTCGAATAGGAAGGTTTCCACGCAAGACTTGCAAAGGGGGATAGAGGGCCTAGGTGGAGGGATTGCGGGAGAGTATTCCAGTGTTTTGGGGTTCAGTGGCTTAATGCATGACCTCCAATGATGGGGTGGAGGGTGTCAGGGACAAGCCAAGTGGAGATGGTTTGGGAACTGAAGTGGTCGAAGGGGTAGGGTGCCAGGGAGTGAGCTGATTTGAACACAAGTGTGAGGATCTTGAAGTCGATCCATTCAGTGAAGTGGAGCAGTGGAGCCTGGCCAGACCTGGCAACATGCGGGTACAGAGTTTGGTCTCAGTCAGTAAGGGGGCTACAGAGTTCCTAATCAGCTGGATCTTTAGAATGATCGAGCTGGGGAGACCAGCAAGGAGTGTGTTGGAGTAATCCAAGCGGGAGGTGACAAAAGCACGCACAAAGGAACCTCAGGCAATTTACACTACACGCCTCTGTTTACTTAGCGGAATGTAGGAACCTGCTCATAAGTCAATTGGTGGATCACTTTAGGGAGTAATAATCCCTCAACAAAAAAAAATTGCTCGCTCATTCCACAACTGTTATAAGATGTTGCAGTGCACAATTGGCTGCCTTGTTTTGCCAATAAAATACAGTGACTACATTTTAAGGCGTATCCTGTGAAACACCTTGACTGCGTCTCAACAACGTACATCTACATTGCTATAGAATAATGGAAGTACTGTATATTCATTATTTTATTGTATTGCCTTCCCAATTTGTTTCCTTTTATTTTCTTCCCTTCATTATCTTTCTGGCACCATTTCCCCCTCTTCCCGTTCACTCTCCCAACTCAGGTCTCCTGTCTCCGTTCGACTCAAGATTCACTGAACTATTAGAATAATTAATCTTCAAGCATTTTCATTTGAAAATATATGGAACATTCGAGAATAGGTATCCATATACAGTAGTAGAGATCACACACCTATTATTACTACAACTAAATATCCAAATAACTTTGATAATAAATGTGACATTCTTGCTCACAGTCTTCAATTAGGGTTGAGTACCTGACTGGGTCTAAAACTATCTTTTATACTATATATTCTCTCTATATGTATTCCAGTTCTATACTATATTCTGATGGACATACAGTGTATGATTGCTTTACAACTAGGCAGTTGATATTAGACTTTTCTCAGTTCATATTAGGCTCTGGCCAGTCTACGTTGAAGCTAACAAATGAGAGCTAGGATTTCCCTGATGATTTTTCCAAAATAGATTCCACAGTGAGACTGACACATTCAATTTTTCTAGCTACTCTCCACAGTTATTAGAGGTGACCTGGGTTATTTTTGGTCACTGAATCCAAACTATTTTAATAGGAAAAGTAATTGATTAGCTTTCTGCCTGCAGCATCGTCATTTATGGCATGACTATTAAAACGAGCAAATGCCTTGAGTTCTCATTAATCATAAAAAGAATCAAATGTCACATCAGTTCATAGATTTTTTTCAAAAAAGTATTCAATTTGTAAAAAAAAGAGATGTTTTAAAAGCTTAATAGACTAATTGTTGAACAATTCCTGTTGAGATGGATACATCAACGTAGACACATTAACAATGACACATGAACACGGGGACATTAACATAGATCGGCATAAACACACTCACACAGATACACCACTATAGACACATTGACATAAACACTTTAACATACACAACAGAGATAGATTAATGTAGACATATACAACCAAGATATGACCTTTATCTATCAAATTGTGTTACGGTACTGTAGTTGTTTAGCCTGAAGCCTACTTTGGCTGCTGTTGGATGTGCAGCCTGTTGAATAATATTAATAATCCTTGTACCTTATTATGTTTTTGAGACATCTCATAGCACTTCACAGGATATACAGTCGGGGCCTACAATGAATTGACTGTATATTTTATGGGCAAAATGAAGCAGCCAATTGCACACATCAGTGTGCCATAAACAGTCAAGGATTGAATGACCAATTTATTATTTTAAAATAATTATCACCACGAGAAAAGCGATTCTCCAATCTACTATTAACTGGGTTCCTACTTATTGCTATGTAAACAGAGGCGTGTGGAGTAAAGAGCTTTGCTTAACGTTTTGCCCTGTTTGGAATCAAACCGAGGTCTCTTGGTTTTGAGGCGAGTGCCCCAACCACTGAACTACATGACACCACAGTGTTGACAGGATAGTTTTCTATAAGTAGATTATCCTCTGTGATAATAATTGTAGTGCATGTTGCAATTTCTTCAACCTTTATCCTTTTTGTTGACTACAACTATTGATTCAGGAGTTCAAGGTACCAGGAAGACCATGATCACGCCCTCGTTGCAGATTGAGTGAGGCCAGGTCAAGGGCTACAGCATTGGTCAGCGCAAATAGTTTCTCCGTCAATTCTTCAGTCACCATTTGATCTTGAGTTTGCAGTTTTGCTGGCCTTGCCAAAAGTCCTCTGAACAAGGGGTCTAGCCCTCCTACAAAACATAACAAGAATTGTGAGTCATTGCACAACTCCTTGGAACTGTGCTTCAATTTTATCTTCTGATTTAACTTGCGGGCGATGACACTCACCTTCTTTAATGATTCTCCAGGGACTGAAAAAAGCTTTGTGCAGATTTAGACTTGGGTGTATAGGATGCTCCTGGTAGTTTTTATCAAGCCTTTGTAGCTTAGGGCTTATGGTTGCATGGCCAAATCGAAATGCTGCAGTAGCAAACACATTGGACACTGCAGGGTTCAGTGTTTTATCATATCCACTGTAGGCTCCAATGAACTGATTGAAAGCCCTGGGACCAAGGATTTTAGGAATGTAGTCTCTCATTGTAATAATCTGTGATAAAATAAAACATTTTGTAAGTACTGGTAATTATCTTAGATTTCAATTCAACAAGAATGGTAGGATAAGGTTTGCGTTGTTTAACAATGTGTTACTTGTATTAAATAATGATAACAATACAGGTATTCCTCACTGAACATCGAGTTTGGTTCTTGAAAAGTGTGACTTTAAGAGAAACAACGGTAAGCAAATACATTTTTCCCATAAGAATTAATCTATAAACTGAAGTTAGGTTTTTTTAGACATTTTTTATCGATTTTAAAAAATAAAAATTAAACTCGCTCGGCTCACTCACTCACTCACTCACTCACTCACTCACTCACTCACTCACTCACTCACTCACTCACTCACTCACTCACTCACTCACTCACTCACTCACTCACTCACTCACTCACTCACTCACTCACTCACTCACTCACTCACTCACTCACTCACTCACTCACTCACTCACTCACTCACTCACTCACTCACTCACTCACTCACTCACTCACTCACTCACTCACTCACTCACTCACTCACTCACTCACTCACTCACTCACTCACTCACTCACTCACTCACTCACTCACTCACTCACTCACTCACTCACTCACTCACTCACTCACTCACTCACTCACTCACTCACTCACTCACTCACTCACTCACTCACTCACTCACTCACTCACTCACTCACTCACTCACTCACTCACTCACTCACTCACTCACTCACTCACTCACTCACTCACTCACTCACTCACTCACTCACTCACTCACTCACTCACTCACTCACTCACTCACTCACTCACTCACTCACTCACTCACTCACTCACTGCCTGCCTGCCTGCCTGCCTCGCTAACTCGCTCGCTCGCTCACTGCCGGTCTCGCTGCTGGCTGACTGGTTTCACTCGCTGCCTGTCGCTCTCTCGTTGACGGTCTGGCTCACTCCCAGTCTGCCCGTCACTCTCTTGACAGGCAGGCCCTAGCACAGTCATGCCCCTTTTCCACCCGCTGCCGAACATTGTACTCTACTGAATTAGCGAACATCGCAACGTTAAATGAATATATGTTCCCTGTGTATCAACAACATAATAACGAAATAACTCGTTAACCGAGGCAACGTTAAGCGAGGTTTATCTGTAATCCTTGCATTTGATATAGGGCCTTATCACACAATTAAGATGCCTCAAAGAGCTTCACAGAATATTCAGTAAAAAGGATTGAGTGTATATCTTGTGGGCGAAACGTCGCAGCTAAATGTGGATTGAGTGACCAAATTAAACCAATAGATTAAGATTCTAGTCTGGGTTCCTGGGTAGGTAAAAAGAGGCACGTGGAGTAAAGAAATGTGCCTAAGGTTTCACCCCATCAATAACATAGACAGAAGTACATATCGTATTCCTAGTTCAATGAAGCTGAAAGCATTAACCATAGGTTTATTATTTTTTAATTTCAAACAGCTTGAATACAATTGCTACACTTAGAGAGCCAGTGTGCTTTCATGGAATGCACTTAATATACAAGTCTGCAGGTCTGTCTGCTGGGAAACAAAAGGTTCTTAGGATTCCATTATGGAGTTATCAAGAACTGGAACAGTGTGTCCCAAAATTATTCCTGCTGCTCTTTCTTTGAAGGATTAGTTCACGTTGTTGAACAAGATGTCTTTGCATTATGTTTCAGGTTGCCCTATATTAAAGTCTGTTAAAAGACTGATAGGGGCAGATGCATTCATAGATTAGATTCATAGATTCATAGCATTTTATGGCACAAAAGGAGGCCATTCGGCCCATCTAGTCTGTGGCCCACAGCCGGATGGCCATTAGGCCATCCGGCTCTTTGAAAAGAGCGATTCAATCCCACTGCCCTGCCCGCTCCCCATAGCCTAATAGACCTGTTCTCCCTAAATAAAGATCTAATTCCCTTTTAAAAGTTGTTATCGAATCAGCCTCCACCACCTTTTCAGGCAATGCATTCCAGATTCGAACAACTCGCTGAGTGAAAAAATTTCTCCTCAGCTCCCCTCTACTTCGCCTTGAAACTATTTTAAATCTGTGACCACGAGTCACAGATTCACCCACGAGTGGAAATAGTTTGTCTCTATTTGCCCTGTCGAAACCCCTCATGATCTTATAAACCTCTATTAGGTCTCCCCTCAATATTCTCTGCTCCAGAGAGAATAACCCTAGCCTATCTAGCCTCTCCTCATAGCTGAAGTCCCTCAATCCTGGCACCATCCTAGTAAATCTTCGCTGCACCCTTTCCAATGCCTTCACATCCTTTCTGTAGTGTGGTGACCAGAATTGAACAAAGTATTCCAGCTGAGGCCTCACCAAAGTCTTATAGAGGTTAGTCAGCACTTCCTGACTTTTGTACTCTATACCCCTATTTATAAAGCCTAGTATCCCATATGCCTTCTTAACAGCCTTGTCTACCTGTCCTGCCACCTTCAACGAGTCACTAACACAAATCCCCAGGTCTCTCTGTTCCTTCACACCATTTAAAATTGTACTATCTAGCCTATATTGCCTCCCTTCATTTCTTCTCCCAAAATGCATCACCTCACACTTCTCTGCATTAAACTTCATCTGCCATGTGTCTGCCCACTTTACCAATTTGTCTATATCCTCTTGCAGATGGCTACTATCCTCCTCACTATTTACTATTCTCCCTAACTTAGTGTCATCTGCAAACTTGGAAACTGTACTCCGTACACCCAAGTCCAGATCATTGATGTAGATTACAAACAGCAATGGTCCCAAAACTGATCCCTGTGGCACACCACTGCTCACTTCCCACCAATCTGAAAAACAGCCGCTCACTACAACTCTCTGCTTTCTGTCTCGCAGCCAGTTGTGGATCCACGCTGCCACTGTCCCTTTTACGCCATGGGCCTTTAATTTCATAATAAGTCTCTCATGTGGCACTTTGTCAAATGCCTTTTGAAAGTCCATGTAAACTACATCAACTGCGCTACCATTATCCACCCATTCCGTTACCTCATCAAAAAATTCTATCAGATTCGTAAGGCAAGATTTGCCTTTAACAAATCCATGTTGACTGTCCTTTATTAGCCTATATCTTTCTAAGTGAAGATCTACCTTGTCCCTGATTATGGACTCTAGAAGTTTTGCCCACTACCGACGTTAGACTGACTGGTCTGTAGTTACCAGGCTTGTCCTTCTGCCCCTTTTTATACAAGGGAGTAACATTAGCTATCCTCCAGTCCTCTGGCACGACCCCTGTGTCCAAGGAAGATTGAAAGATCGTGGCCAGAGTCCCTGCTATTTGCTCCCGTGCCTCACTTAGTAACCTAGGGTGCATCCCATCCGGACCAGGTGACTTATCCACCTTGAGCGACGTCAACCTTTTTAGAACTTCCTCTCTGGTTATAATTATTCTATCCATTTCTCCTACCCTCTCCTCTAATACCATGGCATTGGCTGTATCCTTTTATTTTGTGAAGACAGAGGCGAAGTACTCATTCAGTACATCAGCCATGCCCTCTGCCTCCACAATGAGATTTCCTCCTAGGTCCCTAATTGGCCCCACCCTATCCTTGACCAACCTTTTACTCTTAATATGTTGGTAAAAAACCTTAGGGTTCCCCTTAATCTTACTCGCTAATTGTTTTTCATGCAGTCTCTTTGCCCCTCTAACTTCCTTTTTTAGTTCTATCCTACACTTCCTATATTCTGCTTGGTTCCCTTCTGAATTTTGAGCCTGACACTTATCATAAGCCTCTTTTTTTTGTTTTATTTTGGCCCGGATTTCCTTAGTCATCTGGGGAGGTTTGGATTCAATGAATATCATAATAATCTTTACACTAATGTACAGGGTAGAAAAATTTGATTTTTCTAGAGATGAGAGGCATGTTATCAAATTGGATAATAGGCAGGACAAATTCCAGTTGATTCATGAAGAATGACAAGGACGTCACCATCCCTTCCTCCACCACCAAATTCAGGATAACGCTTAAAGCCGTTTCAAAAATTTCCTCTGCTAACTGTGGAGCACAAAATTTCAGTGTCGCTTTGTGGGGCACTGGCTTTACTCAACCTAGTGCAGACCTGCCATCATACACAACATGAGGACCAAAATTCAGTATCTCATCTGTACTGAGATTGATTGTGCCCAGCACCTTGGGACATCTGTGGAAGTATAATCAAACATATACCCATGTGATTAAACTATATTATAATTAGAACTAATATTGTGATAATTACTAACCTCATTAAAGTAAAACAGACACATATACTGATCTAGTTGAACTAAAAGAACTCTCAGTATCTTGGTATTCAAAGATGGTCTGGTCAACACTCATTTCTCACGGAAACAGACAGGCGTCCTTGAGCCGGGTGGTACCACTGACGCCAGCAGCTATACCTATCTCCATGTGACTTTGATAAGTAATTGCATGTGTCAAGATAGCATTCATTTCTGTCCATTCCCTCTTTAATTCAACTAATACATGGTGTATTGTTTTAAGTGTATAAAAGGAGGTGGACTGTTCCAAACTCAGAGGACAAGAGCGACTCCCATTGAGAGAAGCATATTCTCCTCTCCTTTACTAGTATCGTATTAATAAAGCGCATTCTAATTATCTGTTTGAAGTGTTGTTTTCTAATAGATAGAGAAATAATACTTCACAAATATCGGATTCAACACATCCAGCACCTTGAGAAATCCAGCGCCTTGGGACTTCTAGTGCCTTGGGACTTCCTTCCGACTTGAAAGGCGCTTTACAAATGTAATTTTGTATTCAATTGTATTGTTAATAATAATAATGCTTGCATTTGATATAGCACTTTGTTCACTCTGCCTGGAATTGAACCAAGGTCTCTAGCTTGTAAGGCGAATGCTCTAACCACTCAGCTACAGGATATTTAATTGAATTCATAAATTAATTAATAAATTAGCTGTTCACAGCGCCTTTCACATCCTCCTGAGGTGAAAGGCGCTATACAAATGTAATTTTGATGTTGTTGTTTTCAACATTGTGGAATCAATATATGAAGTTGAAATGGCCTACTCACTTCAGATTTAGGCTCAAACTGCATTCAATAATGATCTGAATATGAGCACACCAATTGTCTGATAGAGAAAATTTCCATACACTAAATCACATCAGTAAAATAAACAGTGAAATCATCTCAAGACCTTCTTTTTTGACCATGCCTTCTGCTCCCCTCCTAACTCTTTCACCTCTCCTGCTCTCCTTCCCCTTCCCCTGACCCTTCCCCTCTGCTCAGGTCCCAACCTGATTGTTCAGCACTTTGGGAAATCCTCTTGACGTGAAAGGCACTCTATAAATGTAATTTTGTTGTTGTTGTTGTTGCTGCAATGGAGTCTAAAATGCAATATTCACAAGCAGATGAGCTGCATTAATTGAGAAAACTCTTTGCATCCTCTGGGTGATGGGGAGCCAATGGAGACGGATGAGGATGGGGGAGATGAGCTCACAAAGCTTGGAGCGGTAGACGACACAGGCCGCAGAGTTCTGGATTATCTGCAGCTTGTGGAGGGAGGAATTGGGAAGGCCAATAAGCATAGTCGAGCCGGGATGTGATGAAGGCATGAATGAGGGTTTCAGCAGCCTGAGGGGTGAGGTAGCGGCAGAATTGGGCAATATTGCAGGGGTGAGGGAAGGTAGAATGGGTCATGGCTTGGATGTGGGGGAGGAAAGATAGTTGAGGATCGAACAAGATGTCTAGGTTCCTGACTGGCTTGGTGAGGTTGAGTGTGCAACCATGAAGGTTGATGCTGCCAGAGCCTGATGAGTGAAGGCGCTTGGCGCAAGCCCATCAGGAGGAACTCGATTCTATTGTTCACATCTGGCTGAATGCTTTATACAGAAGACATTCCCAAAGCCCGAGCAACACAGGAAGTATTATATTGCACGCAGTTTTCAATAAATTTGTATCATCGTAACTCTCAGTCTAATGAATTGCAAACCAGGCACTTATTTCAATTGTTTTAGGGAATAATTGATTCAGCATCACTTTTTTTGCTTAGCGCCTATGTGATTTATCATTTGTGTAGGGAAACATATTCTAATCTTATATAGTCTCATATGAGGTTTGACAGGTGGCGAATTGTAGCTGATTGGTTAGAGCACTCACCTTACAAATGAGAAACCTGGGTTTGATTCCAGGCCAGGGCGAAACCTAGGGCAAGTTTCCTTACTCCATACGCCTAATAATAATCCTTTGAAAATGAACAATAATAAATTGGTCACATCAATCCACGACTGTTTGTGGGACACTGCTATGCGCAATTGTCTGTCGCATTTCACCCACAAATATACAGTCAATTCACTTTACAGTATTTTCTGTGAAGCACTTTGGGATGTCTAGAAGATATATCAAATGCAAGGATTATTATTATTATTATTACTACTTTATCAATACATTCTCAATCCAAGTGGAATAAAGTAAAGACTCTTCAAAGAAGCCTGTTTAAATTTTAGGTTATCTAATCCAAAATGTCCACGGATATTTTCCCTCGTTACCATTTTTCGATGGAGCAACACCGCCTACTAACCTGATGCAGAGCACCAACAATTTTACGTGCCTCCTGGTACACTGTTTCTGAATTCCAGTCAGGGTTTATCCCATGCAAGGCTTTTGCTAAGCGGTTATGCTCACGCATCCAGAGTGTGTGCATCGACGCAAGGGTGAGTATTTCATTTGCTCTGCTTTCACCTGCTAGGAAACATTCCACCCGTTCATCCTTAGAAGCATTAGGGTCTTGCACACATGGTGACTGTACCTGGTCCACAAAAGGCAAGAGTGTGTAGCCACCATCTAGGTATCTTGTGTTAGTAAGTAAGAGGCCCTCCTGGCTTGTATAATTTCTCAGCTTTACTTCGTGAGCTGGGGAGCTCCCATAGACAGTCGAGGCATCAATGAAGGAAGTTAATGCATTGATTTGATGTCGAGGGTTGAGACCAGAAGTGGTTTCAAAGTCTTGTTCTCCTGAACCACAAGTAGGAGAGGACCGATAAAAGGTGATGCAGCCTTTGCTTGAAACCCGGGGATCACTCTGAGGGATCTATTTGACAAAATTGAAAAATGGACACAATATTTGGTGTGGAAATAGGATTCAAACACTGACCCTTTCCTTACTGGGCATTGGGGTGAATCCAGTCCAGATGGATGGGAATAGGGTTATTCAATCTCCTCTGTTTCTTTGCAATATGCAGTATGTAAAATGGGTTGAAGTAGCTTCAGTCCAGGCCCTAGGGATGTAATATCTGCCGTTACGTGAAAGGCACTGCATAACTGTAATTTTGTTGTTATTGTTGTTAAGCAAAATCATCAGATGTTAGCAATGGGAAACTTTGTGGTATTCTTCCAAAATCTTAGTTCTACCACCTCAGCAAGCTAGTTAGGAACCTAGGTGTCTTGTTTAATCCTCAACTGTCTTTTCTCCCCCACATCCATGTCATGGCTGGCTCTGCCTTCCCTCACCTCCGTAACGTTACCCAACTCCACCACTTCCTCACCCCTCACGCTGCTGAAACTCTCATTCATGCCTTCACTACGTCCAGGCTCGACTATGCCAATGCTATGCTTGTTGGCCTCCACAAATCCTCTCTCTATGGGCTGCAGATCACCCAGAACTCTGCAGCCCATGTCCTCTCCTGCACCAGTCTCTGTGAACTTACCATCCCCATCTGTGCCCAACCTCATTGGCTTCTGATCATTCAGAGGATTCAATTCGAATTTCTGGCCCTCACTTTTGAAACCCTCCATGGTCTTGCCCTACCTTAACTCTGCGACCTACTAACCCTCTACCAACCTGTCCATTCCTTCAGCTCTATGGGCTTTGACCTGCTCCACATCCCCTGACCCAACCGCCCCAACACCAGAGGGGTGAGACTTCAGCCACTCTGCCCCCAACCTAGTGAATTCCATGCCGAAATCCCCCTGCCTCACCCTCTCCCAAGCCTCCTTCAAGTCCCGCCTCAAGACCCTCTTCTTCGATGGTCCATCAGTCACCCACCTTCCCTCCATGCTCCCCAATCCAGACCTCAGCTTGGGTCCGAAACACTGACTGTCCAGTGCCTTGGTACGTCTCTGCCAACGTGAAAAGCGCTATAAAGATGTAATTTTGTTGTTGCTGTTGTCATATTAATGCAAGTCTTAAAGAATACCACAAACTTTACCCCATAACATTGGCAGTAAAACCTAACTTTAACACCAACTCACTAACAGCACATAAACTCAGCCTGAAAAGAAATGAAGGAGTTGAATGCAAACCTGGGTCGGAATCCCCTGGGTTGGAGACCAATTATAGTTACAGATTGTTTTATTTGGACATATTGAACAGTGTGTGGTACAAAATCAGCAGCTTCTCCTATTGCTTTACTGTATCAATCTTTCTGAACTATAGCTCTCTTGGGAATGCAGTTGTAGTAGGGTCAGGCATTAGCAGCAATGCAATTTCAGGGAAGAGCTGAAACAATTTTGCGTTTGAACATAAATATGTTGAACTCTGACAAAATAACTTTCTTCAGTCCATATTTGAGCTTTTGAAACAACAACAATAACAACAACAACAACAAAATTGCACTTATATAGCACCTTTCACGTCGGGAGGATGTCCCAAAGCGCTTAACAGTCAGATTGGGACCCAAGCGGGAAGGGTGGGGGGAGTGTCGGGGTAGGGGGAAGGGGAAGGAGAGTGAGAGAGGAGGAAGAGTTGGTGGGGCAGCCGAAGGCACGGTCGAAGAGGAAGGTCTTGAGACCGGCTTTGGAGGAGGAAAGTGAGGAAGCGAGGCGGAGGGGCTGCAGGATGGAGTTCCACAGTGTTGGAGCAGAACGGCTGAAAGCCCGGCCACCGATGGTTGGGCGGTTAGGGTGGTGGACATGGAGCAGGCCTGAATCTGCTGAATTGAGGGTGCGGGTAGGCTGACAGGGAGACAGTAGGTCAGAGAGATAGGTGGAGGCAAGGCCGTGAATGGCTTTGAAAGTGAGAACAAGGATCTTGAATTCGATCCTCTGGGTGATGGGGAGCCAGTGGAGACGGGCGAGGGTGGGAGTGATTTGGTCACGAAGCCTGCCCTTGTAAAAAAGTACCATGGTTATGGTGGTAGTACCATGCTACTACCATGGTACTACCACCATTACCATGGTACTTTTTTACAAGGGTGGTGCGGGAGAGTACACAAGCTGCAGAATTCTGAATGATCTGCAGCCTGTGAAGGGAGGAGCTGGGGAGGCCGACGAGGAGAGAGTTCCCATAGTCGAGCCTGGAAGTGATAAAGGTGGAGTGGGGGCTGAGGTAGTGGTGGAGTCTGGCAATATTACGGAGGTGATGGAAGGCTGTGCCGGTCATGGAGCGGATGTGGGGGAGGAAGGATATTTCAGAGTCGAACAAGACGCCTAGATTCCTGATTGGTTTCGAGAGGTGGAGAGAGCAGCCTTGAACACTGAAGTTGTCAGCGCCTGAGATGTGGAGGTGCTGACGTGAGCCAATCAGGAGGGTTTCCATCTTGTTAACGTTGAGTTGTAGGAAATTTGCCCTCATCCAGTACTCAATGTTTGACATACATGCAGTCAGAACGCCAGTGGTCCTGGAATCGAGGGTTGACGCGGATAGGTAGAGTTGGGTGTCATCCGCATGCATGTGGAAATTTATGCAGGGGAGAGTGTAGAGGGTGGAGAGCAGGGGGCCAAGGACAGAGCCCTGGGAACGCCGCATGTGACTGTGCGGGGGCTGGAGGAGAAGCCGTTGGAGGAGACGAAGTGAAGGCAGTGGGAGAGATAGGACCGGAACCATTTGAGGACAGAGCCTTGCAGGTTGAGGAGGGAGGAGAGGCAGTGGAGGAGGATAGCATGGTCCACGGTATCGAAGACAGTGGATAGGTCGAGGAGGATGAGGAGGCAGAGGGAGCCCTGGTCACAGATGGTCAGAATGTCATTTGTGACCTTGACCAGGCCAGTTTCCATGCTGTGGGAGACGTGGAAACCCGATTGGAGGGGTTTGAGGAATATGTGTTTTGGGAGGAAAGAGTGGAGCTGGGAGGCAACCACTCTTTCAAGGACCTTGGAAAAGAAGGGGAGGTTGGAGATGGGCCAGTAGCTTGATAGATGCGATGCATCAAGGGAAGGCTTTTTTAGGATGGAACAAACATACTGGTTTGTTCCTGTAAAAGGCTTAAGCAAGGACACAAATATTAAGCCAGATCCACCTCTTATTCCCAAAACTACCAATTTATCTAAAATCAACTGATGAGTGTTCACTCATGTTAAGAATCCGGAGAACGATGTGTCAGCTAGAACTATAGAAATTCATAACACAGAAGGAGGCCATTCAGCCCATCATGAGTCAACATTTCGGGTCCTCGACCATTCATCAGAACTGCGGCATGTTGGGAGGGAGAGGCTTTTCCTTCAAAACCTCTCCCTCCCAACATGCCCCAGTTCTGACGAAGGGTCATGGACCCAAAAAGTTGACTAGCTTACCTTTCTCCACAGATGCTGCCTAACCTCGATTTCAAGATCCTCACTCTTGTCTTTAAATCTCTGCACTCCTCTGCACCCCCCTATCTCTCTGACCTCCTTTCTCCTCAAAACAGCACCCGTTGGTTTCGCTCCTCCGGTTCTGATCTCCTCCTTGTCCCTCGAATCCTCAACTCCACCATCGATGACTGTGCCTTCAGCCACTATGCCCCGAAACTCTGGAACTCCCTTCCTCACTCCCTTCACCTCGCCCCCTCTCTTCCCAGTTTCAGGTCTCAGCTAAAGACCTTTCTGTTCGACCACGCCTTCAGTCACCATTATCCCCCTGCTCCTGGCTCAGCTCCGAGATCTGTTATTGTGAAGCGCTCTGTGAAGCTATATAAATCGAATTTGTTGTTGTTGTTGACCTGCTAAGTATTCCCAGCAATTTCTGTTTCAGATTTTCCAGCATCTGCTGCATTTTGCATTTTTGTTCAGCCCATCATGTCTGGACTGATTCTTTTGAACAGTAATCCTTTCATTCCCTTTAAATACCCTTTGCCCATACCCATGTCATTTACTCAGTTTGTATCCAGTTTCCTTCTAAAAATTAATATGATTCACATATCAACCACCGTTCATGCCAGGTATTCCATATCTTAACCATTTTGTGAATGAAAATAATTCCCCCCCATTCACTCATTTAGCTCTAAACTCCCATTCAGTATCACACAACCCCATTTCAAGTCACAAAGTCAACAACAACAACAACAACTTCGATTTATACAGCACCCTCCATGCCGGATGGCGTCTCAGAGCGCTTGACATTAGCGGGTCCCGGGACCGAGCCAGGGGCAGGGGCAGGAAGGTGACCAAAAGCTTGGTCGAAGAGAAAGGTCTTCAACTGTGACCTGAAACTGGGAAGAGAGGGAGCGAGGCAATGCGAGTGAGGAAGGGAGTTCCAGAGCCTCGGGGCGTAGTGGCTAAAGGCACGGCCGCCAAGGGTGGAGCAGAGGACTTGGGGGACATGGAGGAGGCCAGACCCAGAGGAGCAAAGGCAGCGGGTGCTGGGTTGTGGGGAGAGGAGATCAGAGAGATAGGGGGGTACAGAGGAGTGGAGGGATTTGAAAACAAGGGTGAGGATCTTAAAGTCGATCCTCTCTGGGATAGGGAGCCAGTGAAGTCTGGCAAGGACTGGGGTAATGGGGGAGCGAAGCTTAGAGCGGGTGAGTATGCGGGCGGCAGAGTTTTGGATAAACTGGATTTTGTGGATTGTGGTGGACGGGAGACTGGCGATAAGGGCATTGCAATAGTCCAGCTGAGAGGTGACAAAGGCATGGACCAAGGTTTCGGCGGCTTTTAAGGTGAGGTATTGCCGGAGACGGGCGATCCGTCGGAGGTGGTAGAAGGCAGAGCTGGTGACGGACTGGATGTGGGGAAGCAAGGACAGTTGGGGGTCAAACCTGATGCCAAGGTTGCGCACAGGTTCGGTGAGTTTTAGGGGCAGGCCGGGAAGGTGGAGGATGTGAGAGCCATGCGAATGGAGACGTTGACGAGATCCAAGGAGTATGGCCTCCGTCTTGTCAACATTCACCTGCAAGAAACCATGTACCTTGATTGGAAAGCAGGGATTCAGGTTGTTGCATGTGCTCTGGCAGTCTATTCTTCCCAGGAAGGCAGTTTGACTACTGCTCTGGGGTGTGAATGCGAAATCATGGACAATATATTGTCCCCACTCCACTATGATGTGGGAATATAGAGTATCTTCTCTTACAGCCTCGTTGGATGCATGCAGAATCCTGTTGGTCACATCTCGTACCTGTCAGACAAACAATGTGTAATCAGCTAAAATTTGATTAGCTTCCTCTTGTGCTAATTTCCTTTGGTGTTAGCTGTAAAAATTGTAGCTCAACATTGTTCGTATCCAGAGAGAGAGGTGAAGAGAAATGGACATTCACTACAGTATTATATTCCTAAGAATGGATCCAAACTTTTGTTTCAAAAAAGAACATAATTTTATCAGAAATCTTACAGCACAGAGAGAGGACATTTGGTCTATGCTCCCTGTGCCATGTTACATTTCCGACTGCAATATCGACTGTGATCTTGGGTCCCTGCTCTTCTCCATAAACCTCATTATTTTCTAAGTTTTATTCAAGCTTTTAGAGCTGATTCACTTTTGAATGTTGTAATTGATTTTGCCTCAATTGTTACGTCTTTAAAAATAATTCAATCTTTGTATTTGATATAGTGTTATAATAGGAATGATCACCAAGTATCCAATGGACAGTTTTGAATTTCAAGTCCTTCCGAAGTGAAAGGTGCTCTACAAATGTAATGTAATTCTGTTGTTATAAGCATGCTATATATAGTGAATTATCATTTTGCTGAGCTGTCTCAAGCCACTTTACTTTTAAAGCTGTGTCTGTTCATTTTAATAATCAGATTATCATTTTTTTCAGTTTACAAAGGTCAAGATCAGAAACCCACCACTGTAATTTCTAGTCCACTTTAATAGCTTGTGAACTGGAGTAAAGGTCAGGAATACTCCATAGGAAAGTGCCTTGTCTCATCAATAGTTCAAGATGGATATCCAACACGGAACAGAATGCTGATCTCTGCTGATTGCATGGAGCCCGAGCTCACCACCGAGGTGCACTGAACAAGTTTTTACTGCATGTCACAGTTGAAATGTTGGGTCTCTGTGAGACTGCAAAAGGGCAATGAAATGTAAGAGGTATTCCACTAGAGAACTTAAAGATTGACATGTTAACTAAGGGGATGCTTTACATTTGAAAGTACTTTCCCTGAGGGAAAGATTTTAAAAAAATTACTGACCTATTGCTTTTATTCTTTGAATGTATTCTTTAAATTTACATAGAATGATTTCCTTTTCTCAGGTAGCCAATGCCTTTGGGAACAATGAGGCCTGAAAACATTATTGACATAAGATCCTGAGGCATTTGAAACATTGACTTTTAGTCGAATTAAGAAGGCAAAGAATTTACAGCCAGATTAGGATAGATGTAAGAATTTTCAAAACATTCTGCATCCAAAGTATACCGTCACTACACTTTATAGCAAATCATTTGAGGCTCTTGCAGACATGATTTATAATGTGAACATTGTTCCAGAAATTGACAAAGATTTGTAAAGAATGTCAAACAAGCAGCTGGGCTAACTGGTGTGTACCAGTGTTTAAAATAATAATATAATAATCCTTACATTTATATAGCGCTTTCCCCATCTTATCGATGTCTCAAAGTGCTTCACAGAATACAACAAAGTCCCAAGGTTGGGACCAGAGCAGCGGGGGAGGGAGAAAACAAGAGGGAAGAAAGGGGGGAAAAGAAGTAGGGACCAGAGCAGGAGGGAGGGTTCGTGGTTGGGGGAAAGTAGGAAAATTGACTGTATATTTGTGGGAGAAAATATTTGTGTTATTATTTGTAGTCCACTCAAAACTCCACTCATTCCTTTACTCCCCGATATTTCGTTCTGTTCCCCTCTCTTTCTGCTATAAAGATCTAGGTTCCTCTTGAATGTATCTATCTACCTATCTGATTCAACCACCATTTCAGGCAGCGAGTTTTACTATCTCACTACACAGTACATGAAGTATTACCCACTAAATTATCTCGTCGTTTTTTTATATTTCTCCCCTTGTTACGGACGACCCAACCAGTGGAGAAAGACTATTTATGTAAACCTTATCAAATCCTTTTATAATTTTAAACACTTATTAGGTCTCCCCCTGTAATCGTCTCTTGTCTAGCAAAAAAAAACAGCCGCAATCTATCCAATCTATACTGATTGCAATAATCTGCCAATCCTGGTATTATCCTTGTAAACCTACACTGTACTTTTTCCATTTCTGCTATATTCTTCCTATTGTGTGGAGACCAGAATTGTTCTCTTCATGATATCTCATTGCCTTCCTAATTGTCTTTTCAACTTGCTTCCTAGGTTTTCTGCATTCACTACTGCTTTCCTCTCTATTCTGTATTTTTCAAAAGGAATTTTCATTAGCTGCAGTCTTCATCTCCTTATTTATCCATGACAACCCATTGCTAATAAATTTCAGTTTATTTCTTAAAGGAATGTATTTATCCTGTATCTTTTCTATTTCATGGTTAAGAAAAACTTCCATTGCTGCTCAATATCTTTGTTTGTCGTTTTTCATCCCCAGTCTACCACAGCCAATTCATTCCTCATACCATTCTAATTAGTTTTTTTTCAATCAAAGATCTTAGTCCCTTTCTTGTCTATATCCTTTTCAATGTGCTCCCCCCATTGAAATCCCTGATCTATTCTGGTTCATTGCCCATTAATTTGAACAGCACTTCTCTTGTTGAAGTCTCTGCAGATTGGGATAGAAAAAAGTCATGCACACATTTGAAAATCCCAATCCCCTTCTCCCCTCTCTCTGCCAATCTATTTGGAGATAATTATTACCTTATTTTTCATTATCTCCCTCATCTACCTGTGTATTTCTTCTTCTACTTCTTATCTACCGATGAGCGTCCGGTGTGGCTAGTTCTTTTATTATCCTTTATCTCTATCCAGATGGATTCTGTTTCTACTCCTTCAATTATTTATATCCTTTCCAGTGTGATTTTAGTGTCTCTTACGTGCTACCTCATCTCTCCTTTTCCCCTCTCTGTTCTCTCTAAATTTATTTATGGGCCGAATGCCCTCCTTCTGTGCTGTATGATTCTCTGACTCTAAGATATTGTGAATAATTGTCAATCATGTCCAAGTTGTAACCATGTTTCTGTTAATGCATTTACATCCAATTCCTTTTGATTACCATGTCCAGCTCTCCCTTTATGCCCTGTGTGTTGTAGTACAGTACAATACAGGCAACATAACAGATTCCTTCCTTTCCAGGTCTTCTTGTTATTGTTCATTCATACCTCTTTTTTCATTTTATTCACCTCTCTTCCCTAAGTATTTCGATTCTGGTCACCTACTCTTTCATTTATTCTGTGAATTACATTAATATTATATATTTTTCCTGCATATCCCTATTCCCCATTCCCCTTATCTGATGCTTTCTGGGTTACTTGAACTTTCATTATTTAGCCTATAATAATTGCAACTTACCTTGTCACTTACTGGTAATCTGCAGGCCTGAGTTCTCTTTTAAGATTATTATTATTATCTAAAGTGGTTTTTAAATCAAAGCTTTATGGAAATCATTTATGCTTCTCAAAATATTGAACCTCATTATAGGTCTGAAACTCCATTTAGTCTTCGTCTATTCCAACCATTTTTCTCTAACAATTTTAGATAATATCCTTGAATTTGATGTAGTGCCTTATCGAGTTATTGAAAGATGTCAAGTGTTTTACTGTAAGCTTTGTTGACTGTTTATATATGAATTGAAGGCAATAGCCAATTTGCACACAGCAATGTCTCGTAAATGACCATGATGTGAATGAGGTGTCTGTCATCTTACAAATGCAGGTAACTTAGTCAGAAATTAGGCTATTTCTAACTAAAAGTAACTTTAGCAGTAAACCTTTTTTGTCCAGAAATCAAAATCAAATCAGAAATCTTATTCCCCGTTCATTCCAAGTAACTAAAAACTCACAAGACTAAGTTTTCATTTAGGTTCTTTTCATTGTGTTGTTGATTCACAAAGACACTGCTCTCAGTGCCTGGCTGGCCTGCCTGTATCTTAAGTACCTGTGACTGAAAGTAAAAGTAATGGACAACAATGGATAATGTTTCTTTGTTCCCACTCTCTAAACTGTAATCATTACGGAAAGCTTTTAAGTCTTCAAACTCTGAGTCTTGGGTGATGCACAGGTGAATGGAGAAACCAAACTACATCCATATAGCACCTTTCACGTTGGGAGAATGTCCCAAGGTGCTGAACAGTCAAATAGAATTTGAAATAAAAATAATAATAATCCTTACATTTGACATAGCACTTTTAACATCTTTGCGACATCTCAAAACGCTTCACAGAATATACTGTAAAGTGAATTAACTGTATATTTTTGTGTGGCCGAAATGCAGTAGCCAATTGCGCATAGTGAGATTTCATTATAGCCTGGATTGAGTGACCAATTTATTGGGGGGGGTTTTCTTGAGGGATTATTATTAGTAGTGTGGAGTAAGGAAACTTCCCCAAGGTTTTACCCTGCTGGGATTCAAATCTAGGTCTCTTGCTTATGAGGTGAGCGCTCTAACCACTGAGCTACAGGACTCCACAGACATAGAGGTGTAGAATCACATTTGAACAAACAAGAAGGTCCACCACAAAGGAAAATACAGTACTTACAAGAGGTAGCTTAAAGCCATTGTACAAGAATTCGGAATTCCATCCTTTGGGCTGACTGAATCCATCCTCGTATTGTGGAGGAAGCCACCGGGCAAGAGCAGTGTTTGAGGCTCCCCATCGAGGATTGTTTCTAAAAAAAAATTTACGATAGTCCTTATAATTATTCTTCCATTCCATATAGCGCTTCCCTTCATTTTGGGAGGACATTTCAGAGAGCTTCAGAGAAATTACTGTGAAGTGTAGTGACTGTGTATTTTGCAGGTGAACACAGAAGTTGGTCTGCTACAGAAATGACCATCAACGTTGGGGTGAATTGAAGGAAAAATTTACATTTACAATATTACAGCACAGGAGGGGGCCACTTGGCCCATCGTACCTTTCCCATTTCTTTGAATGAACTATCAAATTAGTCCCACTCTGCTATTGTTACCCTGTGGCCTTGTAATTTTTTTCCTTGTCATATATCTGTCCAATAACCTTTCGAAATTTTTTATTGAATCCTCTTCCATCACCGCTTCAGGCAGTGCATTCTATTATCGTAACAACTCACTACGAAAACAAATTTGTCCTTGTCTCCCCTCTGGTTGTTTTGCCAATTGTCTTAAAAATCTATCCTCTGTTTATCAATACTTCACCCATGGAAACAGTTTATCCTTATTTACTCTATCAAAACCCTCCATAATTTTGAACACCTCTATTAACAGATCCCCTTAACCTCCTCTGCTCTAAGGAGAATAATCCCAATTTCTCCAGCCAATCCACATAACTGAAATCGCTCATCCCTGGTACCATGTTGATAAATTTTCTTTGCATTCTCTTCAATGCCCCGATATCCTTCCTAAAGTGCAGTGCCTTGATTTGGTCACAATACTCCAGATGAGGCTTAAATCGTGATTTATAAAGGTTTAGCTCAGCTTCCTTGCTTTTATACTCTATGCCTCCATTTATAAAGCCAAAGTTTCTGAGTGCTTTCTTTAACAGTGCTATCAACAAGTCCTGCCACTTTCAAAGATTTGTGTATGTGAACCCCAATGTCTCCTTTCCTGCGCTCACTTTAAATCTTTTTACACGGTCTTAGTCCAGAATTCGAGCTTTGACCATTTCAAATTTAAGATTGGGTAAATTTGTGGAAAATTATTACATTCAGTATTAATATGGAAGGTGGTTTTCTACACACACTAATATTAATCAACTTCCAAGTTCCAAACTTAGATGAAAATCTGCATTAAATATTGATATTGTTTATGTCCAGTGGTGGGGCAATGGAAAACTTCATTTTCAATTCTTCAAAGACAGTTTATTCAGGTCTCCCAGATATCTGTGTAACCTTCAGTTCAAGAAACATCTCAACTATTTTAAGGGGTGTATTATATATATAAGAAAACATTACAGTTTCATTTTGATTGAAAATCATATAGGATCACAAGTTGATTCTGATGAACAAGCCCTTCCTTTAGCCCATCTGATTACATCCTTTTGAAAACACCCACCCACCATCTCAACATCAAGCTGTTTTTTTTTAAACAAGTCTAGTTTCTTGGCCACATTCACCCTTCTGGGTAAGCTATTCTAGTTATCAATTATCCTCTGTGTTAGATCCTTATATCTATCATAAAATTAAACTTGGATACCCTAAGCCTGTGTCCTCTGCTATCTCAGCACATTCAACATTCTGTATATTCTGTTAAGCGCTTTGCGACGTCTCAACAATGTGATAAGGCATTATAGCAGAACAAGAATTATTATCATTATTAATAATCGCTTTCAGATGCTCCCTATGGTGACTTGTCTTTAGTATAAGTCAAAGGAAGGAAAGAAAATGTTTCTTTCAGTTTTTTTGCAGTAATTTGGATTTTAAACTTCATATTTTGTTTGAAATGAAATCAAAGGAGTTATTGATTCAATGCTTTTGATGTTGCATGTCGTTTGCAAGGTCTGAAATATGGCTGTCAGCACTATTTTTATTGGTTGAAACAACAGAAAGACAATGTTTTGTATGAGTTTCTGCAATTTGAGCTTTGTTAAACAATTTTATTCTTTTAAAAAGAATTCTTTTTAAAAATCCGCAGGGCTGTTTTCTTTCCCACTTTGTTCTTCCTCTGTACCAACTCTTTATTCCACTTACCACTCAAGCTTATCCATTCTGTGGATGGTGAATCCACTTCACATTTATCAAGTTGCTTTGAATCATATAACCTCTTTTCCCCCACCCATCTCTACTGAGCACACAATTTTCCTGCCCTTCACAATGCTTGCCAAACTACTAAACAATGATATTATGTCCTATTGTGGAGCAATGGAAAACTTGTTTCTTTCAATTCTTCAAAGACAGTTTCTTTAGGTCTCCTAGATATCTACGCCACAGCTAATCCCTTTATCCTTTTTCAGTCAGCTTTTTTAGCCTGGCTTTCTTTGATCTGGAATGGAACTCTTTAGAATACTGTAGCTCAATGGTTAGTGTACTAGCTTTACAAGTGTGAGACCTGGGTTCAAATCCAGTCAGATCAGGACGAAACTTTGGGCAAGTTTTCTTACTCCACACGCCTTATACAGTAATAATCTCCCACCCACCAAAATTAAAAAGTGGGTCATTTCAATCCACGACTGTTTGTGGGACACTGCTGTGCGAAATTAGCTGCAGCATTTTGCCCACAAATATAGTCAATTCACTTTGCAGTATATTCTGTGAAGCGCTTTGAGACATCTATGACATCTATCTAGCCTCTCCTCAGCTATGAGGAGAGGCTAGATAGGCTAGGGTTATTCTCTCTGGAGCAGAGAAGATTGAGGGGAGACCTAATAGAGGTTTATAAGATCATGAGGGGTTTAGACAGGGCAAATAGAGAAAAACTATTTCCACTCGTGGGTGAATCTGTAACTCGTGGTCACAGATTTAAAATAGTTTCAAGGCGAAGTAGAGGGGAGCTGAGGAGAAATTTTTTCACTCAGCGAGTTGTTCGAATCTGGAATGCATTGCCTGAAAAGGTGGTGGAGGCTGATTCGATAACAACTTTTAAAAGGGAATTAGATCTTTATTTAGGGAGAACAGGTCTATTAGGCTATGGGGAGCGGGCAGGGCAGTGGGATTGAATCGCTCTTTTCAAAGAGCCGGCACAGACTAGATGGGCCGAATGGCCTCCTTTTGTGCCGTAAAATTGTATGAATCTATGAATCTAGAAGACGTGAAAAGCACTATATGGAATTCAAGGAGTATTAATATTGTTATTATTATTATTATTAACATCTCATCCAATGTTATTGTTGTCTCCAGGAAGATGAATGTCTTATTGTGGGCAAAACATAACTTCCATTTTTAATTCTAGTTTATCCAAAGTTGTGTTCAAGATATGAATATTGTGCCTTTTGTTTACCTAGAGGCTGTTTTGATAGTTTTAAAAATTCATAAACTAGGTACCTGAAAATCCTGCGTCTCCCTACTAGCCTCCAATACTTTTCTTTCTCTTTCTTAATCACTATGACTCTCTGCCTTTCGTTATTTTGTTCATAGTCATTACTTCTACCTTTCATGTCCTTCCGATGTGAAAGGCGCTCCCAAAAAGTAATTTTGTGGTTGTTGTTTGTTGTTGTTCTATCATATCTCTCCCCTTGATACTTCTAAAATTCAAAAACATTGTCCAATTTTCCACCTTTGCCTTCACTGTTGAAATTACAATAATAATCCTTACTTTTAATAAGGGAGTAGGACTGCAGCCTGATGCCTCAAAGCACTTTGCAGGATATATAATAAATAAATAAATAATAATCCTTGCATTTGATATAGCTCCTTATCATGTTTTCGAGGTGTTTCAAAATCTTCACAGAAAGTGAATTGACTGTATATTTAGTGGTTGAAATCACTGTGGCAGCCAATTGGGCACAGCAATTGTGCTATAAAGCCAAATTACTATGTACAGTACTTTGTGGGTGCTTATTATAGGCACATTTACCTACCCGCAGGAGTGGAAACATCTATGTAAAATTGCTACTTATACAGAAAGGTTTGTATTAATAATAATAATAAACTTTGCATTTGATGTAGCATATTTCATATTGGCAGGCGGTATCAAAGCGTTTCCGAGGATTGGTGCTAAAATATGGTGACTGAGTATTTTGTGGGTGAACACGGCAGCCAATTAGCACAAAACAATTGACAGACAGTGATGCATTACACAGGTTCCTCCCACAGTATTTTGTAGGTGAACATTAACAGGATCATGGATGAACTCGTGTAACAGTGAGTTGTGCAGTGTATCTATTTGAGAACTCCCTCCAAGACTCCCTCCAATAATAATCCCTCCAAAAAAAAACACAATAATAAAATTGGTCATTTCAATCCACGACTGTTTGTGGGACACGGCTGTGCGCAATTGGCCTGCCGCGATTTGCCCACAAATATATGCAGTTAATTCACTTTGCAGTATATTCTGTAAAGCGCTTTGGGACGTCGAAAAGATGTGAAAAGCGCTATATCAAATGCATGGAATATTATTATTATTAAGACATTAAACTTCATCAACATGAACATTTTTAAACATAATCACAAACTGTAAGCAACTGTACAAATTAATGAAGGAAACATGTTCAAAAACCTGTTGTTGCAGGTTCCATCAATTGTCCTGTATTTGTGGGCCAAACAGCTGTTTGAGCAAGTGGGAGGCTGCATGTGAGGGAAGCATCCTGAAGCGTTTGCAAGTGCACTCAATGTATCGGATGAGAGGAGATCTGAAACAAAGTGCAAAGGAAAATTTTCCCTCATGAATGACTGAATGGAACATAAAATACACCAGGACTTATTTCGGGTTTCTAAATGTGTTCCTCCTAGACTGATAGAGGATAAAAATGTTTGTATTTAATGTGTTTTTTTCTTTACCTCGAACGTAAACCTCAAGATCTCCACATGGGCTTTAATAATACGAATTGATATATTGCCTTGTTCAAGTCACAGGGACACCCATTTGTCTCCCATTAACCCTACAAGCCAAAGCCCGAACAGCTGTAATGGTCCTAACTGGACAAGCAGCTGGAAAACTTGCCAGGCAGTGCCCTCAATGGCAAGTTATGTGGCAAACATAGCCCCCCCTCAACTGGTCTTGAAAGGTAGGTTGAAGAGAAAGTTTTTGTTTGCCGTCTCAGTGTCTGTCTGACATGTGCAGAAACCTATCACCATACTTGAGAGTATCCAAACCCAAACCAAACTGATAATTCCCCACATTTTATATATGGAAATTTCTGTGATGTGTATTGGAATGTACACTCTCTCCCTGGAGGGATGTGCTCTCCCTCTACCTTACCTTGTTTAAGTAATTATTTAGGTACAGACTTACAAGAGCCAAGGCTTGGGGACTTCAGAGTATGCATTTGGGGCACTGCTGGAATCCAACCAGCTAAAACCACATAGATATGCTTTATATTCCCCTAGTTTTCTGCCATTTTGCTATGGCAAAATGGCAGAAAATTAGGGGGATATATTTCCTTCCTTGCCTCTTTCAAGGCATTTAATTGACTATATTTTCAGGAATCTTTTCTGTCCCAAAACCTCTGGGCTCCCCCTCCAGCCTTGGGTTCCCAGTCAGCTGACTGAGACATCACTTGAGACATCCTCCAAATTTGTAACGCACTATACCAAATATAATGATTAGGATTATTATATGATCTACAAAATATTATAGATTGTTCTGAAAATTATACTGAATTATTGTGGGTTTACATGATTGTGGGTTTACCTGCTATTCTTTCACCCATGGGAGCTGCTTTGAAATGAAGCACAGACTGATGTAATGAAAGTATCCCTTTAAAGTGAGATGTGACAGTGGGATCTAATATATGAGTTTCCAGCATGTGTAAAGTGGGAATTTCAGTTGACTTTAATTGTATATTTAACAAGTTAAAAGGCTTACAGATAATCCTCCGAGTACCTGTAATTCCCTTTTTACACATATTATTATAATAATAATAACCCTTGCATTCGGTATAGAGTTTGTCACGTGTTCTAGATATCTTAAAGGGCTTCATAGAATTTACTGTAAAGTGAATTGACTGTATATTTATAGGCGGAAAGCAACAACCAATTGTGCACAACAGAGTCCGACAAACAATTGTGGATTGAAATGACCAAATTATTATTGTTTTTTGGGGGGGTTTATTATTAAACCCGTGTAGAGAAAGGAAACTTGCGCAAGATTTCGCCCTGCCTGGAATTGAACCCATGTCCCTCGCTTGTAAGGCAAGTGCTCTAACCACCGAGCTACAGGTCTCCACATCATTTCATTTAGGAGTGTGTCAGTCTCATTCGGTTGTCAGAAGGCTGATAACTGACACTCTCACTTATGTGTGTAAGAATTCTGTAATTAATGCGTTAGATATTATCTGAAAGCATAATTATGATGTGTGTTTTGTTAAGGTTTTAATAATCTTTACAGTTTTTTAGAATGCAACCTTCCATAAGGTTGTTAGAGCACTCACCTTGCAATGAGAGAAGTGAGTTCAATTCCAGGCAGTGCAAAACCATGGGCAAATTTCTTTACTCCACATGTCTGACATAATCCCTCAAGGAAAAAAATAACTTTAAGAATTTAGGGCTTAATCTTAGGGCTTTACTTCTATAAAATTAATTCCTTCAAAATTAATAACTAATAAATTGGTTACTCACTGAATGATTAATTGTGGGTAACTGCTGTGTGGAATTGGCTGCTGTGTTTCAACCACAGTACATAGTCACTGCACTTTACAGTATATTCTGTGAAGAGCATTGAGACATCGCCAAGACGTGTTAGTAATAATAATCCTTGCATTTGATATAGTGCTTTTCATGTCTTCTAGACATCTCAAAGTGCTTTACAGAATATACTGTAAAGTATATTTGTGGGCGAAACATGACAGCAAATTTCACACAGCAGTGTCCCCCAAACAGTCGTGGATTTAAATGACAAATTTATTGTGGTTATTTTTTTCCTTGAGGGAGAGTAGGAGAGAGGGGAGAGCTAGGAGGGGAGCAGAAGGCATGGTCGAAGAGGAAGGTCTTAAGATCGGCCTTGAAGGAGGAAATGGAAGAAGTGAGGCGAAGGGATTGTGGGATGGAGTTCCAGAGTGTGGGGGCAGAGAGGCTGAAAGCTCGGCCACCGATGGTAGGGCGGTTTGGGCGGGGGACATGGAGCAGGCCAGAGTCCGCTGAATGGAGGGGACAGGCAGGCTGAGAGACAACAGATTGGAGAGATAGGCGGGAGCAAGGCCATGGATGGCCTTGAAAGTGAGGACGAGGATCTTGAATTTGATAACTAGTGAGAGAAAGTATAAAAAGCTTGTATTAAATTATTAACAGTTTGGCATTGCATTATTTCAATTGGGAGTGATTGATATTGAGACTGGATAGCAAGCTGAAAAAATGATTGACTTTACTTTAAAATAAGAACTTTGATCTTCCAGATATAGTGGAATATAGCAGAGTCCTAATCCAGCAATAAAGTCTTCCAACTCATAAACTGTGATGCTATAAATCATAATCTCCTCACCAGTTGCATTGATTGATCTTTTGTATTTTTGATGCACTTTGGTTTTGATCAGGTGAAGAGTCATCTCCATTATTTCAGCAGCTCTTGATATCTTCCTGCTCTCAGGTTCCGGTCGTTTGAAAAAAGACATCAACTCAGTAGGGGATGCAAATTTATCACTTTTAATGTTCCTGAAATCAAACAAAGAGAATAAGGAAATGATATCAAACAATAGCCGACTCATTCAACAGTGTAAATACAGTAATACTGATTTGTTCCTGCAATTTGTGAAACCTGCTTTGTTATACAGATGAATGAATGAGGTGAAAGTGTTTTCAATTTGTTATTCAAATGCATGTGCAATAAAGCTAAATGTAAAATGTAACTACTACTAATAACAATACAGTACTCACATTTGACATACCTTTCAAAAGTGTCACAATATTTACTATGAGATGAATATTGTATTATTTTGTAAGAAAAAATACATCAGCCAATTTACAACAGCAATTTCCCATAAACAGCTTGTGTGGAAACACAAGATAACCTTGAATTCCAAAAGACATATACTGTATACTTATTTTGGTTTCCCCATTATAGCAAAACCCATTACAACCAAAAAGAGATTCATATGAATGAAAAAGTCAATTATTTGGAGATTTTCAGGGAAGGATCTAAGACATCGGTCAGATAAAATCCACTCCTTTTGAAACTGTGTTAGCTGTAATTTATGTAACTTATTTTTAAACTGGTTGAAAACATTGGGACTGTTTCTATTTGGAGCAGAGAAAGCTGGATAGCATCTAATAGAAGCTTTGAAAGTAGGTTTAAAATTTTCTGATAAGCAAAACAAAACAGACTATCTCTACTGTTTGGGTAAATCAGTAATAATTGAGCACTATTTTGAGCAATATGACCAGAAGGTAAAATAAGTAGGTGAGAATAATTAAATTTTTGTAGCGTTAGAATATGAAATATGTTACAAAGTGCTATCTAAGCTGAGTCTGCGATTGTCTCTTAAAAGGAGTTGTATAAAATTTACAATTTATTCCAAAGGGAAAATAACCTTAAAGAGATTTGGATGATTGTATATTGCTCCAGCGAAGCAAACTGACACCATGATAAACACAAGGAGCCAAATAGTCTCATTTTATGTTGGAATCTTTGCAGGATCTCAAAATTGGTTCATATTAGGAAATCCCTTTGGTCCTGTTGATTTTATCCTTCTGAAACATCCACCTTCCTATCCTACATGGAGTCCTGTAGCTCAGTGGTTAGAGAACTCGTCTTACAAGCAACCGATCTGTGTTTGAGGGCAAAATCCTGGGTATGTTTCCTCATGCCTAACAATAATCCCTCAAAAACAATAAAAACAATAATACAGTAGAAACCCGTTTATCTGTGACTCGATGAACTGGCACTTCCGTATAACCAGCACGCCAAAAAAAAAGTCCCCATTCGATAAACCAGAACATATCCGGAACAATAGGGGTGGAGCATTTGTGAGTCATTGTCGCGCAGGTGCAGTATTTCGGCTTGCCACTAGTAGAGTCTATGGATCCGTTTGCCGCTAGTAGAGTCTAGGGTTATCAGCTTGCCACTAGTAGAGTCTAAGGTTATTGGCTTGCCGCTAGTAAGGTTTTAAAGTCACGCTGCCTTTTTTTTTTACCCGCACGGCATCCTCCATTTTAAAAATAATCGCTGGACTGTAAACCTCAACCAGTAAAGGTGAGAAGCGCAAGAGAGTAGTTTTAACAGTAAGTACCAATACAATATTCTGTTATTATCTGTTATTATTTAGTCTGGTGTGTACGATGTGTTAAAAATATATATTTATTTTGTGGTGGATCTTCGACAGCGAGCTGCCCGAATATCCGGTACACGCTTTAACTGGCAACGGCCAGGTCCCGCGGGTGCCGGATAAACAGGCTTTTAGTGTATCTTGGTCATTTCAATCCACGACTATTTGTAGGACACGGCTGTGCGTAATAGGCTGCGGCATTTTGCCCACAAATATACAATAACAACAACAACAACTTGGATTTATATAGTGCCCTCCACGCCAGATGGTGTCTCAGAGCACTTAAATACAGTCAATTGACTTTATAGTATATTGTGTGAAACACTCAGAGATGTCTCGAAGACATGAAAAGTGCTATAATAAATACAAGGATTATTATTATTACTATCACAGCATTAAGATGGCCTTTTAAACAAGTCCAATGTCCTAGCCACAATCCCACATCCCTGGAAAAAAATATCTGTACCAATGCTTTCTAAGCACCTTTGGAATCTTTCTGCTGTCTTGTTGACAACACTACATATGTATGTGATACAAGTGTGCATGCAGTTTATCCTAACAAAAGGGAGAGCTTTACTGGTGAATGTATGTATAGGTCTGCTCAATATGTTAACATATTCCTTTGCTGCTTTTCGTGATTGCATTTTAGCTGAAACACTGGACACATCTACTGATTGCAGTTCAGAATTGCAGTAGGTGTTGATTTTATTCTTCTCTGTTTTTGCTGCAGAATTGGACAAACTCATTTTGATCAATCACTAATCCTCCTGTGGGAGGGTAAAGACAGCTGACGAAAGCACCACATCAGCAGGTCACTATGTTCTTTTAATTTGTCATTGATTGTAATGGGATAGATTGTTAAAATATGGTAAATGTCCTGTTTGGGTAATGAGCATTTAATTGCCTTAACAGTTAAAGCTGTTTAAAGGATTAACACGGCACTTATTATGGATAGAAACTTGTTTTAGATTTTTATTTAATGATGCTGTTAAGAGAGTGGTTATATAGCATGACTATGGCAGCATGGCTCTCAGTCATACACCCTAAATCTGTGGAATCAGATTAAACGAAGGACGATCATTGTTTGCAGAAAGCAGTTGAAAAAGGAATGAAAAACATTGAGTGAATAGAGGAAATAGATTGCCTGTCCTAAAGGCTAGATATGTTGATCACCAGTAGGGTAGAATGCCATTTGGGTCTAGATTTACCCTATCAACATTAACTATTACCATTTTAGAATATCCAGAAATTGGAAAATGGTTGAATTCATTCTTAAATTTCAAAACAGTTTCTGTGGTTCTTAAAGGTTACAGAAAACTGTTTTTACAATTGAAGCTGTACTAAAGAATTTACCAAATTCTGTATGCTCTGAAACCTTATATTAATAGTAAACCCAGAGCAGGGAAGGAACCAGCATTGTTGAAACTATGTCAGTGCCTGAGGTGTGACAGGATCCCAGTGGGATAACCTCAGATTTGTCAATGGTACAGTGTTAGAATGTTAAGGCTAATCCAAGACCTGATGTCTGACAGAGGCTTTAGTCAACAACAAAATTACTTTAATAGAGTGCCTTTCATGTCAGGAGGACGTTCCAAGGCGCTGAACAGTGAGGTCGGGACCTGAGTAAGGGGTGGGCCAGGGTAAGGGTGAGGGGAAGGAGAGTGTTAGGAGCAGAGGGAGAGAGTTGGGAGGTCAACAGAAGGCATGATCGAAGAGGATGGCCTTGAAGGAGGCAAGGGAGGAAGTGAGGTGAAGGGACTGTGGGAAGCAGTTCCAGAGTGTGTGGGCAAAGATGGTAGGGCGCCCTACCATCCACTGATGGTAGGGCGGGTAGGGTAGGAGACATGAAGCATACTGGAGCTTGCTGAACGGAGGTGGTGGGCAGGTTGATCGGGAAACAGCAGGTCGGAGAGTCAAGGATGTGGGGCAGAAGGGTGCAGTTGAATGCCCTCAATGTTCAAGTGAAAAAAGAATCTCATACCTGTGAATGATGTCACCAAGAGTGAGCAAGTGGGTGAGACAAAGTAGACCATCAAGAATAGTAGCTATGAGGAACATTGCACATGACCATACTGGCCAAGAGGCATAGAGATGATGCTGAGACAGTTAGGAGTGAAAGCAGGGTAAATATAGACCTGCGGAGATATACAATAGATGACAAAGTAGAATAGAGTAGTCAATGTGGTCAAAGCAACAGAGAAAGATTGAGGATGAACAGAGGGCCTTGTCGCAGACAGACAGGATGATAGTTCTTTTAATTCAGGAACTGATCATTCCAAAAATAACACAATCTTATTTTGGAGGAGCATTTGTTTCTTCTTCTGTTACCTACCTTTTCATTGTGTGATATATTGCACTGTCCACAATGTTTAGTCCTTCTTGAATCACAGTGGATAAAAAGGGGTCACCAAGCTTTTCCCAATTCTCTTCTAAATAAGTACAAAATTTAGAATGGTCACGCAATGCAATCTTTTCCTTATCTATCAATAACAATAATGCTTACATTTAATATCGCACCATATAATGTTGTCAAAACATCTCAAACCATTTCAGAGCACTCATGGGATTCTACAAAGAAGTGTAGTGGCTGGTTATTAGCACAATACAATGCACATTTACATTTATAGAATATCTTGCAAGTCAGAAGCATACCCCAAGGTATTGGGTAGCCTAAGGCTTGCATTCAAGCTGGGGTTGGGAATCGAGAGGGTAGGGAGGGTTGGGGTGGGGGGGGGGGGGGGGGGGGGCAGCATGGAGTGAGGGGTAAGGGGGTGAAGGCAGGTGATTTGCTGAAAGCACAGTCAAAAGGGAAGATCTTGAGGTAGAATATGATTCAGGAAAAGGGGTGAGTTGATGGGACTTCAAGATCAGCTCTGAAGAATGGAAACAGATATGCTAAAAACCCAAACAGCCAATGGTGGGCAGGTGGGTAAGGCAATGTGAAGTAAGCTGGTGCCCACTGAATGGGAACGTTACCAGGCTTGTAGGGTGTCAGGAGGTCGCTGAGGTAGAGTGGGACAAGACTCTGGAGGGATTTCAATGTTAATATTGAGATCTTGAACTCAATCCACTGGGAGATGAGGGAGCCATTGGAGTCAGGCAAAGATGGAGATGATAGGTTCATGGATCCTAGTACAGGACTGTTCAGCAAATGCAGCATCCAGTTTGCGCACAGCTACACAAACAGCTGTCAAGCGAATTTGTCCTGGTGTATTAATGATCAGAACAATGGGAGAAACTATCTTGTCTTTCAGTGCTGTGGAATCCTTAATGACAAGTAGACAAGGCCTCAGTTCAATGTCTCTCCTGAAGGATGGCACCTCCAGCAACACTCTCCCCAACTGGGGACTTTAAACCCACAACCTTCTGACTCCAAGGCAATAGTCTAACCAACTGATTCAGGCTGACAATGAGGAGAACATTGAACATTGAATATTTCTATGATTCAATAGATTTGTATGTTGTTTTTCAAAGTTTTACTCACAAAGTGAAATCTAATTTTCAGTGTTTCCAACAGTATTGCTCAATAAGGAATACAAGTCACCTAAATTGGGATTCTTTCCAGTTAATTCCTGGAAAGAATCCCATGTGTAATCACAATGTACCCTCTAAAGCGATCTATTTCTGGATCAGCATTCCTGGAGGTTCGATTGGATTTCTTGTAAGATTACATATTATAGAAGCCAGCTACAAATGATACATCCTGGATCCCTACTTCTATTTCTGCTTTTCCAATATTCAAGTTTACTCCACTGCAACTGAATTTGTCACATTTTCATCCTTTTGTCTGGCTGGATTTGAACCCAGGTCCAAGGATAATACAATCCATTTGATCAATTTATTTATTTATACTTGCTTATTGGAAATATCGGAAATGTTTATATATAATATATCTTTGATATCTCCCTCCAACTATTCTTTCAATGTTTCGGACCACAACCCTATGTCAGAATTGGAGCATGTTGGGAGAGAGAGGTTTTTAAGGACAAGTTAAAGAGGGGGTGGGGGCAGGACAACGAAGACAAAGGAGGAAAAGAAGACAAAGAAAACAATGTGTTAATTGATGGGTTAAATAGGTTATCATTTTGTTTATGTTTTTAGAACATTGTCTTATAATTGAATCAATATTGAACCAATAGCTTGATGAATTTCTAATGTTACCTCTAGGAAGGGTGTACAAATCGTCCATGATGAATTCCACTATAATATACTTATCCTTCTCTTCTCCCAGCTAAATAAATCCATTGCTTGACAAACCTACCATGTGCTCTGTGATTCTGTATAATGGTACTACAATCCATTAAACCTTGACGATAGTAATTAATTTTTCTGAAACAAAAATCCTGTTAAGAATCTGATCTGAAAGGATTTTTTTTTTACAAAGGCTTTTAGAAGATTTTTGAAAACTGAAAATGTATTTGACTGGAAGCATTCTGCACATAGATAGTTTAAAAATACATGTACTGCCGTACAGTGTATTATTTTAGCACAAAGAAGGATTTTTGAATGTCCTTGAATGAGAAATTAATGGTCACACCAAATTTTTAAATGGGAACAAAATCTTGTGAATACAATTTCATTCAATGTAATTTTCAGTGAATTAATTGTTTTTTACTTCAACGGTTTGAAAAATAAACCTTTCTTAGAAAGTACTAGGTTGAATACATGATTATGAAACTCACCCATGCTAATCATTGTACGTTCCTTATTAAATGAGAGCAGTGATGCTACACAAGTTGTCATGATTCCAATGCCCAAAAGAATCACTATTTTCATGTTGAAGGTTGAAGTCCTGCAGGGAATAAACAGGAGAAGGCAATTTGCAAATATCTGAAGCTGGTTGTTGAAGGAAAGAATCAATAAGTGCAGCATGGTGAGTTGAAGATTAATGTATGCCGGAGGCAGGATTAGGAACAATACCTGATGTTGTTCATTAATTAGTCAAACCTCACCATGTAAAATCACATTACCTCCTTCAATAAGAAGAAAATTAACAGCTCACAAGTTAGACTGCACTTTGGAAAATCACCCGCAGTGTAACAGTTACCAGGCATCAACTTCTATCAGGAGCACTCTGCTAAACTTGTTGGATGTTTGGTTAAAATGTGATTGGATATTAAATATGGACAGTAAATGATCAAACAATCTCCAAACCAGCTGGGGTAAAGGGGATTTATGCTTTCAATGTAAAATAGCACTTAAAAGGCAAAGATATTCTCTAAGAAAACGTTTCCAGCCCCTTGGGACGTCCTCCTGACGTGAAAGGTGCTTTACAAGTCTAAGTTAGCTGTCGTTGTTGTTTCCAAGGCAAAACACATCCTTGACAAAGGGAATATGTTATGAAACATCCAAGGCACTTTAATCAACTCTGTGTTAATGAAGAAAACACAAACTGCTTTCCCAGGTAGATGCACAATTTCCAGGAAAAAGGATGAGGACACGAACAACTGAAATCATATATAATAATCCTTACATTTTATATAGTGTCTTATCATGTCGTTAAAACAAAAAGAGCTTCACAGAATACACGGTGAAGTGAATTGTTTGTATATTTATGGGCGAAACACGGTAGCCTATTTCACACACCAGTATCCCACAAACAGTCGTGGATTCAGTGATTGAATTTTTTTTGGTGGGGAGGGATTGTTACCCCTGAAAAGCGATCCACCAATCAACCACTGTGAATACTATGTCTCCCCCTGTTCGGGTCCAAACCATTAAGAAATCAAACCTGAGGTAAAAAGGGGTCTTTGTATTTAAAAATATTGGTAAAACTTTTGAGCTATAATTTGAGATTCCTTGAAATGGAATATTGATTATTATTAATAATACACACCCAATTGTTTTTCATTGGTGTAAAAGACCCATATTATATCAGAGAATAATGAATGTTGCATTTGATATCGCACCTGTCACATCTCACAGAGCTTCCAACTTACTGCAAGGTAAACAAAGGTATGTGGAGTAAGGAAACTTACCTGAGGTTTCACCCTGCCCTGTCCTCAGACTTGAGAGGCGAGTTCTTTAACCAACATGTTACAGAATGCCACAAATCCTGCACTTTGACAGGGTTGACAAAACCAAATGCCGTCTGTTTTCCTTCTAACTTCTATTATGATAACGAGCACAAGATATTGTTTGCTCACTTTATATTCACTTTATGACCATTTGCGGGACAGGACTATGTTCAAATTAATTACGGTATTTGCCACAAAATGTACAACCAACCATTTTACAGTAAATCTTGTGAAGATTTCTTTGAGACATCATCTTGACATGAAAGGTGCGATATCAAATGCAACATTTATTATTCTTTCCTATAATGTGCGTCTTTTACACCAATGAGAAACATTCGAGTGTTTATTATTAGCGATAATCAATCCTCTATTTCAAGGTTTCTTAGATTATAGCTCAAAAGTGTAACATTTCTTTTAAATACAAATCGCTCTTTTCACCTCGGTCTTGATTCCTTAATGTTTATTAAAAATAATTACTTCTCCTTCTAAACTTTGCTAATGCTAATTTGCCAAATCACATTAGTGAAAAAACAACTGATAAATATTTTGAGTGATATGCTTAACAGCCAACTAAATTAAATAATAAACACAATAATATTATAAATTATAAACAGAACAGTTTAAAGAAAAAAATAACAAGACTCAAAGCAATAGAGATACTAACCACTACGATAACAGTTTGTTTCTCCTATAAAGGTTCTTTGTGGGTTTTCACTGAAATGTGTTCTTCATTAGATGTGAACACTGAATGTTGTTCACAGCAGATTTTTTTTCTTGTTGGCTTTCAATGTTTCCGCTCTTTAAACATTTGTCATGCACTTTTAGCCAGGCTATTCAGAATGAATCATCAAAGTGCTGTGCAAGTGTTCAGTCAAACATTTCAAGAGCCCTCAGCCACAGAGTCGGGTATGCAGATCCTCACTTTTATTGACGTCAAGACAGAGGACAGAAAACCAACAATTTCTAGACTAAAATCAACACTAGATGTTTTAAAAGTGAAATTGTATATTATTCCCTTCCTTTTAAACTTATAACCCCTAATTGTTTTTTCTATAAGCTGTCAATTCTGGCTCAGCTCCTTTGGTCAAACTTTTAGAGGTTATATTAATAACCATTTGATGATATTAATAATCATTTGCATAGACACAGATTGATTAAAGACATGGATATGTTGAAGGAAAGTTTCTTTTGACAAAATAATTAATGGAATAGAGAAAGGAAAGACTGTAGATACTGGAAATCTGAAATATAAACTATCAATGTACTGGTGACAAAAGGTCATCAACCAGAAACATTAAATCATTTTTCTCTCTCCATAGATTATGCCTGATCTGCTGCATGTTCCCACTAACTTCTGAAATAGATAAAGGCATACATGTACATGGATATTCAGATGCCTTTTTAGGACACATGGTATTATGGAAAGCTGGCAAGATTGGATAGAAGGTTGGTTAAAGGATGGAACAGATGGTAGGAGTACAGGAGTGCTACCCTTGCTCAGGTCCAAAAATATATATATGGAACTATTTATATATGGAAATATATAAATAGTTGTGTCTCCAGGAGTCTGCATTTGGACTACTGTTCTCCATTTATATAAATCATCTGGATTCAGCTATCAGGGCCACATTTCTAAGTTTGCAGAGACAATATAAAATAGAATACAAAATTACACTTATCATGAATGGGAAGAAGTCCCTAGATCTCGGACAGTCGGGGATTTGGACCTGAGCAAGGAGGGCACATAGTATTCATGGAAAGATTACCCAAAGATAGGAAATTGAGTTAACAATGAAGAAGATTGCAAGGAACTCCAGGGTTCATTGACTGATTAGTTGATTGGCCAGAGTAATGGCAAGTGAAATTTAATGCAGCCAAACGTGAGGCTACACATTTTGGAAGGAAGAATAAGGAGAACAAATATATGTTAGGTGGTAAAATATTGAAAGGAATGTAAGAGCCAAGGAATCTCAGGGTTAATATACATAAATCCTCCAAAGTGGGAATAGATAGACAAGCCAATAAAGCAAATGGAAACCTAGATACTATATTATAAATAGAAGCAACTAAGTCTGATCTGTAGAATGGTATAATTGCTTAAATCATATTGAATTTCCTATTAAATCCACCTATATTTATCTGCACTAGTCGTACTAACAATTGTGCAACTCTGTGTTAGATATCAAATAAAACCCTAAGGTTCCTTACCAGCTTTGTGAGGTGAAGTGGGCATCCATGCAGGTCAATATGGTTAGTGCCGGAGATGAGCAGTGCCATTGTCTGTGGAATAGACTGGCCTTACACTCAGTGTCATTGTTGCTTCACCTACAAATTACACAGTCACTACACTTTACAATGTATCCTTGGAAGTGCTAGTTGATGGGAAAGGGACGGGACTAAAGCAAATCCAAGGATTATTATTATTGACTTGTGGAGCATGCTGCCATTATATTCAATGACATTAACTTGTGGAGTGGACTGTCAACATGCTTAAAATCATCAACTTGTGGAGTAGACTGACAATTGTTTTGGCATCGTTTGATCTGTGGAGTAGAATGCCAATGCACTTAGTGTTATTGACTTGTGAAATAGAATCCCAATACATTTAGTGTAATTGACGTGTGGAGTAAACTGGCATTACACTTAAGGAGTGATGTTCCATGTGATTGATCTTCCAATAACTCTTCACAAGATCAATGTTTATTAATGTACCACAACCAGGACACTTATGTCTTTCCAAACATGTGGAAATGAGTGCCTTAGGACTGTAGTGTCTGTTGTGTTCAAAAGTGAATTGCAACAATTTTCTGGTTAAGCAAAAAATCATTTGTAGTCTGGGATGAAGAAATAGCCCCTTAAAACAGAAGGTTAGGGTTAATTGAATGACCATAACTTGTTTGTTCATATGATCTTCCTCTCAGTGGAGGAATCATCTTGAGTTGCTGAGGTCAGCAGATTACACAGATACAGGGTGGTCAAAAAATTGTGATACCATGACAATGTATAATAATAATTAAAAAAAAGTCTGAAGGTGCTTCACAGAATATACTCTGAAATGAATTAACTGTATATTTTATAGGTGAAACGTAGCAGCCAATTGCGCACAACAGTGTCCCATAAACGGTCACGGATTGAGTAACAAATTATTATAATTTGTTTTAGGAACTATTACCCCAGGAAAGTGATCCATCAATTAACTAATAACCGGGTTTGTACTTACTGCTGGGTAAACAGAAGCATGTGGAGTAAGGAAACTTACCCAACATTTTGGTTTGCCGGGAATTGAATCCAGGTTTCTCACTTGTGAGGCAAGTGCTCTAACCCCTGAGCTACAGAATTCCACAGGTAGATAGGATAGATATGGTAGATATCACAACGTCCTGGTCATCTTCACTTGTGATATTGTTATATCGGGCACAAGCTGGGACACCTACTGCAATAGAGTATGAGATGCAGGATGATGGGGATCAGATATATGCAGGCTGATTTAACTATTTGAATAGTTAAATCAAAGTTAAAGGAAACTTGCCCAAGGTTTGCCTGGAATTGAACCCAGATCTCTTGGTTTTAAGGGAGTGTTCTAACTACTGAGCTACTGGACTCCATGTCAAATTTAGTTTCAAAGTTACATTTGAAAATAAAGAAAGAAAAGAAAAGGTTAAACATGGTACTTAAGATACACAATTTTCCTTTTCTAAGTATGACTCCACTTAGCAATCAATGGGAAAGCATAAGTGGTACTTCCACCCTAAGAGTATTCAACAAAATTACATACCATTGTTTCTCGAGTATTGGCTGTTGTCTTTACCTTCCTTGTTAATTTTCAGAAGTCTTTGCTAGATTAAAAAGGACATATCTGAGCTGGAATTTGTGGAAGATATTTATTAAGGGAAAAATAGCATTACCAAATTAACCTTGCCGTGCAAACTTTTCTGAATGGAATTAAGATTGATATCCACAAAGGACAACAGATTTCAATCTGAGCAGCATATAGCTGCCGCAAATCACATAAAAACTGAAAGACATGTACAAATTACTGTGCTTCATTTAGACATTAAGAGCCATTATTTTAACTGTTGAGGAAAAAAATTGGTTCTTAAATACGATAATTCGGGACAGATTTAATGTGTTCATTATAACATTGAATCTATGTGAAACATTGCATATCTCTAACTGTTCCTAAAGACTGGCCATGGAACTGAACAAGAACAAAGGTTTGGAGGTTTAGAGTTGCAAAGGGTAATTTCAGGACTGACTTCTCCTGGTCAAAAAGCACTTAATAATTGAAACAATTTGATGCTGTGAAGGGAAGATGGTGGATGGGTGGGTGGAAGTATTCTGAAAAGTTGAGACCAATAGGGCTAGAAGACAATCTCCAACCAAATTTCTCTTGAGATTCTCCATCCTTTAAATTAAGCATGATAATTTGGTTCAAAGTCCAGCCTTCTGAGCTTTATCACGTTTCCTGGTAACCCATGGGATCACAAGATTGGATTATTGGTTTGGATGACGAATTCCTTTCAATCCACCTGATCTCAACTTTTCAGAACACTCCCCCACCAACCCCCTCCATCCCATCACAGCGTCATTCTATTTTTTTAATTAGTCCAGTATCCTGGTCTCAAACACCATTCCTGGAAATCTGTTCCAATTTACCCCATGTAAAGAAAAAAGAAATAGATTGCATTGGAGTAAACCTCCCATGGATTAGTATGACTTACTTTCAAGTTTGCTTGACTCCATTTACTTATTATTTATACAAAAAAAGTAACATAATAGCTTATTATTATAAGCTCGATACCACCAGCATTCGAATGATACCAGTCGTAACTGGAATTGAAATGCTTATCTCAATTCTGGTAATTAATGACTTTGCATACTTGAGTTGTGCTGTTTCCTGGCACATGGAGGTAATGAGTCAGCAAAATAGATGTTATGTAAATGCATTCAAGCTATTAACCTTTACCCACGCAGCATGATTTTGGATTGAATGCATGTGTACTTACTGTGTGATTGACGGCTTTGTCTGTCTAAAAGAGAAACTTTCTGGATGGTCTCGTGGGATACCCTTGGATATCAGAGACCAATGCTGAGTTTGTATAAACAACAACTTGCATTTATACCATGCCCCTCACGCAGGGTAGCATCCCAGAGTGCTTGACAGTGGCGGAGCACGACCCAGAGCCGGGAAGAGAGAGAAGTGACTATAGGCACGGTCGAACATGAATGTCTTCAGACATGACATGAATATGTGGAAGGTTGGGATAAGGCAGAGAGATAGAGGATTGGGGGCAAGCAGGTCTAAGAGGTAGGGAGATGCCAGGGCATGAAGAGATTTGAAAATGAGTGTGAGTATCTTGAAATCGATCCATTCGACAATAGGGAGCAAGTGGAGCATGGCTAGAAATGGTTATTTCCATTGATAGAGGAGCCAGTGATTAAGGCACATGGGTATACGATAGCCACAAAAACAGTATAAGGAGAACTTAGGAAGAAACGCTTCACCCAGAGAGTTCTTGGGATGTGGAACACCCATGCCTTGTCGGATGGTGGAGATGGAGTCCATTGCGAGTTTCAAGTGGGAAGTCGACAAGCATGTGAGAGAGTCAGCCCTGCTGGGTCCTGCTGATAGGCCAGACTGAGAGTCCTGTCACCAGGAGTACCTTGGAATAATGTGGACCTGTCTGGCTCAGGAACTGGACTATCAAGACTGCCGCAATGGGCTGTCTCAGTTCCGACATTCTGTTACCAAGTAACTAATTTAAGGAATAACTTGCTGTAGTGGGACGACCCTGAGGTTGACACTAACACTGTGTAATGTTCTTTAATCCACAATACTCAATGTTGATTCAATCCAATCTTTATTGCAACTTTACAATCCAGCTTCTTTCCGATAACCCTCTTTCCGATAAACCTCTTTCACTCTATCTCTTTCTCCAGTCATTATTCCCCAGAATCCATATGTACCGGTCCCATACTTAATTGCCACTGATGTTATTAACTCTAATATGCAACACACCATACTTAATTACCACTTATGTTGTTAAAGTTAATATGCAACACACTGAAAGGATGAGATCAAATGGGCTGACAGGTCTTCTCAGGCTACTCCGTGTCCACTCCCTAACCGCTCAACCATGGGCGGCCAGGCTTTCAGCCTCTCTGCTCCCATACTGTGGAACTCCATCCCGCAGCCACTCTGCCTTGCTTCCTCCCTTTCCTCCTTCAAGACCAGTCTCAAGATCTTCCTCTTCTACCGCGCCTTTGGCTGCCCTACTATCTCTTCCCCTTCTCCCACTCTCCTTTCCCTTACCCCTACCCTGACCCTCCCCACCCCGCTCTGGTCCTGACCTGACTGTTCAGCTTTTTGGGATGTCGTCCCGACATGAAAGGCACTATATAAATGCAATTTTGTTGTTGTTCATCCAAACATCTACTGTGAATTCTCTGCTCTTCTTCCTCACCTCCACGCCGCCATATTAATCTTTCCATTTGATATGCTATCTTATCAAGTCATCAAGACATCTGTAAGCACTTCAGGGGATATACTGTCAAGTGCAGTAACTCTGTATTTTGTGGGTGCCATGATCTCCGTTGGATTGTGATAACTCTTTTATACTTTCCATCATTTTAAAAGGTTGAAATATCCATTCTTCAGATTAATAGGATTGCAACCAACATTAAATGTCACCTGGGAAAATATTATAAGAAACAGCAGTGAAAATCCTACTCTCATTATGTTCAAACAGATAGTCTCCAATGAGTGGAAAATACAGTGTTATCTGCAACAATTATCACGATGGATTATAATCCTATCATAGGTTTATTCTTCTTCAGAATTAAACCAAAAAAAATTGTGCACTTCAATCCCTTATTTAATTTCCTTTTGATGAAATTTTTTTCTCGGCTTTCAGTGTTCCAATTATTCACTCTGTGATATTTTCAACAGATTTTATTGCCCGCCATCTCAATCTTTGTGAAACACTTATGTAAAATAACAATGTAAATATCCTGATAAAATATAGTGGATGTTTGCATTTTATGGCACAATACTCTAGGTGCTCAGGCACCTGACAATTGCTTTATTTCATTAAGACGTTGATAAGACTTGGAAAGCGCTATATAAATGTAAGGATTCTTATTATTAATAAATATCAGGTTATCCAAAATGTGTTGTATGTGATCATGACAATTTATCAGAATAATAATCCTTGCGTTTAATATAGCAGTTCAATAATATATCATTGTAGATAACAACAAAATTATACTTGTATAGCGCCTTTCAAGTCGGGAGGATTTTACAAAGTGCTTTACAGCATATACAGCAAAGTGGATTGACTGTATATTGTGTGTGTGAAATGCACAGTCAATTACCCACAGCAGTGTCCCACACACAATCATGAAATGAGGGACCAATTTTATATGATGGAATGTTAGCCAGGACACTGAGGGAAATTCTCCTCACTAGAGATATTGCATGTGCCATAATTCTGAATTAAATAATTTGCATGAGAAATATATTAGTTTACGTTCACAATAGGCAATAAAACTGCATTAAAACATTTTTTAATAAAATTCACTTTATTGAAAAAACATTTGTACAAAAGTAATGCTCTTTTATGAGCATCAAAGTTGTTTTTAAATTTTAAAAAGTACAAGTCATTTATTAATGGATATTTTAATTTACACTATACACACACCGTCTGAACTATATAAAAGTTTTTGATACAAAAAATTATATATCTTTCCACTGAATTTACACATAATAATATACTGTAGAATGAATGCTTAAAAATAATGTCTGATGTGTTGTAACATGTTACTATTCATACCTCAAGCAATAACTCGATTACTTTCTACAGAATGTAAATATAAAAGACTGAGTCACAAAACACTGTTCAAATGTATATCCAATGTTTGAATCATAAGAATACAGCTTATTTGCTTTAACGTCAGCGGGGATGTGTGAAAACGACCAGTAAATCTAATTACTGATTTAAGTTAGTGAAAAGTGCATGGATTGATTTGCTGAGCAAAGTCACATTCCAATGGTCAAGCTAATGGATCGCTGGTTGAAATGCTTGGACTTTTAACAGGCCAGTGTGACAACGAAAGGAAAGCATCAAACAACATTCAAGGTCTTGCAAGTACAGTGAAAGTGACATTGTTGTATGCAAGTATAGATTCTGAGAAGCTTCTGTACTGTGTTCTAGTAGAAACCAAAAAATTAAGGTTTCTATGCTGATCCTGCAGGAAAACATTATGTTCAAATTTGTAAGTGATTGTTCCAGCCATGCCGACTTTTCTGTTACTCTCAACAAAATAATTTAATGAAGGACACCCATTAAAAACCATGCAGGGTTGCTGCATGTATTCACTGACATTACAAAGCTATTAAATAATATTATCCAAATCCATGTCATAACTGTCTCCAAAGTGCCAAGTGTCATCGTCACTTTCAGAAACTATTGCAAATTTTAGCAAAAAAATGAAGTATCATGCCCCTACTCCGATTTATGTACATTCAGATTCAAGCATTTAACTATTGCTACTAATGGATTTAAATCCTGTAGATGTTATTCAGGGTTACAATACATTGACATCAAGTTTGTTTTGTTGTGTGGAAGTTAATCTAAAACTATTGGGTCACACATCTCATGAAATCACAAATTACCTACAACATGTAATTTCGAAGTGCTGCAGCAATAATAAATAAACACACGCAAAAAGTGCACAATTAAATTGGTATTCCCAATGAGACTGTATCAATGGGACAGATACAAATGCAGAAAATAATACTCAGAATTAACAGAAATTTTGAAAGGATGATAAGGTACTGCAATGGTATCCCATACATTTTTAACCAAACTGATTTAGGAATTATTATCATTTCTTTAATCTATTTTTTAAAGTACAAGTTTAACAGATGTATCAGTCGGATGATGGTCACACATGGTTCATTAATAAATGGTAAACATCAGTCAAGATTAACTGCACTGTAATCAAATTTGCTCTGGGAACTGCAAATCCCAATTTTTTAATGCTTCATTCACAAAACCATTTTCTTTCAATGCAATACAAACAATCCTGTTTGAGACCTTTCAAATTAAATCTCAGCTAAGCTCCAATATGTTGAATACAATTTTCACCATTTTAGTTTAAATTACAGAACTTGAGCTCCTACTGCCACCACATCAAAATGTGTAACAAATCTTTGTGTGAATAGAGCTGCTGGAGTCTTAAAACATCACTTTATATCAATGGTTTCATTCAGAGGTTAGTCTGCTGATCTTTAATGTTGATTAAACACCTTTCCTATATGTCCGCATCCCCACAATAAATCATGGGAAGGACATTTAGGCATTCTCCTGACTTGAAAAGTCATATCACATATGTACTGTTAAAAAAAAAGCAATGTTCATTTTGCTGCTTAGCTCCCCCCTTCAAAACCCTAACAAAAAGTTGTCTCTTTGGCCATGCCTTTTGCTGATATATTCCACCTCCTTTATTCCCTGCTTGGTAAGCCCATCTCCATCAACTTTGTGAAATGCTTTGAGATATTCACCCAGGATATCTTAAGACCAGTAAGACTGCTTAAGTGCAAGTTGTCATGAAGAAACTGCCCAACTGTCACCACATGGCTGATCTTCTATCTTAATTCAATTTATTAACCAGGGAAAACAATCTCATAACATCTACTCTGTCAAGCCCCTTAAGAATCATGTAGATTTCTATAAGATCAGCTCTAATTCTTCTATATTCTAGAAGAATATTCTAGAGAATATAGGTCTAGTTTACTCAATCTGTCTTTGTAGGTCAACCTCCTCATCCCAAGAACCAATCTAGTGAATCTACACTGCACCCCCTCGCAGGCAAGTATATACTTTCTTATCCTTTCTGCCTAATCATATTGGACTTTCTACGTAATCCATGACGATATCATTAATTATAGATTCTAGAATTTACCCTATCACTGATGTCGGGCTAGTTGGTCTATAGTTCTCATTTTATCTCTACCACCCTTCTTAAATAGCGATGTTACATTTGCGACCTTCCAATCAACAGGAACTGTTCCAGAATGCAGCGAATTTTAGAAGAGCAAAAACAATGAGATATCTCTGCAGCCACCTCTTTTAAAACACTGGGATGCAGACCATCAAATCCAGGGGATTTATCAGTTTTTAGTCCCGTCAATTTCTGCAGTACTAATTCTCTATTGATATTAATTTCTTTAAGTTTCCCCACTATTTTCAGTAAGTTTTCAGAATATTTTAACATGAAGACAGAAGCTAAATATCTGTTCAATGACTCTGCCATTTCTTTATTACCCATTATAATTACTCCTGTCTGTGCCTGCAATGGACCCATATTTACTTTTGTTAATCTCTTCCTTTTTAAATATCTGTAAAAGCTCCTTTTGGCAATATTATCAGCCTCTTTTCATTTCATAATTTCCTTAACTTCTCTAGTTAGCCATGATTGATCCCCTTTTTCTCATGGAATTTTTATTTCTCAAGGGAATATTAACTTCAATTTGCTGGGAATTATATATTATACCTTTGACAGTTTGTCATTGCCTGTCTACTGTCATTTCTTTTAATCTAATTTCACAGTCTACTTTAGCCAAATCGTCCATCATACCTACAAAGTTGACTTTATTTAAGTTTAAGACCCTTGTTTGGACTTAGCTACATCACTCTCAAATCTTATATTAAATTCTATCATATTATGGACACTCTGCCCTAGAGGAGCTTTAACTTCCAGATTACTGATTAGCCTTACTTCATTACATAAAACAAGATCTAGGATTGCCTGTTCCCTGGTTGGTTCCTCAGCATAAATTGGGTTTCTTTAGGGCTCAGCTGGCTCCAAGCTGACATGCTTTGTGATAAAATGTCGGAATCAAATTGATCCTAGTTGAAACTTCTTGGTTGGATGGCACACATGTATGGAACTCTCTATGGAAGTCTGGATTGGTTATTCTACAGTAAGCTAATGGTTTCCATATGTATCAGACACCTGGCCAACCAATTTTTAAAATGCAACCACAAGATCACATATTATAGAAGACAGTATTGCTTTGTAAATTAAATTGTACTGGGGACTAGTTGAACCGGCTAATTAATCGATTGAACGCTAAGATTTTCCCTCACTGTCCTAATATTGATGGCCATGTCCAGTTACATTAATAAGTTTCTCATTTTGTGCCATGATCATCAAGATTCAATTAAACCGTAATTAGTCAATTAGCTCTTGATTACACTAGTTACATGGATTTAAATTGTAGGATGCAGAGAAGAGTATATCTCAATGCTCTAGTGATCAAACTAATAATAATAATTATACTTGCAGTTGATCATCAAGGGGTCTCAAAGTACTTTGCAAGATTTTATTGTAAAGTGTAGTGACTGTCTATATTTAGGTAAATTTTACAGCCCATTTGGATACAATGATATCCCCAAAACAGCCATGTAGTGAAGGATTCATTTTATCTCAGGATTGTTGGGCAGGATACTGATGTTGTTCTCTTAGTGAATAGTGTCATGAGAACTTTAGCATCCACCTAAACAAACAACATACCTCAGTTTAACATTTCAATCAAAGGACAGCACCTCTGAAAATCCAACACTCCTACAGCACTGCAAATGGAATGTCAGCCTAGACTATGAGCTCAAAGTCCCACCATAGGGTCTTAAACAGACAACTTTCTGACTTGAAGGTGAGAATGCTGCCAACTGAGCCAAATTGACATCTTCAAGAGTGTGGTTTGCGGTTGATGAGAATTGCAACAGTGTTCCGTATTAAGGAATCTCATTAAGAAATACCCCTTTGATATTCATCTTTTCTGAACTCAGTCCAGCAAGACCAGCCAGGTACCATGAGTAAGGTTTTGACAGTGTAAGATTCCCTTCAACTGATTAATCTGATCATCGCAGCACCAGTACAAGTGGTGCACAGTCTGATCTATGATTAGTTTCCTTCAAGTTAAGCATCCCATGTGAGACATTTCTTACATTCTAAATGGCCAAAATAATGATTTCTAATATTTCCCCAGCTAAACGATAATAGTACTGTAACTCACTAGCAACCACTCAAATCTGGAGAAATATTTTCAACAGAAAATGTGATCACCATTGAGCTGCAGGAGGAATTCAATACGATAAACAAATAAAATCACTCTGGTTCAAGTTTAGATAATAATATATATTTTAAAAAGGGCGTTAAAAGCATAATAGCTTCTGAACCAAGCAAGATTTAGTGAGAGAAACAGGACAGGACTGAACATTTTGTAGGTAAGTAATCATCAGAGTCCATTTATTTTAATAGGAGAAATGTATATATTAATAGCTTTCCTCAAATGGATGAATTGTGACACTTCAGAAAATGAATACTTCTACTGAACTAATTCTGCATAGAGCGAAATACACTTGATTATCTTTTGTATTTTTGGAGCTCATTTTTCTTCTGTCACCAGAATTGCATGGAACAGAAAAAACATGGAGGTGTCGGGGGTGAGAATTTTATCCATTGAACATAAAAGTCTTGCCTAGTTCTAGTTAATGATCGACTGGTTAGTAACATTTTCTTCGCAGACGATGAATTTCAAAAGTTATAAATTCATGAACTTTAGTGGTGAGAACATTTGGTTTATCTATGCTGAACTATAAATTTTTACAGCACTTATATAGCTGGGAATATTGTATGAGATCTGGCAGTACAGCAATCAGAATTATAGAAATTAAAGAATTGAAAAGGTCTGCAATTTTCAGAGTGAAAATCTTACCCCCTTAACTGGAGCTATTAAAAACCTAATCCTCTTTTCTAGTCCTATATATTTTCATATTCCTCCTCTTCAAATTTTTATTGATTAAGTGTTATTGTTTTCACATTTTCAAGAGCCATGTGTGATAATTGAGGGAATAATTGTTCACTATCCATCCTTTGGACTTAAGCGGGGCTCCTTCAAGCTTTCCTGATTCCAAGGAGATATGCCGTGCAATTGAATGTTGGAATTCAGCCAGCCCTATGCAGTGGTCTCAATAGTCCAGTTTGTGGGTCAGGTCCAGTTTGTGGGCCAGGTGGATACGCAGTACTCAGGGCTCCGCTGATGATGGCACAGTCAGCCTGTCTCATCAGCAGGACCTGGAAGTGCACAAGGGCAGGGAGTCATCCCACTCAGCTCCTGTTAACCCTAATGGGTAGCATGGTCCTAGCTGGACAAGCAACAGGAAAGCTTGCCGGTCACGGACAGCAATATTAATGGCAAGCTATGCAGTTTTATGTGATTAGACTCCAGCAGTAAGTATCCCAACACACACTGTGGTCCTCAAGCCTCAGCTCTTGCCAACCTGCATCTAATACTTTCCAGAATTAGGTAAGCAGGATACATCCCTTCAGGGAGAGTGTGCATTCCACTCTAACAATCTATTTCTGGAATTTCCATGTGTAAGTGGGATGAGTGGGAAACTCAGCTTGGCTTGGATACTTAAGCATGGTAATGGGTTTCTGGAAGGGTCAGACATCTGGCTGATATTCCAATCCTATGCTCACTATAAAGTATTTTTTTAATTGCCTAGTTAGTTTATGTAGACTTTGTGTTTTGTATTCTTAACGAACATTTTAGTACTGATGATACTACATTCTAAATACAATTGTTAAAGCAGAGACGAGACTATAACATCACACTGAATAAAGATTTGAGACAAAGTATCAAAATTAAATTGTACAAATGGAATAAATTAGATCCATTTGATCAGCGAGCATTAGTACACAAGATGGGCTGAATGGTTTATCTCTCTGCTGCAATCAATCTAAGATTTGTTTTGGTCAGCTGATTTTCTGACACATGTGGACATCCATCACCGTGCTTAAGTATGGTGCATATGGTGCATAAAATCATCAAATCCAGATTGAGTTCCACATAGATATACCACTATAACATGGAAATCTGCCAGTGTCTGGAAAGCAATGCACATTTTCTCAGTAGGAGAACGTCCATCACAATCAGTGACCTTGAAATCCCGCCGATGAACCCAGCTGGCTGGTTTGTCATCAGCCATGCTTTGGATTACACTAGACTTGCCTGGCGCAGAAAGTGGACTACCATTCATGGACTTCCTGAGAAGGTAAAATAGAGAGTTGACAGAGGTGTACAGTTATAACATATATGGGGATAGGGGGAGTAAGTTTGGACGCGTTGACTGCCAGGATCTGCAGCAATCCAAGAGGCTATCTAACTGACTGACTGATCTACACACAGACAGAGAGAGAGAGAAGGTGAGAGAGAGAAGTGGGGGTGGAGGAAGGAGAGGGGGGTGGAGGAGGGGTGGTGGTGGGGGAGGCGGGGGTGGGGGGAAGAGAAGGTGAAATAGAGAGGTGAGAGAGAGAAGGGGACGTGGTGGAAGACGGGTGGGGGAAGGGGGGCGGGGGGAAGAGAAAGTGAAATAGAGAGGTGAGTCAGAGAGAGAGATTTCTATAGCCCACTTAAACAGAGAGAGAGAGAGAGAGAGAGAGAGAGAGAGAGAGAGAGGATGCAGAGAAGCGACAATAAATTCATGTTTCTGTATTTACCTTAATCCTAAGAGAGAAGTGACATCGCTGGTTGATTGCAACATCGTAACTAGGTCCTAGCGCTAAACGCTAGCGCGAAGCGACATCGAGGCTGGTTGATGCAAATGGGTCCTAGCGCTAAATGCTACTGTTAGTGTTAAAACCCGTGGATAAGCAAGGGTTATAAACCGTGGTTTGCAAGGATTGTCGCATTTAACAAACCGTGGATGCGTGAGTTTCGCGGTTGTCGAGGGCGCGGTTGGTGCAAGGTACCTGTTCTATGAAGTGTAGTGTCTCCAGGTGATGTATAAAAATGCTTTAATTAAGCCCCAAAATATAAAGTACGTATTAATATTACAACTATGCAGCGACAGAGGAAAGCACACACCATTCAAAGAGCTATATCTATACCCTGCAACACTTTTTTCTGGTTATCATGGGAGCTAGACTCCTCCTATGTGACTCAGATCGAGAGAGACACTGAGAGGAGGCACTGTTTACCTCTCCACCAAAGAGAATAATCAAGATATGTCACGTCTAAGATTCCAAAATTTTATCTTGATTATTACCAGTTTCTTGAGGCTCCACCATTCTACAATGAGATAAAACACCCCTTTCTATCCTTCATCTTTCTATTCATCAAGCTCTCAAAGGAGAACAAAATTTTAGAAGAAAAAGCCATGCTGCCAATCAAACCTATTTCTTCCATGGTGAGTGCAAATCTAACCCATCAACAAAATATCTCTGTGTGAATACTGTCGGATCCCAAAGGCAATGAAGTAAAATCTATATGTTCGAATAAAGATGGAGTGTTTGTCTGTCTGTGTATCTAACACTCAGGCAATAAATTGATTGACATAGAGACATGATTTATACCTCATCAGAAAGGTCTTGCATCGAGCAGTTTCATTGGCATTTTTTATTGGGGGTGGGGGGGATCTCTTATCATTGATGAGCTATATTAAAAAATGCTTTAATTAAGCCCAAAATGATGAGGTATGTGTCATATTCTGCAACTATGTTGTGACAGAGGAAAGCACACAGGTTCAGAGAGATATAATCTAGATTCTACAACAAATGCATGGGACTTTTTCTGGTTGTCATGGGAGCTAGAGTCCTTCTATGTGGGACAGACAGAGAGACACAGAGTGAGAGGGAGACTGTTCGTGAGAGAGACTAAAAGAGAGATAGAGAGTGATTGGGAGAGAGTGGGAGACAGACAGACAGACAGACAGACAGACAGACAGACAGACAGACAGACAGACAGACAGACAGACAGACAGACAGACATGATCGAGAGACTCAGAGATTGGAAGAGAATGACTGAGAAAGAGTGATAGAGAGAGACTGAGAGAAACTGCAAGAGTCTTCCCACTGAATCCCTCCAAAAGGAGTACTCCCACAGAAGTCCTCCCAGTTGAGTATAGATAGAAACAAAATGTCTGTCTGTGTGGTTGTCTGTGCATCAATCTACATTCCATATTGGATCCTTTGGTTGCAAGCGAAGCTGCAATGGGTACAGCTAATATATTTATATTCCCACATTTTCACACACTGTATTTCTACTGGACTTCTACTCTCCCTACCTAGTAGCATCAGAATCATATAACTCAAAAATAAATATATATCTTAAGTCTGCAGAATTTCCAACTGTCCTCATACTGTCTAATACTACTGTCAAACAAACCAAGATCTAATTCAATGCAGATTAATGCTCTGGATACAATATAGTTTACTTGTTCATGAAGTGGATGATGAGAAACTCATATAATTTCATTTCAAAATAAACCTATCCCTGCAAGGTAAGGTCTGGTCTTCCGTTAAAGTAATGCTAATGGTTTTGATAAAAATTCAATTCAGAGCAGCTGTACTGCAACACATGCCTTTGGCTAATTGAGAATTAAAAACAATCTTTGTGTCCAATTCAATACGCTAAGTATAGCATGTCCAAAAATAATGATGAGAATGCTTAAATAGGGAAATGTACTTATGAAAGTAAAGGATATGAGCAAAAGGGAGCAGCAAAAGGAGAAAACTAATTGTAAAACAGTAAAAGCATACACTTTGCATCAGAATATTTTGTCGGTGTGAATTAGGAATTTTACAATTACAGATAATGCTTTGGCGTTCCAGTTTCCATTATTGCAGAGTGAAAAGAGCAGGCAGCAGACAGCATCGAGTACAAGAAAGCAACACAGTACAGTGTTGGGCACATCAAGAATAGGGGTCACCTTCACCGTAAAATATTTGTGTTGCAGACACCTTCTGACAGATGTCTTAATCATTTCTTTCCAAAAACATAAGCTTATTCCAACTCCATTCCCCACTGCCACACAGCAGCATGTACAATGAAGTGATTATGTTAAGCTAAATAATAGAATACTTCTCCTTAGGTTGAAATCCAAGCCTCAGCTGCTGTACATGTACTTCCGTGCAACGCTCTGGCTGTCCACGAACACTGGATCCACTACTGCCACTTTTGCCGCGATGAAAGAGTGTATGCAGTGCAATACTGCCGTTAGATCAGGAAATTCCAGCTCCTAGAATAAAATAGAAATGAACTTATTAGACAATAAATAGGGGGAGCTTTATATATCCTAAGTCATTAGAGTGAGAAGCTAGAAAAATATTCTTATCCTGCAGCTTTGTATTGGTCTATGATAAGGTAACTGATTCTGGGTCAATCAGAAAGTGGATTAGAGGAGGAATGAATATTAAGAGCCCTCGATCCCGACTGAAGTGAGGAAGGAATGGAGGAAATGTTAGGGTTCAACAGTGAATTCATAGAATCAGAAACAATTTACAGCACAAGAGGCCACTAACTCAATGTGTTTGCGTCAGTGTGAGCTCCCTCCCACTGACACCGGTTTCTTCAATCCAATTCCTCTGCAGTTTATCTTCTATATAATTTTCCCCCAATAACTTTTATTTTAAATGCTGTTGTGGAACCAGATTCAAAAGCCATTTCCAGCAGGTCATCGCACATTCTAATACTCTAATACATTGACATGTTAGCTTTTGGAGTCCTGTAGCAAAGTGGTTAGAGCACTTGCCTTACAAGTGTGAGACCTGTGTTTGATTTCAGAACGGTCAGGGCAAAACCTTGGGCAAGTTTCCTTATTGCACAAGCCTAATAATAATCCCTCAAAAAAAACAATAATAAATCGGTCATTTCAATCCACGGCTGTTGTGGGACACTGCTGTGCGCAATTGGTTGGCACATTTGGCCCACAAATACACAGTCAATTCACTTTACAGATAATGTAATTCTGTGAAGTGCTTTGAGACGTCTAGAAGATGAAAAAAGCAATACACTTAGTCCCCACAAAAAGCGAGACTTTAAGCGAAACGACGTTAGACGAACTGCGGAAGGATACTGGACGTTCAGCATCTATATACGTTTACGCTACCCAATGTAGTTCATTTCCACCCGCGCAAACGACATGAATGTTGCTATGTTAAATGGATATATGTTCCCCTATGTATCAGCAACGTAATAACGAAACAACATTAACCGAAGCAATGTTAAGCGAGGTTTACCTGCATATCAAATGCAATGATTATTATTATTATTTTTTATTATTATATTGATGAAGGAACAGACATGAATACACAGCTTCTGACATCCCAAATGGCCCCATAGTAGACGACATTGTTAAACTTTCCCTATCTTCAACAGGATTACCCCTCTCAAAGTACATCTGGTTAGCAACCTGCTTTTGTTGATAGCACTCTGAGTCAGAAAGTTGTGATTTCATGCCCAAAGTTGGGATTTTGAGCTCAGAATTTAGGCTGGCACTCCAATACAATGCTGGGGGATTACTGCATTATCGGAGCAGCCTTCTTTTGGATGATACAGTAGACTGAAAATCAATCTGGCTGTTCATCTGGACATTGAAAACCTGTGGCACTATTCAACTACCCTGAGACCTAACTCATCAAAGTCATATACCTCAACCAGGGTTTACTGTCTCTCATAATCCTCCTCGACTTCTCAGCTGCCTTTATCACTGTTGACCACTCAAATCTCCTGCATTGTCTTTCAGTCATAGTCAATATTCATGTACAATGTTTTCATAATTCGATCCTGTCCAATTGCCACCATTGCATCTACTCCAACTGCATCTCATTCCAAGCCCACAAGTGTCTAGGAGTCTATCCTTAGACCTCTCCTTTGCCTTTTGGCAACAACAACTTCCATTTAGATAATACCCTTCATACGCTTCTCAGTGTCATCCATGGGCACTGTGATTGTTCGCATTTAAATGCTAATGAGACTCAACTCCACCTCTCTCCAGCCACCCTGAATTCCAGTATAGCTGCTGATCTGATTAAATGCATGGCTGACATAGAGTTCTGGATGAGCTGCTACTTTCTGCAGGTGAAAGTTAACAAGGCATCTTGCTTATCCTTTATGTCTTTGATTCTATCAACATCCCTAGTTGCTCACTCAGTTTCAACCAGGTGGATGTGCTCCAAGATACAATCCTATTTGAAGGTTGCTTATAAATCCAAGTTGTTGCTATCAGTACACAAGCCTAGCTGTATGTGCAATTGAAGGATTCTGCTTCAGCCTTTAAGGAACTGTACCTGCAGGTAAATCATTGTAGCGAACACCAGAAAAGGCTGAAGTGAAATAGAAATTTTCAACACAGAAGTGAGGGGCAGTCAAATGCAGCTCTCAACCTCTGCCAATGTCATTTATAAATAGGCCCAGCTTTGTTAGAGCACCATCAAAGTGCCTTGCATGCCTGGGATTGTTGATATCATTGTACACCACAGCACATGATTGGTTTGGATGAAGAAGGCCCTACATCCATTTGATCTCTTCTTCCCAAAATATCCACGCTGTATAATTTGATGATCATCCACAAGCAGTGGAGGGAAAGGGTTGTTATATCACAAGATGTTTCCTTGTTCAAAGTTTTATTTCTTATTTTCTTGTGACTTTTTACCATAGTAGTAGATGCTCAGTCATTAAGGTATAATCATCTAAGCTGGAAAAGGAGATCCTGTTTTCAGAATCCTTGGCAACATTGTTTTCCAGGAACATCCAAGGTAACTAAACAAGCTATTCTCCAGAGTAGGGTTTGATTCCTTATTGGAGAACTCAGTCCTTTAGCTTTTTTAATATTGATAACATATTCAACAACAACAACCTGCCCTTCATCCAGAGAGTTGCGTTCCAGAGCGCTTTACTCGGTGGAGCACGACGCTGAGCTGGGGAAAGTGGGAGGTGAACATAAGCACGTTCAATGAAGATCTTCAGACACACTTCAGGTCACTGGTCATGGTGTGGATGTGGGGTCGGAAAGACAGTTCAAGGTCAAACAAGACACCCAGGTTCCTGACTGGCTTCAAGGGATGGCGAATGCAGCCTTGGATGCTGATGCTGCCAGCGCCTGAGGTGTGGAGGCGCTAACATGAGCCATTCAGGAGGGCCTCAGTCTTGCGGACATTCAACTGGAGAAAGTTGTCCCTTCTCCAGGACTCGATGTCAGACAGGCAGTCAGGACGCTGGAGTTGAGGGTGAAAGTGGAAAGGTAGAGTTGGGTGTCATCTGTATACAAATTTAACCCATGTCTGTCAATGATGTCACCAAGGTGGAGCACGAGACGGTGCGGAGGCTGAAGGAAAAACCGTTAGTGGACACAAAGTGGAGGCGGTGTGAAAGATAGGATCGGAACCAATCAAGTCAAGGACAGAACATTGAAGGTGGGAGGAGAGGCAGTGGAGGAGGATTAAGTGGTCCACGGTGTCGAAGGTGGCAGATAGGTCAAGGAGCATGAGGAGGCAGTGGGAGCCCTGGTCACAAATGTGAGCAACCACAACAACAACACAGCCACCAATGGTGGAACAGAGGAAACAAGGGACAGCAGGAGGCCAGATCCATTTGAGCTTTAGCAACAACAACAACAAAATTACATTTGTATAGAGCCTTTCACATCAGGAGGAATGTCCCAAGGCGCTGAATAGGAAAAGGCAATCGGATATTGCACCTGTGTGTTTTGCAAAGATTTATTGAAATCCTTGATGTAAAGTCACTTTCCCACATTCTTGGGTAACAATCTTGGGGAACAGAGCACACAAGTGAGCAGATAGGAGACCATTCCACAATAATAGCACCTATAAGAAGAGAAATTCCACTCCAGCCTAGATTTACTCTATTAATGCAACAATCCAGAATTTGGCAAATTCTTAAATGTAGTAAAAAATGTGAAGCTGGTTTTCTGTTAATTTCTTTTTACAGAACCTGACAGAAAATGTTACAGTTAAGAGTGAATTTAACAATTTGTCAAACCTACACTGTTCAAAATGCTGTATAAATAGAGTAAGTGTTGACCCAGATACATAATTATTGCTGGATTTTCTTATGAGAAATGGGGGCTCTGCCCTTCACTGCTGTGTCCTATTTACTAAGAAGCTGTCCTTTCCCGATTTGTACCATATTCCTTTCACCATTTACTTAACATACACTTACCCTTCTGCTCTATTGAAACTGAAGAGTAAATAAATCACACCAATTAATGTTTATTTATTGCCTTAACAAAATGAAATATACCCAAAGAACTACCAAGGAAGACCAATCCTCCCCCATATAGTGATGAACGACCTGAATGACTTTGAATGCAGTCAGAAATATAAGAGTAATCACCCTGCTAAATCGTTTTTGAGCTTTCAGCAGCAGCTGCCTCTGTCTTAGAAATTAATTTACTCACAACCTAGTTGCAATATTTCGCCAAAGAAAAATCCCTTTAATTCAATACTGTGAACCTTACTGAACCAAACCATATAGTGTTTTGAATCATGACAAAGAGGCCAAAAGGATTTTCTCCTATTGAAGCTTGAATTGATTTAAGTCTCGAAACCAGTTCAATCATTGCGCAGGAAGGCTCTTGAATATTCTTTTGCTACAAAAGCAGTCCATTGGTCTCCCCAAATCCTTTCCCTCCACCCTCCTCATCCCCGACCCCAGTTTGGTACTGAAACAATGACTATCCAGTAGGGTCCGTCGATATGGAAATTTTCCGATATCGGTATATCGGTGGGCTCATATTAATATATACCGATATATCAATATTTCCAGGGGATTTTACACTGAGCATGCACGCGCATTGTTAGGTGCACGCACATTCAGGGTGTGTGCGCATTCGGGGGTGTGTGCGCATTCCGGTGTGCACACGCATTCCATGCTCTAGGACCAGGAGGTTACAATGCCGGCGACAAGGTAAGCTGGAAAAGATCGCAATATACCGATAATACTGATATATCGCTGGAAACAATATACCGATATTTACGATATACCAATATATTTTTTCATATCGAATTTTTCGATATATCTATATATTTTAAATTCCGATATCGGCATATTGATATGAAAAATTAGACCGATATAACCGATATATTGCCAGACCCTACTATCCAGCAACTTAGGATATCCTCCTGACGTGAAAAACACTATGCAAGTGTAATTTTGCTGTTGTTACTGTTTTCTTATTTATGTAACTGATAATTTTATTTTTCTGAGTTACCGTTCTTCCTGGAGTTAATTTGAAAGGTGGATTATCATAAATGCTTGTCTGATTTGTTAGACCGGAACAAAAAATCAGTGGGTCAGTTTGTAATTTGATAGAATAATAATCCTTGCATTTAATATAATGCTTTTCATGTCTTCCAGATGTCTCAAAGCGCTTCACAGAATCTATTGTGAAGTGAATAGACGGTATATTTGTGGGCGAAACGCGGCAGCCAATTGCACACAGCAGTGTCCCACAAACACTCATGGATCAAGTAACCAAATTATTATTGTAGTTTTTGTTCTTGATGCATTAATATTATTATAATGGGATGAATGTACAATTTTTATCAGATCTGATTGGAAGTGATGCAGAAACTGTTCTACTCAACAGCCCTGACAGCCAAACCTTGCACTGCCTTCATATCTAATAATAATGCATTTCGATATAGCATTTTCCACATCCTCTAGACGTTTTTCACATCCTCAAAGTGCTTCACAGAATATACTGTAAAGTGAATGGAGTGCATATTTGTGGGTGAAACGTGGCAGCCAATTGCGCACAGCAGTATCCCACAAACATTTGTGGATTGAAATGACCAATTTTTTTTTGTCTTCTTGAATCTGGTGGCAACTTGGCATTGCTGCCAAAAACATCATGTGAAACTGGTTGTGGAGGAAAAGCAAATTGCTGGAGCAGGTGGCTGGTTGGTGGTTCATCTAGAACTGCAGTGCGTGTGCTCTCCTGCAACTATCTGCGCGAAAGCGCCCGACTCCTTTGTCTCCCCATCATTCAGAGGTTTCAATATTCTGATCCTCATCTTTAAAGCTCCCCATGGCCTTGCCCCACCGTACCTGTGCAACCTCCTAACCCCCTACCAACCTTTCCTCTCCTTCCACCAAGTGGATCCAGCCTGCTCCATGTCTCCCGACCCACCTGCCCCAACAATGGCAGGTGAGTATTATGCTATTCTTCCCCCAACCTCTGGAATTCCAACCCGCTGTCCCTCCGGTTGCCCTCTCCTTAGCCTCCTTCAAGTTTAACTTCAAGACCCTCCTCTTTGACGGTGCCATCGGTCACCACCCCTCCATCTCGTCTTCCTTCCCTCCACCCTCTCCGATACCAAGCCCAGCTTGGGTCTGAAACATTGACTTTCCAAAACTTTGGAAGCATCCTCCTGACCTGAAAGGCACTATACACATGTAATTTTGTTGCTGTTGGGGGCAGTTTCCAGCTGCTCAATATAAATGCAATGAAGTGCAAAACCTCATGGGCTCGCTGTCTCCGTCTGCTCCACCCTGCCCCCCGTACACCCACCCTCCACTACTTGAACTGACTTTTAACCATTTTGAAGGTTATTCTAAAGACAAACAACTAAAAAAAAAAGTATGGCCAACTGGTGACAACCTTCCTTGGTGTGGACTTAAGCAGAGATCTCCTTGGAGCTGAACTCATCAAAGGGGACATGTTTGGCAATGGTATGTTAAAATTTAGCTAACCTTCTGTGGTGGTCTCGGTAGTCAAGTTCCAGAACTATTATTTCAGAGAACTGGTACTGAGATCCCAGCCATCCTGACAGGGTTTGGAACTGGGAGATCAGTGGATGAGGACAAGGAATCTTCTCACTCAGCTCCCATTAAGGCAAAGCCCTGACAAGTGGGTCATGCAGTGAAAAGGTTGACAAAGGTCATGCAATGGAAAAGCATTCAATGGCAAACTATGTAGAACCAGTTGGTTAGACACAAGTAGTATCCCAATGCACATTGGGTCCTCACGCTTTAGCTCTCACCAACCTGTCCATAATACTCTCTGGAATTAAGTAAGGAGATTTGCCCATCCAGGAAGAGAATATTCATACCATTCCAATAAATAACTATGACTATGAATAAATATCTTCAGATTTCCATGTATAGGTGTGATACATGGAAGTCTCAGTTTGGTCTAGATATTTTTAAGCACTGTGTTGGATTTCCACCTGTGTCAGGTGCTCAGCTGACATCGGTGGAAAATAGCGTTCCATTGCATTATCGCTATTATATTATAATAGCAATAATGGGCTCCAACTTGTGGGCTAAATTTATGCATTTATTCATTGGGATTGCCAGGATGTGCCATGTTCACCCCCATCATTAATGTTCTCAATGGAAACAGCTCTGAAGCCAAGCCAAACACTGGACTTTAAGAACTTCCATAGCAATTAAGTGTGAAAACTCATTTTGGTCCATCTCTCAATAGTGTGAACCGCACATGCTGGCTGTATTCCAAAGCACTTCCTGCACACTGATCATGTGTTATATCCAATACAATTTGCATTTATACAGCAGCCACTAATGTGCAGGAAGCACCACTGATAGCACTATGTGGAGCTCCTGTGGCTCATTGTTAGAGCACTTGTCTTGCAAGCTGGGGAGAGCAAGCTGGGGAGACCTGTGTTCGAATCCAGGCAGGTCAGGACGAAACCTTGGGCAAGTTTCCTTACTCCACACGCCTAATAATAATCCGTCCAAAAAAAACACAATAATAAAATTGGTCATTTCAATCCACGACTGTGTGTGGGACACTGCTGTGCGCAATTGGCTGCCGCGATTCGCCCACAAATATACAGTCAATTCACTTTACAATATATTCTGTGAAGCGCTTTGGGACGTTGATAAGATGTGAAAAGCGCTATATCAAATGCAAGGATTATTATTATATTATATTATAAATTCATATCACTGGCACTTCCTGCACACATTGTGCATATACTGCACGTTGGAATAACAGCAGTGATGATCTGGTGGATGTTTTCACAGGCAGAGGTCAGACATTTGTTTTCTGTACTTCATTATAGTACAGGGCCTGAGACCTCAGACACAAACAACCACATTATTTTAAGCACTCTGAGACGCTACCAATGCGAAGGATGCTATATAAATCCAAGTTGTTGTTACAATGGTGTTGCCTTGTATTTTCTTCACAGATGTTGCAAATAACATTGTTTTACTAATGGGAATCTTAAATTAAAGGGCATATGTAATTCCCAAGCACCCTGTAATATTTTCTTATCAATAAAGTCTAGAGGTGTGGACATTTATTTTGCAGCCAGTATACTCCAGTTGCAAGGCTTGTGTCACATGTTATTCCTGTACCTTCATCTCAATCTGCCTGGTATCTGTGTTCTGAAAAAGCAGTTTCACTCGTGTTTTCCCATCATCAGATGATCCTTTGAGCTGCGAGAACTTGAATCTCCAGAGAACATTCTGTAAGGTAATAAAGTCTTAAGAGTGCCATCAGTTACCTCCTGACAGACCGAATAAGCAAGTAATATCCGACACGGATCATTGATTTTAAAGGAAAGCATTCTGCGAGCCTCAAGCTGTGAGCGACGATGAGGGCATCAAAAACATATCAATTGTTCATTACCAAATTGAGTTGCTTTATTTTTTGGTTACATCTACTATATCAAATGCAGGGATTGTTAGATACATTTCAAACGCCACTCTCAGCAATACTTCAACCTTTATCTCAGTGCTGTTTATCATTCTGTTAAATGTCTTTACTCATGGTCTGAAGGAACCCCGCAGTAAGCCCATTGATACGGTTAGTTTACAATTCTAAAGCCATTCAAGGTTTAGGGTTTTGTTTATGTGGTGAAACGTGACCTGTGATGTGTTAGTTAGCAGTTAATGTGGTCATTGAGGACAGTTGATGACCAAAGTCAATCAGTGACTACAGTCTGGTAAACCCAATTCCCTCATTCTGTTATGTGGCTGGACCGAACTTGGTCTGTCAGATAGCAACAACTTACCTTAACCTTAATTTCTGTTGTGGAGGTAGGATGCTATCCCGCTACCTGGCCATTCAGCAGAATAATGCATGCAGTGCAAGTCCAATGGCTTTGGCCCAACCATTGCGATGGAGAGGATTCCCACCTCAGGGAGTCTTAATTGTCTTTAGCTATCTAATTGAACCTCAAACATGATAAACAGCATGGTATATTCTTACCTTAGTGTTATTATCAACACACATAAATCCTGCAGCAAAGTCTATTGTGAAGGACAAAGCTTGGCCTTGCCAGGTGCATCCATATGTCTTAGACTAGAAAAGGAAAAGAAAGATAAGAAATATTTAAAACAAAGCATAAGGCCTAGCTATGTGCAGTACTAGGTAATGTATAATATATATATTTTTGCTCAATATATTTCATCACACCACTGATGACAGCCCAGTCAGCCTGATTTAACAGCAGTCACTGGTCATTAGGGGCAGTGACTCATTCCACTCAGCTCCAATTAACCCCATCAGCCAACACCCTATTAGTTAAGGTGGTCCTAACTGGGCAAGCAATGGGAAACTTGCCAGTTTACCTGAATGGTAAACTATGTGGTTTTGGCTGGTTAAACTCCTTTAGTAACCCAATCACTTTGTGGAAGCCTATACTTAATTATCTATTGAGTTAGGTAAGTAGGATGTTATGCCTCCATAGAGTACATTCACACCCCAAACACCTCAAGTGCTTTGAGGATGTCTCAAAAGAATAGAAAGATAAGAAATGTTGTCTTTCTTTGTTTGAAATGATTTGAGGATAGCTCAAAGCACCTCACAGGATAATTTGTGTAATTTTGGGGAGAATACAGCAAACAATATGCACACTGAAACGATCTGCAAAGCGAATGACCAATTTTATTTGGGGTTTTTGGCCAGGATTCTGAAAAAAATTCCCTTGATTTTTCAGAGAGTGCTATAGACCTATAACATCCAGCTAAACAAGCAGACATGATCTTGGTTTAATGTCTTAACCAAAGGACAGCAATTCCAACAATGCAGTATTCTCCCAGCAGTGTAGTGGAAAGACAGCCTAGATTGTACAGGTTCAGAGTGCTGATAGGAGGGCATGTTCCCAACTTTCTAATTCAGAGGTAAAAGTGTTACCAATTGAATCAGGCTGGTTCAACATTCATTGTACAGTACTAAGAGCTCAAAATAAAACAAAGTTGGTCTCTTCAGTATATTCAGTGAAGTATTTTGAGACCTCTAAATAATGTGATAATGCGTTATATCAAATGCAAGGATTATTGTTATTAAGTAATGCATTAGAATAAGTGCGGTTAAAGAATGTAGATTTAATGTTGTATTTTGCATGATGTGAAGTTCGCCTTGAAAGTGAGAGGATCTGAGTTTGATTGCTGGCTGGGTTGGAGTGAAACCGTAGGCAAGTTTCCTTACTCCATACACACACACGCTTCTGATACCTAACAGTAAATAAGAACCCGCTTGTTAGTTGATTAGTAAATCACTTTCTGGGGGATAATCCCTCCCCCAAAATAAATAATAATAATAATTTGGCCACTCAATCCAGACTCTTCATGGGACACTTCTGTGTGCAATTGGTTGCCGAGTATCCCACAGCAGTGTAATGGAAAATCATTACAGTCACTACACTTTATAGTGTGTCCTATGAAATCCTTTGAGACTTCTTGATGACGTGATAAGGCACTATATCAAATGCAAGTATTATTATTATTTATCCCCAGGTCACAACACTAAACAAGACTTGAATCAACAATGGAAGGTATCGGGGGAATATATTTTTGCTCGCTCATTAATTACTCTGCTGCTGCACCAGAGAACAATCCAATAGTTTTACCCTTCACAAAGTACAGGAGACACTCTGCACAAATTGGGAGATATTGCTTCCAGCTTCAGCTCATAACTGTCAAATCATCATTCATATCTGGGACCACATTAAACTGATCCTCTTGCAAACTCAACCCCAGGCCCAAAGGGAAACTGCAAAGACGCTTTGCGATCTCCAAGCAAGAGAACATTCACCCAATCATCCCTGCTATCCACAAATCTACCTCCAGACCAAACCTTGCAGATACCTGTAAATAATTTCATTCCTATTATTTTCTTGTTGCTCTGAACTCCAGGCGCTATTTAACCTTTAGTTGTGGTTAACACTAATTTACACTTCTAATCACCCAGGTCAATAGCTACAATCTCAAACTACTTAAACGACATATATAAAAGAAACAAAACATACAAGAGAGTTGGAGAGTTGTCCTATCGGGACCAATACCTTTGACATCACCCATTTATCACTTTCCTTTGCTACTGTGTTTACAACAACTCATTGAAGCTCCCTCAAGTACCATTCTTCTTTGCAATGCAGTGACAGAATTGATTTTATTTCATGCAGAAAATGCTAACGTGTATCTTACGCATAGTTTAAACGCTGAAACTATAAGCCTCTAATATGTATATAGATGCCTGTCCTTTTTGTTTTCTCCCTTTATATTTATTGGACTGGAATAAAAACAAATTAAAAAACAGCCTATGGAAGAAAGAATTATTATGTCTAAGTAAAAGTACATTAATCACATTCAGGGCACTTATACCAGTTATTTATTTCAGTTAGATGATAAATACAATCAGGATTATTTACGATATGCTTACGATTATACACAATGGATGATATCACTACCTGGGCAAAAATAATTGTCCCTTCTTGTAATAACTCTCTTTAAAACAAAATATATTTTCCTAAAAAATCCCACACATGTACGTAGAGCACATAACGGCTTGAGGATTCAGTCGAAATATACCATAACAGAGTGGCTCTCTACTATTAACTGGAAGGAATGATTAAAAGGGAATTTGAGGCAAAGGAACACTGAACTCATCCAAGAAAGAGTTTGATGCTTTCATGAGGGAGAAGAGGGGAATGGGAAGAGAGGATTAGGAAGGGTGGAAATCCATGTAGAGTATGAACATCAGCACAGACACAGTGCTGCTGAGTTCTGTATAAATCTATGTACAGTAGTAGAATGAAAACATGGCTAATAATCTGCAAACTAAATAAATCCATGCAGGAGGAGGGAATGAAGGACTTTCAGAGAGACAATCAGGAGGGTGGAGGTTCTGGTGGAGAATAAACACTAGTGTGGACTAATTGGGCCGATTGGTCTGTTTTTATGCTGTAATGTCAATAGAACAACTCTACCTGGACTTGATCTCCTCGACTTCTGTTGCATTTGAGAAGTTCTTAATTGCCACCATAATTTTAGTGTAAATTCTTTCAAGAGCTTTAGGAAAACGACTTCAAATTTAAAACAGAATTCAAAATTTTGTTTAAACTTCTGGCTGATTTGAAATGATGCATGAATGAACTACATTTAGACCTTTAGTTGAATTTCTGCCCAAACATAATTATTATTAATAATAATCCCCTGCAAAAAAATATTAGCAACTTGGTCAATCAGTCCACGACTGTTCCAATCCACACAGCTATGTACAAATGGTTGCATTTTGCCCACAAACTACACAGCCACTCCACTTTACAGTATATTCGGTGAAACACTTTGAGACATCTCAATGAAGTGATAAGGTGCTATATCAAATGCAAGGATTATTCTTATAAATATCTGAAATGACATAAAATAACATTGCAGTTGGAAGATGTTATTCTATGTGAGACAAACAGTTTAGGACAAACAGTTTGGAAAATTCATGATTTAACATTGAGAGATTAAAATAATACAGTATTGTGAAATTAATAATAGTAACAACAACTTGAGTTACAACAACAAAAACAACAACAACTTCAATTTATATGACGCCCTCCATGCTGGACGGCATCTCAGAGCGCTTCACAGTAGCGGATCCCGGGATCGAGCCAGGGGAAGGGTAGAAAGGTGACCAAAAGCGCGATCGAAGAGAAAGGTCTTCAGCTGTGACCTGAAACTGGGAAGAGAGGGGGTGAGGTGAAGGGAGTGAGGAAGGGAGTTCCAGAGCCTCGGGGCGTAGTGGCTGAAGGGACGGCTGCCGAGGGTGGACTGGAGGATTCAGGGGACATGGAGGAGGCCAGATCCAGTGGAGCAACGGAGCTGATTTGAGGAGAGAGGAAGTCAGAGAGGTAGGGGGGTGCAGAGGAGTGGAGGGATTTGAAGACAAAAGTGAGGATCTTGAAGTCGATCCTCTCTGGGATAGGGAGCCAGTGAAGTCTGGCAAGGACTGGGGTAATGGGGAAGTAAAGTTTGGTGCAGGTGAGAACGCGGGTGGCAGAGTTCTGAATGAGCTGGACTCTGTGGATTGTGGAGGAGGGGAGACCGGCGAGGAGGGCATTGGAAAAGTCAAGCTGAGAGGTGACAAAGGCATGGTCAGGGTTTCAGCGGCTTTTGGCGTGAGGTATTGCCTGAGATGGGTGATCTGTTGGAAGTGGAAGAAGGCAGTGCTGGTGAGGGACTGGATGTGAGGGAAGAAGGACAGTTGGGGGGCGAACCTGATGCCTAGGTTGCGCACAGGTTCAGAGAGTTTTAGGGGCAGACTGGGAAGGTGGAGGAGGTGAGAGCTGTGTGAATGGAGACGTTGACGAGAGCCAAAGAGTATGGCCTCCGTCTTGTCAACATTCAGCTGCAGGACATTCGCGCTCATCCAGCTCCTGATGTCTGACAGGCAGGCTGACAGAACATCAGGAGACTAGAGGTTGCAAAGTGAAGTGGAGAAATAGAGTTGGGTACTTGGGTGTCATCTGCATACATGTGGAAGTGTGCCCCATGTCTGCGGATGACATCCCGAAGAGGGAGCATATAAATGAGGAAGGAAGGGGCCAAGGAGGGATCCCTGGGGCACCCCACAGGTAACTGGGTAAGAGCGGAAGGAAAACCCATTTGTGGAGATGTACTGCTGGCGGTTTGTGAGGTAGGATGCGAACCAGGCGAGTGAGGTCCCACTGTGGTGGATGACGGAGGACAGGCAGTGGAGGAGAATGACATGGTCGATTGCGTTGAATGCAGTGGACAGGTCCAGGAGGATAAGGAGGCAGAGGGAGTCCTGGTCGCAGATAGAGAGAACATCGTTTGTGGGTTTCACAAGCGCCTCTTTGGAGGGGTTCAAAGAGGGAGTGGGAGGAGAGGTGGGCGCTGAGTTGGTTTGCAACAATGCATTCCAGTGCTTTTGAAAGGAAGGGCAGGTTTGAAATAGGGCAGTAGTGGCTAGGGTTTGAGGGATCCAGGAAAGGTTTTTTAAGGCGGGGGGTGATGGCAGCAGTTTTGAGAGGGGCAGGGACTGATCCTATGGAGAGGGACTGGTTGATATTCACATAGCACCCTCCATGCTGGATGGCGTCTCAGAGTGCTTCACAATATTGGATCCCAGGGACGAGCCAGTGGCAGGGGAAGATAATAAATAATAATGAAATAATAATAGATCTCTTTGTAAGATTATTATTCTGCTCTCAATTTCTAACTCTCTTTTTGGTTTTGCATTGTTTTGCATTCAGAGAATTATTCATGCAATGAATCTACCAACTGTTCATAGATATATCTCATATCTATACAGTATACATTTACATAGTGCCTTTCCTGTCAGGAGGACGTTTTCAAAGCACTTCACATAGCTGGATAGGCACCCGAGCTGGGGGTGAGAGCCGAAAAGGGTGGGATGCGGAATGATCACCAAACTTGCAGTTAAATAGGCTATTCTTGAGGTAAATTTATATCTTCTGGTCACTAATTAGCCTATTTGGAGTCCCATGGTTCAGATTAGAGCACTCGCTTTACAAACAAGAGACCTGGGTTCAATTCTAGGCAGGATGAAAGCTTAGGCAAGTTTCCTCACTCCTCATGTCTAGTAATAATCCCTCAAAAAAAAATTGGTCATTTCAATCCATGATTGTTTGTGGGACACTGTTGTGCGTAATTGGCTGCCGCATCTTCCCCACATATATACAGTCAATTCACTTTACTGTATATTCTATAAAGCTCTTTGAGACCCCTAGAAGACGTGAAAAGCACTCTATCAAATGCAAGGATTATTATTATTAATAACTGTGCAGCAATCCTAGCTACCACCAATGCAGATAGATCTCAGTTAGTGGAATGCCTTTGTTTCTTAAGACAATATACAAGTTGTTTTTGTTTAATTCCATGATAATCTTTTTTGGGGATATTGCTGCTGATGAAAGATATACACAACCACTTCATTCCAGAATGCCCCAATTTCTTTGACTATTTGCATGCATTGCATTGCAAGGTTAATATCATGCTGTTTCAATCTACTCAATTAAATTGATAACCAAGTATCATATAATTCAAATAAATATGGCTGTACAAGTATTTATTTGTTTAAGGATTAAAAATCCTGCCAAAACAGAGAGATCTAAAATTGTAGCAGCTTGCGTGTTGCTTTCAGAATGTTTTTCAACCAAGCAAATGCTGAAATCAAAATCAGTTTATTTAGTTTCCTTCCTACAGGATAACACGGAGCGCTGTATAGCGGCGGTTTTGGTTACTGGGCATTGGAGAAGGGGCAGGAAAAGGGTGTCCATAGGTCCAGGTTGAATAAATAGGTCTGAAGGTGAGGTTGAAACATAGATAGTGAGGGGATATTATAATAATAATAATGTAATTACAGTATTGGGTTGAGGTGGAAGAATTGAGACAGAGTTCAAGAGGCTGGAGGGGGTAAATCATAAAGCAAAATGCTGAAGACAAGACTACTTTAGATCTTATTTTGGTTTAGATTTGCATGATTGTTTGGTAAATAAATAATTCAATTCAAAAGTCATCATTGAAGCAATAATCTTTGGTTTGAGAATACAGCATTTTAGACTCACCATTTCATAAACAGGGCTACCCAAAGAGGCAAGTAGGATAGTTTACTACTGCAGTTTCTCAAAACAAAATCTTTCAAAAAAATTATGTAATTCCACTTAGCCTGTACATTTTAACATAAAATGTACGATCAAACAAAAGTGTGGAATATTCTTAAATTCAGCATTGACTTGAAGGCCAGTTTATTCAGTTATTCAAAGGACTGGCTTCCAAATTAAGACTCAATTGAATAATTTTCCACAACGAATCACAATTTTAAATTTTAGGACAAAATGATCTTTATGTTAGAATGGTGAAATTTTGTTGCCTACAAATTCCATTACAGATTAAATAACAGTAACAAATAAGATTAGCTCTCAAGGCTGCAATACAAAATAAGTGAAAAGAACAAAAACACAGTGCAACAAGACAGGCTTTTTGTGTCACAAGTCAGTACAAAAGCAATCACTCGGATACGTGGCACAGTATAAAATAAATAAAGGGATTGACCTACTAAAACATTACCAATCTGTTCGCTTGCTCTGTTTGGCAGGCACTGGCCTGCTCCATATTCTCTGCCCTGCAAGCTCCACCATCAGTGATTGGGCTTTCAGCCTTCCAGCCTCCACACTCTGCAACTCCAACCCAAAGGTCTCGCACCTCAACCCCTCCCTTGCCTTCTTCAAGACCTAGCTTTGACCATACCTTTAGTCATCTTCCTACTTTCATCTCCATAGCCCTCCACCTCTCCTGATTCCAATCCCCACCTGGGGTGCTAACACTTCAGTGTCCAGCGCCCTGAGATGTCCTCCCTATGTGAAAGGTACCATATAAATCCAATTTGTTGTTGTTGCACAGAGGAACATTTATTACCTACTATGGGAGAACTCCAGAAACACCTGCTATAAAATCCATTTGATTTCAGAATTATGGCAATAGGAATATTGTTGATTTCTGCAAATACAGTCGTTTTTGAAGTTGACTTTCATATCTAGGAGCAGGAGGAGACCAAACAGATTTCCATCATGTTTCATCACATTTAATATATCAAATAGTGGGGCTCTGAAATGGTTTCTCACATTACCACATATTTTCTCGGTCAATAAACAATGCAATAGCAACAATATATTTCTCTACTTTGTAAATGATAGCTTTACAAACAAACTGTCTTCACTCAGACTGGGTGACTTATCTACCTTGAGCACCGACAGCCTTTCCGTTTATTCTTATCTTATCCAGTTCCTCTGCCCTCTCTTCCGATACTGTGGCATTGACAGTTTGCTCTTCTTTTGTGAAGACAGATGCAAAGCACTCATTCAGTACATCAGCCATGCCCTCTGGCTTGACAAGAAGATTTGGTCACTAATTCGATGCACTCTAGCTTTGACTAACCTTTTATTCTTTAATATAAAGTGAATTGACTATATATTTTGTGAGTGAAATGCAGCAGCCAATTCCACACAAGTGTCCCACAAACAGTCATAGATTAAACACTATAGTTGTGATGTGATGAGGAATGTTGAAGGAGAAACCCAAACAAAAGGGACATTAGATGGAAGCTGCTCTAAAGCAGAAGCACCACAATGTGTCCAAAACCCAAATATCTTATAACTAATTAGATACAGTTCAATAGCCACTGAAATGATCCCATCAAAACCTTTCCAAATGGTGATTTTTCACCCTTTCCACAGTCTTGCCCCTTCCGACCTCTGTGACCTGCTCACCCCGTATCAATCTGTCCGCTCTCTCCACTCAGCAGCCTCTTGCTTGCTCTACATCCCTGGCCCAGCCCACCATCAGTAGTCGGGCCTTCAGTCTCTCTGACCGCACCCTTTGGAACTCTATCCCACATTCCCATTGCCTCATTCCCTCCCTTCCTTGTCTCCTTCAAAGTACATCTCAAAGTCAAAGGTCCTCCTCTTTGACTGAACCTTTGGCCACTCTCACTCTCCTACTCTCCCTGATACAAAGTATGTATGTTTCTATGTTTGTCAAAATGAGACTGACTCTTTCTCAAATAACTGTGATACATTGTGGTGTCTGTTATGCTACATAAATAGTCGAAAATAATTAACCCACATAGAATTCCACGCATGAGACACTCAACGTCAGGGATTAGTTGGGAATACATTGCATTATAACAAAGCTCACACTATATACAAGTGCAAACCTAATTGCCTGGGAAAAGAGTTGCTAAGAGACACAAGTGGAGGAAGCATGCTACAAATACAGTATACAGAAAATAACTCACTTAATAAAATGAGTCACATCTCACTGGTACAAATATATGATTCTTACAATAAGATAAAAATCATTTTATAAATCCTTACATTTTATATAGCACTTTCCACAAAAAACGTTTTCAAAGCATTTCATGGGGTATATATACTGTAAAGTGCAGAAACTGTATATGTTGTTGGTCAATACGGCAGCCAATTTGTGTGCAGTAATGTCCCATATAGTGAATGATGAATTTTATCTGGTAGATGCTCGGCCAGCACACCTGGAGAAACACCCTTCTCTTTTTCAATAGTGGCATAAGATCCTTAACATCCACTCGAACAGGCAGATGGGAACTTGTTTCAGTGTCCAATCCAATTGACAGCATCTCTGACAATGCAACACATCCCCAACAACAACAACAACAATTTACATTTATAGAGCGCCTTTCACGTCGGGAGGACGTCCCAAGGCGCTGAACAAGAGGCGTATGACCCGAGCTGGGAGGGGAGTGTTTGGGAAGGGGTGAAACACGAAGGGGAGGTAAAAGAGTTCGGGGTGGAACAAAAGGCACGATCGAAGAGGAACGTCTTCAAATCGGCCTTGAAAGAGGAAACGGAAGAGGCGAAACGGAGGGATTGAGGGATGGCATTCCATAAGGTGGGAGCGGAGAAACTGACGGCCCGGCCTCCGATGGTGGGGCGGTTCGGGCGGGGGGCTTGGAGCAGGCCAAGTCCTGTTGAACGGAGGGTCCGGGTGGGCGTGTAGGGGGAGAGTAGAACTGCAATGGAGTGTCATCTTTGACAATATGAGTTCAATATGCTGATTTGAGGCTGAAAAACACAATCTTCTGACTCAGAGGTGAGAATGCTATTGAGCTGAGCTGACACAGAGATATTAGTTCAGTGAAGCCGTCAACTTAATGCAATCACCCGAATTAAATGATACAGACCAACAAATCCAAGACAGAGGTGAAAGGTGAAAATAAACCTCACACAAAAGGTTTCAGTAATAATAACAATAATATTCCTTGCATTTGATGCAGCGCTTCACATCTTATCGACATCCTAAAGCGCTTCACAGAATATACTTTAAAGTGAATTGACTGTATATTTGTGGGCGAATCGCAGCAGCCAATTGCGCACAGCAGTGTCCCACAAACAGTCGTGGATTGAAATGACCAATTTTATTATTGTGGTTTTTTTGGATGGATTATTATTAGGCGTGTGGAGTAAGGAAACTTGCTCGAGGTTTCGCCCTGACCTGCCTGGATTCGAACCCAGCTTGCAAGACAAGTGCTCTAACCACTAAGTGACAGGAGCTCCATTGTTCTACTGAGTAACTGTTTAAGATGCATGTGTTGTCTGCTGCCTCTGTGGTATTGAATTGTTGCACACAATGAAATAAAAGCTCAAATATTATGTGCCGAATTTATATATGGCCACAGGGAATTTACCCATTTGTTTACTACCAGGCACATTATATACTTCCAACAATCCAAGCGATATGTTAAACAGTAAGAAAGAAGTCTCTTTGGGATTTCTCTGCACTGCAGAGCTAATGTAGCCACGTGCAGGAGATTAGATAATTAGAAGCCAGCATGATCTTCCTTCATGTCGGTGTGCTCTGTAAGGAGCAGCAAAAATGCAGGAAAATGAGAGAGAAAAAGCCTGGTGGAGTAACAATGCCTTGGGCAGCTGCCAACTGTGCAAATAAACCCATTCGTTTGGATTAAGTATAATTTGGGAGGTTAATACAGGAGACAGGCACGCAGTATCATTTTCTTCAATTGTAGTGTAATTCAAACAAAAAAAATCCCACTGTATCGTGCTGCTAAATACTGCTTCTCCTTAGGCAAAATGGGATCACTCAAGATTAAAGCTGATCCAAGTTGTACGATGTGCAACTTCATTAACAACTATTCAAACTACGCCTGTCATATCATGTTGCAATAGATTTATTACTGTGTTAGCGCGATTTCCACATAAAGTGCTTCAGTTGTGCACTGTAACAAGGAGGCAATGTGAAGGTATGCAAACACTCATACAAAGTACAACTTTACAATATATTAAATGAAGCGCTTTGGGTTGTTTTCTTGACATGAAAGGCACTATATCAAATATAATAATATTATAAACAATTATTTAGCTTTTTTTTAATGCTAAAAAATCTGACTAGTCAATGCTAGTGTTTATACTCCATACAAGCCCCCACCCACCCTTCATAGCCCCTCTCCTATTCCCCTCGGGTTACCTATTCACTCATGTATGCATCACGTTTCCACTCAAAATACATTGACGCTTTTTGCTTCAAGCACAGCTTTCAGCAGTTAGTTCAACATTCTCACCATACTCTGTAGAAATAGTTTCTTCCTGAGATCTCTGCTAGATCTACTACTGGCTACTTTATAATTATACTCTCTTGTATTGGACACACCAACATATAGAAATATAAATAACCAACAAACGTCCACCTTACTGAATCCTTTCACCATCTTAACAACAACAAAATTAACTTCTATAGTGCCTTGCACATCAGGAGGATGTCCCAAGGTGGTAGGGGGTTAGGAGGTTGCAGAGGCAAAGTGAGGCAAAGCCGTGGAGGGCTTTGAATGTGAGGATCAGTATCTTGAATTAGATCCTCTGGGTGATGGGGAGCCAATGGAATCAAGCTAGGATATGGGAGATCAGGTCACGAAGCTTGGAGTGAAAGAGGACACTGGCCACAGATTTCTGGATTATCTGCAACCTATGGAGGGAGAAATTGGGAGGGTCGACAAGCAGGGCATTGGCGTAGTTGAGCTGGGATGTGATGAAGGTGTGAATGAGGGTTTCAGTGGCCTGGGAGGGTGTGGTAATGGCGGAGTCGGGCAATATTGCGGTGGTGAGGGAAGGCAGAGCAGGTCGTTGCTTGGAATGCAGGGGAGGAAAGACAGTTGAGGATCGAGCAAGACACCTAGGTTCTTGACTGGCTTGGTGAAGTTGAGTGTACAACCATGGAGGTTGATGCTGCCAGTGCCTGTTTCGTGAAGGTGCTGGAGTGAGCCAATCAGGTGGGCCTCAATCTTGATGACATTCATCTGTAGAAAGGTACGAGTTAAACCAGGCGATGGCAGGTCCATGAAGATTGAGTTGTGAGGAGAGGTGGTGTAGGAGGATGTAGTGATCGACAGAGAGGTTGAGGAGGACAAAGAGGCAGAGAGAGCCCTGTCACAGATGTTTAGAATGTCATTAGAAACTTTGATCGGGGCTGCCTCCATTCTATGGGCAGCACTGAAGCTGGATTTCAGGGGTTCAAAAAGGGAATGGCGAGAGAGAAAGGAAAGAAGCTGGGAAGCAACGACTCGTTCCAGGGCCTTAAAGAGCAATTGGAGGTTGAAGATGGGGCTTTAGCTGCATAGTAGGGATAGATTCAGCGAACGTTTTTCCAGATGGGGGTGATGATATCTTAAACACCAGGTTCAGGATTCACAAATACTAATAGTAGGGAGAGTGAATACTGTGGTTGGAAACCAGTGACAAATTCCTGTGGAACTCACAAAATTACTGTCACAATAAGAGCAGTTTCTATTTCCCCCAAGATTCTGATTATTGTTGCTAAATAGGTAAAGCATCGATTTTTAGCAGGAGAAATTCTGACCTTTCTTTTAATTTTCCTAATTTACAACAAAAAATGTCAGATTCTAACCTGAAACATTTTTATCCCAGCTATTATGATACTACTATATGAAAAAAAACTGATAATAATCTTTGAATTTGATAAAGTAACTTATCACATTGTTGAAACAACTCAAACAGCTTCACCAAATTTATTGAACAATATATTTTTTCTATGTGAATTTGCCTACAGAAGTGTCCCTCAAGCCACGAGATGACTGACCAATGTACTCATTAGTAATATGACAAGCGTCAGTGTGATGAAATATTTAAACTCGTTATAATAATATTAATTTGTGGGTGGACAAAAATAATATGCTTTCAACTAAAATATGCTTATTTGAGTTATTTACATCTGATACCATTACTATATAGTGTTGGTTTCAATTTCATAGTATGTGAATGGAAACTTTTTAACCTAGTAAAATATAAAGCTGTCTGTGGTAACTGACCTGGAGCTCCCAGCAGTTTAAAGAGTTAATGCGTTGTGCATCCATCACATTTGTTAACAGTCCTACCTCTCTGCCTTCCCTCGTCCCAACCCTGCCTTCCCCCATGCTCGAGTCCTGACCACCGACTTTTCAGCTCCTTGGGATGTTCCCTTGACATGAAAGCCTCTCCAGAAATGTAATTTTGTTGTTGTTATTGTTGTAACTGCAGCAAGGTTGTATATTGTGGAGGACATTCCTTTGGGTAAACACAACAAATGCTACAGCGCTGGTACTCATTCTCTCCTTCAAATCCCTTCACACTAATTCCCCTTCTTACCTTAATAATCTCTATTATCTGGTCTGTGCCCCCTGCTCTTCAAACTCCGGTCTCCTGCTCATTCTCACCTCCTCCTCCACAACAGAATCTGCAGCTCTCTATCCTGAAATCCCTCAATTTTCCATCTCTCTCACTACCTTAAATATATATTGATTTGACTGTAGGAGAACATCTTCAAGCTCTTTGGTGATGCTTGGTAATTTCTCTCCGTCTCCCTCCATCAAGTTTGAGAAATGCTTAAATAGTACTGTAGAAAACAGGTCTCAGAGATCAAAAAATCAGAGAGCAATGTTTGCAAAGTTTAAAATTTTGAAGCAACAGTTAGTCTTAAGGGTAAAACCATGAGAAATTTCAGCCTCTAGATTAGTTATTGGGTAAACAATATTATTTTGCATATTGAAACCTATTGGTAACAATCCCATTGTATGTAACTGATAATAAAATACCAAATTGAAACTGAAGTCTGCACTGCCAGCTCATTTACAAGCATTTGTCTTGTCAGATTGCATTTTTTATTGCTTTGAAAGAAAGGCGATATTCATCACTGCACAGCCTGTGTTAAGCCCTCTGGGGTAAAACCTTAGCAGAAAGCACTGCAACCTTTTTTTTAAATGAGAGACTTATCTTCATTGTTTTTGCTTAAAACAGCCCAGAACATTGTAGCAACAATGAATTATCTGCCGTTTCGTTTATCACATTATTTTAAATTAAACTTGGTGGGGCAATTTTCTACCAATCTGTAAATGTTAGCTGTAAAGGTGATGTATCAGTGTGATGTTCTGAGCTTAATTCCATTGAGGTCTGTGAAAAAAAGCTATTATTTCTGCCACAGCAATGCCCATACATAGTAGCTTCTTACAAAATTGTGGAGTAGAATCATTTCATCCCATTCAGTGCCAGGCTGAGAAATTCATTGTTAATTGGCTTGCTGGCATCATATTAGTTAGTTTAGAATATGGTTCAGTTTCAAGGATTGCCACTTATAAACCACTAGGGGATTGGATCTACTTGAGCAAGCTGGCGATAAAGTTTGAAACATATGTTGTAGTATTTTTTATGTTTCTCTGTATTTTCATGTGAGTCTCAAATACGTTGTAATCCTCAAAAATTAAGTTAAGCAATACGTAAGACAAACAACAATAACTTGCATTCATATAGTGCCCTTCATAGGGTCCCGGAGCGCTTGACATTGGAGGAGTCGGATCCCGAGCAAGGCGTAGAGGTCATTTAATATGTGTTAAGAACATAAGAAATAGGAGCAGGATTAGTCCATTCAGCACCTCAAGCCTGCCCCACCATTTAATAATATCACGGCTGATCTTCTAACCCAATTCCATTCACCCCACCTATCCCCATATCCCTTGATCCCTCTATCCTTTAGATGAGTTGGATGAGATGCTAAACTAACTGCCTGATTAGGTGGATTTCAATGGTCCCACAATACTATTTCAAAAGTGGTCATCTCACTTGCGAAGCGAGTGCTCTAACCACTAAGCTACGGGACTCCACAATAATATAATAATATATGTAGCATAATGTGATCATTATGGAAAATGTTATGCATCTAGATCTACCTCATTGCGGCTCTATTGCCAATGATCGGATTTTCCACACACTGGATTTTCCTTGTGGTGTTTAAAGATTTTTTTCAGGTAAACTGGGTGTCTGACACATGCATAAACCCATCAATGTGCTTTAAGAGTATCCTTACCAAACTGACAAATTCCATGCATCTCACGAACACATGGAAATCCCAGAAAAAAGATTATTGAAATGGAGTGTGCACCCTAGCGAATAATCATAGCCTACGATTGTTTTTCTGTAATTTGCTTCTAAAAAGAGCTAATAAAAGACAATTTCAAAATTATGGCAGAATTGAAAAACTTGTCAAAATGTAGTATAATCTGATATTTTAAGGCATGAATATGAGTATGGTGGAGGCTCATGTAGAGTATAAACACTGAATCAAACAGCCTGTATCCGCACTGCAACATTCTATATACAGTAATTCTATTCAATCTTAGTGAAACACGGTAAACTACTCTTCTCTAGGTACTTTCTCCTGTATCCATAGCAGATGTCCCTTCATTTATTCCCACACTGTTGATACTTTTTACCTTTACTACATAATTTTATTCACTAACCAATCTCAAAGCAGACTTTCTTGTCGCCTATGATCTGGACAGCTGACTTGTGTCCACTTTCTACTCAAAGACACCTTGCAATCCAGATGAACATTAGTCTTGGTTTGTCCACAAGTGTGCGTACAATCTACAACTCACAAAGTCTTCTATAAAATAGATATTCTGGCACAAAATAGTGCCATATAGTGTGGATCGCATCGTGAGTATATCTTGCGGCACTTCTTAGCTGCTCAACACTGAGAAAGAAATATCTACTAAATATCTAAATACCATTTAACATTCAAACAATAGTGAGCACTGGGGCCTGGAACTGGCGAACCATTTACCAGGAAAATTACACAGAGTTAAGTAGCTCAGAAACTGATCAATTGGTCCAAGTTGTCCATGCAAGAGGTGTCTTGCTGCCTGGCGTTTACCCCAGTTTAGTTTATGTTAGTGTTAGTAACAAATTTGATTACTTATTTTTTCAACTATAAATGAAACTTTATCTCTATAACCACATTCTCTGTAATCTTCCTCAACCAGCTTGGGTATCCAGTTGTATTTTATTATTAATGACCATTGTCACATCACTCAATAGTAGCCTCCTGGCAGACAAGGTGCTGATTGGTGTTTGCATGGTATTTGAAAGAGATTACAATAACAAAATTACACTTGTATAGTGTTGGACAGTGATTGGACAGGGAGGGTGGAGGGAAAAGGGCGGATTTGGGTCACCGATGTGACCGTCGAAGAGAAGGGTCCTGAGGCAGGAATTGAAGGAGGCTAAGGAGGGGGAGAGGCAGAGGGACTGTAGGATGGAGTTCCACAGGTTAGTGGCAGAGTGGCCAAAGGCTCGCCCGCCAACGGTGGGGTGGGTAGGTCAGAGTATAGAGAGCAGGCCGGAACATGCTCAATGGTGGGGGCGTTGATAGGGGGTTAGGAGGTCACAGAGGTAGGGTGGGGCAAAGCCATGGGGGACTTTGAATGTGAGGACAGTATCTTGAATTGAATCCTCTGGGTGATGGGCAGCCAATGGAGTCAGGCGAGGATGGGAGGCATGGGATCACAAAGCTTGCGACAGTAGAGGATATGGACCATAGAGTTCTCAATGATCTGCAGCCTATGAAGGGAGGAATTGCGAAGGCCAACAAGCAGGACATTGGCTTAGTTGAGCCAGGATGTGGTGACGGCATGAATGAGGGTTTCAGCAACCTGAGGGGTGAAGTAGCGGCGGAGTCGGGCAATATTGCGGAGGTGAAGGTAGGCAGAGCGGGTCATGGCTTGGATGTGGAGAAGGAAAAATAGTTGATCGAACAAGACACCGAGGTTCTTGACTTATTAAAACTGTAACTCGGTTTAATTCATGTTGAGTTGATCTATGTTTTGTAACCATCCATAGTTGGAGCTCTAATGTACAAGGAAGTATCTGGGTTCTGTCTCTGCCTCTCAAGGAATTATTCTGCTCCATACATACTTTGTAGCACATCAGCTGATATAGACTAAGTGGTGTTTGCTGTTTGATAGGTTCTGCAAATTTGTCCCTGAGTGCTTCTAAATAACTTTAATGCGTTTTTAAGAATATAATTTAATTTTATTTCTTTATTGCCTTGGTATTTTTACATTAAAATTCCATTAGAGTTATTTATAAACGTGTGGAGAGAAATCTGCAAAGTTACCCACATCAACCAATGCGCCATATTAGGGCTAGGAACAGGAATACCTCTGGGATAAGAATTTTGATAAGAAAAATAATAATAGTCCCAAAAGAATGAACGCAAGAAGAAAAGAAACTACCAACACTCACTGTTCCACATATACAGCACAAGCAATTTGTGTTCTTAATTGGACTAATTTATTACAGAGGCTACATGTCAAGTAAAGAGACGGAACATGATTTGCATTTAATGTGGACTATGAATCATGATCCAGCAGTTGGCTGCAAAATGAGACAGAAAGGAGAAAAGTGTTCTGTTAGAGAACTATGTTACCTGCAATATATCCTGTTGTGGCTTCCTTCAAAATTAATAATTGTGATTTTTAAAAAAGTTGTTATTGCCTTAAACAAAGATCACTATTATTTTGTCAGCTGGCTGCTCAAGACCACAACAACAAAATTACATTTGTATAGCGCCTTTCACATGCTCAACTCATGCACATTCCCATCCTCATGTTTAGGAATATCCAAATTAGATTAAGAGTTTTTAGTATGTATGGCACCTATACATTCAATTGTGTCTGGAATGGAATGCACACTCTCCCCGAAGAGATACATCCTGCTTCCCCAAACCCTATCTTCTTCTTTCTGTCTCCTCTGCTCACCCACTCTGATCAGCTAACGCATGCTTGCCTCAAGTCTCCACCCTCCCCACAAATATACACAAAGTCACTTTACTTTACAGTACATGTTGTGAAGCGCTGTGAGATGTCTAGAAGTCGTGAAAAGCGTTATATCAAATTCAAGGATTATTATTACCTGTGTCAGGATGAGGTAAACACTTCCAATTCTGCACCTCTAATCTCCCTCCCTTTGCCTTGTCCCCTCTGTTTCTAACTACAAGTCCTGCCTCAAAACCTACCTCTTCAACTTATTTCCATCTCTCTCCCGCTCTTCTTGGTTACCCCGCACCCCCCAACTCTGGCTCTGCATTCGACCCGTCATTGTACAAGGCCGTACGCAGGGGGGGTGCGACGGGTGCGTACGCACCCCCCCAAATTATAAAAGGTCCACATTTTCCGGGGTAGAGAATTGTATTTTTTATCAAATTTAAATACCAAGTAAATTTATTGAACATTTGAGTAACAATCAGTTCTTCAAAACTATGTATAAATTATAAACACGCATCTTTGAATGATTTAGTATTAATATAAAATTATCGAGTCGCGCACCAGAATCGGCGTCTACCCCAAAACATACCGCGTGGATAGACCAGTCCATGACGCGGCGAGTCTGTGACTCGTGATTGGATAAACATTGGCGCCAAGACTCAAATCTATCCTCGTTTGGAAATCATCCCGTAAACAGCTACAAGGGGCAGCACCACTACTGGAAGTTAAATCATCTTTTCATCTGATCACCGTAAGTAAAAATGACTCAAGTTTTGAGAGGTGTGACTGTAATGCTAGCAAACAATGACAACATATTTACAAGCTTCTGAGAAATTAAAGCTTTTGAGAACCCAACAAAAAAGTTATTTGTGTCTGGACGGGAATGCCTATCTTTAAAAGAAATACTCATGGATGTAAGCCTATGCTTTAGCGCCTATTCCACGTGGTGTGTCAATCGGAAATCATCCCGTATACAGTCACTACATAAAAAGGTAGCAACACTTTGTGGAAGCTGAAATCGTATTTTAATCTGATAAATGTAAGTAAAAATGACTTAAGTTTTGATAGGCGTGTTTCTGAAATATCACGTTTCTTGTTTTGTCATGATTATCACATTTGATTTATATTATTAAAGATGTATTCCTGTAATTAAAAATTGCTTTTAGAGACGTCCACTGGCATGCAAAAAAAATATGACCGCAAAGATAAACAGTGCGACTTTATTTCACATTCAGTTTTGTACCCAGAGTGAAAAAACATCAATGTCGCACGAATTTGGCATAAAAATAGTTTCACCGTCATCTGATCGAGCGAACTCTGGCATTGACAACCACACTTCTCCACTGATCCCTTCTCTCCATGCAGCCTGACTCCCGCCTGCCAATACCCCAATCGCGCTCCAGAGTATCGATGTAGGTTAGGGTCGGTCTACCTCGTGTTCTGTGACCGTGCAATGGTTCCCATAGGATAGTAGCACTATGGACAGTTTCCTCCCGGCTTCTCCAGCTATGTCCGCTAAACCTAAGACGCCTCTGCGGTAATGTCTGTGATACCAGTGTGGTAGTGAACCATATAGCTCACTATTTGTCAGATGCTGTCGCCAGTAAACGTTCAGGGCGGCTCTTAGAAGCCTCGTATAAACCTCATGAGTCATCTAATCTCCTGATCTTCTGAACCGATTAAATAAGACCTCCAACTGTGTAAAACGTCGGAGCCTGGAGGGGGCTTCGGGGGCAGCCCCCAAGCCCCCGGACATTGTTGGTCCCATCACTAGCAATTCGCACCCCCCCAAAAAAAATCCTGCGTACGGCCCTGTTGTACACCATGAAACATAATTGTACATAAAGGGCAATATAAAAAATGCAAGTTGTTGTTATTGTCATCCACTCCAGGTTTTGCCAATGAGTCAGGCTGGGCTGTGCTGTCACCATCAGTGCCCTGGAATACCAGAGGCCCACCTCACTCAGGTACAAGATTACCTTGCCTGCCACAGAGGATTAACTCAATTCCAACAATTCATCTCCAGGCATATTCATCTTGGAACCAGCACAGCTGCAAGGAGACCCCACTTATCTCTCTTCCCCCACCCATCCATCCCCAAGGAGGACAGTGATTAACTGTCAACGAACATATTTTGTTTGATATTAAGTACAAAATACTGCTCAATTACATAAATTATATCATTTTAATTGGATGCTCTACTGGTTTTTCATATTTGGCCTGCTCTATCTGTAGACCATTTTCTGATTCTGTCGCTCATCAAAATTTTATATTTGTCTTCCACCAGCAGTGCATTAAATTGAACGTTAACTATCACGTTTTTCAAAAGAATGCAGGCAAAATAAGTGTTACTGTGTGTATCACAAAAAAATGTGCACTTTGGGGAGGAATGGGGGTAACTCTGGGGATGAATCGCAACAAAGCAATGCTAAAAGTATCAAGAAACAAATTTGAGCTCAAAATAATCCCCATACTCCGATAGAGGAGGTTAATTAACATCAAACAAAGGCTAAAGCCTGAGGGCACTAACATACTCCAATCCCTTTATTAAATCTACATCCTCTGCTAAATTGTGAATTACGTACATTTTCCAGAATAGCACACAACTAATACAACAATCATTGGTGTTCTGGAAAGATCGGTTCATGAATGAATGACACTGCACCAAACTTTCTACTTTTAGAGTACAATGTTACAGCATCAATCAATCAAATCAATCAAAACTTACATTTACATAGCACCTTTCACATTGAAAGTTAGGTAGGGACAAGAGCAGGGGGGGAGGGGTCAGGGCAGGATGAAGAAGAGTAGGAAAATTGACTGTATATTTGTGGACGAAATGCGGCAGCCAAATTGTGCACAGCAGTGTCCCACAAACAGTCATGGAAGTGGAATTAAGGGAAATGGGGGAGAAAATATGTCAAGGGAAGGGGTCAGGGCAGGGGGAGGGAGAGCAGGAAGGCCGACTGAATACTTGTGGGTGAAAGCATCCTATAATAATAGTAATAAGCCTTGTATTTGATATAGTGACTAATCATGTCTTCAAGAGGTCTCAACGCATTTCTCAGAATTTACTGTAAAGTGAATTGATTGAATATTTTGTGAGCGAAACACAGAAGCCAATTGCACACAGCAGTGTCCCATAACTAGTCATGGGTTGAGTGACCAAATTATTTATTCATCTATGTACTTAATTTTTAAGGGATTATTACTCCCTGCAAAATAATTCACCAATCGAAAAACAATTGGGTGCCTATTTACTACGAGGTAAACACTTCCTTACTACTTGTGGAGTAAGGAAACTTGTCTTCAAGATCCTCGTCCTCAACCTTCAAGGCCTTACATGGCCATGCCCCGCCCTATTTAACCGATCTACTCTCCCCCATTAAGCCCACCTGGACCCTCCGTTCAGCAGGAATTGGCCTGCTCCAAGCCCCCCACCTGAACGGCACCACCATCGGAGGCCGGTCCTTCAGTTTCTCCGCTCCCACCCTGTGGAATTCCATCCCCCAATCCCTCCACCTTGTTTCTTCCCTTTCCTCTTTCAAGGCCGGTTTGAAGACTTTCCTCTTCGACCGTGCCTTTTGTTCCCCCCCGAATTTTTCGACCTCCCCTACGCGTTTCACCCCTTCCCGAACACTCCCCTCCCAGCTCGGGTCACACGCCTCCTGTGCAGCGCCTTGGGACGTCCTCCCGACGTGAAAGGAGCTTGATAAGTTTAAGTTGTTGTTGTTGTCTAACGTTTCGTCCTACCCGAGAATCGAACTCAGCTTATTGCTTTTGAGGCAAATGCTTTAACCAAAAACACTGATCAACATCAATGATCGTGTTATCTCTTACGTTAGTCTAGCAGTTTTTCCACCAGCCATTGTTTGATGCCTGATCTGCCTTTCTACCTTTCTTCTGCTTTCTTTTGAAGTGATGAAGTTTTCTTTAAAGCTCCCAGTATCCTCTCTCATCATGATTCAGGTCTACTCATTCTTTGTTAATGTGTTACCAAAGTGTGACATCTTTGTCGTTGTTCACACTGCACCACAGTAGATGGAAATAAATCTGTTACAGGATTATTATCTTCCTGCCTGTAGTGCGGTGCCTTGTGGTGAATGTGAAGTTGAAGAATAATTAGTGTTTCTAGCAAAGGGCAATGAAATTTCTGTCACAGCTATATTTTGGTACTGTGTCAAAATGTTTAACTAGGGCTGTAAAATCACATGCATCAGTGAATACATAGTTGTCCACTTTGACATTGTCTGACTTAATGGCAGTTCTTCAAGTTTGTTTTTTGTACTGATCCCTTTTTGTATAAACTGTACATTAGACATTAAAGGATAACCCCACGTGAACTCCGGTCACACAGGAAGATAGATTTAATGGAGGTATATATTACAAGATGTGGAACATAGAAAAGCACAAATTAGATTACTTTGGATTGTTCTTGGCTAGACTTACTGCAATCTAGGAATTTCTGTGATAGGAACCATAGGAATTTCATAATGGAAGGAGAACATTCAGCTTATTGTGCTGGCTATCTTTGGTGCTATCTTCTCTGCAATATGTCTTCTGCCACATCATGGGTGCCTGAACCTTTAATCTTTCAAACTTCCTCCTTTTTTCCCTCCACTTGAATCCTCACCTCCTCAAAATCGACCTCTTCAACCATTATTACCATCTCCCGCCTTTCTTGGCACCAACACTGTCCTATGAAGTGTTATTCAATGCGCTATATATAAACGCAAATTGTTGTTGTGGATCCTTTTCCCTTGCTCTTTCACAATAATTTGTAAAACGGGCCGAGTTCGCATTTGTTTAAATATGATTTCTTAACAACGAGAAGCATCCCTTTGATGAGATGCTGAATTGACTTTAATCCTTCAAAGTGCTTTGAAACATTCTCCCATTGTGAAAGGTGCTTTGCCAAATGCAAGAATTATTTTTATTTATATTAACAACAACTACATCAACAGAATGGCACTTGTATAGCGCCTTTCACGTCATTGGGATGTCCCAAGTCACTGAAATTAAATATTAGATACATTTTTGTATTTCAATTCAAGGAGTAAATAATTCCAGATACACTATATTCTTGTTTTTCAACTTATTATCAGAAATACTGGATTATTCACTTCTGTTAAACATCGTATCCAAAGTAGTTTGTGAGATATTGAAGTGTGTAATTGGCTGCTGCATTTCTCACAGAAAATAGACAGTCAATTCACTTCACGGTAAACTCTGTGAAGCACTTTGAGTTATCTCAATTTCATGATAAGGCACTATGTCAAATGCAAGGATTATTATATATATTATTATATTATTTATGAGGTTATTCAACGCAAACCATATTCCCAGAGAGAATTACGAAAATAATTATTCTACAATGCACTTAGACATCTTTGTGCACATGATTGCATTGCCTATACAGTATTTAACTTTTTAAAATACAACAACATTACACTTATATAGCACCTTTCACAACAGGAGGACGTCCCAAGGCTCTGTCATTGTTTCAGACCCGAGCTGGGGTCAGGGATAGGTGGAGGGAAAGGGAGGTGATTTGGGGTGACCATTTGGACTGTTGAAGAGGAGGGTCTTGAAGGAGGCTAGGGAGGGGGCGAGGCGGAGGTACTGCGGATTGGAGTTCCAGAGGTTGAGGACAGAGTGGCTGAAGGCTCACCTGCCAATGGTGGGGTGGGTGGGTCAAGGGACATGGAGCAGGACAGAGTCTGCTGAGTGGAGAGGGCGAGCAGGTTGGTAGGGGGTTAGGAAGTCACAGAGGTAAGGTGGGGTGAGGCTGTGGAGGGCTTTGGAAGTGAGGAATCAAATTGAATCATCTGGGTGATAAATAAACCTGATTTATGAATATTTCTTACAGCTTTGATCAATTCATGTTTATGAATATTCTCAATGGTATGCTGTAAAATATTCTGCAGTAATTACATGTGAGCCATTTAATATGTGTGCATTTGTTAAAGCTAAGCCCAAATAAAACATTCATTTCAAAACATATTGCCATCTTGATCCAAACCAACAGATCAATATCTCCATCTTAATACGGTCATAAACTGCACAGAGATTTCAAAGTGTTCTGCTTACCCCTGTTCTCTGCACTTCCGTGAAAACTGCTCTCTGGAATGTTTTCTCCCACACGGCTAGCTCACTGCCCAGCTCCACATAGAAACAATGGCTCTTTCCTTGTCCAGCCAGGATACTGAAACCATACGACCTCTGGTCTTGACGTTCGCAGTCCTGATGAAGACCTAAATATAAGTTTGCTTGTAGCCAGCATTCATCAGCAAGCCAGAGCTGTAAAATATTCTGCAGTGGATTACATTTGAACCGTTTAATTTTACGGGCAGAAAGTGCCAAGTAAAAGGCATCTCAACTTGTATTTGCCATTACTGGTAACCACAAAGGTGAAAGATTTCTTGAAGAAAATTGCAGCATGATACAGTATAGTAGAATAAAAATAGTGCAGATATGTGGATTCCGTTAATATTAAATTTTATAATATTGGCATATTATTAGGGGGAAAAATATTTTTTGCAAGAAGGGAAACTCAAGGCAGTGACACAGTGCTCGGCAATGGAATTTATGCATCCAACCAGTTATTGATATATTTGCTGAAATGTCAAGAACATCCAGATTCAGATGACTCCCTTAAGTGGTTTGTTTTTTTCGTTGTGGTTCATTAATGCATAATGCATTGTGGGCTCTACCTTAAGGAAAGATTTGCCACTAATATTAACCTTGCCAGACTTATTCAGAGAAAGAAGCAAGGATCTGAAAAGCACTGACAATGTCAAACACAATTTCTGAAACCGATCAAAACATGCATTACTGGTCGCATCATTGTGGTGAACTGTAGAAGTACTCCAAGATGCATAACCCATGTGAAGAGCACTATACAAATGCAAGTTGTTGTCGGTATAGTTCTGACCTCAATGTCTGAGTAGGAATGATCATCTTTAAGAAAACATTGCTTTATATTTACATTTAGGTTGTCCATTCACAAAACTGCATCTAACAAATACTTATTGTTGGGGAAAACATATATAGAACATAAACTGAAAAGTTTGTCTCAGCTCATTCGTTACGATTCATCAAAATAATTATTCAAGAAGGGGCAATGAGCTGCAATGATATTTTGTTATAAAAATATTAATTATTTTTATTACTAGACTATTTGAAGTATAGAGGATAATTGGTACCGCCAGTACTATTGAATAGCACCTCATAAGTGCCTTCAAGAGTAGTTTAAAAAAAAGAAATCTATGCTATTCTAATAGATTGCACGAAACAACAGTCTGATAGTTTCTCTTTCTCACATTGGAGCTTATTGTTAACCTACACATTTCATGCAACAATAATAAATACTTTTTAAAAAACTAATAAATTGGTCATTTCAATCTTTCAGGACTGTTTGTGGGACACTGCTGTGCGCAATTGGCTGCTACATTTCACCCACAAATATACAGTCAATTCACTTTACAGTATATCCTGTGAAGCTCTTTGGGTCACCGAGAAGACATGAAATGCGCTATATCAAATGCAAGGATTAATATTATTATTATTTGTGACGATGAAGTTCAAGAATAAAATGGAGGAGAAACGGTCAAATCTGGTAGAAGTGTATACAACTATGAGGGATTTTGACAGGGTAAATAGGGAGAAGTTATTTCCACTTGTAAAGCAACCAATTGATTAGAGGATATTGATTGAAGATTATCACAATTATCTTTTCCTGCAATGTTGTTGCAATGAGGAAAGCCCTGCCAAGTAAAGTAGTTGAGGCTATGTCCATTGTGGGTTTCAGGAGCGAAGTCAACAGTAAAGGATAGAGCTTGATGGGGTACAGGGATATGGAATGCATAGCTTTGCTCTGAGAGACAGTGAAGACTTGGTGGGCTGACTGGGCTCTTTCTGCACGGTATGATTCTATGTGTATTGTTCCGCGGATTTAGAAACTCCTGTTTATTTCTTTCAACTGTTTAAGTCACTGTTTTCACTGTGCATTCTGCACAGCTTCCAATCTGTAGTTTACTGCACAACACTTCTACCTGAAATGTTTCACTATCACATAGAGACCTACCTTATGAACTTTGCAAAGAATCTCACAGAGGTTGTAGATTTTCTCAGCTCGTAGCCAGTCACGAATGCTAACCTGTGGTAAACAAAGCAAAGAGTCAATTTCAGCATCTTGGGATATTCTACCAATATAACAATTTATATTAAGGTTTATACACAATTTCCGGAGCTGATCAAATAGGCATCATTGTGACAGTCATGTGATTGTGGTGAACCGTAGATCTGACCTTCAATGTCTGAGTAGGAATTATCATCCTTAAGAAAACATTTCCTTATATTTAGTTGTGTTGCCCATTCATTATAACTACACTTATAGTGACTGCTGATCGCTATGAAAAACGTGTATAAAAAATAAACTGAATGGTCTGTCTCAAATCATTTGTTAACATTCATCAAAAGAATTATACAAAGAGGGGCAATGAGGTGCTGTGAAGTTTTGTGACATAGAAATTCAGAATAAAATGGAGGAAACAACAACAACAAAATTACTTTTGTTTAGCGCCTTTCATATCGGAAGGATATCCCAAAGGTATTGCAATGTTATTGGGAACATTTAAGCTGAGTGATGGATTTCTGAATTTCTCAGACACCTGGCTGACCAAAAGCAAAGTTATTTTTTGGGGAAAAACAGCAGCATAAATGGTGCCCCTACACCAGATAATGGTCCTCAGAAATGTAAAGCGAGTCTCCTGCAGGTAACGCAATGTACCTCACATCGACCCTCTGACCTGTGATCATCTCAGCACTGAAGTCATGTCAGTCAGTGAGACATACGCTGAACTCTCTGGAGGAGACACACTTTATGTCCTAAGCCACTCTTACCTGCATCACAGAATCATTTACACTGCCATTTTCCCAGCAAGTGCTCTTTGAAACCCCATGTAAACCCCGGGTTATTTTTTAAGTGGTATACTAATTGCGGTATTTTGCTGGGCAATCATTAGCTGGCTTACAAAGTAACAGTGGAAGGTTGAAGTCACAAAATGCAATTTGTTTTATAAAACGTTTATTCAGTTGCACTTTCCTAATAAAGCATATATATAGGTATATATATATTTATTTGTGGATCCAGATGTGGCCTTGCTTTGAACCAGATGTACTGGAATTCTAAATCTGCTCTTCTCAGCTCTGGCTGTTCACTATTTGTCAAATATAATGAGTATTTAAGAAATAATTCAACAAGAATCTCAAACGTTAGCACTTTGAGACATTCCCCTCATGTGAAAGGCACTGTATAATGTAAATTGTATTGTCTTATAGAACCAAATGATTTGTGGAGCAAGGTAAAATTGAAGGAACCTCAAGATTACGTCAGGATATAAAATGTTTGCTTACAAAAATACATAGTCACTACACATTACACTAAATCTTGTGGAGCGCTTTAAGATTACTAATAGTTTATCAAGGATTGTACTAAAGGTAAAGAGAAGTAGGAAACACAATCTGAAACGTAAAGGTAAACACTACATTAAGATCACTGACAGCATCTCAAGTGATAATTAGGCTTTTCAAATAGGCAGGTTGCAAACAAATGGCCAGTAATATTCAGAGTAACTGATCATTTACCTCATCATTTGCCAGACCTGATCAGTTCAGAATGCCTTCCATGTTTGTCTTCTAGACCAGTCAGTGCACTCTGTAGCAATTACTTTGAGACATATAAATACATGATCAAGTGCTATAAAGATGCAAACGTTTTGCTTCCTTAAATAAGAGATCAAAGAATTTACTGGCCCATTGAAAATACTGCTGAGAAGCTCAAAATACGTCCAGCTGTGTAAAGGCATTAAAGTAGTTAAGAACTGGAATTAATGGTTCAACTAATAGTTTTGCACATTCACTAAATTGTGCAATCATAACTGCATTATTTCATAAGAAACAGCTTGAAACTTCAAGTCCTTAGATGCTTATGGTTATCAGAAGTAAAAATAGGAGGAACCCCTTGGTTGCGTCAGAATTTCACAAAGGAGAAGCTGAAAGAGATCTAAGGGGTGTTAGTGGACTCATTATTCACCTTGTCATGAGAGTGTGAGGCAGCGATAAACAAACCAAATAGGAAACTGGGCTATATTTCAAGTCTGTTGAGTTCAGATCCCAAGATCTATGCTCAGGATACTCTGCTCAGGGAGTGCCTTGAATATTGGATGCAGTACTGATTTTGCAAAATTAGAAGGTTAAATAGGCCATAGAGACAGAGTGAAAGAGAACAACAAGGATCATCACCAGTGTTAGAGGAATTAATTTTGAGCTGTGATTAGACAATCTAGAGGTCTACAGTGATAAAAAAAAAGAGTGATCTCACAGGGTACTTCATAGTGGTAGAATCAAAACAATCATCATGTCTGTCCTGGCGCTTTGAAAGAGCTATCCACCTCGTCTCACACCCCCATTCTTTCCCCATAGCCCTAAAAAAAATATTTTCAAGTATATATCCAATTCCCTTTTAAAAATCATGAAGCACTTTGAGTCGTAATTCCAGTTCTTAACTACAACATTATAAGGCGCTATATCAAATGCAAAGAATATTATTATTGTTCAATTTGCTTCCACCATCATTTCATATTGTAACAATTTGCTGTGTAAAAAAATTCTCGTCATCGCCACCTCTGGTTCTTTCGCCAATTATCTAGAATCTATGTATGATATGTAGGTGTATAATATGTGTAATATTTTAAACAGGATTGATAAAGTAAACCCAGAACAATATTTTGACATATGCCACGACATCAGAACAAGAGAACATAGGTCAGTTTCAAGACAGACAATGAGAAACATTTCTTTACCCAGAGTGATAATGAGGCTAGAATTCTGGATTGATTTAAGAAATAGCTTGATGCTGTGATGGGAGGATGCCTGGAAGTGGTGGGGATTTTTGGAAAAAATGGATCTCAAAAGCCATCTGCATCTCAACCAATCTGAATCAATTACAATGAAACTCTTTCAAACAATTTGAAGTATAACAGCAAACCGTTTACTGCCCCTGTCCATCAAATACTGATCTTTGAAAGTGAGCACTTATTATTCACCGCTTGTCCTTAAAACATAACCACCTTGATGATGGTATGCTCTGATTATTTCCCACAGTGTAAAGGCATGAAAGGAGTTAAGAACTAGAATTAATGGTTCAACTAATAGTTTTGTGCATTCACCAAATTGGGAGAGATGTTTCAGGACTAAAGGTCAGCAATCATAACTCTATTAATTTAAAATAGGACCATGAGAAACAGTTGGATATGACAAGCTAGTACATGGTTCTTTGTTTCAGAAGTAAAAATAGCTTATAATGCGAGTTTCTTCAATGTGGAACAAATGTGTAACATGAATCAAATCTAGTTTAGAAATATTCCAATGCACGGCGGTTTAAATTTCTTAATTGATCACCAAAGACGCACACACATTAGATCAGGGTTTGTACTAATAGCTTTTCTTGTTAGTCATTGCAATATCATAGCAAGCTTGATGCCACTCTGCTAACTCGAACCTAATGCTCGCTCTCCACTCCATCACCAATGAACAAGCCTTCAGCCATTTTGACGAGAATTAGATACGCATGTGCGGAAGAAAGTTATGACAGTAAAGGGAAATATCAGAGACAAAACACAAAATACTACAGATGCTGGAAATCTGAAACAAAGCAGAACTTCCCAGAAAAACTCAGCTGGTCAGGCAGCATCCATGGAGAAAGGAAAGTGAGTCAATGTTTTGGGTCCATGACCCTTCGGCGAGGGATCCTTATCAGGGAATTGGGTTAGGATTGACTTCTTGTTGTAGGAGCAAATACCAACACAAAATATCGTGAAAAACTGTGCTGAAAGGCCTCCTACTGTGTGAAACATTCTATGACATAATCATACTGCTTGCATTTGATATAGTGTCTGATCATATCAGTAAAATTATGCATACAGTTTACATACAGCAAAATCTACATGCTCCGCATGAAGTAAACATTCAAATTTATCTGGGGGATTGTTGGCTTAGGACAATGGGAAAATCTCCCTCATCTTTTTTGTTTAGTGACAATGGGATCTTTAATGTCCACCTGGAAACAGGCAGATGGGGCCTTGGCTTAATATCTCATATGAAAGATCGCATCTGTCACAATGCCAGTATTGAACTGGAGTGTGAGCCTCAACAATGAGCTTAAAGTCCTGATTATAATATTTACAACACCAATCAAAATTTAAGGATGTGGAGTCCTATAGCTCGTTGGTTAGAGCACTTGCCTTACAAGTGGGAGGTGTGGGTACAATTCCAGGCAGGCCGAAACCTTAGGTAAGTTTCCTTACTCCACACACCTAATAGTAATCCCTCAAAAAACCAATAATAAATTGATCATTTCAATCAGCGACTGTTTGTGAGACACTGCTGTACGTAATTGGCTCCGCATTTCACCCACATATATACAGTCAATACACTTTATAGTATATTCTGTGAAGCACTTTGAGATGTCTAGAAAATGTGAAAAGAGCTACATCAATGCAACGATTATTATTATTATTACTATTATAAGGTTATATTGAGCCTTTCATCAGGACTTCCCAAAACTCGTAACAGTATTGGCTGGCACCCCATCTGGGTTGGGGTGGGAACTGAGAGAGGTGAGGATGGGAAAGACGACTGAAAGCATAGTCAATGAGATAAGTCTTGAGAAGGCCTTGAAATAAGTTAAGGGAGGGGGTTGCATTGGAGGGAATCTGGGATGAAGTTCTGGAGGTGGAGAGGCTAAAAAGCCCGGCTGCCGATAGTGTGGGAAATAGGGCAGGGGGTTATGAAGCAGGCCAGCACCTGTGAGTGGATAGGTTGAGTGGGAGGAAGTCACAGAGTTAGAGTGGCGCAAGGTCATGGAGGAATTTAAAGTTGACAAGTTGAACTTTATTTATATTGATATTGCACCTTTTCCACACTATCAAAGTGTTTCCCAGGATTTACCATGATGAGTGACTGTATCTGTAAATTTGGAAATGAAGTATCATATTGCTGAACTAAAAATATAGTCAATTTCCAAAGTAAATTCTTCTAACAATTATTTTTGTACTAAAACTTCAGTCAATTTTAAATTGAATAAAAAATTCATGCAGAACCACAGGACATGACAGCTATAGAGAGTTCATGCCATTATTAACACAATGTAACCTTAGTGAAAATATTGAATTTGCATCAGATCCTGATTTCAAGTTATTTCAAGTGCTACTTTTATTAAAACAAATTGTCAATTGTTCAATTGTCCCACCAAATTGACACTAAAACAGCTTTAATAATATTAGTGTAATGAAACATAATTGCTGAATAGATCGATAGAGGTCTCATAAGGCTACACAGAACATGACACTGTAATACATTTTATTGAAGTCTGATTGTTTTGCTAATCCTGTCATTTGAAAAGTAATAATATAATGATGATTCCTGCATTTAATATAGTGCCTTATCACATCATTGACATGTCTCAAAGCACTTCATGGGAACATACTGAAAAGTGAATTCACTGCATTTGTCGGGTGAAATTATTGCAGCCAATTGAGCACAGCAGTGTCTCACTAACGATTGTGGATTGAGCGAACAAAAAGTTTTTTTTTTTTTTTGAAGGGATTATTACCCCCTTAAAATGATCCTCCGACTGACTAACAACAAGGTTTCTCGTTGCTCCTCGGTAAACAGAGAGACGTGGAGTAAGGAAACTTGCCCAGGAATCAAAACCAAGTCTTCTCGCTTTCAAGGAGAGTGCTCTAACCAATACCTATAGGACTCCAGGACTGTGGAACAAAAGTAACTCCATGTGTGCAACAGGCTTGATCAGCTTTTTGGCTTCTTCCTGTTTCTTTTTTCTCATGTTGCTTCCTGAGGCTAAACACGCCAAGAACATCTTTATAACATCTTATAATCTGGTTGATTTTCCAATGCTTTCAATTCTTCACAGCCCTCACATGTGAGGGAGGACTGTCTTCTTGCTAAACATGTGATCTACATCTTTGAGAATAGAGAATGTTGCATATAGATGTCTTGAACTCGTGACAAGGCTCTATATCAAATACTAGGATTATCATTATTATTAGACACAAAAACATAACCTTGATATGAATGATGCAAAACTAAGTAGAGAGCATGTTAAATTTGCATCTGCAAAACAAATGAATGTCAAAAGTGAGAGATAATGTAGAATCATTTGTTTCAGACAGTTACAAGCCAAGACCAAAAATAAATTGTCCAAATTACTTGACGTAATTATTAGCACCAATGGCCAACACTGTAATGAACTGACTAGTAATAGCCTTGAAATCATTACAGTATTGAATCCACATATTCTTGGAAGACTCAATAGTATAAAAACAAGTATCTCTTCCAAGCACAAGTTACCTCCAGTGCGCATGTTTCATTACAATTAAATACCAAGGCAATAGAATGGAAAGGAAAGAAGGCAAAAGTTTAGTTTCAAAATAGCGAAAGGACATTGCATGATCCAATGACATTCACATCCTGTGTTGCAAAGTTGCAATAAACTAATACTCTTGCAGCAAATCACCGGTAGGTTTCCCTTAGAACTTAATCACTGTCAATCACCATTGAGAAAATGTTAGAGGCTATCAATTATGTCTCAAAGACATGGGTTATTCCATCAGGTAATAAACAGAAAAGCACACCTCTAGTCAACCAGGAAAGGTGATAACGGGTTCTTGTATGATTTATGTCTGCCTAGTCTCTTGCAGATTTTGTGTTTCATTCTACACATATCTCAAGCAGAATGAATCCACACAGAGCAGCAATGATAATTACATCCTCTTTAGAAGCACCTGGGGACAGCAAATTTGATTCCTCACTAACGCGCGAGAAGGGATTCCCTTGACATCTAACCACATGAACTTTGATTCAACTGCCTTTGATCAGAGCTTTTTATTCTTTAGATTTGTGGACTGCATTACAGACTGAGAATGATATAACCCTGCAAATGTTCTCACGTAACATGACACTTGGTCAAATAAATTGATTTAATTCTGTAGCTGCAGGATCTGGCCATATCACAGTGGATGTAGAAGACATGCCGCTAATGTAATTGAAGAAAAAGATCACACCATAGTGCTTTATCTACATCATTGCTTTATTCACAATCACAATCTTCATATGTGCAAAATAATCTGAATGCAGAGATTCAGGGTAACATCTCCATGACGCATAAGTAATCTGTGGATATTTATATTGTTCTGTCAGTGCTAGAGAGATATAAATCTTTTGGAACAGTTCCGATTAGCTGTTGGGAGAAAGAAAATTGTTAACGGATAATGGTGAACGGAAATGCAGTTAGTGATGTTTTCACTATTGCTGATGAGGTTAAGAGGTGACTTGATTGAGGTCCTCAACATTATGAAGGCTTCTGATAGGATGAATAACAGTTGAATTATTTCCAGCCGTCAGTCACAAAGATAATGGAATTAAAATTCAGAAATAAACTATAGCTTCACATAAAGCCACATATAACCACAACAACTTGCTTCTTTACAGCACCCTTCACATGAGGTGATCACAGGCACAGACAAAGAGTAAGGTCTTACAAGGAGTAAGAGTAAGAGCTGCTGAAGTAACAGAGCATAAAGCAATTTGTAAACGATTGTAAGGATCTTGAAGTCAATCCTTTGTGTGATAGGAAGCCAGTGGTGTCTGGTGAGGATTGGGATGATGGGGGCATGGAGTTTACTGCGGGTGCGGATACAGGCTGTAGAATTTTGAATTATTTGTATTACAACAACAAAATTATATTTCTATAGTGCCTTTCACTTCCAGAGGGCATCTCAAGGCACTAGACAGACAGTATTACGGACCTGAGCTGGGGTAGAGATTGAAGCAGGTGGAGGAAAACATTCCTGATTAGGGATGAGATGTGTGGTAGGAAGGACAGCTGAGGAATCTAACCTGATGTCTAGGATACCCACAGGTTATAACCGGTGGGTATCCTAGATTCGGTGATAACCTGTAGTACCTTATGTTATAATCTGAAGATTGTGAACTGATCAATTAAGCAGCAACAGATGTAGAGCAAAATCTTAAACAATGTAAGGAAGAAAATAAACCAAAGATTGTCATAACACAAACAGAAATGTTTGTCACAACCCTGACATTAACACACCATTGTGTTTCACAGCAATTGTATTTAACATTACCCTCAGGTTACAACCAAACACAGTGGGCATTATTAAACACAAGCATGATTGGCACTCTTTGTGAACACTGCAAGAATTATTTACTTCATAACTTCATCATAGTTTCCTACAGACATTTTCAACTGCACTTTCAAGAGCTGAAAAAAGAACTCAAACAGGAGATCTTCTACTGGATAAAGCACAAGTGATATACACTGTAGTATCTTAAGAACATAAGAAATGCGAGATGAAAAACGACTGAGGTCCATCTACAGTAAAAGCCCGTTTATCCGGCACCCGCGGGACCTGGCCAATGCCAGCCAATGCTCACCTGCCGGATATTCGGGCGGCCCGAGGCCGAAAACCCACTACAAAAAAATTAAAGTTATTTTAACACAAACCATACACAACAGACTAAGTAATAACAGATAATAACAGAATATTATATTGGTACTTAATGTTAAAACTACTCTCTTGCACTTCTCACCTTTACTGATTGAGGTTTACAGTCCAGCAATTCTTTTTAAAATGGAGGATGCCAAGCAGGTGAAAAAAACGGCAGTGCGATTTTAAAGTCTTGTGACTTTGCTAGCGGCAAGCCAAAACCCTAGACTCTACTCGTGGCAAACCAAAATACTGTACTTGTGCGACAATGTGGGTTATTGGCTAGTGTTACCAGCTTGCCGCTAGTATGACTTTAAAGTCGCGTTCCGTTTTTTTCACCTGCTTGGCGTGCTCCATTTTAAAAAGAATCGCTGGACTATAAACCTCAATCGTAGCATCATGGCTTCAAGCGCAGCATCTATCAGCAAAAGTAAAAAGCACAAGAGAGTAGTTTTAACAATAAGTACCAATACACTATTCTGTTATTATCTGTTATTATTTATGCATTTACAAATGCTCCACTGCTATTGTTCCAGATAAGTTCCGGTTTATCGTATGGGGACTTTTTTTGGAGTACCGGTTATACGGAAGTGCTGGTGCATCGAGTCACGGATAAATGGGCTTCTATTGTAGTTCAAATTCTACCTTCCTGGCGTTTGCATACACATATGTCCCTATGTACTATCTCTTATAATAATACTTACATTTGATATAGCAACTTATCATATCTTTGAGGTGTTTCAAAGCCTTTCACAGAATATACTGTAAAGTGAATTGATCAAACTTGCACTCACATTGCAATCAGGAGACCTGAGCTGCATAACAGCTCAGGTCTCCTGCTTGCAAGGTGAGTGCTCGAACCACTGAGCTACATGAAACTCACATTGACTATTATCACTGTGTTTGTGTTGTAGCCTCCAGATATCCTTAGATCCAAAAATTCCAAATTTCTAGAGGGATGTGTGAAGTACAGAAGGATCTCCGGAGAGATGGTATGGTATGTCTCTGTGGCCTTATCCGGCCTTACTGTGGACGGATAATTTGTTTGAGTGCCTTTTTAACCCCAATTTAATGGAAATTAAGTAGATTAACTGAACACTTTAAGAGACTTTAACATGTAGAACTTGAAGAGAGCAAGTCTTGCTGCAATACTTTTGACAGTAAAAAACTACAATAGAGTTATACTTTAAGGAATAGATTTAGAGGGAGAAAAAATGTTGCAAGGACCAGGGTAGGTATTAATGTTTGTCATTCATGAGCATCAAGTTGATTGAATTAGTTTCGGCCTGTAAAAGCCTCTAAACTAGGGCTTTGTGATTCATTATTAGATAGTCAGAGATGAGAGACATATAATCACCCATTTTGGATAAAAGAAGACTGAATGCACTGTTTCACAGAGTCATAAAAAGATTGTGTTCATATACCAGAGAATATACATTCATCTCATTACTTAGATTGTCAGACTGAATTCAGTCAACTCTGGGACACAATTGCACAACTGTATTGAAAGGTTGAAAGTATAAAGTCTTCCCGTCCTCCCAACGTGAAAGGCGCGCTCTAAATGTAATTTGGTTGTTTGCTGTTGTTGTAAAGTACCTGTATAAAGGGAATTTAAACCTGTGCTATGAACAACTCATCTGCCAATTCCGGTGGACGTTAAAGATCCCATAGTTCTATTCAAAATAAGAATTGCTGTTCACAAATTGGCTGCTATCCTTCCCTGCAAACTGCACTTCATAATAAAATTCTGTAAAGTGCTTTGAGGTATCTCGATGACACAATATGGCACGATATTAAATTCACACATTATTTATCATTTCTTAATATTATTTTTGTAATTATGATTAGGGAAAGCAGCATCAGAAAACTGACTATTTGCAATGAGGGTGAAAGACAAAATATGAGAAAGTGAAAATGCTGCAGCGGAAATGTGCACTTTGACTCTTCACACATTTCGTCCATGTATATACAATCTATTCAACAACAACAGTAAAATTACACTTAGAAAGCGCCTTTCACATCAGGAGGACAGTCATTGTTTCAGCCCCGAGCTGGGGTCAGGGACGGCGAGGGTGGAGGGAAAGGGGTGGATTTGTTGTGACCGATGGGACCGTCGAAGAGGAAGGTCTTGAGGTGGGAATTGAAGGAGACTAAAGAGGGGTTGAGGTGGAAGGACTGTGGGATGGAGTTCCACTGGTTAGGGGCAGAGTGGCTGAAAGTTTGCCCTCCGATGGCGGGGTGGGTAGGTCGGGGGACATGGAGCAGGCCGGAGCATGCTGAGCGGAGGGGGCGAGCATGTTAGTAAGGGGGTTAGGAAGTCACAGAGGTAGGGTGGGGCATGGCCCATGGAGGGTTTTGAATGTGAGGACCAGGTCTTGGAATTGAATCCTTTGGTTGATGAGGAGCCAATGGAGTCGGGTGAGGATGGGGGAGATGGGGGTCATGGAACTTGAAGTGGTAGGTTGACACAGGCTGCTGAGTTCTGGATTATCTGCAGCCAATGGACAAATGAATTGGAAAGGCCAACAAGCTGGGCATTGGCGTAGTCGAGCCTAGATGTGTTGAAGACATGAATGAAGGTTTCAGACAGTCTGTCAGGACAGCAGTGGTCCTGGAGTCGAGGGTAGAGCCAGAAAGATGGGTGTCATCTGCATACATGTAGAAGTTGACCCCATGTCTGCAGATGATGTCACCAAGGGGGAAGCATGTAGATATTAAAAAGCAGTGGGCCAAGGACAGAGCCCTGGGGAACTCCACAGGTGACAGTGTGGGGGCTGGAAGAGAAGCTGTTGGTGGTGACAAAGTGGAGACGGTGAGAAAGATAGAAGTCGAACTAGGCGAGGGCAGGTCCATGAACATTGAGCTGAGAATAGAGGCGGTGTAGGAGGATGGCTACACCGCCTCACTATGGTTGACAGTGTCTTAGGCAGCAGATGCTATCCTATCATTGTGACACGCATAATAATCCTTGCATTTGAAGTAGCGCTTTTCACTTCTTCTAGATCTCAAAGCACTTCACGGAATAGACTGTAAAGTGAATTACAATCCCTACAACCCGGCTTCCGTGCTGCCCCTAGCATGCAGACAGCCCTGGTCAATGTCTCTAACGACATTCTAAACATCAGTAATCAGGGCTTTCTCCACCTCCTTGTTCTCTTTGACGTTTCTGCTGCCTAAGACACTCAATAAATCTAGATTCTGACAGTCAGAAACGGACATGAAATCTACTAATTATTGTCAATTTTGTGCAACGCTGAACAGATTTCCACAGGAGTACAATAGAATGAGCAATATTTGGAAGACAGTGCAGCTGACATAAATCAGGAAAATGTCAGAAGTGCCAGGTATTCAATTTATATATTTTTTTATTTTATCGCAGCGGCAGCGAAGGCAATTGCTTTAAGTCACGTTTAAGATGAAGGAGGAACATAATTAGAATGAAAAAGTTCACAATAGCTGTTAGATAAATAATGATTTGCTATGTCTTACCGGTGGAGTATTGAAGATGTAAAGCAACGAGCTCTTCAGTCCCAGAAACTTGAACTTGCAAAGCTGAGTAGAATCAGACGCCAGAAGTCTCTCACTCACCCACCCCATGTGAATTATCTGCAGAGGAAAACCTTAGAAAATTGAAAAATCAATCCTCAAAATCAAAACACTGCATTTTTTTATTACTCCTGCTCAAAATGCTATTAATTTTGCAATGACACTTGAAGGATACTGTACATCCCGTGATGTCTAAATGAAACGGGAAATTACTAAACTGGATTATCAGGGAATCTCGTTTTAAAAAGTATTCTGAAAGGAATTATGAGGATTTCATTGCAATTGAGACTGACAGCCCACTCTGCTACAAAGTCATAACAAGGAGAGGCAAACCAAGTGCATCAGTCCTGACAGCCTGTTCTTACAGAGACAGTCTATTCATACAGTATTGCAGATTAAGTGGCATCTCATTTGCATTACGTCTTCGTATTACATCTTGCACATAACACAGAAATAGACATAGCATTGTTAGGTTAATCTTAAATTTATGACAATAGGGGTGGGGGAATTCCATCCAAACATTTGCAGGGTTTATGTTTGTTAATTTGTATAATAGAGAGTATAATATAACAATGCAATTCATTCAAAAACCTAGTGATATTCCGTTTTTCAATGTAAAAAACTCCTCGTAAGAATGTACAAACCTTCTTAATCCTTGGGTGAGCTCTAGATCAACAACAACAACAAAATTACACTTGTATAGTGCCTTTCACATCAGGAGGACCATTAGTTTACCATTTGTTTACCTGGTAAATTTAATCAATTTAGACTACTTTAAGACCAAGTACTGTACTTGAATTTATATAGCACCCTTCACACAGGATCATTTTTGTATGCTGCACAGTGGATATTGAGCAAGGAAGTGGGGAAATGACCATAGGTGCAATTGAAGAGATAAGTTTTAAAGTGGGATTTAAAGGTGGGTAAAGAGGGAATGAGGCAAAGGGATATAGGTACAGAATTCCAGAGGCAAGGGACATAATGCTCGAAGGCATGGGCACCAATAATAATAAAAAAGATAACCCTTTCGTTTGATATAGCGCCTTATCATGTCATTGAGGCGTCTCAAAGCGCTTTATAGAATATATCATGAAGTTAATATATTTTTGGGTGAAATGAGACAGCCAATTGTGCACAGCAGTGTCCCACAAACAGTTGTTGATTGAATGACCATTGGTGGTGCAGCAGGTCTCTGTTATTACAGCGAAGGAGAGACAGGCAGAGGAGTGCAGGACAAGCAGGTCAGACCACCATGTGAATTTAAATTTAAATTCCTTGTGTTTCAGTGCACTAACAGTCATCAGGCTCCTGTTGAACTGCCCAAGGTGATGGTGTATTTTATTGGACAGGTACAAAGGGGAACATGTTCCTTTAACTTAAACATTCTTTCTTTTCAGCTATTTCTGCTTCAAACACGAATCAGTTCTGTATGCGGTTCCTGCACCATCACACATTTATCAGATCCTATTCTACCCAAACCTCTTTTTGCACAAAGACTATCATCCCACACGACTTTACTGGCCTTGAGAAAGGATAAGCCTGGAGGAGGTAGAGCTAATATGCCTGGTTACGAGTGATAAGAAAGCTCCTGGATTCAAGAAATTCGAATTTATTGCAGTGCAAAACCTTGACAAATCTAAAAGGATGTTTTCTTTAAACTTTCTTTAAATTCACATCTTCTGCCAGGAAGCCATTTTTTGGCATAGGTGCTTTGAGCCAAGACCAGCTCATCCGTTTCAATACAAAAGCCATGCTTATTTGTATTTGTAGATGTGGTTGCCTTGTAGTCTGAGACTTTACAAAAGCACATGAGCAAGTGGAACATTTCCTTTACAATGTGTGCAGTCACTTGGTGGCTGTTTTGTCATGATCCCTGGGGTGGTTTCCTGTCCTGCCCTAGGTTGGACTTGTGGAACCATGTTGAAAGTAATAAAAATAATCCTTGCATTTGATATAGCGCCTTATCATACCTTCGAGACACCTCAAAGAGCTTCACAAAATATACTGTAAAGTGAGTTGACTGTATATTTTGTGGGCAAAACGCAGCAGTCAATTGCGAACAGCCATGTCTCACAAACAGTCTCAAACACTTTTCCATGGAAAAGCAATCTGCTTATCGACCAACAACTGCGCTCCTACTTACTGCTAGGCAAACAGAGACATGTGGAGTAAGGAAACTTGCCCAACATTTCACACTGCTGAGAAAAGAACCCAGGTCTCTCACTTGCATGGCACGTGCTCTAAAGAAAACGCTGAGCTGCAGGACTCCACGATACCCAAACTCCACCATTGTTAAGCGCTCCAAGATACTACCCCATGTGAAGGATGCTATAAATGCAAATTGTTGTTGTTGACTTCAGAAAGACTTGGATATAGCTTTTTTGATTCTCATGGAAATAAGAGTAGCATTTAAAACACCATTCATCAGCTTTTCATACACAAAAGAACTTCCATCTTAAAAAAAACTGTTGCAGATTAATTATCGTTGTTATCTTAGATAGTGATTGCTTTTTGTTATTTTCATTCATAAAATGGTTGCTGAGACTCACTGGAGCACGTTACACTGTGTATTTGTGTAACACATTTCTAAATAATAAGTTTTCTTAATGTTTTTTTTAATTGCATTTATACACTTTTAATAAGAGTGTAGAAATGCAAATTGTTGTAGTTGGTTAGCTCTTTCAAAGGTGGGCCGAATGTCCTCCTTCTGTGCTGTAGGATTCTATGATACTATGATTTGAATATGCTTTGTGATAAAGAATTTTGATGGTACAAATGGCTTTATTGACTTACTCTTTACTGTTAGGTTTTATAAAATTTTATAAACTACTGAATTTTTATTTTCCATGTGCAATGTCTGTTTGAAGTTTCATCTAGTATTCAAAATTATTGGTAGGAAATTGACAGGAGATTGGTAGGGTTTTGATGAAATCATATTTAAATAGTTTTGGGTGCGTATATATTGGGGTGTGTGTGTGTGGAGGGGGAGATTAGAGGGGGAATTTCATTACATCTCAGATTTTGGGGTTAATGTACTGATAGTATTACCAGATTCAATGTGTTAATTAACTCACTGAATCTGTTAAGACCGTGGATTTTCAATGGCTACCATAACTGATTATTTTTCTTGTTGACCTGTGAAGCTGAATGTAGCACTTGCTTTCAATTTCTGTGAATTATTCAAACCTCTGCCTTGGTTAGCAGGTTTGTTGCGGCCGATCATTCCAATCATGACTCTGTAAATGGAACAGCTCAATCTAGACCAGCACAAAGCTTGTATAAACCGCTTGATTACTTGAAAAATGTATGAACATTGCTACAAATTCAATGCTGAAAGGTGGAGCACAAATATCAAAGCTGCAGAATCCGACTGCAGGAATCATTGTTTCTCTGTTAAATTTTATCCTGCAAAGTGTTTTGAGACCTTTCTTTTTGCACATAAGGCACTGCATAAATAATAATAATAATCAATGCATTCAATACAGTGACTTATCAAGTCATTGAGACATCTCAAAGTGCTTCGCAGAATATATAGTACAGTGGATAGACTGTGTGTTTTGTTTCCGAAGTTCACCAATCAATTGTGCACAGTGCATAAATATGAGCTGTTGTTAAATATTTTCAAAACAGACACGAGTGGCTTCAAAAAACTCTGGAATCTTACTGATATTTGGAGGAATTGATTTGAAGAAAAGGAAATGAGAGACATAGAGAGAAAATAAATCCTAGATAGATACCAAGAAGACAGTTTATGGAAATGGAGAAGGAACTGGCAGATGATAAAGTGCCGAGGAATAAGATAGGTAACAAAGGGATTTGAAGACACAAGTGGGCAGGAAAGTCACTCAGGCATGCCTTATGCAGGAGGAGACATCGCAGAGTGGTTAATGAGTTTGCGTGAAACAAACAGCACAACGTCCTAAATAGAGCATTTAGAATGCTGTTCAGTTACTCTCCATTTCAGTTCTTTGTATTTAAGGAGATTGGGACAGAACTGAAAATAGGAATTCATAGAAGGAATTCTATTCACTTTTTCAAAGGACTTCAGCTGTTTTGTCTTTCATCTTTCATATTATTATATATTTTATGGATCAAAGCTATATTTTATGACCTAAAGCTAAACACACACACACACTTGTGATTTGTTGTATTCAATAGTTTTTCAATTATTTCACAGTCATTCTGCAGCAAAGGTTTATGTAGATCCTCCAAAAAGACAGGTTGCCACTAATATTCCCTTCAAAAAGTCTTGCCATAAGATTGATGTGCTTGGGAAACAATGGTTACCTAAAGTCACATTTTGTATAGAAATAATGAGTAAGAAAATCCTAGATACAACTGTTACCGAAAGTGTTATTGATACATTCACAATAAATTCATTCAATGTAGTTGGGGACAGGGACAAAGGAGACATTTTTACACATCAAGCAAACATTAATAAAAGGACAAAGTTGAAACTATAATGAGGATTAAATACTCAGTGCAAAATGTGAAATTGATTTGAATGCCTCCAACATAAAAAAATGAGCGAGAGTGGCATCAAAGGTGGAGGTGGGGGGGGTGGGGGGGCGGAAGCAAAATGAATCACTTTAAGGAAAAGGTCTCTCTCGTTGCATTTACTGCATGAATAATTCCTGTGACAGAACTCTACATTATCAGCTGCCAGAGGACAGGACCCCAGCACTCGATTGATGCACAAGGAGATTCGAGTTTTCACACAGTGGTCAGGTTTATTTTTCTGTAAAACAGAAAAACACTTGGTGTGTTGAAAACCATGGCTATAAGAATCCAAATATTAGCAACTGTACTGAAAACATGCTTTAATTTATTCCCAAAGGCACTCATGATACCACTGGCAATACCTGGGATTTTGGATATGTTCAGACACCGGAGATGATCTTACAAAAGGTGATGCAATATATGAGAGGAAGGAAGCAAGCACATTTAGCATCAGCTCAAAATAGAACGCTGCATAGTGTGTGGGGGAGTGTCAGTGATTAAAAGTATGGAAAACAATCATTAACAGAATGAGCTCTTGTTGTACAGCCAGGTGCTTTTTCCATCAAATTTGATGATCCCAAAAATAGCCCACAAAATTTAAATTCTTTGTATCGAGATCACATATGTAATTTTTTTTTAAATAGTTGCACAGAAATCATTTGAGAGTCACCAGAAGGAAACAAAATCATATATCTTACCTGATCATTTGGAGAACAGCATTTGTTGGCCATTTTCATCTGTGTAGGAAGTAAAATACAATGTTATGGTTTCTCAGAAATATGCTGCCTACATGAAATAGAAGGATGCATGCAAGGGGAATAGGATGTATGGAGGCCTTCAAGACATCTCAAAGTTCTTCGTAGAATATAGTGCAATGTGAATTGACGGAATATTTTGTCGGCGAATGTTGCAGCCAATTGCGCACAGCAGTGTCCCACAAACAGACAAGTGACCAATTTATTATTATTGTTTTTTAAGTAATTATTACCCCAGTAAAAATGATCCACCAATCAACGAACAATTGGGTTCCTACTTACTGCTAAGTAAACAGAGGCATGTGGCTTAAGGAAACTTGCCTAAGGTTTTGTCCTGCCAGGAATTCAACCCAGATCACTCGCTTGTGAGGCGACTGAGATACAGAATTCCATAATGGCAATGACTGGTTGGTTTGTTTCCATATCATAACATGCTGTGTAATTCTATATGGAGCATAAACAGTCTCATGCCCAAGAAACATTCATTACTCTTATATTGCCTACGCCAGTCCATATTTCAGGAGAGTACAAATTTTTTTGAATAATTTCTTTATGGGAAATATTATTTTTAGCACATTTTCAATAAATGTGTCACAGAATGAAAATACTGGAGTGACATTTCTACTGGCAGATAATCCTCTTTTTTTTAGCTTGATAATCCACAATGACATTTTGAAATACTGTGTATTTCACTGCAGTATATTTAACTCTGCATTAAAGCTGCTAATAGAACCTGTTGCGGTTAATGACAGACGATAGAAGTGATGAGGGATTAAAACTGGCAAAGCTTCAGGCAAGTTTATTATAGCTCATGTGGGATTGAAGTTACAAAATAAATTATAATGTATATTCAAGATCACACAGTGATTGCATTATTTTTCCGCTGAGGTTCTATTCAGCTCCAAGCAAACCTACGTTTTGCAGGGTCAAATCATTGATGTTGGTTGATATTGCCCTCAGCCAGTCAACACCCTCCTGGGCAGTGTAAAACTGAAAGTTCCCAGTGCTTACTCCATCCAATGCCACAACTTCAAAGCTATTGGGCCTAAACAAAGAAGAAAGACAGGAGATTGTAAAGTGTTCATTGAAACATTCCAAAATATTCAGTGGTAACTCCAACAAGGCTGCCCCCTGTCAGAGCTTCCACAATGTAATTCCAAAAGGCAATCAAGTTAACACAGGAATGGCCTTTGGAATTAAAAACGAGACATTTTATACTGACTCAGTTTGAAATAATCTTAATTCTAATCATATTGACATTATTATATATTCATAGAAATTTACAGCAGAGAAGGAGGCTATTGGGCACATTGAGTCTGACAAAATCCTTACTTACACTGTTTTTGTTTTCTATTTTGGGGTGGAAAACAATAATCCTTGCATTTGATAAAGCTCTTTAATTGTCAGAAGGATGTCTGAAATCTATAGGCTCGCTCTTGATGACATCATCTGCAGACTTGGGGTCAACTTCCACATGTATGTGGATGACATCCAACTTTACCTCTCTGCCTTCACCATTGATGCCAGTCTGAAACCTTGGTGCCTTGTTTGACCCTCAACTATCCCTTCTATTCTAAATCTGTGCCATGACCTGCCTTACTCCACCTCCGCAACATCACCCGACTCTGCCACTGTCTCGCACTAGGCTCCATGACCCTATCACCTCCATCCTTGCTCAACTCCACTAGCTTCCCATCACACAAAGAATACAGTTCAAGATCCTGGTCCTCACCTTCAAAGGCCTCCATGGCCTTGCTCCCACCCTACCTCTGCAACCTCCTAACTCTACCAACACTCCCTTTGCTCAATGGACTCCGGCCTGCTTCACATGCCGCCCCTCGCTTGCCCCACCATTGAGCTTTCAGCCACTCTGACCCCACCTTGTTGAACTCCATCCCGTGTCCCTTCACCTTGAACCCTCCCTTGCCTCCTTTAATATCCATCTTAAGGCTCTTCTCTTCGACCGTGCCTTTCGACACCATGCTCCCCCCGTGCTCTCCACCCTCCCCAATCCCCAGCTCAGGTCCGAAACACTTGATCAGATCCAGCACCTTGAGATATCCGTCCAACATGAAAGGCGCCATACAAATGTAATTTTGTTGTTGTTGTTGTTATTGTTGAGCAAGGAGCAGCAAGTGAAACTCTCAAAAAGAATCGTGGTGAGTTAATGATTCTCTGCTGGGGGGGCTCTACATTATGAGTGACACCATCATCCTTCTGACCTTAAGATGGTAAACCGAGGTCCCATCTGCCTGATTAGGTGGACGTTAAGGATCCCATGGCACCATTCAAAAAGAGAAGAATTAGTTTGGATATGTATCATACACTTGAAGAGGCAGACAGAGACTTTGGTTTAACATTTTATTCAAAGGATGGTACCTCCAACAATGCAGTCCACCCCTAACTTTACATTGGGGTGCCAACCTAGAGTATGGAGTTCAAAGTCCGAATGTGGGCTTCAATCCTAACTGTCTAACTCAGAGGCAGGAGTGCTATCAACTGAGCCTGTTGGATACCTAATCTTTGACATCAGTAGAAAACCATTTAGCCCATTATATTAGTCATAATCTGTGCTCTGCATGTGCTTACTTAATTCCCTTTAAATTGATGTGCTTTCATCATACACATGTGAATAAGGTCAACATTTCATTGAAACGTGTGCCAATGATCTATTGGTGCCACAAAGTGTTGCCCGGAGTCTAAGAAAACGGCACACTAGCAATATGTGTGAAGCATCAAACAGGATGATGAATCGCTGGAATTGTATTGTGGCACAAGAGCTAAAGCATGAAGATAAATGATTTAACACTGGAAATGAGAGGTTACAAAATACAAGCTCTCTGTAATAAGGGCAGACATGCACAATTGGAAGTACAAAGTGAGAGTAAGTGCTTATCAACTCAGTGGAATGCCTTTGAAGAGGGAAGTGTGGATGCCTGTGGCATTGGGAAACAGGTTACGAGAGGTAAGAGAGTAAAAAATGTTTGCTGCCTTATAAATTAGCTTCAGAAGATACAAAGGTCACATTTGGGCCTAGTATCACAGCTGGCACAGGTGACAACAATCTAACCAACATAATATAATTTTTTAGTCAAAATTGATTTTTCCAACCTGGTTAGGCCAAACATCACTGGCAACTGGGTCTGAGACCAAAGAATTTGTGAAGGCAAGCATCCTCAGCAATTCGCCTTTCAATTTTTTCTTTGATAAAGTTCAGAAAGCGAGGACTCCTTGGAGTAAAACTGACTCTGAGGAAAGACATCCAGTGAAACCAGACAGGCCCATCATTATCCAAGGCCCCTCGGTGGTTAATAGTCAATGTGGCTCCTCATTGATGAGTCTTTGAGGTATGGACAACCTTTCATTCAAATCCTCCAACAGATTATTCTAGATAGTCTCTAGTTACACTAGTACAGTACCATGGTTACTACTTCGTAGCTCAATTGGTGGAACTCTCACAGCAGGACTTTGAACTCATAATCTATCTAGATTGACACTACAATGCAGTGCTGTACCATTGAAGATACCATCTTTCAGAAGATATGTTAAACCAAGGCCCTGTCTACCAGTTCAAGTGGATGTTAAAAAATCCCAGAAGAAGGGATTTCTTCTGGTGTTCTGGCCAATTTTGCCCACAAAATATACAGTCAATTCACTTGACAATATTTTTTGTGAAACACTTTGAGACTTCTCAAGAACGTGATAAGGCACAAGATTAAGTGCAAAGACTAGTATTATTATAATAATCCTCTGGATAAAATTGGCCATTTATTTCACAGTTCTTTATAGGACATGGGTATGCGCAAATTGGCTGCTGCTTTTGCTTGCACAAATTCAGTAACTATATTTTCAGTAAAATGACTAAATTTCTGTTAATGGAAGAATTGAAGATGATTTAAATCTTATCAAATCTTAAACACTGTTTGGACATGCAGGGCATTGCATTTCAAGTGTAAATGTGAGATTTAATTTAGAGTATGAGAGCACCAGAAAATATACAAAATCAACAAAACCTCAGTGGACATGCATTAATAGTTAATATGTTGACATTTAAACTTATTTAAAGGAATTAGGTAAATACCTGTTAACGAATAGGTTTGCAGGTAGTGAGGATTATAATAATCCTTGCATTCGATATAGTGTTTTTCACATCTTCTAGATGCCTCAAAGCACTACACAGAATGTACGGTAAAGTGAATTGACTGTATATTTGTGGGCGAAATGTGGCAGCCAATTGCACACAGCAGTGCCCCATAAACAGTCGTGAATTCAAATGACCAATTTTACATTGTTTTTTCGAGGGATTACTGTTAAGTGTGTGGAGTAAGGAAACTTGCCCAAGATTTCGCTCTGCCTGAAATCGAACCCAGATTTCTCGCTTGTAAGGCGAGTGCTCTAACCACTGAGCTACGGGACTCCACATTATGTGTCTGTACAGAATTTACGGGGAAAAGAGCAAAATGAACGTTGCTTCGCACCAATAAAACCACTTCAGGATGTGAAGTGCACCTCCAGCATATCTTCCAGTGATATCACACTCCCCATCGAATACAACAGTTGATAACAGTTGTATTGCCAATGTCCTCCAGCAGGAGATGTAGAACATCTAGCAAGAACAACAACAACAACAATTTACATTTATATATCGCCTTTCACGTCGGGAGGACGTCCCAAGGCACTAAACAAGAGGCGTGTGACCCGAGTTGGGAGGGGAGTGTTTGGGAAGGGGTGAAACACGAAGGGGAGGTAAAACAGTTTGGGGTGGAACAAAAGGCACAATCGACGAGGAAAGTCTTCAAATCGGCCTTGAAAGAGGAAAGGGAAGAGGCGAAACGGAGGGATTGAGGGATGGCATTCCATAGGGTGGGAGCAGAGAAACTGAAGGCCCGGCCTCCGATGGTGGGGCGGTGCGGGCGGGGGGCTTGGAGCAGGCCAAGTCCTGTTGAACGGAGGGTCCGGGTGGGCGTGTAGGGTGAGAGTAGATCGGCTAGGTAGGATGGGGCAAGGCCTTGTAGGTGAGGACGAGCATCTTAAATTCGATCCTCTGGAGGATGGGGAGCCAGTGGAGATGGGCGAGGGTCGGGGTTATGTGGTCACGGAGGCGGGTGCGGGATAGTATACGGGCTGCAGAGTTTTGGATGGCCTGCAGCCTATGAATGGAGGAACTGGGGAGGCCGATTAGGAGAGAATTTCCGTAATCCAGCCGTGAGGTGATGTACGCGTGCACGAGTGTTTCGGCAGCGCGGGGGTTAAGATAGTTGCGGAGCCTGGCAATGTTGCGCAGATGGAAATAGGCGGTGCCAGTCAAGGCGCGGATGTGGGGGAGGAAGGAAAGTTTTTGATCGAACATGATGCCGAGGTTCCTGATTGGCTTTGTGAGGTGGAGAGTACAGCCTTGGATGTTGAGGCTGGCAGCGCCCGATGTGCGGAGGCGCTGGCTTGAGCCAATTAGGAGGGCCTCGGTCTTATTCACGTTCAATTGCAAAAAGTTGTCCCTCATCCACGATTCGATGTCGGACAGACATGCTGTCAGAACATCGATCGTCTGGGGGTTGAGGGATGAGGCAGAAAGGTACCACTGGGTGTCATCCGCATGCATGTGGAAATTTACCCCATGTCTGCGAATGACGTCGCCCAGTGGGAGCGTGTAAAGGGTGAAAAGAAGGGGACCGAGGACAGAGCCCTGAACTCAGTTTTGTGTCAACACGAGATCTGATCAGAACAGATTTGTCTTGCAGGTCAGCATGTCAGACCTAGGCATTCATATAGAAGGTGACGTTTTTATTTTGAGGATTTTGTTTGCTGCAGCTGCATTCATTTTTATTGTCATCCTCCAAGTGCAGTTTCAACCACAATGTGTTTTTTTTTTTTTTGCTGCATTTCTAACATGTGTGGACCAGTAAAAAGTAACTGTGATTTTATAGTGTGTAAAAGTACTTTCAATGTGCAGCCATTTATATCATACACTATCAGTTCCAAACTCAGGAACATAAGAACATAAGAAATAGGAGCAGGAGTAGGCCATTCGGCCCATCGAGCCTGCCCCACCATTCAATCATGGCTGATATTCCATTCTAACTCCAGCTACCTGCCTTATCCCCATATCCCTTAATTCCTTTATGAATGAGAAATCTATCTAACTCAGTCTTGAATATGTTCAAGGACTGAGCATCAACAGCCCTTTGGAGTAAAGAATTCTATACATTTACTACCCTCTGAGTGAAGAAGGTTTTTTCTCAACTCAGTGTGAAAGGGCTGACCCCTAACTTTAAGATTTGACCCCGTGTTTTAGTCTCTCCAACCAGGGGAAATAATCTCCCACTATCTACTTTGTCGTGCCCCTTAATAATCTTATAGGTTTCTATAAGATCCCCTCTAATTCTTCTATATTGCAGTGAAGATAGGCCCAAATTAATCAACCTATCATCATAACTCATCCCCCTCATTCCAGGTACTAACTTAGTAAACCTACGATGCACTCCCTCCAAGGAAAGTTCATCCTTCCTTAAATAAGGAGACCAAAACTGCACACAGTATTCCAGGTGTGGTCTCACCAGGGCCCAAGACAGCTGCAGCAAGACTTCCCTACTCTTATACTCTAACCCTTTCATAACGAAAGCTAACATATTGTTAGCCTTCCTAATTGCCAGCTGCACCTGCACACTAACTTTCTGTGTTTGGTGTACAAGGACATCCAAGTCCCCCTGGAAGCTAACACTTTCCAATCTCTCCCCCTCCAAAAAATAACCTGCTCTGCTGTTTTTGCCAGCTAGGTGGATGACTTCACACTTCCCTACATTATACTTCATCTGCCACCTACCTGTCCACTCACCAAACCTATCTATATCGTGCTGCATTTTTAAAATGTCATCCTTGGTGTTAACGCTTCCTCCTAGTTTCATGTCATCAGCAAATTTAGATATATTCAGCTCAATGTCCTTATCTAGGAACTTTGAAATAAATAAATAAAATTGCATTCTGCATGGAAGTACCTTTAGTACAAACAATTGTCAGTCAATAGACAGAGGCAATGTTAGATAACTTCCACAAACCTCAATTCATGGCATATATTGTTGTACTATATGCTGCACAATGCTTAGATGTTATTAGAAATCATCTGAAAATCAGAAGACTGCCTCTAAAATACTGAAGTGGTGCTGAGCAAGGGAGCAGTTACTCTCTGCCTATAGAAATAACTAGGTTATAATTTTTCAGCTTCTTCCAGTACAACATGCATTTACATAGGGACCTTCACGCAAGATAGTGTCTCGCTATCAAGCTCCATAATGAAATAATGTTTGTTAACTACAGCTCTATACCACAGCAGCTGAAACTTACCATTGAATATTAAAGTGGTCCATTTCAAAAAAAAATATTTCTTTCTAAAACCGATATAAATCTCAAATTCTTCACTAGATATTCTGAGATCCTAATTGATGTGCAACATCTCTAAAAGATGGCAATCTGTGATTATGATCACTCTTCTTACATCCTGTTGCTCATCTCAGAACCTGAATACTGTTTTTAACTCAATTTCCAAATCTCATTCTTAAGGTGTTTCAAAACTTTAATTTGTTGTTGTAGTTGTATCAGAGAATACTTACAGAAATTTGTTTTCTAGATCAAATATTTGGATTGTAACCTAATTTGTCCAGTTCAACATCTGTTTTATTCAACCACTTGTGTTTATGTAGCACCCATCACATGAGAAAACCTCTCAGAGTGATTTTCAATGGCGAAGTTGGATGCTGAGCAAGGAAGAGGCGATTTAAAGAACATTCAGTTGGTATGAAAAGACTGGAACAATGTTCATTAGTAATTTCCAAAAGTTTAAATGACCTAGAAAATCAGGTAAGGTCTAACTCTCTGATTAATTAGCCTCGGAAGCTGTCATTTCACCCTGAGACGGTATTCATCTTCATCTCAGAAAATCAAGACATTTGAACAGCAAGGGAGCTCAGGTCAGAATTGATGATAGATTATGACCACGTTTTGTAACCGTAACTAACCAGATCCTCTGATCATTTAAACAATGGACAGTTTATAGCACTAAGTAGGCCATTCAGCCCATTGCGTGTTGTGCTGGTTACCCCCTACTAGAGCTACTGACCTCTAATTCTCATTATTATTAGTATAATGTTTTATGGCCCAATTATTAGGAGAATATTTTTAATTACTGTATGTATTTTTCCTCAACTAGAGTAAACCCGGGTTTAATGGACTCCAGGTATCTGGAATTAATACTCAGCTGGACCAGGCCTGAAACAAAAAAATAAATAAATTCTTGTGGATCCCCAAATTCTGCAGGCTCACACGCATATAGACTCCCACCATCCAACTCTCCTAGCACATATCCCCATGTCACCGAGTTGCTGGATTTCAGTGGCCAGGTTTATTAACTTTGCCTCAGTTTAAATCCTGCTTATTTGCTATCTTCCCCTTGCCAGATGCAAATAATTACAGTACTGTCTAGTACTGGCATTTTTCTGTATTGAAAAGGAAGGTGACAAAAAAAATGGTGCTGGCATTGTAATCCCCTTTAGCCAGAAATTCGGTTACGGCTCGATAGTCCGAAAGGTTCATTAGTCCGAAGGTTTGTTAGTCCGAAGCTTTCCCTAACTCTAACTCTAACCCTAACCCTAAACCTAATCCTAAGGATGGAAATGTTCGGATTAACAAACCTTATTTCATTGTCGGTTCGGACTATCGAGCGGTAACCATGGTAACTGCCCCGGGTATAGGAAATTTGTGTGTTCAGACTATCGAACCTTCGGTCTAATGAACCTTCGGACTATCTAACCTTCGGACTATAGTGTGCTCCCCAGAAATTCTGGCTCAACTAAACAGATTTGTGCCCCTCTACAATAAAACCAGCTAGCCAGGCTTAGTTTTAGTCTACAGTATTTAGTCAACGAGCTGTTATAATCCAGTCCACTGGTTCTCACCTGAAGACTTTCCTCTTTACCTGTGCTCACAGTCACATTTCTTTTTCTCCTTGGCTCACCATCAAACTATACCATTGTTCAGCACTCCCAGGATGCTAACTTGCTTGACGGGCACTATATAAATGCGAGTTGTTGTTGTAATACTCTGCTCTCACAATGCGTATTGAGAATAACAGGCAAGATTCTACAGTGATAAATTGGAGTCTCCCTAAGTGATTCCTTGGCCAAACCATTAGTTTTTCAACCCCATTATTATCCTTTGTTTGTATTGAAGGGGAGACAATTATTATTTTTAAAGCACCTTATCATATTGAAACTATATAATGCAGTGACTGGTTTTGTAGACAGATGTTACTTCAAATTTCTACACGGCAAGAGAAGGAATACTTTAGTGTGCATGGGACATTTAGTCACTGGTTCACTCATTTCTTCCCACCCAATTTTTCTACAAATTGGGTGGGATTTGAACCCACCCAAATCAACAAGAGAACCATTTGAGTGTTTGATCTGGATTAAATTGGCACTGAATACTACTTTCGGATATCCTCCTGACATTAAAGATGCTATGTAATTGGTCATATTGAACAACAAATTGCATTACATAGAATCTCTAATGTCAGGACGAAAAACTCTCGTCTGTTTTCAGATGAGAGGTGGCAAATATATGTGTGCCATGTGGCCAAGTTGGTGAAACTGCCAGAAAATCAGAAGGTTGTGGGTTCAAGCCCCCAAATTGGGTCTTTGAACTCATAATTTAGGTTGACACTCCAGTGAATTCTGGGGGTGTAATGCTTTGTTAGAGATGCTGTCCTTCAGACGATGCATTAAACCGAGGTACCGCATGTTGAAGTAGACACTAAAGGTCTCATGGCACTATTTGTCCCTGTGTCCTGGCTAAAAATTCCCCAAATAACATTCAGCTCCCGATGTGAAAGGCGCTCTAAAAATGTAATTTTGTTGTTGCTGTTATTGTTTGTCAATCACTTTACGGCTGTTTGTAGGACAATGGGGTGTGCAAATTGACAGCAGTATTTTCCTACAAATTAGTCACTTCACAATAAATCCCGTGAAGCACTTTGAGATTTACTCCTAAAGTGAACGGTGCTATATTAAATGTAAGGATTACTATAATTATATATAAAATATTTACATTGGAGCCCATTTGAAGCAACAAGACACATACTAGAGTATTAGGTCTAGACTGAATTGACATTGAATATGAAAGTATAACTTCATACTATGCACTGGTAAGAATAGGTTAAATTATGGCTGTTATTGGAATGAATCCAACCTTTGTCTTTCACTATAAACATGAGGTACATTATCACTTGTTAATCACATTATCCAGATTGACCGAATAACTACAGATTGCTAAAATTTAAATTTAATCTTAAATTTAAGATGGGCATATTGGTTCAGTCAAGTTATTACTGAGTTTCTTAATGTATCAATTATTTTTGATCAAAAACAACTCTGCTCAATCAAACTGATCCATTATGTTTTAAAGCAGGCATCCTACTACTAATAAAACAACAAAACAAATAAAACTGTACTGGTTTCATACTGACATTTGTTGTCATACTTTTAACATAAAATCCACACAGTTTGCATTGGACATGTCAATGTTTTAAATGTTTCACTTTCATGGATTCAATACGGTTAACATTAGTACTAAATTCAATTGTGATGGGACCATTGATTGAATGCTATAGAGCAGAAAGAGTCCATTTATTCCATCAGATCTGTGGGGGGTTTTTCCCTCCCACATCACCCACCTGGTTTAACCTTGTTTTCTAGTGAGTGAATATTATGGTCAGCATTCTGTGTAATAACTTTCCCAATATATGATTATAATAGGGAAATCTCTTTACAAGTTGATATTTTTCACGTTGCTAGCTAGAATGCCAGGAGTTTCAAACCGTTTCTCATTCCGCTTAACATTTAATATTCCTGCTTTATTTAAACATCATATTTAGGGGATCTAGTGCAACAAAAGTTAGATGTATGTATAACAGATATTCACATCTATCATCAAGGAAAGTACTCGATTAATCTTTGTCCTTGTACCACACAGTGTGACAATATTACAACAACAATAACAGCTTGGCACTAAATCGGCACTATTTATGTAGTGCCCTCTACACCGGCCGGCGTCCCATAGCATTTAAAAATGGCGAAGTCCAACATCGAGCCAGGGAGAAGGGGACAACAACAGCAAAATTACACTTGTATGGCGCCTTTCACTTCAGGATGACGTCTCAGGGGACAGTGACCATAGGCACCATAGATATACTGGACATGCATTGACAAATATTTTAGATTGCCCAATTGGGAATGCTTAAACAAGAATACACATGCTATAACTATCCTCTCAGAAATATATATATTTTTAAATTACTACCAAGGTGTACAAGGGAAAATGCACTTTTAAAGTAAAATTTACTACATTGTAATATTTCAGAGTAATAATAAAACAATGTTGACACCCCATGACATCACACTCCTGAAATTTTTTATGAGGATGTGTAGTTTTGTACCATTGAAGATCTATTGACTTGGGTAGATGGTAATGTGAATGCAAAACAGCAACATTCTTATTCTCTGACAAATTAAGTCTTGGCAAATTGGCACTTGTCTATCTGGTGCAGCTATCAGAAGAGCAAAGGACATATGTTAAAAGACCAACTTCACAAAATGATTGAATGTTTCCCCTCCCTTGGCAACTTCTTAAAACCTATTTTTTATAGCATACTTTCAGTCACCTTCCCCTCTCTACTTGGCTTCCCCCATTCCACAGTTCAGGCTCCCAGCCAACTATGTGAAGGACTTTGATAAACCTCCTTACATGAAAATAAATGTAAACTATGGTACAGTAGTTGTTGAATAGCAGTACAATTAAGATGCCAGCTGGATCTCTCTGTACCTAGTACTCCAATTACATAGGTTCTCACTAGTCAATCTGTGTGTTAGTAGAAATAAAAAAAAGTTCAGCAGGGTCTCAATGTTATGAAGAACCTTTTTAATCCAAATTTGAAAAATAAATGATCATTTAGAAGTAGAAATGCCCTAGACATTTTATCATCTGTTTTTCTATTTCATTTTGCACATGCTGTTTTCTTTCCTTTAGGCTCTTTCATCTTTCGCACAAATGTTAAACATTACATCTTTGTCAGTTAATTTATGTGCTCTTTGAAGAAAAACGAAATTCCCTTTGGAATGAAAAATGCTTATTTTTATGACAAATTCAGGAGGGGAAATTATCCTGCTAATGTAAAAGAGCGTTGTTTCCTCCCATTAGGACAATCCTTTTAAAAAATTGTTTAATGTTGATATAGTGCCTTTTACGTCAGAAGGATTTCCCAAGATGCTGGACAGTCAAGGGTTTGTAGCTGGAGAATTGAATCAATGGAAGTGGGAATTGGAGGATAATCAAAGACAAAGTCAGTGCAAGATGTTGCGACAGCCTTTAGGAGGCAAGCAAAAGGGTAAGGTGAAAGGACTCCAGGATCGAGATTGTGAACATAAGGCTGAACTCAAATTTAATCTACAATAATAATCCTTGCATTTGATATACAATAACTTGCTCTTATATAGCTCCCTTCACACATTGTAACTTCTCAGAGGACTAAACAGTGGCGGATTTCACCGCTGAGCTGAGGAAGGGGAATGTATAGAACCTTATCACATCGCCAGAGCATCTCAAAGCGTTCTTGTGCAATCTTGTTTTCACACGATTTACTGTTAAGTGCAGGGACTCTGTCCTTTTTTTTTTACTAATCTACACTAAAGCACCTCACTGCCTAGCACCTCATTGAAGCTGACAACAGGACCTGAAACAGATGCTAGTCTCAATTGGTACCCACAACTTGGAAGCCCAATTGAAATTTCCTACATGTCCAGCTGTTTGTTAGACTATCGGGTGGGCATATCAATGGCACCAGAAAACAATCCCATGCAATTTAAACATTTGCTAACACTGCAAAATAATTTGCTGGTATTTATATAAGCATGTTGATGTTAGAAATTTCTAGATTACTTTCATCCAATTTTATATAAATGCCTTCATTTTATACCAAGCTGCTTTCTGAATAAATACATTGTATTAGATGCAGCTGATGATGAGCTGGCGACATACCGGTCTAATACCAATTTACCATAAGACCTCAATTCATGCAAAACCATATTTTTTCAAACACCGTTGAGGCTGAAACAAATTGGTTGCAATTGATATAGTGCCTAATCATATAGTCACAACATCTCATAGCACTTCACAGTGGTTAACAGTATATTTTGTAGGCGAACACAGCAGCCAATTTGCGCACAGCTGAGTTCCACAAACACCCATGGAGTGATTGACCGATTTTATTTGAAGGATTGTTGGGCAGGACACCAGGAGAAACTCTTTTCTCTTTTTGAATAGTGCCATGGGATCTGTAATGTCTATCTGGACAGACACATGGAAACTTGGTTTCATGTCTCATCCAAAGAACCACTCCTCCAACAATGCAGCACACATCCAGTACAATAGCACATTGGATCATATTGTTTCATGGCATAACTAACACAATTGGAAATTCCAAATTGATGAGAAAAAATAGGAACAACAGCTCCAGATGAGATTGAATTGAAGGATTTTCCAAAATTCTGCATAATCTTATATTTTAAGATAATGGTTTTAAGACTAAAAGAACGTGGGACATGTTGTGTTTCATTTATTTGGAAAGTTGAGAATTGTTAACATAAGATTAGTGAGAGTAAAATGACCAAAGATTGCACACAAGTGTTTTTCCAAACGATTACATCAAAATCACAGATAATGTATTTCAGCCAACATCACAATATAACATCTATTTCAGATTGTTGGTTGAAATGTGAAAATTGCTCATCCCTGGAATGTTTGACTTATTTTAAAACAAGCATAGTTTTGTATGTTTCCAAAAATGTTTCTAATTTTTATTTAATTATATTTATTGGACATTGGTTTATTCCATTGGTCATTTGCCTATTGGATATTTGTGAGATATTGCAGTGTGCAAATTGGCTACTATGCTCATCTACACAATAGTAGCTATCATCATGGTAAGTTTTGTAAGTGCTATGAGACATATCGATACTCTTGATGTGAAATGCAATGTATCAAATGCAAGGATTTGTTTTAGTATTAGTGTTCTGGACAAGGTGTAAACAATATTCCTGTCATTGGCACTATTACATATTTTTAAAGATTCAGAACAAATGGGAACACTTGTAAGATCTACATTTTAGTGTTTAACAATATTTTTCTACTATTAACAATTGGTGTGGTAAAATGAAAACCATAACTTGAACTAATTATTCAAAAAAGGCCATTATAACCATTTGAATGTTATTAGAAACCCTTTTTTAATCAAAGGTGTGAAAAATCTTCCTCTTTTGATCTAGTCTTGAGCCCAGCTTTATTGATATAAGTTCAGATTAACTCTCCTTCAGACATGAAGACCTGAATGAGCCTGAACTCCCATCAGGTTGGATAAGGTGAAACCCATTCTCTATGACTTCCACCAATGTATCCTTGCTTTCAACTCAGGAATATCTCAACCTTCCCGATCTTTCCCTTCAAACTCATTGCCCTGAACTTTAGCAGTTGGTTGGTTTAGTTCAATCCGCAGCTCTCTCTTCTAACCAACGCTGCTTTTATGCATATTTGCCGCATAGGAAAGTTTACTTTTAACCATCCTGGCAGTCGAATGCATACGTCATGTCCTGAAATACTCATTTACTGTACTGTTCTCTAAAATTATTTTCTAACATAAATCCATCTATCCAAGGCTGTAGTATAACATTGGGAATTCTCAAAATCAGTGCAAGCAGAGAAGAAAATATACCAGAATGTGCTTAATGTCCTAATCCAATACTGGAATTACTGTAGTGCTGATTACAGTCATTACAGTATTGTCATCGGAAAGTGGTTTTAAAGTCCATCTGTAAATTTAGTTTATTTCTGTTAGTCTATCAACGGAAGGAAGGAACCACTATCTAAGAAGTTAAATTTTGCCAAATAACCAACATGTCATGTTTGCTTTCATTAGGGATTGTCAATTTGGCTTAAACCAGTAATGTGTTGTTAAAGGTAGCAGCAGAAGTGCAACCCTGAAGTCATTATATCAAGTCAAGTTGCCAGGTTAGGAAAAAGATTTGCAGTGGATTTTGTAGACTCCATGGTGATTTGTTAATTGCTTGCTGCTGCTGGTTACACATTAAAAAGCCTTTTATTTTTCCTCATTATCAAGAAAGCACACAGCTACTGAATGGAAATACCTTTTGGGTTTTGGCTTGCCTTAGCAGCGTAAACATTGGGTACATAAGTATTAGTAAAATTCACAAGCAAAACATGATTTTTTCCAATAGTGTAGTATTTGAGGGTCTTTACACTCTCTTGGAAGGGAGTAGAATTTTCCTGGATTTCTTTTTTACCATTGAGGTGGTACAAAGAGTATTCGTGAGCCAATGTTAAAAAATTCAATCTTTGAAATAGGTTAGGGTCAAAGAAAGAAAATATGATTTTTTCACGTAATTCTAAATACAGTACTTATCTTTACCCAGTGTCCATATACCCTATCCCTTTGACCTGTAATCCTTCCTCTGTGCCTGCTTATCCAGTAGTGTTATTAAAAGAGATTAATGAACACAACATGAGGTGCTTTGTTGTGAGTCTGTTACTACTCTGAGAAGGAAAAATTTTTTTTAATCTAATCTCAATTGAGGTTTGTAAATGTTAAACCTATTTCTCTGTTCTGACAGTCTTAAGTCAAGTAGCTTAAGATCTAGATCACTTCATTGTAAAAATATAGGGTCAAACCAAATGCTAGTCACAGTGTGGAACATGACTGGCAATTCAGAGCTCTGGGCATTAAAGGATCCACTGCTGAGATGGTTCTAAGTTCTTAGACCCAATTTCATACTTCTGCAAAAACAATCACTTTATTCAGGGGAGAAGAATGAAAAACAACTCTTATGCATTGACACGTACAAGATTGTGGAGGAAGCAAAGTCTCCCTCGTAACTTCACAACGAGTGTCTTCGTATCAGCAAAAACGAAGTGGATCAATTCAGGATAAACTGCATATTGTGAAAGATTTGTGCTTTCCGAAGGAATTTTATATTTTTCTTGTTCGTGAAAGATTCCATGAGATACATAAATAGGTGTTCACAAACAATATAAGTCGGTTCCAATACTCTCAGCTATCCTCAATGGATTACAAACCTTAATTGATCTGTTGCAGCTCTGTACCTTGAAATTCGAGCCATCGACAAAGGGACAGATAAGGTGTCCAGCCAACGCTTCTCATATTTTGGTTCATTAGCTGTAGGTGAAGAAGGTGATGATGGTGCCTGCATGGAATAAATGAGACCCATCAAGAACATCATCTTATGTGAAAATTGTTACGTTGCATTTAACACAGTTTGTGTCCAGAATAATTTACAGCATTTTATAATAATATCTGGATTTCATGAAGACAAGCTACAATAATTAAATAAAAAAGTGACTAGCTAACAGGAATTAGTCTGGGTGATTGATAGCTATTATGTTACTTAAATGTATAAATATATTTTAGTTAGTCTTTCAAGTTTGTCCAGTAATATAACACATGAATGGCTTTTGGATATCCAAAGGCAAACAAGCCCATCCCTTTTTGGCAGTTGTCATCGCAGTGCAGAATTAATTGGAATATTTAAAAGGAGATAAAGTAGATGGGACGTTAAGGGATAAGGAGAAAAGGCAGGAAATTGAATTAAAAATGTCTGGCACCATCTGCCAAAGTGACAGAATAGATTTGAAAGATTGAATTGCTTACTATGACTTTAAAATTTTTTTAGTTTGTTTGATTATTTTACTATTTTCCTTCACACAGGCCTGTGCCTCTGTCCCTTGGTTTGGTTTCTTAAAGCTGGGGCACAGTTCAATGGATATCAGCTGCCCTCTGGTAAAAGTGATTATTGTTCATGCTTCAACCTTGGCAGTGATTAGTGCCATCTAAGCCTGACCTCACCTCGTCCACCCGCCACACAATACAGGATGATGTGGAAGAACCCAAATCAGACTGTTTTGCCTCTCATTAGCCGTAGGAGGGAGCAAGGACAATATAGCCTCTTCATGCAGCTACTGCTGAAACCAGCAACAACAATAACAAATTATATATGTATAGCGCCTTTCATGTCAGGAAGACATCTCAAGGTACTGGACAGTCAGGCAACCACACCCAGGATAGTAAGGAGTGACCGAAGTCACGATCTAAGAGGAGGGTCTTGAAGGAGTTGAGGAAGAGGACAAGATGAAGGGACTGTGGGATGGCGTTCCAGAGCGTGTGGGCAGAAAGGATGAAGGCCCACCCACCATTGGTGGGGTAGGTAAGGTGGGGGACATGAAGCAGGCTGAAGCCCACTGAGCCGAGGGAGTGGACAGGTTGGTAGGGCGTTAGGAGGTCACAGAAGTAGGGAGGAGCAGGGCGTGGCGGTCTTTGAAGTTGAGGACCAGTATCTTAAACTGTATCATCTGAGTGATGGAGAGCCAGTGTAGCCAGGAGAGAATGAAAGTGATCGGGTCATGGAGTCTGGTGGGGGAGAGGACACAGGCTGCAGAGTTAGGGATGATCTGCAGTTTACGGAGGAAGATATTGGAGAGGCAAACAAGCAGGGAGTTCAACAAGAACAACAACTGCAATTTATATCATACAGTTCATGTCAGGATGACAACCCAAGGTGCTGGACAGTCACACAGTTGCAAACCCAAAGTGACGGTTGAATTCGGGAGGGATGGGGGAAAAGGAGATGAGGAGAAGAAGCCCAAAGACTCTGTTAAAGAGGATGGTCTGGAGACAGACTTTGAAGGAGATGAGAGAAAGGGTGAGGTGAAGCAACTCTGGAATGGAATTTCATAAGAGTGGGGCACAGACTGAAAGCTTGACCTCTGATGGTAGGGTGGGTAGTGCAAGGGGATATGAAGTATGTGGATTGAATTCAAACCAGCCCCTGGTCTGTAACTGCAGCTCTACACATTACACCATTTGGGCTGCCTCTCTCCTATGTTCTTAATCCAGGTTACCTTCTTCCCTCAAAACCCTTCGGTTTCTAAGAATTCAAGATCCTGGTCCTCACATTTAAAGCCCTCCAGAACCTCGCCTCACCCTACACCCGTGACCTCCTATTCCCTTACCAACCTGCCCACCCCCTCGCTCTGCAGGCTCTGACCTGCTTCACATCCCCCGACCCACCCACCCCACTATTGGCGAGTGAGCCTTCAGTCACTCTGCCTCCAACCTCTGGAACTCCATCCCACAATCCCTCCACCTCGCCCCCTCCCTGGCCTGCTTCAAGTCTTGCATGAAGACTCTCCTCTTCGATGGACCCATAGGCAACTCCTAATCACCCCATCCCCCCCATCCACCACCCTGTCCTCAGCTCAGGTCTGAAGCAGTGACGGTCCAGCACCATGGGACGTTCTCCTGATGTGAATGGCGCTATACAAGTGTAATTTTGTTGTTGTTGCTTCTAGCTAATATATAGAGTGCTCCGTGACCTAACATTTTGGTGATGAGTGAAATACGCTGATAATGAAGGGGATATAGTTTCACACTATTTTGTCAAATATTTTACATAATATTTTCATAACTTGACATTTCAAGTCCACCAGTGTCAACATTTCAAACTTCAAGTATGTTTTACCAGGTCAGAATTAAAAAATCGGCAAAGTACAGCACTTTTAAAGATTTTTAACAATAAAAATATCTGTGGAGAGAGGGGAGGGAATGATTTTGCTATTAACTGGTTGTCAAATTGACTAAAACTGCAGTCAAAAGGAGTCAGTGGATATTATTGACCCTGGATTTGAACCTTTTCACTACCAACCTAATTTCACTATAATGGTTGGGCCTAAAGCTAGCCCAGCTGCCCTCCTTATTTGCAGTGATTGGAGAGTCGTTGCTGCCAGTCAGAGTTCAGTGCTGCTTTAGGGCATTTCAACTCTGCTTTAAATTGGTATCTGGAGAAATGTCACTGAAACATTCCACTACCAGCAACACTGGGTCCCATGATCAGTGACAAACATCAGTTAGAGGTACTGAGCTGACCTCACTATTGTAGCAAAGTTGAGGAGAGAAAGCAGGGCAGGGCAGGTCAGGGCAGGAATTACCCTAGAGCAGTGATTAGAGCATAAACTGACAACTTTCAAGCATGTGTTTGGTTGATGTAACGATCATCAGAACACATCACATGTCCCATTCCCTCCCCGGTCAGCCCCACCGCAGACACATCTAAAGTAGATAAGTACATGTGTGATCCACCATACATTGTTAGACCTTGATAGGGAGCAAAGTAGGAATAAATGAGAACCATACCTAGAAACAAACATAACCATTGTGGTTGATTGTGTTTTTATACACTGCAAAAATCATGCTATACATCAACAAGAGAAATACCGGTATAAAAGGATCACCAAACTGTCTACCCTGGATTGAAAACACCTTAATGGGAAACCATTTAATGCAATGACAGCTTTAATGTATTAAAGCTGAGGAGAGTACAATTGTATTTTGTTAAAATTATTCCATGTTTGTGAGACAAATAGCAATAATTGATTTAATACACATATGATTTCATAAAAAATTAACTACAGTGTACAAATGAAATTATTTGGTATTAATGATCCTGAAGTGAGAGGGAAAGAACCTCCGGGTCCCTCGCTTCCTCTCCTGAATATTTTGACTCCGTTCTTGGTTATAATAATAACACTTCTATTTAATAATCCCCCCATTTGATATAGCGCCTCATCATGTCTTCGAGATACATCAAAGTGCTTCACAGAATATACTGGAAAATACACCGAAAACAAAACAATTGCATGGACAATGGCTAGTATTGGGGGAAGTCCATGAAACAATTGTTTTTACATATTCGTAATTTCAAAACAAGGATGCAAAAATGTATAATAGCCAGCAGCAGATCTAAAGTCGTAGAAGCAACTTCTTTACACAGAATGCGTTGAGAAGTCATTGCTGGAAGTTGTGGTTGGAGCAAATGTAAAAGGAAAATTGATGCATATGTGAAGTATAAGAGAAAGGATGGGTATGGGAGAGGGGATTATGAAGGCTAGAAGTTTATATGGAGAATATAAATACTGGCATGGATTACTTGAGCTGAATAGCCTCATCTGTGTAGTTCTATGATCAGGCAGAATGCAGAATTTCTTTTAAAAGATAATCTGATAAATGTTTCAAGAAGAGGAATATCAAAGAGACAAGAGACTGAGATGAAATAATAATAATAATCCTTCCACTTAATATAGAGTCTGATCACGTCTTCAAGACATCTCAAAGCACGTCATAGAATATACTGTAAAATGAATTAACTGTATATTTTGTGGTCAAAATGCAGCAGCCAATCATAGATAGCAGTGTTCCACAGACAGTCATGGATTGAAGTGACCAACTTATTAGTATTATTTTTGAAGGAATTATTACCCCAGAAAAGCTATCCGCCAATCAATTAACAACCGAGTTCCTACCTACCACTAGATAAACTGAGGTGTGTGGAGTAAGGAAAATGCCCCGCATTTTGCCCTGCCTGGAATCAAACCCAGGTCACTCGCTCACTCTAACCACTGAGCTTCAGGACTCCACAATATTGTTTTTTAATGCAGAATAGGTTATGTTGCACAAGTACAGGAAAAACAACAGAGTAAACTCGGATGTCAAAATTCATAAATTCACTCAAAATTTGGGCAATTTTCTGCTATTCTAAAAAAAAGCCTTCCAGATTAAGATTGAATTGAAAGAATTTCCACAATTCTGTATAATAATAATTGCATATGTTACAGCAACTTATGTCTTTGAGATATCACAGGATACACCGTAAAGTGTAATATTGCGTGTTTTGTGAGTGAATCGAGGTAGCCAATTGTGCACAGCAGTCTCCCACAAACAGTTGTGGATTCAGTGACCAAATTATTTTAAAAAATTTATTTTGAAGGAATTATTACCCCCAGGAAAAGCGGTCTGCTTTTTTGGGGATGATGAAGAGAAATCGATGTTATAGGGTAAGAGACTGGGGTTTGCATGTCAGCCTTTTTTATTCTATGACAACTGATCAAAGTATTATGTGAAGCTGGCTGCTTTAATGGCCCTGAGGCCATACATTAGAAATATAAAATATGCTGTTTATTATTAGCTGCAAGAGAGGGATTTGACCCTTCAAAGCATTTCACAATTTAGAGAACATTTTCATTTGCTAGTAAAGTATAGTAGAAGCTGTATGTTCCCCCTCCCACCAAAAGCTCTAACCCATTTCTCAGATACCATCACAAACAATTTAAGCAGAACCACCTTTGATCTCTTGATGCTCATTTCAGAAATGCAAATGCAGGATTTTTGACATGAATTATCGCCTGCCTCAGTCAATCCATTTGCCATGATTGAAAAAATATTATCATCTATAATGGCTTCAATCCAACCAAAGCAAATACAATCATCAGCCTTCATGGTGCCATCTTCAGATAAGAGTGGCAGTCAAAGGAGGAACAAATTGGTCTGGCTAATAACTGGTGTAATTCTCTTGTATTTGTTCATATGCTGACATTAATGTGAAATAACATCAAACAGTGTAATGTAGCAGCAATTCAAAACTCCCTGCTGTAAAGCTCTTCATCATGTACGTCATATTAAACTCTCCATGTGTGTTACGAGTGCTTGTATTCACCATCATTAAAAAGTTTGGTTAAAAAATCGTCCTGAGAAGAATTACATGGACTTATATGGAATGAATTGAGCCTGAAACAGGCCATTTGGGTCAACTAGTCCATGCTGGTGTTTGTGCTCCACATATAAATAAACCTATAAATAAAAAAAAATATTTGCATTTGATATAATGCTTTATCATATTGTTGAGATACCTGTAACCACCACAAAGTGAATGATCAATTTATCTGGAGAAACTCCCTTTTCTTTTTGAATAATTTTATGGGATCTTTAACATCCATACGAACAAGCATATGGAGCCTTGGTTTAATGTTTCAACCAAAAGAGTTTGTCTGCATCAATGCAGCAGATCCCTTAGTAGTTCATTGGCACATCACAGACTGTGAGCTCAAATTTCGAAGGATGTGAGGCTTAAACCCACAACTTCAGTCTCAGAAGTGAAAGTGCTCCCAGCTAAGTGCAGCTGACACCTGAATATAACTAGGAAGTGATAGTTATCAAATTCCATGACCCATTTTACACCCATAAAGCTAGTGAAATTTAGTGCACAGGCCATTTTGTGAATTCCGTCTGCCCTAGCTCTTTTAAAAGCAATCCTTTCAGTCCTTTCCCCCTTAATCCTTTTGATAAAGGTACCCCAATAGCTAAACATATCTCTGATCAGAGCAGCTTCACACATGAAGAAGGACTCCAGTATCTCTGTAAGATCTCCTAAATCGCAGCATTATCCTGTGAGACTACATGAATATGCAGTAGAGAAAAGGTTTCACTGGGATTTATCCCAGCTAAATAAAACTTCTTAATCTTCTCCCCATACAGTGGCTCCCAGGATTCAGAAACCTTGTCAGTTTAAGCCAATTGGAAAAGAGCCAGATTACGCAAAGCAACTTTAACAGCAGCTACAATATTTGTTAACCTGTTTTCCATATAGCTGTGGATCTGAAACCTATTGAATGCTTTTTCTTTCCTTTTACTGACACATGTTACAATGAGGCCTGTCGTTGAAGTGCTTACAGATACGGACAGACCTGTCTTCATTCTACGAACGCTAATTTCTGATTCCCAAATTGTTCCTTTGATCTTGATTTAGATCAAAACACTGCAAGCGAGAGCTGCTTTAGCACTAAACTAGTTTCGCAAATCCACAAGGAAATAAATAGGTTCCAAAATTCTAATCCGCAACAGATGCCCTGATTTTAAAAAAAATGCAATATCCAGACGTCAGTTCTGGATCAAAACATTAGTCAGAAAATATGGCAGGTCAACAACGCCAACTGAACAGCTGTAAGACAAATTGCCACAGCCAACTAGATTTTTCATTTCTAAATTCAGGATCTGAGCTACAATAGAAATGCGATTTTACATAACTTGACCATAATGCCTGGAAAAACAAAAGCTTTGACACAAACAGAATTCAATGCTATTGATAGCCCATCATTGTGGAGTCCTGCCGTGTATTGGCTGGAGCACGTGGCTCGCAAGTGAGAGGACCTGAATTCAAAAACCAATAGCCTTGAAACAAACAGGATTCAATGCTTCTGACAGCCTGTCATTGTGGAGTCCTGCAGAATATTGGTTAGAGCACTTGCCTCGCAAGTGAAAGGACCTGGGTTGGATTCCCGAGGTTAAATCTTCAGCAAGTTTCCTTACTCCACACACTTCTGTTTATCAAGATGTTAAGTCAATTGGTGGATCACTTTTTCAGCGGAAATAATCACTTCAAAAAACTATTTAAAAAAAATAATAATTTGGTCACTCAATCCATGTTTGTGGGGCATGCTGAGCAACAGGTTGCCACATTTTGCCCATAAAATATACAGTCAATTTATATTATAATATATTATGTGAAGCACTTTGAATTACAATTACACAGTGACTGCAGTAAATCCCTTGAAAAATGTTCTTAACAATGAAGTGTTCTATCAAAAACAAAGATTATTATGTTTTCCCCCGCCTTGATTTCCAAATTGATCTGTCCTTCGGTTAAGGCATTAAAACCAGATTCCATCTGCCTGTCCAGGTAGATGTGAAAAATCCCATGGCACATTAAAAAAAGAGAGTGCCTTGGCTAGCTATCACCCCTATAAATTATCACTCACTCGATGGCTATATATGCGATGTTGTTCTATGCAATCTGGCTAATGTTCTCACACACAAAATATAGCCAGACACAGCATTTTATAGTTTTCCCCATGAAACACTTTCAGATGTCTTATCAGTGTCTTAATGTGATAAACTGCTATAACAAATGCAAGGATTATTATAATATTATTATCCTGTTGTGTTCCAGCCATTAGACTATTCCTCCCCCATATGCACTTTAAAAAAAAACTCACTCCTATTGCAGCAGTGCCTATAGCAAGCAATGTGCAGACAGTAAATTGATTCCGATTACTATCAAGACACAACTGCTCAATGATTTCATAATACCATCAGTATTCTGTGAATGCAAACTTGGATAATGAGAAAAACATTGAAAGGAAAAGTGAATCTCCAAATCTTTCAATTGCGATCCACTTGTGAAATACTGTATATGGGACATTAATTGAAAAGAAAAGTCACCAATAAGGAATTAAGAATATCAGCTTATTTAAAAATAAAAAAAGGACAGCATATGGTACAGTCACTGAATCAAGCAATGTTAGTAACACATCTTCTGTCTGAAAGTAAATCAACTCTAATGGAATCCCAGCTTGGATTTGACAGCAGAAATAGAAGAAACTTTCAGCTGGGAGATAGGTGGGAAAAGAACCCAATGTGTAGTCATTGTCAGTACTGAGAAATGTTCCTGAAGGTGACTGGAGCTGTGGTCGGTGTTTTTTTTCTTTGCAATTGCATTGAGCTTTTGCAACAGTGGGTGTGCAAGTTGCCACCTGTGTAGGTGTTGATATCTTAATTTATTTACTGGCTTGCTGGTGTGACACCGATCTTTCCCCACCTGAACTCTGCCGCAATGGTTGGGTCCAAAGGTAGCTGAATCATATGTTAGACTGCAGATTTACTGGATACTAAGTTGACTGCGTTTTTTTTGGGTGGGGAAAATCAACCAGTAACAAATTCATCCAGTCGTAGCAACCACTAACAAATACTTCAATACTTAAGCCAATAGTCCATTGTTAATTAACTATCAGAGTAAGGGTGGTATGAGTCACTTTGGGCCCAACCTTTGGGATGCAGTGAAGAAAGTCATACCTACAAATCAATCACTAAATTAACTGGACACATTTTTCAACAATTTGTCACCATATAAAATATTATAATAATCCTTCCATTTGATACACCGTCTTATCACATTTTTGGCATGTCTCAAAATGGTTCGTAGACTTTTTATTGTCAAATGTTATGGCTGTATATTTGTAGGTGAAGGTAACAAAGAATTTTCAACAAACAGCTATTGGTAATAATCCTTACATTTTAGATAGCATCTTATCACGTCTTCAAGACGTCTCAAAGCGTTTCATAGGATATTTACTGTATTTTGTGGGTGAGACATGTCAGGCAATTGCATACAACAGTGTCCCACAAACAATTGTGGACTGAATGACCAAATTATTATTATTATTACTACACAAAACACAAAATACTACAGATGCTGGGAATCTGAAACAAAAACAAAAGTTGCTGGGGAAACTCAGCAGGTCAGACAGCATCCATGGAGAAAGGACCTGCTGAGTTTCCCCAGCAACTTCTATTATTATATGTTTTGAAGGATCATTAACCCGGGAAAGCGATCTGCTAATCAACTAACAACCCGGTTTGTATTGGCTGCTAGCTGAACAGGCGTGTGGAGTGTGGAGTATGGAAATTACCCCTCTTTCTTTTGCATCATTAACATCTCTCTAACCCATCATCTCCTATCCTCTACTCCATTTTCTCCTGTGTCTTCCTTGTCCTGCTTCTCACCTCTGTGTTAGTCCTTAAAAGCCTCTCACTTCCAACTTCCCCCAGTTCTGACCAAGGGTCATGGACCCGAAAAGTTGACTCATTTTCCTTTCTCCCAGTGCCTTGGGATGTCCTCCCGACATGAAAGGCGTTCTATACATGTAATTTTGTTGTTGTTTGTTGTAGATGGATGCAGCCTGACCTGCTGCGTGTTCCCACTGACTTCGGGTTTTTGTTTCAGAACAAGAAGAGTCCATAATTGAGGATCTGAACTCCTCAACCTGCCTGGGCCCTTGCAGTAGAAATCAGTGCACAATTTAGGCATCAGGATCAACCCCCAGCTGTCCTTCCTCCCCCACATGTAGGGGGCACTATATAAGTGTAAACTGTTGTTGTTGCTAATTGGGTGCCTAGAACAGACTGAGATAAGTCTTTGTAATGAAGATGCTGCTGAAAGTCCTGAGATGGAGTTTCCTGGGTGGAAAGCAGTAAGCATTCAGATAGAATAATTGAATGTTACCAGTTTTGTTGCTACGTGTCAGGCTGAACAATCAAAGCCATTTAGAAGCAGCAGAACCTAGACTTGTTACTGCATGGCAGATATAATAGTAAGGAACATTCATTGACAACAATGAAATTTGAGGTAGAAACTTCCAACGGCTAGCACTGATGAACAGATATTTTGATAGACTGTAACTCAATTATATGAAGAGTCAAAATGCAAAATACTGCAGATACTGGAAGTGTGAAACAAAAACAGGAGTTGCTAGGAACACTCAGCAGGTCAGGCAGCATCTACTGAGAAAGGAAAGTGAGTCAACGTTTCATCAGGAATGACAAATTCTAACGAAGGGTCATGGACCTGAAATGTTGACTCACTTTCCTTTTATAACTTCCGTTGGAAGTGTTTTCATTTCAACAAGCTCACAGTTGTTTTATGCATTTAATTGATTGAACATCAAATATCTATTTGTTTGGATTTCTACTTTTAAACCTGTTCTCAGAGACAGAATATGTTTTTGCATTCCAAACATAGATTTTCATGTGTAGGTAGTAGGGAACGGCGATATATCGGTAAAACCCGATATGATTTTCATATCGGTATGCCGATATAGACATTTTAAAAATACCGATATATCGAAAAACGGTATATCGAGGTAAAAAATCGGGATGCGAGCACAATCAACTACAAGACCCAGAATGCTCATCTCTATACACAATGCACAGACCGAGGTGCAAAGCCGCCATCTTGTATTCATAGTCCTCAAATACATAATACAGGTATGCAAGGGGTGGGGGAAGAGAGACGGGTGGGGTGGGGTGGGGGTGAGGCGGAGAGAGACTGCTGGGGGTGGGGGGTGAGGGGGAGAGAGACTGCTGGGGGGGGTGAGGGGGAGAGAGACGGCTGGGGGGGGGTTGAGGGGGAGAGAGACGGCTGGGGGGGGGAGGAGAGGGGGAGAGAGACAGCTGGGGGGGAGGAGGAGGAGAGGGGGAGAGAGATGGCTGGGGGGGGAGAGGGGGAGAGAGACGGCTGGGGGGGAGAGAGATGGCTGGGGGGGGAGGAGAGGGGGAGAGAGATGGTTGGGGGGAGGAGGAGAGGGGGAGATAGACGGCTGGGGGGAGGGGGTGATAGACGGCTGGGGGGGGGGAAAGGGGAGAGAGACGGCTGGGGGGGGGAGAGGGGGAGAGAGATGGCTGGGGGGGAGAGGGGGAGAGAGATGGCTGGGGGGGAGAGGGGGAGAGAGATGGCTGGGGGGGAGAGGGGGAGAGAGATGGCTGGGGGGGAGAGGTGGAGAGAGACGGCGGGGGGGGGGAGAGGGGGAGAGAGATGGCGTGGGGGGGGAGGAGAGGGGGAGAGAGACGACTGGGGGGAGGGGGAGAGAGACGGCTGGGGGGGGAGGGAGAGAGACGGCGGGGGGGGGGGGGGAGGAGAGGGGGAGAGAGACGGCTGGGGGGGGAGGGAGAGAGAGACAGCGGGGGCGGGGGGGAGGGAGAAAGAGACGGCTGGGGTGGTGGTGGGGGAGAGAGACGACGGGGTTGGGGGGTGCGAGAGTGGGACGGCGGGGGGGGGGGGGGGGTGGGGGGGAGAGACGGGGTGGATGTGATAATATACAGATAGATAGAGATGGGGGGGGGATGTGAGCGAGGAGAGAGAGGGAGAGAGACATAGAGAGATACAGACAGAAAAACACAGAGATGGAGAGAGTGAGAGACACAGAGAGAGAAAGATATTTACCTCCTGAGAAGATAGGCCCTGAATGCGCGCGCACCCGGAATGCGCGCGCACTCCGATGCGCGCGCACATGCGCAGTACGAAAAAACTGAAAATATCTGTATTTCGGTATATCTCGATATGAGCCAACCGATATATCCATATCCGGAAAATTCCCATATCGCCGTTCCCTAGTAGGTAGTACACATGGAATTCTTAGTTTGGCTTGGATGTTCTGTTCTTGAGCATGGTGATGGGTTTTCGCATGAATCCGACTGATCCCAAAAATATTTCTTCTATACATAATCAAGTTCAGTCGGTTTGAATAAGAGAACACTAGTTTGCTATTTATTTACATTGATTTGGCTGGGCAAGATTGGGATTCAATGCAAATGTCAAGTGTATTCTAGCCATTGCAGAAATTAACAATCATTTTATTCATCAAAGCAAAAGGAAGCTTAGTGCCGCTGAACAAACCTTTAACTTAGTTTTCGGTAAATGACTATTGATGGAAGCTGCTGTGTAGTTAATTCAGAACCTTATCTTAATAGAGTCCTAGAATCTATAGTGCAACTTCTTACAATGTGGTAAATGTACACATAACATCAGCCTGTCTGCAGAACCAATCTTACCTTCACAAAATTGATCCACCATGGGAATTAGTTTGATGGATTTCCAGGAGCATCACTCTATCGGCTGCACAATCTTAAGGTTCTTTCCCATGAGATGTTGGAGAAATACAATTCCCACCAGTAAAAATTGTGACAAGGATAAAATAGTGGGGTCACAATGAGTCTGTAGTTATTGACTGTCACGGGAATGACAATATCCAACTCCCAGTAAATTTCGCACACGAGCTGTCCCAAAGCCACATCGACAAATAGACTACTTCAAAAATAAAGCCAGGACAATGCAACGGAAGCCACTTTACACAGGACAAAACGGCCAGCCCGATGCTTCCAGCCTAACCGCTTCCACTGTACTTTAGAATGCACCAAGGAAGGAGGACTATAGGAGGACTATATTATAATAATGATAATCCTTGCATTTGATATAGCGCTTTAACACATCTTCTATTTGTCTCAAAGCGCTTCAGAGAATATACTGTAAAGTGAATTGTCCATATATATGTGGTCGAAACGCACATATATAGTTAAGTGTCGCAAGTGACAATTTCTGTACAGATGCCAGGAATATTTTCTTCAACGACTAATAATGATTACTAGGAAGTGTTGCTCTGACGTTGGACTCATTAACAATAATTGCTTGTTGCTGTGATGGGAGGACAGAAAGGTGCATGTTCTGGAAGAATGGGATCTGAAGTGCTTCCCTTATCGAAACCAATTTGTTGTTAACTTTGTTTCCAATGATCGGTGACTGGAGCTGTCATCCTTCTGATTGAGGAGTACTGTAATGCAGGGTGTATTGTTAAGCTAGTGTGTCCCTGGGATGCTGTGTTGCCAACCACTGACAACAGAGATGGCAGGTAGTTTATTATTTTTGCTTAATATTTAACCTTGATTATAAAATAGCATTTTCTGAGGTCTGGTGATTAGTTTCTGGAGTCCCTCTGCCTCGCCCCCTCCCTGGCCTCCTTCAAGTCCTGCCTCAAAACGCTACTCTTCGATGGTCCGATCGGCAACTCCTAATCCCCTCCTTCCCTCCCCAGCTCGGGTTTGACACAGTGTTTGTCCAGCACCATGGGACGTCCTACTAACATGAAAGTGTAATTTTGTTGTTTTTTCACCGTTTGTGTAATGATACAATCAATACAACACGTATTTAAACAAAGATAATGTACCGGAGCCTAGTTGTACCACGGTGTTTGGGATCCTTGGTTTGAAATCCTATTATAATGAGACAATGTTAACAATGAGACGTGTTAGCGGATTTGACTATGCCAGTTCCTGCACTACAGGGTAGCTGACTTCTGGATCACCGTCAATGTGACTTCATTTTAGCTGTGCAAGCGCAAATCAGAAATTGACATTTCTAGTGACCTAATGGCCCAAAGTTTGGCCTCTTTTTCATATAAAAACTCACACATGTTAGTCAGAAGGCTGTGGGATGAATCCCAACTCTGCCCAAGGCACTATTTATAATGAGAAGTGAGGTTTTCCTGGTTCCTGGCAAACAACACCCCAAATAAAGATGCTGGTCACATGCTTCATGGTTGTTTCTTTGTTGCAACACAGCAGCCAATTGCACAAAGCAGTGTCCCATAAACAATCGTGGATTTAGTTATCAAATTAGTATTATGTTTTTAGGATTATTAACACCCAGAATTATGATCCACCAATCAATTACTTATTGCTAGGTAAACAAAGATATGTGGAGTGAAACTTGCCTAAAGTTTTGTCCCACCCAGGAATCGAACCAAGGTCCTCTCCCTTGCAAGGTCAGCATGCTAACTACTATCCCACAAGACTACACAGTAAAATGGTGAAGCACTCTGCTGTATAAAGAGGCCTTAATAAAGCACTGTGGAGTGTGCGAGAGGAACAAAGCAAGATTCAAGCAAATACTGGCAATGCAGATAAATCTTAATCTGAAAATAATTTCTTCTAATTGCACCAGCCATTCCATCCATCAAACACTCTGGCCTAAAATCCTTTTACAATAATTGCTAAATCTGGGAATTCCCAGAGATTGCATGATAGGAATTAAAAGAGGTATTAAATTGCAGCACCATAAGCAATTCTGCATTACATGAAAGCAGAGTGACTTCTAGTTCTGCAAAATCAGTGATAAAGATAAAAGAGTCTTCACGTCAAAAGCTTTGAGTTGAAAATCAACAATGTACATCTCAGCAATTCATTTATCCCTGGAAATTGTCTAACTATGAAATTATCACTTCAAGCTGCATAGAAAATCAAACATATAATCCGTACTTTAGTTTATATGGAACAACAGGCTGGTTGTGAGTGTGTATAGTTTGCCATTAACAGTGAAAGCTGCTTATATTCACAAAGAGATATTACTGGAAAAATGGGTCATTTATAAATAATACTAATCTACGAAATAGAGCAATGTGTGTATAGCACCAATAGTGTTGCAATGGGATCTTATTCAATGCACTCACCATCTTGAACAATGGGCCATCCACTGGGGCTTAATGGCTGATGCCCACGAAGGGAGGATAATGGTTTGTATGGCTCAGGAAAATATACTGAGGGAATTGATTGAAAGATACAAGAAGCATCAATCCTAATTATTGATTCTTATCAATACCTTGGGGTAGCAGTGGACACCACCTTTTTCTGCGATGCTCTCTTCAGTCAAGTGCTCTGGTAGCACACACTGCCGAGGCTCACAGATGAACAATGACCATTTGGGAGGGCAACCAGTGCCCATAGATTTGCAACCAGCAAGAGGAGGTTACAGCAGCGGGGAGAAAATTAGAAAAAGAATTGAAACTACATGTTTCCCATCTGTTCAGGTAGATATTAGAGATCTGAGAGCACTATCAAAAAGGGAAGGGCATTTCTCCTGGTGTCCTGGCCGATAATCCTCCAAATAAAAATTGGTCATTGGTTTCACAGCTGTTTGTGGATATTGCTATGTGAAATTGTGCTGTAGCATTTGCCTACAAATAAACAGTCACTGCATGTCACAATATATCCTGTGAAGAACTTTAATACATCCTTCTGATGTGACAAGGCACTGTACCAAATGCAAGGATTATTATTCGCACAAAGAGTGACTAGAGTCAAAAAGTGACTGTAACATGATCTAGGGGTCAAATTGTATAGGGCCAAAGCACTGGGTTATATTGTAATGGGATTTTAATTTCATGAATATACAGAACATATGACATCACCTGCTTTATGATATGATCTTTGAAAGTGATTGAACTACAACCAAAATATCTGTCAATTTGTTTGCTGGTATCCTTGTTTGCTGATATCATTATTTATATGGCAACAAACAGTAAAATGTGCCTGAATTAGAATTACAGTCTACTTGTAGGAACTCCACTCTGGAAATAGATCACCAATGTTTGGAGATCCTACAGGTCAGCACACAGTGGGATTCCCTAGGAAAGAAACCCATCAAGAAACAAAATAAATGAAATCCCATGATACCAGTTAAATACTGAAGTGAATTAACAATGTTAATGTGAAGTTCTTTGTTCTGAATGCAAATTAAGATGAAACGAGATACAATTGGGGAAAGAAATTGGTACGAAATGAGAACGGAGAGCCCCAGTAGGGGAAGATAGCACCAGCAAAGATAAATGGACTAAGAGTGTTTCTTCTTAAAGTAAACACACTATTCTATCCCAACAAGGATTTCCATGTGCTGGTGGGATGCATGGAAATCTCAGTTTGCATTGGATACACTTTAGCATGGTGATGGATTTCCAGCTGACCAAATCTATATATTTGTATAAAAATAATATCTATATAATGTAATACATATATATATTAATGTACGCCTAAAATCTCATTGACCACAGCATTACATAAGACCATTGAGTTTTAAAATGTAGGATTGGGGAGAATTGTAGAAAATACTTGCATTCTAGAATTGAAAGCTGTGGAATTCTATTCTCCAAGTCAAGAATGAAATTAAGAATTTAAAACCAGTTCTGCCCAATTTTAAATTTCAGTGTGAAATGGTCTTGTAGGCTATGACAAAGTGAATTTTGGGCCCTATGATTCCCTGTAAAGAAAAAAATGAAGTTCCTACTGACAAAGATGAACAAATTTCACATGGAGTTATTTTCTTGAGGAGCTGAGAACATTCAAGGAAGACATGGTGAATTTGTGTAAACATCCTAATACATGAGGAGCAGACAGATATCGTTGTGGTGGAAGGATGAAAGAAGACACAAGTGGCCTGAGCAACTAAGTCAAATAGACCTGAAATGAGAAATCAGGATGAGCTGCAAACCCTTTGTACGTCTTATCTCCATCTTCATTCTATGTGGTACATAGTAAATCTCTTCTCCAGATCTTTTTGATGCTTCTGGTGAGACCGTCTGTCACACAGGGAGAACATTCCAGAAATAAGTAGATCTAAGCTCCATATGGTGGAAAAACTTACTCGCACGTTCCAAAGCACCACAGGACCTTTCAAAAACTGTGAGCTTCGAAAGTTGCTGAAACTGACAACGGCTGCCTTGGGAATTGCAGGGGAAGTAAGCCAACAAAAATGATCAGGATGTCCAATATTCCTAGACGGCTGTGATTAGCTCATAAGCCAACTATTGTGCAAGACTGAGCTGGCTGTGGACAATATATTTAATATCAGAACATTGGGATGATATGTGCAACAACAACAACTTGCATTTATATAGCGCCCTTCACGCCAGGTGGCATCTCAGAGTGCTTCACAAATAGCGGAGCCTGGGGCTGATCAGAGGGAAAGGGAAGGTTACTGTAGGCTCGGTCAAACAGAAATGTCTTCAGACGCTACCTGAAGATGGAAAAGGAGGGGATGAGACAAAGGGATTGAGAGAGGGAATTCCAGAGTTTGGGGGCGTAGTGGCTAAAGGCACAGCCACCGATGGAGGAGTGGAGAATTCGAATGACAAGGAGGAGGCCAGACCCAGTAGAGCAGATGCATTAGCGGAGGAGAGAGGAGGTTAGAGAGGTAGATGGATAGAGAAGGGTGGAGGGAATTAAATATAAGCGTGAGAATCTTGAAGTTGATCCACTCAGAGCCAGGGAGCCAGTGAAGTCTGGTGAGGACTGGGTTAATCGGTGAGCGAAGTTTGGTTCGCGTGAGAATGCGGCCGGCGGAATTCTGCATGAGCTGGATTTTATGAATGGTGGCAGAGGGGAGACCAGCACGGAGGGTGTTGGAGTAGTCCAGCCAAGAGGTGACAAATGCATTGACCAGAATTTTGTCAGCTTTGAGGTGAAATATTGGCGGAGATGGGCAATGTGGCAGAGATGGTAGAAGGCGGTGCTGGTGAGGGACTGGATGTGGTGGATGTTGTCCCCCCTTTCCCCGTTTTCAAGTCCCACTTGAAAACCTTCCACTGTGCTTACAGCCACCGCACCCCAACAGCCCAGATCGAAGTCAGGCTCCGCCACTGTTAAGTTCTCTGAGATGCTACCCAATGTGGAAGACGCTATATAAGTTGTTGTTCTTCTTTGGCAGATAGAAATTGCTTCATTTTGACAAGCACTTACTTCTTTGTTGTCAAACACTTCAACTCATGATGAATGCTTTTTTTAAAAAAATTCTCTTAACCAGAACCTTTCTGCAAAAAAACTTCTCACCTTGGATTCCATCTAGTACACAAAAATACTATTTTGCAGTCGAAACTCTAAATTAATACTATTATTGATATTACTGATGATGGGTGAACAAAAAAAACGCTTACTGTATTTGTGGAGTTTCCATTTAAGTGTAGACCGCTGTCGAATAGAGGGGAGGATGCTCCACTGCTGTGGTCGCTGGATGGTCCTGGTGAGCCTGTGAATAACAGGGACACAAATAAATAAGTTGTTGTATATAATACATCTCCCTTTAGTTCAGGATTATATCTCAAAACACAATGGGTACTTTGTTGGCAAATGCAGCAGACAATGTGCTTACAGCAATGTCCCACAAAAAGTCTTGATGCCAAATGAGCAATTGTGTTGAGGGAAAGTCCTTCTGTCAAATAGTGCTAGGTGTAACATCCCTGATCAGATAGATGGGACCTTGGTAATGTTTTGTCTGAAAGACAGAACCTCCAGGAATGCAGCACCCTCCCATCCAATAAGGTTATGCATTAGTGTCAGCCTACGTAAGCTCAAAGTCTTGAACACTTAATATTTTGACTGAGAGACGAGAATGCTATTCACTGAGCCAGGCTAACAGCAGCACTATGTACAGGAGTTTAATGTCAAGGCACAAGAGGAAGCATTGAGATTTTATACTTTTCATATTATGGTACAGTAGTAGAAGGATGTGATCAAGTGTACCAAAGAGACTCCTTAATCCAAATCTCTCGTGATCTTTGTGAACATCTTCACATAACATCCGAACTAGCGACATGAATCATGCTATTTCTATTATTTTCTCTGCAAGTACATTTATTATGACTCCATTGCCTGATAAACACAAAATGTTGTCATTTTTTTTTATCACCATCACAAATGCAATGGAAAGTCAAAGTACACCTTGGGGTCTAATTTGTCGTATTTCTTAAAGGCATTGTGGAATAAGAAATCTGAGTCAAACAATGATAGTGTCTTTCAATAATCTAAACTGGGATTCCATTGAGGAATCTGATGAAAAAAATTGCAGTAATCAGACCTCTGTTAATATGCCATTTTATGTAATTACTTCCCAATTTGTTTGTTTTTGAAAATACTTTCGAAGAAAATATGATGTTTCATAACAGAATAAGTAATGCAAACATCATATCTGTTATATAACCTTCCCTCACCTCCACAATCTCCGTCCCTCACCTCTGCAATATTGCCCAACTCCGCCACTACCTCACCCCTCAGACTGCTGAAACCCTCATTCACGCCTTCATCACATCCCGGATCGACTATGCCAGCACCCTATTTGTCGGCCTTTCCATTTCCTCCCTCCATACTCTGCAGATAATCCAGAAATCTGCGGCCCGTGTCTTCTACCGCTCCAAGCTACATGATCCCATCTCCCTCATCTGGGACCGACTCCATTGGCTCCCCATCATCCAGAAGATTCAAATCCTGGTCCTCAAATCCTGGTCCTCACATTCAAATACCTCCATGGCCTGGCCCCACCCTATCTCTGCGACCTCCCAACCACCTACCGACATTCCCTCCCCCTCCGCTCAGCAGGCTTCCGCCTGCTCCACATCCCCGACCCACTTGCCCCACCATTGGCAGGCAAGCCTTTAGCCACTCTGCGCCCAACCTCTGGAACTCCATCCCACAATTCCTTTGCCTCACTCCCTCCCTGGCTTCCTTCAAGTCCCACCTCAAGCCCCTCCTGTTTGACGATGGCATCGGTGACCCCAAATCTCCCTCTTTCCCTTCACCCTCCCCATCCCCGACACCAGCTCGGGTCTGAAACAATGACCGTGCAGCACCTTGGGACGTCCTCCTGATGTGAAAGGTGCTATACAAGTGTAATTTTGTTGTTGTATTTTGTTGTTGTAACATCATATTATTCAGCCCACTGGCTGTGATCTGGCCTTAAACTATGAACTTTTTAATCTAATTATTCTCATTTTTTTTCTTAAATATTCAGTGGTGTTTATTCAGTTTACAACAAAGGTACAGTATACAACAGGAATCAGTAAAGTGGAACACTGGTGAAATCTGAATATTCCATTAAATGCTGCAGGATGTTTTGTCATGAGGAGAGAGACATATTCAGGGGTCGCTTTTTCAGTTTCACTCCCAGTTTAAAAAAAATTCCATGGGAATTCGCTAGTGAAAGCTTAGCTAAAGCTAAACCTGCAAACCATTTACAGCACATGGCAGACTGCCATTACATTCCCTTGGCATTCTGGTGAGCAACATATCAAGCACCCAACAGACAGCAGAATTGGAGAATGTCACACTCTTAACCATCTTGCGTGCACTCATTGTTTAGGGATTATCAGACTATTGACATCAGATACAAATTTGACTCAAATATACCTCAATGCAGAGTTTATAGGTATATCAAAGCTGATCCTGTTTTACTACATTTGATATTTTTAGAGTACAGCATTTAAATAGATATATGAAAGCCAGACTTCAGTTCCCTGCTCCACAATCATTAAAATATATAAATAATGTGGTTTGGGCCATCTGTCAAGACAATCAGATTTCATGCAGGTTTTAATTAAATTGCTCAGTATGTGCAACATAATTTGCTTCTATTCTGTGCTCAGTGTGTTGTGGTGTATTGGCTTGTCATGGGCTCACCTGTCAATCATTCTGACTAGCTAAAAGTCTCAGTCATTGTTCCCTTCATGTTGGGAACACCTTTGCACTGAGAAAGATTTTGGGAGGATATTAAGCTCACATTCTAGGGTGGCACTCCTCTGCAGTGCTGTGTTGTTGGAGGTGTTGTCGCTAAAATGAAATACGAATTCAAGGTCAACTTCTGTCTACTGTTCAGATGTACATTTCAAATTCCACAATCTTACTTGAAAGGAGAATGGAGTTTTTTCCCCCCAGTATCCTGGCCAACAAATCCTCCAGATACATTGGTCACTCACTTCATGGATGTTGGTGAGATATTATTGTGTACAAAGGGCTGAGCTTTTGAGCCCAAATAGACATTGGCTGCAGTTCACAGCAATTAGTCATGAAGAGCTTCGCTGTTTTGATGCTATTATATTAAGAATTTGGTCACTCAATCCACGACTGTTTGTGGGACACTGCTGTGAGCAACTGCCTGCTGTGTTTTTCCCACAAATATACAATCAATTCACTAGCGTATATTTTGTGAAGCACTCTGAAAAGGTTTATATCAAATGCAAATGTCTGCACCTGAGGAAGCTCCAGCTTAGAATAGCTGAGCTGGAGTATCAGGTGGAGACATTGCGGTGCATCAGGGAAGGGGAGAGCTTTTTAGATAGTTTTATCCTAGAGCCTGACACTCCACCAAGACCAAGGGAACAAGAGTGCGCTGTTGCCAGCCACGGTCAGGACTGGGTGACAGTCAGACGACCGCGTGTACGGAAACACAAGACTGGTGCAGAGAAACCCCAGACTGTAAACATTGCCAACAGGTATGAAGTACTTTCAACCTGTTTGGAAAAGGAGGTCTGTGAGGAGGTTGGACAAACCAACTCCACCAAGACCATTTTAATAGGAGATACAACTGTCCGAGGTATAGATAGGCGTTTTTGTGAACGGAAACGCGAATCTCGGAAGGTGTGTTGCCTACCAGGTGCCAGGGTTGAAGACTTGACTGAGCGGGTCCAGGAAATTCTGCAAGGGGAAGGGGAAAATCCACTTGTGGTGGTCCATGTTGGGACCCATGAAGTTGAGAGGAAAAGACCTGAGATGCTCCAGGGAGAGTACCAGAGACTAGGGAGTAAACTGAAAAGTGGAACTTCGAGAGTGGTGATCTCTGGGTTGCTTCCAGTGCCTCGAGCAAGCCAGTTCCAGAATGCTAGAATAAGGCACATCAATGCATGGCTGGAGAAGTGGTGTAGGAAGGAGGGTTTCTGGTTCCTAGACCATTGGGACCAATTCTGGGGTAGGTGGAACCTGTACAAAATGGATGGGTTACACCTGAACAGGGCTGGAACCAATCTCCTTGCAGGGAGGTTGTCGAGTTTTGTGGGGGGGGCTTTAAACTAATCCCGGGGGGTGAGGGTGGGAAACTGATCAGTAGTTCAAATACAGGAGGGGTAATAAGGAGGACAGGGGAAAAGGGAAGACGGGAGAAAAATGCAGAGGAAGTAATTTGTGCCTTAGAGTGCATGTATGTAAATGCACGAAGTTTGAGAAATAAAATTGGTGAGCTGCAGGCTCAGGTTGCTGCGAGGCGATATGATGTTATAGCAGTAACAGAGACTTGGCTCCAGCATGGGCAGGAATGGGAGTTGAACATTCCTGGTTATAATGTATTCAGGAGGGATAGAGAAGGGAGAAAAGGGGGCGGGGTGGCAATTTTAGTTAAGGACTCAGTGACTGCCTTAGAAAGGAACGAGGTGGAAGAAGGACTAAAAACCGAATCTATCTGGTTAGAATTGAGGAATAAAAAAGGTGCAGTTACACTGTTAGGGGTATACTATAGACCACCAAATAGTGGGGAGGAGATAGACAAGCAGATCTGCAAGCGTATCACGGAGAAATGCAGAGCTAATAGAGTAGTGATAATGGGTGACTTCAACTATCCCAACATAGACTGGCAGAATAGTAGAGTAAAGGGCAAGGAGGGAGAAGAATTCCTGAAGTGTGTGCAGGACAACTTTCTTGATCAGTATGTTTCCAGTCCAACGAGGAAAGAAGCATTGCTGGATCTAGTTTTGGGAAATGAGGTAGGGCAAGTTCAACAGGTTTCTGTAGGCGAGCATCTAGGGAATAGTGACCACAATATCGTTAGATTCAGAATAATTATGGAAAGGGATAAGGAACGATCACAGGTGAGGACACTCAACTGGAAAAGGGCTAATTTCAATGAGTTGAGGTGGGACCTAGCCAAGGTGGATTGGAAAGAAAAATTGGCAGGTAAGACAACTAACGAGCAGTGGGCAGCGTTCAAAGAGGAGATAGTTCAGGCACAGGTCAAAAGCATTCCCACAAAGGTGAAATGTAAGGCATCCAAACCTCCCTGGATGACTAAGGAAATCGGGGCCAAAATCAAACAAAAAAAAGAGGCTTATGATAAGTGTCAGGCTCAAAATTCAGAAGGGAACCAAGCAGAATATAGGAAGTGTAGGATAGAACTAAAAAAGGAAGTTAGAGGGGCAAAGAGACTGCATGAAAAACAATTAGCGAGTAAGATTAAGGGGAACCCTAAGGTTTTTTACCAACATATTAAGAGTAAAAGGTTGGTCAAGGAGAGGGTGGGGCCAATTAGGGACCTAGGAGGAAATCTCATTGTGGAGGCGGAGGGCATGGCTGATGTACTGAATGATTACTTCGCCTCTGTCTTCACAAAAGAAAATGATACAGCCAATGCCATGGTATTAGAGGAGAGGGTAGGAGAAATGGATAGAATAATTATAACCAGAGAGGAAGTTCTAAAAAGGTTGACGTCGCTCAAGGTGGATAAGTCACCTGGTCCGGATGGGATGCACCCTAGGTTACTAAGTGAGGCACGGGAGCAAATAGCAGGGACTCTGGCCACGATCTTTCAATCTTCCTTGGACACAGGGGTCGTGCCAGAGGACTGGAGGATAGCTAATGTTACTCCCTTGTATAAAAAGGGGCAGAAGGACAAGCCTGGTAACTACAGACCAGTCAGTCTAACGTCGGTAGTGGGCAAAATTCTAGAGTCCATAATCAGGGACAAGGTAGATCTTCACTTAGAAAGATATAGGCTAATAAAGGACAGTCAACATGGATTTGTTAAAGGCAAATCTTGCCTTACAAATCTGATAGAATTTTTTGATGAGGTAACGGAATGGGTGGATAATGGTAGCGCAGTTGATGTAGTTTACATGGACTTTCAAAAGGCATTTGACAAAGTGCCACATGAGAGACTTATTAAGAAATTAAAGGCCCATGGCGTAAAAGGGACAGTGGCAGCGTGGATCCACAACTGGCTGCGAGACAGAAAGCAGAGAGTTGTAGTGAGCGGCTGTTTTTCAGATTGGAGGGAAGTGAGCAGTGGTGTGCCACAGGGATCGGTTTTGGGACCATTGCTGTTTGTAATCTACATCAATGATCTGGACTTGGGTGTACGGAGTACAGTTTCCAAGTTTGCAGATGACACTAAGTTAGGGAGAATAGTAAACAGTGAGGAGGATAGTAGCCATCTGCAAGAGGATATAGACAAATTGGTAAAGTGGGCAGACACATGGCAGATGAAGTTTAATGCAGAGAAGTGTGAGGTGATGCATTTTGGGAGAAGAAATGAAGGGAGGCAATATAGGCTAGATAGTACAATTTTAAATGGTGTGAAGGAACAGAGAGACCTGGGGATTTGTGTTAGTGACTCGTTGAAGGTGGCAGGACAGGTAGACAAGGCTGTTAAGAAGGCATATGGGATACTAGGCTTTATAAATAGGGGTATAGAGTACAAAAGTCAGGAAGTGCTGACTAACCTCTATAGGACTTTGGTGAGGCCTCAGCTGGAATACTGTGTTCAATTCTGGTCACCACACTACAGAAAGGATGTGAAGGCATTGGAAAGGGTACAACGAAGATTTACTAGGATGGTGCCAGGATTGAGGGACTTCAGCTATGAGGAGAGGCTAGATAGGCTAGGGTTATTCTCTCTGGAGCAGAGAAGATTGAGGGGAGACCTAATAGAGGTTTATAAGATCATGAGGGGTTTCGACAGGGCAAATAGAGAAAAACTATTTCCACTCGTGGGTGAATCTGTGACTCGTGGTCACAGATTTAAAATAGTTTCAAGGCGCAGTAGAGGGGAGCTGAGGAGAAATTTTTTCACTCAGCGAGTTGTTCAAATCTGGAATGCATTGCCTGAAAAGGTGGTGGAGGCTGATTCGATAACAACTTTTAAAAGGGAATTAGATCTTTATTTAGGAAGAACGGGTCTATTAGGCTATGGGGAGCGGGCAGGGCAATGGGATTGAATCGCTCTTTTCAAAGAGCCGGCACAGACTAGATGGGCCGAATGGCCTCCTTTTGTGCCGTAAAATTCTATGATTCTATGATTCTATGATATTATTCTATTGTTGTCACTCCATCAAATGCAAGGATTATTATAAAAATGTTTGTGTGTTTGAATGGAGAAGGGAAATGAGTTCACTGGTTAAAACAAATGCATAATGGTTTATGGGGAAGGAAACTATAGTATTTTGTTTAATTTTGTTACAATAGATATTTTCTCAGACACATTGTCATTGTCTTTAAGCGAAAAAAAATTGGAGTGAAAAATTATGTAGTTCCTTATCACATTGTTGAGGTTTCTCCAAGCGAATTGCGGCAGCCAAATGCACATAGCAATTTACTTAATATATTTATACAGTTATTTATTCAAATAGTTTAAAGACCCCCAAAGTTTAGTGCAATGGTTAGGCTTGAAGCCAGCCCCAGGCACTGGCAAACCACAATCTTGTTTCCAATTGTAGAAAATGGCATTTCATTCACTGCTGGACAAGCTAAATTACTTTGGTATGAAGGAGTACCAGAAAGAATAATTTTGGGAACGGGTTCCAGGCCTACCCATTGTGCTGATGTCAGAAGGTTAAACGAATTTCTAACATCAGCCACAGTGGCTGACGTGAAGATTGTCCTATGTTGGTTCCAATGGTGGGAGGGCTGGGAGTGGGTTGGGGGTGGATGTTGAAGGAGAGAAATTCTAGCTATCAAATGGTTAAAGATAGGATAAAAATTGTTGTAGTGCCTAAGGTCCTTCAACAAAGACACCATCAAGGAGTTAAGAGAAAAATGCAGAAATGTGAGAAATCAAAGCGTGATTAATCAAAGCTTGAAGTTTAATTAACAGGGAAGGAACAGCTGAGGTAGGTAAGCAATTCCCCGGTCTGAAACAAAGACAGAATCACTGAGAATACTCGGCAGGTCAGGCAGCATCTATGGAGAAAGTAAAGTGAATCAATGTTTTGGGTTTATGACCCTTTGTCAGAGCAGAAACCTCCTTGTTTACAGACACGGGGTACACTTCCACATGTATGTGGATGACACCCAACTCTATTTTCCCACCTCAATTTGCAACTCCCAGTCCCCTGGTGTTCTGTCAGACATCAAGAGCTGGAGGGGTGCAAATTTCCTTCAGCTAAATATTGACAAGATGGAAGCCATACTCTTTAGCTCTCATCGACGTCTGGTGTGGAAGGAGCTATATAAATCCAATTTGTTGTTGTTGTTCTAATGAAGGGTCATGGACCCGAAATGTTGACTCACTTTCTTTTCTCCATAGATGCTGCATGACCTGCTGAGTATTCCCAGCAAATTCTACTTTTGTTTCAGATTTCCAGCATCTGCAGTATTTTGCGTTTTATCTCCAGTATGAAAGTTGGTGGTGGTGGGGGGAATTTAGAGAAATTCAGAAGAAACCAATGCAATGAGTTCTTCGGTTTCAAAACAGTGAAGATGCAGAGAGGAGGAAGAGTGGGCGGATTAACATTGTACTGTAGCTAGAATCTGAAATGGTACAAGAGAGAAATATTCAGAGCCGCGATGAGCACAACGGAATTAATTAATGAATGGGGACTCCTCCTGCAAATCACATCTAACATGAAGGAACTCTGTGCAGTGTGAGCTACTTCTAAACCAAAATTCCTGCAGGTTCGATAGAGTTCTAGCGGCACGGAATCCATTAAGAAATTCTATATTTTACCCACACACTCTATAGTTCAAATATATGCACTTTCTATGTTAAGCATGTTTGTGGTTGGATAACTGAGGGAACAGGATTACACATGTGGAGCCCTGTAGCTCAGTGGATAGAACACTCGTCTTGCAAGCGAGAGACCTGGGTTCAATTCTAGGCTAGGCAAAACCTTGGGAAAGTTTCCTTACTCCACACACCTGATAATAATCACCCCATAAAACAATAATAATTTGGTCATTTCAATCCATGGCTGTTTGTGGGACACTTTTGTGCACAAATAGCTGCCCCGTTTCACCCACAAATATACAGTCAATTCACTTTACAGTATATTCTGTGACATGCTTTGAGACATCTAGATGACATGAAAAGTGCTATAACAAATGCAAGGATTATTATTATTACAATCTATGCAGAAGGGAATAATAGGAGCTACTATTTTTCGACCTCCATCCAGTATTAAATCGATTGAGAAAATGTGTGCAGAAATATTTAGTTTAGCCCTGTTCTCATTTATAAACATCAAGAGGCAGAAAAATACAGTGAAACTGTCCCTATTATTCTTTTCCTCACCGAGTGGGAGCTTAAGGAAGGAAGGGGCTTCCCTGAGGTACTGAACGGTGATAGTAACTTCATCTCCAGCATTTCGGAGTAGATGTACCTGTCAGTGTGACAAATAAAACCATCTTTACTGCAAAGGAACCAGAAGATTCATTAATTACAGTGAAAATACAGCAAATCTGTCACTGGGATTATGTTCATGATGTGTCACCTACACAGTATCTACTCATACAGTATTAACATTCAGGGACTGAACAAAACCGAGAACATTTCGCTGAACAGTGTTACTAAGGTGCTCCCAGGATTTAAAAAAAATTCTGGAGTAATAAAACAGTGCTTTGGATTAAATGATCAAAATGAACTGAACATGGTTTAGTTTTCTCAACTCAACTTTTCTCCCTCCTGTCCTGAGAGTAGTCACTGGTGCTGGCTCTATGGATCTAACCTCCTTTTGGGACGTCCTCCCGACGTGCAAGGCACTTTACAAATGTAATTATTTTGTTGTGGTTGAGGAGTGCCTCCCAATGCCCTGTTTCTTTATGAAACTTACCAGACAGTGTTCATAAAAACATACTACTGTATATGATTTTACATGGTTATATCCTAGCAATAACCCCAATGCCCATTTTGAGATTCTCAAATGTTGGATCTTTCCAACCTGTGCTTAATACTTTTCAGAATTAGGGAAAACTTTGTGCATTTCTCCAGTGACAGAGAGCACATTCCAATCCAGACACAGGGAAATGTCCATGAGTGGATTGCACACACGTGTGAAACTCTCAGTCCGATTTAGATTTACTTAAGCATGGTACTGGGTGTCCACAAGCATGCAATACCCACCAACTTTGGAAAATTTACTTATGATCTGCAAATGATCCCTTGTAAAAAAAGTACCATGGTACTAACCACCATTACCATGGTACTTATTTACAAGGGATTCCTTGCCTACCAAAAATGACCATCGAGCCTCACTTTTGTTGCCTTGTCCTATCTTTCATTTTCAGTGCCAAGGAGGATAGTTGTGGAGATGGATTTTATATTACAAATTGCCACCTCTTTAAACCTGGCACCCTCCTGTGGATTACATACAGGTTATAATAAATCTATTACCTGCCCTTAAGTCAATGCAAATTAATCTCACAACCATTTAAAAGAAAACTCATCATAGTATTTAACAATGTTTCAAAGTGGAAAGCGTGTTGGAAACTCACCACTTCTTCATGAGTCGAGTTTTCAACATTAATGCCATTTACCTGCAAAATAAATCATTCACAATATAGAATTTAGGAACACAACCGTTGAATGGAGCAAACCAAAAACTAAGATTCAATTCAAATTTCAAAATATTTTACTAACTTGCAGCACAGCATCTCCTACAAATAACATTCCCGTCTGGTCGGCTGTCCATCAAAGGAAAAGAAAAAAAAAGGGTCAAATAAGAACATTTGGCAGAGATCACACAACAGGCAGGTTTGTTAATGAACGGGAGTTCGAGTCCAGTGTTAATTTCCTGTTCTGGAGAATTGCCACAGGTTTCTTGTATCAAGTGATCTACTCGTAATAATTGACTTCACAGGTAAGTACTTAATGCATAAGGCAGAGTAGGTTTGGAGGCTGAGGAGATCAATTGTTTCTTGTAAGGTGTAAATGCCAATGATGTCTAATAAAATATTTCATTGGGTCTATGGAAAGACGCAGGTTCACCTTCCTACTTGTACCACCTGGAAATAATAGGTCTGCATCAGGCTGATACACTTTTTGAAGAGCTGGCAATAGATGAGGTACAGTTACAAATAGTTTTTCCCCTTGTTGTCTGAAGGAGGTAGCAGAAACATGAGTAAAATGTTGAGAGAGAAGGGTGGTTTATTTAGATTTTCAGCAAGCAGAAGGGAATGTAAATCAATCTAAAATTACCAGTATTACCATCAGTACAAAAAGCATACCAGTATGCCAAATGGTAATGATATCTATGAGCTTCCTTCCTCACTTTTTTCAAGATCTTTGACAACATTTTCGGATCTTCTTTCCCCTCCCCACCCCCCTTGGCCCGGTCCTTTGGGTTGGGTGTCCAGCCAGTATTGTTAAACAGTTTTGGACACCCTCTCGACATGAAAAGCAGCAGAGAAATTGAAGCTGATACTGTTTTTTTTCTACAGAGGCAGTGAGCTTAATCCTCAAAGCTTTCTTCTTTGCTCTTACTTTTTTTAAATAGAGGGATATGGGGATATGGGGATAGGGCAGGTAATTAGAGTTAGGTCAAAAGATCAGCCATGATCTTATCAAACGGCGGAGCAGGCTTGAGGGGCCAATTGGCCTACTCTGCTCCTAATTCTTAAGTTCTTATGTTATGATTTGCAAACTCTATCTCATGAATTCTCCTTGGAAGCAAAATATAAATCTCAGATACCATTGACTGGCTCTCCAATGGCACTATTGAACACAAGAAGATGTGTGTATACAGTGCCTGGATTGAAAGGTATGAAAGAGAAGTAAAAAATGTAGGTATATTCAATTCACATTGACTTTGCCAACAAAACCCTTACGTGAATGTACTCACAGCCCGCAGGTACCAAATTCGAAAAATCCAAAAACTAGCCAGCAATTAACTGGATAGCAGGAAATAATTGGCTGGCTTGCTCACCAACTTTTTTGGGGGAGTTTGCTAACTGGTGACTCAAGATTCATGGCCGCTGATTTTCAATGGGATGTTTGTATATCTGGAGGCCACAAACTGGAAGCTTGCTGCAGCACATCAAATCCACTCTGCAAATTTTGGCAATTTGGAACCTATTCTTAATGATTATGAGATTGCAAGGAGAGAATCATGAAGCTTTAAGAAAAATTACGATGGTTTTATTTTTAAAGTGTTCACAGACTTAAGATTTCTTGGCTATGGATTTCACAAAGTGGAATTAACTCAGTAAAGTTATTATCGAATGTGGCAGAGACAAACATTACATTTGTCAAACTACCAGGGTATCCTAATGTATGGTATCACATTAGGATACCTATCCTGTGGTATTCCCCCTCAGGTTTGCATGATGTACATTCAATACATTGGAATCTCCATTTGTAAGACTTAGATTCTTCAATAAGAAATCCTATTAACTGCAAATTAGCCCTAACTATTACTGCAGGCCTCTGAAATGAATTTACACCTGCAGCGGCAAATCTCTTTTAAGTTTTTTTTAAAAAGGACTGTGAAAGAAAACCAATAGAATTGCTTGTGCAGGAAGCAAACTTTCAGAGGTTCAACCAGAATAATTAATGTCAGAGTTAGCTCTCTTTATCATTGCAGCTCCGTAATTAAATCTGCATGAATATTTCAGCATCATCGGAGGCTTTGAGGCACTGTAATGACCTTTTAATGAAATGAATCATGGAGTATATAAGAGAAGCAACTAGACACAGTTTTGGCTGGGACCCTATGACCAGCCAATTTAAAATTTTAAATGTATGGCTCAATGCTTTTCTAATGGAATTCTTGCAAAGTGCACTTCCTGAATTTTTATTTGGACCGTCACTTCATTTTATTCAGAACTCTATTTCTGTGGCTGAATTAATTGAACACTTGTTCTACGATATATAGATATAAATGAGAAACAGCTACATTTTGACCAGATTTCTTGAATCTCAGGGATGCAGAGTATCCGTGGAGTGCTTCAGTTTGCCTCACCGTGGATTTAAGTCACTTTTTTGCTAAATGAAAAATTCCCCACTGCCAGTCATTTACTTAGTTTTACAAAATAGTTTCTGTTCCATGGCTGTGAGATTTTTACAATCTGAACAGTTCCAACAATCACACTGTGACATTGCTGACCTCGCTCGTGAACTAAATTCATAAACTCACGATCCAGCAAATGAACATCTAGAGATATTTTTTAATCATGCCATAAATTATAGAATTATAGAGTCTTACAGAACAGAAGAAGGCTATTCGGCTCATTGTGCCTGTGCTGGCTCCATGAAAGAGCTATCCCACTTCCCTATCCTTTCCCCATAGCCCTGCAAATTCTGCAGACAGAGTGAGGAAAGAGAAGAGAGGATAAAGAGAGAAAGAGCGAGAGAGAAGGAGGAGAGAGGGCGTTAGACTGCTTAAAGAATCCTGGTCTATGATGCACTATGAAATAACTCAAAACCTGGTAAACACCTATTTGCTAATATTTTTAAAAGATTTTAAAAAAATGCTTTACACTCCAGACTGTATTTTCTCACTAACGTATTCTAATTCTGAATTAAAGAAGGTTATAATTGAAAACCGTTCTCATCTGATAAATCATTGATATTTTGCCTCATTGTCTGATCGGGGCAATCAGAGTTGATTGTTTATACCCACTGGAACCTATGTTATTCTATACGTTGTGTGGAGGCACAGCTCATAATGAGGTGGTTTGATTCTCTTTTCTCCAAATACTTTTTGTTTCAGTCAATGTTAGGAATTGTAGCAGACAGCAATAGCCAGTGGGGTCCTGCAATCTAGGCAAATTATTTAAACTGAACCGATAGGGCATCAGAAATTTTATTTCACTGCAATTTAGAGGGAAAATGGTGCAATCCATGCATATTATCTAATCTGGGACAGCAAAAGATGCTTGTGTATCGCACAATATCGTGTCACATCACAGGAAAGGTTGGAATTCAGATGGCTCTCGGACATCTTGCACATCTTTAAAGGCTATCTTTTCAAAGCCTTCCTTATGATAATAATAATCCTTGTGTTCGATATAGCGCTTTTCATGTCTTCTAGATGTCTCAAAGCACTTCACAGTATATACTGTAAAGTGAATTGGCTGTATGTTTGTGGGTGAAACTCTGTAGCCAGTTGCACACAGCAGTGTCTCAGAAACAGTCGTGGATTGAAACCAATTTTATTATTGTTTTTCTTTGGCGGGATTATTATTAGGCGCGTGGAGAAAGGAAACTTGCCCAAGATTTCGCCTTGACCTGCCTGGATTCGAACACAGGTCTCATGCTTGTAAGACAAGTGCTCAAACCACTGAGCTACAGGACTCCACAATTATCCAGTTGTTCCTCACAGCTCATGAAATCAGTAACAATAGGCATCATGCAGATACTGCAGATAATATATACTGTACTATGTGATTTTATCATCAGCTTCTTTATATTCTACTTCTCTATGATAGAAAGACTACAGCTTCTCTGGTGGCAGAATGAAAGAAAACTCACTCCAATGCAGTAATACACCAGAGAGAATAGATGGTTCAACAGAATAACATTTAAACAATATAATGCCATTCACATCGGGAAGATGTCTCAAAACGCTTGACAATGATGGCTATACCAAGGTGCAGCTGGGAGCTGAAGGAGGTGGAGTGGAGAAAGGTGAAACAGGCTAAGTTTTAGATGTTCTCTTTCCCTCTCTTTCCTTGAACATGGGGATAGAGGAAGTGAGTTAGAGGGACTCTGGGATGGAGCTCCAGGAGATAGGGGCAGAATGCCTACAAGCCGGCTCAGCAAGGTGGGGCAGATAGGTTGGGGGGATATGAACCAGGCTGATGTTGGCTTCGCAAAGGAAGTGCTGGATTGGTCAGGTTGCAGATGTAGAATGGTAGACATCCACAGTCTATAGAAGAAGTCCATTTGGCCCATCTGGTCTTCACAGGCTCACACAGCAAGGAGATTAATTCAATCGCACTGCCTATTCAAGGTAGAGTGAGGCAAACCAGTGGAGGATTTGAATCATTCTTAATTCAGTACATTTTAACAAGGAACAAAATTGTTACTTGATGCACCCCCTTACACACACAATAACAACTTGCACTCATAAAGCACCCTCCACGCACGGGAGCATCTCAGAACATTTCAGACGCACATAAATGTACATACAGGAAAAAGAAGAGATGTGCAAATATTCGCAGAAGTACAAAAGAAAACATTGCAAGAAGCAGGAAAAAGTGCAATGAAACTTGTGACTTACCCGCTTGATCTTTGAAAATTTTTGATATGACAACTGGTACACTATGTTCAGCCCCACCCTGAAAAATCATACAGTAAACTATTGGTCAGAACCCATTATGCATCACACAGTAGGTTATCGTGATGAAATTTAAACGCTGAAGGTACTTACTTTAATACTTAGGCCCATTCCTCCAACAGGCTGTCTGCAGAGCGTAACGGTTCTGTGCTTTAAAAAATGATACAAACACTAAGTTTAGTAGTATTACAAGGAAACTACACAACAAGAGAGAACAAATGAAATAAAAAGCATATGTGCACTTGCTATATTTTGCGGATGGTGAAATTACTTTTAGGATTTCTTGTATGAAGTAATAAGGATATACAGTACTTAGATATTTTGCAGATCTACAAAGAACAGCAGCAATTTTGGTATGTATCTTCACTAACAAACTGAATTTCAGTTCTCCACAGAGCAGTACAGATAATTTAAAATAAAGCCAAACTCTACTTTATAACAACATTAATTAAAAAGGAAAAAAAAGGATGGGTTAAAATGTTGTTACAGGTCAAAATGTCTTAATACTCTGCCAACAATTTTCTCAAATATAGTGAATTAATAATAATCCTTGCATTTGATACAATACAATTTACACTTATATGGCATCTTTCACACTGGGCGGACATCTTAAAGTGCTTGTAACATCAAAACATCAGTGCAGTGACTATCAATTAATGCAGCAGGCAATTTATGATCCTTGTACTTGAATCCAATCCTTGAATTTGTACAAAGCAATTGCGCACCAACGATTATGAGTTGATTGACTAATCTTATCTGGTGAAATGTTGACCAGGACACTGGGAAAAATTCTCAATTTTTTAAACAATGCAATAGAATCTTTAACATCCCCTGCTCAGGCACATGAGGCCTCAATTTATTGTTTCAACTGAATGATGTCACCTCTCACAATATAGTGTTCCCCCATTACTTTTGTGGAATGCCAAACTAGACTATGAGCTCCATCTCCCCAAGACTAGGGGCTTCACCTTCTGATTCAGAAGCGAGTATTACCAACTGAACGAGACTAAAGCTGCCACAAACAACCTTCTTCCATTCAGGAAGACCATTTAATCAAAAACTGCAAAAAACATTATTCCAAAGTTAGAAACAGAAAGTGCCCAATGAATACAAAAATTTTGAATTTTGTAGAATTCTGTACAATCTATTTTAAGACAAAATTATGTTTAAATCGAATAGATGAAATTTGAAGCCAGGCATTAAAACAATTCGCGCACAAAAGCAGCCATTTTCCAGTAATGCCTTGGGCAGTTTACTACTCCTTCAGAATACAATATTTTATCGCAATGATTCATTTTGTTATTACTCTAAATTGGAAAGAGTTTACGATGGCAGGTTAATTTGCACTTTAGGTTGGTTTGATGGGTTAAATGGACTTTCACATTCTTCGCTTCTTATAATCCTGATTCTTAATTCGTATTTTGGTTGACATTTTACCTGTATTTGCATTAAGCTGATACTGAGAACATACCAGCACAAAACTCCCTGGCAGAAACTACCTACACACACATGATGTTAACTGCACTTGACAAGTTATCTTCTTGCTCTCCCTTCCCCCTTCATCTTGTCACACTCCAGTAACACCAAATGATTATTCACACCTGGAAACCAAGTTAAAATTATGCTCACTTCAGATCTTTTCGGATTAAAGTAGTCTGAAGATGGAATTGATTTATTTTGACTTGAGGGCTGTTTATTATTCATGACAGACCAGGCAATAGTCACTTTATTCACAAGAGACAATATTTTGTGCATTTTGCACTTCACTAAATTTAGCCCATATGAATTTTCAAGCAGGGCAAATGAACATATTTTGCAATCTGCTATAAGTTCAGGATCATCACCAAAAGACTAGAAACAACTTGCATTTTTATAGCACTTCATCAATTTGAATTGTTTGAAAAGGCTCCACAAATAATTACACAGTAGAATTTACATTTATATACTGCCTTTCACACTGCAAGCGACTCAAAGCATTTCACAGTGCTGGATGAACATTTGAGCTGGGGATGTAGATGGGAGCCGAGGTGGGATGGGGAGCATAAAGGTGACTGACAAGCAGTCGAATACATTTTGAGATGAATTGAAAGAGGGGATGGAGTTGGATGGTGATCCAGAGAACAGGTAGAATGGTGGAAATCTCATCTTATAGTGGAAGAAGGGAAAGGGATAGATATTGAAAGAAACACATTGAAAGGTTTACATGTTTGGGATAAGAATTAGCAGTGAGAGAATTAGCACCCTTACAAACATAATGGGCTGACTAACCTCCTCTGTACTGTAAACATAAAGTCCTTCCATGAATCGGAAGGTTCAAATAACCAATAACTAGGCAACAGCTGGCAAGGTTACATCAGTTCAAGAAGAAAATCTTTCAAAACGAAGTAACACCTATAGTGTATATAACACCTCAAAATCAAGATCCTCGTCCTCACTTTCAGGCCATCCACAGCCTTGCCCCTTCCCATCTCTCTGACCTACTGACTCCCTACCAACCTGCCCACTCCCTCCATCCAGCGGACTCCGGTTTGCTCCCCGCCAACCTGCCCTACCATCGGTGGCCGGGTTTTCAGCCTATCTGCCCCCACACTCTGGAACTCCATGCCGAAGTCCGTTTGCCTCACTTCCTCCCTTGCTCGGGTCTCAAGACCCTCCTTTTCGATTGTGCCTTCTGCCGCCCTCCCATCTCTATCCCTATCCTGCCCCTCCCCCTTGCTCGGGTGGGGACCCCTGACTGTTTAGCATCTTGGGATGTTCTCCCAATGTGAAATGCGCTCTATAAACGTAATTTTGTGGTTGTTGTATAGAGCTGTGGAAACAAAAAAATTAAGTACAGGGATCAGTTACTCGGTGCTTATAAGGTAGTGAAGACTTTCTCTTTCAGGTGATCTCTCAAATGTTGTTCTTCAGAAGTCAGCTATGTTCTAGCAGTGAACATCTTAATAACTATCATCCAGAAGAGAGCGAGCAGAACTAATTCCAGAAGCTGTTAAACTTAAAGTAAAGTCAGCAACATGTATTTCAAGAGAATATCATTTTCCCTCAAGTTTGAGCTTTGTTTTTTAAAAATAAAGTAATGGGAACCCATTTGAGTGTTTTATGAATTATTTGAAACAGAACTATTTGAAGTTGCATTAAATGTGGTTACTCTACAATTCGCCCACAAGTGTACAGTCAGCTTTCCTGCTCTCCTTCCCCCTACCCCCTACCCCGACCCCTGCCCTTGCCATCTTTCCCCCCTTTTTCCCTTAATCCCACTTCCATGACTGTTGGTGGGACACTGCTGTGCGCAATTTGGCTGCCGCGTTTCGCCCACAAATATACAGTCAATGTTCCTACTCTTCTTCATCCTGCCCCTCCCACACACACACACTCCCTCCGCTCTTGTCTCTACCTAACTGTACAGCGCCTTGAGACGTCCTCTCGACGTGAAAGGCGCTATATAAATGTAAGTTTTGATTGATTGATTGATTAATTAATTACATACGATAGGTAGGGTCCGTCGATATGGAAATTTTCCGATTTAGATATATCGATTGGCTCATATCGAGATATACCGAAATATCGATATTTGGGGGTTTTTTGTACTGCGCATGCGTGCGCGAGCATTCGGGATGTGCGAGCATTCGGGGTGCGCGAGCATTCGGGATGCACGCGCATTTGGGGCCTATCTCCTCAGGAGGTAAATATCTCTCTCTGTGTGTCTTTCACACTCTCTCTCTCCATCTCTGTGTTTTTCTGTCTGTGTCTCTGTGTCTCTCTCCTCTCTCACAAACCCATCATCTCTATCTATCTGTATATTATCACATCCCCCAGTCTCTCCCCCCCATCCCCCCGCCGTCTCTCTCTCCCCTCCACTCCCCACGCTGTCTCTCTCTCCCCCCCACCCCCCCCGCCGTCTCTCTCTCCCCCCCCACCACCCCCCCGCCATCTCTCCCTCCCCCTCCACCACCCCCCCACCATCTCTCTCTCCCACCCCCTCCGCCATCTTTCTCTCCCCCCCAACATCCCCGTCGTCTCTCTCTCCCCCCCACCCCCCCCACCATCTCACTCTCCCCCCCACCAACCCCCACCATCTCTCACTCCCCTCCACCCACCCCCGCCATCTGTCTCTCCCCCCCCACCAACCCCCGCCGTCTCTCCCTCCCACACCACACCCCCGCCATCTCTCTCTCCCCCCCACACCCACCCCCGCCGTCTCTCTCTCCGCCTGTCCCCCCCCACCGCCGTCACTCTCTCCCCCACCACTCCCCCCCAGCCATCTCTCTCTCTCTCCCCCCACTCCCCCGCCATCTCTCTTTCCCCCCCCCACCCCCCAGCCGTCTCTCTCCCCCCCCCCCCACACCCCCCCAGCCTTCTCTCCCCCCCCCCCACCCCTTGCATACCTGTATATTGTATTCGAGGACTATGAATACAATATGGCGGCTTTGCACCTCGGTCCGTGCATTGTGTATAGAGATGAGCATTCTGGGTCTTGTAATTCAGTGCGCGCGCATTCCGATTTTTCCCCTCGATATATTGACATTTTCGATATATCGATATTTTTAAAATGTCTATAACGGCTTATCAATATGAAAATTATATTGGGTATAACTGATATATCGATATATCGCCAGACCCTAAGGATAGGACATCAGCTTGCCTCAGTTGATCTCCTTCTCTTTGACTGTGTCTTCAGTCAATATCTCCCACACCTTGCTCAATGCATATCATCATTATAAAGCACTTCAAGGTGTTATCCCACATGAAAGGTATTATTAAATCATATTAAAATAATAATCCTTACATTTGGTATATTGCCTTTCATTTCGGGAGAATGTCCTAAACTGCATTATAAAATATACTCTAGTGACTGTGGGTTTATGCCAGTTGTTATAGACCTATAAATCCATGAATTACCATTGTTGCTCTTCTCCAAACTGTCTAACATATCGTCTGCATAGTGACTTTGGGTCCTGACCCCTAACTGTTCAGTACCTTGGGATGTCCACCCAATGTGAAAGGAGCTCTAAAAGTGTAATTTTATTGTTGTTGTCTTTGAAAATAGGATGCCTAAATTTGCAAACCCACATATTCCAATAATGCATTGGATTAAATTGTTCATTGCCATCACAGCTGTTTGTGGGACATAGCTATGTGCAAATAGGCTGCTTGCAAATGCTTTATTATTATTAGTAATAGATTCTGATCAATTCAAAAAATATTTCAGATGTAGCATTATATATAAGCTGTACAGCTTTGATCTTTTAATCAAATACACTGATATGTATTAGTTTTGTTCATGGGTGAAAAATTCTAACTGGGTCCAGAATTATTCTTGGCAACATTTCCGACCATTCAAAATTTGACAAATTCTTAAACAGTCTTAATTTTGAATATTTTCCAAATTCTGGATACTTTGAAATGCAAAAGAAAATAGATAAAATTTAGACCCAGGTGGAATTATTTCCTGAATAATCTTCCTTTGACTAGAAACTTGAATAACCAATTATCATATCCAAATCGCCTGTTTCTAAACCTTAACCGCTTTTCCTTAGGAGGTACTACAGATGCTTAATCTTTCTTCTATCGTATGTGTATTGCTTTGTTTTTAAATTTACTTCACACCTAATCCATTTTACTTCACATCTAATCCATCCCAATTCTTAATCCATCTGGTTGTCAAAAATAGTTCTGTTGCCAATAATGGCAGCTTGGGACCAGTTCAGGTCCAAGGAGACCTTGCTTACGCCCTATCCTTTCGACCCCCCAAAGAACAAACAGAAATAGACCTCCTTTTTGAATGCTAGCTGCTATGAGTATAAATTCCACTTGGTTTTAGATTTATTCCAGTAGAGTCGCGTAGGTAGCATAGTACTGTAGTTGGCACACTTGGCTTGTAAGTGAGAGAACCTGGGTTTGATTCCTGGGCAAGGCAAAACCTTAGGCAAGGGCCCTACTCCATAAACCTTTCTTTACCCAGCAGTAACTAGGAATCCAGTTGTTAGTTAATTAGCTTTTGGGGGGTAAATAAACAACTCCAAAAAAAGTTTGGTAACTCAATCTATGACTGTTTGTGCAGTCTGCTGTCCTTAGTTGGCTGCACGTTTGGCCCACAAAATACATAGTCAATCCACTTCAGAATATATTCTGTGAAGCACTTTGAGATGTTTTAACAATGTGGTAAGGTGCTACAGTAGAAGCCCGTTTATCCGTGAACCGATCAACCGTAACTTTCGTGTAACTGGCACCGCAAAAAAAGGTTTGCATTCGATAAACCGGACTTTATCCAGAAAAATGCATTTTTTTGGTGTTTTGTGTTGCGTCAGTATTTTGGAATGTTGCTAATAGGTGCCTGATGTTGGCACTAGCTCAGAATGCTGCCGGTACTGTAAAGCAATGCACTCTCCGGAGTGTACTCTTTGAAAGAGGCAGAGAGTGAGTTGATTAATTTAGGTTTAATTTAGCCACAAAACAATAAAACACACACACACCCTGAGCAAAGCTTGCAGATCAATTCATTGGCTTTTATTTTAATAAAAAAGACTCATCCCAGCAATGCTCGTTTTACAGAGTGCAGTGTTTCAAATTAGTGCACACACACACACATACACACAGGCATCGCAAGGCTTTTTGGAAAGAAAGTTAACTGAACTGAGTGGCTGCTGCTCACCCTCTGCTTTCTCAATAATACGTGTACTTTCTGCCCCCAATGAGAAAAGTCTCATTGAGACGTGTAACTTTTGCACTAGTTTAAAGATCTCTCTGAACTGCCTGGTCGCTGTGTGTAAAATGATTATAATTATTATTTATATATTATATTATCATATAAATAATTATTTAGTCTATTATTAATATGCTATGTTTTTTTAAAAAAAATTAAAATGTAATAATTTTTTTTGTGTTGGGTTTTCTGCTGAATATCCGGCAGGCGCTTTAACCGGAACTGACCAGGTCCCGAGGCTGCCGGATAAGCGGGCTTCTATTGCATATCAAATTGAAGGATTATTATTATTATTGCTCTATTAAAGTACATTTGAGAGTGTGCAGAATTTAGCAAATTTGTGAACTGTTAAATTTGAAACCTGTTTAATAATAACAATAATCCTTGCATTTGATATTGCACTTTCCACATCTTCTAGATGTCTCATAGCGCTGCACAGAATATACCATAAAGTGAATTGACCGTATTTTTTGTAGGTGAAATGCAGCAGCCAATTGTGTACAGCAGTGTCCCACATACAGTCTGGATTAAGTCACCCAATTATTATTGGGTTTTTTTCTTGAGGGATTATTATTAGGCTTGTGGAGTAAGGAAATTTGCCCAGGGTTTTGCCCTGCGGTGAATCAAATCCAGGTCTCTTGCTTATGAGATGAGTGCTCTAGCCACTGAGCTACAGGATTCCTGTAGTTCTTAATAGAAACTGATGGAAAACTGTGAATGTGCTTATCCATTGAACAAATTTTCTAAATTCTAAAATGCTAATATTAAGTCTAAATCAAGGTATTTATACTTCCTTGTTTCATGTCAGTGCATTGATAAATAGCAGGGAACCAAGGAGAAAGCCCTCTGGACATTGATTTGGTGACTATTCCTCAGACAGAGACATTCCTAGTTATCATTATCTTTTTTCTATTGTCAAACTAGTTTCTAATGTTACTGGTAAACCCGCTACTTTTATTGTCATATAAGATGTGCTTCTTATGATCTCTAAAGCTCCATAGATAAATTTTGATAGCCTGCTGCATAATGCCCTTGAGCATTTTGCCTCTTGCCAGTGGCAGACTCATTTGTGTGGAATTCCTTGATTCATGTTTTTTTTAAAAGCATATACATACAGTATTTGTATTTTTCATTAGCTATATTGTAGTACACATTGGATACAACCGCTCACAATGATCAATCTAAAATAATTAACCAACGACTCACTAGTTTCCTTCCTGTTCCTTCAAGGGTCTATACAATGTGCTCCTGACATCCTGTACTGCTTCAATAATAATCTTAAATAATCTGTTCCTGTTACGTAAGGACTTTTTCAAAGCACTTTACGGATTTAATATGAAACGGCAGTGACTTTGTATTTTGTAGGCAAAAGCAGCAGCCAATTTGTAAACAATGTCACACAAATAGCCATGAAGTGAATGACCCAGTTTAAGTGGTGGTTGTTGGCCAGGACACCGGGATCTCAATTAAATGACTCATGTGAAGTACAACCCCCTCGAACGATGCAGAACTCCCCAACACTGTATTATTGTATCAACCTAGACTGAGCTCAAACTCCCTGCATGGGGCTTGAACCCATAACAACAACAACAAAATTACATTAAGACCACCTTTCACGTCGGGAGGACATCCCATACCTGCTGACTCAAAAGTAAGAATGCAAGAATGCTACCAACTGAACGAGGTTGAGATTCTTTGGCTTGCATTGCATTACATGAACAACTACTTTGCCAATCTGCACATGTCAAATATTCCTGAATTAGATTGATTCAACCTATAAACTGTCCATGGTTTCTATTTTCAGTGAAAAATGTATTGATACACACAAACAAGTTTTTCTATTACGCAGGATTCTGTCCAGCTTGTTCCTTAAAACCCACTGAGCAGTTATTATTCCACGCAGCTTAAACACATCTTAAATTGGAAAAAAAAAGTCGGAATTATCTCCTAGTTAATTCACTTTTCATTTAAATTTAATTCTAAGACACATTTTAATTACATTTCTCTAACTATGATCCACACTACCTTTGTTTTAACCATTGTTTGTGCATTTAAACATTCTCTTTACCTTTGAAGTCATTTTGACACTCTTATTCGAGCATTGTAATCTTGATCTGATTATCTATTAGCCTATCACCCCACATTGTCCTAAAATTTAGCAACACACAAAATTATTGACATTTCTTAAATTCAGTCTTGATAAGACACTTCTTTCACTTTGATTATTCTGATACCCTCCTCGCCTGTCTCCCCAGTTCCACTGTCCCTAAAAGCTTAACTAATTCAGAACTCTGCCTCCATGTACTCACCTTCTCATACCCCCATCACAAAAGGCCTTGCTAGGCTTCACTGCTCCCTTTCACAGAATGTATCAACTTCAAGATCCTCGCCCTTGTCTACACATCTCTTCACACCCTGGCACCTCTTTATCTCTTTGATCTACTTGCTCCCCACTCCTCTACCTGCCACCTCGTCTGGCACTGGCCTACTGCTTGTCCCTTACACAATGAAACTTGGGAATTCTTTCCCTCAAACTCTCCACCTTGCCCCCTCTTTCCTCTGTTTCAGATAATGCTTGAAGACCTTGCTTTTCGATTGTGCTTACTTTCATCACCCCCTGGGTCGGGGACAGACTCCACTACTTTTAAGTGCTCTGAGATGCTTCTATGCATGTATATCGTTACATAAATGATGCTGTTGATAGTGTTGTTATTGTTCTTTATAAGTAAAGTTACCCTATGTGAAGAGCATTAAATATAATAATAATAAACACATGTTGCAATAACTGACAGAAAGCATCTGCAAAACTAAAACTGAACTTCTCCACAATTGAACTCGAACAGTTTTTTTTCTCCACAATAGTTTTAAAACAAAATGATTTCACAGGGAATGGCTTGGGGGTATTTCAGGTCTCAGAACTCGAGTCACAATTACCTCCCTGTATCCTGGACCTTTCCTTGGAGGAGCCATCTCACCATGATTCAGCTTGGCAGCTGCTATTGTAATACAAGTGCAGTCAAAGTGAACCTGGAACACCCCCAAAATCATGACATTTTAAAATGACCTGGCATTTAGGTGTCAGTCTACACGCATGCGCAGAGGTCAAATTTCCTTGCACTGAAACCTTGGGTGCAGTCGATACAGAGCAGGCAAATCGATCTCCAGGATGTTGTTTCACATTACTCTGCAACAGGCATGGACTCCAACAAGTGTATGCAGTGTAATTAGCCCGTGAAATTAATGGGAACAAACATTCTCCCATTGAAATAGAAAGAACAGGTGTCTGATTCTAAATTTAAAAAATTGATTTGTAGTCTTAAGACCTTCCATTGTTTTGATATTTAAGATCGTGGAGAATTTAGGAAAATTTAGGACAATTAGTACTGTTATAAATTCAGTCTTTATTTAGGAACTTATCCTTTACACCAGATTCCAAATTAAAACTTAATTGAAGCAAGACAAAATGAACTAAAACCTTAAGATATTTCAGGCCCTAGGTTTCAGAGACACAAAGTTTCTCAAGTTCATGTGCATAGGAATTGCAAGATGATAAACAACCAAGGTCAATCTAATCCACTTTATAATATTAATCCTTGCATTTGATATGGCGCTTTTCACATCTTTTCGATGTCTCAAAGTGCTTCACAGAATATATTGTAAAGTGAATTGACTGTATATTTGCCAAACGCAGCCAAACTCAGCAGCCAATTGCGCACAGCAATGTCTCACAAACAGTCGTGGATTGAAATGACAAATTTTATCATTGTGTTTTTTTTGACGTATTATTATTAGGCGTGTGGAGTAAGGAAACTTGCCCAAGGTTTTGCCCTGATCTGCCTGGATTTGAACAGAGGTCTCACGCTTGTAATGTGAGTGCTCTAACCACTGAGCTGCAGGACTCCTTCTACCATCCCGGTAGTCACATGCTACAATAATGGAGAAGCTGATAGCAATTGATAGTGTATGGATTACTCTACCATCATAGTGGAAAGCCTTGAGAAGCTTAGATCCAAAATTGCCCAGTTCTTCCAAGCATACAATACGCCAGGCTGCATCTCAGAGTGCTTCACAATGGCGTAGTCCGAGGCCTACATCTGTCTACATCTGCCATGTCTCAAATTACTCAAATGCTGTATCTCAAAATATTATTTTCTATCTAATTTGCATCTAGCTAATACGCTTGAGATCATTGTTTTAAAGCGTATGATTATGCAGAAATTTTGCAGTGCAGTCTAGTAATTCAATGCAGATTTTTCTGCAATATCGGTATAAAATTGCAGAAAACCCACTCCCAAATTTAGAAGTTTAGACTAACAAAACCCTGAATAATCTAACATTGTAACATAAGGCTCTTCAACCTAAAAAGAAAACATGAGGAATTTCGGTCCCAGATTTCCCCTAGGTTGTTAATTTATTGCTTCACATGCATAAAAATAGCAAGCTAATATTCAAAATAAAACTTACTCGAAAAGGAAAAAAGTACATTCACATAGACCCTTTCAGCTGCTCAATTTACTAACACTGGATGCTATCTTAATGTGCAGCACAAAAAGTAGACCGAATATTGATTAGATGCTGAATTAATTATAATATAAAACAATCACCAATGATTGTCATTACAGAATAAATTGTATTCATTTTTTTCCTAAAATGTAAAATACAGTTGGCAGCATTACAGTATTTTTTTAATTGAAACATTAATTGTCTGACATTTGCAATTTAATAACCTGTCTTGCTGGTAGTCAATTGCAATATTCATTATCTCATTGATCTAGGTCCTCATTTACTTGCCTTTGTTTTCCTTCGCTTTGAAGCATATGAGTTGCCAAGTTAATTCAGACTGACCCGGCTGACAAGCAACTGGTCATGATAGCTAGTTATCAGCTTTCGTTTAATATTTTCCATTTCATCTTTGTAACATTTCACACTGAGTTCTTTATTCAAGATGATAACACAGTAACATTTTGTACAAATGATAAATTGCCAGTTGATTGTTCTGATACAGAATATCTTCAGATTGCCTTATTTGTTGTGCTCTGTTACAAAAGCTATTTCAAGAAAGTCAATCTACAGGATATTCTGTAAGGTGCTTTGACACATCTCGAAGATGTGATAAATGTGTAAATGCTAGGATTATTATTGATATCTTGGCTGTCATCAATCTGTGCCAATACTCTCCAGAAATCGGTAACCAGATAACTATCCCTCTGGTGACAGAGTGCACATTCCATTCCAGACATGGAAATTTACATGTGCAAATTGTGTACAAATGTGGAACTCAGTCTGGTTTGGATATTCTAAGCGTGGTAATAGACTTCTGCATGTGCCACACACCTGCAGTCAGATACAATTTGTAATATCATAGTAGCAGTAAACAAATAATTTTACCCAATCATCAAAGCTGCTAAATTGGTCCCCAAACTACAACAACAACAAACAATAAAATTATATTGATAGAGTGCCTTTCACATCGGGAGGATGACCCAGGTGCTGAACAGTCAGGTCGGGACCCAAGCAAGGGGTGGGGGCATGGTAGAGGGGTGGGGTGGGAGAGAGACAGGAAGGGAGGGAGAAGGTTGGGAGGGCAGCAGAAGGCACGATCAAAGAGGAGGGTCTTGAGACTAGCCTTGAAGGAGGCAAGGGAGGAAGCAAGGTGAAGGGACTGTGGGATGGTTCCAGAGTGTGGGTGAAGAGAGACTGAAGTCCTGTCCAGTGATGGTAGGCGGGGCGACATGGAGCAGGCCAGAGCCTGCTGAATGGAGGGGGCGGGCAGGTTCATAAGGAAACATCAGGTTGAAGAGATAGGAGGGTGCAAGGCCGTGAATGGCCTTCAAAGTGAGGACGAGGGTTTTGGCAGCCTGAGGGGTGAGGCGGTGACAGAGTCTGGCAATATTGCAGAGATGGTGGAAGGCAGTTCTGGTCATGGCATGGATGTGGGAGAGGAAGGGCAGTTCAGGGTCAAACAAGACACCCAGGTCCTGACTGGCTTTGAGAGGTGAAGAGTGCAGCCTTAGATGCTGATGCTGCTAGCGCCTAAGGTACGGAGGTGCTGACAACAACAACAAATTGGATGTATATAGGGCCATGCCAGAAGGCATCTCAGAGCACTGCACAATTACGGATCTCGGCACCGAGCCAGGGGAAGGTGGAAAAAGGTGACCAAAACCACGGTCAAAAAGAAAAGTCTTTAGGCATGACCTGAAAATAGGAAAGGAGGGGACGAGGCAATGGGTATGAAGAAGGGAGCTCCAGAGCCTCAGGGCATAGTAACTAATGGCTATGAATAGATAGTGGAATGGAGGATTCGGGGAACAAGTAGGATGCCAGACCCAGTACAGCGAAGGCAACGGATACTTCTATGAGGAGAGAGGAGGTCAGCGAGGTAGGGAGGTGCAGAGGAATGGAGGGATTTGAAAAAAAGAGTGAGGATCTTGAAATTGATCTGCTCTGAAACAGGGAGCCAGCGAAGTTGGCAAGGACTGGGGTAATTGCGGAGTGAAGTTTGGTGAAATTAACGTGAGCCAATCAGGAGTGCCTCAGTCTATTTCACAGGTCATGAATAACACGTTACTTCCTAGCCATCCCCAACTTAACCCAGCCCAGCCTAATTGCCCATAAAATACAGCAAATCTTGCAATATGTTTTGCGAAGTCTTCCTGGTGTGAAAGACTGAATATCAAATGCAAGGATTATTATTACCATTATTGCACATTACTGATACCTTGTGCCAAAAGTTAGGTAGTCAAGAGGTTCCTGCATCTAATATTATAAGATTCCATGCTCTTAACCTTTAAATCTCATTGTGGAGTCCTGTAGCTCAATGGACAGAGAACTTGTGTCGCAGCAAAAACAAAATTCCATTTGTATAGCGCCTTTCACATCAGGAGGACGTCCCAAGGTGCTGGACAGTCAGTATTTCACACCTGAGTGGGGGTCAACATCGGGGAGATTGGGGGGAAAGGAGGGGATTTGGGACTGTCGAAGAGAAGGGTTTTGAGGCGGGACTTGAAGGAGGCTAGGAAGAGGGCGAGGTGGAGGGACTGTGGGATTGAATTTCTAAGGTTAGGGGCAGAGTGTTTGAAGGCTCACCTGCCGATGAGGTGGGTCGAGGGAGTATGGAGCAGGCCGGAGCTGCTGAGTGGAGGGGGTTAGGAGCTCGCAAATGTAGGATGGAGTGAGGCTATGGAGGGCTTTGAAGGTGAGGACCAGGATCTTGAATTAAATCCTCTGGGTGATGGGGCACCAATGAAGTCGGGGGAGAATGGGGGAGATGGGTCGAGGAGCTTGGAGCGGTAGAGGACATGGGCCGCAGAGTTCTGGATGATCCGAAGTCTATGGAGGAAGGAATTGGGAAGGCCGACAAGCAGGGCATTGGTGCAGTTGAGCTCGGGTGTGATGAAGATATGAATGAGTGTTTCAGTGGCCTGAGGGCTGAGGTCGGGTGTGATGAAGATATGAATGAGTGTTTCAGTGGCCTGAGGGCTGAGGTGGTGGAGTCAGGCAATATTGCGGAAGTGAGGGAAGGCAGAGCAGGTCATGGCTTGGATGTGGGGAAGGAAGAACAGTTGAGGATTGAACAAGACACCTAGGGTCCTAACTGGCTTGGTAAGGTGGAGTGTGCAGCCATGGAGGTTGATGCTGCAAGTGCCTGATGGGTGAAGCCTATCAGGAGGGCCTCAGTCTTGTTGACATTCAATTGTTGAAAGTTAGCTCTCATCCAGGACTTGATGTCTGACAGGCAGTCTGTTAGGACAGCAGTGGTCCTGGAATTGAGGGTAGAGGCAGAAAGATAGGGTTGGGTGCCATGCACATACATGTGGAAGTTGATCCCATGGATGCGTATGATGTCACCAAGGGGGAGCTTGTAGATATTGAAAAGTAGGGGGCCAAGGGCATAGTGCTGGTGGACGCTACAGGTGACAGTGTGTGGGCTTGACGAGAAGCCATTGGTGGCAACAGTGTGGAGACGGTGAGAGAGGTAAGAGAGGAACCAGTCGGGGGCATATCTGTGAAGATTGAGCTGGGAGAAGAGGCAGTGTAGGAAGATTTAGTGGTCGACAGTGTTGAAGGCAGCAGAGAGGTCATGGAGGACAAGGAGGCAGAGAGAGCCCTGATCACATTTGTTTAGAATGCAAGTGATAAACTTGTGTTTGATTAATGGCAGGGAAAAATGTTGGGTAAGTTTCCTTACTCTGCACCCCTTTGATTATTTAGCCGTAAGTAGGAACCCGGTTGTTTGTCGATTGTTGGATTGCTTTTCTGGGGGTAATAATTCCTTCAAAAACATAATGATGAAGAATTGGTCACTGCAATCCATGTCTGCTTGTGGGACAATCAATCAATAATCAATAATTACATTCATATAGCACCTTTCACGTCGGGAGGACATCAATGCTGTGTGCAGTTGATTGCTACGTCTCACCCACTAAATATACAGTCAATTCACTTTACACTAGCTTCTCTGAAGTGCTTGGAAATGTCTCCAAGACTTGGTAAAGCTCTATATCAAATGCAAGGATTATTATTAATGTCCCTTTTACAATTGTGTATTTTCCCTTCCATGGGCAGCCAAAGGCTTCTCATAAAAGCTCTGAAAAATACCCTTTTTAATAAAATACAGGTTATGTATTCTGAAATCTAAACACATTACTTCCTCTACTTATCAAATTCCTTCATAGTTCAAGAAAAATTGGCCAAGCAACTGTAGAGGACGGTTATTAGAAAGTACAAGGAAAGAGCACAGAGTTGGGATTAGGATAGATGGATTCATAGCAAGGGATATTGACAGGAAAAAAAAATGCATTGTATATTTCTATGGCTCTATAGTTAATGTGGTTAGCTTCCCATCCATTGTGAGGTGACAAAGAAGAAATGCTCCCATCTGCTTTATATACCTTTTAGTGCTCGCTACTTGGAAAGTGCTTCAAAAAGATATGATTTTAGGAAGGAGAGAGGTGACAATGCAAAGTGGTTCAAGACGTAGAGAGTTTGCCTCTAGCCAGAAGCATGAAGCATTTAATAAGATACAAATTCATTTACTTGGATTAAAAGAAAACATTTCCACCTTCACTACATTCACCAAATTACCCAAATTAGAATGGTTAGAACTCTAATTTCTCATTCCCTGTGAATAGTTATTTTACATTATATCATCATGGTTTACATCCCCCAGGCAACTTTATCCAATTTGATCCTTATTAAAAAGCACCTTTTTTGATTCCTTCTATTACATTCATTATCATTAACAAATAGAAAACAGATCTGCCTTCAGTCTCATTTAATACTTAGCTTTAATACCTATTATACTTTTCCGACAGTTTGAATTACAATGATGTGAACTACTTACATGTGAATGAGGTTCACTTCCAGTGATGCAGATAACATCTTGTTTTTGAATTGTTATAACATCTTTGGACAGCTTCAGTCGGATGTCATAAGCATTCTCAGACTCCTCATCAAACAGTCGTGCTATACCTGTCTTTGTCTGCAAAACAAAACAAAGCCAAATAAATAAACGTACCACTTCAGTACATTTAGACAGAATACTGCCTGGTGCTAACAGCAATAAAATGTACAATTACTTCAGTTGTGGTCTTACAAAACAGACAGTCACATCACTTTGCAATAAAAATCCTGGGAAGCATTTTGAGATATCATCCCAACATGAAACAAATATAAGGGTTGTCCATTTTATGTGATAACACATTTGTTGAGGTTTAGTCTTACAAAAATTACTGTAAAAAGAAAAACAGCTGGCCAGTCACCAGCCCAAGTTTAGCATATTTCTGACTTGCTCTGCTTTAACCATCAAAATCTTGTTATACAGTTTCAGATTTATGAATGAGGTGTAACGCTAATAGCACTGATATATTTTCTCCTTTAGATCTCCTTCTCAGGGGACTACAATAACAATAAAATTACGCTTGTATAAGCGCCTTTCACATAAGGAGGACGTTCCAAGGCGCTGGACAGTTATTGTTTCAGACCAGAGCTGGGGACAGGGGAGCGGAGGGAAAGGGAAGATTTGGAGTATGCAATGGGACCATCAAAGACGAGGGTCTTGAGGCAGGAATATGATCTAACATGGGACCAATGGTGACCAAAGCAGATGTGTATTCCCCAAAATGGAATTATAATCACTGCTGCATTATACATTAATCCAATCTGTCTCCCAAGACCAGATGCTGTAAATATTACTATCGTTGCATTTCATATAGCACCTTATCCTGTCTTCGAGATGTCTCAAAGCGCTTCACAATGTATACTGTAAAGTGAATTCACTGTATATTTTTTGGCCAAAACGCGGCAGCCAATTGTGCATTGCAGTGTCCCACAAACAGTCGTGGGTTGAAGTGACCAACATATCATTTTTTTAAAAAAGATTATTATTACCAGAAAAGTGATCCGTCAATTAACTAACAATCAGTTTCTCAATTACAGCGAGGTAAACAGAGGCTGGTGGAGAAGGAAACTTGCCTAAGATTTTGCCTTGTCTAGGAATCAAAGCCAGGTCCTCTCGCTTGCAAGGCAGGTGCTCTTTGAAGCGCTCTGAGACACCATCCAGCGTGGAGGGCGCTATATAAATCAAAGTTGTTGTTGTTGTAACCTAATGGACTCAATATGCTATTCTATTTGCTAGCAAGTCTGACACCTGTAGCTTTTACCATGACACAGGTTACATTAGAAGTGGATTGCTCAGACTGATTAAAAAAAACGCAAAATACTGCAAATGCTGGAAATTCTAAACAAAAACTTTCCGTTCTCCAAACACATTGCCTGACCTGCTGAGCATTCTCAGAGATTTGTGTTTTTGCTCAGATTGATGTACTGCACACCTTTACAAGATCACAAGAGAGATGATGAATAAGATACTTTGACTCACTTGATCTTCTCCCAGAACACCCACACTATCTTCTTCTATCTACAGCATCAAACTATTTCTTAAATAAAAATAACAGAATTGGTCTTCTAACCTACCCTGATTTTCAATAAACAGCCTATTCAGAAACACTTCAGTAGATTTGCATCTAATACCGCCCCACTCTTGATAAAAGATAACCAGAATCAGGCAGTTAATATTATAATTGAAACATTTAATGTAGTGTCCTTCACTTTGGGAGGACATCTCAAAGCAGGATTTAATGACTCGGTATTTTGCAGACGAATACAGCAACCAATTTGCACCCAATTGTGTCCCACAAACAGTCGTGAAGTGAAAGACCCATTTTATCCGGGGAATTATTGGCCAAGATACTTCTCTTGTTCGAATAGTGCTATGGCATCTTTAACATCCACCAGAACAAGAAGCCAGGACTTGTGTTTAATGTCTCATCCATAGAACGGTACCTTCATCAATGCAGCGCATCCCATAACTGCATAACACATCGGCATGATGTCTGAGCTTAAAGTTCTGACATGGGCCTCAAAAACCTCAGAGGCAAGAGTGCTACGAACTGAGATGCATTGTACATTTGTGGTTTGCAACCTTCCTGATGGTTGAGTACAAGAGAAAGGTTGGTTGAGGCCACAGATCCCCCCATTGTCCCTCCCTCTGTTCCAATTATTAGTGGAGTCCTGTAGATCAGTGGTTAGAGCACTCACCTCGCAAGTAAGAGACCTGGGTTCAAATTCAGGCAAGGCAAAACCTTGGGCAAGTTTCCTTACTCCACACGCCTAATAATAATCCCTCAAAAATAAATAAATAACTTGGTTGTTTCAGTCCACGACTGTTTGTGGACAACTGCTGTGTGCAACAGGCAGCATTTTGCCCATAAATAAACAGTCAGTTCACTGTACAGTATATTCTGTGAAGCGCTTTGAGACATCTAGAGGACGTGAAAAGCGCTATATCAAATTCAAGGATTATTATTACTTACCCTATGATTAAAGAAAGACTTCCTGGTATCTGTTTCAATCCCATTCAAAATGTTACATACCTCTAAGTTAGGGTCCGGTGATATATCGATATATCGGTTATATCCGATATAATTTTCATATCGATATGCCGATATAGGCATTTCAAAAATATCATATTGAAAAAATCGGAATGCGAGCGCACTGAACTAGAAAACCCAGAATGCTCATCTTTATGCATAATGCACAGACCGAGGTGCAAGCCGCCATATTGTATTCATAGTCCTCGAATACAATATACAGGTATACAAGGGGTGGGGGGGGGGGGGAGAGAGAGAGACGGCGGGGGGGGGGGGGGGGGGGGGAGGGAGAGAGGGACGGGGGGGGGGGGTGGAGAGAGGGACGGCAGCAGGGGGGGTAGGGGGAAGAGACGGACGGCGAGAGGGGGATAGAGGGGGGGGGGGGGAGAGACGGGATGGATGTGATAGATTGAGTGAGTGAGTGAGTGAGTGAGTGAGTGAGTGAGTGAGTGAGTGAGTGAGTGAGTGAGTGAGTGAGTGAGTGAGTGAGTGAGTGAGTGAGTGAGTGAGTGAGTGAGTGAGTGAGTGAGAGAGATGGGGGGGATGGGGGGGATGTGAGAGAGGAGAGAGACACAGAGACACAGACAGAAAAACACAGAGATGGAGAGAGTGAGTGTGAGAGACAGAGAGAGAGAGATATTTACCTCCTGAGGAGATAGGCCCTGAATGCGTACGTGCACCTCCGAATGTGCGCGCGCATGCGCAGTACGAAAACCCCGAAAATATAGATATTTCGGTATATCTCGATATGAGTCTGTCGATATATCTAAATCGGAAAATTTCCATATCAATGGCCCCTACTCTAAGCCATCTTCTCTCAAAACTGAAGATCCCTAGCTTCTAATCATTCCTCACAGCTTGTTCTGCTAGCACTGGGGATCATCCTGAATGCTCTCCTCTTCATTGCCTGTAGACCTCGTGCATGGTTTTCTCAAAACTTTATTGTGATACTTGAGATGTGGTTTAATCAGACCACCAACTTGAGTATGACAAATGAAAATGTTAACAGAACTCATTAAATCATTATTTTGTGTTCTGCACCCCTCTCACAACTTGCTTTCGCTTGCAGTTTACACCCTTATCAGTTACACACACCTATAGGGTGTCTCAGACACCACACTTAACATCCACAGCATCTTCTGCCCAACCACTGAAGACCGTTCTCTCCCTTCCCCACACTCTGTCCCTCCTCCTCTCAGGTACAACCCCCATACAGTGTCCTCAAGGTTTTAGCAATGCTCCACATTGCCAGTCCATAAACAGTATGGACTGTAACAACAGTATCCAATATTGTACAGTGCCCAAAGAACCATCTTTGTATGAACCTGAAGATTGTGATCTAATAATAAAAAATAATAATCCTTGCACTTGATATAGCACTTTTCACATCTTCTTTCCGCACCCTTTTTTTTCCCCGCCATCTCAGGGATCGTCCGGGCGGGCGGCGAGGACAGGGAGTGGTTGCTGGACGATTGTTGGACGATTGTTGGTTATTGTTTGTTGCTGTTTTTGTTGTTAATATTATTGCTTTTGTTGTTTATTATTGTTTATTATTGTTGTTTGATTCCCCCCACCACTGCCCCCATCTTCTTCTTCCCTCACTCCCTTTCCCCACTTTCTCTCCTCCCTTTTCCCCTTCCCTCCCTCTTCCCTCTTCCTGATCTTGCCCCCACCCATCTTTCCCTCCCTCTCTTCCTTGCCCCCCTTTCTCCCCCCTCTTCCTCCCTAACCCTAACCCATCCCACCTTTCCCTCCCTCTCCCCCCTTACCCTCTTTTCCCCCTTTCTCCCATGGCCCAATTTTCGCGATTGTTTGTGGGGACACTGCTGTGCGCAATTTGGCTTCCGCGTTTCGCCCACAAGTATACAGTCGACTTTCCTGCCTTTCTTCCCCCTGCCTCGACCCCTCCCCTTTTGCTTCTTTACCCCCTTTTGCCCCTAGTCCCACTTCCGTGACTGATTGTGGGACACTGCTGTGCGCAATTTGGCTGCCGCGTTTCGCCCACTAATACAGTTACTTTTCCTACTATGCTTTATCCTGCCCTGATCCTTCCCACCCTGCTCTTGTCCTACCTAACTGTACAGCGCCTTGGGATGTCCTCTCGACGTGAAAGGCGCTATATAAATGTAAGTTTTGTTTGTTGTTTGTTCGAGACGTGCTTCACAGAATATACTGTAAAGTGAATTGACTGTATATTTGTGGGTGAAACGCGGCAGCCAATTACCCACAGCAATGTCCCACAAATAGTCATGGATTGAAATTATTTTATTATTTAGTGGGGTTTTTTGGTGGGATTATTGTTAGGCATGTGGAGTAAGGAAACTTGCCAAAGGTTTCGCCCTGACCTGCCTGGAGTCGAACACAGATCTCACCGCTGATCTTAAGTGCTCCGAGACACCGTCTGGCATGGAGGGAGCTATATAAATCCAAGCTGTTGTTGTTGTTGAGCTACAGGACTCCATAGCGTTCACAGACAGAAGGTATTAGTCATTATGCTGGCCTAAACATTCACCACTTACATTCATCATGAACATTTTATTCATTTACTCTTTAGGTCTGTGCCAGAATGTTGGGGGCAAAGGGAAGGTGCTCCCTGTCTAGATGTTAGTTCAATGTTTGGAGGTCCTTCACCGCAACTGATCTCAACCCTCCAGAGTACCCACATTATCACCTTCCCATTAAATCATCAAGCTGCTTTTTAAATGAATCCAGTGTCTTGAACCTCCACCAGGTTTACTGGCAAAAAAAAATACAGTTCCAGTCATTAATTACACACTGAGAGAGAAAACATTTCTTTGTACAGCCCTGTTTAATTAAACCCCAAACCAATTGGATCCCGGAAAAAAATAAGGCAAATGCTTCCAATCAAGTGTGAACAAAAGAATGGTTTTAAGTGCATATTTGTCAATGGCCACGAGGGAACCAACAGTCAAGTGTCTAGAGGTTGCTGAGTTATATGATGTTATCCTGTTAGAATTTACAGGTTCTTGTGTCACAGCATTTAGCATATGCAACTCCAGGTTCTGGTTGAAAGCACTCAATTATTTGTGAAACTCGTTAACACATTACTATGTAACTTATGCGTTACAGCCTATAATTATGTACATGGCCCTCAAAGTTCTAGCCATTAGTGGACATGCAATTGGGACTTAACTGACATTAAATGGCGTCCATCAAACTGACACTGGTCTCTCATTTTGTTTCAATCAAGCTGTAAATTTAGATTTATTGTTCTATTGCACTAAAATGCATGCTCAGCAAGCCCAAGGGAAATTCTTTTTAAATCAATGGATTTATTGTTGTAATTACGATAGCTCAATTTATATAATGGCTTAAATATAACCCCTTATTGTAATAGAATATGAATTTTAATGTTATGTTTAATGTTAATCTTTCAGTCCCCGCCTTTTCACAAAGCACAGAAGGATGACTGACGTCCGGATTGTTAGGTTGCCACTGATGACATTTCATGCTCTAACTTCATGTGCTAAAGAATAATTCCACGTGCTCAGGTTGATGTCAACAACATTTCACATGTGCACACATAGGAAGTCACATCAGTGGTGACTCCTATGTACAGTACAATTAGCTTGTAGAAAGTTACAAGTAGCAACTGGTATATCCTGAATGCTGCCAGGCCATTCTGTATACTGAAACTAACCCAAATACACAGGTCACAGGCGTGTCAGCATATATATTTTTCTGCAATTTAAATGCAGCTGAGTTATTCTCAATGAGCATTTTGCCTATAGGCTGAGAAATGGATTTTATTTCCTGGAGCAAACTAATGTTTGTTTACTGAGAGAACATAGTGTCAGTCTGCCTCTGTTGGTAGCAGTCTCGTACCTGAGTCAGAATGTTGAGATAAATCTCTTTATGAGACTTTGAATTCACATAAGTCTATGCTGACACTCCAGACACTCCAATGCAGTGCTGGGCTTTATTGCATTGTTGGCAGGTGCTGTCCTTCACATGAGATATTTGGGTAGAAGTTAAAGGTCCCACAGCATTGTTTGAATACAGAAGCGCGTTTCTCGGAATGTCTTGGCTCACATTCTCTCAAATAAAATTAGCCAATCACTTCAAGGCTGTTTGTGGAATATTGCTGTGTGCAAATTGTCTGCCTACAAAACATACTGTCGCTACATTTTACAGTTCCCGTGAAGTACCTCAAGACATATTGACCAATGTGAAATGTATGACATGCAAAGATTATTATCTTAGAAGATTAGTATTTTGTAACACTGTAGGTAGATAATATGGAGATTCTTTGTGTAAGCATATATATGTCACAGATAGAGTTGAGCTATTTACAATGCATTTGTCACATCAAGGCTTGACTGGAAACTCCTTCCTTGTCGGCCTTCCTAGCTCTTCCATTCCCAAGCAGCAGATTATCCCAAACTCTGCAGCCCGTGTCCTCCCTCCCACGCCAGGCTCCACAGGCTCTCTATCTGCCAGAGGATCAAATTCAAGATCCTCGTCCTCATTTTCAAAGGTCATCCATGGTCTTGCCCCTACTTACCTCACTGACTTGCTGACTCGATGCAAAAATGCACACTCCCTCCGTTCAGTAGGCTCCGGTCTGCTTCATTCTGATTATTATTATTATTAGTAGTAGTACTGTATTATTATGTCTCCTGCCCGACTCTTTTCATCAATGGCCGGGCTTTCAGTTTCTATGCTCCCACACTCTGGAACTCAATCCCACAGTCGCTCCACCTCACTTCTTCCCTTGCCTCATCCAAGGCCAGTCTCAAGACCCTACTGTTTGACCATGCCTTCAGCTACCCTCCCAACTCTCTGCCTCCCCTCATCCCTACCTTGCTCCTCCCCCTTTCCCTTGCTCAAGTCCCGACAAATGACTGTTCAGTGCCTTGCGACTTCCTCCCGATGTGAAAGGCGCTCTATAAATGTAATTTTCTTGTTGTTGTGTTGTTTCAATGGCCATTTTGCCTGCAGTCTGAGAAATTGAGTTTGTTTCCATTGAACAGCAACTTATAAATAATATCTCTGAAAAGGACAAAGCTCTGTGTATATGGCAGGCAGATTGTCCAGCTCCATAACAAGTTTGTACAATTTTAAAAATTATTTTATGACCATTCCACAGAGTAATTTACTGCAGGGACGTGCTCTCTGCGTGATCTGTAATTAGTAAAAAAAAATTATTGCATTTATTTCTGGAGGAAGTGATGTGCACTTAGAGAGAGTAAAGCAATTGTCCCAATGTTAAAGGCTAAAAATTAATCGGATTTAATAAAGCGAGCAAGCCAAATTCCCTTCTCCGAAGACAGATTGGAAAAAAAGTTTCAAGACTGGAAGTCTCCTCTCTCCGTGCTCCCCTGAATATAAATGTGATCTTGTGGTATGTTTTGTTTAGAATTAATCTGAGCAACTATTGAGAGTGGTTTTAAAATGTTAAAACTTCACATAGAATATTAAAAATCAATTAAATATTGATATGATTCTGCTTGCCAAATGTATTTGATGATCTTTTCCAGTCCAGTACATTTCTTTATTCTGGATAATGTGCAAGAGTGGTCCAACTATAAGCCTGCAGACCAAGTTCAGCCCATGGGACAATTCTATTCCCTCTCTGCTCCCTCCAATTCATTAGGCCCACCTGCTCCCTCCATAACCTGTAAATATTATACAGTAATAATATTCCTTGTATTTGATATAGTGCTTTTCATGTCTTCAAAACATCACAGAATATACTGTAAATTGAATGACTGTATATTTGTGGGTGAAATGTGTCAGCCAATTGTGCACAGCAGTTATTTTTATATTCACAGCATTATGTTATGTTTCTGTAAGGGAAACACAAATATTGCTTATGTAGCCTGCGGAAGTAAAAATGCTTATTTCCCCCTCGTGTATCTCTACATAAAAATGATACAGCTATCTTCTTTGGTCCAGTCATTCCTCTGTAACTTCAGCATGTTAAATTGGGCCAAAGATAGCTGCTCCATCGCTTGCCTGGATAATTGACCAAAAACAAAGATCTATATCAAGTAATTCCAGCCAAAAGCCCCCAAACTTGCACAAAGCTGGGTCAATAATACAATGAAGCAGCAGCTTTGAGATAGGAGCTGTTCACCAGAAAGGGTCACTGAAAATAAATGACAAATACAAAGCCAATTTCAGGCTGGCCAAAGGAAAAACAAGCCATCACACTTTTGACAGTAGATAATTTTCAATCTTGCTGATTCCTCTGCTTTCAATTTATTAGCCTTCGGGTACATACCCCAGATTGACCTTAATGTAATCTGACCTTTAGTGGAGATGAAATGCTGTTATGCGCACCTACCTTTCAGCAGGGCCATAATACAATACATCTATATATCACACACAAAAGCGCTTTGAGTAATTCATGAAAATACAGCTGTTGCCATGTTCTTTTATATGATTAAATTGTATTCTTCACAATATCCTGAAGATATATACTTGTTCTATGGAAATTGTTTTAAGGTTTTAAATAAGAAAGCTTATATGGGATAACTCCAACACAAATAGGGTTGAAAATAAAGATTTACAGTGAATAAAATAAAGCTTAGCTCTAAGTTGGTACAGTATTTGTAAGACCTACTGCAAATTGTCACTTTCTCAAATACAATGTTTCATTGTTTTGCTGGGCCATTTATTTAGGTCCTCTTTAAAACCTAAGAGCTATGGAATTCTCAGCTTTTGAATGGTGCAATGAATGGTTGGGATTTACTTATAACAATAGTACCCATCTCCCTAAAAGCAGCTATAATCACCCCATGCTGTAAAAAGAAACCTTCCCTGGACACATCCCTGTCTTCTATCTATCGGCCAATCTAACTATTGGAGCCCTGTAGCTCAGTGGTTAGAGCACTCACTTTACAAGTAAGAGACCTGGGTTTGATTCTAGACAGGACAAAACCTTGGGCAAGTTTCCTTACTCCACATGCCTATTAATAATCCCTCCAAAAAAATTGCTCATTTCAATCCACGACTTTTTGAGCGTCACTGCTGTGCACAATTGACTGCTGCATTTAGCGACATGTAAACAGTCAATTGTCTTTAGTGTATATTCTGTGAAGTTCTTTGAGATGTCAAGAAGACGTGGAAAGTGCCATATCAAATACAAAGATTATTATTTTAGAATCCTGTAGTTCAGTGATTAGAGCACTCACCTTACAAGTGGGAGACCTGGGTTCAATTCCAGGCAGGGCAAAACCTTGGGCAAGTTTCCTTACTCGAAATGCCTAATGATAATCCTTCAAAAAAAAAGTATTAAATTGATCATTTCAATCAACGAATGTTTGTGGGACATTGCTGTGCGCAATTGGCTGCTGCATTTCGCCCACATTTATAGTCAATTCAATTTACAGTATGTTCTGTGAAGAGCTTTGAGATGTCTATAAGATATAGAAGCGCTATATCAAAAGCAATGATTATTACTTTTATTATTCTTATCTCCAATCCCCTTTTTCTTTCCAAGGTTTTTGAAAAGAGTCATTGTTTTCTACCTTCGCTCATTCCTCTCCTACCACTCTCTTTATGAGCCCCTCCAATCATGTTGCCTCACATAAACTGCTCTGATCAGGGTCACAAATGACATCCTGTCCATCTGTGAATAAGGCTCCCACAGGCTCATCCTCCTTGACCTCTTTGCTGCTTTCAATACTATGGACTACTCCATCCTCCTCCACTGCTTCTCCTCTCACCTCAAACTTCAAGGTTCTATCCATGAATGGTTCAGGTCTTCACTCACACATTGTCTCCAATTTGTCACTATCAATGGTTTCCCTTCCAGCCACCGCACCATCTTGTGCAGTGTTTCTCAGGGCTCTGTCCCCTCATATTCAACATCTACATGCTCCCACCTTGGTGACATCATCCGCAGACATGAGGTCAACTTCCACATGTACAACACCCAACTCTATCTCTCTACCTCCTCCTCGATTCCAGGACAACTGACATGTTGACAGACTGGCTGTAAGGCATCAAATCCTGAATGAAAGACAGCTTTCTCAGGTGAATGTCAGCAAGACTGAGGTGATTGGCTCATGCCAGCACCTTAGCACCCCAGGGACTAGAAGCATCACCATTCAGGGATACACACTCCACATCTCCAAGCCAGTTAGGAACCTGGATGTCTTGTTCGACCCTCAACTTCTTTACTCCCCCATATCCATGCCATGACTGGGTCTTCCCCCAACATTGCCCGACTCCGCTACTGCTTCACCCCTCCAGCCACCGAAACCCTCATACACACATTTGTCACTTCCAGGCTCGACTATAGAAACTGCTTCCCAGTCAGCCTCCCCAACTCTTCCTTCCACAAGATGCATATTATCAGTAACACTGCAGCTTGTGTACTTTCCAGCACCAGGCTCCGTGACCCCGTCGCCCGGCTCTCGCCCGGCTCCATTGGCTCCCCATACATCAGAGGATAGATTTCAAAATCCTTGTCCTCACTTTCAAGGCCCTCCACGGTCTTGCCCCCTCCTACCTCTCTAACCTGCTGAACCCCTATCAACCTATCTGCACCCTCCTTTCAGCAGGCTCCGACTCGCCCTACCATCGTCGGCCAGGAATTCAGCCAATCTGCCCCTATCCTTTGGAACTCCATCCCACAATTAATTCGCCTTATTGCCTCCTTCAAGGCCCACTATAAAGTAATATAATATGTAACAGGTGAAAAGGGTCTCAAAATATCGTACAGATTTTTCAACATGAAGCTGCAAACAAGTGAGCGCAATTATGTGGCATTATTCCAGTGAACATTGCTGGGCAATATTTCTTAACTTCTGAATACAAAATGGACAAATATTGAATTTCTAAAATGTAGCATAAAGAATTGCAGTATTCCTTAATTAGTGCAGGTGTTAAATTAAGAGCACTGTTAATTAATGCGATGATAAATAATTCTTGCATTTTGATATAAACGATGTTGATGATGAAACCTAACATTGTTAAATTCAAACTGAAACTTCTGGAATACTGGATGCTGGGTAGCAACGTCCCATACGCTCTTCTAATTTTGAAATCTTTCATTCAGACTTTTTTTGTTGGTACATTTTTAATCCTTAAAATCTGTGGTGAGTACTTCTTTCATTTTAGTCATTAAGTGGAGGCCTGTAGCTCAGTGGTTAGAGCACTTGCCTCGCAAGTGAGAGACCCGGATTTCATTTTCGGCAGGGGAAATGTTGGTCAAGTTTCCTTATTTTGCACGCCTCTGTTTACTAAGCAGTAAGTAGGAACCCACTTGTTAGTACATGCTGAAATGCGGATTGTTTTTCGTGGTATAATAAAGCTTTGAAAAAAAAAAAAATTAGTCACTTCATTCCACAACTGTTTGTGGGATACTGCTGTGCACAATTGACTGCCAAGTTTTCTTCCACAAAATATACAGTCAATTCAATTTGCAGTATATTCTATGAGGAGCTTTGAGACATCTCACGGATGTGATAAGGATCTATAATAATGCAAGGATTATTATTATTATCTCCTGGGCTGGATTTGCTTAGAGCAATGAAATCAACATTCACCTCAGCTCAGATAATGCCTTTTCCCAATTCCATTGGCTCCCCATCACAACAACACTGACAACAACTTCGATTTATATAGCGCCCTCCATGCCAGACAGCGTCTCAGAGTGTTTCACAATAACGGATCCCAGGATCAAGCCAGGGGCCGGGGTAGAAAGGAGACCAAAGATGTGGTCGAAGAGAAATGTCTTCAGCTGGGACCTGAAACTGAGAAAAGAGGGGGCAAGACAAAGGTAGTGAGGAAGGGAATTCCAGAGCCTTGAGACATAGAGGCTGAAGGCCCGGCTGCTGTGGGTAGAGCAGAAGATTCGGGGGACATGGAGGAGGCCAGACCAAGTGGAATGAAGGTAACAGGAATTGGTTTGAATAGAGGGGAGGTCAGAGAGGTAGGGGGGTACAGAGGAGTGGAGGGATTTGAAAACAAGGGTAAGGAGCTTAAAGTTGATCCTCTCAGGGATAGGGAGCCAGTGATGTCGGACAAGGACTGGGGTAATGGGCGAGTGAAGTTTGGTGCGGATGAGTATGCGGGCGGCAGAGTTTGAATGAGTAGGATTTTATGGATTGTGGTGGAGGGGAGACCGGCAAGGAGGGCATTTGAATAGTCCAGCTGTGAGGTTCCGAAGGCGTGGACCAGTGTTTCAGCAGCTTTTGGGGTGAGTTATTCGGGGAGACGGGCGATCCATCGGAGGTGGAAGAAGGTGGTGCTGGTGAGGGATTGGATGTGGGGGAGGAAGGACAGTTGGGGGTCGAACTGATGCAAGGTTGCGCACAGGTTCGGAAAGTTTCAGGGGGAGATCAGGAAGGTGGGGAGACGTTGACGAGAACCAAAGAGTATGGCCTCTGTCTTGTCAACATTCATGCAAGAAATTTAAGCTCATCCAGCTCCTGATGTCTGACAGGTAGGCTGACAGAACATCAGGGGACTGGGGAGTGCAAAGTGAAGTGGAGAAATAGAGTTCGGTGTCATCCGTGTACATGTGGAAGTGCGCCCCATGTGTGCAGATGACATCCCCAAGAGGGAGCGTATAGATGAGGAAGAGGAGGGGGCCAAAGATGGATCCCTGGGGTACCCCACAGGTAACTGGGTAAGAGTGGGAGGAAAAAACGTTTGTGGAGATGTACTGCTGGTGGTTTGTGAGGTAGGACTCAAACCAGGCGAGTGCGGTCCCACTGAGGTGGATGAAGGAGGACAGACGGTGGAGGAGGATGGTGTCGTCGACTGTGTCGAACGCAGAGGACAGGTCCAGGACGATAAGAAGGCAGAGGAAGCCCGAGGCGCAGATAGAGAGGATGTTGTTTGTGACTTTCACAAGCGCAGTCTCTGTACTGTGGACAGGATGGAAATTGAACTGGAGGGGTTCGAAGAGGCAGTAGGAGGAGAGGATAGCTTGGAGTTGGTTGACAATAATGCATTCCAGTGCTTTAAAGTAAGGGCAGGTTAGAAATAGGGTGATAGTGCCCAGGGCTTGAGGGATCTAGGGAGGGTTTCTTAAGGAGAGGGGTGATGGCAGCAGTTTTGAAGGGGGAAGGGACCGATCCAGTGGAGAGGGACGTTTGATAATATCAGCCAGCAGTGGGCAGAAGAGGGGGAGCTGAGTAAGCAGTAGGTTAGTGGGGATGGGATCAAGGCAGCAGGTGGTTGGCTTCATGGAGGTGAGAGTGCGTGAGAGGGAGGAAAGAGAGACTGGGGAGAAGGATGTAGGAAGGGGGGTCGAGGTAGGAACTGATGACGGGGAGGGTGAGGGGGATGGGATGAGTTGGGGGTGATGAGAGGCGAGAGGTCGAGAGGACGAGAGGTCACCAAGAGATCCAATTCAAGATCCTCGTCCTCACATTCAAAGCCATCCATAAACTCGCCCCACCCTACTTCTATGACTCCTAACCCACTATCAACCTGTGCGAGCCTTCAACCACAGCCCCAAACCTCTGGAACTCCATCCTGCAGTCCCTCCCCAGTTTTGGCCTCCTTCAAGTCCTGCCTCAAGACCTTTCTCTTCGACTGACCCATGGTCACCTCAAATTCTCCCCTTTCCCTCCACCCTCTGCGTCCCTGACCCCAGCTCGGTTCTGAAACAATGACTGTCCAACAGTTTGGGATGTGCTCCTGACGTGAAAGGCACTATACAAGTGTAATTTTGTCGTTATTGTTTTCCTGGAGTCCCATAGAGTAATGGTTAGTGCATTTGCCTCACCCCAGATTCGCGCAGGGTGAAACCTGAGGCAAGTTTCCTTACATTTACACAGACTGTAGGAGTAACATTTGCAACATTCCTGTCTTCTGGAATCACCCTGGTGTCCAAGGATATTTGAAAGATTGTGGCCTGAGCATCTGATATTTCCACCCTTACTTCTCTCATAACTGCAGCCTGCTCTCACCCAGTTACCTGTGGAGTACCCCTGGGATCCATCCTCGGCATCCCTCCTCTTCCTCATCTACACACTGCCTCTTGGAGATGTCATCTGCAGACATGGGGCACACTTCCACATGTATGCTGATGACACCCAACTCTATCTCTCCACTTCACTTTGTGACCCCCAGTCCCCTGATGTTCTGTCAACCTGCCTGTCAGATATCAGGAGCTGGATGAGTGCGAACGTCCTGCAGCTGAATGTTTACAAGATGGAGGCCATACTCTTTGGCTCTCATCAACATCTCTATTCGCATGACTCTCACCTCCTCCACCTTCCCAGCCTGCACCTAAAACTCTCTGAACCTGAGCGCAATCTTGGCATCAGGTTCGACCTCCAACTGTCCTTCCTCCCCCACATCTGGTCCCTCACCAGCACCGCCTTCTTCCACCTCCGACGGATCACCCATCTCCGCCAATAACTTACCCCACAAACCGCTGAAACCTTAGTCCATGCCTTTATCACCTCTCGGCTGGACTATTGCAACGCCCTCCTCGCTGGTCTCTCTTCCACCACAATCCACAATATCCAGCTAATTCAAAACTCTGGTGCCCACATACTCACCCGCACCAAGCTTCGCTCCCCCATTACCCCAGTCCTTACCAGACTTCACTGGCTCCCTGGCTCTGGGAGGCTCTACTTCAAGATCCTCACCCTTGTTTTCAAGTCCCTCCACACCTCTGCAGCCCCCTACCTCTCTGTCTCCTCTCTCCCCAAACCAGCACCCGCTGCCTTCGCTCCACCAGGTCTTGCCTCCTCCATGTCCCCCGAATCCTCCGCTCCACCCTCAGCGGCCGTGCCTTCAGCCACTATGCCCCGAGGCTCTGGAATTCTCTTCCTCACTCCCTTCACCTCATCCCTTCTCTTCCCAGTTTCAGGTCACAGTTAAAGACCTTTCTCTTCGACCGCACCTTTGGTCACCTTTCTACCCCTGCCCCTGGCTTGGTCCTTGGATCCGCTACTGTGAAGCACCCTGAGATGCCGTCTGGCGTGGAGTGTGCTGTATAAATCAAAGTTGTTGTTGTTGCATCCAAATATTGTTCAAGGTATTAACGAGATCATCATCTAATCGCTGTGTTTACATGGAACTCCATTCCCAGATCCTTCTTACTTGTTGCATCTGTTCTTCTCTCCCTCCTTTAAGGCATGTCTCAAAACATACCTCTTCGACAATAATTTGGGTCATCTTTACCCCACCCCCTCCACCCCCAAATGCTCAGTTCTGGAGCCAAGCCAGAAATGTCAAGAGCTTTGGGGCTTCTTTCCAACATGAAAGATGCAATACAGCACAGATTGGATTGTACACCATGAAGCACATCAAACCAACACATTTGATTCTGCAGGAACATACAGTATATATATATCTTTAATATATATATATATGTACCAGGACAAGAAGCCAGTATCAAAACTTGTATTTGTGGGAACAGAAACAACTGGAGTAATATTAGAACATTCAAGTAGTGATCAAATAGCATAAATAATAGCCCTAATCATTTCAAAATCAAATCAGAAGAGCAGACTGGGGAAAAGGTGGAAACATGAGACCATCCACCGGACCCCACTATCTACCTCCTGCTATTTGCTTAACTATTCTCAGCTTTCCAATGAGAGCCACTTGTTAAGATTTAGAAAACTGACCTGCTTTTTCATTTACCTGGAGTTATGCTGATATTAAACCAGCAACTAACTGAACTACAGCCCTGAAGAACGAGTATTTGAACTGCATTTGCAGCAGGAGATTTAAAATAATGCCATGATGAGGTACAAAGATTACTTTGTGGGAAGTTCTTTATTTGCAGCCTCCATCAAACCAAACCTAAAATCTAGCCTCCCCCATCAAATTGAAGGACAGAATAATCATATCCTCTTGCAGTCTCGTCTAATGATACGATTATTATAATGCAAGTGAACTAAATGATCCTAATTATTCTCATTCACCAAACCCACTGAGTTGTGACTGTGTGTTTTGATTATGTCAGACGGAAATGACAATTATTTTTAACTTTGCTAACAAGGACAGTTTGTATTCATTCTAGGTATAACCTTTTCTGCTCTTCTCTCAGACACACAATTTTATGAATCTGCAGGATAAGAAGTGAGGGCTCAGGTAACTGATCAGTCCAACCAAAAATGTCCTTAATGTTCTGGAGAGTCATGAAGCATTAATTATATTCACATGTTCACTGCCTCCTATGACTATTGTGTAGTTCATTATCTTCTGGCATTTGTGCAATTCATTAGGAAGATTAGTATACAGAAGCGAGGAAGAGGATAGATCCTTGACAAAAGCACTTGTATTCACTTAGCACTGCCATGTGCTATTTACCTTAAAATCAATTTGTCGATCCACATACACTTGTACAGGACCAGGAAAGACCATTGCGGTCCATCTGGGCAAATCCAAGGTAAGAACTTATCCTCCTGAATCCCTCAGACCCTTCAAGCTAATTTTTCTTGAAGATAATATTGAATCCCATCAACAACAGCAGCAACAATTTGCATTTATATAGGGTCTTTCATGCCAAGAGGACATACTAAGGCACTGGATAGTTGAATGATTGTACCTGAACTGGGGGTTGGATTTGGGCGGTGGTGGGGGAAAGATGACCGCAGTCAAAGCGCAAGGTCTTTAGATGGACTTTAAAGAAGGCAATGGAAAGGGCGAGCCAGAGAAACTCCAGGATGAAGTTCCCTCATGAAATTTCCGCTGCAATCTACCTCCACAATTCCACATATTTAGCACCCTCTAGATAAAATAATTCAACCTAATCCTTCACTTTCCTCTTCTGAATTTGAGTCTGTGTTCCCATATTGTAAGCAAACATGTAAAATATCCTCAGCTGACAATACTTAATGTTGTTGATATATATACATTTGGCTGATGTTGCAGTCTTCAACACTGTTACACTTCACATAATTAAATCGACCCATTCATTTCCACTTCAAATTTCTCCTCCAATCAGCACACATAACAAAATCTTAAGTCCTGTTATAAGTAGGCTCTTTTACATCTCCATTTTGGTGGATATAATTTTAACCCTTCATCGGCTAACACCTTTCCTTTCACAGCCGCTGAAAATTCATGTGTAATCTGCCATGTCATGGACCTTATCCCACCTTTTTATTTCAAACGGAAAGGTCTTTATAAATACTGATTCCCAAAGGTATTCAAACAATACTCTGCAATATTCATCTAGCACACATCTAAGCTATTTCACACTGGGTCACCATTGCTCTCGCTCTCTCTTTTTACCTACAGAAACCCATTTCTTCACTTTGAGCTTTGGTTACCTATGGGAAGGGAGAAAGCAGGCCAGTATGAAACAGCAAAGAAGTGAGATAAATGAATATTGTAAATTTTGCCTGAAAATCTTTGGGAATCAGCATTCCCAAAAGGAAAGCACCTGAGTTAGCTCAGTCCCTGGAATCTCTATTATTGATTCAAACCAGCTTTCATTCACTGGGTGCCTTTTTTTAGATAGCCATTATTTTAAGGAGAAAATGTATCTGTAATGATTTGTGAAGCTTACTAAATGTGTAACCTGTCTGTTACATTTTGTAACAGAAATCACTGGTCCAAAACTCTGTCGAGACAGCAACAACACATTATAGTGCCCTTCACACCGGGCAGCATCTCAAAGTGCTTAACAATGGTGGAGCCCGAGGCTACGCCAGGGGGAGGGGGAAGGTGACTGTAGGCACAGTCAAAGAGAAAGGTCTTCAGGCGCAACATGAAGATGGGGAAGGAGGAGCAAAGTGAAGAGGTTGGGGGAGGCAGTTACAAAGTTTTGGGGGCATAGTGCCTGAAGGCATGGCTGCAGATGATGGAGTGGAAGATTTGGAGGACAAGGAGGAGGCTGGACCTAGTAGAGCGGAGGCAGTAGGTACTGCTATGAGGAGAACGAGAGGTTAGAGAAGTAGAGAGGTTGCTGAGGAATGGAGGGATTTAAACATTAGAGTAAGGATCTTGGAAGTCAATCCGCCCTGTGACAGGAAGCCGGTGGACTTTGGCAAGGACTGGGGTAATTGGGGTATAGAGGGTGAGAATGAGGCAGTGGAAGTTTGGATGAGTTGAATTTCGTGAATAGTAGAGGAGGGGAGACTGGTGAAGAGGGTGTTCAAGTAGTCCAACCATGAGGTGACAAAGGCATGTATTAGGATATTGGCAGCTTTTGGGGTGAAGTATGGTCAAAGAAGGGCATGTGGTGGAGATGGAAGAAAGGAGGCTTACTGATAGAATTGTAAGAGTTCAGCTGTGTAATTTTTTTAAAACTCCATTAGATATTTCATGTGTCTTATTTTTTTAGGTAAAATTATACATGGAAGCACTGTAAAATATTAATTATTCTCAGTTACTGGCTAACTTATTATATGCCACCAATACTTTACTCTATTAATTCCACCCTTTTGTGCAAGCCATAAGTTACGTATGTTGTTTGGTGGACCCTTTCTCCCCAGCTCCCCAGTTAACCTCTGCTACTGATAAGCAATTTGAGACTCCACCCCACGTGAAGGGGACTCTATAAATGCAAGTGGTAATAATTATTGCTGCTGCTATTTAAGAATTTCACTACCAGAATTTCTCTCACTCAGATGTTCAAAATTTCTCTCTCTATTTATCATTTTAAGGTATGTTAAGGTGCTATACACTTGTAATTTTGTTGTTGTTCATTCCTTTTTCAGACAATTCTCACGTTGCTTTTAAAAGCATTCTGTAATATTAAACAGAACACTGACACAAAGAATAATGAACATCATTCTACTAAAATATATGTCTTAACATCTGCATGAAAAAATCATGTAGCTTTATAGTAGGGTCCTGCGATATATCAATATATCGGTTATATCAATATAATTTTTCATATTGATATGCCGATATCGGAATTTAAAATATATCGATATATAGAAAAATTCGATATGAAAAAATATATTGGTATATCGTAAATATCGGTATATCGTTTCCGGCGATATATCGGTATTATCGGTGTAATGCGATCTTTTCCAGCTTACCTTGTCACCAGCATTGCAACCTCCTGGGCCTAAAGCATGGAATGCGCATGCATATCGGAATGTGCGCGCACACCAGAATGCGCGCGTACCTCCGAATGTGAGACCCTACTTTATAGTAAATAAAAGTCCCACCAAACTTCCCAAAAGGATGTGTGTTTCCGTTGGAAATAGTCATATGAATGTTTCACTTAATTTCAATGCAGCCTGCATTACATTTCATCAAAAAAAACGAAGTGGGTGTTTGAAATTCTGTTCAAACATGAAGCTTCACAACTCTTTAACATATGGTCATAAGGGATGTAGGAAGATGGCAATAATCAATCATAGCTAATGACACTGCGTCAGAATGTGTACACAGTAATCAAACATGACACAATTGCTTTTTCTCCACTGATCAGGCCCATGTAAATCAGGAAGTGACTGTAAATCACTCATGCAGCAGACTAATGCCACTAATGGAAAACAATCAACGTCTATTGGAGAGCAGTATTTTGCATTTTGCAACAACTTTTGGGTTAGGCAGCTGAGCAATAATACATATGAATTTTATTCTTTCTTCAGTTTTCGACAACCTTAACTCAAATGTCTATTGAGACACTTTCTCAAAGGAAATTTTCACTGCTATCAATTCACAAGAAGTGAGTTTCAAACAACATTGTATATGTACTCCAGTTGAGTGCAAACCATTTTCCCCATTTACTACCATCATCCTATACACTGTGAAATACATTTCTCTATTTCAATTTTGTGAGAGCTAAATGAGCTTTCCAATCTTCTCTTCGTTGTTTCCAGTAAGTCTTTGTGGTTCCCCTTTCCAAAGTGTGAACTGGGATTTATATTTTGTAAAAAGTAAAAAAATGGGACATGATGGTGGGAGCGGAGGGTGCTACCAAGGTGCTACTTGGTAATTATCACATTGCAAACTGCTATCAAGGTAGGTTGATGTTTATTAGCTTGACTAGGTGAGTAGTGCTCTCACCGCTGAATCAGAAAGATGGCCCATTTAAGGAATTTAACCTTATTGTCATGGTTGCCACTCCAGTGTACTATAGTGTATGTTGTGGATAAGGCAATAAACCAAAGTCCTCTCTTGGTTGCAGGAGGACGGTAAGCATAAACTAACCCCAATTGGAGTATCCCAGATGCTTCTTGGTTGAAACTAGCAAATCAGATCAAGTGACCATCCTTTTGGGGAGTGGGGCTGGGGAGCAAGTAGAGTCCCCTTGGAGTCTAACTGGTTTCAAGTCACCATGCTTGGCAACCTAATGATGGAATCCAGCCAATGCTCTGTGGCAGCCTTGATATTACAGTCCACAGTACACCAGAAAACTGCTGACAACATAACAGCTAACCTGGGTCACAGGCAGGACTTGGAGAACAGATCAGTCACTGGTTGTAGGGATATTTCCCACTCAGCTCCTATTAACTCTGCAAGCCAGTCCTAATGGGTAGAGTGGTCCAAGCTGGAACAACAATGCTTTCAATGACAAGCTATACGGTTTTAGCTGGCTAGACTCGAGTTTTATCCCCAAAAGTCCCCAAACCTTTGATTTTTCTAGCCTGTGCCTAATATTCTACAGAATTGGGTAATCAGGATACACCCCTCCATGGCGAGTGCTTCAATATGCAATAATCTTCATGTGTAGGTGTGATTCATAGATCTCTCAGTTTGGTTTGGAGATTTTTTAAGTATGATGAAGGGTGTCCACATTTGTCAGACACTCTGAAGACCAAAGATAAACTGGGACTCTAACCTGGGACATTCAGATCTACAATTTATGTATGTACAGCCATGAATGCTGAGGGATTGGCCTTGTTGATTATCGAGTCAACTGGCTACAAAGATTTTTACATTTCAATATCAAAACTTCAAATTATGTGTTCATATATCCCTGCTGTAAAGATAATCCTTTTGCCCCTGGTTCTATTTGTGAACTTGTTCTGCATTATCCAAGTTAAAATTCAACCAGCTCAGTACGGATTTATTAATCATCCCATTTTTATAAGAGAAAAAAGCACTGAAATGAAAAAAAGGACAACTTTTAAATTAAAACTATCAGGGATGTAATTGTACAAATTCATGCCAATTACATGCAATGGTACACTTTAGCTTGATACATTTTTCATTATCCATCTACATATGAAAAACTCACTGAAATACTTACATTTTGTGGAACCAATTTGGTATGAAAAATTTAATTTCATTGGGAATATTAGATCAGAAACCTTATTAGGTGGTTCTGTGATCAGACGTCCCTAACCACTGAAATGTGTTGGAGGAAATCAAGCAAGAAATTGAAAGCTTAATTACAGACAGCCCTCTAAAACCAATAAAAGGGATGAAAGTTGGACTCTGACTCGATCCAATGAACAGGAAGATAACCTGGAAAACAAGCTATATACTGAATAATTCTTTAAATTATAGATCACCTTATATTAGCCTATCATCTGAAGTGGAGAAAAGGGAAATAATACAAGATGCCGTCATTGCTTATTTGAAGAATGCAGTTGCAATAAGGAATGGTCAACATGGATTTGGAGGATAAAACATGGATAAAAAAATGTTTGTATTTGAATTAGCACCTTTCACGTCAGAAGAACATCTCAAACAGCTTCACAGGATTTACTTTAAAGTGGAATTGCTATGCATCTTGTGGATCACGGCGCAACTATTTTGGGCGTAACAACTATCCACAAACAGCTATACAGGTAAGCCTCTATTTAGGATGCTTCTATTTAGGATATTTCAATTGAAGGAACATAATATTTTAACACCTTTTGATCGATGTAGGACACTTGGATTCGTTTTAATGAACAAAATTGTTTTTTTGCGCGTAGGCAGTACATATTTTGAATATTGTGGTCACATTTCATGCATCCTTTTTGTCCATACACACAGTCCATAGTATATTTGTAGGTAAATCGCGCTCACATCTGATATAGTGTATCCAAGCGTTTGAACTAGCCAATAGCATGTTGCCACGACATTATTTAAAAGCCACCTGATTTTGAAGCGACACCACACCAAGTCAGTATTACAGTAATTTCCAAACATTCCCGAGCAACTTCGAGCGATCTGCAGCCTCTACCGCTATTCTAGCAAGTCGGGAAAAGAGAGCAGTAAATTAAATGAGCAGTGGTAATACCGCTAGCGGGAAAGTCAGCACTTTAAATACCAAATTGGAGGTGATAAAGCACGTCGAGTCTGGTGAAAAAGGTATGGACGTCGGGAGGGCTTTAGGGGTAGCTAGATCAACGGTGGCTACTATAAAACAGAATAAGGACAATATACTGACAAGTTCAATGTGTGTTACAGCTACAAGTGCAAACAGATTAGCAAAACATAGGAGTGATGTGATAGAAAACATGGAAAGAATGCTGAGTGTCTGTTTTTGAGGATCAACACCCTGGTTACCCAAGAGAAGGCAAAATCATTGTTTAGGGAGTTAAATGATCAGAAGGAGAAGGCTCACGGCACCATCTTTCAGTGCTAGCAGAGGGTGGTTTCAAAGGTTTCAAAGACGCTATGGGCTCCACAACATCAAGATGAGTGGGGAAGCTGGAAGTGCCACTGCCACTGTCACACTGCGAGTATTAAAGTTTGCCAGTACAGTAGTGTACTGTATTAAAGTTTGTCAATATTAAAGTACAACACTGTACAGTTACCCCAAGTACCCCTTTGTGTTAATTTGTGTAGTATGTTGTGTGGTTTTGTGTGTTATTTCGTGGATTTAAGGTCCGAAAATTTTGTGAAAAGAACGCATATATCTCTGGTTATATAATGGGACCTCATGGGAAATTGCGTTTCGATTTAGGACATTTCAATCTAGATACAGTTTTTCAGGAATGCAACCCTGTCCTAAATAGAGATTTACCTGTACAGAGAAATACACATTTTATTTGGGGGGGATTGTTAGCCAGGACACTGGGGGAAACTCCCTTCTGTTTTCCATGAGTGCCATGGGATCTTTAACATCCACCTGAACAGGTAGAGAGGATCTCAGTTGAAGACTTTATCCAAAGGAGAGGAGATCCAACAATGCAACAACCCCTTAGCACTGCAATCATGTGTCAGCACAAACAATATGGGTTTCATGTCACAAGGTGGGGTTTGAGTTTACAACTTTCCAATTCAGAGATGAGAGTGTTACAAATTGACATGCTAAATATTGCACTTGAACATTCCAATTAATATAAAACAGCTTGTTGATTCTCTGCTAAAATTTATATCTACCAATAACTTTCATTTTTACAGGGCCTTTCATGTAAAATCAAGAGTGCTTCACAAAACATAATTGATCAGAAATGAAGCGAAACATATTAAAATTAGCAAACCATACTAGCATGCCTTGTTCAACCAAAAAATATTGGCCTATTTCAATCTTTGCATTATTCAACAAACTGTATAGAATAGTGGATTCCTAATAGAAACTACTTTGCAAATTAATTTAGAAACCAATGAATTTTTGTAGTGTTTTAGTGCTGTGTATGGCACATTTTCCCACCAACAAAACCAACAATGATTTACATTTATAAAGTTCCTTTCATATTAGAAGAATGAACATAGGAACAGTAGTACAGAGGAGAAGTGAAAAGGGAAATGAGAGGGGCAAAAGAATGTACGAGAAAAGATAAGCAGGAAATATAAAAGGGAAACCTAAGATATAAGCATATAAAGAGTAAAAGGACAATCAAAGGTAGGGTGGGTCCAATTAGAGATCCAAGTGGAAATCTTCTTGTTGAGGCAAGGGGCATGGCTGATGAACTTCACAAAACAACACGATGCAACCAATGCAACAGTATTGCAGGTGTGTGAACAGAAATTGGATATGATAAAAATCAACGGGGAGGAGGTACTCAAAAGGATGCTGGTGCTCAGCATAGTCACCTGGTCTGGACGGGATTCATTCTAAGTTACTGAGGGAAGTAAGGGTGGAAATAGCGGTGGCTCTGGCCATAATCTTTCAATCGTCTTTGAACACTGGAGTGGTGTCAGAGGACTGGAGGGTTGCAAATGTTACTCCTCTGTACAAAAAGGGGCAGAAGGAGAAACCTGACAACTACAGGCCAAACAAAATCAGTGGTAGCAACATCAGTACTAGTTAGGCCTCAGTTGGAGTACTGTATTCAGTTCTGGACACCACACTTTAGGAAAGATGTTACAACATTGGAAAGGGTACAAACGAGATTTACCAGGATGATACCAGGAATGAAGGATCTTAGTTATGAGGAGAGGCTAGTGAAACTAGGATTATTCTCCGTAGAGCAGAGAGATTAAGAGGGGATTTAATAGAGGTTTTCAAGATCATAATAATATAATAATAATAATTATTGCATTTGATATGGCACTTTTCATGTCTTCTAGACATCTCAAAGAGCTTCACAGAATATACTGTAAAGTGAATTGAATTTGTGGGTGAAACGCGGTAGCCAATTGCGCACAGCAGTGTCCCACAAACAGTTGTGGATTGAAATGACCAATTTTGTTATTGTTTTTTTTTGGAGGGAATATTATTAGGCATGTACTGTAAGGAAACTTGTCCATGGTTACGTTCTGACCTACCTGGATTTGAACACAGGTCTCACACTTGTAAGGTGAGTCCTCTAATCACTGAGCTACAGGACTCCAATCATGATGGAATTTGATAGGTTGAACCAGGACAAAAACTGTTTCCATGGCATGTGGGTCCATAGCCCAAGGACACTGATGCAAGATTGTTGTTAAAAGAAACAGAGGGGAGGTTAGGAAAAAAAAACTTTCACCTGGCGAGTTGTTCGGATCTGGAATGCATTACCTGAAACGGTAGTGGACGCCGATGCAATAACAACTTTTAAGAGAGAAGTAGATGGATATTTGGGGAGGACACGATTGCAGGGCTGTGGAGAGAAAGTGGGCCAGTGGGATTGAGTTGGACAGCTCTTTTCGGAGATGGCGCAGACACGATGCGCCAAATGGCCTCCTTCTGTGCTCTATGATTCCATGATTCTAGTAGGCCATTCAGCGCTTCAAGCCTGTTCCACCATTTAATGATCATGGTTGATGAACTAATCCTTTCAATTTCAATTTCCCACTTTTTCCCCATATCCCCTAATATCATGACCTACCAAAAATCTATCAACCTCACTCTTGAAGGTGTTGATGGATCCAGCCTCCATGCCGTTTTGGAGGGCAGTATGCCAGATTTCTACTACCCTTTGAGTGAAAAAATGCTTCTTGATTTCACTCTTAAATTGCCTGGTTCTAATTTTAAGACTATGACCCTTCTATTGGATTTCCCCCACCAGAGGAAATAGCTTCTCTGTATCTATACTATCGAATCCCTTTATCATCTTAATTACCTCAATCAATTCATCCTTCGACCTTCAGCCTTCTAAACTGAATAGAATATAACCAAAGTTTTTGCAGCCTTTTCTTGTAACTTAACCCTTTAAGGGGAGAAAGGACAGCTGGGGGTTGAGCAGGAAGCATAGATTGCGTACCAGTTTGGTGATTCTGGGGGAGAGGTTGGTGAGGTTTAGGAGGTTAGATCCACAGGAGTGAAGACGTTGATGAGACCCAAGGAGTATGGCTTCCATCTACTCCACATTCACCTGCCGGCCTGCTATCTGCCAGATAAGCTGATAGATCATTGGTGAATCTTGAGTCGCAGATGCAGGAGGCAAAAATAGATTTATGTGCCATCCACAAACATGCGAAAGTTTACCCTATGTCTGCAGATGACATCGGCCAGAGGCAGAATGTAGTTGAGGAAAACAAAGGGGTCAAAGATGGCATAGTCAAATGCATCAAATGTGTCAAATGCGACAGTGTTCCAGAAGGATGAGGAGGTAGAGGGACCCTGGTCACAGATACAGAGGACATCATTTGTGATTTTGATAAGTGCTGTATCTGTGCTGTGAGCTGCATGAAAACCAAACTGCAGGGACTTAGGAAGGAGTGGAGAGAGAAGTTGGATAAAAAATTATAATATTTTTCTCCATATCAACAACAACAAAGTTATATTTATAGAGTGGCTTTCACGTCGGGAGGATGTCCCAAGGAGCTGAACAGTCAGGTCGGGACCTGAACAAGGAAGAGAGGCTGGGTAGGGGTGAGGGGCAGGAGAGAGTAAGGAGGGGAGGAAGAGAGTTGGGAGGCTAGCAGAAGCAGAGCTGCCAGCCAGTACGTTTTTGCCGTATTTAGTACGGTAAATTGAAGTAAATACGGCAGTACGATTTTTCTTGGTAAAATAAGTTTTTTGGAAAATACGAAATGTTCCATGCTCTGTCTGTCTCTCCTTCTCTCTGTTTCTCTCTTTCTCAGTCTCTCTCTCTCTCTCTCTGTGTCTCTTTCCGTCTCTCTGTCTCTCTCTCTCTCTTTCCCTCTCTCTGTCTGTCTCGGTCGCGCTCTCTCTTTCTCTCTCTCTGTCTCTCTCTTTCTGTGTCTCTTTCTCTCTCTCTCTGTTTGAGTCTCTGGCTGTCACAATCTCACTCACTCACAGTCTCTCTCTCTCTCTTTCTCAGTCTCTTTCTCTTTAACTCTCTCTCCCTGCCGTCAATAGCAGTGCTACCTACCTTATGCTGTCGCTGGTACACTGTAAATGTTAGCGCTAGACTTTAGGCTAGGCACAAGGCATTACTGGGAACCATTTTTTTCATATACGGAAACACAGTAGGGACCTCCCTCCCGACCACTTATCGCAATTTTTGCTTAACGAGGGGTTTTGAAGTCCCATTTTACTTGGCATCTTTTCGCACTATAGTTTTTTCATTAAGTACCTGTAGGTTCTGGGGAAAATACTTTTTTTTTACTACAAAATACTGTTTTTAGCTTTCAGGAGTACTTTTTTTTGTTAAAAAAAGGTAGGCAGCTCTTCAGAAGGCACAGTTGAAGAGGAGGGTCTTGAGATCGGCCTTGAAGGGAGCAAGGTGAAGGGACTGTGGGATGGAGTTCCAGAGTGTGGGGGCAGAGAGACTGAAAGCCCGTCCACCGATGGTAGGGCGGGTCGGGCGGGGGACATGGAACAGTCTGGAGCCCACTGAATGGTGTGGGCAGGGAGATTAATAGTGGCAAAGCAGGTTGGAGTTAGGGGAGGGTAAGGCTATGAATGGCCTTGAAGATAAGGACAAGGATCTTGAATTTGATCCTCTGGAGGATGGGGATGGGGAGCCAATAATAATAAAAATAATTCTTGCATTTGATATAGCGCTTTTCACATCTTATCGATGTCTCAAAGCGTTTCACAGAATATATTGTAAAGTGAAGTGACTGTATATCTGTGGGCGAAACGATATACATATATATATATAATATATATATATAATATATATATTATATATATATATTATAATATATATATAAATATATATATAATATATATATATTTATATACATATAAATATCATTGGAGCCGGGCAAGGGTGGGAGTGATGTGGTCGCGGAGTTTGGTGCGGGTGAGGACACGATCTGCAGAGTTCTGGATGATCTGCAGCTTGTGAAGAGAAGAATCAGGAAAGCCGACGAGAAGGGAGTTTCCATAACTCCAGGAGGTTCAATTTCAACTGTGGTACATTATTGCTGCTGTGGCCTGAGATCTGCTAACTCAACAAAAACTGGGAATTGAACCAAAACATTCCTGTTCTGTGTGCTTCAGTTCAACCCTGACCGACTGAGATGTTGTGGTTAGAGCAATCACCTTAGAAGTGAGCGACCTGGGTTCAATTCCAGGCAGGGTGAAAAGTTGGGCATGTTTCCTTACCCCACGTGCCTAATAATAATCCCTCAAAAAAATAATAAATTGGTCATTTTCACCCATAAATGTTTGTGGGACACTGCTGTGTGTAATTGGCTGCCATGTCTAGCCCACATATATACAGTCAATTCACTTTATAGTATATTCTGTGAAGCACTTTGAGACATCTAGAAGGCATGAAAAGCACAATATCAAATACAAGGATTATTATTACTATTATTCAACTGACAAACCGAATAACATATTTTAACACATTTTTCTTTGTGACCAAGTACAGAAGAATATCAGAAAGCGTGGAATGGAAAATGAAGGGTTAAACACATTCACTCTTTCCACAGTGTCAGAAACCTGGCTCTTTTGAACACAATTTTTTTATAAGGATCCTGAGTGCAGTATTGAGTATCGATGGATCCAACATGTCCTCCAGGTCCGCCAATGTTCTATCACTTGTCTGGCAGACATCAGGGTCTGAATGGGTGGAAACTTTCCGCAGCTGAATGTGGACACGACAAAAACCTACATTGTTTTATGTGAATACGTTTTAAATAGGATATCCGAGTACCAATTTGTGGCGAAAAAGATTTGGTGATTTGCGTAAATTTGACTTTATTATGTGAATTGCTTTCAAGATGGGTTGGTGTGACAAGATGCTCCATCATTTTTTATTAATAGCAAGTCTTATCTTTTATTTAGTTTCTATTGTTATACGGTGGACAATTGATGGTAAGTTATTGATGGTAACTTATTCCACAAAACCTGGGGACTGAATAACTCAAAAGGGATTAATAGACATAAGTAAGTCATTCAGTCCTTGTTTATAGGTGGAACAATGCACTTTCCTTTGTCAATGTATTTTAGTCGAGTTCTCTATTTATACGACAGACAATGAATTCCTGGCACTTCCCATACTGAAATAATATAATCAATGTTATCAGTGTTGGCTCACAGCCTTTCGGTGGTAGCAAAATAGTAACAACTTCAGGCAGGGACAGCCAATTACTCCTCTCCTACGCATCCAGTGTTCCAAAGATTTATTTGACACATCTACAGTGTTTCATCATCCAATAATCCCGACTCCTTGTATTTTCCAGAAATGTGTCTACTTTTCTTTCAAAAACACTTTTATCATTCCTTATTCTCTCAACTGTTCTAATAATTTGATTAGCACATCCAGAACCACTTTATTACATTCAGAAACCTCTGCATTTCACATTTACTATTTCCTTTTTTTTTGGAGCTATGACTCTTTTTTATTTTATAAATGACAGAAAATTGTTTTCCTGTACACATTTTTCACACCCTCTTCATAATTTTAACCACCTACAACTATTTTTTAAAAGGAGAAACAAGTACTCGGTGGCTAATCTGTCTCCTAAATTCTGGAAATAATCTAGCTGCCCTTGACTATACTCCATTTGAATATTTTTCTTGAAATACATAGACCAAAACTGCACTCAGTATTAGAGTTGTTGATATGATCTCACCCAGGTCAGATACAACTTTTAAATCACTTCACTTTGTTTCTGTGTTTCATCATTTCATCTGCTTTTTAATTACCTGTGCGATTATTAAGTGACCTATCACTAAAATCCCCAGGTCTTTCTCCTGTCAGGAGAAATGATTCAGTTAGCAAAGAGCTTTAAGGTGTCACGTATACATCCACTATTTAATTAAAACACAACTAGGGCACAGTTGAAATCAGAGACTAGATGCGTCAGTTTTCCATTTTTATCCCAACTACAACCAACTCTATAATGAACACCTTTGGGACCAAGTTTAGTTTCTCTTCAAATGCAGGTGGTCTCAGAATAGGCTCATGTCATTCATTATTTATGACTAAGACTAACTGACCAGTTACTATAAACAATTTATCTCACTATTCAGATTTCACAGTACATTCTTTCATCATCTAGGCACCTTGGGACATGCTTCCGAGGTAAACTGTAAAGATAAATTTGTATAGTGTCATTTGGTCTTATTCAATGCCAGGAAGTCAGGTTAATTTTGTGAAGGAATTTACATTGTTAATCCTCCGCTCCTGGTGACATAGCTTATCCACCATTCCACCCACCCGCTGCCTCCACTCGTGTCACCCGCATCCTAATTCTCCCACGTTCCCTCCGCTCCACCAATGGTAGTCATGCCTTCAGCCACTACACCCCCAAACTCTGGAACACTCGTCCCCGATTGCCATAGAGTGCCCACTCCCTCCCCAACATCAAATCCCGCCTAGATCGTCCTTTATGATTTGAGGTTATGGTCAAATCCCCCCCTCCCTCTCCCGATGGCTTGTTATCAGATTCTGATACCATGAAGCACTCCAGAATGCTACCCTGCTTGAAGGGTACTATATACATTATATATACAAGTTGTTGGTAGATACAGTGAAGCTTGTTTCTCCGGTGAAGTTCAAGATGTTTTGCAGATTGCACTCTGCAGAGAGGTGACCTTGAACTGGATTCCATTAGGTTCTCATCACAAGCTATCAGCACGTCATAGATAATTGCTTTGTTCTTGTCACAACAGTCCTTAGACAGGGAGAGTCTCAATGTCTGATCCCTGGGCATAACTCAACTGTAGAAAGACTTTTTAAAGCTCATTTATTTTCACATAAAGAATCATGAAAATTGCAGTATGAAGAAGGCCACTTGACACATTGGGTCTCTAGTGCTATGAGCAAATCCAGCCAATGGAGTGGTATAATCTAATATGATTCAACATATATGTCTCAAAACACTTCACAGTGCTGGATGACCACCCAAGCTACGATCCTAGCTCACTGCACTTTCTCTTATCATATTGTTCCCCTTCACTAGTCAATCACTTTGTCTGTTTATGGGCCATTGCACTATGCAAATTGGGTTATCAATTAAGCGTTTTTAGACATGCTCCCAACATGAAAGGTGCCACGTAATATGCAAGGATTTTTTAATATTTCATTATTAAATTATATCTAGTCTTAGCCTGTAAGATCATTTAGCAAGCTGGAGGGTGGGAGATGAAGAGGATTGGAAAGGAAAAGATGCTCGAATTGCCATCAAAGAGTAAGTTTTGAGACAGGCCTTGAATGAGGTGAAGGAGACAGTGAGTCAGAAGGATTCCGGAATGGAGTTCCAAAGAATGGCAGAATGCCTGAGAGCCTGCTGGCAATGTTGGGAAGGATAAATTATGAACATGAAGCAGGTCAGGGCTTATTGAATGAGGGCACTGGACATGTTATTAAGGTTGAAGGAGCTCATGGAGATAGGGTGAGGCAAGACAATGGAAAGATTTGAAGGTAACAGCGAAGGTCTTAAAATCGATCCGCTGGGTGATGAGAAGCCATCGTAGCCAAGTGACGATGGGAATGATTAGCTCAGGAAACTGGTGCATTTATTCAAATGTTGATCCAATGCCTTCTCCACTGGCAAATGAAAACCTTCTCAGGGAAAATCCCATAATATAGTTAAAAAGACCCCTGACCTCCACTTCCATTGATAAGTACAAACTCCATCACATACAAATTAAACATTTTACAGATGGAATGAGTTTCAATTACATTAGTTCCTACAGGATATGAGAAACATGCTCATCACATTTAGATTTTTTAATCGTAACTGAGTTGTCGCATATGACTAAGTACTGCCAAGCGCTGAGAAAAGACCTGGTCTAATAAAATAGAAGCAGTCAATTAAGTTCCTTTAATAATCCTTTGATGTGCTGCTGGTGTTGCTGTGTGCCAACAACGTACCGGCTTTACAAGACTGCTTACAATTAATGCACAGGAAGCAGAACTGATTCAAAGTTACATACATAGACTTGGACAAAGGAGGAAGGGAAAGAAACCGCCAAGAGAAGCTCAGCTTTCTTCCATTTATATAGCGCCTTGCATGTCAGGGGTCATCCGAATTTACTGCACAGTCTCGAAGGCTAGCACCCAAACTGGAGGTTGGATGGGGGTGGGGGGATGTCGGGGGTGGGGAGGGGAGGTGGGGAGGAGGTGAGAATGACTGAAGGTACAGTCAAAGAGATCTTGAGATAGACATTGAAGGATGCAAGGGAAGGGGCTAAGTGGAGGGAGTCTGGAATGGAGTTCCAAATCATTAAGCAGAAATGATTGTCAATGGTGGGATGAGTCTGACCACCAATGGTGGGACAAACAATAACAGCAATTTGCATTTATATAATGGCCTTCATGTTCCTTCATCTCAGAGCACTAATCCCAAATGGGCAGTATTTCCATTTTAATCCTGAATTAGTGCTGCTTCCTAGTCAAATGTGCATCAAATAATAGCTGGAGAGGAAACTCTGAGGCTTAGGATGATAGCCACAGGAAGGCAAAACGTGGGAGTCTGGGTTTGTGAATGCACAATCACATATCCAGGGCTTGGAATCAATGTTGATTGGTAATTTAGAGGGGTAAGCAGCTGCTACTCAAGGTCCACATCTCCAACTGGTGGAACCGTTGCTCAGTGAGTAGAAATATGTGTCTGAGCCATGCAGGGAGTTCCTGGTATGTGGTGTTCAACTAGTGAGGGCTCAATCGTCTACCTGCCAGCTTTGAATTACAAGCTAGTGATTATCATTCGGGGTAAGTGGATTCTCCTTGGAGCTGAGATGGCTCCAAAGTGTCATGGTTGGCAATGGTAAGTCAGAATTGCATTAACTATCTATGGCAGACTTGACAGTCTGGTTCCTAAGCCAGGTTGGTATATTGTACTCCAGGGCACTGCTGATGACAGACCAGCCAGTCTGCCTTATCAGCAGGAGTTGGAAGGACGATGAAGGCATGGACTCTTCCACTTGACTTCTGTTAACTTTCTAAGCCAAAGCCCTAATTGCTAGTGTGGTCCCAGTTGGAAATGCATTGGAGAGTTTGTCAGTTGCAAGTGTTGTTTTCCTGGTTAAACACCATAAGTACTATAATGCACACTATGGGATCCCCAAGACTTGCCTCTTGTAACTTGTACTAAATACTTCCTGGAATTAAGTAGGGGTGAAGGCATGGACTCCAGGAAGAAGGTGCACATTCCATTTCAAGTGTAAATGTCAGGTTTGAATAATCTGAAGCACTTTGATGGGTTTCCACATGTACCAGACACCTGGCCGATCAAAAATCAACTTTCTAGACAAATAAATGGGAACCAAGATTTGCAACTTTGGATGTGTTTAATAATATTCTGATTTGCAGTAACATAACTAGAGCAGCTCACAGATCTGTAATTAGATCCATAGAATTTAGCTGTGTGAAACTCATTGAGACATTCTTCCCATATGAAAGGCTTTATATGAATGTAAATTGTATCGTGTTATATAATAGCAGATGGCTTATAGCACAGAAGAAGGAAACTATTTCACCCATGATGTCTGTGATGGTGCTAGCTCCCCTACCGTGCATAATTGGCTGCCCCATTTCACCCATAAAATATACAGTCAATTCACATTACAATATATTCTGTGAAGAGCTTTGAGATGCATGATCATCATGATAAGGCACTATATGAAATATAAGGATATTGATAATTCCCATTCCCTAACATATCATATCATATTTAAGCACTCTGAGACGCTGTCCAGCATGGAGGGCGCTATACAAATCGAAGTTGTTATTGTTGTTGTTATACCATTTCCTTTTAATATTATCTTTCTTCAAATACTGATCCAATTCCCTTTTAAATGTTGCTAAGGATTTGGTTTCAGCAGCCATTTGTGATGTGGCTATTCAACTGTTCGTGAATGATATCATGACAGATTTCTAATGTTATTTGCTTGCCTTTTATCCGAGCCTCTGCACAATATTTCTCTACCATCGGCTGCTGTAGTGTGCAGGAGAGCAACTTAAGTTATTCATTCCTCCTGACTCCAAAGAAGTGCTTTATCTCCACTCAGTGCCTGACCCAGATGTAGACACTCGCATTGTGAATTCATCACCTGATAAATGAACCTGTTACCACTAAGTTTGTCAACCAATAAGCTTGGCAGCTCTGTATGAATATTCTGAGTATGGATTCAATATTGCTGTGTAATATGTGAAAATATTAGCCGTACTTTTAGTTCTTTGCTTTTGAAATATCTGAAATATATTTTGCATATTGTAAATCATTCAAAATGCCAGCACTTGAAATGTACTTGTAGGAACCATGCACAACATCACAATATCCTGTGCTAATGACTCTGAATTAAGGTAACTTATCCTTGCAGCTATCTCTGTCCAAACTACATTGTCAGTGTAATCCCCCTGGAATCCATACTGACAGCCACTTTATCAGGAATTAAATCAGATGGGAATTACATTTCATTGCATGTTGGTCTTTCACGGATATAAATGGTTGTTTAAGGCTGCTATTTTTCAAGGATACAGCTTTGAAACAGAGATATTCATAAGCACGGGGATGTGAGAGGGGAGCTGCAGACTGTCCACGTGGCTGAATAACAACAAAGGAAGGTTTTTACCTGTTTCCTGGGGATAGTGTTGTGCAGTCAGGTATGATTGCAAACTGGACCATCAATAAAACTATGCTTAAGGCACTGCTGTGGTTACAGTGTTACAGCATGCCTCTGACGAGCAAACAATAACATTATCCTCTGCTCCTCAAAACAAAGCAACACCTGTCACCTGGGCCTACTTTCAGGCTATATTTCAAATCTGTCGTGGATGAAATCTACAAGGCTTATCTTTCAAACCAGGCCATTATTGCAGGTTCAAACCTGCACAATCTGTAAAATTTCATTCTTAAGATTACCCAAATCCACAAACAGATCCTAGCCTTTCCTGTCACTTTATTTTATGATGTACATATGAAATTCAGAACAACTTAATAATCATGTTCTATATTCGGTTAACTACTATGATAATCATTAAGCCAATTGGCTGCCCGTTTTCGCCCACAAAATATACAACAACTTGCGCCCTATTGGAGTAGCATCATGGAGCACTTGGAATAGAATCAATTCACTTCACAGAACATTTTGGGAAGTGCTTTGAGACATCTTGAAGACATGATAAAGCAACAAGAACAAAATTATATTTTGTAAAGCACTATATCAAATGCAAGGATTGTTATTATTACTAAAAAAAATATTTACTTTAAGGCTGACCCGGTGAATTTCCATGGCCTTTTCGCATGCTGCACCTCCCAGCAAAGTTAAGTGTTTTGAGATGTCCTCCTGATGTTATATAAATTCAAATTGTATCGTATTAATGGGGACAAATTCCACTTGGGTTTAAATTTATTCGATCTTCGTAGCATTTCAGAGTGTTCAGAATATCACAGAAGTTTGAAGCCATTATTTTGGTAAATTCTTTTTAAGAACTACACTAAAACGGCCTCAAAGTTAAGATTGAAAGAACGTAACAACAACAATAACTTCCATTTATATAGTGCCATCCACACCGGGTGTCTCGCCTACATCCTTTCTCGCCTACATCCTTGCCATGTCCTGCTCTGCGCTCCTCCACTTCTGCAACATTGCCTGATTCTGCCACTGCTTCACCCCTTAAGGCCGCTGAAACCCTCATATGTGCCTTAATTACAACCAGGCTTGACTACGCCAATGTCCTACTTGTCAGCCTTCCCAACTCTAACCTCTCCAGCTACAGATCATCCAGAATTCTGCAACGTGTGTCCTCTCCAGGCTCTGTGACCCCAGCATACCCACCCTCGCCTGGCTTCACAGGCTCCTTATATCTCAAATGATTGAATTAAACATTTCCGTACTCACCTTCAAGGCAACTTCATGGCCTTGCCCCCTCCTACCTCTCTAACCCCTTATCAATCTGTCCACTCCCTCAGCTCAGTGGGCTCCACCCTGCTCCATGTCTTCAACTGGCCCGCCCCACCATCGGAGGTTGGGCTTTCAGCCTCTCTGTCCCCATCGTCTGTAACTTCATCCCACATTCCCTTTGCCTCACTCCCTCTCTTGCCTCCTTCAAGGCACACCTCAAGACCCTATTCTTCAACTATGCCTTGAGCCGTAATCCTACACACACTGCACTACACCTTCTCTAATTCCAAACCCCAGGCCCCCTTGGATTCTAATCTCTGACTGTTCAGTGTCTTGAGGCATCCTCCCAATGTGAAAAGTGCTTTGCGAATGTAATTTTGTATTGTACCTGATTAAACACATTCAATGTGTTAAACATCTATATTAGCTCTCCTCTCAAACACCTTATCTCCAGAGAAAAATGTTAAACTGTCCAGTTTCGCTAAGTAATATTTCATTCCTGGCCATATCGTAGTAAGCAGCACACTCTACATTGCTACAAAATCCCTCCTGTAGTAAGATAAGTAAAGTACACACATGTATTCCAAATATGGTCTACCCAACATCTTTAATTGATATTTTAATATCAATTTAACATGTCTTCCCTACTTTTGTATTCTAACTCTCTGGACAAAAATCCAAGGTATCTGTTTGCATTGGCTCTCCATGAAACTCAATAGGTGGCATTCTCACTTCTGAGTCAAAATTGGCTGCCACATTCACCTACAGTGAATCCTGTAAAGTGCATTGAGACATCCTACAGACATGAAATGTGCTGTATCAATAATAATAATCTTTGCATTTGATATAGCACTTTTCATGCCTTCTAGACATCTCAAAATGCTTTGCGGTAGCTATATTACCCGCATCAATAGTAATGAGTATTATTATTTTATTATATCCATGGCCTTGTCCACCTGTGCTGCTATTTTTAGTATATTTTGTAGCTGAATCCCTAGATTCCATCCAGGTTCATACCATCTACGGTATAGTTAGGATCTTTATTCCTCCTACCAAAGTGAATCATTTTTTCTCTATATTAAATTACAGTTGCTACCTATCTATCCATTCTGCAAGCCTGTTTATGTCCACTTGAATCTTTTTGAAATCCCTTTTTATTATATAATAAATCCTACTTTAGTATAATCTGCACTATATCCAAGTCACAATGTATCCAAGTCTAAATTATTTATGTCCATGATAAACAGTAGCAACCTGAGTGCCAATCCCTTCTGAACACCTCTGAAAGTCTTAGAACCAACTTTTTAAAAACAAATTATACAGCTTTTTGTCTGTTTTCTAGCAATCTTGAAATCTTTTCTGCAACTGTTTTTCCTGACTCCACAGGCTCATATTTTAGCTACAAGTCTCTTACCTGGGCATCTTAATGAAAGCCTTTTCAAAAACTGCTGAATTTCTCTTATCTACTTTATCAATTACTTTCTTCAAATAATTTGATGAGGTTGTCAAGCATTACCTTTCATAAATGCATGCTGGCTGCTTTTAATTGTACCCTTCATTGAGATGTTTAGATATTTCATCCTTTTATTATAGATTCCAAATATCACAGAGATTAAGGTCAATATGGGTTTGAAAATGGGCCTCACATTTGCCAGCCTCCAGTTCTCTTGCATGATTCTTTTCTCTACAGAGTTGATAATATTATTTTTCGTGCCTCGACTATCTCCTCCTTTGTTTCTTTGAGGTTTCCTTGGGTGCAGTCCATCTGGACCGACAGCTTTGTCCTCTTTTTGTTTGTTGAATTTATTTATGGAGTCCTGTAGGGTATTGGTGAGAACACTTGCCTTTCAAGCAAGAGATCTGGGTTTACTTTCAGGCAGAGATAAATGTTGGACAAGTTTCTTTACTCCGCACACCTCTGTTTATCTAGCAGTATGTAGGAACCCTACATTGAGACGTCGATAAGACATGGAAAGCGCTATATAAATGTAAGTATTATTATTATAACTCGGTTGTTTGTTGATTGGTGGATTGCTTTTCTGGGTAAACGTTCCTTAAAAAAAATTGATCACCCAATTCCATCGTTTGTGGGACACTGCTGTGCTCAATTAGCTCCTGTGTTTCGTCCACAAAGTCCTCAGTCAATTCATGTTAACAGTAAATTTTGTGAAGCATTTTGAGATGTCTCCAAGACATGATAAGGCAGCATAGCAAATGCAAGACTTATTATTATTATCATCTTGAACCCTATGTGAATGGTGCTTTATAATTGCAAGTGGTTGTGATTATTCTCTTTCTTAGCCGCTGTCATTTATTCATTTATTATTTATTATTCCCTATCTTAGCCCTACACCATTCCTTATTCCTATATTTTCTTTCTCAGTCTCCTGAAAACTGAGAGAATGCATTTGTTTAACAGCTGTAACCATCTGGAGCCATTTCTTCATTATCTCCTGTGAACTTATCTCCTTTGTCTATCACTTTGTCTATCTAGCGCCTTAAACACTTCCCATTGTTGTTCAGCATCTTTATTTGATAATTTTTCACTTCAGTCTACCTGCAATAGATTATTTTTCATTTCATTGCAGTGAGCATTTTTTCCAATCATAATAATGATAACAATCCTCACATTTGAGTTATTTGATTTGTCCTGGGTGTCAAGAGGATTTCTCCTAAGAGCTTCATACTGAAGTACAAACACTTTTTTTTTCGCAGGAGTATGCAGCAGCCAATTTGTGCACAGCAATGTCCCACAACCAGCCACTAAATGAATGACCAATTTTATCTGGGGGTTGTTCACCAGCACACCCGAAGAAATTCCCTTCTCTTTTTGAATAGTGCCATGGAGCTTGACTGTCCACTCGAATAAGCAGATGGGATCTTGGTTTCACATCTTAATCCAGTACTTCGTTTTTTTCCTGCCTATAATAATAGTGATTCATAGATTCATAGAATTTTACGGCACAAAAGGAGGCCATTCGGCCCATCTAGTCTGTGCCGGCTCTTTGAAAAGAGCGATTCAATCCCACTGCCCTGCCCGCTCCCCATAGCCTAATAGACCTGTTCTCCCTAAATAAAGATCTAATTCCCTTTTAAAAGTTGTTATTGAATCAGCCTCCACTACCTTTTCAGGCAATGCATTCCAGATTCGAACAACTCGCTGAGTGAAAAAATTTCTCCTCAGCTCCCCTCTACTTCGCCTTGAAACTATTTAAAATCTGTGACCACGAGTCACAGATTCACCCACGAGTGGAAATAGTTTTTCTCTATTTGCCCTGTCGAAACCCCTCATGATCTTATAAACCTCTATTAGGTCTCCCCTCAATCTTCTCTGCTCCAGAGAGAATAACCCTAGTCTATCTAGCCTCTCCTCATAGCTGAAGTCCCTCAATCCTGGCACCATCCTAGTAAATCTTCGTTGTACCCTTTCCAAAGCCTTCACATCCTTTCTGTAGTGTGGTGACCAGAATTGAACACAGTATTCCAGCTGAGGCCTCACCAAAGTCTTATAGAGGTTAGTCAGCACTTCCTGACTTTTGTACTCTATACCCCTATTTATAAAGCCTAGTATCCCATATGCCTTCTTAACAGCCTTGTCTACCTATCCTGCCACCTTCAACGAGTCACTAACACAAATCCCCAGGTCTCTCTGTTCCTTCACACCATTTAAAATTGTACTATCTAGCCTATATTGCCTCCCTTCATTTCTTCTCCCAAAATGCATCACCTCACACTTCTCCGCATTAAACTTCATCTGCCATGTGTCTGCCCACTTTACCAATTTGTCTATATCCTCTTGCAGATGGCTACTATCCTCCTCACTATTTACTATTATCCCTAACTTAGTGTCATCTGCAAACTTGGAAACTGTACTCCGTACACCCAAGTCCAGATCATTGATGTAGATTACAAACAGCAATGGTCCCAAAACCGATCCCTGTGGCACACCACTGCTCACTTCCCTCCAATCTGAAAAACAGCCGCTCACTACAACTCTCTGCTTTCTGTCTCGCAGCCAGTTGTGGATCCACGCTGCCACTGTCCCTTTTACGCCGTGGGCCTTTAATTTCATAATAAGTCTCTCATGTGGCACTTTGTCAAATGCCTTTTGAAAGTCCATGTAAACTACATCAACTGCGCTACCATTATCCACCCATTCCGTTACCTCATCAAAAAATTATATCAGATTTGTAAGGCAAGATTTGCCTTTAACAAATCCATGTTGACTGTCCTTTATTAGCCTATATCTTTCTAAGTGAAAATCTACCTTGTCCCTGATTATGGACTCTAGAAGTTTGCCCACTACCGACGTTAGACTGACTGGTCTGTAGTTACCAGGCTTGTCCTTCTGCCCCTTTTTATACAAGGGAGTAACATTAGCTATCCTCCAGTCCTCTGGCACGACCCCTGTGTCCAAGGAAGATTGAAAGATCGTGGCCAGAGTCCCTGCTATTTGCTCCCGTGCCACACTTAGTAACCTAGGGTGCATCCCATCCGGACCAGGTGACTTATCCACCTTGAGCAACGTCAACCTTTTTAGAACTTCCTCTCTGGTTATAATTATTCTATCCATTTCTCCTACCCTCTCCTCTAATACCATGGCATTGGCTGTATCCTTTTCTTTTGTGAAGACAGAGGCGAAGTACTCATTCAGTACATCAGCCATGCCCTCTGCCTCCACAATGAGATTTCCTCCTAGGTCCCTAATTGGCCCCACCCTATCCTTGACCAACCTTTTACTCTTAATATGTTGGTAAAAAACCTTAGGGTTCCCCTTAATCTTACTCGCTAATTGTTTTTCATGCAGTCTCTTTGCCCCTCTAACTTCCTTTTTTAGTTGTATCCTACACTTCCTATATTCTGCTTGGTTCCCTTCTGAATTTTGAGCCTGACACTTATCATAAGCCTCTTTTTTTTGTTTTATTTTGGCCCCGATTTCCTTTCGTCATCCAGGGAGGTTTGGATGTCTTACATTTCACCTTTGTGGGGATGCTTTTGACCTGTGCCTGAACTATCTCCTCTTTGATCGCTGCCCACTGCTCGTTAGTTGTCTTACCTGCCAATGTTTCTTTCCAATCCACCTTGGCTAGGTCCCACCTCAACTCATTGAAATTAGCCCTTTTCCAGTTGAGTGTCCTCACCTGTGATCGTTCCTTATCCCTTTCCATAATTATTCTGAATCTAACGATATTGTGGTCACTATTCCCTAGATGCTCACCTACAGAAACCTGTTGAACTTGCCCTACCTCATTTCCCAAAACTAGATCCAGCAATGCTTCTTTCCTCGTTGGACTGGAAACATACTGATCAAGAAAGTTGTCCTGCACACACTTCAGGAATTCTTCTCCCTCCTTGCCCTTTACTCTACTATTCTGCCAGTCTATGTTGGGATAGTTGAAGTCACCCATTATCACTACTCTATTAGCTCTGCATTTCTCCGTGATACGCTTGCAGATCTGCTTGTCTATCTCCTCCCCACTATTTGGTGGTCTATAGTATACCCCTAACAGTGTAACTGCACCTTTTTTATTCCTCATTTCTAACCAGATAGATTCGGTTTTTAGTCCTTCTTCCACCTCGTTCCTTTCTAAGGCAGTCACTGAGTCCTTAACTAAAATTGCCACCCCGCCCCCTTTTCTCCCTTCTCTATCCCTCCTGAATACATTATAACCAGGAATGTTCAACTCCCATTCCTGCCCATGCTGGAGCCAAGTCTCTGTTACTGCTATAACATCATATCGCCTCGCAGGAACCTGAGCCTGCAGCTCACCAATTTTATTTCTCAAACTTCGTTTGAGAAATAATGATAATATGATAATATGATAACATGATAATAATCCTTCATTAAAACAAAAAAAAATGGATCACTTCAATCCACGACTGTTTGTAGGACTCTGCTGTGTGCAATTAGCTATCTTGCATTTTGTCCACAAATTTACAGTCAATTCATTTTACAATATATTGTGTGAAGCACCTTGAGACATCTAAATACATGAAAAGTGCTATATCAAATGCAATGATTATTATTATTATTACATATCACGATAAATATATGGAATACAATGGTAAAGCGTAAACCTACAATCTTTTTCATTGTGTATTTTCCCCTTCTGTTTACAGTATATTTTGTGAAGCCCTTTGAGACATCCTAACGACACGATAAAGCCCTATTTCAAATGGAAGGATTATTATTATTATCGAATTAGATCTAGTGCCTTTCTTATTGGAAGCATGTCTCAAAGCGCTTCAGGATTTACTATAATGTGTAGATTACGTGTTTGTAGGCAAACACAAACAGCCATATTTCATACAGCAATGCCCACAAATAACAATAAGAATTTGCATTTATATAGCAACCTTCACACGGGGTAGCATCTCGAGTGCTTGAAGTGAATAATTTATAACTGTAGATTGACCAACTAGCGAGTATCCTCCTTGCAGAGAAGGTAAGTGAAGTCTGTGTTGAGCTGAGCTAACAAAATGTTGGAATTGAGTCTATCCTCTGGAGAGATCTCGGTAGTTAGGTTCCTGAGACAGGGTGACCATCGGCATAATCAAAGACTTTTGTAGTAGATGGCATTCATTTGTTTCCAAGTCAGTTTCTGTATACCATAAACTAGGTACACTGTGCATATGCCATAATAATACTAATAAATCATTGCCTTTGATATAGTGCTTTTTCATACCTTCAAGATGTCTCAAAGCACTTCACTAAATTTACTATAAAGTGAATTTACTGTATATTTTGTGGGCGGAACACAGCAACCAATTGTGCACAGTCGTAGATTGAGTGACCTATTTTTTGAAGGTATTATTACAACAACAACAAAAATACTTTTATAGAGTGCCTTTCATGCCAGGAGCTGTCCCAAAGTGCTGAACAGTCAGGGTTCAGTACCTGAATATGGGGATGGTGGGGGTCAGGGTTGGGATGAGGGAGGGCAGAGGGGGAGGGGTGCGGCTGAAGGCACAGTTGAAATAAATTCTTGAGTTGGGCCATGAAGGAGGCGAGGGAGCGAGCGAAAAGAGATTGTGGGATGGAGGTCCAAAGATTCCGGATGCTCATGATAGGGCAGGTTGGGATGACAGTGGTCCTGGAATCAAGGGTGGAGACAGAGAGAGTTGGGTGCCATCTACGTACATGTGGAAATTGATTCATGTCTGCAGACGATGTCACCAAGGGAGGGCACTGAGGACAGAGCCCTGAGGAACACCCCACGAGACGGTGCGGGAGCTGGAAAAGAAACCGTTGGCAGACACAAAATGGAGATGGTTGTGAGAGATGAAACCTGAACCAGTCAAGGACAGAATCTTGAGGGTTGAGATGAGAGGAAAGATGGTGGAACATAGGAACAGGAGTAGGCCATTCAGCCCATCAAGCCTGTTCCACTATTTAATTAGATCATGGCTAATTTGTATCTCCATTAATCCTTTCAATTCTAATTTCCTGATTTCTCCCTGTATCCCTTAATACCCTGACCTACTAAAAAATTATCAACCTCACTCTTGAAGTTGTGAATGGATCTAGCTTTCTGGGGTGGAGAATTCATATTTCTACCATCCTTTGAGTGAAAAAAGCTTCTTAATTTCACTCTTAAATGGCCTTGTTCTAATTTATGACTATGTCCCCTTGTTTTGCATTCCCCCACCAGAGGAAATAGCTTCTCTGTGTCTCTCGATGGAGGATGATTGAGTGTCGAAGGCAGCAGAGAGTTCAAGTAGGACGAGGAGCAAGCCCCCGAAAAAGTATCCACTGATCGACTAACAACCTGGTTCCTATTTAGTGCTACGTATGGAGTAAGGAAACTCCCAATATTTCCTATATGGCAGAGAAGTTGATGTAGAAAACAATCCCAACCATATTGACAACACAGGGGTTAGTTCTCCTCCCTCCCTCCACACAAAAACACAGTGGATGTCGCTCATACATCCCAAGCACACCTCCTAAATAACAACCACGGGAGTGTTAGACCGCATACAGTTTTTTTTTCATGGAATAGTTAACATTGATGACATGTACACAATAATAATCCTTGTATTTGATATAGCACTTTTCACATCTTCAAGACGTCTCAAAGCACTTCACACAATATACTGTGAAGTGAATTGACTGTATATTTGTGGGCGGTTTTCACATCTTCCAGATGTCTCAAAGCACTTCACAGAATATACTGTAAAATTAATTGTCTGTGGGCGAAACGTGGGAGCAAATTGTGCACAGCAGTGTCCCACATGCAGTTGTGGATTGTATGACCAATTTATTACTTTTGTTGTTTATTATTATTGTCTATTATTCAAGGTGCTATTTTAATTAAGTTGCCGGTGACCAAATATAAAACACATTCAAAAGGTTCTTAGCAGCTGTAAAACAGTATTGTGGCATTGGTATGTGAGGGAAGGCTGAATATGATGTTGTTCATTATGTCTGGATGCCTACAACTTGAGCTGAGCTGAAATTGCTAAGGGACTTTCTCGAGATGCATAAGGGTCAATATATTCAGCTTTGTGTATGTGTGTGCACATACACTGGGGAAAGAAATGATTCCTAACAAGTGCGAATAGTAGTGTAAAGGTCACCAGACCGTTGACATTTACTTATGGAACTTTCACTACTCACTGATCTGGAGAGCAATGAACAACTTCGTTTTTTTTGTATAGATGAGAAGCTGATAATCAACAAAGCACATTGATTTCCCATCCATTGATTCTTCTAGAACAATCTAATTAATTTGATAAGAGTATTGTGTTTTTTTTCTTTCCAAGCTTTGTTCCAGGTTCTAAACAAGTGCCACAGGGAGGTAGGCTACATTATCATCAAAAATATATATAAGACTAAAAAGTAAAATTGGAGCACTTGATAGACTCTTATAGGAAGTCAAACGCGTTGAAGAATTAATGGAGAAAAGCACAAAAGTAAAAATAAGTTAATAATGGGTTAATTCCTGCAGGCATATTAAATGTGAAACAAAAATTGGATCTAATTTGTGATGTTTCTCAGCATGATTACAACAATAACAACAACAAAGTTACATTTGTAAAGCACCTCATGTTAAGAGGCCGTCCCAAGGCACTGAACAGCCGGGTATCAGGTTCCGATTAAGTCTGCACTTTGATAAGGTTTAAGGTGATGATAAAGAAGGTTATATTTAGATGCAGCATTTCACCCACAAAATATACAGTCAATCAACTTTACAGTAATATTCTGTGAAGTGCTTTGAGATGTCATGAAGATGTGATAAGGCGCTATATCAAATGCAAGGATCATGCGAGGACTGGAGGATAGCTAATGTTACTCCCTTGTATAAAAAGGGGCAGAAGGACAAGCCTGGTAACTACAGACCAGTCAGTCTAACGTCGGTAGTGGGCAAACTTCTAGAGTCCATAATCAGGGACAAGGTAGATCTTCACTTAGAAAGATATAGGCTAATAAAGGACAGTCAACATGGATTTGTTAAAGGCAAATCTTGCCTTACAAATCTGATAGAATTTTTTGATGAGGTAACGGAATGGGTGGATAATGGTAGCGCAGTTGATGTAGTTTACATGGACTTTCAAAAGGCATTTGACAAAGTGCCACATGAGAGACTTATTATGAAATTAAAGGCCCACGGCTTAAAACGGACAGTGGCAGCGTGGATCCACAACTGGCTGCGAGACAGAAAGCAGAGAGTTGTAGTGAGCGGCTGTTTTTCAGATTGGAGGGAAGTGAGCAGTGGTGTGCCACAGGGATCAGTTTTGGGACCATTGCTCTTTGTAATCTACATCAATGATCTGGACTTGGGTGTACGGAGTACAGTTTCCAAGTTTGCAGATGACACTAAGTTAGGGAGAATAATAAATAGTGAGGAGGATAGTAGCCATCTGCAAGAGGATATAGACAAATTGGTAAAGTGGGCAGACACATGGCAGATGAAGTTTAATGCGGAGAAGTGTGAGGTGATGCATTTTGGGAGAAGAAATGAAGGGAGGCAATATAGGCTAGATAGTACAATTTTAAATGGTGTGAAGGAACAGAGAGACCTGGGGATTTGTGTTAGTGACTCGTTGAAGGTGGCAGGACAGGTAGACAAGGCTGTTAAGAAGGCATATGGGATACTAGGCTTTATAAATAGGGGTATAGAGTACAAAAGTCAGGAAGTGCTGACTAACCTCTATAAGACTTTGGTGAGGCCTCAGCTGGAATACTGTGTTCAATTCTGGTCACCACACTACAGAAAGGATGTGAAGGCATTGGAAAGGGTACAACGAAGATTTACTAGGATGGTGCCAGGATTGAGGGACTTCAGCTATGAGGAGAGGCTAGATAGGCTAGGGTTATTCTCTCTGGAGCAGAGAAGATTGAGGGGAGACCTAATAGTGGTTTATAAGATCATGAGGGGTTTCGACAGGGAAAATAGAGAAAAACTATTTCCACTCGTGGGCGAATCTGTGACTCGTGGTCACAGATTTAAAATAGTTTCAAGGCGAAGTAGAGGGGAGCTGAGGAGAATTTTGTTCACTCAGCGAGTTGTTCGAATCTGGAATGCATTGCCTGAAAAGGTGGTGGAGGCTGATTCGATAACAACTTTTAAAAGGGAATTAGATCTTTATTTAGGGAGAACAGGTCTATTAGGCTATGGGGAGCGGGCAGGGCAGTGGGATTGAATCACTCTTTTCAAAGAGCCGGCACAGACTAGATGGGCCGAATGGCCTCCTTTTGTGCCTTAAAATTCTATGAATCTATTCTATGAAAATGTGTGTAGAGTGAGGAAACTTGGCCAAGTTTAGCCCTGCCTGGAATTGAACCCACTTCTCTCGCTTGCAAGGTGAGTGCTCTACCCACTGAGCTACAGGAATCCACAATGAGATTGACCCCATTGGGTCAATGAACACTTGTGAAATTGTGATAATTATAAGACAGAAGGAGGCCATTGGGCCCATGCAATTTGAAATGAGATGCTGTCCCGTGTGAAGGATGCTATATAAATGCAAGTTGTTGCAGAATGTACTTTAAAGTGAGTTGCCAGTAGGGAACGGCGATATATCGGTATATCGTTAAAACCCGATATGATTTTCGTATCGATATGCCGATATAGACATTTTAAAAATATCGGTATATCGAAAAACGATATATCGAGGTAAAAAATCAGGATGCGAGCACAATCAACTACAAGACCCAGAATGCTCATCTCTATACACAATGCACAGACCGAGGTGCAAAGCCGCCATCTTGTATTCATAGTCCTCGAATACAATATACAGGTATGCAAGGGGTGGGGGGGAGAGAGACGGCTGTGGGTGGGGGGGGTGAGGGGGTGAGAGACTGCTGGGGGGGTGGGGGGTGAGGGGGAGAGAGACGGCTGGGGGGAGGGGGAGAGAGACGGCTGGGGGGAGGGGGAGAGAGAGATGGCGGGGGGGGGGAGAAAGAGACTGCTGGGGGGGTGGTGTGGGAGAAAGACGACGGGGGTGCGGGGTGCGAGAGAGGGACGGCGGGGGGGGGAGAGACGGGGTGGATGTGATAATATACAGATAGATAGAGATGGGGGGGGGGGATGTGAGAGAGGAGAGAGGGAGAGAGACATAGAGAGACACAGACAGAAAAACACAGAGATGGAGAGAGTGAGAGACACAGAGAGAGAAAGATATTTACCTCCTGAGAAGATAGGCCCCGAATGCGCGCGCACCCGGAATGCGCGCGCACTCCGATGCGCGCACACTCCGATGCGCGTGCGTATGCGCAGTACGAAAAAACTGAAAATATCGATATTTTGGTATGTCTCGATATGAGCCAACCGATATATCCATATCCGGAAAATTCCCATATCGCCGTTTCCTAGTTGCCAGTATATTTGTGGGAGAAATGGTAACTAATTGTGCACAGCAGTATCCTGCAAACAGTCATGAATTGAGTGACCAAATTATTTTTCTTTTTTTTTCTTTGGGGATTATTAGCAGACCTGTGGAGTAAGAAATCTTGTCCAAGGTTTCGCAATTGCTGAGAATTCAACCCAGATCTCCTGCTTGCAAGGCAAGTGCTATAAATAATGAGTTACATGACTCCACACCACGTAACTCTTTAGAAGGGGAAAAGCTCTCATTCCTATCCTTCAGTACAAAGTGTCTTCCTGAGGTCAAATAGAAGTCAGGTTGGCTCCGAGTTGGGATGAAATCTATCTCAGGGTCGTGGGAAAGTCAGTGGTGTCCCAGTGAAGAAACTTGACATTTTGAATGAACACCATTGCTATTGCAACAACAGTTGAGTTGAGCCATGGGAGATTTACTTTGGTCGTGTTTGAGAATCGTGCAGTTCTTGTCTTGAGCCTTGGCTTCATATCACGGCACCGTGCCAGCCTTTCCAGTGTTTTAACAAATGTTTGGTTTTACACTGAGTTCAGATCAATCTTGAAAGCCAAGCATTCAGCAAACCACAACAACTTGCATTTATATAGCATCCTTCATGCAGGCTAGTCTCCTATAGTAGTGGAGTCTGACCCTGAGACAGAGAAGACGGAGGGGGAAGTGACGGTAAGATAACCGTGAAAGTAGGCATATGATCACGAATATCTCAAATTATATTTCAATATTCCTGAGATGAGGAGTCGCAGATCAAAAACAAAAGTCTTTAGGCGGGACTTGAAAGTGGAGAGGGAGGAGGCAAAGGTGGAGGGATTGAGGAAGGGTTCCAGGGCTTTGGGGCATAGTGGCGAAAAGTACGGTCACCGATAGTGGAGCAGAGGATTCGGGGGACAAGGAGGAGGCTGGACCCAGTAGAGCAGAGGCGGCAGGTACTGCTGTGAGGAGAGAGGAGGTTAGAGAGGTGAGGTATTAGTGTTGTGAAACAAAGGAGAGGTATTACAAGAAAACTGGAGAGAAGGGGTGTTAATAATGTTAAACTCCTGTAGCTCAGTGGTTAGAGCACTCGCCTTATAAGCGTGAGACCTATGTTCGAATCCAGACAGATCACGGCGAAACCTTGGGCAAGTGTCCTTACTCCACATGGCTAATAGTAATCCCTCCAAAATAAACACAACAATAAAATTGGTCAATCCACGACTGTCTGTGGGACATTGCTGTGTGCAATTGGCTGCCGCGTTTCGCCCACAAATATACAGTCAATTCATTTTACAGTATATTCTGTGAAGTGCTTTGAGACGCTTCCCTTAGTCTCTCTCCTACTCGTCTGGCGGATTCCCCTCTTTCGAGCACCTCACGCTCCACCATCCCTCCCTTTCCTTAAAAATCCTCCTTCTTTATCGTCCTCCTAAACCCCCTGGATCTTTCATCTTCGATGTCTCCACTCTCCTCTCCTCCCTGTCCCTCAGCTCCGAATGCCTACTCATCATGGGTGACTTCAACCTCCACCTAAACTCCCACTGTGCCACCTCTTCCGAATTAACTGCCCTCCTCTCCTCCCTAAACCTCACCCTCCACATTGACTCTCCGACCCACAACCGTGGCCACGCCGTCAACCTAATTATCACCCATGGCCTTGACCTTTCCGACCTCAGCATCTCGGACAAGGCCATCTCGGACCAACTTCTTGTCTCCTTCTCCTCTTCCATTCCTCTCCCATCCACCAAGCCCTCAACCATACTTTTCCGCCCATGGAAAAGCCTCCCCCCTCACAGATGCCCTCACATCCTCTGACCTCCTAACCCTCTGGTCTTCCATCCACAGTGATCTTGAAGCAGCTGTCCAGCTGCTCCATGACCACTTCTCCTCCACCTTCAACTCTCTCGTACCCCTGAAATCCAGGTCCATTTCCAACTCCACCCACTCCCCCTGGTACAACTCTCACCTCCGCACCCTCAAATGCCAAACCCAGCTGCTCGAGCGCAGGTGGCAGAAAACTGGCCTCACGGTTCACCACCAACTGTGGCTTGAGCAACTCCACAGCTACTGCCGTTCCTTGTGTCAAGCAAAAACGGCTTACTACTCCAACAGCATCCTGGAAGCAAACAACAACCCCAAAGTCCTCTTTTCCACCACCCACCACCTCCTCTGTGCACCCCCTCAGGCCTCCTCAATCTTCACTTCAAATGCGAAGTGCGAGGAGGTCATGGACTTCTTTTCTTCCAAGATCCACAACATCCGCCAGGCAGCATCATCCTCCAGCCTCTCATCTCCCACTACCATCCCCACCCCATCCCCCTCACCCCCCCCACCTTCAGCTCCTACCTCGACCCCCTTCCTACACTCCTTCTCCCCTGTCTCTCCTTCCTCCCTCTCACGCACTCTCACCTCTATGAGGCCAACAACCTGCTGCCTCGATCCCATCCCCACTAACCTACTGCTCACCCAACTCCCCCTCCTCTGCCCACTGTTATCTGATATCATCAACCAGTCCCTCTCCTCCGGATCAGTCCCTGCCCCCCTCAAAACTGCCGTCATCACCCCCTTCCTTAAAAAACCCTCCCTAGATCCCTCAAACCCCAGCCACTACCGCCCTATCTCAAACCTGCCCTACCTCTCAAAAGCACTGGAACATGTTGTTGCAAACCAACTCCGCGCCCACCTCTCCTCCCACTCCCTCTTCGAACCCCTCCAGTCCGGTTTCCGCCCTGCCCACAGCACAGAGACTGCGCTTGTGAAAGTCACAAATGATGTCCTCTGTATCTGTGACCAGGGTTCCCTCTGCCTCCTTATCATCCTGGACCTGTTGGCTGCCTTTGACACAGTCGACCACGTCATCCTCCTCCACCGCCTGTCCTCCGCCATCCACCTCAGTGGATGGCGGAGGACAGGCGCACTCGCCTGATTTGAGTCCTACCTTACAAACCGCCAGCAGTACATCTGCACAAATGGTTTTTCCTCCCGCACTCACCCAGTTACCTGCGGGCTACCCCAGGGATCCATCCTTGGCCTCCTCCTTTTCCTCATCTACACGCTTACTCTTGGGGATGTGATCCGCAGACATGGGGCACACTTCCACATGTACGCGGTTGACACCCAACTCTATCTCTCCACTTCACTTTGTGACCCCCAGTCCCCCGATGTTCTGTCAGCCTGCCTTTCAGACATCAGGGGCTGGATGAGCACAAATTTCTTGCAGCTGAATATTGACAAGAAGGAGGCCATACTCCTTGGCTCTCGTCAACGTCTCCATTCGCACAGCTCTCACCTCCTCCACCTTCCTGGCCTGCCACTAAAACTCACCGAACCTGTGCGCAACCTTGGCATCAGGTTCGACCCCCAACTGTCCTTCCTCCCCCACATCCGGTCCCTCACCAGCACTGCCTTCTACCACCTCTGACGGATCGCCCGTCTCCGGCAATACCTCACCTTAAAAGTCGCCTTTGTCACCTCTCGGCTGGACTATTGCAACACCCTCCTCGCCGGTCTCCCCTCCACGACAATCCACAAAATCCAGCTTATCCAGAACTCTGCCGCCCGCATACTCACCCGCTCTTAGCTTCGCTCCCCCATTACCCCAGTCCTTGCCAGACTTCACTGGATCCCTATCCCAGAGAGGATCGACTTCAAGATCCTCACCCTTGTTTTCAAATCCCTCCACTCCTCTGCACCCCACTATCTCTCTGATCTCCTCTCCCTACAACCCAGCACCCGCTGCCTTCGTTCCTCTGGGTCTGGCCTCCTCCCTGTCCCCCGAGTCCTCCGCTCCACCCTCGGCGGCTATGTCTTTAGCCACTACGCCCCGAGGCTCTGGAACTCCCTTCCTCACTCTCTTCGCCTCACCCCCTCTCTTCCCAGTTTCAGGTCACAGTTGAAGACCTTCCTCTTCGACCAAACTTTTGGTCACCTTCCTGCCCCTGCTCCTGGCTTGGTCCAGGGATCCGCTACTGTGAAGCGCTCTGAAACGCCGTCTGGCGTGGAGGGCGCTATATAAATCGAAGTTGTTGCTGTTGTTGTTGATAAGACATGAAAAGCACTATATCAAATGCAAGGATTATTATATTATATATTATTTATATATTATAACAAGGAGGGGGTAAAATTGCCAAAGAACGGGCAGATCATATAGTCACAGAAGAGGGGGAAGATGAGTTGTTATGGCATACAATTATTGAAATCAATATTAAGGCCAGAGTGCTGTAAGGTCTCTAGCAGATAGATAAGGTACTGTTCCTTAAGATTGCGCTGCGATTCATTGGAACAGTGTTGGAGACCGTGGATGGAGAGATCAGACTGCGAGTGGGAAGGAGAGTTGAAATGTCAAGAAACCAGTAGGTCAGGGTTGTATTTGCAGATAGAATGGAAATGTTCAGCAAATCGGTCACCCATTCTGTATTTGGTCTCCCCAATCGGTCACCCAACTATGCTTTGGGCCTTGGACCTTGAAGTACCTACCCTTTCACCTCTTCCCAGACCATTGCCCAAGACCCCACCTCTTCTCTCCAGTTTTGTTGTAATCTCCCCTTTTGTTTCACAACATTTACATCTCTTTAACCCATCATCTCCTGCCCTCTACCCCATTGTCTCCTGTCTTCCTTGCCATGCTTTTCCCTCTATGTTAGTCCTTAAAAGCCACTCATGCCCAACATGCCCCAATTCTGACGAAGAGTCGTGGTCCCGAAATAGATGCTGCCTGACCTGCTGAGTGTTCCCAGTGATCTCTGTTTTTGTTTCAGATTTCCAGCATCTGCAGTATTTTGCGTTTTTGAACAATTCTATAGTTTCACTTTGTGGTAAGAGTGTGTAGTGTTAGATTGCTCTCACTTATCCTCTAGGGCATGGCTTCGAGTCAGTTATTATGTTGTTGGATTGTGCCAAATCCCAGGATGTTGTTATTGAGATTCAGAGCTCCAACTGTTCAACTGATTGATTACCTGTGACTCTAAACATTTCAGCAGCTGAGATTTGGAACCTGGTACTTCAGAGTCCAATTTGAATTTTTGTGTCTAGTCACAAGACAGAGATTTCGATGATTTTAACAATAAAAGTGTTTTTCCTTCAAATAAGTGGAGGAGGGCCCAGAAACCCTCTTATTTACTGGCCCCAAACTATTTGAGGCTAGCACAATGGTTCCAGTGTTCTCTTGCTCTGAGATAGATAAGATAGATAGGGAAAGCAGGACAGGCTAACTTCAGAAAGGTTGGCATTCCATCTTTCTAACCTTGCTGCAGTCTCCATCTGCTTGTCTAATTCTCTAACATTATTCCTGTTTCTCCTTATTTCTATCTTTCTCTCTTTTTTTTATCTTAATCTCTTTCTAACCCTAGACTGTACAAAAATATTACCTTCATCATGCTATCTGGCAATAAACAAATCCAGTTGTGAGGTTACCAGGGAAAGAAGGAAATCCAGTTACTACTGTACTTTCTTAGCAACTTAACACAAATGTATGATCAGTTATACTGGCTATTGCTATCAAGTGGGTTAGGATTCTGTCATGGTAGCCAATGAACTCTAGAGTGGAAATTATTTAAAAACATGTCTCTATAACATTGTTGATGGTAAGTTTCCTTGACGAAACTGAATTCGGAACTCTGCACTCTTTAAACACACTCATGGACATAATCTTGCAGAGAACTCAACTATGTTTGCCCTTGTTTTTTTAGCATGGCTGCCTGCATGCCTGACTGGAAAACATCACGAGATGTTACCTTATGAAGGATGCTTTACATGAACAGGTTGTGGTTATAGATGTCAAAGTAACGGTTGTTATTTTTCAGAGGAAGATACAATAATTGTTGCTTTCGCACCAATCCTTTCCATTTCTGGTTGCTTGTCCATAGTATTACAGACAACATAATGGTGGGTTATATAATGGTTTCTAGTGTCACCGTTGACATTAATGGCCTTGAAGTAAGAACTTGATATGACAAACACTTGATAACTTGTCACTCCATGGTAAAAGGGCTCAGTGCTGAGTTATCAGAATGGCACCTTTACACATATGTGTAAATATATACATAAACGCCGCCAAGAGATTGATAGCATGACGACTTAAGTGGGTAGTGACAAGTTAAGCCGGGTCTAGTTGTCATTTCACTGTATATTATTATCCATTTCTCCCATCTTGATCTGAGGGTCAAAATACAAGATTCAGACTTAATTGTCGGCCAGTAAGAAAACGTCAAGATCCAACCAATGCCACCCATTAACGCCATTGTAGAGACACCATTTCTCTGGTATACATGTGCAGGAAACATTGCTTATATTTTGGCTTTCGTGCATAAAATTCCAGCCTAACTCAATATGTTGTGTGCCTTGTCACCATAGTTTCTTTTTTAAAATGAGATGGAGGCTGTATGCACCTTTTACACCCATGGTTCTCACCAAGGGAGAGAAGGAGGAGGAGGAGGACAGGGATGGCGGAGGGTAAGCAAATCTGATCTAGATCCAGCCAAAAACAACTTGTATTTATAATGTGCCCCTCATGCATGGTAGTGTCCCTTGGCCAAGCCAAGCTAACACCTACCATGCATTACATTTTGTACCTTCACCAATTTGAACATCAAATGAAAGCATCTATTTTGGGGTTTATAGTAGAAAGCAACAGATCATTCTGAAGTTTAATCCTTTGGGGCACCAGTTGACTCTTGTCTAACAAACCATTTTGGTGACAAACTGATACAACTGTTGCTCAAGGGATCATCTCTCTTTTTAGTGTGCGCTATAGACACACATGAAACAGAAAACACCAACACAATACATTGCATAAATATTCACTGTCTTGTCTTGTTTGAATGAGCACTGTTCTGTGACATACACTGCGATTTTGAAACTCTAATTGTATCCAACATCCACATCCAGCCCAACAAGATATGATTGAATTCATGAACTGTGCAGTCAATCCAGGACATTTCCACAGCTGGTTAGTCAAGAAGCAGATGTCTTCCAATATGTTATCTCACCTTGTAAAACCCATCTTTGCTATAGCAACATAGAAAACGGAAACATTTAAGAGCTTGCACTGAATCTCGACATGACAAATGCCTGGCAAGAAATAATTGATGGTAATTGTCTCCAGTGTGCCGACACCTAAAGAATACAAAAAAGTTTTTGGATTTAAAGGCAATGCTAAATGAAAAGATGAGTCTGGAAGCTCGCCCGTGCACAGCAATTTCATTACTGCCACGTAGGAGAGAGAAATGCATCATCTTCTCTGGAGCCTTTAAATGTCATGCTCTATAAGACTATGAATTGAAAGCACATTGAGAACCTCTCCTGGGTGCTGTTGACCAGCTCAGAAAGATATTACTATCATCTAAATTTGTCTCAGGATTTGCGCACCAGTAAATATGATATACTGTGTATTTACTTCAGGTCCAGACAAATCCCAGAGGATCTAACTAGATAACTAATATATATTCTAGTGATTTCCTTCTACCTTAGCAATAAGGCTCTTCCTTCCGTGCAATTTTATTTTCAATCCAAGCAAAGAGGTGGATATCTCAAGTATCCTTAAATTTCTGGGATCATCTCACCCTTTCCCCAATCATCCCAGCCTAGGCTATAATCCTATAATATTTTGTTAAAAGTATTCTCACTATCTTTATCAGAAACGTAGATTCCATTGTCTTATTTTAGTGGTCAGTGCTTTCACTAAGAAATATTTGAAAACACTATTATATATCCTGTGAAGCAATTTGGGATGTCATCCAAATGTGAAAGGAGTTACAGTAAAAGCCTGTTTATCTGGCACCCTCGGGACCTGGCCAATGACGGTTAAAGCGCCTGCCGGATATTTGGCCGAAAACGCAAAAATGCATTTTTCCAGATAAATTCCGGTTATTTGAAGGCAGACTTTTATTTTGCATTGCTGGTTATACGGAAGTTATGGTTGATCGGGTGTCGGATAAACGGGCTTTTACTGTATATCAAATGTTTTTTTTAATTTAACTCCAGTAGGTAGAGAACCCCTGTCCTGGTAAGTGAACTCACTTTTTTCCAGTTTACTCAGACACTACGTTTTGAACCAACTATTTCTAAAATTCAGTTTGTTACATGGACTTCCAAGTTACCTTTATGTTTAATATGGATAGAGGGTGAGTTTTATCCTTCTTTAGCTGATCGAGTCACCCTAAAGACTAAAAACTGCGATTTAATAAGTTATCAAAACCAGAGGAGGTCAAGAGAGCTAAATAAGGTGGAAAATAATAATAATAATTCTTGCATTTGATATAGTGTCTCATCACATGTTTGAGACATCTCAAAGTGCTCAATGATAAAGATTTCACTTAGAGGTATGTACCACCTCCTGAGAACTATTGAACACTTTTTATTTTGTGTAAGAAAAAGATCATTCAAATTCTAGCCCACTATCTCCATAACTCTTTTGAGAAATGGAACGTTTGCTTATTCTTCATTCCTTCTCCGCATGCTTTGCTGTGTATGATCTGTGCATTTTCTATCGAGCTGCACCCTTGCAATGTATTTATAACCATGGTCTTTCTTCACAGTTCATGGCATAACACTGTTTATACGATAACACATGTAAGAAAAAAATACTGCTATGTGCCGACACACGAAAGAAAATCTTTTTAGCAGTTAGACCTTGCACCCCATCTATATTTCTTGCTCATCGTGGAAAATGTTGACTGCGCTCCATGGTGACTCCCACACAAAATAGGCTTAGAGTGAATGGATTGCTGCTACATGCCGAAAATATGATGCTCGTTTTGTCACTCTTGCAAAGAGAGCTGATAGAACTCTCTGTTGTTCAAATACTCCAAACCACGGAGTCAGCCTCATGCCACTCAAGGCTTGTGATTTGAATTCACAAAATTCTGGCTGTGATCAGGTTTTAATAAAGTGAGTGAGTGAGAGAGAGAGAGAGAGATATCCTGATTCAGTACTCGTGCCATTGAATCAGATAGTTACTGGATTAAGACCCACCTCAGGACTTCATTTAAGACGTAGTCTAAAATGACACTCCTTGCATTTGATATAGCACTTCTCATATTTTCTAGACGTCTGAAAGCACTTCACAGAATATACGGTAAAGTGAATTGGCTGTATTTTGTAGGGTGATTGTGTTACATATCAAATGCAAGGATTATTATTATAAACAGTTATGGATTGAAATGACCAATTTAATATTGCTTTTTTTGAGGGATTATTAGCAGGCGTGTGGATCAAGGAAACTTGCCCAAGGTTTTGCTCTGCTGGGAATCAAACCCAGGTCTCTTGCTTGTAAGACGAGTGCTTCAACCATTGAGCTGCAGGACTTCATAACTGTGTTGCATTGCCGTCCTTTGAAAGAGGCATTAAACCGAGGTCTCAACTGACTGGTCAGGTGGAAATTATAGATCCCATTACACTATTTGAAAAGAGAGGGTGTCTCCTGGTATCCTGGCAATGAATCCCCCAAATAATAATCTCTGCATCTCTCCTGTCTCCCTGCCCCACAGATAACTTATTACAGTCGTGTCACACTATGCTTCCCTTCCCACTTTTAAAGCCCACGTTAAGATCTTTTTATTTCAACATTGCATTCGCCACCTTTCCCTGCGCTCACACTTTGCTCAGCTCTCACCAGCCAAGTTTGGACTCAAAATCAGCTCTGTGAAGTGACTTTAGATATCCACCTGATGTAAAAGGCACTGCATACATGAGAAATTTGGTTGTTGTAAAGGAAAGAATACTGAACTTCTTCTAGCTCTCTAACATTTCAGACTCGATGAGCCAAATGACCTCCTCCTGCACTGTAAATTTCTGTGACATCGTGGGAACAAAGGAAGCTATTCATTTCATTGTGACTGTTTCACAAGCTAAAGCAGCCTTCAATGCAATTTACCAACTACAGTAAAAACCCATTAATCCAGCACACGATCAACCATAACTTCCATATAACCGGCATCACAAAAAAAAGGTCCACATTCGATTAACCGGAATTTATCTGGAAAAATGCATTACATTTTTATTTTATTTTAAAATTGATTTATTTATTTGTGTTTCCGGCTGAATATCCGGCACACGCTTTAACCGGCATTGGGCAGGTCCCGAGGGTGCCAGATAAATGGGATTTTATTGTTTATAGTATATGTACAGTATAATGATCTGTTAATAAATACCCAAATCATCCCAACAGATGTGAAGGAAGCAAATGTAAGGTGAGATGATTCTGATCAACAACCACTGCTGAGGAACTCATGAAAAATATCTAGAATCAGTTCTTCAAGACTGTCAATGAGAATGCTCATAGGATAATCCAGGTAAATATTAAGAGAATTACTGTTTTACATTGTTTCTATAGCATTCCACGTTACGCAGAGTTTGATAAATTGCTGAATTAAGTTTTATATATTAAAAGCCTTCAAACCATAGTTCTTTTAGAAAAAGAAACTTACAGAAAACCAGCATCAATTAAATTCTTGTTTAGTTATCTTAATTAGTCATCTTGTATTTTGAAGCCTGGCTTTCATACAGATCATTCAAATTATTCTTGTATTGTGAATTAGTCTACATAATCTACAATACTTGTATAATATGTAGAGTCATTTAGCTCAGTAGTTACGAGCACTTGCCTTGCAAACGAGAGACCTGTGTTCGATTCCAGGCAGGGTGAAACCCTAAGCAAATTTCCTTACTCTACATGCCTGATAATAATCCCTTGGAGAAATACCCAATAATAAATGGGTTATTTAAATCCACGATTGTTTGTGGGACACTGCTGTGCGTAGTTGGCTGCCTCATGTCTTGTACAAATATACAATTCACTTGATATTCGGTGAAGCGCTTTGATCCATCTAGAAGATGTGAAAAGCACTGTTATCGAATTCAAGCAGTGTTCTCCACGACCGCTTTTCACGTGTCGGGCCGACACGTTTGAATTGAGTGCCGACACATTTTAAATTTCCAGACACATTATAATTTTTCTAAACATGTTTGGAAAATATTTGTCAGAAGGATTATTTCAGCGGAGTGAATGGTAAGAAGAGAGTGGCTGGAGCGCTGGGAAGATGAGAGACATGGAGAGAGAGAGTGAGAGTCTGTGATGTGTGTGGGGGGGTGGGACTGTGTGTGTAGGGCGGGAGTGAATGGTAAGAGAGTGGCTGTTGCGCCGGGAGGATGAGAGACACGGAGGGAGAGGGAGTGTCTGTGCTGTGTGTGTGTGGGGGGGAGTTGCGGAGTGTGTATCCCCGATGTACTTACCTCCTTGCCTCACACTAGTCACACTCACAGGTCTTGTTTTTAGTATTTGCTGATCATGACATGATCGAATGTCAAGTGAGAGTTTGCCCCGTGTGTGCGTGTGACGTGGCGACGAAGTGCTCTGATGTCACGCTGCTGATGTCAAAAACAGTTGGAGCACCTTTTAATTTCAGGTTGTGGAGAACACAGAATTCAACGATGAATACTATTATTATCAAATTAAATGCAATATTCAAGAATTTAACATTCTGAACACTCTGAAACGTAACATTAATAAAATACTACCCCAAGTGAAGGTGCCATATAAAGTTATATAAAGTTGCAAGTTGTTGTTGAGTAAATCTACAAGTTGGATCAGGGACCACGGAATCGGGTGACATTTTACTCCAATGGTATGCAGAAACTACAGCATAACATATAATAATCTTTAATATACTTGCATTTGATATGGTACTTTAAATGTCAGATATATCAAGGTGCTTTACAGAATTTAACCACAACAACTTCCATTTATATCTATTACATAGATAGTGCTCTTCACACAGTTTAGCGTCTTGGTCACTTAACAATGGTGTAGCTTGATGCCGAATCAGAGAGAAGTGGGAGGTGACCACATAGTTAAACAGTAACTGAAGATTAAAGGCCCATGGCGTAAAAGGAACAATGGTAGAGTGGATCCACAATTGGCTGTGAGACAGAAAGCAGAGAGTTGTAGTGAGCGGCTGTTTTTCAGACTGGAGGGAAGTGAGCAGTGGTGTGCCACAGGGATCCGTTTTGGGACCATTGCTCTTTGTAATCTACATCAATGATCTGGACTTGGGTGTAGGGAGTACAGTTTCCAAGTTTGCAGATGACACTAACTTAGGGAGAATAGTAAATAGTGAGGAGGATAGTAATCATCTGCAAGAAGATATAGACAAATTGGTAAAGTGGGCAGACACATGGCAGATTAAGTTTAATGCAGAGAAGTGTGAGGTGATGCATTTTGGGAGAAGAAATGAAGGGAGGCAATATAGGCTAGATAGTACAATGATTGTTTGTGGGATGTTGTTGGGTGCAAATTGCCTGTTGTGTTTACCTAGAATAAGAACAAAATCATATTTGTGTAGTATCTTTCAAGTTAGGATGACGTCCCAAGGCACTGGACAATCAGTGTTTCAGACATGAGCTAGGTGTCAGGATTGGGGAGGATGGAGGGAATGGAGAATGATCAAAGGAGGGTCTTGAAACGGGTCTTGAAAAAGCTATGGGAGAAGGGAAGGCGGAGGGACTGTGAAATGCAGTCCCAGATGGTGAGGTAGGTGAGGAGTGGGACATGAAGCAGGCCGGAGTGGAGGGAGCGGGCGGGTTGGTAGGGGGTTAGGAGATTGAAGAGTTACACAGCCACTACAGTTGACAGTGGGAATTGCTTTGATACAACCTTCCATTAGGGTCCGGCGATATATCGATATATCGGTTATATCGATATAATTTTCATATCGATATGCCGATATCAGAATTTAAAATATCGATATATCGCAAATATCAGTATATCGTGTCCGGCGATATATCAATATATCGGTATATATCAGTATGATGCAGACTTTTTCAACTTGCGCACCCCCAAATATGCAGAGCAGATCAACTTCAAGATCCTATAACCAGGGGTCACAGTCTTAAAATTAAGGATCAGCCTTTTAGAACAGAGTTGAGGAAACATTTCTTCACTCAGAGGGTAGTGAATTTATGGAATTCACTACCTCAGAAGGCTGTAGATGCTCAGTCCTTGAACATTTTCAAGGCTGAGACTAATAGATTTTTGAAAAATAGAGGGACTAGGGGATATGGGGATAGGGCAGGTAATTAGAATTAGGTCAGAAGATCAGCCATGATGGGGCAGGCTCGAAGGGCCGAATGGCCTACTCCTGCTCCTAATTCTTATGTTCTTATCCTCACTCGTGTGTTTAAATCTCTCCACCCTCGGCAATCTGTGACAGGGAGTCAGTGAAGTCTTGTGAGGACTGGAGTTAGGGGAGCGAAGTATGGTTCAGGTAAGAATGCGGGTGACAGAGGTCAGTATGAGCTGGATTTTGTGAATGGTGGCAGAGAGGATGTTGGAGTAGTCCAGCTGAGAGGTGACAAAGACATGTACCAGGGTTTGGGCAACTTTTAGGGTGAGATATTGGTGGAGATGGGCAATGTGGTGAAGATGGAAGAAAGCATTGCTGGTGAAGGACTGGATGTGGGTGAGGAAGGATAATTGGGGGTGGAACCTGACGCTAGGTTGCATATGGGCTTGGAAAGTTTTAGGAGCAGATTGGGTAGGTGGAGGAAGTGAGAGCCATGAAGATGTCAATGAGAGCCAAAGAGTATGGCTTCCCTCTTGTCAATGTTTAGAAAGTTTACATTTGACATAGCGCCATATCATGTCTTGGAAATGTCTCAAAGTGCTTTACAGAATGTACGGTCAAGCACGTTGACTGTGTATTTTTGTGGGTGCTGACGATGGGTTTCAGTGTGTGATATTCACCTGGCTGATCCCCACAAAATTAGTCCAACCACAACAACAATTCGCATTTATATAGTGATCTTCATGTGGGATATGGTCTCGGAGTACTGGTCTGCAGATGTTTGTGTCAGCTCTTTGGGACATCCTCCCGATGTGAAAGGCGCTATATAAGTGCAATTTTGTTGTTGTTGTAACTCGACATCAACACCGTTTTTTTCAATAATTACCAACTGCCACTTGACATAAATTGTAAGAAAATTGTATTAATGGAAATCTTTTCAAATCCTTGTTTCCTGTATTTTTGGGAATGCTGCATGTTCCTGATTTGCAAACAATATTGCAACGGTAATATTTTTGAGCCAAGGGCAATCTCTGAATTAAATTGCATTTATCAGTTCAGCTAATCTCCTTGGGGCCATAGATATCATTCTAAAACTACAGACTGGAGAAACTTGTTGCAAACTGAAACACAACCCACTGCATCACTGTAGAAGAGTGAAATAAAACAACACGCACTTAAATTGTACTTTTATATTTGGGGAACATTTCAGGGTTTCACTTCATGGTTTCTTTGCCATGTTTGCCTACAACATCAACAAAACAAAATGCAACAAAATTACATTTCTAGAGCGTCTTTCACGTCGGGAGGATGTCCCCAAACTGTAGTAACATATACAGTTACTATAGTTTAAATTTACTTGTGTGAAGCATTTTTAAGATGTGCCAATGCCTCTTCCTGCAAAATGTCCAGGTAGTGATACCAGCAATGACCCGACTACCCAAAAGTTAACCATTTATTCATGTTTTGCTTATAAAGCTCCCACTGAAATATCATTCTGACTGAATATAAATGTTCTGTACAGCAGGCAGCTATTTCAATACCATTCAGTTTTATTTGTCAAAGTTGCTAGATGGTGTATTTGGCTACTTTTCAGTTTTCCCATGTTTCATCAATAGATTTTGCCACTGACTAGTATCAAACAAGTTTTTTTTAGAAACTCTGGTGAAAAATGACATGGAAGTTCATGATGTTTGGAAAATATCCAGAGTCTGAGCAAATACCACAGCCCAGAATCACTAAGGGATAAATGTTTAGAATGACAAACTCAGTAAGATGAATTTCAAATTCTTAAACCATCACACAGCAGTGGGCTGATCAACTGCAGATAAAATACTGTCTCATACTGACAGTACCATGAGAAAGTGACAGTAACATGAAGAAATACAATACAAATCAGGAGGAAGTCCCTCTCACATCAGGAGGAAGTCCCATGATGCTTGACAGTCCTGTCTTGGAACCTGAGCTGGGGGGGTGGGAGCCCAAGTTAGTGGAAAAGGAAAAGATGACCAAAGGCTTCAAGAGGAAGATCTTGAGATGGATGTTGAAAGAGGTGAGGGAAGGAGTTGGAGGGAATCCAGGATGGAGTTCATGAGTGTTATGGCAGATAAAACAGATTGATAGGAATCATCACAAAGGGGTCTAATCTATCAATATTTGCAAAATAATTTGTAGCGATCCATTAAAAACATGATTTTATCAGTGGTCAAGGATGCTCTAGTACTTGGGTATCAATGGATGGTTGATGATCTCCTGGGGGCCCCACAAGTCCCCTTTGTCTATAGTTCATCATCATAGCCTAGACAATGAGCTCAAATTACTTGCATGGGGTTTGAACACACAGTAATCTGATTCAGAGACAAATGTGCTATCGATTGGGCCAGGCCAGTTACTCTATAAGAGTTGCTAGCTTTCAAACCGTTGTATATCTTTATATGCAGCAGATCACAGAATGACATGGGGAAGACAATTTAGGCAGCCTTTGAGGACGAAAAGCGGTGTGTATTGTTGCAGTACACATTCACAGGTCTCTAAAGCAGAAAAGCTAACTAAGGTAAACATGATTCAGACCTTCCTGTGGAAGGAAGGCAAGTCAGATTAAAAATGGAACACATTCAATCAGACCAGAGCAAAGCAGATTAGATTGCAAGCACTTCAGAGAATCCTTCAGAGCAAAAAAACAAATAGACAAAGGACAATCTTTGATGAAGAGGGTTGTTGTGCTTCAGTTGTCATAGAGCACCAGTATTGATGCTTTGGAAACCAACGCTCTTATCTGGGGAATGCTTAGATCTCCTTCCGATGTAAACAGCAGTTTATATAACATAATATATGTTTGTCACTTAGGCCACTTAATCAATGAATCAGTGACTGCAGAGAATCAATTGAGGATCAGTGACAAAGGCACAAATGTGGATATTAGGAGGATATGAAATGCCCTGCTATGTATGGTGATCAAGGCACTATCCAAATTAGCTTTAAACAGAACTAGGTAGATATCTAGAAATAAGTCATTTGCATGGGTATGTGGAAAGGGCAGGTAAGTGGGGGAGCACTCGATAGTCCGAAGGTTCGATAGTCCGAACACACAAATTTCCTGTACCTAAGGCGGTTACCGCGGTTACCGCTCAATAGTCTGAACCGACAATGAAATAAGGTTTGTTAATCCGAACATTTGGTGCGATAGTCCGAGGGTTAGGGATAGGGGAAGCTTCGGACTAATGAATCTTTGGACAAATGAACCTTCGCACTAACGAACTTTCGGACTATCGAGCGGTAACCGGTAGGTGGGATTGAACGGATTGTTATTGCAAAGAGCCAGCAGAGACTCAAAGGGCTGAATGTCCTTCTTCTATGCTGTACATTTTACTGATCAAGGGATGTTACTACAAAAAGTGGGGAGTGTAGGTCTCATGGTGAGGCTGGTTGGTGAGGGGCAGGGGAGCAGCATTAGTCTGGCTCACAGAGACTCAAGAAGCACAAGCTGGCTAAATTCACTGCAATTCCATCTCCTCACAAATAATCTCTCTCTCTACACCTCCCTCCCACCCCCCAACCATCCTATCGTGAGAATTAATTTGTTGAATCCCAGAGGTGTTGGCGTATGAAAGGGAACCAAGTTAGAAGTTTGTCTGAAATAGACCCTTACATTTGATATTCTGCTGAATTATCTCAATGTGCTTCACAGTTAATTGCTGTCAAATAAATGACAAAATATGTGTATTTGTAGCCAAACACAGCAGCTAATTTGCATAGAATGTCTCACAAGCAGCCATTAAGTGGATGATTATTTATCTGGAGAATGACAAACTAGTGACTGTCCTCCTTGGAAAGAAGCTGAGCAGGATCTCGTTGGAGCCGAGCTGCCAACAAGGGGACATGTTTGGCAATAGACTTGGAAATTAGTTAACACTTTGTGGTGGGTTTCAAAGTGTGATTCCTCAGCTAGGTGGATTCGCAGTACTCTGGAGCACTGACCAATCAACCAGACTCATCAACAGGAATTGGGAGCGACAAACTGTCCCCCAGGGATTCGTCCCAGTTGGCTCTGGTTAACCCTGCAGGGCAAAGCCCTGGTGGGTATAGTGGTCTTAGCTATGGAAAGCTTGGTAGACAGTGACGAGCTATAATAATAATAATCCTTGCATAATAATATGGTGCTTTTCACAACTTCTAGACATCTGAAAGTGCTTCACAGAATACACTATAAAGTGAATTGACTGTATATATGTGAGTGAAATGAGGCAGCCAATTGCACACAGCAGTGATCCACAAATAGTTGTGGATTGAAATGTCCAATTTATTGATTTTTTGAGGGATTATTATTAGGCCTGTGGAGTAAGGAAACTTTACCAAGGTTTTATCCTGCTTGGCATTGAACCCAGGTCTTTCTGGAATTGTAAGGTGAGTGCTCTAACCACTGAGCTACAATGTAAGGGTCCCTAAGCCTTCATTCTCACCAACCTGTTCCCTATTCTCCTCTCCAGAGAAAAACTGACATTTCCATTCCACACACAGGGAAATTTTCAAGTGCTGATTTGAATAATTCTCTGCCTCATGGTAGGTTTCTGCATAGTTAAATCCCCAGTTTATCCAAAAAACTAATCTGGATGAACACTGTATGAGACAGCAGGAAAACTCTTCTCTTTTTGAGTAGTGCCGTGGGATCTTTAACACCTACCTGTAAAACACCTGTTGAGGTTTAACCTCATCCAAAATATAGTACAGTACTCACAGAAATGCAGCACTTTTCACGAATGGAATGGAGCATCCACCATCCAGAGATAACCATTGTTTGATGAACAAGGTTACTGAAGAATAAATTTAGTTGTGAGAAAAGGAGCTGTCGACTCCCTGGATGATTTCTCCAATTCTTCAACTTCAAATTCTAAGGAATTAGTGAGGCCAAGAAAGCTCATGGTTTTATCGTATAAGATATAAGAATGCAACTTGATTTGCTTTTACCAGCTGTGGTTATGAATATTTACTGATGCAGTGAGAATGCATGGTTAGCTTTTAAATCAGGTCAGATGCTGCTTTTTTTCCATCGGAGGGATCTCTGTGTGTGTGTGTTTAAGAGTACAGCTTGAATTTGTCAGGCAGCCAAGGCAGAAAACTATCTCTAAGTAACAGAGAGATCAATTCAAAGACTTAGGATGAGTGGGCAAATTGGTACCTGGAGAGAATTACTTAACTTGTGTTAAATCATTTGTAAAATTAACTAATATTAGTGCAACAGCTGTTAGTATTTGTTTTCCAAATTAATTCAAATTATATTATCGGCCTCCTGTGTGAATACACCTCGTCATCACTAGCTTCAGTCCCAATGGTAAAAACAGCAGACACATTAAGCAGTAGTTCACAGCACTGCTGCCATTGCGTGAAAACATACCATTCTTTGGTGCAAATAGGTTATCAAAAGTTTGATTAAAAATCATAAAAGATACAAAACTTTTTAAATAACGCACAACTTTTAAAAGGAATATAGCACAAGATTTCCTGTTTTTTTTTAAAAAAAAGATTGCATTTTTTTTGTAGCTCCTTACATGATGGGAGAATGTTCTCGAAGCACTGGACTTCACTGGATTTACTATGATGGGCACAGATTGTGTTTGTAGACAACTCCGGCAGCCCAGTTCACCCAGCAGCGTCCCACAAACAGCCATAAATGAATGACCCTTTTTTACATGGGGGATTGTTGGCCAGGACACCAAAATAATTTTCTCTTTTCAAAAAGTGCCATGGGATCATTAACCTGGACATCAGTTTAACATTTTATCTGAAGGATAGCACTTCTGGCAATGCAACACTTCAGTTCTGTATTGGACTATCAGTTTACATGAAATTAATTGAAGTCTCAATGTGGGGCTTGAAATTCAGAGGCAATCTTCTGACTCAGAGGCAAGAGTGCAACCAACTGAGCCAGACTGACACACAAGAGGATAACATACATTATTTATGAGTATGAAAAAATAATACAGGATAAAAATGCTTAGGTCACAAGATAGCGTTGGAAGTACATTTATTGGAAAGCTTAGCTGGAACCTGTGGAGGGTAACTTCATGCATTTACATATTTCTGAAAGTGAGGATTTAGGGCTACAGAGTCCAATGGAAATGATCCCAGCACCTGTTTGAAAATAACAGCTGCCTTTAATCCTTGTGAATACATTTTTGGAATGATAATCAATAGCTAGAATGAGAAGATAATCCAAATTGGTTGTGGTTGCAACGTGTTGATACATGGAAATTGGCAGTTCTAAGGAAAAGCTGTGACAGCTCAAAATGACCCTAACCCCACCCCACACAAGAGACTTAGGGAGGTTTACAACAACAACAAATTACATTTGTATGGTAATTGAGGAGCAGTATATAAAATCAATACAGTCAATCCACTTTACAGGATATTCTGTGAAGCGGTTTGAGATGTCTCAATGATAAGATAAGGTGCTATATGAAATGCAAGGATTTTTATAATTATTAAGATCCTAAAAGGTGTAAATTAACTGAATTCTAGAGAGATGTTAAACATAGTTATAATCCTCTATAGTGAAGTGGATAGAAATAGATTTAAATATTTTTATACAAAGATCGATCAATGCAAAGAGTCAGAAAGCAGTAGAAGCCTGAGGCAAGTGGACATCTATTTGGTAAAAAAAAAAATTGTATAGCGCCTTTCACTGGACTGGACAGTCAGAGTTTCAGACCCAAGAAGGGGTCGGGATCAGGGAGGGTTGAAAGAATGGAGGGGAAGGTGGGTGACCGATAGCACTATTGAAGAGGAGAGTCTTGAGGCAGGACTTGAAGGAGGCGAGGGAAAGGGTATGATGGAGGGATTGTAGTTTGGAATTCTAAAGGTAGGGGCAGAGTGCCTGAAATCTCACCCGCGATAGTGGGGCAGGTGAGTCGAGGAACATAAAGCAGGCTGGAGCCTGTTGAGCGGAGGAAGTGGTCAGGTTGGTAGGGGTCACACAGGCTGGGTGGGGCAATGCCATGGATGGCTTTAAAGGTGAGGACCAGGATCTTGAATTAACTCCTCTGGGTGATGGGAAGCCAGTGGAATCAGGCAAGAATGGGGGAGATAGGGTCACAGAGCCTGGTGCAGGCGAGGACATGGCTGCAGAGTTCTGGATTATCTGCAGCCTATGGATTGAGGAATTGGGAAGGCCAACAAGCAGAGCATTGACATAATCAAGCCTGGACATGATGAAGGCATAAATGAGAGTTTCAGTGGTCTGAGAGTTGAGGTAGTAGCTGACTAATCTTGCGGCGTGAGGGAAGGCAGAGTGGGTCATGGCGTGGATATGGGGGAATAAAAGACAGTTGAGGATCGAACAAGACACCTAGCTTCCTGGCGTGTTGAGGTGGTGTGTGCATCGCATCCATGGAGGATAATGCTGCCAATGCCTGAGGTATGGAGAAGCTGGCGTGAGCCAATAAGATGGCCTCGGTCTTGTTGACATTCAACTTATCCAGGACTTAATGTCTGACAGGCAGTCTGTCGGAACAGAACTGGTCCTGGAATTGATGGTGGAGACAGAAAGATAGAGTTTGGTGTAATCCGCATACATATGGAGTTGACCTCATGTATGAGGTGATGTCATCAGGGGGGAGCATGTAGATGTGGAAAATCTATATTTACATATGTATACATATATAAATATATCTATATCTAAATCTATATCTACATATCCGCTGGTCCTGAGCATTATTGCGTTTCTATGGCTGTACCGGGAGGGGGTAAGCATTAATGCAGGACCACGTAATTCTGAAACTCTATTTTCTTAGGTGGGTAGACTAATTGACTGTGCAAGCATGCTGTGTTTTATAATGCTTTTGTTAATATGAGAAAACATCTGTTTTTAGATAGAAACTTAATATTACAAGAGAAAAGTGGGGGATGAGAAAACACCATTGGGAACACTGAAGTTCATGCCTCCCACTGCTCCCAATTAGCAGTATCCATCAAGGCATATGATAATTTGAATAACTCCAGTGATGTTGCCTCTATTGCCTTACCTGGTGGATTGTTCAAATATGTATCACTCTTTGAGTAAAATCTTTGTCAACAATCTTTGCATTCGATACAGTGCCTTTCAAATCAGCAGGATGTCTCAAAGTGCTTCTCAGCATTCATTGTAAATTGCAGTCAATACTTTTTTTCAAGTGAACACGGCAGACAATTTTCAGAGAAATACCCACACAAATAGTGATATGGGAATGACCAGTTTTATTTGGGGGGTTATTGACACTAGAACACCAGGACAAACATTATTTTGTTCAAATAGTGGCATGGATTCTTTATCATCCACCTAAACAGTCAGATGGGACCTCAGTTTAATTTCTCATCTGAAGGACAGAATCTCCAATAAAGCAGCACTCCCCAGCACCTCATGTCCTAATAACTCATCCAATTTTTTAAATTAATTTATAGATTTGTCCTTTGTTCTTAATTTCTAGATTCATTTTGAAGCAATACCCTGATTTTATCCTACCCTTTCATTTAATATCCTTCATACTGTAATTGGATCCACCCTTTCACGATTGAACACTTTATTTCTGAACTTAAAAGGTAAAATTTCTCCACTACAGTTAACCCTCGTCGATTGTGGGGGTTACGTTCCTGGAAAACTACGCACTGAGTAAAATCGCATTGGGTAAGCTTAACAAGTAATGGGAAAAGGGGGGTTAGGGGAATCCAGCTACAGGCTATCCATCTCAAGCCTGCACACCCGACCAATGCAAGGTACGTACTGAGGTGGGATACAGCCGGCTGCCCACTTCTCGCTCCTCCCCCACCTCAAGCCTCCAAGCACATCCATACCTGACCAATGCAAGGTACGTACTGAGGTGGGCTACAGCTGGCTGGCCCACTCCTCGCTCCACCCCCACCCCCCCTCCACTCGAGACAATAAAACAGCAAGAAAGCAATAAAACATAAAGCAATAAAACAACAGCTAGGTTTACCATGCAATACTATCAGGATGCTCCGAAGCCGAAGAGTCATCGGACTTTCCCAAGGGTGCATTGCACATGGGACCAGCTAGTCGAGGAATCATCGGATTTAGTCGGGAGCTGCCGGCGCCCTCACAAGTGCGCATGCACACACAGGGCCAGCCAGCGCATATACGCAAGTTTTACTTGCGCAAAAAAGTGATCCTTTTTTTTCCATCGTATATACTTGAATTCGCGATCGATAAAGTCACATTCGACGAAGGTTAACTATATTTCTTCATACCTATTGTACCGGGATCAATACTTTTTTGCTATTTTTTTTCCAATCATCAGTTCACTTGTGTAACTATTCCAAGAAGTGAAACTAGCTGGGTAAATGTGATTGCAAGGTATTTGATATGATGTGTGGGAATGTAGCAGTTTTGGGTGTGACTCTGTAACGACCTATATCCCTGATGAGTCTGAAAATATAACCAATCTAGTATCTCACATGCATAGAGAAGTAAATAGGCTTAGATACTGCGATCCCCTTCTGGCCTGGTGGAAAGCCTGGTTGGAGGGATGGGGAGCCTGGTTCATGCACGTGCTAGTTATTGTGATAGCATTGTTATTAATCTTTTGTGTAATAATACAATGTATAAAAGTTTGCCTTAATCGTTTGGGCTTCTGTTGCACCAGGTGTTTCGTTGTCGCTTTTACATAAGCAACATCAACAGTATTATGTTTAGATTGTTGTGACAGAGTCACAAAAGGGGGGATTGTTGGAATGTAGCAGTTTTGTGTGTGACTCTGTAACAACACGTTTGTGTTTATCTGGCAGTTTAGACTGATTTAGACCAGATAACTATGTATTGTAGAAATATAACAAGTGTGTGTGACCATTGGATCAGATAACTTTGTAGTGTAGAAAGATAACAAGTGTGTGTGACCATTGGATCAGATAACTTTGTAGTGTAGAAAGATAACCAGTGTGTGTGACCATTGGATAACGCTCCTAATATGGGCATGTTGGTTGGGCAATACTGTCTTAACTGATTGGGTCCTGTAGGACAAAGAAAGCGAACTGAGTATATATGTGTTGAATCCTCCAAGATTCAACTGTTCGAACTAACAAGCCATATTCGAATCATAAGAGGAGTGCCTGTACTATAACTGGGATGTAGTACTGAATAAAAAGATCATAAAACTCTGTGATGACTGAAGATCGTTTCTTTGAGAAAACTCCCATTTCTTCCGAATCCAACAGATGGCAGAATAAATATATTGCAAGAAGGAATTTCTCTTGACTGAACTACTTTGCCTTGAACTTCAGTGCTCTTATGTTTAAAGGAAATCTAATACATTGAAATAAATTGGTATTTCTGTGGTGTCTTATTCTTTTCAACTATCGTATGGGTATTTATCAATGTTGTTTTGCAATGACTGATTTTCTACATAAACATGACAGCCATTTGTCCCAGAAATGTCCCACTAACAATCTTTACATGAATAAAACGAGAAGATAAACTTGTGTTGTTTATCCTGGGCATCTGGCAATATCCAGTGCTGGGAGATGCAATGATGGGTTTACTCACTCCAGATCATTAAATACAGACCCAGATCATTACATAGATAACTAGTGGAGTGCAGTAGCTCAGTATTTAGACCACATGGTTTGATTCCTGGCAGTGCAAAACATTGGGTTTCTTACTCCACACATCTCTGTTTACTTAGCAGTAACTAGGAACCTGGTTGTTAGTTGCTCTTCTGCGGTAATAATTCCTATTAAAAAAAAATCATGACTCAATCCATGACTATTTAAGGGATTGGCTACCAACAATACACATTCAATTCACTATACAATACATTTTGTGAAGCGCTTCGAGACGTCCCGAAGACTTGATAAGGCGCTATATAAAATGCAAGTGTTATTCTTACTGTTATAGTGCCTACAATATCAAAAAGTCTCAGAGTGCTTTACAGAGAATGTGCCTAGTTTTGTAGGTAAAATTGGCAAATATTTTTCACACAAAAACATCCCCAAACAGTCTTGAAAAGCTCTAATAATAATCCTTGGATTTGATAGTGCTTTTCACATCTCCTAGACGTCTCCAAGCATTTCACAGAATATATGGGAAACTAAATTGAATGTATATTTTGTGGGAGAAACACAGCAGACAATTGAGCACAACAGCATCTGACAAACAGTCGTGGATTGAAACGACCAAGTTATTGAAATTTTTGAAGGATTACTATCAGGTGTGTAGAATAAGGTCTCTCACTTGCAAGGTGAGTGCTCTAACCATTGACCCACTGGTCTCCACTATGGCTCTGTATCAAATGCAAGGATTCTTATTAATTTCTAATTCTTGTCTGTCAGGGGCAGGAGAAACTTTACTTACTCCTGACATTCTATTATTCTTTACACATATCTACATTTCATTAAACCATCTCATACACTGGAGAATGTCAGCAGCATAATCTATATTGCTCTTGTGTTTTTGTCCCAGATGACACAAAAAGCTCCATTGATCAGCTAAACCACTAGGCTGTTTCACTACTCTTAACTTATAATTAATTTTAAAAAAGTTTTATAATTTCTTAATTATGCATAAGAAATCTCTGACATTTACAGTTTCATGATGACTTTTTGGCACTGTTTGATTGGCATGACTTCTGCACTCATTCTCTCACTTTCTGCAAGCACAAGTATGGTCAACGCTAAGCATCCAGCAGAAGTGTAAAATCATTAATGGATCTATTAGATATTAAGGGATGGAAAGTAATGCTACGCTGAATAATAAAACCTAGATGATTAAGCGAGTGTAATGGATGTTGGAAGGGCCAAAAGGATCAAATAAGTGTTTATCTTCAAATGGTGAATTTACAGAATGAAATTCAAAACCATGAACATGACATTTCTGTTATGAATCACACATTCACTGTCTTTGAACTCTGAGCGGAAATATCTTGTTTGGAACACAATTCTATTTGCATATTAATAATCACTTAATGTGAATGTTTTGTAGAGTAGTCAGGGGAGAGGCTTTATAGCCAGATTTCTAGTATAATTAGAACTGTAACCTGAGGAAATGCATACATTTCCAGTTGCTATATTACAGTCAGGACGTTGTGGAAATGAGATATGTACAGCAAAGTTCTAAAGTCTTCCCTAGATTCCTCCCTTCTCAATATCAACGTGTTTGTTTGTTCCTGGTAATTTGTTCTAGTCACTTATTATCTTCTGGGCAAAGAAAAACTTATGTAACAATAATAAATAAATATATTTGATATAGCACTTCATCATGTCATTCAGAAATCTCAAAGCGCTTCACGGAATAATAAACAATAATGATAATGCTTGCATTTGGTATAGCAGCTTATCACATTTTCAAGAAGTCTCAAAGCGTGTAAAGTGAATTGACTGCAGATTTTTGTGGGTAAAATAAGGCAGGCAACTGTGCACAGGACTGCCCAACCAAGAGTCTTGGATTTAAGCGATTATTTTTAAAAAAAATAAGAAAAGCAATGCACCAATCGACTAAAACCAGGTTTCTACTTACTGCCAGGTAAACAGAGACTTTTGGAGGAAGATAACTTACACAACATTTTGCCCTGGTGAGAATTGAACCCAGGTGAATTGCTTGTGAGGCAAAAGCTCTAACCACTGAGCTACAGGACAAGCCCTAACTTGTCAAATTGTTGATCAGGAGGGAATTGTGTCAGTAGAGAATTAGAACAGTTACTTTGACAATTAATTTGAATAAGTATGTGTGAGAGATAGCATTGGGGTGTTTGGGTAAAGGTTCAGTATAAATTTAGTCTGAATAGTCTTTGCTGGTTCTGTATATTCCTACGTTTCTATATAGACACCATACTGAATGTCAACAGCCTAGAGGTAACTTGCATTTAACTATTGCCTATTTTCAAGAAAGAATATATGTGTGTTTCTCACAAAATATACAGTCAATTCACTTTACACTGTTAAGTGTTTTGAGCTGTTTAATTGCACACAGCAATGTCCCAAAAGCAGTCATGGATTGAGTGACCACATTTTTTTGGAGGGATTATTACCCTCAGAAACGCAAACCTCCAATCGACTGACAATTGGGTTCTATTTACTGCTAGGTAAACAGAGGCAGGTTGAGTAAGGAAACTTGCTAAGGTTTCCCCCCCATCCTTTGATTTTATGTTAGTTTCATGCCAGGCAGGTAGATTGCAAAAAAAAAGCACTTCATAGTGATTGTGGCCCTAGTGACTTTGCCAAATTATTTAAATAGCAGAGGAAGGAAAATATGTTACAAATTTAAAGATAAGCTTTGAGGATTTGCTTTTCAGTTTCACACACAGTCTCACACAATTCACTAATTGAAATTAAATTTCAATAAGTATGAAAACAATTGTAATGTAATTTATTTTCCACTATCAGCCTAGTTGGTAGCATTTGAATCAGAAGACTGTGGGTTCAAACCCCACATCAGGCTTTGTGGTCATAGTCAAAGCTGAAAATCCATTGCTGTTCAGGCTTCTACAATCTCTCAGATAAAATTGACCATTCACTTCATAACTGTTTGTTGGATATTTGTAAGAAATTTGTCCATAAACACTTTTTTTTCTGCCTTGGGAAGAATTTGCACACTGCATGGATTTACGCCATGAATTCCTCACTCCATGGCTATTGATGGGACATGGCTATGTGGAAAATATAATTTATAGTACTTATATCCTTTGAAGAGCTTTGGCCGAACGAAGTGAGAAGGAACTACTGTACATAAAATCATAGGATTATTATTGTATTTACCATGTACAAATTTGCTGCAGAAAGTTAGTATATTTTACAGCAAAATTTTGCAAAGCACTTTGTGATATTATACTATACCAAATGCAAGGATTATGTATTATTTATCGTAACATGCAAATTTCATTGATATATGAATCGGATAGGTCCAGTCGCCCAGCAACCAAAGAACACATTTAATATTGTTGGTTGTTTTTGCACCATTTCAAGCCTACAAATTAATTATTTGTTTGAAGTTAATGGAGCTGGCCAGATTTCCTACTTGAAGACAACATGGAAACAAACAATGGAAGAAAGAAAACAGGGGGAAGGAATGCATAATGTTGATTTGTTATTAAACTGTCTGACAAGCAAGTAGAATGTCTTTGTTTCACTCCTCTGGAAATGTGCACACTCTCAAATCATTTTTTAGTTGGCAAAATAATGCTGTAAAAATACTCACTGGAGTAAAATAATGCTTTCCAATGTGCTATCATCCAGCAATCACATCACAATAGTGCAGTGAAACAACCAGACACAGTTTAGTTTCATAGTTAACTATGTTTTTCATATAATTCCTCCAAAAATGTTGCAGCCCCATGACTAGTATTTCATTATTATTAGATAAGTTGGGCATGTTCACACTTGAGAAGAGAAGGTTGAGGGGGCGATATGATTACGGTCTTTAAGACTCTGAAGGGAATAGATCATCTAGACCACGATAAACTGTTTATCTTGTACTGAACAGTGAGAACCAGAAGACAAGGCCTGCAATTGAAGGGGGTAAAATTCAGAACAAATCTACAGAAACACTAATTCAGAGAGCAAGTAATAAACTTATGGAACAGGCTCCCTTACGGATACAGTGAAATCAGAAAATGTTGTGTGTTTCAAGCACACATGAGAGATTTCTGCTGGAAAATAATATCTCGGGGTACAGTATACAATTTGGGACACAACAGGTCAAACAATTACCAAGATGGTTCAAACTAGATGAACTGTGGACTTCTTTTGTCTGGAGAATTCTTATGTTCATTCCTGACTATCACAAAACAGAGGGAAAATGCTGGAGTCTGTAATGAACCTTATGATCTGATTTAATGACATCCTCAAAAGAAAGTAAAACCTTTTATATCAGATTAATCCATTGTGATTTGATTGCAAGCACAGAGTTAGGTTAGCTGGAGGTCTATCGCTCAGTGGTTAGAGCACTTGCCTTGCAAGTGAGAGATCTGATTTTGATTCCCAGCAGGGCAGAACCTTGGGCAAGTTTCCTTACTCCACGTGCCTGATAATAATCCCTCAAGAAATATAAATAAATAATAATTTTGTCACTCACACCACAATTGTTTTGGGGACACTGTTGTGCGCAATAGGCTGCCATGTTTCACCCACAAATATACAGTCAATTCACTTTATATTCTTTGAAGTGCTTTGAAGCATCTTGAAGATATGTAAAGCACTATATCAAATACAAGAATTATTATTATAATATTATTACAGGTTGGTTGCTTGAAAGTTATTCAGTCTTAAGAAGTTAGATAAAAGCATATGATAGAGGTTATGCTTAACAACCAAATATAAGGTAGCTATATACATATATATATATATATAATTTTCAGTAATATTGCTACTGTTCAGAGATATGCATTATGCAGCAAACATAGTGCTTGTTCTACCAAACCTGATGATTTGAGCAAAGGGCTGTGATATAACCGATATAACCTTTTTTTTATACTGCGCATGCACGCGCGCATTCGGAGGTGCGCGCACATTCCGTGCTCTAGGCCCAGGTTTGCAATGCCGGTGACAAGGTAAGCTGAAAAAGTTTGCTTTATATATATATATATCGATATATCACTGGACACGACATACCGATATATCGATTTTTTTAATACTGAATTTTTCGATATACCGATATATTTGAATTTCCAATATCAGCATATCGATATGAAAAATTATAACGATATAACCGATATTGCCGGACACTACTCCCTATTATCCTCCACTTATGGTATCGTCTGGTTTGCTCAATGAGTCTGGAGTCCTGGCCTCAGTCGTCCTTCCTGATAACCCATTCTAGTTTTTAATTACACTTTGAGTAAATAACTATTTTGAATAAGGAACTTCTTCACCGTGCGAATGGAAATAACAACAAAATTACATAAATAGTACTTAAAGCAAATAGTATTAATGTATTTCAGAGAAATCTTCCTGCATATAATTGGTAGAAGGGAATAGAGAGTTAAAGGAAAGGGAAAGAGTAAGGATAGGGGTGTGTGTGGGGCATAAATACCTCTGTAGACAAATTGTTTCCATGTCATATCACTCTATGTAACTCCATATTTTAATTGGATAACAGTGTTAATTAGCACATCTATATTAATTAACACAATTCCAACATCACACAAATTATCTCAATGTAAGTATCCTTGGGCTACCACTAATTGAAATCTTAATCCATTAATCAACAAGAAGGAAGTTATAAACCTTTAATCCCAATTGTGAAAACAATGCCTTTTCAAAACAGTGTGAATTTGTGGCACAGCATTTTGCAATGAATGTGAAACAATTTATGGTCAATATAGGCTGTTGCTGTTATTAAACTTTAATACTCAATACAAATATACATTTAAATAATGCTGCTTCTGTACCTCAAAGATCTGATTATTATTTAGCACTCAGATTAATTCATAGTCTCTAGCCATTTTGCATTCTGATTGATAAGTCTGGCAGTGAAGCTATTTTGCTCACGAATATATACAGTCAATTCACTTTACAGTATATTCTATGAAGCACTTTGAGAACGTCTAGAAGATGTGAAAAGTGCTGTATCAAGTGCAAGCATTATTATTTTTTAAAATTATATTTCTAGAAGATTCCTGGTATGCATTCTGTGTGCAAATCTTCACCTTCAGAACAGCAGGAATAATGGAGAGATGGAGAGGACCATAATCGAGGAAATTAATCTTAAAAAATATTCTAGAGTGGATTTAAAATCAAGTTGAGAAATTGGAAAGGGGTTTTTCTTCTGTTATATCACTTATGGCAAAAGTGACAAGATTTCAAGACCAGTTAAGGCCATTAGGGAAAACAAAATCAACTGTTTTAATCAAAACACAAAATACTACAGATGCTGGGAACCTGAAACAAAAACAAAAGTTGCTGGGGAAACTCAGCAGGTCAAACAGCATCCATGGAGAAAATAAGTCAACTTTTCGGGTCTACAACCCTTTGTCAGGACTAACAAAGGGTTGTAGACCCGAAACGTTGGCTCCTTTTTCTTTCTCCATGGATGCTGTTTGACCTGTTGAGTTTCCCCAGCAATTTTTGTTTTTGTTTCATCTGTTTTAATGTTAGCTCCTCCTCCTAGGTTCTCGTAATACACCTCAATCTCATTTCGGTCAGAAAATATAAATTTTACAATATATTCTGTGAAGTGCTTTGAGATGTCTCAATGATGGGATAAGGTGCTATATTGAATGCAAGAATTATTCTTAGCATTAAATACTTCTGGTGCCACTCGAATCTATTTGTACGAACTGATTCAATTATATTTCCTGACAACTTATTCTACAAGTCAATTCTTTGAAAATGTTTCACCTGACAAGCCCCAACTTCCTGATGCTTTTCCTTTGGTGTTTGAAGCCAAGAACATACTAAACACTGTGTCAGCATCAAAACCCTGCTTAACTTTAAAAGCTTCAATCAGATCACATTAAGATTTTCTTCCAGAGACAACAGATTTCAGGTGAAGTCATGCTTCTCCTTGTAGACAGGTGTGGAAAAGTAATTTCTTCAAATGAAAACTATATGATCTGAACACAACATATATGCTAACATAGATAGAAAAGCAAACTAAGCAGGAGCAAAGTCCTAAGTCGGAAAGACATCCTGTGACCTGGAAAAACAACCTTAATGTGTTTTTCATCCTGTCCATTGTCTATACCGGTAAAAACTAACCCATACAGCTGGGGTATCCTAGGGATCTTCTGCTGTCTAAGGTCTAAATGTATACTAACATTGATTCCCTGTCAAGAGATATTGATATGTAAATCATCGCTAACCATTGTTAACCCTGTCAGGAGATATTGACATATGTGAGCAAAATATCTCCTGCCATTGTTGGATATAACGTCATTATGCTTGTTGTTGTTACCTTAGTCCTATGCAATTTTGTATAAATACTACCCACTGCCAAAGCTGAGGCAGGGACATTACCACGGATTGTATCCCTGTGTGACTGTCCCTCCGGCCGATAAAGTTTAGACATCTTTCTACCTGTAACGGTGTTTGTCTCTTATTATTTTACGACACAGGCAGCAACATCAGCAACATTTTGACAAACCAAGCAGTTATAATGTCAAACGTCCTAAAGTGCTTCATTGGAATTACTATCAAGTGTAGTAAAATATTTTTTGTTGGCAAACATAACCATCGCTTTCTGCAGAGCAGCATCCTGCAGTCACAAGAAAAATTATTAATTCAAAGCGCAATGTGCATCTGAACAGACAGACTGCACCTTGGTTTTAATCAAAATCAATAGAACTCTATCAATACAGCACATACCCAGCATTGCACACCCCCCCACCACTGCCTCCCCGCTGCCCAGTATCATACTGCAGTACTGGAGTGTTGGAGCACATTGGCTAGTGTGCTTTCCTTGCAAGTGAGAGGATCTGGATTCAATTCCCTGTAGGGGTGAAACCTTAGGCAAGTTTCCTTACTCAGCATGCCTCTGTTTACCTAGCAATAAGTAAGAACCCAGTTGTTAGTTGATTCTTGATCGCTTTCTATGGGTCAGTCAATCTACATCAGTTACAGTCAATTCACTTTACAGTATATACTGTGAAGTAATGTACTTTGAAATGTCTCAACAATGTAATACGACATGATATCAAACACAAGAATTAATATGATATAATATTATATACTGCACCTCCTCAGCACTGCACCATCCAGTACTGCACCACATTATCCTGGAACATGAGCTCAAGTCCTGACACGAGACTTAAACCCATAAACTTCTGACCTGGATGTAAGACTGGTACCAACTGCGCCAAGCTGTTTTCAGTGGGTAAATAACATACCCACCAACACACCCAGTATATACAGTGGGAGCCCGTTTATCTGGCACCCACGGGACCTGGCCAATGTCGGTTAAAGCGCTTGCTGGATATTTGGGCGGCTCGTGGCCGAAAACCCACTAGAAAAAAAATTAAACTTCTTTTAACACACACCATACACACCAGACTAAGTAATGGCAGATAGTGACAGAATGTTGTATTGGTGCTTGTTGTTGGGGCTGCTCTCTTGCACTTCTCACCTCTGCTGGTTGGGGTTTGCAGTCCAGTGATTTAGTTTTGAATGGGGGGGGACCCAGGTGGGTGAAAAAGGCGGTAGCGTGATTTTAAAGTCGCGCAACTTCACTAGCTGCAAGCCGAAGACCTAGAATCTACCAGTGGTAAACCAAAATACTGCACCTGCGCTACAATGTGGATTATCAGCTAGCGTTATCGGCTTGCCGTCAGAATGACTTTAAAGTCATATGCGCTCTGTTTTTTTCGCCCGCTTGGCATGCTCCATTTTTTTGGGAGTCGCTGGACTGTAAACCTCAACTGCAGCATCATGGCTTCAAGCGCAGCATCTACCAGCGGGGCGCGGGAGAGTGGTTTTGACGGTGAGTGCCAATGCAGTGTTCTGTTGTTATGTTATTATTTATGCATTTACAAATGCTCCACTGCTATTCATAGATTCATAGAATTTTACGGCACAAAAGGAGGCCATTCGGCCCATCTAGTCTATGCCGGCTCTTTGAAAAGAGCGATTCAATCCCACTGCCCTGCCCGCTCCCCATAGCCTAATAGACCTGTTCTCCCTAAATAAAGATCTAATTCCCTTTTAAAAGTTGTTATCGAATCAGCCTCCACCACCTTTTCAGGCAATGCATTCCAGATTCGAACAACTCGCTGAGTGAAAAAAACTTCTCCTCAGCTCCCCTCTACTTTGCCTTGAAACTATTTAAAATCTGTGACCACGAGTCACAGATTCGCCCACGAGTGGAAATAGTTTTTCTCTGTTTGCCCTGTCGAAACCCCTCATGATCTTATAAACCTCTATTAGGTCTCCCCTCAATCTTCTCTGCCCCAGAGAGAATAACCCTAGCCTATCTAGCCTCTCCTCATAGCTGAAGTCCCTCAATCCTGGCACCATCCTAGTAAATCTTCTTTGTACCCTTTCCAATGTCTTCACATCCTTTCTGTAGTGTGGTGACCAGAATTGAACACAGTATTCCAGCTGAGGCCTCACCAAAGTCTTATAGAGGTTAGTCAGCACTTCCTGACTTTTGTACTCTATACCCCTATTTATAAAGCCTAGTATCCCATATGCCTTCTTATCAGCCTTGTCTACCTGTCCTGCCACCTTCAACGAGTCACTAACACAAATCCCCAGGTCTCTCTGTTCCTTCACACCATTTAAAATTGTACTATCTAGCCTATATTGCCTCCCTTCATTTCTTCTCCCAAAATGCATCACCTCACACTTCTCTGCATTAAACTTCATCTGCCATGTGTCTGCCCACTTTACCAATTTGTCTATATCTTCTTGCAGATGATTACTATCCTCCTCACTATTTACTATTCTCCCTAACTTAGTGTCATCTGCAAACTTGGAAACTGTACTCCGTACACCCAAGTCCAGATCATTGATGTAGATTACAAACAGCAATGGTCCCAAAACTGATCCCTGTGGCACACCACTGCTCACTTCCCTCCAGTCTGAAAAACAGCCGCTCACTACAACTCTCTGCTTTCTGTCTCGCAGCCAGTTGTGGATCCACGCTGCCACTGTCCCTTTTACGCCATGGGCCTTTAATTTCCTAATAAGTCTATTGTTCTGGATAAGTTCCGGTTTATCGAATGGGGACTTTTTTTTGGCATGCCAGTTATACGGAAGTGTCGGTGCATCAAGTCACGGATAAATAGGCTTCTACTATAAAGAGAAAGGGAAGTGTGGTAGTATTTTACAGGCTGTGTATTAGTAATGTTTATAGTAATAATGTTGCAAATAAAATTTAGCAAAATATATACTGACAGCTAACAAAATCTTTGTACTGTATTACATTGTACTGATACTATTAGAGATGAAACTTCAATATTACGCTTTATGAAATACACTTGGATGGTAAGTCCCATTAAATATGAGCTGACAGCTCGACAGGGTCTGCAGTTTAGGATTAGTTGGACAATCTTTTTTTCAGTAACACAAATAATAAATTTTGTCTATCTATCAAGGTTAAAGTGCCCGATTAGAAAAGCAAATGGTCAAGAATTCCATCGCATCTCTCACTGTGATATAGTAACAGGCTGCAAAGTTATATCATAAGTCGCTAACCCAATTATTGGGAATACAAATGGATGCAAACGTATTTCCCCTAGTAAAAAACAAGAGACCAACGATCTTTTGCACAATGCAAACAACCAAAACTTTTCCAATATTTTAATCATAGAGCTTCACTATGGAAGATACTGAGTTAAAATGAGCAATATTCCTTAACCTATTTGTTGACTTGTCACTTGATTTAAATAGCATAAGAATCTATTAAGGAACACTGGAAATCTGTTCCTCACTTTATCACCAACATTAAAATGCATCCTCCCTGCTCAATGCTGCTCCTATCCTCTGTTCCCATGTAGCTCACACCTCCTGTTAATCTGCTGGCAACACCGTTAGAAAACAATACAATACCAACTTCTTATAGACAGTTAACTAATAATCCTTCTATTTGATGTAGAACTCTCCATTTTGTGGAGAGTTATCTGCTGTCGGAGAGAGGGAGTGTACCTCGCGAAGTAAATCCGCTGAACTCGGCTGAAACCAGTCAGAAGTCATTCACTGACCAAATAGACTGGTTGGGGGTTATGAAGCGTGAGGTGTGTCAATGCATTTCATTGCTGCCCCCAGATCTCGGCCAAGTTTTGGCTGCCACATGTCGCCCACAAATATAGAGTCGGTTTTTCTGCTCTCTTTCCCCCTTACCTTCTTTTCTCCCCTAATCCCACTTCCATGACTGTTTGTCATGGAAGTGCGCAATTTGGCTGCCGCGTTTCACCCACAAATACAGTCAATTCTCCTACTCTCCTTCATCCTGCCCCGACCCCTCCCACCTGCTCTTGTCCCTACCTGACTGTACAGTGCCTTGGGACGTCCTCTCGACGTGAAAGGTACTATATAAATGTAAGTTTTGTTTGATTGATTGATATATTACTTCTCATGTAGGAAGCATGTCTCAAAGTGCTTCACAGTATTTTATGTAAAGTGTAATAACCATGTATTTTTCAGACAAACACAGCACCCAATTTGCCTACAGAAATATCCCACATTAAATCATGAAGTGAATACCAGTTTTAGTTTGAGGACGGTTTGCCAAGAAAGCACGAGAAACACCATTCTGGCGTATAGCTTGGTGAGGGATAAACAAGTGAATTCTGGGATTATTCTGGCTTCAAGGTGGCATGCCTGGCAATGGAATATAGGAATCAAGTCAATCCCCATTTGTTATCTCAATAGTCTGGTTGTTAAACCAGGCAGGATCATGGTACTCCAGGACACTACTGATGACAGACAATTCAGTCTGGCTCATTGGCAGGACTTGGAGGGGCAGAGAGACTCACAGGTAGGGTCCGTCGATATGGAACTTTTCCTATTTAGATATATCGATGGGCTCATATCGAGATATACCGAAATATCGATATTTTCGGGTTTTTCGTACTGCGCATGCGTGCGCGGTGCAAGCATTCGGAGTGCTCGCAGGTTCCAGGTGCGTTCGCATTGCAGGTGCATGCGCATTCGGGGCCTATCTCCTCAGGAGGTAAATATATTTCTGTCTCTGTGTCTCTCACTCTCTCCATCTCTGTGTTTTTCTGTCTGTGTCTCTCTCGCATCCCCCCCATCTCTATCTATCTGTATATTATCACATCCACCCCGTCTCTCCATCCACTCCCCCCCCCCCTCCACCCTCCCCCAGCCATCTCTCTCTCTCTCTCTCTCCCTCCCCCACCCCCCCGCCGTCCCTCTACCCCCCCCCACCCTCCCCCAGCTGTCTCTCTCTCCCTCCCACCCCAACCGTCTCACTCCCCCCCACCCCCCCCAGCTGTCTCTTTCCACCTCCCACCCCCCACCGTCTCTCTCCCCCTCCCACCACCCCCTCGCTATCTCTTTCTCCCCCCCACACCCCCCCAGCCGTCTCTCTCCCCCTCTCCCCCCCCAGCCGTCTCTCTCCCCCTCACCCCCCCCCCCCCAGCCATCTCTCTCCCCCTCACCCCCCCCCCCCCAGCCATCTCTCTCCCCACCCAGCCGTCTCTCTCCCCCTCCAACCGCCCCCCAGCCGTCTCTCCCCCCATCCCCCAGCCTTCTCTCCCCCCACTCCCCCCACCCCTTGCATACCTGTATATTGTATTCGAGGACTATGAATACAATATGGCGGCTTTGCACCTCGGTCTGTGCATTGTGTATAGAGATGAGGATTCTGGGTCTTGTAGTTCAGTGTGTGCGCATTCCGATTTTTTACCTCGATATATCGATTTTTCAATATATCGATATTTTTGAAATGCCTATATCGGCGTATCGATATGAAAATTATATCGGGTTTTAGCGATATATCGATATATCGCCAGACCCTACTCACAGGTTTATTTAATCCTAAAGTATTAGATGCAATCCGGCAAGAACATTGTTTTAGGACCCCAGAGAATGCATTCTGCTGTAGTTTAACCAACTAAAATGCATTGCCTGAAAAGGTGGTGGAGGCCAATTTGATAACAGCTTTTAAAAGAGAATTAGATCTTTATTTAGGCAGAACATGTCTGTTAGGTTATGGGGAGAAAGCAGGGAGGTGGCATTGAGTTGCTCTCTTCAAAGAGCCGGCACAGATGAGATGGGCCAAATGGCCTCCTTTTGTGCTGTAAAATTCTATAATTCTATGATAAAAGTAATTGCCTTCCATTCCTAATATTGTCTGGCAATCTTCCTGCTGCTTGGCCAGTAAGGACCATCCTACCCATTAGAGCTTCAATTTGCAAGGTTAACAGGAGTCGAGTGGGAAGAATCCATGCCCCTAGTGACAAGTCTGCCCTTCCCAACACTGCAAATAAGCCATGCTTATTGGTCAGCCATAGGCATTGCCTCAGAATACTGTTGGATCTGCCTAGCTGAGGGACCAGATGATCGAGATAGTTGACATGATTCCTATATTCCGTTGCCAAATAAGTCACTTTAAAGCCAGCTCAGCTGCATGGAAATCCTCCTCATCTTTCCCCAAGGAAAATATTGCAAAAAGTTTTAATGGCTGTTCAAATAAATAAAGTTCAGACCGTGCACGATCTCCAATATTAAAAGTCATGAAATTCGGTAAGAATAGCTTTGCAGTCAGTTAATTAAAATAAAACAGCTTATGTCTTGCTCATTATGTTTCCAATCAGTCTTACAATCCTTCAGAAGGTTAATTTCATTACATTTTCATTTGAACTGTGGGAAATCTGTTAATATTTCTTGTTTTATTACTTCTATTTTGTGCATGCAAAGAAAAACAGAATTTATTTGCAGTGCACAATAATAATAATAATCCGAATAATAATCCTTTCATTTGATATATAGCACCTTTCATTGTCTTCTAGACATCTCAAAGTGCTTTACAGAATACACTGTAAAGTGAATTGACTGTATATTTGTGGGTAAAAAGCAGTAGCCAATTGCGAATAGCAGTGTCCTGCAAAGTCTTGGACTGAAGTGACCAATATCACTATTGTTTCTTTTTCTTGAGAGATTATTATCAGGCATGTGAAGTAAGGAAATTTGCCCAAGGTTTTGCCCTGCCAGGAATCAAACCCAGGTTTCTCACTTGTGATACGAGTGCTCCAACCACCATGTTAACACACAAGAGGTTAATTGCTCTCAGAAGCCCATTTTCAAGTTTAAAACAAGGAAAGCACTATTTCAAATGCAATGGCTTAGTATTATTATTAGTGTGAGAAAATGCATGCAGGACTCATAATTATATCATTAAACTAATATATCAAGCTTGTTATATATGCACACAGTTTAATTAAGAGCACCTGTGAATCCCATAAAAATACAATCACTGTGAAGCGCATAGGAGCATCCTTCTGATACGAATGACAAATTAATTTATATCAAATACATTTTTTTAATTATTCTATCCAGACCTATGTGTACATGGTTAGTACAGACAGCCTGCACATTTTGCTCACAGTGAGTTAAACCAACTACAAATTAGACCCCAATATCTCTAGAGAGAATCCTGCAGTCTCATTTACATTGCAGCGTTGCACATTTTAAGGGAGCAACATTGATTTATTTCACGTAGTTCAGGTTCCTATATAACTACTCTCAGCATTATTTGGCAAATGGTCAGATTTCTGCAATTTGTCTGTATAATAGATGAGAGATTCTGTCATTTGAACATTGAGCATGTCAGTGCTTAACATGACAACTAGTGATATACAACAATGGGTTGAGTTTCTGCCAACAGTGATATAATGATTTCCAGAATATGTTGTACTTTTGCTTTTGATGTGGGATTCCTTGTAGCAAAAAGTCATTAAAGGGGGCCATACATACAGATTCCTCAATTTTGAATGGTAATTTGTTGTAACTAACCTTACTTTGCTCTTTAACCTTTGAAGAAATATTAAGAATTTCTACATGACTATAAGGGCAAGTTTGGTTCAGTGGGGAGAAGGCTATGGGTTCTAGTTCCATGCCAAGACTTTGAGCTCTGGTGGAGAAGAGCAGTGCTGGGAATGTTGTGTTGCCAGAGATGTTGTCCTTTGGATGAAATGCAAAACTAAGGTCCTATCTGCCTATTCAGGTTAAAGATCCCCTGGCACTATTTGAAAATAGATGTTTTTCTCCTTGTCCTGGCCAACAATCCCTAAGATAAAATTGGTCATTCAATTGATGGTTGTTTGATGGGCCTTGCTGTGCACAAAATAATCCTCATCTTCATTTACAATTGCACAATCACTACACTTGACAGTAATTCCTGTAAAGCTCTCTGATATATTTTGACAACATGATTAGTGCTATATCAAGTGCAAGCTATGTGAAAATAATCCATTTTTTTTTGCCCCGTGAAATTAATCTCCAACATTAATCATTTACATTTCTGCAATAGGCTTGCATTGCTGAAAAAGGCAATCAAATTTTCAATGGGACCCACATTAATCCTTCAAATTCCCTAATTTGTATGAATATTAGAAGAGACATTTTTACAATGTGAAAAATTAGATGTAAAACTGTTAAATGATTTCTGTTAAAAACACCTTTTAAAAGTATATGGCAGCATGTTCAATAGAATATATATCATCAATGATCAGCACTTTATGACATTTATTTCATGAAACTTTAAGACCAATTGATCACTGCAAGTATGAGTGAGTTACAACGGCTTTTCACATTAGGGAATGAATAAGGAGAACTCAGTGCCACTGACAAAATATTTGGTTTGTTCTATGGGCAAACCTTTCCTGACAGACCCTTGAGGACCTCTTTAAATTAATTCTGCAACATCAAGTGCCTCTATTGAACATTAAGTATTCATACGAGTGAAGAGTCGTTTTGAATTTCATGCATTTGAAATATCAATCTTGTAAGTGGTGAGATTACCAATTACTTTCACAGAATATAGGTATCTGATGGGTTTGAAATATTGCTTCACAAATTAATATGAAGAGAAACATCATCATAGCTTGCCATGTTTTACTGAATTTTGAGTTTAGAAGGTTTATGAACCAAGAGACACAATTCAAAGAAGCACTGTATCAGCCAATGTTCTACTCCTTCTTTGACTCAGAATCAGGCCTGCTCCGCGTCCACCGCACAACTATCGGTGGCCGGGCTTCCAGCCTCTCTGCTCCCACACTGTGGAACTCCATCCCGCTGCCCCTCCGCCTTGCTTCCTCCCTTTCCTCCTTCAAGGCCAGTCTCAAGACTTTCCTCTCTGACTGCGCCTTTGGATGCCCCACTAATTTCTAACTCTTCCCCTTCACCCACTCTCCTTCCCCTTCCCCCTACCCTGACCCTTCCCTCTCCTGCCCCCCGCTGCCCACCCCCACCCCCCTGCTTGGGTCCCGACCGGACTGTTCAGCGCTTTGGGACGTTCTCCCACCATGAAAGGCGCTATATAAGTGCAATTTTGTTGTTGTTGTTTGATAGTGTTTATTCTATGTTCTCCCTCATTTCAAAAATCATCTTGTCTATAAAAGGAGCAGGTAGTGAACTTCCCAGTGTATCGCTATTTTCTGACTTGATCAGGAGTATGTGTTTCCTTATTTACATATATATTACATTGACTTACATAGAATATATAGCAAAGACACAAGCCATTTAACCATCCTAGTCCGAGTTGGTGTTTGTACTTCACACGAGTTTCCGCCCACTCCTTATTCCCCTTCCATATCCTTCTATTCCCCTCTCCCTTATGTATATATTGTATCTAGCTCTCTCTTAAATTAATCCATATTATTTGATTCAATCACCACTTAAAGGAACATGTTTCACATTCTCACTACCCTCTGAGGTATCAATAAGTCTTCTTGACCCTATCAATATATCAGTAATAATCCTTGCATTTATTATAGTGCTTCACCATAACAAAATAATTGAAAATACTCACCAATCACCTTGCTTAAGAGTATGAACACTGACCTATTGAAAGTTCCACATATGTATGGAAATTTCTATTTGACTGGCATGCAGTGCACACTTTCCCCAGCTCACCTAATCTCCAAATTATCAATACCAAATTGCTTCTTGATACTTGTCTTTCTAGATGTGTTGTACCTATGAGGGATTTGGCTTGGAGGATTAACAGGATCCAAGTTGGGAGAACTTCAGTCTCAGAAACTGATCTGCTCCTCAAATTCCTGCTAATGCACCAGTTTGGCTGGTGCATCATCAACTCTGCTTGGAGTACTGATGGCCTGCCTGGCTCAGGAATCAGATTGCCATGAATTTGTTGAGTCCCAGATCTGTCTGATATGATTCAGTCAGTGTAATTTGGGATAGGTATCATTTGTTCTCAAGTCGGTCTAAAGGGTCACATACCACCTTGTTTCAATTCAAACAAACACTCATCCTTCCTTCCATTTCTGTGAACTATGTGCTCTGGATGCTGTTTTGCGGGAGGGGCACTATGTAAATGTAAGTTGTTGTTGTTGTTGAACATGCAAATCTTGTCGCTGGTTCTTGATTTGTAGCAGAGAACCAGTCTGAGGCCCACCTGGAGTTGCCAAGGAAAATCAAAATTGAAAGAGCACAGAAATATAAAAATTTACCAACATAAAAATATAATAGTAACTTGAAACGGAATATGCCTTGGCACTGACAAAATTCCCCTTGATGAGCCAAGACATGATGAGATTTTAAATGCAATGGAAAACCTAAGAACATCACTGGACTTTGTTTTCCCAATACCAGATGTTGTTCTGTTACTGTGAATGTCACCTGCTGTTTCTCTGCAGGATTTGCTGTTCCATGCAGAGAATCACTTTGGCAAGGACGAAGGAAATGCAGTGAAACCTGAGGCAAAACTTGGTTTCCTCCTATCATATCATTTTTATTTCAACGTACAACCTGACAGCAAACTTCAAAGCAATTAGAATCATTCTATAAAATACCAGTATAAGGTCTCAGATTTAATACAGTGATGGTCACTTTAAAACAGTTCAAAGCACTTCATGTAATGAGGGACTTTAAAATGTATTAACTGTTGTATGGGAAATCATTGAAGCTTTTGATAAGAAATTTGGTAGAGCACTTTTCACATCCAGTGGATGCCTTAAAGCATGTCAAATAATATACTATAAAATAAAGTGACTATATTTTGTGGACAGACAGGACAGCCAATTCCCCAAAACACCCACAAAGTGAGTAACCAATTTAATTTGGGGAATTGTTGACCAGGACACTGAGGGAGAAACTCCCTCCTCTTTTTGAATAGTGACTTGGAATCTTTAACATTCACTGAACAAGCAGAGTGCCTCAGTTTAATACCTCAGCCAAAGGACAAGAAAATCAAACAAATGAACAAACAATAATGAAATTAATAACCAAACTATAATTTTATTAGTTTGGTGAATTTTTATTTATTTCCCATCATCTGGGAATTTTGACATAAATTCTGATATTTTGAACTCTGTCCACCCCACCTCTCATGAACTTTCAATTGTAGCCATTGAGAACTCACAGGAAGGAGCAGAGTGTATGTTTCTCAATTCTGAAATATTCAATCGGCTGAAACCAAGCAGCTTACCTACTGATACCTTAGAGGGGTGCATCCAACCCTTTGAAGGTGTTCGCTTGAGAGATCATCGGGAGATGAGCAGGAAAATGACGTTCTCGGGAATTTGAACTGATTTTCGATGGCTGATCAATGGATTTTCAACTGACCAATCCTGAAAATTAGCTATTTACCGAAGCAAACATTTATGTTAATTCCTTTAACTTAAATAAGCTATGCAGTAGGACTAATAAATATGTATGCATTATACCAACTATACAACATTGTGTGTACACATATATACTGTATATTAGGGTCCGTCGATATGGAAATTTTCTGATTTAGATATATCGATGGGCTCATATTGAGATATACCGAAATATCGATATTTTCAGGTTTTTCGTACTGCGCATGTGCGTGCAGCGTGCGCATTCGGAGTGCGCGTGCATTTGGGGCCTATCTCCTCAGGAGGTAAATATCTTTCTCTGTGTCTCTCACTCTCTCCATCTCTGTGTTTTTCTGTCTGTGTCTCTGTGTCTCTCTCACATCCCCCCCATCTCTATCTATCTGTATATTATCACATCCACCCCGTCTCTCCCCCCCACCCCCCGCCGTCTCTTTCCCCCCCCCGCCGTCTCTCTCCCCCCCCACCAAGCCGTCTCTCTCCCCCTCACCCCCCCCCAGCCGTCTCTCCCCCCCTCCCCCCCCCCCACCCCCCCAGCCGTCTCTCCCCCCCCCCCACCCCTTGCATACCTGTATATTGTATTCGAAGACTATGAATACAATATGGCAGCATTGCACCTCGGTCTGTGCATTGTGCATAGAGATGAGCATTCTGGGTCTTGTACTTCAGTGTGCATGAATTCCGATTTTTTACCTCGATATATCGATTTTTCACTATATCGATATTTTTGAAATGCCTATATCGGCGTATCGATATGAAAATTATATTGGGTTTTGGCGATATATCGATATATCGCCAGACCCTATTGTGTATACATATTATACACACACGGGAAATCATATGATGCTTTGAGTAGTGCACCAGACACGAAAGGGGCTATGTCAAATATAAGGATTAAATGCACACATGTAATGTCACTATCAATCCATAGTCACTTCACTTGACAGTAATTAAGTGTAAGCTTGTTTGAGACTTATGGCGTTATACACACTATATCATATTCAACAGATTGCTTATTCTTGTACTTGTACAAATTCCCTAGTCTGTGCAATTAGGTCAGATGTTAAAAAAAATTCTGATACCTTTAGCGATTATTTCCACTCATCGTAAGTCATACTCAGATACCAATTGATTTCTGAATTTCTATAGTAAATAGATATGGTCTGATTATGTAGAGGATATGAAATATGACTTTACTTCACCAAACAAGGTCAATTCCATAACTTATGAACAGCCGCAACACATTCCATTTATAATACTTGTGCTTTTTTGTTTTTGAAAGCACATTTCTCTATGCTAAAGGGTGCATCAATATACAAACATGTGGCATTGAGGGAAAGGATATGACAGTTGGAGTAGTCTCAAGAAGGACATCATGTCTCAGAGAGATTGTGGCAGTGAGGTTGGCTGATAATGTGACATTTGTTGATCTACAACTGGTTAGGCAGTTGCCAGATCATATTAGTATGATATAAAAGTGTGCTTGTGCTCCAGATGGCATTGAAAATGAATGATGAATATCTAACCAAGTTTGGGAAAGAGAATAACGGGACTAGAACAGGTGAAATAGATTATTCCACACTTTTAGTCCTTGTTTAATAACCTGAGAGTCTAACACAAGAAGTTGTAATATCAATTTGTAAAATTGTGCTGAACTAATGTACAAGTATCTCACATTCAAGCATGGTTTGTCTCCACTTATGAAGAGTGAGGACAATGTCTAAAAATTGTAGTGACAGCATGAGAGATTTTTATTTTATAATCATCACTGGAACATTGAAGAGGAGGTTGGAAGTGTATTATTCATGAGGCAGATAGACTGTTGGTCAGTGGAATGGTTTATGACAAGTGTCCACTAAAGTAGTGATATTAGCCAAAAGTCACCACATGGTGAAGTGTTAATCATCACCAATGATAATCATCACCTCAAAGGTCTGACGAGGAGTGAGACTTAGATTCACATTTAATAATTTGTCAAACTTCATCTACATAATAATTTCCTTACTCTATATGCCTAATAATAATCCCCCAAAACTATGATAAATTGGTCATTTCAATCCACGACTGTTTGTGGGACACTGCTGTGAGCAATTGGCTGCTGTGTTTCACCCATAAATATACAGTCAATTCACTTTACAATATATATTTTGTGAAGCGCTTTGAGATGTCTAGAAGACTTGAAAAGCGCTAAATCAAATGCAAGGATTATTATTATCCTTGTATTAGATATAGCACTTTATCATGTCCCCAGGACTTCTCAAAGCACTTCATAGGATATATTGTAAAGTGGCTTGACTGAATTTTGTGGGCAAAATTTTAGCTATACTGTCAACACTGTAGCTGTATAGTCAGTAAGTTCACTTTACGGTACATTCTGTGAAGCGCTTTGAGACGTCTAGAAGTGAAAAGGCGCTATATCAAATGTAAGGATTATAATTATTTGTCTTTTCAAGGAAAATAGTAGTTTGATAAGTGATCATTAAGTGCCACTCACCTCACATGAATTTCCAGTGTCAGGTTACTGCCACATTATACAGGAACCAAGGGTGTTTTGTCTAATTAATAATATAATCCTTATACTATATTTGGCTTAGTGCTGTCTCAAAGAATTTCACATTTTGTAAAGTGAAATTACCGGTACTCCTCATTTGTGCACAAACACTCAGCCAATTTGCACACAGCAATATTTCCCAACAGATTCAAAGTGAATGGCTAAGTTTATCTAAATGTTTGGTAGCTTAGATACTGGGAGACACTTCTCTCTTTTTTCTAAAAAGTGCCGTAAGATCTTTATCATCCATCTGAACAGCCAGATGGGACCTGGTTTAACAGTTTGTTGAAAGAAAGTCACCTCCAACAATTTAGTGCTCACCTAGCTTTGCACTCGAGTATCAGCCAAGAGTACAAGCTCTATGTAGGGTCTAAATGCACAACCTTCTGACCCAAAGCCAAGACAACTATAATTGAGCGAGCCAGACTGACAAATGTTGTTTCACACCTACATCTATAGCAGGAATATAAAGGCATGTGAAAACAGTACAAGGTGGCAGAGCAGGAAAGACTGCAAGATCTGAGCACACTCATAAATTCTCTGACTTGAGGGATATTTTATCAAAGTGCTAATGGTGTGAAAATCATAAATCTAATTGAAAAAAAGAGAGAAAATTGACACAACACCCAAAGGAAATGAAATTGTTGTCCACAGTAAGGAAGGGTTTAAGGGTATATATAACAAATATAAGGACTCTAGGATTCTTCTCAGTGCTCTCGAGGTTGGAGTGCTGCTGCTGTTGTTACTCTGTCAGCTTGACTCATTTAGCAACACTCTCTTTGAGTTCAAAAGGTTTGAGACCCATGGCAGGTGTTGAGCTCTTAATCTAGACTGACACATCAGAGCAGAATCGAAGAACACTGAGGGAACGTTTCGGCATTGCTCGATGAGAAGTCAAACTCGGGTCGTTCTGTTCAACACTGGATGGAATAGAGCAGGCGGATTTTTCAGCTTCCTGGCCAATATTCCACCTTCGTCATTCATCTGATTGATATTCCCTCACGCATCCCTGCACTTCTCCCACACTATGCTCTGTGACCTGATTATCCTCATCCTCACCCGGCTTCACTGAGTCCCCATCCTCCAGGGTATCGAGTTCAAGATCCTCATCTTCACCTTTAAAACCCTCCACGATCTTGCTCCCCCTTATCTCTGCGATTTACTAAACCTTTACCAACCCATTTGTTCCCTCTGCTCATAGAAATTTAAAGCACAAACAAATTCTATTTGGTCCTCTTACGTTTGATTCCAATTTTATTGGCAAGAAAAGGATATTGAACAATAAGAATGGACAGGGTAATACTTGTAAATCTGTACAGCAAGAACTAGCATGTGAAGAATAGCAATGAGATAATAAAATAACTAGCATTAAGTAGCTGCAATATTTTGCAATCTGGCTATTAATTGTAACTGCTGAGCGAGGGAGCGGACATATTGGTAGGGGATTAAGAAGTCACAGAGGTAGGGGAGAGTGAGACTATGGATTGCTTTAAAGGTGAGGACCAGGATCTTGAATTGAATTCTCTGAATGATGGGGAGCCAATGGAGTCGGATGAGAATGGGAATTATAGGGTCACAGAGCTGGCATCGTTACTGCTCATGCCTGAAAATAAAATAGTTTTTAGTGCCAACATTCCAAATTACACATGTTTTACAATATCACCACAAGTGTTTTTTGTTACAAATGACGGATGCAATTTCACTCTCGACCCTCGTTATCCAGGACTGAATTTCATGCATGTGGATATTGGGTTGAATAGGGTCTGCTCAGCTTTGATGCCCCAAACCTGTGGTTGAATAACCAGTTGATAATCACTATATAGGTTCATTAATAGCCACATTAATGCCTCGGAGTATTAACAATAATTTGAATTTTATATAGCACCGACCTGTCCCTAAAATTCTCTGAACCTATTATCAACTTAGGCATCAGGTTCGATTCCCAGTTATCATTCCTCTCCCATATTCGATCACTGACCAGCACAGTTTTCTTCCATCTCCGACACATTGCCGGTCAATACTTCACCCTAAAAGCTGCTGAAACCCTTGTCCATGCCATTGTCACCTCTTGGCTGGACTACTCTAATGACCTCCTCTGCAGTCTCCCCTCCTCCACCATTCACAAAATTCAGCTCATCCAAAATTCCTCCGCCCATATTCTCACCCTCACCAAGCTTAGTGCCCCAATTACCCCATTCTTTGCAAAACTCAACTGGCTCCCTATCAGAAAGCAGATTGCCTACAAGATCTTCACTCCTCGTCATCTCCCTACCTTTCTAACCTGCTCTCTCCTTGCTGTACTCACTGGATCCGCTCTACTGGTTCCAGCCTCCTTCTTGTTCCCCGAATCCTCTGTTCCACCATCGTCGGCCGAGCTTTCAGACACTACTCCCCGAATGTTTGGAACTCCCTCCCTCAACCACTTTGCCTCACCCCCTCCTTCCCCATCTTCAGGTCGTGCATGAAGATGTTTGTCTTCAAATGCACTTACGGTCACCTTCGCCCTGCCCCTGGCTCGACCTCGGCCATTGCTAAGTGTTCTGAGCCGCTGCCTGGCATGCAGGGCACTATATAAATGCAAGTTGTTATTGTTGTTGTAGCACCTGTAATGTCTTCAAGTCATCTCAAAAGAAAATTGGAGGGGAGGGTGGTCAGGGAGGGGAGAAATATGATTTTTTTTTCCACTCTGTGATGTCTACAAAAACCATAACTAATAGTCAAGTCCCCCAAAGACACATCCAACCAATTGAAAACGTACAATGGAATTCATACCAATTCTCATAATTGAATGGGGTAGAATATGTGACTCTCTAGAGCACTTTATCATATTGCAAATAAGAAATAAGTCTGAAATTGCCAAGGATCTTGCAATTGAACACTTTATTTGTTCTATTGAAGTGTAAAGGTAAAAATGCTATCTCTAATGCTATGTCTCCATCCCTGATCTAATTTTCTCTGCCTTTAATCTCCCTTCCTTTATTAATCATCCATCATCTTGCAATTTGGGAGTCTGGTGCAGACACAAGGGATTTCTGACAGGGAATATTCATTCCATGACTGCTCTTTCAGCTTGGGAAGATTCAGATCACAAAAGCATAGCATAACAGTCGAGTGTGGGGATATCTGAAAATTTAGAAGAAATCCATTATGCTGGAATTTGCAGTATTTTTTTCCTCAACTGGTAAATTCATATTTGTGGCAAGTGATCATCAGGTAGATGTCCCAATGGGGATGTCATAGTGGATGCATTGAAAGAAACACAACACTGCATCCATTGTATTCAAAAGTAGGCAGTGACGTACAAAATACCCAGTCACTACACTTTACATTAGAGATAGCATGTCCTTCCAACATGAGATGAGCTCTATCAAGTGCAAGGACTATCATTATTATGAAGAATTATTCACCCTATAATACATTGGAATGGCAGTCAATATCAAATTATGGATGCCTGGGTTGAAACTATCCAAAGTTTTTTTTCACATTGAAAAGCTGGGTGAGGGAGAGGAAAGGGGAGGGAAAGAGAAGAAAAGGAGAAGAAGAGGAAACCTTCATTAGTCCACACTGGATTTGACTTTGTATCCTAGAAACAAAATGATATTCTTACAGTATGCCGTGCCACCCATTGTATAAGCTGAAAAGATGTCCAGTAGCTAAAATATACGGGGACCACTATTCAACTTTTAATTTGGGTCAAAGCATTCAATTAAACCTTGTTTCAGCCCTCAGCGAATTAAAAGATAATTATTTTAGTAAAATATTCATTCATTTTCAATCTTTTTTTCCTTTCATGAAGGAAAGGTGTAGGTTAGTTCAACAAAACGTGACGGGACAACTGTAGCTTATGGTGCTGCCCATTAAGTTGAGTGCATGTTCTCAGTCTGTGTTAGTTATACTGAGGTTAGAGAGTGCATTCTTGGCACAGAAATCCTGTCAAATCCTGACAAGAAATTGGGAAGCAAAGACATTGGACCAAAAACAGCAGCAACTTGCATTTATACAGTGCCCTCCACACCGGGCGGCGCCTTAGAATGCTTAACAATAGCAGAGCCTCTACAAAACAGCCTCTACAACCCTTCAGCTTTGGAATTTTTCCCCATAAACAGTATGAAATGAATGACCTATTGTATGTGGTGCATCGTTGGCCAGGACACTGAGAATTCTCTCTTGAAGTAGTGCCATGGGATTTTCAACATCCACTAAGGTCCGGCGATATATCGATATATCGCTAAAACCCGATAAAATGTTCATATCGATACGCTGATATTGGCATCTCAAAAATATCGATATATCGAAAAAAATCGGGGGACGCGCGCACTGAACTACAAGACCCAGAATGCTCATCTCTATACACAATGTACAGACTGAGGTGCAAACCCGCCAAATTGTATTCATAGTCCTAGAATACAATATACAGGTATGCAAGGGGTGGGGGCGGTGGGTGGGAGAGATGGACGGCGGTGGGGGGGGTGGGAGAGATGGACGGCAGTGGGGAGGTGGGGGGAAGAGAGGGGCGGCGGCGGGGGGAAGAGAGGGGCGGCGGCGGGGGGGAGAGAGGGGCGGCGGCGCGGGGGAGAGAGGGGCGGCAGCGGGGGGGGGTGGGGGGAGAGAGGGACGGCGGCAGAGGATGTGATACTATACAGACAGATAAAGATGTGGGGGACGTGAGAGAGGAGAGAGACACAGAGACACAGACAGAAAAACACAGAGATGGAGAGAGTGTGTGTGAGATACACAGAGAGAGAAAGATATTTACCCCCTGAGGAGATAGGCCCCGAATGCTCGCGCACCCCGAATGTGTCGCGCGCGCTTGCGCAGTACGAAAACCCTGAAAATATCGATATTTCGGTATATCTCGATATGAGCCCATCGATATATCTAAATCGGAAAATTTCCATATCGACGGACCCTAATATCCACCTGAACAGACAGACAGGATCTTGTTCTTAACATCTCATCCAAAGTAAGACGCCTCCAACAATGCCCCTCTTCTTTGACATGTCAGGCCTCGACTGCACAAGTTCGTAAACCTGGTGTGGAGCTGGAACACACAACATTCTGACTCAAACATGAGAACGCTACAAATTTCTCCATTTAAAATTGATTAACAATCAAGGTGTTTCATTTTCTTTTGTTAAACTTCTGATCTGATAGGGCAACCTCGGATAATAATAAATAATAATAAATAATTTTATATAATGATAAAGTACTGGATAGATTTATATTTAATAACAAGAATCCTTGCATTTGATATAATGCTTTTCATATCTTATCGACGTCCCAAAGCGTTTCACAGAATATACTGTAAAGTGAATTGACTGTGTATATTTGTGGGTGAGTCGCGGAAGCCAATTGCGCTCAGCAGTGTTCCACAAACAGTTGTGGATTGAAATAACCAACTTTATAATTGTGTTTTTTTTTTGAGGGATTATTATTAGGTGTGTGGAGTAAGGAAACTTGCCCAAGGTTTCGCCCTGACCTGCCTGGATTCAAACACAGGTCTTCCCAGCTTGGTCTCCCCAACTTGCAAGACAAGTGCTCTAACCACTGAGCCACAGGAGCTCCACATAATAATCCTTGCATTTGATGTAGCGTCTTTTACTTTTTCTAGACGCCTCAAAGTGATTCACAGAATACACTGTAAAGTTAATTGACTATAAAACATGTGGGCAAAATGTGGCAGTCAATTGCACACAGCAGTGTCCCACAGTGTCCCACAAACAGTCGTAGATCCAAATGTAAGCACTCGCTTTTAAGGCGAGTGCTCAAACCACTGAGCTACAGGACTCCACTGTATTCATGTTACTAAACCTGTTAAGAAACACAACAACATAATTACATTTATATAGTGTCTTTTACGTCGGGAAAACGCCACCCGCCCACCAAACAAGCATACATAATGAGCAATGTTTAAGGCAGTAAAACCTGTACACTCTGGAGAAGTGCCAGACCCCACATAGACATATTGGTACAAAAAGGTTGTCTTATGCTCAGCACATAGATTCATCGATTCATAGAATTTTACGGCACAAAAGGAGGCCATTCGGCCCATCTAGTCTGTGCCGGCTCTTTGAAAAGAGCGATTCAATCCCACTGCCCTGCCCGCTCCCCATAGCCTAATAGACCTGTTCTCCCTAAATAAAGATCTAATTCCCTTTTAAAAGTTGTTATCGAATCAGCCTCCACCACCTTTTCAGGCAATGCATTCCAGATTCGAACAACTCGCTGAGTGAAAAAAATTCTCCTCAGCTCCCCCCCACGAGTCACAGATTCGCCCACGAGTGGAAATAGTTTTTCTCTATTTGCCCTGTCGAAACCCCTCATGATCTTATAAACATCTCTGCCTTACAACCGACATGATTGCAATTATACTTTATGCTTAACAAAAGACAGGGAAAGTACCAGTCTGGTCTCACAAAGGAGAATTATCATGATGGATACTCCGTGACTGGCACCCTTTAAAGTAATTTGTTGTAGGAGGAACTGAAAAAAAAGTACAATGCATTGAAAAGCTGACTACTGTATGTGGAACATAATTGCTAGAAAATCATTTAATTCACCATTTCAGAATAGTATTATTCTTATTATTATCCTATCTTCTTCCCTGAAAGAAGGTTTCTCAGCTATCAATCAATCTGCCCCCACTTCCTGGAACTCCATCACAGAGTCTCTCAGATCCCCTCCCTTCACTCGGTCAAGGCCATTCTCTTCGACCTTGGTTTTAGTCATCTTTCCCCTCCCAACCCACTTCGGCTCCTGCCCCCATCTTAGTTGCCCAGTGGCTTTGTCAAGTGCTTTGACACCTGCTCTGATGTGAAAAGAACTATAAATTATATTCCATCGGGTAAATAATTATCTCACTTGTCTTTCCTCAAACTGCCCTTGCAACCATCCACCTGTGTCTTCTTGTTCCCCGTGTTAGACGAATGAACTACAAGCAAGGATTAGACAAGCTAGGGCTCTTCAGCCTGAAAGGAGAGGTCTCAGAGGGGACCTTGTTGAGGCATACAAGATTTTCAAAGGGATTGAGAAAGAGCGTACAGAACAATACTTTTGAATCCACTAAGACAGCAGGCAGGCTTCGTGACGTTTGATATGGCCAGTGTAAGACCAGTTAGTACAACATACACACAAATTGTTATGTGCGTCCTATATACCACATTTAAAAAAAAAATAAACTGAATTTCTGAACCTCTCGTTTAAAAAACTGAAGGAAATGATTACAATAATTGTTTCACTGGGGAGGAAGATGTGAACTGCATTATTATGTGCCTGTATTTCTCATTGCGATGACTCTTCTTGCATTTTAATCACAAAATAGGGCTGTGGGAGGCACTTTCAAGTCACCATCTATTGTCTTCCCATCGGAGAGATGTAATTGGGCATAAATTAAAAGGTCACTTAACCACATTCATTTTGTTTGGTGGTGTCAAGCAGAACAAAGCTGTTGAAGTGATAACATGTGCATAGCTTGCAGTAGTTTTTGATTCAAAAATAAGCTTTGCATTTAATACAGCTCATTTCACATTGGCAGAATGTCTCAAAGCACTTCCCAGGATACACTGCATTGTACAGTAGACCCTCGCCAAACGTGGGGATTACATTCCTGGAAAACAGCGCATTCGGTAAAATCGCATTCGGTAAGCTTAATAATTAATGGGAAAAAGGGGGTTAGGGGAAATCCATCTACAGGCTATCCAACCTCAAGCCTCCGGGCACATCCACACCCGACCAACGCAAGGTACATATTGAGGCGGGGTACAGCCGGCTGGCCCACTCTCCCCGCTCGTCACTCTCCCCGCTCTCACTGACTAACTGGTTTTTTATCAGTTGCTGATAAAACAGCAACTTACACTACCACAATTTGGCTAAATTATTTTACCTTTGGTCCTGGAAGTGTTAGGAGATTCTCTCTCTTTCTCTCTCTCTGTGTCTCTTCTGTTTACCATGCAATGCCATCAGGTTGCTCCGAGGCCGAGGAATCATTGGACTTAGGCAGGAGCTGGCGATGGCCTCCCAAGTGTGCATTGCGCACGGGGCTGGTGTCCTCCCAATTGCGCATGCGCGGGGAGCCAGCCAGCCGAGGAATCATTGGACTTCGTCTGGAGCTGCTGGCGCCCTTCCAAATGCGTATGTGCGCATGGCCAGCCATCACGTATACCCAAATTTTATTTGCGCTTCGCAAAAAAGTGCAGCATTTATTTCTTCGCGTATAGTTGAATTCGCAATCCAGAAAGTCGCGTTCAGCAAGGGTTGTCTGTATAGTGACTGTGCATTATACAGGCAAACAGTACAGCTAATATACATGTAGCAACTTCCTTCAAATAGCCAGAAAAGATGAGTCCTTATAATCTGTTTGCCTGCCTTTCCCCATGCACTCCCTTTGAGTTATCTTTTAAATATATATAATAAATAAAAACAACCACGTCTTTTGAACACAACCAATGGTGTGAAGCAATATAATAATGCCTTGTATGTGTTCACTTTATCCACAGTTGAGATGGAGACATGCTTTACTATTTCTTCAAAGGAAATGTCATTTGGGGAAATCAATGTAATAGTTTTAAATGGGAAACTGAAATTAAAATGATAAAAATAGTCGGCATAATTCATTTAGGGAACTGTGATTAAGGTCATAAAAAGTAAGTTTAATAGAAACCCTGATTAACAATTCGGGGAAGGGGTGATATTAATAATAATAACCCTTCCATTTGATATAAACGTCTCAAAACAATACACAGAATATACTATAAAGTGAATTGACCATATATTTTTGCGGGTAGGTAGGAAGGCAAAAGGAGTGGGGGTCCTCTGAAGTGATTTACCAGAGAACATCATTAAGGCAAATATAATAGGATCAGCAAGAGATTTGCTTTCACAAAGAGATCAGGCTGCATTATATACTTTCACTGCGGAGAATTTGAAAGCCTTGAGCTTAAAGCACTATAATCCATTTTTGGTTTTTAAACCATTTGATTTTTTAACAATCAATGTATTATATATCTATCTTTTTGATGCATTTAATTTTAAACAACGTTTCATTGGTAAACTGGAATTTCTTTCACTTTTTTTGTAGATTATATCAAAAGAACAACCAGTCATGACCGTCACACTGATTAAACATTCAATGAAAAGCAGTCAATAGTGTGTCCAGACTATGAGGTTAGTCTAAACGTTAGGCTCCTTGTCAAGCGGTCTGGGACATCTTCCCGATGTGAGAAGCTCAGATCTGTGTAAGTGTTAAATTGTATTGTGTTGAAGTTCTTCTGATTTGAAGGTGAAAAGCTTCAGCTGAACCAGGCTGACCCCTAGATAAGTTTAATAGGGACAAAAGAGAAACAAATATGCTTCCAGTGTCACAAAAAAAGCCTTATAAATGAAAATGGTCGACGATACATAGATTTCAGCACCTTGGGAGGTCCTCTGGATATGAAAGGCACTATACAAATGTAATTGTGTTGTTGTATAGGTATGGATCAGATTATCCATTATAATAATAATAATACTTGAATTTGATAGAGCATTTTCATGTCTTCTAGATGTCTCAAAGCGCTTTACGGAACATACTGTAAAGTGAATTGACTGTATATTTGTGGACGAAACGTGGTAGTTGCGCATAGCAGTGTCCCACAAACAGTCATTGATTGAAATGACCAATTTTATTATTGTAGGTATTTTGGAGGGATTATTATTAGGCATGTGGAGTAAGGAAACTTGCCCAAGGTTTCGCCCTGACTTGCTGGATTCAAGCACAGGTCTCATGCTTGTAAGGCAAGTGCTCTAACCATTGAGCTACAGGGCTCCATGTATTACATAAGGTAATGGAGTGGTCGATAAATAATTAAAATATATCACCTGAATATTTGTGCAAAGATTAGCAAACCTGATGCATATCTGACAGTTACAACCATAATGGTCTATGTCTGAATTGTTAGAGGGACAGACAAGTGGCTGAGAGGCTGAAAGCCTGATCGCTAAAGGTGGGGCGGGCTGGTCAATATTGTGGAGTGATCAGGTCACAGATGTTTGGAGGAGCAAGGCTGTGGAAGGCTTTGAAGTAAACAATGAGGATTATGAAGCCAGGTGAGGATAGGGTTAATAGGTTCTGGCTGTTCTGCAGTTTCTGGGGGGATGAGTTAGGAAGCCCAACTAGCAGGGTGTTAGCACAATCAAGCTTGGACGTGATGAATGCATGGATGAGGGTCTTGGTAGTGCATTGGCGGAGCTGGGGAATGTTGCAGAGATGGAGGAAGGCATGGCAGGTCATGGCATAGATGTGGAACTAGAAAGAATAGTTGAGGGTCGAACAAGACGCCAAGGTTACGTATTGGCTCAGTGAGTTGGAGGGTGCATCCATGGATGGCGATGCTGTCAGCGCCTGAGTGCCAATCAGGATGGCCTTGTCTTGTTGCCATTCAATTTCACTTTCAAGTTAAAGGGAAAAAAAAGTTCACCCACATATCAACCAGCAGGTCAAACAGGCCCATCACTAACACATGCACTATCTTCAGTACCTTGATTAAGATATATTCACTGTGCTCAATTTTCTGCTGACATTTTGCCAGAATTCAAATTTATACTTCTGCATCAACTCATCAAATTATAGGGCATCAACGTAGGTATTTTTGTAAACTCTTGTGGACAGCAATGATTCAGCCAAGGGGAGAATGTTGTACATTAAATGGAGCTCCTAACCAGTACAGTACAACTGTTCAATAAAGATAACTACCTTTTTACTACAGGATATGAAATGTAGTGCAACATGTAGTGAAAAGAATATTTGTAGGAGAATGCAACAGCCAATTCGTGCAAAGCAATCTCCCACAAATAACTGTAAAGTGAATAGCCAATCAGAACTGGGAGATTGGCCGGCACTGGGAAGAAAAACTCCTTCACTTTTTGAATTGTGTCATTGTATCTTTGATGTCCATCTGCACAGGCAGATGGGAACTTTGTTTAACCATCTCGTGTGAAGGTCCACACACCTCTAACAATGTGGTACCCCCACATGTCAGGGACTATGTCAATATATATGCTACGTGAGTTCAAAGTCCTGACATGGGGCTTCAACCCACAATTATCTGACTGAAAAGTGAGAGTGTGACCAATTGAGCCAAGCTGACACACAGAAAAGTATAACAGGGAAGAAGGACATTTGACCAATTGTGTTCATGCTTGTAAAAGGTCAATCAACTTCATGTTAGGAGGACATCCTGTTAATCGACTGAGTCCAGTTTAACTTTTCATTCTCCATGACCCTGTGAATTACTCATATTGAATTTTCTTTAGGAAGCTTAAATGGATCCTGTATCCTGGGAAATTTTGCACATTCTAACAACTCTCTACATGAAAAATAGACTGCTTCTAATCTCCCCGTTTGCTGATTATGTTATTTTATGCTAACCAGTAACTGACTGATGGAAATAAGTTTACCCTATCTACTCAATCAAAACCTCTCATAAATATAGACTGTAGTCAGATTTATAATTATCCTTGTGTTCTATATACAGTAGTGCCCTATCACGTCTTCTAGATGGGATTACTGTAGTATTGTAAAGTGAATTTAGACTGTAAGTGTTGTGGGCAAAACACAGCAACCAATTGCACCCAACAATGTCCCAATGTCCCAACAATGCACCCAACAATGTCATGAATTAAATGACTAAAGTTTTGTATTTCAGCTCGTGTTTTCGCAAAAAGCAGTCACTGTACTTACTGACAATCATTGCCATAAATGTTCTGGGGTGTTTTGACGTATAAAAGGCTCTAAAATGCCAATGTAAATATGATTTCAGAGAAACAAAAAAAAGCATTCTGTTGTGGAGCTTTGCTTCTATGAAACAGCATTAATCACAAAAATTGAATTGTTCATAAAAATGGTTTTACTTTTCTCAATGGACACCCTTTCAATGAGTATACATGTCCATTTTCCCCTCTCCAATCTGCCCTCTGGAATGGTTTCTCTGGAATGGACCAGGCTCAGGTGACAAGAGCCAAGGTTTGGTTACCACTGAGTGTGTGTGGTTGTGGTATTGCTCATTGACGAAAATGCACAGCTTGCAAACACTGTCTGGCAAGCTTGCTGCTCACTCCTTGCCTGCATTATCACCTGCACTAAACACTGCCACCCACATGCTCACCCGCAACAAAATTCGTACCCAGATTTATAATCCTTGCATTCAATATATTTGATTACTCTAGTACTTGCAAAACTCTACTGGCTCCCTGTCACAGAGTGGGATCAATTTCAAGATCCTCACTCTAGTGTTTAAATCCCTCCACTCCTCTGCACCCACCACTTCCTCTCTAACCTCCTTTCTCCTCAAAGCAGTACCCATTGCCTCTGCTCTACTGGATCTGGCTTCCCACTTGTCCCCCGAATCCTCCACTCAACCATGCTTTCAGCCACTACACCCCTCAACTTTGGAATTCCCTCCCTCAACCCCTTCATCTTATTCCTTCCTTCCCCATCTTCAGATCACACCTGAAAACCTTTCTCTTTGACCACGCTTACTTTCCCCCTCCCCCAGGCTCGGCCTTCGGGCTCCTCCATTGTGAAGCTCTCTGGGAAGCTGAAACAAAACCAAAGTTAAAAACTTTTGTTTTTGTTTCAGATTCCCAGCATCTGTAGTATTTTGTCTCTGGGAAGCTGCCTGGTGTGGAGAGTGCTATATACATGCTAGTTGTTGTTGTCCAGCTAGATGTACCCTACCCACTAGGGCTTTAATTTACAGAAGAATCCCTGCCCCAAGTACCTGGTCTGCTGCTCCAAGTCCTGCCAAAAAGCCAGGCCAGCTGATTTGCAGATCCCAGATGTACAGTACTGTGTCAGTGATTGCTGTAACAACAAATTGCATTTATATAGGAACATAAGGAATGCTAGAGAGAGAAAAAAAAGACTACGGTCCGTCTAATTTGCTTTTGAGCACCCTGGTGGTTCCATGCACATGTATCCCGAATTACCTATGTACTACATCTCATGTTTGAAGGAATCAACACTTCCTACTTCAACGAGGGAGCCTTTTCCACCGGTTTACCATTCGCTCACTGAAATAGTGTTTCAGCTGATTTACTCAGAATTTACCCCCACTTCAATCGCTGGCCCTGTCCTCTGGTTTACTATTCTGGACTAGTTGAAACAGTCTGTCATGATCTATATTGTCTAGTCCCTTTAGAATTATAAAGACAGTAATCATATTGCTGGTATTTCTATCGTTCTCTTCTTGTTAGTAGGACATCCTGAGGCACTGGACATAATATAATTTTATTGTTACAAGTCCCCTATTCGTTTTGAACATTGAAGACTCAGTACAGATCCCTGCAGAACTCTGACAGTCACTTGCACTAAGCCAAGCCTTCCTGCCTCTCATAAAGATTTATTTTGTGGAACTACAAAAGATGCAAATAAATGATGCCAGATTATTAATCGTACAACGTAGGTGTAGTGATTCATGCAAATCTTTGTTGGGTTTCAGGAAAAATGTTTTATCTTAGTTTTGTTCTCTCTGAATTAAAATAAAATGGGACTCCCACTCAATTTGTGTGGATGGTAACACACATCTACATAATAGGAACTGTCAGGCTCCTGTCCAACAGACAAACTTATCTTTCGAAACTGGGTATACCTATCAGAAATTGCTGGGCATATATATGGACATATAGATGAGGAGAATTGTCAGTAACTGCAATGGAAAGAATAGAAGTGCCATTTCACTTATACTGGAAGAAAAACCTAACCAGAGTACTTTCTATACAAACTTCGTAACTCCTGGTTTTGTTGAAAAATAATCCTTGAAAAAATATGGTAATTGAATCCACGACTGTTTGAGGGACAGCGCTGCAGGCGATTGGCTGCCAAGTTTCACCCACATAATATCATAATATACAGACAATTCACTTCACAGTGTATTCTGTGACGTGCTTTGAGATGTCTCAAAGACACAATCAGGGGTGATTAATAATAATCCTTGCATTTGATATTGCGCCTTACCACTTCTTTGAGACACTTCACAGAATATACTGTAAAGTGAATTGACTATATTTTGTGGCTGAACACAGCAGCCAATTGTAAACAGCAGTGCCCCACAAACAGTATGATTGGGTGACCAATTTTTAAAAGTAAGCGTTACCTCCGGAAAAGCGATTCATCAATCAACTAATGACCAGGTTTCCACTTACTGCTAGTTAAACAAAGGCATGTGAAGTAAGGAACTTGCCCACATTTCACCAGCCCGGGAACCAAACCTAGCCCCTCTCGCTTGCGAGGTGGATGTTCTGAACTCTAAGCTACAGGAGTTGCATAGATAAAATGCAAGGATTAATTACTATAAAAATTAAGCTATTATAAAAAAGTTCTACCAACAATGAAATATACTTGAGAATAGAGGATCGTTTTTTTTAAAAACAAAATAGGAGCAAATTGTTCAATCTACTCCTGTGTTATTTTCATATTAAGTTAAAACGTTTAGAGCTACTTATCACATTTCAAAGTGCTTTGCAGTATTGACTGCCAAGATAAACAAGTGTTCTTGATGGCAAATAACCAGTTCCTTTGCTCACACAAAAGTTAGCCTTGAGGTGACTGACCTCCCATTGTGAAAGGCATTCTACAAAAATGTAATTTACTGTTGTAGTGATTCACCAAATAATTTGCAGGATTACAGTTCCCCATATCTCCAAAAATCATTGCCTTCTCTTTTCAAACAAACTTTCCACATTCCATCTGAAGAGATGCCTTTGTTCAATGGCTCAGGTGAAGATGGCATTTCTGATAATGTCCCATTGCTGCACTGGAATGTCAACCTTGGTCAACCTCAATTTTGAGCTCAAAGACCAATATGAAGTTTGAAACTACAATGCTCTAACTTAGAGTTGGCAGTGCTCCCAACTGAGGCAAGATGATACCTAAGGACTAATTAGAATTGATATTTTTTTTAAAAATTCAACAATTACAATTTTTTCAGTTACTTATTCAAAAAGAAATTTCACCTGAATTTCATTTTAACAAATTGCGGATTTTATTGGGTTTCCATGACAGTGTGAACACTTCCCAGTACTCACCTTGCTGCACTGCTGGCTCTGGGTATGTGATGTGAATGTTCTCTGTGAACAGGTGAGTGGATTCAGTGACAACATTTGCACAATCTGATAAGGCAATTGAACAATCTGATAAAGCTATTCCAGGAACAAATGTCTATATCACATTGATAAGATCACAAGATTGGTTTGGATGAAGAATGCCCTTTGACCCATCTGATCTCATCCCTCCAAAACACCCAATTTACAATCTTCCCATCAAGCTGGGAACCAGCCAGAAAGCAAGATATGAGCCAATCTCTGTGTAATTCTACAGTGGAACTAGCTGTTGCACCTCACTATATAGTTTGGGTATACACTAGGTAAGGTTTTATGGATGTCAAAAACAAGGCCTTACAGGTATTTGATTTTGTTTTAAAGTGTTGGTGTTCCAAACAAGAAACTCAAATTTTCATTGATTAACTCATTTTTGTTGTAAATTCCCTCCCACTTCTTTCTTTCTCATTTTCTAGGAAAGCAGCAGCACTGAACTCTGAAGAGCAGTAAACAGTGATATAATAACAATCCTTGCATTTGATATAGCACCTTATCACCTTCAAGACATCTCAAAGCGCTTCACAGGATATATTGTAAAGTGTATTGACTGTGTATTTATCAAAGAGGTAACGTGCTTTTCTGGTCACATCAGTAATGGTTCAGGTTCAGTCAGGAATAACCACTGTCATAAATGAGTTTGAGATTCAAGTAATTTTTCCATTCTGGGAAGTCACTCGAGCAACATAAACACAGAGGACATACAGCTCATTGCAACATGTGAAGATACTTGGTTACTCGGAGAAAATACTTCTGTATTTACAATTTTTACAGCAACTTCCATGTCAGGATGACACCTGTTGCTCTGCCAAATGGCACATGAGGTGGGTTGGGAGCTAAAGAGGGTGAAGAGGGGAAAGATGCCTGAAAACACAAATATAGCTAATGTGGGACCTCCAGATCACAATAAAAGGTAGAAAACTAACAGGTTTATTCCTGGTTTAATGAGCTACAAAGCTGATGTCTCTTCCAGTTTAATCTTCTTCACATTAACGGATGAATGAATTTGCTGAAAAAACATTGTATGGAGTTCCATTCTGCACAATTTAGACTCAGCCAGTCAGTTTAACGTGACAATTTGTAGCGAAATATGACCAGCTCAAGAAATTGAATTAAATCATATCAAATGAGCCTTCAGAATCATCATTCATATCAGAACTTGAGTTATTAATTATGTACAGAAGTAAATTTCAACGATAGGGAGTTTTCCCCTAATGGAAAATATATAACACCTGATTAATGATAAGAGGGTAAATGTAACTTCTGCTTCATTAAGAGAGATTTAATTTGCTTATCCTGTTGTTAGTGTTTTCTGAAATCTTGTGGGGTGGGAGTGAGTGAGTGAGGTGGGGGAGAAAACTGTTTCAGGCGTCATCATCAGTCTTTCAGACATTCAGCCCTTGAACTCTGGAACTCCATCCCACAATCTTCACTGAATCTTTTATCTACAAACCACTAATAGGGAATTGAAAACAATTTAAAAGAAACACACATTTACTTGTACAGCCCCTGAAGAACTTACTGTTCAACCATGCCTCCCCTCTCACAGTGCATCCAAATGGATTGTCCTGGGTTTACTTTCTGAATATTTAAAATGTTATGCACTGCTCCAATAACCTCTTCTGAGTCATCTCCTTTCCCAGTGACTCAGCTTTAATCCCGTTTGGCACCCACTTTGATCAACTTTCTCTGACCTTCTGCACATCCCAACCTGACTGGGTGTCAAGTTACTCTCTAGCCTCTACTCCACATGAAGGTATACTGTATAGTGTAAGTTGTTCTTGTTACACAGTATGCACACATTTAGTGAAACTTGACAAAAAAGTACAGCTGAAACCATCTCTGTGTTCATCCCAAGCAGCTCGCATGTTTTTTTTTAGCACTGAAAAATAATTTTATTGTGCCAAATACAACAACAACTTCAATTTATGTAGCACCCTCCACACCACACGGCGTCTCAGAGCGCTTAAGTACCGATGGCTCCTAGAGCAGGATAAGCAAGAGGCTTGTTAAAATGACCGATGTTTCATGTGGTCTGAAGGAATATAAAATGGTTAACCTACGCAAAGGAAAACAGAGATAAGAAACAGCATGAACTGGTCATGTGTAGGAAAATCACGACTTGCTCAGGGGCTGGCATGCAAACACTGTACCGTATAAAGTAGTGAATCCAATACATCAGTAGGAGATGACAAAGCCACTGAAGAAGAAAAATCATCGATCAAAACGTGATTGACACCTGCTAAGCGGTCGGCATCCCTCCCAGAGGAAGGACTTGATCACCCTCTAGTCTGAACTAAACATTTCGGTTGTATGTATAGTTTAACTCCTTAATACTGTCATTTTGGATTGAATAAAGGACTGACGTTAATTTAAAAATCTGCTAGTCAATCTCTTTGCATTACATTGTGAGAAACAACCTCTCAATTAAAATTAGTCATTATCTTCATCCCTATTTTGTGGGACACTGCTTTACACGAACTGGCTGCTGTGCCAGGCAACAAAATACAGTCATTTCACTTTACAGTATATCCCATGAAATACTTTAACCCATCCTCTTGAAATGAAAGACGCTACACAAAATGTAAGATTTATTGCTATTTGAAGATAAGGACAATCAACTTAAAGTTGATCGTCTTGACATGAAAGACACTATAAAAATATAATTTGTTGTTGTTGTTTTGCAGGGGACAAAGGAGACCGGCGAGGCTGGGGCAACTCAGTCACTGAGGATCATGCAACAAAAGAACCAAATTGCCAGCAAGCAGGGCATTGGAAATGTAAAGTCTGAAGGTGACAAAGGTGAGAACGATGGTTTTGGTTGCACTGAATAAAGGAATAATGTAGTTAGCACAAATGTGGTGTCCCTGGTTAAATAGGGTTGTGCAGAAATTCATCTAAATCATTACTGGTAAGTGTCAAAGGCAAAAAATTGCAATATCTCCACCGCAATAATTTTAAGTTCCTTTCATCACTTATCTTTTTTATATATATAACTCCATTTGTCTCTTCAGCCGCTTGACTCTTTTTCCCTTCAGGGATTAACCTTCGGTCATCTTTAGTGTGTTGATTCAGCACAACCCCGAGTCTATTCCACTCCAGTGAACAGAAACTTTGCATGCATAGTGGGAGATAGGCCAAAGTCACGCTGCACTGCCCGAGGTGAAATGCGACATACATACTTGATAGGTGCCCCAGCCTGCTGTCTGTGCAGAAACCAATGCCAGGAGTGAGTGGTAAGCATTTTATGTTCACTAACCATTTACCTGTGACTTTTGCAGTTTCATATTAAGGATTCATTAGTCTTGACATGGATCTTTATCATTGGGCAGAGGATCAACACTACTCGGAGACTTTTTTTTTTTGATTTACCACAAAATTTTCAGCAGAAAAATTCTGCCCTTAGTAATCTGGCACTCAAAACATAACCTCCCTACCCACCTCACCTTTGTCTGCAGGGATTTTTAATTCCATGGATTCGAGTTTAATCTGGAATGCTTCATAGGGTTGATTTTATACAATAATACAAACGTTTCATGTTCTTTCAACAAGAGCAATTCAAGACACATACATTATCCCAGTTTGTGCATCTCAAGAGGATAGTTTACCAATGATAACAATGGCTGTAGAAGATGTTAAAGATGCTATTGCAAAAAAGGGAGATTCTCCCAGTGTCCTGGCTAATAATTCCCCAGATAAATTTGTCATTCACTTCATGATTTTTTGTGGGACCTTTCATGTCGAAGTGGCTGCCATCATCCTCACCTACGTCATCTCCTGACTTGACATTTCCAATCCTCTCCTGCCACATTACCTACAATAATAGTCAGTTATCTGGGAAACAGTTTGAGACATTTCATTTTACGCACTTTATCACATGCAAAAGAAATTGGTTGTTAACATAGTGCAGGAGTCCTGTGGCTTCGTGGTTGGAGCACTCGCCTCTCGGACGAGAGGACCTGGGTTTGATTCCTGACGGGGTGAAACCTTGAGCAGGTTTCCTTATTTCACAAACACTTCTGATTACTCACCAGCATGTGGGATCCCAGGTTGTTAGTCGATTGTTGGATCACTTATCAGGGGGTAATAATCCCTTCAAAGCGCTTTAGGATGTCCTCCCGACGTGAAAGGCGCTCTATAAATGTAATTTTATTGTTGTTCATTCCTTCACTAGCTCATTACTGGAGGTCAGTGGTTAGAGCACTTGCCTTACAAGCAAGATTCCTGGGTTCAATTCCAGGCAAGGTGAAACCTTGGGCAAGCTTCCTTACTCCACAAGCCTTATAATAATAATTATAATAACAAAAAAAATTGGTCATTTCAATCTACCACTGTTTAGGGGACACTGCTGTGTGTAATTGGCAGACACATTAACACACATACATACTGTCAATTCACTTTACAGTATATTCTGTGAAGCTTTAGTGAAAAGCACTATCAAATCAAATGCAAGGATTATTATTATCTCACTCATTCACTCTCATTTGCTCACTCACTGTCTCATTCCCTCAATTTTTCCCTCACACTAGTGCAGCTAAAAATTTAATATCAACTTAACTCACTCAGTATCCTGTCAAGCAAGATTGAAATTCCGGCTCAAGGTATGGAAACAACATTACTATCACAATGTGCAAGTATAACATGGACTGAAAATTTAAACTGGCTTGCCGCCAAACCTTTGTACAGTACTTAACCTGGAGGAAGGTTCACTACTTCCATCAGTGAGTTGTTACTACGGCACAGAATAAATTGTAAATTTTGCTGTCGTTGAAAAATTAAAGACAAGAAGCTCAACTTGTTAATAGGATTTGAGATGTACTTGATAAAATAATGCATGCATGAAAATTTGCTGAAGGTCCTATTTCTGAATACTGGAGCTCTACGTTACACAGCAGTCAATGTACCATATTTAGCTTCTACATGATGTCTAATTAGGTGAAACTAACATGAAATAAAAGCTCAGAAACTCAACTGCTGACAGCATGTTGCTCAATGTTTTATGACCAAATCAAAACATGAGCAACAAGGATTATTTTCAGCTCGAAGTTACATTCCACCCCGCCTTTTAAGTGGGCGCTCAAGAGAGGCTGACAATCATTCTTTTGCAATGTAACCATTGATATCAATGCGCGTAAGTACAAAAAATTGACACCAATGGAACGGGCTGGCTTCCTCTGCATATTTTTAATCCTCTTAGTAAGTAAATGTTAAGAGTCAATGCTCCAATTGTAATACAGGTGAACCAGGATTATAACAAAGTGTGTTATAATGGAGATATTTTTATGATAGCCCCATGTGGGGACTTTGAACTTGCAGTCTAAGATGACACATCAATATAGCACTGGAGGTCCTGACTGTTCACAGTGCTGCTGTTTGGATGAGATGTTCACTCAGTGTACCACCTGCAAGTCAAGACGGATGCTAAAATTCCCATGGCAGAATTCATAAAGAATTTGCTAGGCAAAACAAGACTAAGAATCCATCCAGTTTGTCTTCCACTATTTTCTCAGTGGGACATAATGCCACAACAATGTGCTTCTGAATTTTTTTTAAATATGCAAAACATTTACATAAATGACCATTGGTGTCTCTCAATGGGAGGTCTTATAATGGCCATGACTTCAGTGCTTCTGTCCTATTCATAAATCTAATGAATTTACAGCTCATTGGGAATTAGGTGAGAGCTGGTTGTTTTATCTCTTTGACCAGATGTTGCAGAATTTTTATGGGAAAATACCCTAATGTGGGGATTTTACCAGCACAGAGTCAGTTGTGTAAAACGGATGTTGTTCCATATTATTTCAGGGCTAACAACTGAATGGAACTTTAATAGAGCATTCACACTGGAATCATGGAGAATAGTACTGGCTTCTAACCTTCAGTATAAATCAAGTGAGACTTAATAATCAGGAAGTTACAGATACAAAATGTCTATTTAGCTACTGAGTGAGTGACATCTAATACAGTATTTATCACTGAATAGCTATTAGGGTGTAATGAAGAGAGGATTTGTAGACTGGGATTATATTCCTTAAAGTAGCTGTGGTTAAGGGGTGATTTGTTTGAGGTATATAGTGAAAGAATGGATAAATTAGATTATTGCCTTTTACAGAGAGATTCATTGCAATGGGGCAAAGTCTTACCATCAGAACCAACACAAATGGAACTGAAGCCAGGAAGAATTTCTTCACACACACAGGTTTGTGAAGATGTGGAATGCTCTGTCCCTGTGGAGGTGGAATCAATAAGGATGTTTAAAAGAGAAATGGACAATGGCTTGATTAGTAGAAATATTAAGCGGTGTGTGAAAGGGATCTGCCATGATCTACTAAAGTGGTAGAACAGACACAGTGGGTGGGATGGTGTCCTCCTGTTTCTGTCTTCTTATATTCAAAAATAATAATCCTTGCATTTGATACAGCGCTATTCATGTTAGGAGAATATCTCAAAATACTTCACAGGATTTAGTGTAGAGCGACAGTATATTCAGCAAGTAAATTTCAGATATTGCAAATTATTCCCCATTGTAATTTTAGCTCCAGTCTTTGGATAGCAATTTATCACTATAAAGTGTCTTGGGACGTCCTCCCGACGTGAAAAGGCATTATACAAATGTTATTCTGAGTGGTATAATGTTGTACTGTATTCTATCTTTCATCCAGAAGAAACATTTGTATAGAACAGTAGCCAAGCTCTGTAAGCAATATGCCACAAACAATAATGATATGCATGAAATTAATTTTATTTGTTCCATGAATTTAGATCAAGGATGCACAGGGGGGAAGATGTCACATCAGCAGTTAACCTGGTTAAACTCTACCAGTATCCAACACTCCTCTGGAGGCCCAAACCGTGACTCTCGCCAGCTTCTGCCATGCATTTGGTAGGCAGATGTCAGATATTGCGTACCCAGTTGACCCCCAAAAAAAATTCTAACCACGTATTGAGCTGAAAAATTCAAAATATGTGACAATCAGCAACATACACATACTGTATCTTCACCCAAATGTTTCAGAACTTTTACTTTTAAGAATGCAAATCGCCACACCATCAACTTCTTCGGCTGCAAATCACATCTTCACTCCCTGAGCAGAAAAACAAATTCCTTCTAATTTCACATCTTGCTTCAGGCTTGTTATTTTATACTCATTTCATCTAGTTCTGCACTCTCAGTACAATCTTAATAAATTCCTTGCATTTACATTACCCACGCCTTTAAGCTCTTTAGGACTTGGATAATATCCACTATCAAACCACTTTTCTCCAATAAAATCAAATTCCATTTAGTAACTCATCACAACCAAGTTCTATACCCTGGGACATTGGTCATTCAATCCATGACTGTGAAACACTGCTGTGCCCAATTGCCTGGGAATATATATAATACCGTATTTATATATATATATATATATAAAACCTTGTTTATCCGGTACCCAACCAACCGGCATACTCAACCAGCCACTATCTCCCAATTGTATTGGGAGATCCGAGACACTCGCACTATGCTCACTTTGTGCATGTGTGGCGCATGCACACTTATTAAACTTACCGAACGCTGGAATGCTTTTTTACCGATCATTTTACCGAGTGTGCTGGAATGCTTTATTGGTAAGTATCCATCCAATATTCTGTTATTATTTAGTCTAATATTAATATGGTATGCTTTAAAATAAGTTAATTTTTTGTGTAGGATTTTCAACAACTTGCCACTCGAATATACACCATATGTAGTTAACCGGCACTGGTCAGGTCCCGAGGGTGCCGGATAACAAAGGTTTTACTGTGTGTGTGTGTGTGTGAGTGTAGATATATATATATATACACACACACACATATATATATATATATACACATACATACAGTAAAACCTTCATTATCTTCGTTGACTATATATATATATATATATATAGTCAATTCACTTTACAATATATTCTGTGAAGCACTTTCAGATGTCTCCAAGATATGATAAGGCACTGTATCAAATGCAAGAATTATTATCCTTCCTACTTTTCTCTGAACACTCTTTGATATTCCTTTGAAGGTTTGATGTCCAAAATTATAGTGCCTTATCACGTTGATAATATTTGAAAATGCTTTGAAAGAGAGGAAAGCAGCTGCTACTTAATTCCAATTGGTGGAACCTTCGCTCAATGGGAAGAGCTGAATGCTAAACTGTGGGCGGGAAGATAATAATAAAAACATTAATATGTAAGTAGGGTCTCTGTGGTAATCCAGTTCCACAGTAATCCAGGGCACTGTTAATGACACCACAGCTAGCCTGGCTCATCCACAGGACTTAGATGGCCTGACCAGTCACTTCAAACTTAGGTCTTCAAAGCAAAGTCCTAATGGGGAGCATTGTCCTACCTAGGCATGTAGCTTGCTAGGCAGTTCTCTCAGTAGCAAGCTGTGTGGTCCTAGCTGGTTGGACTCCAGCAGTACCACAACGCACACTCCACGGTCTACATACTTAGCTCTTGCCAACATTTGTCTAATACTTTCGGGAATTAGATAATCAGGATGTGTTTCTCCAGGGACAGTGCACATCACAGCATTGCCGTGTTTATATAGTGCCCTTCATGCGGGAAGTGTCTCAGAGCCCATAGCAGCAGTGTGGTTTGACGTTTGTTCGGAAAGAGAGAAGAGGCAACCAAAAGCATAACAAAGAGGAAAGTCCTTAGATGTGATTTGAAGATGGAAAAAGAGAGAGCAAGACAGAGGGATTGAAGCAGTTTCAAAGATTCAAGGCTTAAAAACAACACCACCACTACATTGCATTTCTACAGAGCCTTGTATGTCAGGAGGACATCCCAAGGCGCTGAACTGTCAGGGGTCAGGACCTTAATATGGGAGAGGGATGGGGCCAGGAGAGGGATGAGGGAAGATAGAGAGGTAGAAGGACAGCTGAAGGCTAGGTTAAAAAGGAAGGTCTTGTGACTGGTCTTGAAGGAGGCAAGGAAGAGACAAGGTCGAATGGATTGTAGAGAAGCATGCCAAAGCATGGGCAGAGAGGCTGAAAGGGCGGGAGACATGGGAGCAGTCAGGAGCCTGCTGAACAGAGGGAGAAGACTGGTTGATGGGCGTCAGCAGTTCAGAGAGGTAGAAGGGGGCAAGGCCTTGGAGGGCCTTCAAAGTGAGGATGAGGATCTTGAATTCTATCCTCTGGGGGATGGGGAGCCAATGGAGCCTGGTAAGGGTGGAGGTGATAGGTTCATAGAGCCTGGTGCGGGAGAGGACAAGAGCTGCAGAGTTTGGGATGATCTGCAGCTTGTGGAGGGATGAGTTGGGGGAGGCCACCAAGGAGGGAGTTTCTGTAGTTGAACCTTGAGGTGAAAACGGGTGTGTGAGAGTTTTTGCGGGTTGCGGTAGTGGCAAAGTTGGGCGATGTTGCGGAAGTGGTAGAAGGCAGTACTGATCATAGCATGGATATGATGGAAAAAAGTACAGTTCAGGATTAAACAAGACACCGGGTTCCTGACTGGTTTGGTGAGGATGGAGTGTGCTGATGCTGCCCACCAGTGCCAGAGGTGCGGAGGCATTGGCCCGAGCCAAGCCATAGGGCCTCGGTCTTGCTGACATTCAACTGTGGAGAATTGTTCCTCATCCAGGACTTGATGTCTGACAGGTAGACTGTCAGGATGTCACACTGACATAAGCATAAAATGTGCAAAGATAAGTTGTGGTCATTTTTGTTTGAAATAGTAAGATTATAAAAATAGTTGGGAACTGTGTTTGATCTAAAACGGGGACAAGAAAGAGAGGATACGATGAGAAAAGAAAAAAAAAAACATTTGCGTAGCGCCTTTCATGTCAGGAGAATATCCCAAGGTACTTTGTAACACAAAACACTGAATAAACATGGCTTTAAAAACCTTAAAATTGTATGTCATTTGGATTCAGAAGCCTTTTTGGACACCAATATAGCATCAAATGGAAGGATTATTATTATATACAAGGATTTCTTTCCGCATGGAGATAATTCATGGCTGTCTCCTGCTTTGATGTAATAATAGTATTAGCATTTGATATAGTGCTTTTCACATCTCACATCTCTAGATCTTCTAGACATCTCAAAGTGCTTCACAGAATATAATGTAAAGTGAATTCACTGTATCTGTGTGGTCAAAGTGTGGCAGCTAATTGCGCACCACAGTATCCCACAAACAGTCGTGGATTGATGTGACCAATTTATTATGGTTTTTCTTTTCTTGAGGGATTATTATCAGGTGTGTGAAGTAAGAAAACCTGCACAAGGTTTCTCCCTGCCAGGAATCGAACCCAGTTCTGTTGCTGGCAAGGCAAGTCCTCTAACCACTGAGCTATAGGACTCCATTGTATTGCAAATGCTTCAATAAACTGTTCAACTCATGGTTCCAATTTTCTGTCCTCTAGAGGCAGACCCAGTTTGGTGAATTGTGTGTTAGACAATGTCAGTCAAACTCTAATTGGACAGGAGTCCACAGTACAGTCAGTACAAACCCGACTCAGATTTGACATCAATTGAATAATTCAATAGTTGTAGAAAGAGAAGCTAAAGATGTAGTGGCCAAATGTGCACAGAATGGAAATATCATCCTGTTTTCAAAAACAGGAACTCAGGATTGAAAGGATTACCAAAATAATGAAATGAGGCTCAAACAATTCCTTGATGCCTGACCAAGCGTCTGGTGTTATTGAATGAAAGCAGGAAAAATACTGAATGCTATTATTATGCACCACCTTGATATAAAAATAACTGTACGGATATCATCATATTCCTATGCACCATTCCATCACTACCACAAGTGCTTTCTTTTTAATTAAAAAATCATGCTCCAAATCCATGTGATTAACTAAATGTTCAAGAACTACAGAAAACACAACCAAAATACAATTTTCAACCCCCTTACAAAACACAGAAATCACTAATGATAAATATCACTCAAAAACTTTATCTCACCTGGTCGGTCGGTGCAAGCAAGCAGTGATTGTGGATTCCTGTAGCTCAGTGGCTAGAGCACTCATCTTACAAGCGAGAGACCTGGGTTCAATTCCAGGTCAAGGCAAAACGTTGGGCAAGTTTCCTTGCTCCACACACCTAATAATAATCCTTCAAAAAAAGAAATTTGGTCACTTCAACCCACGACTGTTTGTGGGGGCGCAATTGGTTGTCACATTTTGCCCACATATATACAGTCAATTCACTTTACAGTATATCGTGGAGCTCCTGTGGCTCAGTGGTTAGAGCACTAACCACTTGCAAGCTGGGGAGACCAAGCTGGGGAGACCTGTGTTCGAATCCAGGCAGGTCAGGGCAAAACCTTGGGCAAGTTTCCTTACTCCACACACCTAATAATAATCCCTCCAAAAAACCACAATAAAATTGGTCATTTCAATCCACGACTGTGTGTGGGACACTGCTGTGCGCAATTGGCTGATGCGATTCACCCACAAACATATACAGTCAATTCACTTTACAGTATATTCTGTGAAGCGCTTTGGGACGTTGATGAGATGTGGAAAGCGCTACATCAAATGCAAGGATTATTATTATTTATTATTATATATTCTGTGAAGTGATTTAAGACATCCAGAAGATGGGAAAAGTCCTATATCAAATACAAGGATTATTATTATTATCACAGCACGTACCACATTTTCTCACTCTATACATTGAAAGCAAACACTGCTATTTGTCATTGATTTGGGAGGTCCCATTAGCTGTAATAAGAAATAACAATTGTTACACCTTGATATAGCACATAATGTCATCAAAAACTCTCAAAGTGTCTCACAGGATTTGTTTGCAAAATATTGTAACTATTTGCAGAGATCCTAGAAAATGTTGACCATATAACTTTGAGTGAAATAAGAGAGACTTGTTCCAATTCTAATAGAGTGCATTACAATTATAATAATACTGTACATGCTTTCGATATATGCCCTTCATATTAGCAGAACATTTCAAAGAGCTTCAAAGGATTTACTGTGAAATGTACGGATAGGTATATTTAGTAGGTGGATTGTTGACAAGAACAACAACAAAATTAGATATGTATAGTGGTGTTCATGACAGGAGGACGTCCCAAAGTGATGGACTTGTCATGAGAAGAACACCAGAGAAACGTGTCCTTCCAATATTGCCACAGTTTTTTTGTAGTGTCTGAACATGCAGATGGACCACACGTTACTGTGTCTGGATTTTAACCGATGCTATTTACTTTCCAAAGCACTGTCAGAGTCTATGTTGAAGAAAAGCTGGAAAGTCTAATTTAATCACATGCTCAGAAATATCCTCCTGTTGCTTGAACTTTAGCAAACATGTGATTTGCAATTTCCTTTTCCCTCTCACCTCATGCTCTGTATTTAATTACTTTTCAGGTGTTCAGTGCCTATGTGGGATATTTTGGAATCTTAAAGTGATGTATCGCGATGCTAAGCCTTTGAATAAAATCACATGAACACTCAGTGTCATCTTTCATAAAGAATATTGCATTGCTGGTTACCTTCAAAGCTTCCTCATGATAAGTCTCATTGGTCCACTGAAGTTTCTCATCAGCATTTTGCTGACAGATGGAGATAGAAGAAAATCATCAAGACCTGCACTGGCTCAAGTCATGGCCATTCTTAAATTGGTTAGAGCTATCACCTTCGCAAGCGAGAGACCTAGGTTCAATCCCTGACAGGGCAAAACGTTGGGCTAGTTTGCTTACTCTACACTCCTCTATTTACCTAGCAGAGTTGTTAGGCAAATAATAATAATAATAAAAATAGTAAATTGGTCACTTCAATCCATGACTGTTTGTAGGACACTGCCGTGCACAATTGGCTGTTGCATTTTGCCCATAAAATATAGTAAATTAAATTCACGGTATATTCTGTGAAGCGTTTGAGACATCTCGAAGATGTATTAAGTCACTATATTAAACACAAGGATTATTATATTTATTATTAAAGAAATGATAATTTTATGTGTTTTGAAAGAAGAGAGAAATGAAGCAAGTTTAAGTTATTTAGGGATGTTCAAAGTGGAGCAAAGTAGCTGAAGGCTTGGCCTCCAAAGGCAGCTTGGATATAATTGGCAGAAAGCAGAGCTCCAGAAGATCATAGGGATAGGGTGAGGTGGTGCAGGCATTTTAAAAAATTGAGGATCTTAAGAATTTATTCACTGGGAATGGAGTGGATCCTTATGAGGATAGCTTGAGGGACACTATATTTTAACTGGCATGGTCAGTTTCTGACTTGTATTAAAGTGCTCAGACAGTCCTACTTTCAAATGGAGCTTGTGCATTTTTCTCATGGTAGAGTGATGAAAGGAATCAAGTTGCACTGAATCCACACTAAATCTTGGCAAATGGAGCCAGGCATGGTAGTGATGGGGTCGTGGAGCCTAGTGAGGAAAAGGACACGAGCTGCAGAGTTTCGGATGATCTGCAGCTTGTGAAGTAGAGAGCTGGGAAGGCCGACAAGGAGGGAGTTTCTTTTCGTGACGAATGCATGGGTGAACTTCCTTTGGTAAACAGAGACGTGGGGAGTAAGAAAACTTGTCTATGGTTGCGCCCTGCTGGGAATCGAACCCGAGTCCTCTCGCTTCCTTCAGCAGTTACAGCTCGGCTCATGGAGCTTAGCGCAGTAGGACTGAAGACACAAGCTGCAAAGTTCTGAATAATCATGCATTCTGAAAAGCTGATTTTTAATGACTAATGTTACATTTGTTGCTGTATTAAATCCATGCTGTAACATGTAACTAGTGCCCTGATTCCATAATTACCTTTAATACCTTGGAGTTTGAAGACTTTCCTCTTCGATCGTGCCTTTTGTTCCACCCTGAACTCTTTTACCTCCCCTTCGTGTTTCACCCCTTCCCAAACACTCCCCTCCCAGCTCGGGTCACACGCCTCCTGTTCAGCGCCTTGGGACGTCCTCCCGACGTGAAAGGCGCTCTATAAATGTAATTTGTTGTTGTTGTTGGAGTTATATTACCACAATCCGTTAAAGGCAAAAGGACCATAGGAGTAAGTACTATCTATTCAAATTCTTTCAAGGTAGTTTATTTTACATATATAAGGGCATTACAATTACTTAAAGATGAATCATCACTTCTGGATTCTTATTGTTTTATGTATCTATCATTGATTTTCCTTCTTCCCCCTTAATTCTTAACTTATTTCCCCCACTCGATTCCACACTTTCAATCTATTTGTAAACTATTTGTAAAGTAGAGAATCATAAAGTAATAATAATTTGTGATTTAATGTGGCTCCTTTCAAGGATGCATCACTTCAAAGGATTTACTTAGATTGTGTATTTTGTGGATAAATGTAGCAGCCAATTTGGGCACAGTGAACTAAAAAGGCACACATTGTAGTCTCTCCAGGGAGAAAGGATGGGATTCCCTTCCAATACACAGGAATTTGCATGTGTAGGTGGGACACATGGAAATCCCAGTTTGGTTTGGATAATCTTAATGGCATGCATCAGACACCCAAGCTACAATCAATAGAATAGCGATGTTTCCCCATTTAAAATTAACAGGCATTTGCTTCCTCTCCTTCCTTTGGTAAAAGGGTATGAAGCTTGGCCAAGTCACTCACACTTGGTGAGATGTCTGGGGTGGAATCATTCCAGGAGGAATTAAAGTTTAAGTCCTGTTGTGTAGATGATGGAAATTGGAATCCACTGGCGATGACTGAAAAATGAGGACAGAGCGAGAAGTTTGAAAGGCACTGTACAAATGTAAATATGTAGTATACTGTGACTGCCTAGTTTCCTGGCTTTGCCTTATTTTACTGCAGAATAGATTTGTTAAAGGAAAATCTTGTCTAACAAATCTTTTTCGATTAGGTAAGGATGGTACCAGGAATGAGTGACTTTGGTTAGGAGAAAAGGTGAGATAGGCTAGGGTTAAAATCATTGGAGCAGAGAACGTTATAAGGAGACTTAATAGAGGTTTTCAAAATCATGAGGGGATTCGATAGGGTAAACAAGGACTAGACTTCCACTGGATCCACTCGAGGTCACAGATTTAAAATAGCTTCTAAAAGCAGTGCAGCGAGTTGTTCGAATCTGGAATGGATTGCCTAAAAGAATGGTGTTGGCCAATTCGATGGTTATTTGGGGAGGAATAACCATCGAATTGGCCAACAGGTTTGCGGGGTTATGAGGAGAGAGCTGGGGAGTGGGGTTGAGTTACTCTATTCAAAGAGCCGGCACAGACTCGATGAGCTGAATGACCTCCTTTTGTGCTGAAAAATTCTGTGATTCTATGCATAAAATGCACTGTATCAAATGCAGGGATTATTGTTGTTACGGTGATGTTAAGAGTTTCATTCTGAGAGTATAATTCCAAGAATGTAACAAAAAGGTGTGCTTTTATTAAATGAAGCAAACTTTATTGCTGACAATGCAGCATTTCAGAAGGGGAATCTAGGTATAATAGCGAAACATCAAACATATTATAAACTTACAAGAAGTCTTGTAGAAATAGTGGAAATTATTTAAGGTGTCATCTTAGCACAGATGGTAGCTCTCTTGCTTCTGAGTCAAAAGGTTGTGGGATCAAGTCCCACAATGTGTGCTCCAAGCATTGCTGTAATGTGCTACATGGTTGGAGGTGTTCCCTTCAAACAAGACATTGAATTGACATCCCATCTACCAGGTCAGGTGGATGTTAAACATCCAGAATTCAAAAAGAGAAGGGAATTTCTCCCAATTTCCTGGCCAACAATCCCCCAAATATAGTTGGTCATTCACTTCTTTCCCCACAAAATATCATGGCTGTTTGTGGGATATTGCTGTGTGCAAATAGACTGCTGTGTTTGTCTACAAAATATGCAGCCATTATATTTTACAATATATCCTATAAGGTATCCTCCTAATGCAACAAATGTGGAGACCTGTAGCTTTGTGGTTAGAGCACTCACCTTTCAAGTGTGAGACCCGTGTTCGAATCCAGGCAGGTCCGAGTGAAACCCTGGACAAATTTCCTTACTCCATATGCCTAATAATAATCCCTCCCAAAAAAACCACGATAATAAAATTGGTCATTTCAATCCACAACTGTTCGTGGGACACTGTTGTGCGCAATTGGCTGCCGCGTTTCGCCCACAAATATACAGTCAATTCACTTTACAGTATATTCTGTGAAGTGCTTTGAGATGTTTAGAAGATGTGAAAAGCTTTATATCAAATTCAAGGATTTTTGTTATTATTAGTACTGTATAACAAATACAAATATTATTTTACCATTATTACTACATTCTGAGCTCATCATGCGACAATGGATAGTAATGGTTAGCAATGATGAAAATAAGAGAGCAATGTCATGGAGCTCTACTGATTGCATAAGCGAAGTGGAAAACAACAACTCTTTCCAAAATTGCACATTAGAAATGAATAAAAACAAGTGTACGTATTCGAATAAAGCTAAAATCCATCGAGATTGAACTAGCTTGTTAAACTGTGCTTAGATACGGTTTCTTTTTCCATGTTGAAAAGACACAAATTAAACAGCACTTGCAAAATTGTCCTCATGGCAAACACTGATGTCTAAACTGAAAGGAAAAATATTCTGAAAGCATTTCACAATGTTCAGAGGTCAAAACATTCTGACCTGGACTTTTTAAGTGATTAGCTAACTTTTGCAAGTATTGTATGTTTGTGTACAGGTAGCATTAGTACAGTGCAGAACTTCCCACTTTGACAATTTACCTCAAGGGTATTTCCAGAAAAAATATTTTAATAGGGTACTTAAAGCTAGCGTTTACTCAGAGGTACCATGTAGTCTAAAGACAGGCATGTAGGAGGTAATAATGATATGTTCTGTGATTTGTACTCAGCAGTTAAATGCTGTGTTTGGTTAGCCTAGGCAATCATATTTTGTTCCAGGATTTCAAGAGATACAACGTTTTCTTCTTATATTAATGACTTGCACCTATTCAGTAGTACAGTAGTAATAATAATAACTGTATTTGATATAGCACCTTATCACTTTGTTGAGATGTCTGAAAGTGCTTCACAGAATATACTGTCAAGTGAATTGACTGTATTTTGTGAATTGCCGAATTGCGGCAGCCAATTGCGCACAGGGAACTTTAACCGGAGGCTTTTCAAACTTTAAATAAATCAACTATTCCCACATAGAAACCATTGAATCCTTTCTGCTTCGTGACAACTTGTTAAATGGATTAACAAGATCTTCATTCTCACATCTAAATCTCTCTGTGCCTTGGTGCAACTGGCATCCATGCTCTCAGCCAGAAACCCCCAGAGCTTTGATACTCAGTGTGTGCAAATTGGCTGTCACATTTGTCTACAAATGCAGTCACTACACTTTACAGAAATTATCTATGAAATGCTTGGAGACATTTTAATAGTTTAGGCACTATGTGATGTGATGATTATTATCATGATTATTATTATGGTGACAGGCAGTAAAATGGCTCCTGCATATTTCCCATACACTGCAATATTATCTAACTTTTTCCCATTGGAATTGTATTGTTGAGGAGACAATGAACAGAGGCCATGCAGAGAGGTAGGGAAAATACAGCATTCCCAAAGGCTGCTTACAGAACTGCCCATGGATGAAAGCAGATTCTGTCGGCTCACTCAATTATTCAGGGGAATGCAGTGAAAATAAATATGTTAAAAAAACAATCTACTTCAGTATCCAACAATTGTTGTAGCAATTGTTGTAGCAATTTTCCAAGCAGCTTACCCATTTCAAAAGGAATGTTGTTTTAAGCACAATTAAATTACAATATAATTTGCAAAGATACAGCACCTTTCAAGGGGTTGCCTCAAACAAGTGACAAGGCTAACAGAGCAACCAAGGTGGGGATGAGAGCCAGAGGCATATGAAGTGGGGTGAAGGTGATCAAAGATGCGGTATGCTTTGAACCATGGTTTGAGCAAGATACTGCTCAGTTGTTGAGCTCAACTTTTCCCTGCGTTTTGCCGCTTTGACTGATAACAACAACAAAATTACATTTGTATAGAGCCTTTTACATAGGGAGGATGTCCCAAAATGCTGAAATAACCAGAGAAGCAAAGAGAGAAGCTATTGATAGACATATTCAACTCCATATCATTGATGTTCCACCACTGCCTCTCCGCTCAGGAGCTGAGACCCTCACATTCATCACATCTAAGCTTGACTATGCTAACTCCCTGCTTGTGGTCTTTCCCAAGCTGCAAATCATTCAGAACTCCGCAGCTCACGTCCTCTCCCACACCGTACTCTGTGACCCCCATCCTCGCCCGGATCAACTGGCTTCCCATCCACTAGTGGATAAAGTTCTAAATCCTGTGCTTCAAAGCCATCCAGTGCCTTGCTCCTCCCTGCATCTGTAAACTGCTAATCATATAAACCAATATGCTCCCGCAGCTCCATGTCCCCCAGCCAATCATTGGTGGTCGTGCCTCTCTAACCTCACCCTTTGGAACTCCATCCCACAGTCTCTCTGCCTCCCCCTTCCTCCCTCCTCTGCACCCCCACTTCCTCCTCTGCCCCTCCCTCCTTCTCCTCTGCCCACCCCTTCCCTTCCCTGCCTTTCTCTCTCCTCCGCCACCCCCTCCCTCTCTTCCACCACTCTCTCCCTCCCCTCTGTCTCTTTCAAGGCATTCCTGAAGACGCTCCTCTTTGACTGTGACATCAGTCACCCTCGTACCCCTCGTGCCTGCCCTCCAGATCCAAGCCCTTGGTATAGGTCCAAGTCCCAAATTGTCCAGCGCCTCGGTATTTCATGCTCATAAGAAATTCGCTGAACAAATGTAATTTGATGTTATCAAAGATTGCACTCTTCACCTGGGAGAGCATCTTGGAAAACTGATGATAAAGATTTTTTTTAAATTTAGCAGTTACTGTCTTGTTAAAAGTAGCACTGTAAAGATTGTGTAATCCACTTGCTTGCACAGTACCCAACTAGACCTGTTTCAATTGCAAAATATGACAGCTTTAAACTGATGGCATTCTGTTTTATTGCCAGCTTCTACCAATTATTCACTGTTCAAACGCAGAATTATCATTTGCGTACTGAGCTTGTACTGTAATACGTCGGACTGGAAGTGCTGACACTTTACTGTAGAGAACCAAGGCAATCAATTCCACACAGCTGCTCAAGCAATAACTGCAAAACATGACTGCTTTATTTTACAAAGGGTTTACTGTAAATAGGTCATATAGAATAGCTGTGAGGTAAACTATTGCAGTAAAACTGCTGCCAACAGATTTTGCTCAGCAATCTGCAGGTCAGATTAGCAAGGATCCACTTATTATTGGATAATTATTGTCTCTCCCTCAATGTCTGTTACTGGAACCCTTTTTCTTTCACAGCAAAGAATCATGTCCATTACCTGAACAGGAGATGTAGTCTCTGCAGAGGAAAGGGAGCCCTTTGGTTTGCTGCCTTTCCTCCTGCACCATCTTGAGTGGCTATCCCAAGCAATCAGCCCGGAAGAGGTCCGAAATTCCACCCAGCATTAGTCTTGTGAACGTCAATTTCAACAACAACATCCACAACAAAATTATATTTATAGAGTGCCTTTCACGTCAGGAGGACGTCCCAAGGCACAGTTTCAAGGGAATGATGTTCCAGCGAGTACAACTGGTATTTAGACTCAGGTTCACTTTATGAAGAATAAAAAAAAGAGAGAATGTGCAGAAACCATTCAGTCTATCAAGGCACTGCCTTCCACATATCGCATATCAATTTGCTTTATCGGATACTTTAACCTATTTATTTAATCTCCCATGGGAGGCTTGTGACACAAATAAACTATTAAGATTGATAGACATTTAATGCATAGCAGGATGCTGTGGTGGTAGGATCGATGTTTTGGAAAGATCAGAAACATTCTTCATCCAAACCAATCACGATTCTCAAACTGACTTAGACACAATCGTATTCCATGGATATTTGAATTGTTACATTTGCACTCCTAAGTTTCAAATCGTGTGCTTAACTATACAATGATCAATTAGAAACATTGATTCTGATCTGCAAAAACAGAAAATTTATACCACATTACCTTATTTTGCTGGGAAGTCATTCACATACCTCCTACTTTCTCGAAAATACATTTGCCTGATCACTAGTCTGGCTTGCTCATTATGTCATTTAATTGCATCTACATTAATCCAAGGTCCTCTGTGTTTTCAAGACATTAATTTTGTCTCCTCAATGTTTTCAAATGCTGGTTAATTCATTTAGCTGTTTCTCTGCACCCAATTCCAAGTTAAGTTCCATGAATCATCCCCCCACCGTTGTCTGAATCCATTCCAAAGTGCAATATCCTTTAGATGTCAGGATGTCAAAAAATGACACAATTTTCTAAATATGAACTAAGCATGGGTATAAGCAGAGAGGTATGTAGGGTTAAAGTAATTGAGTTTGACTCATAATTAAATACTATTGAGATACATGATAATATCCACCTGATCTTCATTGTAGTTGTCCTCAAATGACTCATCGATGACTGAATCCTCATTGCTTTTCCTCTGCATCTTTAAAGGTGCATTCACAACCATTAATACTTCAAATGACAAATGTAAATTACACAATGAGGTTCAAGTGCAAACAATAATGAACAGCTGATGGATGGAGCATTATTCAGTACTGCTGTAACAAAATCAAAGGATTCTGGAAGGTTGATGCAAAATGCATGAATTTCTGTGGGTTGTTCTCAAACAAGGTATTCGGGTCACTAAATTCAAGGTTACAAACCAATTCACAAGATATTCAATAATGACAATCTCTATAAATGACAGTCAACGAGAAACATACGGCCACTTACACGATATGCAGTGATGGAGTCCTGCAGCTTAGTGGTGAGAGCACCGCCCTGCAAGTGAGAGATCTGGGCAGGGTGAACCTTGTGCAAGTTTCCTTACTCCACAGACTTGATAATACCCCCTCCCCAAAAAATTGGTCACTTCATCCACGACTGTTTGTGGGATACTGCTGTGGGTAATTGTCTGCTGTGTTTCGCACAAGCATACAGTTAATTTACTTAACAGTATATTCTGTGCTTTTAGACATGTGAAAGATGTCTAGAAGATGTGAAAAGCACATATCAAATGCAAAGATTATTATTATTAATTACACACGAGTGTAAATCATGAAGGGCTTTGAGAGGTCCTGGCAATGTGAGAAGGTGCTATGTAAAGTGTAAAGATTATAATAATCTTTGCATTTGATTATTGCGCTTTTCACATCTTCTAGATGTCACAAAGCACTTCACAGAATATACTGTATTATTAAGATTACCATACTTTTATAAGATGTCATTGGGAACATTAAGCTATTACTGTGGTAAGTGTTGAACAAGTACCATAAGTGAGGAGACAAATACCTAGATGAACAAATATAGAAAACAACATTGCATAAATGACTGACACTAGAAATATTTTATTGTTTTGAACTGGGCTATTTATTCAGTCAAAACTAAATTGCAAAACACATTTCTTTTTGCAAGAACAAACAGTTGAGAATTCAAATCAATTGGACTCAAAAGTGTTTTGATAATTCGATTTGAAGTAAATTATGCAACAGATCAATTCCCATCAATTTAGCCAACAACAAAAAAACATATACGCAGAGATAATGGGGATGGTAAAGTAGACTGGGGAATAGCAACCCAAATGACAATGGATTGAAGTAAACTACGCAACAGATCAACTCAAAATTTTAATAAAATACCTAAAGCTGCACTTGGAGATGGTAAAGTAGATTAGAGAACATAACTTTGTATAACCAGCACAAGTAAGCCACGAGCCATGGCTTATTTTTATCCATCATCTCTTAGAAATAGGAAGACACAGGAAGACAAATAAAGGTGAATTGCATATGAAAGAATTGTCTGAGCTTGAAAATGTTCAGAATTCACTGTGTTATTTCACTCAAGAACAACACACTGCACTTGGAACAGTGAACAACCATTCTGTAATTACAATAACAACTCCTCAAACATTTGCACTGCATCATGTCATTTAGCAGAGTTGTTAAATGAACTTGATGCCAAGCCATCCGTTCCTTATTTCAACTGGCAGCAAATGTGTTTTCATAAAAAGGTACACCTTCCATAAAACACAAGAATACTGAAACTTGTTATGTTTCATGCAAGGAAATGAAACATAGGCGATTTAATCAGCAAATGCAATACTGAACGAAAGGAGCAGCATGATCCGGTTGATATGCCAAAGTATCCATAATTTTCTTTCTATTTATCATTCCTGTGGTCAAAGTGAGTTGATATCAGCACCCTCTAGTGGACAAGAAGTACACTAGTTTGTTTTTCAGACCAGGTACAATATACAGTAAAAGCCTGTTTATCCGGCACCTGCGGGACCTGGGCAATGCCAGTTAAAGCGCCTGCTGGATATTCGGGCAGCCGCAGCCAAAAACCCACTGCAAAAAAATGAAAGTTGTTTTAACGCACACCATACACACCAGACTAAATAATAACAGAATATTGTATTGGTACTTATTGTTAAAACTACTCTCTTGCGCTTCTCACCTTTACTGATTGAGGTTTACAGTCCAGCAATTCTTTTTTAAATGGAGGACGCCAAACAGGTGAAAAAAACGGCAGCGCGATTTTAAAGTCTCGTGACTTTACTAGCGGCAAGCAGATAACGCTGGACTCAACTAGCGGCAAACTGAAATACTGCATCTGCGCGACAATGTGGGTTATCGGTTAGTGTTATTGGCTTGCCACTAGTATAGCTTTAAAATCACATTCCATTTTTTTTTCACCCGCTTGGCGTGCTCATTCTAAAAAGAATCGCTGGACGATAAACCTCAACCGCAGCTTCATGGCTTCAAGCGCAGTATCTGCTAGTAAAGGTGAGAAGCGCAAGAGAGTAGTTTTAACAATAAGTACCAATACAATATTCTGTTATTATCTGTTATTATTTACGCATTTACAAATGCTCCACTGCTATTGTTCCGGATAAGTTCCAGTTTATCGAATGGGGAATTTTATTTGGGCGTGCCGGTTATACGAAAGTGCCGGTTCATCGAGTCAACAAGCTTCTACTTTAGCTAGCTCTATTCTCTAATACAGAAATGTACAATAATTTTTCTTCTGAGATTTAAACTTCCACCATTATCCTGCCTCTTAATAAATCCTTCCAATGTGCACTGTTAAAAGAGTGACCTTTACACAGTCAATATTGAGAGGGTACAAGATTGGCTTATCCTTTGATGTGCCTCCTCAATATTGTGAGTGTCTCTGGTAGTGGAATTAAGATCCAAGGCTATTATTATGTAGTGGGCTGCAAGTACATTTCACTGCCAACATTACAGCATACAGTTCCCAGAAAGATTTCACACAATGGTTTGGATGAAGAAAGCAAGAGAAAAGTGACAATGCACATTATCCACATTATGTAGAGCTCCTGTAGTTCAGTGGTTAGAGCATTCGCCTTACTAGTGTGAGACCTGTGTTCAAATCCAGGCAGATCAGGGCAAAATCTTGGGCAAGTTTCCTTACTCCACACACGTAATACAGTAAAAGTCCATTTATCTGGCACCCGCGGGTCCTGGCTAATGCCGGTTAAAGTGTGTGTGGGATATTTGGCCCAAAACACACATTTTTTAAAAAAATGCATTTTTCCAGATAAATTCTGGTTAATCGAGTGCGGACCCTTTTTTTGAGGTGCCAGTTATACGAAAGTGACGGTTGATCGGGTGCCGGAAAAATGGGTTTTTACTGTAATAATCCGTCCAACAAAAAAAAACACAATAATAAAAATTGATAATTTCAATCCACGACTTTGTGGGACATTGCTGTGCACACAATTGGCTGCCGCATTTTGCCCACAAATATACAGTCAATCACTTTACAGTACATTCTTTGAGATGTCGATAAGATGTGAAAAGCATGATATCAAAGGATTATTATTATTAACAATCAAACGTGTGTGTCTTTCTAATTATACACGTCAGAAATTCTGTCGGGTAGTGGTTATTGCTCTTGCCTCACAAGCGAGAGCTGAAAGTTTCCTTATCCCACCTTTGTTTATCAAGCGGCAAGTAGGAATCCGGTTGTTAGTCAATTGGTGGATCGTAAGCTAGGGGTAACAGTCCCTAAAAAGTCACTCAATCCATGACTGTTCGTGGGACATTCCTGTGTACAATTGGCTACTGTGTTTCTCTCTCAAAATACAGTGAATGCACTATACAATATATTCTGTGAAGCACTTTGAGATGCCTCAATAATGTGGTAAGGCACTATATATACACCAAATGCAAGAATTATTATTATTTATTGCTTTCAAAAACATGATCAATCCAATGATGTGGATGCATCATTGATGAATACTGGCCTTTCAATCTATTTGGGGGTAAAACCTGTTGTATTAATGTAGGCTATTGTGAAATATATATTGCCCCATGTTTCGCCCCTTATTGTTTAACTTCTGTAGAACTAATATTTGTTATAATAGACATATATCGGAGCATTCCATGGTTGCATGCTGTAATATTGCAGCAGGAACAGAAACACCACTACCGCCTCCTCTCCCATTGAGTTTATTACATCCGTTCAATCTGTTAATGTTGACATTACAATAAACTGTGAACATGGATGACGTACATTATGATACAGTTTAAAAAAAGCTGCTGCTTTGCTGATCAATTTGATTCTTCAGCTGAAAACAAGCCAGCCTGTGTTATATAACTATGTAATTGTAATTAGTGCAGTTGATTCCACAGTGGGAAGTGATTGACATTTTTGGAGGTGTCGAGAATTTGTAAGGTTTTGTTTTCTTTCGAAGTTGAGGTAAAAGGGGACGGGTGTCACCACATTATATAATGTGACAACACTCAATAGGCTGAAGGGAAAGTAGGTTTTGCTCCTTGTTATGTTGCTTCATACTTCTTTGATTTATGACTAGCTATGATGATATTAGCTGGTCAGACTCCAGTGGTAGCACAAAGCACAATCTGGGGTCACTGAACCATAGCTTTTACTAAGAACAACAACAAAATTACACTTGTAAAGCACCTTTCACATCAGGAGGATGTCACAGGGCACTGGACAGTTCAACCTATGCCTAAATTTAAATAAATGGAATGTGTTACTCCAGAGAGCGAGAGAGAGGACGTCCTCCCGACGTGAAAGGCGCTCTATAAATGTAATTTTGTTGTTGCTGTCCACTGTCCACATGCATTCCACTCGAGACACAGAGACACAGGGAAATTTTAATGTAATACATATATGCGATGGTCGGTCTGGCTTGGAAACTCTTAAACAAGGTAATGGGCTTCCGCGTGTGTCAAAATAAACTGACAGTCTAAGCAGATAAATGGTTACGATCTGAGCGCCTTGGGACGTCCTCCCGACGTGAAAGGCGCTCTATAAGTGCAATTTGTTGTTGTTGTTGTGATGGAGGAGGTGAGAGTGGAAAGGGAAGAATTACACCAGTAGACTGTATATAAAAACAGCTATTTTGATGCCACTATACATTCACATCAAATTAAAAGTACAAAATATCTTTGCATGCCATGCTTACAGTAGTAATAATAATAATCCTTGCATTTGATATAGCACTTTTCACATCTTATCGACGTCTCAAAGCGCTTTACAGAATATACTGCAAAGTGAATTGACTGTATATTTGTGGGCGAAACACGACCGCCAATTGCACACAGCAGTGTTCCACAAACAGTTATGGATTGAGATGAACAACTTTTTTTTTATTATTTGTTAGGGTAATTTTTATATCGATAAGCCGATATAGGCATTCCAAAAATATCGATATATCGAAAAAGTCGATATATCAAAAAAAATCAGGATGCGCGCGCATTGAAGTACAAGACCCAGAACACTCATCTCTATACACAATGCACAGACCGAGATGCAAGCCGCCATATTGTATTCATGGTCCTCGAATACAATATACAGGTATGCAAGGGGTGAGTGGAGAGAGACGGCGGGGTGGGGGGGGAAGGGTACGGAGAGAGAGACGGCGGGGGGGCATGTGGGGGGAGAGAGAGACAGCGGGGGTGGTGGGGGTGGAGAGAGAGATGGCGGAGGGGAGGGGATGTGGGGGGAGAGAGAGACGGCGAGAGGGGTGTGTGGGAGAGAGAGATGGCGGTGGGAGTGGGGGGGAGAGAGAGATGGCGGGGGCCTGGGGGGGAGAGAGAGACAGTGAGAGAAGGGGTGGTGAGGAGAGAGAGACAGTGGGGGGGAGGGTGGTGAAGAGAGAGAGACGGCGGGGGGGGGTGGGGGGGGAGAGAGAGACGGCGGTGGGAGTGGGGGGGAGAGAGAGATGGTGGGAGGGGGGGTGGTGAGGAGAGAGAGACGGCAGGGGGGAGGGTGATGAGGAGAGAGAGACGGCAGGGGGGAGGGTGGTGAGGAGAGAGAGATGGCGGGGGGGGAGGGTGGTGAGGAGAGAGAGACGGCGGGGGGGGGGAGGGTGGTGAGGGAGAGAGAGACGGCGGGGGTGAGTGGTGGGCGAGAGAGAGACGGCGGGGGTGAGTGGTGGGGGAGAGAGAGACGGCGGGTAGGGAGAGAGAGACGGTGGAGGGTGGGGTGGGGGGAGAGAGATGGTTGGGGGGAGAGAGATGGTTGGGGGGAGAGAGATGGTTGGGGGGAGAGAGATGGTTGGGGGGAGAGAGATGGGTGGGGGGAGAGAGATGGGTGGGGGGAGAGAGATGGGTGGGGGGAGAGAGATGGGTGGGGGGAGAGAGATGGGTGGGGGGAGAGAGATGGGTGGGGGGAGAGAGATGGGTGGGGGAAGAGAGATGGGTGGGGGAAGAGAGATGGGTGGGGGGAGAGAGATGGGTGGGGGGAGAGAGATGGGTGGGGGGAGAGAGATGGGTGGGGGGTGGGGGGAGAGAGAGACGGCGGGGGGGGTGGAGAGAGAGACGGCGGATGTGATAATATACAGATGGATAGAGATGGGGGGGTGTGAGAGAGGAGAGAGACAGACAGAAAAACACAGAGATGGAGAGAGTGAGTGTGAGAGACACAGAGAGAGAGATATTTACCTCCTGAGGAGATAGGCCCCGAATGCGCGCACCTCCGAATGCGCGTGCACCATGCGACGCGCGCGCATGCGCAGTACGAACCCCCTGAAAATATCGATATATCTCGATATGAGCCCATCGATATATCTAAATCTGAAAATTTCCATATCGACGGACCCTATTGTTTGTTTTGTTTGAAAGCTTATTAGCAGACGTGTGGGGTAAGGAAACTTGCCCAAGGCTTCGCCCTGACCTAGTAAAGAGGGAGCTGAATTGTCAGAACAAAAATCAGACAATTCCCCGTTTGCAAAGATTGAAATAATGGAAATTTAGCAAATTTGAAATAAATGATCAAGGTTCCACATCCACACTTGAATTTGTGGTAATTAACAAGAGCCACAGCAGATTTATCTGACCCCTACCCTCTCCATCCCATGACTGCTCCTTTTCAAAAGTTTTTCCGATCTACTGTGTACATCATAGGGACCGTACTGCGGCAACTAAAACAAAACAATTACTTGAAACAAGGTAAAGGAACAAAAAAAAACTTGACATGCTACGTTTACAGGCGTTTAAAATAAAGAGTGGAATTAAAAGATAGAGAGGGATAGACTCTTCTCACTGGTGGAATGCTATAAAAGAGACAAATAAGATCTAAGGTAGACAGTGATCAGATCATTTCTTCACACAAATGGTTGTCAGGATTTGGAATTAATTGCCTTCAAAAAAGGCATATTGCAGAATTATTTAGGTTATGTAAACAAAGAATGATTTTGGCCACAAAAAATACATCGTCAATCCACAATATATTCTGTGAAGTGCTTTGAGACATCAACAATAAGACACCATCTCAAATGCAAAGATTATTATTATTATATTATTTAAAAACTTGGAAAGTAAACCTTTGGCTGAGGGAAAATGCAACTCGTGGTAATTATTAAACCTTTGTAACATACAATCCAAAGAGTCTTAGTAATTATTGGCCTTGTATTGGTGTGGACAAAATCCCCTATTCACAAACACACGAACCCTAAATACCTGCAAAAGTTTGGAAAACTGTTTCATGCCAATATCTGTATTATTCAACTTTACATTCCTTTCAAGCACACTTCCTCTCGGCTCCAGCTGCTCAGAAACTGTGTTCAACTCATCCCGTCCCACTCATTCTATTCTCCAATAGTTGCCCAAAGCAGGGACAGTACTTACATAATTTTTTGTTCTGAATAAATAAAACCATCAACATGACATGTGTTTTTTTTGGGAGTTTGATAATATCCTCTATTCGGTGCAGTGGGGGAATACTCTTTACCAACTGGTCTCACTGAATTAGTCATTCATTTTTGAAAAGTATGCTCTCTGGTTCTGAGCAATTGGACTGAGTCAAAACTGATTTTGTGCATAGCATCTCTACATCTTAAAGCAACATCTCTCACAGTTTGGTTCGGCTGGTAGCATTCTTGCCTCCAAATCACGAGGTTCAATTCTTTGCTTCAGGCTAGGAGTGTGCTGCATTATTGAATGTGCTATTTTTCATATGAGGTGTTAATAACAACAACATGGAATTATACAGCAATCTTCATGCTAGGTAGCATTCCAGAGTGCTTGACAGGGGCAGAGTCTGACCCCGAGCCAGGGAGAGAGGGAAGGGGGAGATGACCACAGGCACAATTAAAAAGGAAAATGGGGAGGAAAGGGGAAGGCAGAGGGATTGGGGGAGAGAGTTCCAGAGTTGTGGGCCATAGTGGCTGATGATGGTGGAGCGGAGAGGATGAGGGACAAACAGTATTCCGGAGCCGAACTGAGGTAGCAGACGGTGGTTGGAGGGTCAGCAAGTTGGATAGGGAAGGAGATGTGAGGACATGAAGGGATTTGAAAATGAGTGAGGAGACTTTGTACATGCTGAAGCTGGGGAGACTCGTGATGCATTGTTATAGTCCAGGCGGGAAGTAAAAGCATGGGCGAGGGTTTTGACTGCTTTGGAGGTACAGACAGAGGCTGGCAATTTGAAAGAGGTGGAAAAAGCAGTCCTGGTCACGGAACGGATGTGGGGTAGAAAGGAAAGCTGTGGATCGAACCTGACATCTAAGTTGTGCACAGGTTCGGTGAGTCTGAAGAAGAGCCCGGGGAGGTTGGAGTTGGGACCCACAAGAGAGAAAATATTGATGATAGCGAAACAGTATTAAACTAAAATTACACATATGCTTTCTTCAGTTGAAGATTAACATTCCATTGTACTGGTTGACAAGAAAAAGGAGTTTCTCCTGATGTCCTGGTCAACAATCCCCATATTATTTGGTCAACATTCCTTTCAAAGCATTTTCAGCAATGATGGTCTATGTACTCTCAATGCTAACTATTTATTGAAAGCATACTTTGTAAGCTATTTCTGAATAACAGTTAGATGTTGCATCTTATGGATGCACTAGTATAACAGCAATCCTTCCATGTAATACAGCACTTTATCATATTATCAAAACATTAAGGAATTTTACAGGTTCTACCGTGGAGCACAGTGACTATTTTGTAGGTGAACACATTGGATAGTAGATTTGGGTTTTATTCACTGTACTTTTACACATAATGGCGGGCAGTCACTTCATTGTGGGTCACTCTATGCCAATATTAGGCACCTCCTGCTAGTGAATGATAGAATTGCATTAGTCTATTTGGGTTGCCCAACTGGACATTGGATCCAAGGCGTTGCATGGTTCTGGAAGACAGGTAGGTAGGACAAGTGGAAATAATGCAAACCATCCCGAAAAGAGCATAAAACAATCCAAACACCACTGTTCGGTTCATGTTATAACTCAATTAAAAAAAAGCCTTGGTATCAATTGTTGAATTGTACACTCTGACAATTTATTCATTTTGCCAGATTATTGAAATATACCACAATTTATTTGGTATAATTCCCAATAAGATAAACCTCTGTGAACTTCCATGGACATTTAGTCAAGAGGAAATATCATTAGCAAGTCAATCAGATAAAATGTAATCAGTCTCGGAAGCATTCCTTGCTGGTATTGTTTCTGCATACAAACTTTCCTTTTAGCCATAATGTTTCTTTGAGGACAGAAGCCAGGTATTCAATTCTGCCAAAACACTCATTTTACAGGAATGTTTTTCTTTTTTTCCCTCAGTGATCACATTGCACCTTATCACTCACAAGTGAATGATGAATGAGGCAATATTGATTAGATTTGGCTAAAGAGCTCCAGTTTTCAAGGTGATACTTTGGAGGGCAAAGAAATCTCAGTAATAAAATCTCCTCATAGATACACATGGATAAAGACTGGCAGTGGGATTCCAACACAGTACAGTGACTGCCTTTCCCCTTCCAGAGATTCGCTGTGCTTCAAGATTAAGTACTTGCACGTCAAAACATTACATGCAACGGTCTTCTTAACGCTGTTATCAGTCTGTTACAGTCCTGGGGAGAAATGAATTTTGCACTGAAAACTGATGCACAAAATCAATCTCATCCTCTCAACTTTACCAGCTGTCTTTTTTTTAAAATAACTTCTGTATACAGAACATACAGCATATGTGCACTCAATAAGGCTATATCAAATGCAAGGATTATTATTATAATGAAAGATAAAGTCTCCAACACCTGTCTGCTTGCCTGACATCTTGCAATATGTCAAACAGTTCAAACAGTTCAGCAGTTAGTTTGTAAGGTCTAAATTTATTGCAGTAATTCACTCTCTCTCTCTCGTACTGATTCATAACTCTCCCCTTCTCCCTACCTTCCAATAACAGGGGGATAAAGGGGGAAGAATCCCTGTTTAGTTGGTCTAAATCAGCCTTTTCCCCCTGTTTGCTGGACCTGCTACAGGAGTAAACATATTGATCCAGTCAATAGACCAAAAAAAAACTCAGTTCCTTGCCTCTCAACCCTCTTACTGGTATCTTAAAATCTTAAATAAACATGGTATCTCTAATAATCCCTCAAAAAAAAATGCAATAAAACTGGTCATTTCAATCCACGACTGTTTGTGGGACACTGCTGTGCGCAATTGGCTGCCTCGTTTCACCCACATAATATACAGTCAATTCGCTTAACAGTATATTCCGTGAAGCGCTTTGAGACGTCTAGAAGATGTGAAAAGCACTATATCAAATGCAAGGATTATTATTATTATCGTCAACAGATGTGTTTTTGTTCTTATTTTTAAAATAGTTGAATTCCCAGTTGCACTAACTCAGTGAGGAGAGCACTAGCAGGGAATTGACTGTTGAACTCTAATTGATGATCAAGAATATTAATTCAATAATTCGTTTCAATTTTCTACATGACTCGAATATTTCTTTTGATTCATTCACCCAGCACATCCTCTTTTTGGACGCAGTTTGCAACATTGCCAGCATCTCTCTGAGAACATACACACACTGGAGAACGTCAAAGAGATTTTTCTTTTTTTAAAAAAAAGAAACACTCGAACCCAGGGAGACAGCAGAGTATTTACACAGTTAGTTACAGCCCCTCTTGCTAATGGTACAGGAAAGATTATATGTCTCTCAACACAAACGGCCTTTTACTGAACAGTTTTCATAGCTCAACGCCTGAAGAATTAACATTGCACATTTCTGCCGTGGAGTGTTTATGGGATCTTTAGACATGCCTCACGTTTTTTTTTGTACACTGATCACAGAGCAAACTTGGCTAGACTTGCATAATAACAACAACTTGCACTTATATTATAAGTGCAAGTCGCTGCTGTTGCAGTGGAATGTATGTTTACTTTCTGTGTTGAAATCGACTAACAGAAGTTAACAGAAGCTTTTCATGATGAATCTTAATTAATTACAGCCTCTCACAGGCTAGATATTTTATATATATATATCTACACACACACACATACACATACATACAAAGCTAAATGCCCAACATCCATAAACATCAGTCAGTAAGTAGATTTCTGAACGTTTTAATTTAATTTTTTAAAATTTTCTCTGAGTTATGTCAGCTCAACTTTGAGTTCATGTAACACACCACCCTTCCCCACGTTTGAGAAAAAAAAAGACTCGACTATTTAGTTACAGAACAACTTTATTCTCGTGTTGCCCACTTCTCTCGGGTTTTTAAACCATTCATTCAAATTTTTTGTTTTGTTTTGAGAAAACACCTCCCAAAAAAAAGTCAATTCAAGTCATCATACAACGAGACAACACTTGGACTATCTGATTTCAAATGTGATCTGCTCTCTGCTCTTGACCGAAAGGCACACAAAAAAATAAAATACATTAAACAGAGATTGCACATGAACTGATCGCCAGGCGACACAGTAGAGTTCAACTCCAACCCATCTCTTCACATTAAAGCAAAATCCAGCCATGGAAACCAAGTCATTAACCAGCCAGGAATATGAGTTAAATCCGGCGAGCAACATAAATGACATAGTGTGGGAGGGGGGGGGGGTGGGAGAGGAGAAATCAAATGAATGACTACACAAGAAATGAATCTAATTCAAAGCAGTTTCCTGGTCAATCTGTAAAGGTCTCGCCACTGCTAAAGCAGTTGCTATTGACTTGTTAGCTGCACGGTATTACATATAGTATATATATATATATATAATTATATAGGGAGAGATAAATGAGTGTACTTGCCCAAGTCGGTACAAGAAGGCTGACAGGGCGTTCAAGCAGTGGTGGAAGTTGCTTCCCTGTAACGTTCATTTCCCATGCAACTCGAGGCTTTGAGCAGAGTGCACAGGCTAGCTTTATAAGTCATTTATGCAAGTGCCCAGTGAGTGGAAGAAAGGCTGTGGATCCTTTAACCTAGGTTGAAAACAAATCAAGACGCTCAGAGACAGACAGACAGAGAGAGAGAGAGAGTGAAAGAGGGAGGGAGCAAGGAAGGGATAGAGAGAGATGGGGGAGAGAGAGAGAGCAAGGCTCAGTCTGCTACTGCTGCTCTGATTTGAGACAGAGAGAGAGAGAGAGAATTGATGAGATTGTCTCCTGCTGCCACTAGGATGGCGTCACACCACTTAGTTGACTGAGGTTAGTTTTGCCCATGGGTAATAGGTAGGCAGAGAGAGAGAAAGAGGGTGAGAGTGTGAACCAGTGAGATGAAGAGAGGAGAGGAGTTCACACTGTAGAAGTTCATTAACGCCTGAGGGGTATTCTGGTGGTGGGGCTGGGTGCTATGAGCTTGGCTGCTGGGAGCTTGTTCTCTGCTCTGCAATGGAAACTACATGCAATGCAGCCTTTCTCAGCTTGTAGCAAGTTACTTCTCCACCTGGTGGTTGTTATGAAACACCTCTTTGTGACCAATTCAAGTGAATTGTAGAAATCTCTCTTTTTCTCTCTCAGTTGCTCTGCGGTTATAATCAGGCACAAGGCTTTTTAGGGTCCAGTTATATCAGGGAGGAGGCTGGTTGGGGGGGAGGAACCTAGTGAGTTCTGATACCAGTATTTTATTCGGGTCAGTTGTGAATGAGGAGTGTTATTTTGTTGTAATAAGAATCCTTGCAGGTTCTGTGGCACCTTATCGTGTCTTTGAAATGCCTCCAAAGCACTTCACAAACACTTCGCTTCACAAAGCACTGTAAACAGAGTTGACTGAACATTTTGCAGGCGAAATGTGGCAGCCAATAGTGCACAGCGTTCAATGTCCCATAAACATTTGTGATTCGAGTGACCAAATTATTATAATCCTTTTAAATGTATATTTTTGAAGGGATATTACCCCTGAAAAAGCGATCCGCCAATCAACTAACATCCAGGTTCTGATTTATTGCTAGGTGAACGGAGGTGTGTGGAGTAAGGAAACTTGGCTAAGGTTTCGCTCTGCCAGGAATCTAACCCCCCAGGACCTCTCGCCTACTAGGTGAGTTCTCTGCTGTGTGGGGCTCACAACTTAGCATGGACTGAGGGGTGCATGGAATGGAAAGAATGACAATAAATACATAAATCCAGAGTGTGCGTGTGTCCTGCACTTCAGTTTCTCAGCTGGTGGGCTGGGTGAAAGCTTCTGTACATAATGTGCTGAGGAATACTAATGGGAACCCACAGAAGCCAGGTCAACAGTGATTAGACCTCCTGCCACGCAGGATTTATTGTTATTTGCATTTGTGAATTGCTTGCTGGCTTCATTAGCCTTTATAAAGTAGATCTAAAGAAGCGGAGCTGGCAGGGAATATTTATGATGCAGTAATGCACCTAGCGGTGTAACAATATCCTGCAAGGCTGTATGTCATGCAGACCCACACATTTTCTGAGGAAATGTGTTTGTAATTCACTTTAAATGACCTGCATATCTCATACCTACATGTTGGTGTAATGCAGTTCAGCAGACTTTCCGAACATTTCAGTTGCTCGTGAGGCTGATTATAATAAATCTTGTTACCACAAATATTTGTGTGGAGAGGGCTGGGGTATATTGTCTCTCAGCAGAGTATCTATGAACTGTTCCTATCACATTTGTTGAGATGACTCAAAGTGCTTTACAGACTCTACTGTAAAGTGAACTAACTGTCTAATTTGTGGGAGAGTGTTCTACCCAATATGTTACATGATTTTACTATCGCTGAACTTCTGCAGTATGCGAAAGGTTGTTTTCACATTTCTTTGCAAATACATGGTGCGATTGACATGAGTAGGAATGGAATGTTTATCCCATCAATTATACTTGATCTGTTTGTGATAAAGTGACATTTCTCTCTCGGCATTTTACCATCTTCCCCAAACAACAACAACAACTTGCATTTATACAGCACCACGCATGCAGGGCGGCATCTCAGAACTCGTATAATAAACTTGCTAAGCACTTGAAGATAGTGCCTGTTTAACAGAAGCCAAATAATAATACTACAGTACTTGCATTTGATATTGTGCCTAGTTAAAAAACATCTCAAAGAGCTTTGCAGGATATTATATGAACCACAAGTCATGTGATATTACGTGTATTTTGTGGGTGAAATTCTTGAGACATCTCAAAGCGCTTCACAGAATATTCTGGTATAAAAAACAGGAATCTTTCAATGCTAATTTCTTAGTGTTTGTTTTGTTAGGCAGGTTAACTTCGTCTTTTTTTAATGTAGAGAAGGTTTTATTTTTTGGGGGTGTCTGATTTGTACAGAAAGCCATCACCATGTTTAAAAGTATGCAAATCTGACTGTATGCCACCTACACATGGGAATGTATTTGTATCTTAAAAGGAATGCTCATGCTGCTTAGCTAATTCTGAAGTGTATAAATTGTAGTTTGGCAAGATTGAGTGGCTACTGTGCTGGGATGGCTAGTGTGGTGTGCAGTGTTAACAGGAGCTGAGTGGGTGGAATCCCTGCTCCCAGTGTCAGTCTTCCACTCCCAAGTCCTGCTGATGAGCCAGGATGGCTGGTCTGTCATCAGCAGTGCACTGGAGTGCTGCCTAAGGAAGTAGACTTTGGAGACCGAAACTTGCAATGAAATATCAATCTCCACCGGGCTCTTTGCCATTCACGAAACAGTTGTGATGCCACCATCAAGTAAAAAAAAATGTTTAAAAAGCCTTATCACTGTCTGGGAAAAGAGGAGGAAGAGCCGAGGAAGGTGTGAGCTGTCAGTATAAAGCTGATCACCACAATGCGCTTTATGTGATTGTGATCAAATAAATGGAGGTTTGCCAAGTGCTCTTTCATGAAGAGAATTGGGTTGAAAAAGCACTGGTTGGGAAAATGGAAACATTAACTTGTCTGGAAAAGTGTTCTGGAAAAGGGTTCACTTTACATTCCAAGGCATATTTCTTGATTGAAGTGGCATTTATAGTATTTTCTAATAAAAAATTATAATAATCATTGCATTTGATATAGTGCCTTATCACTTTATCGTAACATCTCAAAGCATTTCACTGGATTTTAGTGCCAAGTGGGCTGACTATATATTTGTATTTATTTTCCCAACGTGTGCTTGATCATTCACTTCATGGCTGTTTGTGGGAAAGAACTGTTTGCAAATTAACTACCCTGTTCGCCTACAATACACATAATCACTACACCTCATCGTAAAATGCTGAGAAGCAGTTTGAGAGCTTTTGACAGTGTGATAATGTGTTTTATCAAATGGAAGGATTATTAATTTTCAACTCGAATGTTCCATTAATAGGCTCCATTCTTGCTCTGTTTCCTTCTGACTGGACATTCCAGTATACTACAGTGTATCTAGACTGAAGTTTCTCCAGTTTCAGTTCAAGTCAGCTCTTTTCATAACAGAATGAAACAGAATCAGACAAGTTCCTAGTGGAGAAAGAGGTTACCATTGGAATACAACAATGCTCCAATCCTTTGCTTAATTCAAATCAAGTTGAAATTATTATACATTATTAATGTGATCAAGGTTACAAAGAGGGTGGAACAGATATGCTATTGCAGGACTCCAGCGTATAGGAATCTTGCTTATACATAACATGATGTTCCCTAGAGTTATGTGTGTACTTTCATAGAATCAAATTCTAGAATTTTTCAGCACAAAAGGAGCTCGTTTGGCCCATTGAGTCTATGCCAGCTCCTTGAAAAAAGCTATTCAAAGTTGATCCCACTCCCCGCTCTCTCCCTATAACTCCACAAACCCGTCCTCCCCAAATAACAATCCACCTTGTGGGAATTTTTCATTTATTTTTTCTGGGTCTTGATAAACCTTCTTGTACAGGAAAGAACGCTTTTAGATAATTATAATAATAATTCTTGAACGAGATATAGCACCTTATCATGTCATAGAGATGCCTGAAAGCGCTTCACTGGATATAATGTAAAGCGAGTTGATTGTGTATTTTGTGAGCGAAACACGGCAGCTAATTTGCTGAACTGCAATGTTGCACAAACTGCCATGGATTGAGTGACCAAGTTTTTTTTTTTGATAATCGGCAAGAACATCTGGAGAAACTCCCTTCTGTTTACAAATAATGCCATCAGATCTTTAATATCCACCTAAATATACAGACAGGACCTTGTCTGAACACCTCATCTCACGATGGTACTTCCAACAATGCAACACACTCACTGCACTGCATTAGACTACGTGATTCCAAGTCTCGATGTGGGGCTTGAACCCACAATCTTCTGACTGCGTAAGTGCACCAACCTGACACATAAGCCACAACAGTGGGTCAAGAAGACATAGATTCAGGGTTATGAAGGACATATTTACAACAGCTGACAGGAAGTATTTATTTAACGGTAACCAACAGCTTGGTGTTGTAATAAGAAGTGTGGATAATCTGAAATGATGAGGTGTTATGAACCTGATAATATAATGGCATTAAGTAGAATGGCAAAATGACAGGGCATTGGGATTAAAAGATTTGCAGAAATCTTGTGTAAGGTAGAACAAAATAGAGGTGTGTGGGAGACGGGATTGGGAGAGGTTGAGGCTCTTGTGGAGTGTAAACACTGGCACGACACAGAATAGTTGGTCCAAATGGACCAATTCCAAGCTATACAGTCTATGTGATTCTGTATAATTCTATGCAACAGTAGCTTGCATTTATAGAGCAAGTACCATTTAGAATGAATGCCTCAAAGCAATCAATGAGAAGCACTCTGAGACGCCGTTTGGCGTGGAGGGCGCTATATAAATCCAAGTTGTTGTTGTAATAAACATAATAGGGGGGAGTAAAGGAAACAATTAGGGAGTTGGTTAAAATGTAAGACCTTTGGAGGATTTTGAAGTCAGGGAAAAAGGTAAGTGATGCGAGGGCACTTTGGAAGCTGTTTCTACAGAGCAGTAAAAAATGCTCAATAATAAAGTTTAATAAACCAATCGATTATCTAACTGGTATGGGAGCACTTGATAAAATATAAACCTCCTGCAAAATGGGATTATGGGATTTTGCATGTCCTCATACAAAACACCACTGCAGAAATTAAATTAGGATTCAGCTGTGAAGAATCCCACCGCGGCATTTGTTCTGTGCATACTCAACTCCAATTAAATGACTGGTGTCCTAGGCTAATTCACCAAATTTACCCACGGATGCAAGTAAAAAATACTGCAGTCTGGATAATGTAAAGCACCAAAACACTCAGCATTAACAGACAATCACTGGAGGCAGCTCATTGAATAGTTATTAGTAGAAAGAAGTACTCAGCAACACCGACCATAATTGTAGCACATCTCATCTCCCCAGAAAATATTACAAACAGTAATTCAGTGAAGACCCTGATCTCGAACCCAAGACATCCCTGGTCTCAGTACACACCAGTAGATGCATTTACTCATTGAGTTATTGGGGGAAGTTTGCAAACAGAGACAGCATTCACTAGGGTATGGGAAGAAGAGGGTTCACTACCTCTTCTGCCAAATCAAATTGTGCTAATATTTTGAATCTCAACAACCAATAATATAATCCTTTTTTGGCTGTTAGTACAGTATAGCATTTAGCCCGCAAATATACATTCAATTCACTTCACAGTATACTCTGTAAAGTGCTTTGAGATGTCTAGAAGACGTGAAGAGTGCTATATCAAATACAAGGATTATTATTGATAGAAAATGCTGATTATGTACAATCAATGTACTGTACATAAGCAACATTTTGGGACTGATAACAACAACCTGGATGTATATAGCACCCTCCCCGCCAGACGGTGTCTCAGAGCGCTTCACAAAGCATAGCCCGGGGCCGAGCCAAGGGAAGGAGGAAAAGGTGACAAAAGGTACAGATGAACAGAAAAGTCTTCAGGCGTGACCTGAAAATGGAAAAGGAGGGGGCGAGGTGAAGGGAATGAAGGGGGGAGTTCCAGAGCTTTGGGGCGTAGTGCCTAAAATCACAGCCACCAATGGTGGAACGGAGGATTTCGGGGACAAGGAGGAGGCCAGATCCAGTAGAGCAGAGGCAAGGGGTACTGAGGAGAGAGGAGGTTAGCAAGGTAGGGGATGCAGAGGAGTGGAGGGATTTGAATACATGAGTGAGGATCTTGAAGTAAATCTACTCTGAAACAGGGAGCCAGTGAAGTCTGGCAAGGACTGGGATAATTGGGGAGCGAAGTTTGGTTTGGGTGAGAATGCGGGAGGTGGAATTTTGAATGAGCTGGATTTTGTGAATGGTGGTGGAGGGGCGACCAGTGAGGAGGACTTTTGAATAATCTAGCCAAGAGGTGACAAAGTCATGGTCCAGGGCTTCGGCAGCTTTAGGGGTGAGATATTGTTGGAAACAGGCAATGTGGTGGAAATGGAAGAAGGCGGTGCTGTTGGAGGACCAAATGTGGGGGAGGAAGGATAATTGAGGTTGAATCTGACGCCTAAGTTGCGTACAGTTTCGGAGAGTTTTAGGGGCAGATTGGGTAGGTGGAGGAAGTGAGAGCCACGGGGCTGAAGACATCAATGAGAGTATGGCCAAAGTGTATGGCTTCTGTCTTGTCAACATTTAACTGCAGAAGTTTACCCCATGTCTGCGGATGACATCACCAAGAGGAAGCATGTAGATAAGGAAGAGAAGGGGGTCAAGGATAGATCCTTGAGGTACCCCGCAGGTGACCAGACAAAAGCGAGAGGAAAAACCATTTGTAGAGATTTACGGCTGGCGGTTTGTAAGGTAGAACTCGAACCAAGCGAATGCGGTCCCACTGAGGTGGATAATGGAGAACTGTCAGTGGAGGAGATCGATTGGTATGATCGACTGTGTCAAGGCAGCAGAGGGGTTCAGGAGGATAAGTAGGCAGAGGGAGCCCTGGTCACCTGACGACATATCAAAGCAACTCCCAGGATGGTAGAAGGCAAATTAGATGGTCTACTTCCGCCTTGCAAATTCTTTAGTTCTTATAATAATACTAATGTGACCGTTTGGGGCAAATCCTCATTGGGTCTCCTATTGCAACAACAACTTGCATTTCTATAGCACCCTTCGTATGGGCCAGCATCTCGGAGCACTTAACAATGGCAGAGCCTGACTCCAAGATGGGGGTAGGCAGGAGGTGATCCAAAGCATCATATTAAGATACCAACCAGAGTGATCAAGTTGTTTGGCAATGTTACAAGAGCAGAGAAGCCTGTTTGATTAATGCCTGGGATTGAAATTCACCACCGGTTCAGTGCTGGTGGACCTAACACTGAAATATGAGAATGAGCAGCCAACAGATTCTGTATTTTGCAGTGTTCATTTCAATCTCTGTTACATGTGGACGAGCCGTACAGCACCTATATGAGCTCAGTATTCTTTTGTTTTGCTTTTGTTGCTGAAAATGAAATAAAATAAAATCAGCCATCTGCAGCGCAGTTTGAGATTTTGCTGCACAAAGGGCAAAACTCACAGTAGTGTTCATAACTGCATGTGTGCAAAGTGCATTACATGGCTACCGGTACATGGATAAGCGGAGGACTGAATTTCTCGACAGCAAGCAGTATTAATTGGCAGTCAAATGGAATAAAATGCAATAATGAGTCAATGAGAATACCCACTGTTCTTTTAAAGTCTAGCTCCTGCAGAACAGGTGAAATGCATCTCTCTGTCTCTAGAGGTTGCAAGAATCTTTATTAAAATCACAATGTACCTTCAGTTTGCACTGTAACAAACTAGGCTGGTTCCATGTGACCACATACATACAAAATCTGTGTAGTGTCAGACAGGTATATTCCTTGGAGATTTTAAGAGTGGACAAGTAAGAATAATCCTTGCAAAACCCCAAGTATTGAAAATCTGTACCATCTGTTTCAGAATAATCGTTGCATTTGATATAATGTACTTGAGATGTCTCAAAGTACATCACAATATATGTTATCAAATAGATTAATGTAATATTTTGTGGGCGAAATGTAATGTTTATTGAGGTGGCCTTGTGGGTGGATTGGGAGGTGCTGGCAGAGAGGAATGAGTCAGTCAATTGCTGAGTGCAGCCCAAGCTGAAAAGAGTGAAATAACTTTCCTGAACTACTTTGAATTTCACAGGGAGACATAGCTTTCAGGAAGATATAGGTTGTGCTGATGATCGGCCTTGAAATGGAAAAGAAAAATCTATATGCACTTCTGTTCTCCAGGATTTTACCAATCAATATTGGCAGAGGTGAGGAGTTTGTGAGGTGAATCACAGAGGTTAGCAGAAAGTTACAACATCTTCTCCAACATTTGTGGCCTAAAGGATGCTGGGAGGCTAATTTGGGGGAGTTATTAAAGGGAGTACTGTACAAGGAATCTAAAATATGCACAGTATCCAGAAAGACATGTGTACTCTCAAGAAGTCCACTTCAATGCGATGTACAGTACAGTACTTTCTGGAGTGGCGTTCTTGTGGGTCAATGTGAATTCTAATGGGTATCCTTAATGAGGAATGTTGAAACAAATGGAGAAAAAAAATGCTCTCTTCATTGTTCCTTTGCTGGGATTCTGAACTTCTGTACATTGGAGATGTGTTGAAGGGAAATATGAGTTGTGGATCCATAGAGATTAAAATGTATCACATTTTATGGGAATAAACAGATGGCATCTTGTCCTTTGGAGTCGCAAACCTAGAGGGAGAGAAGTTCTGAAGGTAGATAGAGCTGGAAGCACTAATCTCGTTTCAGCATGAGCAGTCTAATGGTTGACATGCCCTTTGTTCTATTTTAAACTGGATGGATGCAAGATAAGAAAAGAATGCAGGCAAACTTCTGTTGACATACAAAATGATGGATGCTATAATGGCACATTTGTAGGAAAGCTCTCTCTCAGTCATCACTCCATCATTTGTCGAATCATTCCAATTACTCATTCATTCAGTCATACATCTTCTCACTTTACCTAATTTGCCCAATAATGTACTTACCTGCACGTCCATCACTCACCGTATTTGTCAGTCACTCAATCACCCAGTCACCTATTAATGCATCACTCACCCAGACCGACATTTGAGGTGATTAAAGTACACTAGCAATTATCGAGAATACATGATTGCACAATGCAGTGATTTTCAAGTAACAGTATTTTGATATACAACCTGGAAACCCTGCATGAAATGGCTAAATTATAAACCATTCAAATTGCCCTTGACTTTTTCTCTGCGCTGTGCACCTGCTCACTGTGAATTTTTGACTGTTTTACTCAGTGGTGCTATTGAAATCAGTTTTTCCAATGGTGTCTGCCAAGATTTGCCCTGATGTAAAAATATGTACAGAACAGGCTTGATTGAATGAATGATGCACTCCTCTTCCTGTGTCCCGCTGATGCCAATGCTGGTAAGCAATGAATGACCATGGGGGTTCAAAGGGGTAAGTTTCAAAGGTCAGTTTGATAACCACAGAATTTGGTTTGCAAGATCGTGGAAACCATGAGTTACTTTTTAGGAGTTAATAGCGCAATTGAACCAATTTAGTTTGCAGATTTCTTTCAGAGAATTAAGCCCTGTCCTCGCTGGCCCAGGAAATCACACCACCTATTTAAGTGCTACAGATTTGGGAATATAACAACAACAACTTGTATTTAAAGAGCGTCCCTTATGCAGGATAGCCTTCTGAAGCTTTTCACAGAGTCTCACAACGAGCCAAGTGAAGAGAGGGGAGAGGTGACCATAAGCATGATTAAAAAGAAAGGTCTTTTGGTGGGATTTGAAGCTGCAGAGGAAGTGATGAAGGTGGAGGGATTGAAGGAGAGTGTACCATAATTTCAGGCTGTATTCATGGCCACCAATGATGGAACGGAGGGCATGAGGGATAAACAGGAGCCTGCAGTCAGCTGAGCGGTAGCTGTGGGTGGTGGAATGGGGGGTGTGGGGTAAGAAAATCGGATAGATAGGGAGGTGCAAGGGAATGAAGGGATTTAGAAACAACTGAGAGGATGCTTAAATTGATCCGTTCAGTGATTGGGAACCAGTGAGAATACAAATACATTAGTACATTCCAAATAATGGAAAGGACTTGCTATTCAAAAGAAAGACAATTTGCAGGGCTGTGGGTCTAGTTGGTAGCTCTTTCAAATAGCCCACAAAGGCATGATGAGCTAAATGTCCTCCTTCTGTGCTGTAAGTTTCTATGATTCTTTGAGACATCCTGAAGACATGAAAAATCGATATATCAAATGCATGAATTATTATTATATGATTGTATGGTTAACCACAACCTTTTCTTTCTACTGGCAATATGTGTGTTTCAGGTGCACACCTACAATATAATAACATATACATTTCTATAGCATCCTTCCCAAGCAGTTAACAATCTTGATTTGGCACAGGAGCTGGGGATAGTAGCTGAGATGGGTGGTGGGGTCCATTACTGAAATATTAATGGAGTTGCTCATTGCTAACCTGCAGTACAGAAAAATAATCTACAAATTCACAATTTTAATCTCATATTCACCATTTACAGTACTTCACGTTCATTAAAATTCTGGAGGAGTCAAGAATATCTTCTCAAACATCTTATATTCAAAATGAGCATTGTATAGATTAAAGGCAAATCACATTTTTTTTCCTTTGGAGAAAACTGTAAAATCTAGTGTCGAATAGCTGAGACCATCTTATCCATTTAAGTAGAGGGAGAATAATTATCTGAATAAAATTTCCTTTTCAGTCCTTTCATCATTGTTTAAGGTGCTTTGTTGTAAAGATGTTTTTAGACATGAAAATATTTTCTGGGCTCTTTACTGCACTGTTTGTCCTTATTGTGTGAAATTTAATGATTGCATTTATCCATTTACACATGATCAGCAACTATCCAACAGCTTTACTTTCCCAAGAGGAAGTTTCTATTGAATTGTAATCTGCGCGAATGTTTATGATGTTTCATATGTTTTCCTTTTTTAACTCAAAGAATGCAAACTTTTCCTCCCCCACTCCTTCCCCCGCCGTTATTTTAGATCATGGGAAATGTGTGAATACCTACTTGAAGACATAGTCAGGGCTGTAACAGAATACTGTGGGGGATTGTCTCATAATAATAAAAGTGTCACAAACATTGCTTCAGATGTTGGATGCTTGAAGAAAGTAATGTTAAAGGCTACTGGGAGCAAGCGGGAGAGTGGGATTAGACAACATAGCTCAAGTGAAGAAAATACCACCAACAACAAAATAACACTTGTATAGCGCCTTTCATCTCAGGAGGAAATATCAGTACAAATTATTGGATCGTTCTGTCTATCTTTTACATAACCATTTATTCCTCCTTAAAATTATGATGCAACAAATAGTAGTTGATATGTTTGATATTTGATCATTATCTAGTCATCAAAATGTCTTACTATTAATTCTAATGACTATTATTTAGGTAAAACTGCAGACAATTTGCGCACGCAATGTTCCACAAATAGCTATGAAGTGAATAACCAATTTTATCACGGGATTGTTGGTCAAGATGCTAGGGGAAACTCCCTTTTTTTTTCAGATGCTGACACAGCATCTTTAACATTCATCTGAACAAGGGCAGACCAAATTATTATTTTTATCTAATTAATTTTTTTGAATGGATTATTACCCCATAAAACAATACGCTGCCATTATTGTGAAGTGCTTTGAGACACCATCCGGCGTGGAGGGCGCTATATAAATCAAAGTTGTTGTTGTACTCCAATTGACTTAACAACTGAGTTCCTACATACTGCTAGGTAAACAATAGCAACAAAATATAACATATGATAATCCTTGCATTTGATATAGCATGTCTTCATGTCTCTAAATGTCTCAAAGCGCTTCAGAGAATATACTGTAAAGTGAATTGACTGTATAATTGTGGATGAAACGCAGCAGCCAATTGCGCACAGCAGTGTCCTACAAACAGTTGTGGAATGAAAATGACCGATTTATTATAGGTTTTTTTTGGACAGATGATTATTAGGCATGTGGAGTAAGGAAAGTTGCCCAAGGTTTCGCCCTAACCTGGCTGGATTCGAAACACAGGTCTCACACTTGGAAGGTGAGTGCTCCAACCACTGAACTACAGGATTCCACAATAACAATTGTATAGCACCTTTCACATTGCGAGGAATGTCCCAAGGTGCTCGACAGTCTGTGTTTTGGACCCAAGCTGGGTGTATACAATATATGTATACTATACATACATGTACAGAGGTATATGGAATAAGGAATTTGACAACATTTCACCCTGCGTGGGAATCAAACCCAAATCCTCTTGTTTGTGAGATGAGTGCTCTAACCAATACTCTACAGGCCTCCATGTATCAACCTTGGTTTAACATCTCACCTGAAGGGTAGCATCTCCAACAATACAGCATATCTTCAACATTGCACTGGAGTGTCAGTCAAGGCTATGAGCTCAGCGGCCTAGTGGCCTGGCTCATTTCAAGCCTTTCACTTGCAGTTTCCTTCTTCCTGGATTTTAAAAATAATAATCCTTGCATTTGATGTAGCGCTTCACAGAATATACCGTAAAATGAATTTATATAGAAAGTAAATTATTATTTAGTGTATCTTGCCTATGTTATGCTGAATTTTCATCTCCTGATCATTACCTATGCCTTCATTTCAGTATGTATTTCTTGTTCTGAGTCTCAAGTTACAAACCAAACTAGTTTAAATTCATTGGTGCCACTAATGAATAATGTCCTCTAATTATTCACATCTCAGATGCTTTTGTGTCTTAAGATTTAAACTAATTACCAACTCTGAATACGCAATGGGAATTCCCAATGGGAACACATTTAAATAAAAGTTCAATAGTTTTATATTTATTTCAACCAATGCATTACATAGATAGTCCATTTGTTTTCCCTGTCTGCAAATTAGTATGGTGATTGTTGTGCAGCTCACACAGTGGTATAAGATAGCGTGATGTAAGTAATCAATAAAGCCAAATGGATTTTGACTGATGTGAAAAGAATCTAATGGGGGACTTTGCGATCGTATACCAGATTAGCCTGAAGCATATTGGAATGTACAACACAAGCACAATACAATGTTAGCAATTCCAGAAGAAGAATAACTTTACTATTTTCTTTCCCTTTATTGTTGTCCAAACTTCTCCTGAACCCAGCTGACTTGCTATGGGCACCAGTAACCCAGGGACATCTTCCTCATGTTTGAGGCCAGACATGAATGCCGAGTCCAAGTTTGCAACGTCTCAAAAGAAACCAATGAACAGTTCTAGACCAACAACAGCAACAACAACAACAGTAATAAATTACGTTTGTATAGCTCCTTTCATATCTGGAGGAGGCACTGGATAGTTTGGAGCCTGAGTGAGGGTTTGTGATCAGAGGTGGTCGAGGACAGGGAGGTAGGAGTAGGAAAATGGCCAAATGTGTGGTTGTAGAAGAGTCTTGAGATGTACTTTGAAAGAAATGAGGGACAAAGCAAGGCAAAAGGATTGTAGGAAGGATTTCCAAAGCGTCAGGGTAGAGAGGTCTCCTATTATATTTTATAAGTTACAGCAGAAATACATCACTGTAGCCTATATCTTTTTGAAAACACAATTTTGTTGAATTTTTGTACTTGTAAGACTGTCCTGGAGCGTAGAAATATTTTGTCACATTTTGGAATTCACTGGAGTTATCCATCAGCCCCAAGCTGTGATTTTACAACACCCATTAATTGTACTAAAGAAGATATGTCCTTATCCCACACAAGCCAATCTCATGGCCTGTATTTGTAAATTGACAATTTACTGTAAATTGTGGCAACTTTTGTGTTGTGGACTGGGATTGGAAGGCATAGGTTGCTAACATCGCAAGATGCTGCTCTCCCTACCGATAAAGCTTTCAGGACATTCTTTTGACTGTGTATTTGATAAATTCCTTCCCAGGCGCCAACCCCTCAATTGAGCTTGAACTCCCAGTCATCTCATTAAAGTGCTTTGAGATGTCCTCTCGATGTGAACAACAACAACAACAAAATTGCACTTATATAGCGCCTTTCACGTCGGAAGGACGTCCCAAAGCGCTGAACAGTCTGGTCGGGACCCGAGTTGGGGTGGGGGTGGGGGTTGTGTGAGGGTTGGGATAGGGGGAAGGGGAAGGAGAGTTGGAGAAGGGGAAGAGTTAGTGACGTAGCCAAAGGCACGGTCGAAGAGGAAGTTCTTGAGACCGGCTTTGAAGGAGAAAAGGGAGGAAGTGAGGCGGAGGGGCTGCGGGATGGAGTACCACAGTGTGGGAGCAGAGAGGCTGAAAGCCCGGCCGCCGATGGTTGGGTGGTTAGGGCGATGGACGCGGTGCAGGCCTGAGTCTGCTGAACGGAGGGTGCAGGCAGGCAGGCTGGTAGGGAGACAGTAGGTCAGAGAGATAGGCGGGGGCAAGGCCATGAATGGGTGAAAGGAGCTATATACAGTTAAAAATGTTGTTGTTGATCTTACACTCGATTGCAGAGAGAAATTCCTTCCCCAACCCTAGATTTGGTTATCAATCTTGGCCATTCCAAAATAAAGACAAAGACAGAAAAACTACAAGAGATCAGAAAACAAAGGCAATGATAAGGAGAGCCTGGAAGGCAAAATAAAAGTCAGCAAAGTAGACTAAGAGAAAAGCCCAGAAAGAAATATACTCTCAAAGCCTTAATGAACCTACTTATGTATAGTTACTGCCTAACGATAAATGTGCTGTTGAGTGGTTTATTGATTTTCTCCTATCCAGAATTAACTGATATTTCAAGATTAAATCGATCATAAATGAAAAGCTAATCAACAAAACATCTGTTATAAAAAGAGACTAGAATAATGACCTTTCTTTTTGATTGATTGCATTTCATCAATTTGACTAAGAAATCAACATCATTGACTCCATGCAAATAAGTCTGGTGGTAGCCAACTGTTCCCAGTTAACTGCAACTTGTCCAGAGTAGATATTTCACTTTTAAAGCAAGTTGTGTAGAGCTGGGGGAAAAACACAACAAACCAGTGTAGTAAAATACTAACAGCATCTTATATTTGTGCCTCAGTGTCCATATGTGCAGAAAACAACAACAACTTGCATCTATTATAGTACAACAACAACAACTTTGATTTATATAGTGCCCTCTATGCCGGACGGCGTCTCACAGCGCTTCACAACAGTGGATCATGGGACCGAACCAGGAGCAGGGGTAGAAAGGTGACCAAAGGCGCGATCGAAGAGAAAGGTCTTCAGCTGGGACCTGAAACTGAGAAAAGAGGGGCAAGACAAAGGTAGTGAGGGAGGGAATTCCAGAGCCTCGGGGCATAGTGGCTGAAGACCCGGCCGCCGAGGGTGGAGCGGAGGATTTGGGGGACATGGAGAATGCCAGACCCGGTGGAGCGAAGGCAACGGGAACTGGTTTAAGGAGAGAGGAGGTCAGAGAGGCAGTGGGGTGCAGAGGAGTGGAGGGATTTGCAAACAAGTGTGAGGATCTTGAAGTCGATCCTCTCAGGGATAGGGAGCCAGTGAAGTCTGGCAAGGACTGGGGTAATGAGGGAGCGAAGTTTGGTGCGGGTGAGTATGCGGGCGGCAGAGTTTTGGATGAGTTGGATTTTATGCATTGTGGTAGAGGGGAGTACCCCTCAAATAGGACAACATTACAGATCACTTCACTTAAACTGGATTGGATATTACTATTTTGTTGATAGCTTTGTTACATCCTTGTCATGACACACCCTTGTCATGTGTATCCACCTCGCTCAGTTCGTAGCACTGTAACCTCTTATTCCTATTGATATGGAGTCCTGTAGCTCAGTGGTTAGAGAGCTCGCCTCACAAGTGAGGGACCTGGATTCGATTCTTGGCAGGGCAAAATTTTCGGTAAGTTTCCTTACAAAACATGCCTCTGTTTATCTCTGTTTAGCAGTTAATAAGAACCTGGTTGTTAGTCAATTGGTGGATCGATTTTCCAGGTAATAATTCCTTTAAAGAACTAACAAATTGGTCACTTGACTGTTTGTGGGACACTATTGTGCGCAATTGGCTGCCACATTTCGTCCACAAAATACGCAGTAAATTCACTTTACACTATATCCTGCAAAGCCCTTTAAGTCATCTCAAAGATGTGATAAGTCGCTATATTAAATGAAAGAATTATTTTTATTAGTCAGAGGTTGAGGATTCAAGCCCCCACTTAGTTTGAGTTGACATTCAAATGCAGTGAGGGGGCTGGGGTGGGAGGTTATATTGTATTGTCAGAGGTGTCATTTGATTGTTTTTTCTATTTGAAAAAGGAAGAGAGTTTCAATAATTCCTCAAATGAAATTGGTCATTAATTTCAAGGCTGTCTATGCAACACTGCTGTTGGCAATTATGGATATTTTGTGTAAATACTGCATGAAATCAAATGGAACCAATGTGGAAACCACAGAATGAAGCCGGTTTGAAGCACTAGATTGCTTTGATTGTATGTCACTGTGTGTCACTAAAAAATCATTATGCAATTGGGAGAAAAGGTGCAAAGTCCCAAACATCGTTAATTTTAATAACATCATCTGAGCTTTCCACTGGAATTTCATGACAGGTATTAAATTCTTCTAATTGCAACATCCTCCCGATTGAAAGCACTGTGTAAATGTACATTATAATGTATTACCTCTACTTTGTTACTCTTATGACTGCTATTGGTGTTTTTTTATTCAGCTCATTTCCATGTGATTAGAAAGAGGCACTGAGTGACACTATGAATCTGGATCAGAGTGACAATAATAACAACATTACACTTGTATAGTGACTTGGGACTGGACTGTCAATATTTCTGACCCAATGTGGGGTCGGGATCGGGGAGGGTAGAGGGAAAGGAAGGGATTTGGGGTGACCGATGGGACCGTTGAAGAGGGGACTAGGGAGGGGAGGGGGCAAAGCAGAGGGACTATGGGATGGAATTCCAGAGAAAAGAGATGTTTTGGCATGATCCACTGTCTTTGCAAACATAAACATACAGTGGAACATTCCATTGAAGCTCCAGTACAGAATGCTTTGTTGATGGTGGAAATCAAGTCACATTCCCCAAAAATTGAAGGGGAGAGACTGATGGAGGGGTGTGGAGGACAGAGAGAAGAGAAAGCAAGAAAGACACACAAAATTATTTGATATTTGTAATTGCGATTGCAATTGGCTCCAATTGGAATGTTTTTCCATCTAGTCTGGAACTGATTGCTATCCCAATTAATGGGTTCTCTGCTGTAGTGTTCTGTATGCATAGGTCATCATTTGATACCTCACCCAATTAACCATCAATTATGTATCATTCTTTATACTGTAGTATGTGGCAGTAGGATGCGAGAATAAGAAGAAAGGGGGGGAGAGGTGGGGTAATGACTGCCCCTGGCTCGGTCCCGGGATCCGCTACTGTGAAGAACTCTGAGACTCTGTCCGGCATGGAGGGCGCTATGTAAATCAAAGTTGTTGTTGAAAGGGGAGCACACTGCACACAGCAAATTGCAATCCTGTCCTCAACTCATGTCTACCTACGTAAGCAAACCAAACCTTTTGACACTGTTCAAAAGCACAAAACTCGTCTAATTTCCCCTCCTTACTCAGAGTCACTAAGGTCAAGTAGAATGACCCATCTGCTGCTCCTGTCTGAGAAACGATAGATTTGGATTCAAACCTCCAGGGTTTTCTTTGCTTCCTTTGATTTTTGCTACATTAGGCAATACCTTTATCCCCTAAGGCTGTAGGAAGCTGCTGGCACTTTATGATTCAATAATAAAAAATAAAACATTTGGAAATGAGTGTAAGATACAACGCATTCTCCAGACTGGGTTGAGGGTTATAAACTGCTCAAGCTTCACTCCTTAGCACAAGCATAAATAGATTTATAGCAAGATAAAAGAGTGATTCACTTAGGTTTAACTCTTTCATCTACTATGCAGATTACAATAGGTTATTCCCAAGACTTTCTAAATAAACTTTGGAATTGTGTTACAAGATAGAGATAACAATACACCATTTATTTAATTAAATGATTGATTTTCACTTATTAACAATTTATTTATAATAATCCTTGTAAACTTTGTACATTATTACATTATTAATAACAATCCTTGCATTTGATATAGCGCTTCTTCACATCTTATTGATGTGGCAAAGTCCTTCACAGAATATACTGTAAAGTGAATTGACTGTATATTTGTGGGTGAAATGAGGCAGCCGATTGTGCACAGCAGTGTCCCACAAACAGTTGTGGATTGAAATGACGAATTTTATTATTGTGGTAATAATGATTAACGACGGATTATTTGGACGGATTATTATTAGGTGTGTGGAGCAAGGAAACTTGCTCGAGGTTTCGTCCTGACCTGCCTGGATTCGAACACAGGTCTCACATTTGTAAGGCGAGTGCTCTAACCACTGAGCTACAGGAGACATTTGAGATATCTGAAAGTGCTTTATAGTGTAAGGATTCTGTAATGAATGTATTAGATATTATCTGAAAGTATAATTGTGAAATACTTTTAATTAATCTATATATACATTTAGAATGAAACCTACCCATAATCTGTGAATAATGAATAGTTTAGCAGGGGTTAAAAGTAGCTTTCCTGAACTGGTTGAGGGCAGCTACCGATTACATTCCATATTTTACTGGAAGAATGTGCACTGCTCTGAAATAATGAGCAATTGAGTCCTTCAGCATAGATGTATGCACAATGGACCACAGAAAAAAAAAGGCCACAGCCGCAGACACCAGCCTATCTCAAGACTGAAAAACAAGCAGGCTTTGGAAAGTTGTCCATATCTTTTTCTCCGCAAAGCAACTTGAGGGGGTTCACTTTATTTTCTTCTAGAGTAAAAACAACAGTTAAAGAAAACCATCTTGTAAAAGATGAGGTCGGTGAAATGTCATCTACCAACTGGATAAAGAGACATCAATTCGGGAAGAGAATCAGAAGAGACGTATTTGGAACTTGGAGTCGTGAACCATATTCCAGTTTCTAGAGAAGGAAAATCAAGACTAAGACTTACACGACTGTCAACAACTTTATCAACGCTCTCAAACTAAGCAACAGTACCGCAGTACCTGGATTTTGTTTTGCTGATCGAACAGGCAGCTGTGCAGCAGTACCTGAATACCTTTTTGTGGACATTAAATTGGACATTGCTCCTCCATCTTTTTAGCAACATTTGGTTTGGCCGACCTTCATCACTGTAAACTGTATGTAGATACATGAGCATTATTCTGTTGTATTCTTTTAACTACCTATAACTATTACTAATTTGATTAAATGAAACTTGATTAATTATACAAGATTTGTGTCAGTCTTTACTTCATTGCAGGGTCATTTCGCCCACAAATATACAGTCAATTCACTTTACAGTTTATTCTGTGAAGCGCTTTGAGACGTCCAGAAGATGTGAAAAGCGCTATATCAAATGCAAGGATTATTATTATTATTAAATTTGATATACCTTACAAGAGGACATACTGTAAAGTAGATTGACAGTGTATTTCGTGGGCGAAATGTAGCAGCCAGTTTGTGCACAGCAATGTCCCACAAACAGTCATGGAGCGAGTGACCAATTGTTTTCATTTGGGGGTTTGTTCATCAGGACACCAGGTGAAACTCCTTCCTGTTTTTAAATAGTATCATGTGCTCTTTAAAGTCTACCCGAACTGGCAAACAGGATCTTGGTTTAACATATTATCCAAAGAACTGTACCTCCAGCAATTAAATACACCCCGCAGCACTGCATTGGAATGTCAATTTAGACTATATGATTCCAAGTCCCAACATGGAGCTTGAACTCACAAACTTCTGACTCAGTGGTGAGAGAGGTACCATTGAGCCAGGCTGACACTAGGGTCCGGCGATATATCAGTTATACCCGATACAATTTTCATATTGATATGCCGATATAGACATTTAAAAAATATTTAAAAATTGATATATCGAGGGAAAAAATCGGAATGTGCGCACACTGAACTACAAGACCCAGAATGCTCATCTCTATGCACAGACCGAGGTGCAAAGCCGCCATATTGTATTCATAGTCCTAGAATGCAATATACAGGTATGCAAGGGGTGAGGGGAGAGAGGGGGTGGGGGGGGGGGAGGAAGAGATGGTGGTGGGGGGGGGGGGGGGGAGAGAGACGGCGGGTGGGGGGGGTGGGGGAGAGGGGAGAGACGGCCGGTGGGGGGGGGGAGGAGAGAGAGTCAGTGGGGTGTGGTGGGGGGGAGAGAGAGACGGCGGGGGTGGTGGGGGGGGAAGAGAGATGGCAGTGGTGGTGGTGGGAGGGGAGAGAGAGACGGCGGGGGGTGGTGGGGGGGGAGAGAGAGATGGCGGCGGGGGTGGTGTGGGGGGGGAGAGAGAGATGGCGGCGGGGGGGAGGTGGGGAGAGAGAAACGGCGGGGGGGTAGGGGTGAGAGAGAGACGGCAGGGGGGGTTGGGGCGGAGAGAGAGATGGCGGTAGGTGGGGGGAGAGACAGGGGTGAGAGATGGGGGGATGTGACAATATACAGATAGATAAGTAGGTAGGTGGGTGGGTGGGTAGGGAGGGATGGGGGTGGGGTGTGTGAGAGAGGAGAGAGACACAGACAGAAAAACACAGAGATGGAAAGAGTGAGTGTGAGAGACACACAGAGAGAGAGATATTTGCCTCCTGAGGAGATAGGCCCCAAATGTGCGCGCACCTCCGAATGCGCGCGCAACACGCGCATGCGCAGTACAAAAAAATGAAAATATCGATATTTCGGTATATTTCGATATGAGCCCATCGATATATCTAAATCGGAAAATTTCCATATCGACGTACCCTAGCTGACACACTTTGCATTTGTATCGTGCCATTCAAATAAGTTAATGTCTTGAAGCACATTACAGTAGAGGGTTTGGAAACAGAATAGGGTGGGTTTGAGTATAAAGATCTAATCTCATGTTAAGTGTGTTTTGCTGCGTTGATGAAAATTCAACTTCCACCACGGTACTACTAGTAGTAACCTATCGCACTGTCCCTTAGCCTTGGTTCTTGCTAACAAATGCCTGAAACTTCCTGGGATTAGATGAGCAGAGGACATCCTTCTAGGAGAGAGTGCCAATTGCATTGTAGATAAACAGAATTTCCATGCTTATGCTAAGCTCTCAGAAATTTATAATAATAATCCTTGCATTTGATATAACGCTTTTCACATCTTAGCGACGTCTCAAAGCACTTCACAGAATATACCTTAAAGTGAATTGACTGTATATATTTGTGGGCGAAACGCAGCAGCCAGTTGCGTACAGCAGTGTCCCACAAACAGTCGTGAATTGAAATGACCAATTTTCTTATTGTGTGGTTTTTTTTGGGGGGAGGGATTATTTTTAGGCATATGGAGTAAGGAAATTTGTCCAACGTTTCGCCCTGATCTGCTTGGATTCGAACACAGGTCTCCCTAGCTTGCAAGACAAGTGCTCTAACCACTGAGCCACAGGAGCTCCCTGTGGTTTAATTATTCATAAGTCAGGTAAGTGACAGCTGACCAAAAGAAAATACTCTTTGCATTCTGACCATTGTACAGTTTAAGGACTGTTCAGATAGATGCATTACACAATGCACAGCTGTAATAGCTGCAGGGTGGAGTAAAAACAATGGCAGTGCTGGGAACTTCAATTGTGCTTTTGTAACCAAATGAACTATTTGAATATTGTACAGCAATGTCCCACAAGCAATCATAATAATAATAAGCCTCGTATTTGATATAGCCATTTTCACCTCTTCTGGACATCTCAAAGAGCTTCACGTAATATTCTGTAAAGTAAATTGACTGTATGTTTGCGGGCGAAATGCATCAACCAATTGCACACAGCAGTGTCCCACAAACTGTCGTGGATTGAAATGACCAATACATTGAATAACCAAATTACCTGCGTGGGTTTTTTTCTTTTCAAATCCTGCCATGGGAATTTTACATCAACTTGAACTGAAAAACAAGACCTCCTCAGTTTAATGTTGGACGTTCAAAATCTGAAGGTGAGCAGCTGTAACAACACAGGGCTAACCTCAGTACCTCTCTAGAGTGTTAATCTAGGATGAACTCTCAAAGTCCCAACATGGGCCTTGAATTCATAATAGTTGAACACTAAAAATGAAATCTGTTAAGAAACATCACGAATTTCACCCCATTTGAGGGTCATGGGCATCGCTGCTGATGTGGATTTTTAATAAAGTCCAAAGGCAGCTGTCACTTCCTCCATGTGTATGATTAACAATACTATAGGTGAAAGCAGACATCTACTGACACATTCTTTATTCTCTTCATAACTAAGTTGTCAGCATGGTAATAGCACCAAGTCCACAAACCTGTCCAGAATCAATGCACAAGGCACTATCTGGTCTTGACTTTTAGAAAAATTAAATTTGAGCCTGATTGGCAGACTGCAGTGTAAGGCAGTGCAACAATTGTATCAAATTCATCTTAGAACGCTGTCCGTTTAGCAAGATTAAAATCAACAAGGATTTATGGTCGTGGTGATTGGAATTTGGTACATGGCTCGATATTGTTGGCTTTATCATTTAATGAGCTGAGCTATTCTGAGTTTTCATCTAGTTTGTATCGTCCTTCCTCATCTTATGTGTCCCATTTCTCAACGGTAGATTAACCTACAAGAGGAATGAAAACAAGAGACCCAGGGCAGAATCTATAGAATCTACTGCTGTGTGCTATCTCCTTCCTAATTGCTGTTTCAAAGAGTACTATTTGTGCTACATACTCCCCAAAAGAATTTCACCCAGATCTTTTGTGAATGGATCAAGAGCAATCTTTTAATCTAAAGACACCGAAGATTAAATTGAAGATTTCTTTATCATTTAAAAAAACACAATTGCAATGGTGGTCTAAGTGAAAGGAATGAATGACTGTGTATATTATTGTTGCCTTTGTTCCGTCAACTGCAATGATAACGAGTTAAAATACATACTGAACTGGTCATATTTAAAGGACGGCAGCTTGCAACATTCGGATGTGAAGCTTCCCACCTGTTGACATTGCAGATAATATTGTTACCTGTGCCTGTGACATGATATCTGAAGGCTCTTTAATGACCAGTGATAGTGATTGCATCCCATGTCACATTTTACACCCACATATTCGTTTTTCATATCTGTACTCACTATCAGCATCAACCATTTTCAAACATAGCAATGGGAGAGATTCATAGTGAGTCTTCTGGACATTTTGTCAGCAAAAAAGAGAAAACCAATAGAATGTGCGTTCTTTGTAGGTATTCTTAATAAATGTTGTTGCAAACTATCACATTTTAGACCAAGATCCCCTTTTGGGCATATAAATTATTATAGAATATTAATCAATGCTTTTCTCAGGGACACTATAATCAATTTCAAGATGCTCACACTCATGTTTAAATCCATTCACTCCATGACACCTCCCTACCTCTCTGACCTCCTCATTCTACAATGCTCCAACTGCACTTCGGCTCGACTAGCACTGCTTGCCCCTTGCATTCTCCGCCCCACCATTGGAGGTCATAAAAACATAAGAAGTAGGAGCAGGAGTAGGCCATTCAGTCCATCGAGCCTGCCCCGTCATTCAATCATGGCTGATATTCGATTCTAACTCTAGTTACCTGCCTTATCCCCATACCCCTTAATCCTTTCATAAATGAGAAATCTATCTATCTCAGTCTTGAATATGTTCAAGGACTGAGCATCTACAACCCTTTGGGGTAAAGAATTCCATACATTCACTACCCTCTGAGTGAAGAAGTTTTTTTCTCAACTCAGTGCGAAAGGGCTGACCTCTAACTTTAAGGCTGTGACCCCTGGTTTTAGTTTCTCCAACCAGGGGAAACAATCTTCCACTATCTACTTTAACATGCTCCTTAATATTCTTATACGTTTCCAAAAGATCCCCTCTAATTCTTCGATATTCCAGAGATGCAACAGTCACTAAGTCATCCACTAAGTCCTCCCTAACTCTGGAACACTCAATCCCTCCACCTTGCGCCCTCTCTCCCCTTTTTCAAGTCCCGCATGCAAACTTTCCACTTTGACTGTGTTGATGGTAACCTCCCACCTCCCGCCTTTCCCGGATCAGAGTCAAGCTCTACTAGTATTAAGCACTCTGAGATGCTACCCTGCATGGAGGGTAGCATATGTGCAAGTTGTTGTAGTATAATTCCACCCATACAGACACTGTACCTTACATTAAAATTGTGCAAGGAGCTTTGTGATGTCTCAAGGACATGATATGAAATGCCAGGATTATTTTGATAGATTGTACATTATATATATATATATATTGAAATTACCGTTTGAGCAATTTTATTCTGCTTTTTCATTTCTGTTTTTTCATACTATAATTTTTTGCAAAATAAAATATGTTCTCTTGGTTGTATTTTCTATATGCTGGAGACTTTAACAAATGTGCTCCACATTTTATTCTAATATGGTGAATGGAACTCAATGCATTTTGATTTGATGACTGACCTCACAGACTGTCAGTTACAGTGAAAACAAGCGAAAGTACGTACTGAGTATCTTTAGAGGACAGTGACTTACAGCATACAATGCCAAGCTTTCCACCTGCTGAGAGTGCTGATAGTATGAATGCCCGTGAGTCTAAGAAGACGTTTGTGCACCTGTTCATCCTAATAGCTGTCACAAACCATTAAAGGAGTGCAATGAGATACAGGAAATCACAAAATGCAGTAACCTGAGACTCAGCTTCTAATTTGTGTTCTATTTAAAGACTTGAATAAGATTCACACAGTTTCTTTGGTTGAAGAACAAGACAAGTTGCCACTTTGAAACCACTTCTTCCTTTACACCTCTCAACATCTATGTCTGTCTTTAAATCCCGCCTAATAACCCACCTCTTCAAAAGCACCTATGGTCTCCTATCTCCTCCCAACAGCCACAAATGTCAGTTACCGTTGTGAAGCACTGTGAAACATTATCCAATTTGAAGGGTGCTTTATAAATACTAGTGATTCCCTGCAGTAACACAGGGTTCCTCTATCCCAAGGGAAGTTTATACCTGCTCTTCTGCATGATATAAACCTCCACATTACATAATACCATCAGCACGTCTTCTTCAGTCCTTGAAAAATCCATTCACACTTATAACTACTCTGCATTTGCATAAGAGCTTGTGCTCGTGTAAGCCACGAGAGACCCAGAATTTTTTTTATGTGGCTTTAATTGGGAAATTTATTCAGATGTGTTGGCATAAAAAGCTGCCTGCGAGTAAAATATTTGATTACATTGAATCAAGATAGCCACACATCTAAGAAAAATTCAATAATAGCTGTATTCACAAATAGTTATAGTAATAATAATCCTTGCTAAAGTGTTAAAGCTCCTCATCACTGTTCGAATGTCTCAAATCACTTCACAGGAATTCACTGTTAAATGTAGAGTTTCTTTTGTGGATGAACACGGCAGCCAATTTGCACACAGAAATGTGCAAATCGGAAATTATATAAAATTGCATGCTTTTACTGGATACCTTGAGAGAAAGAGGGGCGAAACTGCATCATTTTGGGATGTTTGAGTGGAATACATATGCTGAACCGTCTCACCTCAAAAGCTGCCGAAACCCTGATCCATTTGTCACCTTTGTCACCTCTCAGCTGGACTATTAAAATGCCCTCCTCACTGGTCTCCCCTCCACTACTATTCATAAAATCCAGGGCATCCAGAATTCTGCTATCCGCATTCTTACCCGTACCAAACTCCGCTCCCCGATTACCGCAGTCCTTGCCAGACTGCACTGGCTGCCTGTCCCGGATAGGATCGATTTCAAGATTCTCACTCTTGTTTTCAAATCCCTACAATCCTCTGCGCCCTCCTATCTCTCCGACCTCCTCTCTCCTCACAGCAGTACCCGTTGCCTTCGCTCCACCAGGTCTGGCCTCCTCCTTGTCCCTCGAATCCTCCACTCCACCATCGGCGGCTGTGCCTTCAGCCACTACACCCCAAGTGTGGAAGTATCATTAAACATATACCCATGTGTGATCAAACTATATTATAATTAGAACTAATATTGTGATAATTGAACTAAAAGAACTCTCAGTATCTTGCTATTCAAAGAAGGTCTGGTCAACACTCATTTCTCACGGGAACAGACAGGCGTCCTTGAGCCGGGTGGTACCACTGAAGCCAGCAGCTATACCTATCTCCATGTGACTTTGATAAGTAATTACGTGTGTCAAGATAGCATTCATTTCTGTCCATTCCCTCTGTAATTCAACTAATACATTGTGTATTGTTTTAAGTGTAAAAAAGGAGGAGTTGGACTGTTCCAAACTCAGAGGACAAGAGCGACTCCCATTGAGAGACGCATATTCTACTCTCCTTTACTAGTATCGTATTAATAAAGCGCATTCTAATTATCTGTTTGAAGTGTTGTTTTCTAATAGATAGAGAAATAATATTACACAAATATCTGATTCCACAACAAAAAAAGCTCTGGAACTCCCTTTTTCATTCATTTTGTCAGGTCTCGGCTAAACACCTTTCTTTTCGACAGCGCTTTCGGTTACCATCTTCCCCCTCCCATTAGTTTGGCCCTGGGATCCGTTATTGGGAAGCCTCTGAGATGCCGTCCGGCATGGAGGGCACTATATAACAACAACAACAACAACAATTTACATTTATAGAGCGCATTTCACGTCGGGAGGACGTCCCAAGGCGCTGAACAAGAGGCGTGTGACCCGAGCTGGGAGGGAAGTGTTTGGGAAGGGGTGAAACACGAAGGGGAGGTAAATGAGTTCGCGGTGGAACAAAAGGCACGATCGAAGAGGAAAGTCTTCAAACCGGCCTTGAAAGAGGAAAGGGAAGAGGCGAAACGGAGGGATTGAGGGATGGCATTCCATAAGGTGGGAGCGGAGAAACTGAAGGCCTGGCCTCCGATGGTGGGGCCAGGCCTTATCATTGCCAGGCTCCACAACTATCTTAACCCCTGCAGCGCAGGGGTTAAGATAGTTGTGGAGCCTGGCAATGTTGCGCAGATGGAAATAGGCGGTGCCGGTCAAGGCGCGGATGTGGGGGAGGAAGGAAAGTTTTTGATCGAACATGATGCCGAGGTTCCTGATTGGCTTTGTGAGGTGGAGAGTGCAGCCTTGGATGTTGAGGCTGGCAGCGCCCGATGTGCGGAGGCGCTGGCTTGAGCCAATCAGGAGGGCCTCGGTCTTATTCACGTTCAATTGCAAAAAGTTGTCCCTCGTCCACGATTCGATGTCGGACAGACATGCTGTCAGAACATCGATCGTCTGGGGGTTGAGGGATGAGGCAGAAAGGTACAACTGGGTGTCATCCGCATATATGTGGAAATTTACCCCATGTTTGCGGATGACGTTGCCCAGAGGGAGCGTGTAAAGGGTGAAAAGAAGGGAACCGAGGACAGAGCCCTGAGGGACGCCGTGGGAAACTGTGTGGGGGTTTGAAGAAAAGCCATTGGAAGCAACAAAATGTAAACGGTGGGTCAAATAAGAATGGAACCATTCAAGGACTGTGCCTTGAAGGTTGAGGTGGGAGGAAAGACGGATGGTGAAGGAGGATGGTGTGATCGACTGTGTCGAACGCAGCAGATAGGTCAAGGAGGACGTGGAGGCAGAGGGAGCCCTGGTCACAGGCGGTTAGGATGTCATTTGTGACCTTGACCAGGGCAGTTTCTGTACTGTGGATAGGGTGGAAACCTAATTGGAGGGGTTCAAGAAGTGAGTGATTTGAAAGGAAAGAGCGGAGCTGGGAGGCAACCACTCTTTCAAGGACCTTGGATAGAAACAGGAGGTTGGAGATGGGTCGATAACTTGATGGTTGCGACGCATCAAGGGAGGGTTTCTTCAGGATAGGGGTGATGGTGGCTGTTTTAAGGGAGGTAGGGACGGTTCCTGAGGAGAGGGAATGGTTAATGGTGTCAGAAATGAGCGGGGCTAACAAATGGAGCTGGGTGCGGAGGAGGGGGGTGGGGATGGGGTCCAATAAGCACGTGGTGGGTTTCATGGAGGTGATTGTTTTTGTGACTGAAAGCGGGGTGGTGGGGTTGAAAGTGTGAAATGGGGGGTGAGTAGGGGTTGAGGTAGCTGATGAGGGCGCGGAGGTGGAGGAGTGGTGGGGGGAGGAAACCGCAGAGCGGATTTTCTCAATTTTGGACTCGAGGAAATCCAGCATCTCCTCACAACGAATGTTTGAGGAGAGGATCTGTGAGGCGAGGCGGGGGGCGGAGGAGCTGGTTGGTGGTGGCGAAGAGGAGGCGGTGGTTGTCCTTCGCTTCCAGGATTATCCTGGAGTAGAAGGTTGATTTGGCGGTGGCTAGGGCGGAGCGGTAAAATATGATGCGGTCCAACCAGATTTGCCGGTGGACCGTGAGGCCAGATTTGAGCCAGATTTGATATAAACCCAACTTGCTATTGTTGTTGTTGTTGAATCCTGTCCAGTTCGGATACTCTTAAGCATGGTGATGAGCTTCTGCATGCTTCAGGCACCAAGTTATCCAAAAATAAAGGTCAATAATTTGAAATATTTACTGTATTAATTATCCTGTTAAATATGTTAGGAATCCTCATTTTTTTCTGTCAATCTGTGGAACTGAACATTTCAACCCAATTCACTGTTATCATTTGGTTTGAAGGTTTAATCTGGTTCAAAACTATTTGGGTCACCTTTTTTCGCTTGTGTTTGAGTGCTGCCTTAAAGGATATTAACTGAGTTACACTAGTGTCCAATATTCAGCTGCACCTAAAATTCAATTGTTCTCCCCACCCCGTATCCTATTTCACTCCACCTAGACCATCCACACCTCTTTCTCCCGCCTCCACAGCTCCCTCCACTCCCCGCCCTTATACTCCTTTCCCCCCATTTCTCTCTCCTCCCATTCAACCACAATCACTTGGATGAAGTTTCTGCCCTGCCCACAGCGCAGACATAGTGATTATCAAAGTCACAAACCACACTCTCCCTATCCCAGGATATCCCACCTCCACCACATCCACCTGGATTTCTCTGCCGCGTTCGAAACAATTGACCACACCATCCTACTACACTGGAACGCGTTGTTGCAAACCAACTCCGCGCCCACCTCTCCTCCCACTCACTCTTCAAACCCCTCCAGTCCGGTTTCCCCCCTGCCCACAGTACAGAGACTGCGCTTGTGAAAGTCACAAACGATGTCCTCTCTATCTGTGACCAGGGTTCCCTCTGCCTCCTTATCCTCCTGGACCTGTCAGCTGCCTTTGACACAGTCGACCACACCATCCTCCTCCACCGCCTGTCCTCCGCCATCCACCTCAGTGGGACCGCACTCGCCTGGTTCGAGTCCTACCTTACAAACCGCCAGCAGTACATCTCCACAAACGGTTTTTCCTCCCGCACTCACCCAGTTACCTGCGGGGTAACCCAGGGATCCATCCTTGGCCTCCTCCTTTTCCTCATCTATATGCTTCCTCTTGGGGATGTGATCCGCAGACATGGGGCACACTTCCACATGTACGTCGATGACACCCAACTCTATCTCTCCACTTCACTTTGTGACCCCCAGTCCCCCGATGTTCTGTCAGCCTGCCTTTCAGACATCAGGGGCTGGATGAGCACAAATTTCTTGCAGCTGAATGTTGACAAGACGGAGGCCATACTCCTTGGCTCTCGTCAACATCTCCATTCGCACGGCTCTCACCTCCTCCACCTTCCCGGCCTGCCCCTAAAACTCTCCGAACCTGTGCGCAACCTTGGCATCAGGTTCGACCCCCAATTGTCCTTCCTCCCCCACATCCGGTCCATCACCAGCACTGCCTTCTACCACCTCCGATGGATTGCCCATCTCCGGCAAAACCTCACCTTAAAAGCCACCGAAACCTTTGTCACCTCTTGGCTGGACTATTGCAACGCCCTCCTCGCCGGTCTCCCCTCCACCACAATCCACAAAATCCATCTTATCCAAAACTCTGCCGCCAGCATACTCACCCGCTCTAAGCTTCGCTCCCCCATTACCCCAGTCCTTGCCAGACTTCACTGGCTCCCTATCCCAGAGAGGATCGACTTCAAGATCCTCACCCTTGTTTTCGAATCCCTCCACTCTTCTGCACCCCTCTATCTCTCTGATCTCCTCTCCCCCCAACCCAGCACCCGCTGCCTTCGCTCTTCTGGGTGTGGCCTCCTCCATGTCCCCCGAGTCCTCCGCTCCACCCTCGGCACCGTGCCTTTAGCCACTATGCCCCGAGGCTCTGGAATTCCCTTCCTCACTCGCTTCGCCTCGCCCCCTCTCTTCCCAGTTTCAGGTCACAGTTGAAGACCTTTCTCTTCGACCAAACTTTTAGTCACCTTCCTGCCCCTGCCCCTGGCTTGGTCCCGGGATCCGCTAATGTGAAGTGCTCTGAGACGCCGTCCGGCATGGAGGACGCTATATAAATCAAAGTTGTTGTTGTTGTTGTTGTTACTACATTGGCTCTCCTTCCTCATCTACTTTAGTGGAACCGTATTCACATGGATCGAGTGCTGCTTAACCAACTGCCTCCATTTCATCTCAAATTAAATAGTTTCTTTACCCTCCCCTGCCTGGTCACCTTCATAGTACCACAGTTTCCATCCTTGGCCTTCTTCTTATCCTCATCTATATTCTCCCTCTGAACAATGTCATCTGCAGACACACAGGGTAAACTTCCACATGTATGTGGATGACACACCAATCTATTTTTCCTCCTTCAGTACCAACTCCAGGTCCACAGATGTTCTATCAGATTGCCTGGTAGATATCAAGGCCTGGATGAATGTAAACTTCCCGCAGCTAAATATGCACAAGATGGAAGCCATACTCCTTGGCTCCCATCAACATCTTTACCCATACAGATGTAAACTCTTCAACTTCCCTGGGTTTTCCCTCTGACTCGCAGAAACAGTGCATTATCTAGGTGTCCAGTTTGATCCCCAGCTGTTCTTCCTCCCCCACATCTGATCACTGACTAGGACCACATTCTTCCACCTCTGCCACATTTCCCACTTCCAATTGTTCCTTACCCCAAATGCAACTGAAATCCTCATACATGTGTTTGTCATCTCCTGCTAGGATTACTCCAATGCAATTCCTCCAGTCTTCAAGGCTCCAGCAGTCAAAAGATCCAGGTAATTCAGAACTCTGCCTCCCACACACTGACTTGGACCAAGCTCTGTACCTCTATCTCACCAGTTCTAGTCAGGCTCCCTATCACCAAACTGATCAACTTCAAGATCCTCACACTCGTGTTTAAATCCATCCACTCCCTGGGACTTCCCTAACTCTCTGACCTCCTTACTCCCCAATCTACCACCAAGTGGCTTTTGTTCATTCCTTGCCCCTCCATCAGAGGTTGTGCTTCCAGCCACTATGCCCCGAAACTCGCCCTCCTTTTGTCCCTCTTTCAAGTTCTGCCTGAAACATTTCCTCTATGGCCTCTAACAACAGACACCCCTCCAGCACCGTGTCAGGCTCCACCACTGGTAGGCTTCTCCGAGATGCTACTTTGCATGCAGGGCGCTGCAATAAGTGTAAGTTGTTGTTGCAGTTGTAGCTTCAAAGTGATTTACAGGGCTTACTGTAAATGTAGTGACTGTATTTTGGATTGAACATGGTAGCTGGCAATTTACACATGGCAATATTGCACAAACAGCCATGAAGTGAATAACCAATTGTATGTAGAGGATTGTTAGCCGGGAAAAACACTGCTTTTCTTGTCGAAGAGTTCCATAGATTTTGAATGTTGCAACATGGACTAGTTGATCTGAATGACCTGTTTCTGTGCTGTATCACTCGATGTTTATCTACCGTACATTTCTAAGCGCAGCAAGTGTTGATGAGGAGACATGTAGTGCATCACAGTGATCAGGAAAAGGCATTATCTCCCCAGGCATTCAGACAGATTGACAATGCCGCTGCCAGTTATCAGAGTAAATTGTGTTGGGCAGAAAAGGTTCTCAAGCAAGCATTATAAGCTGAGGATAGTGGATAGTACCAATGAGGATCTATTACCAGTGGACAACTGACTGAAGCAAGCTGTGTATGTGCCTGTGTACATCTCTGTGTGTGTGTGTGTATGTTTACAGTATGCACATATGTGCAGGTGTATGTGTATGCCTGTTCTGTGCGTATACACTGTTCGTGTATATACAACAATAATAATAATCCTTGCATTCCCAATACACTTCAGAGAATATACTGTAAAGTGAATTGACTGTATACTTTGTGGGCGAAACGCAGCGGCCAATTGCGCATAACAGTGTCCCATAAACCATTAAGGATTGAGTGACCTATCTATTATTATTATGTAAGGGATTAAGAGGCAGATGTAGAAGGTAAGGAAACTTGCGCAATATTTCACCCTGCCTGGGAATCAAATTCAGCTCCACTCACTTGTGACGTGAGTGCTCCAACCGCTAAGCTACAGGACTCCACAAGGAAATGATAGAATGGATACTGTATATTCGTACATATGTGAGCATGTTTGTGTCTGTCTTTCCAGGGCTATAAACAACAACAAAATTACATTTATAGAGCATCTTTCACATCGGTAAGACTTTAGACAAGGCTAAAAGCGAGACACTCAGAGACCTGAATCTAAATTCCTGGGCAACGTAGACTGGGAATGAGGTAAAACAACCATGGCCCAGATCTGTAAATATCAAATGACGCCCAGTGGATTTTGTTTTAATTGGCTTTTGACAGGTCGTCAATACTGTTGAGCTAAGTTGCTGCCAGGTCTGGCAATGGAAAACAGGTCACACTACGATGAATGTGATTCAGTCGCGATGTTCAACCGTATGTAAACTAGAATGCCTGGCTCAGAAATATCCACAGTGAGGTTAGGTGTGAAATAAATAACAATTGCAATTGCTGTAGCATCTTGTTGGGTCAAATATCTCACAACTGAGTTATTTTAATTTGTAATACTACAGGAAAAATAGCAGCTAATATATGCTAAAAAGACCAATAAACTACATTGAGGTGAATGGGTATTCTGGAACAATTAGATCAGATGAATTGAAGGACTTCTTTATCACAACTGATCATCTGAATATTGTAAATGACTCAGAGATGAAAGTGCAACCAACTGAGCCAGACTGTTACCTAAATCAAGTGACACCAGTAAGATACATGGTTTCAGATACGTTTAACACCTAGAAAAAGTCATGTGCATGAATTCTCACTATGTCGTTACGACATAGTGAGAATTCATGCACATGACTTTTTCTAGGTGTTAAACGTATCTGAAACCATGTATCTTACTGGTGTCACTTGATATTAATAAGGCAATGATCGCTGAACAATGGAACCATAGATTGACATGTACTGTACGAGTTTTCTCAGTGGCACAAACATGTGTCCAGAATTTCAATGCGATATTGTAAACTTGCAAACTTTGTCAATTTACTCAGAAATACTAGGATTTGACACCTTGACTTTTCTCTGCATCGTAGTGTATGACACACTGGGTACACAAAATGCAAATAAAATCGACATCGTGAAAAATTTTACATCGATCTCGGTTCTTATCAGAAATGCTTGGTAAACCTGTCTGTCTCACAACACAATACAATGCATGTAAAGACAATGCTTCTCACATACAGAGGATATCTCAAAGTGCTTCACACAGCTGGGGAGGGGAGGTTACACTGTGAGGATGGAAGGAAAGATGACTCAATGATAACATTCTAGAGAGTGGGAGCAGAATGCGTGAAAGCTCACTCACCTTTAACAAGGCTTGGCCAATCTGGCCAATATGACACAGAGAGCCTTTGGTGATGCGCAATTATGATAGGGAAATTCCATTAGCATCTAACATATCCAAAGGCACTACCAATCGGAATTGAAGTCTAATGCTGTCTGTATTACTGCTGTATCTATATTGAATCTATATCTATATTTGCATATTGAATGTGCCTTTAGCACATTCAAATATTTATTCCCATTTCGTACTTTAGGAATTTCAAAATGTAAACTGCGCGTTAAACCTGACTATTTAATTTCAAATTCAAACTACAGTGTCAGCTCTGATGGCTTATTTCTGATGGAAAGACTGCTGCTATGTAATAGCTCCTGCTAATTGTCTAACAATTGGTTTCAATTTGCAATAAACATACATCAATAATATCTTACTCTCAGATTTGGTGCCATAGCCTTGTTTGCTCATCCTGAATCACATTTAATCGTATTTACAAACTCTATTTGAAAATCAAGCTACGATTTAAATTATTCATTTCTACCCAGGGTCACATTAACAAAATCCTTGTGACAATGTTTTAATTTACAGTTCATTGTAATATTTTTTTAAATCCTTGCATTTTATATAGTGTTGTTCATGTCTTTTAGGTGTCTCAAAGCACTTCACAGAATATACAGTTTTTATGGTGTGTGTTTTTTTGAGGGATTATTATTAGGTGTGTGGAGTAAGGAAACTCACCCAAGGTTTCACCCTGATCTGCCTGGATTTGAACACAGATCTCACGCTTGGAAGGTGAGTGCTCTAACCAATGAGCTACAGGAGCTCATTGGTTAACAAGTTTCCTTACTCCACTTACTTGTTTAACTAGTAATAAATTGGAATCTAGTTGTTAGTCGAATGGCAGATTGCTTCTGGGGCCATTAATCCCTTCAAAATAAAATTATAATAATTTGGTCACTCAATCCACAATTGTTTGGGAGATACTGCTGTGCATCATTGGCTGCCGCATTTGGACCACAAAATATAGTCAATTTACTTTACGTTAAATTCTGTGAAGTGCTTTGAGAAATCTCAAAGATGTGCTGAGACGCAATTTCAAATGTAAGGGTTTTTATTGATAATTTTACTAAACCTAATAAGATTGTAATGAAGATGAATAAAATGTATGTTGTTATTATATGTACTGGAACTCCTCGCTATACGTCGTCCCGATATACATTGTTTTGATTATATGTTGCTGGTTAATAAATTAGAAAAAAAAATGAAAATTGGATTAATTGAAGAGATTTTAGCTGATTACATTTTATATTCATTGTTTAGTAAATATATAAATAAGATAATAAATACAATTAAGAGAACACTTACTGGAAATGGTTGATGTGGTCAATGGGCGGGAGGGGGCCGGAGTCATTCAGATAAAGGGGAGGGATTACCAGAGGCCCCTCCTGCTTCACGCCACGTCAGCAAACAGCTGATCACTGGCACGTGTTTGCTCCTTTGTACATTTCGACAACTTTAGAAAAAAATGTACGAAGGCGCAAACAGCGATCAGCTATTTGGTGACGTGGCGTGACACAGGAGGGAGGGGCCTCTCTGGTAATCCCGCCCCTTCATCTGAACAACTCCGCCCCCCTCCTGCCCATTCATTTATTAAACATTTATTTTATTTTTCAATGCTAGTGGTGTTGTTTTTTTAAATTTAATATTAGTTAAATCCCTCCAATCACTCCGCCTTGTTTCTTCCCTTTCCTCTTTCAAGGCCGGTTTGAAGACTTTCTTCTTCGACCGTGCCTTTTGATCCCCCCTGAATTTTTCAACCTCCCCTACGTGTTTCACCCCTTCCTGAACACTCCCCTCCCAGCTCGGGTCACACGCCTCCTGTGCAGCGCCTTGGGACATCCTCCCGATGTGAAAGGCGCTTTATAAGTTTAAGTTGTTGCTGTTGTTGTTGTAGTTGTAGTTTAAGAAAATTTAGACTGGAAATGTACCCCTATTTATATCATGTGGGCCTATGGTCATTTAGGTTTCACTATACGGTGTCTCAATTAAAGTTGCACTTTTCAAGAACACATCCCTGATGTTAATTGAGGAGTCCAGTATTCCCTTCCCCTCCCCTCTCAGCATTCAAAAAGGACTGTTCCCTCTGAGACTCCCTGGTTCATTCCTCCATCAAAACCAGCTGCCACTCCCCTTCCTCCGGCACCTTCCCATACCAGCGAAGGAGGTGCAATACGTACCACCTGTAGTATATTGCATCCGCTGGTCATGATGCAGTCAGCTCTACATTGGGGAGACCAAATGCCGATTTGCCGAACACCTCCGTTCTGTCAGGAAATATAACCCTGACTTACCGCTTTCATGTCATTTCAACTCTCCTTCCACCTCGCAGTCTGACATCTCCATCCACGGTCTCCGATGCTATTCCAACAAACCGCAGCACAAGCTCGAGGAACAGCACCGTATCCATCTGCTAGGGACCTTACAACATTCTGGCCTTAACCAGAGGCGTTTTTAAGACTTCAAACTACTCGGTGCAATTTTCTTAGGGGCCCCGTCAATGCTTATTAGTACTTTCGTGCATGCGATCCAAGTTGGAAGCGAGACTCTCTTTATCCGGACCAGTACATAGTAGGGTCCGGCGATATATTGATATATCGGTTATATCCGATATAATTTTCATATCGATATGCCGATATAGGCATTTTAAAAATATCGATATATCGAAAAAGTCGATATATCGAAAAAAATTGGCATGCGCGCGCACTGAACTACAAGACCCAGAATGCTCATCTCTATACACAATGCACAGACCGAGGTGCAAGCCGCCATATTGTATTCATAGTCCTCGAATACAATATACAGGTATGCAAGGGGTGAGTGGGGGAGAGATGGGGGGGGAGGGGAGGGGAGAGACGGGGGGTAGGGGGGGGAGAGACGGGGGGGAGGGGGGGAGAGAGACAGCGGGGGAGGAGGGGGAGAGAGACGGCGCACATGCGCAGTACGAAAATCCCGAAAATATCGATATATCGGTATATCTCGATATGAGCCCATCGATATATCTAAATCGGAAAATTTCCATATCGACGGACCCTAGTACATAGTGTGCACCGAATCACTACACTATTAAAGTCACATGACATAAACATTATGTCATGTTATGCTTATTTTTGAGTCAAGTTATATCTGCTAACAAATGAGCATATTTCTTTTGTAAGTGAGTCAAAATTTTATTTTGTATAAAAATTTACTTTCGGCGGGTGCGATGCAACTTTAGGCAGACCGCTTGCTCCGCTGGGCTGGGGAGAGCTCTGCTTTTCACTATATTTAACAAAGAGCATAGCACACTCAATTCCTCCCATTTTCAATGATTTTTTGCATTACTTTGGTGGCCCGAATATGAGGGGCCCATTGGTGTGTGGCACTGATTGCACCAACATTAAAAACACCTCTGGCCTTAATATTGATTTCAACAATTTCAGGCCAGAACAGCTCACCTCCCTCCTCTTCTGCAACCATCTCATCTGCCTGTTCTTTAGCAATCTCAGCCACTCTTTGTTTTAACGTTATTAACACCTCTTCTCTGCAGTTTTGTTGCTACCCCAGTCTTTTGTTTCACAACATTAACCCTGTTCAACCCATCATCTCCTGCCCTCCATCCCATTTTCACCTTTGTCTTCCTCTCTCCCTTTGTTAATCCTTAAAAGCCTCTCCCTCCCAACATACCCCAGTGCTGACGAAGGGTCGTGGATCCGAAACATTGACTCACTTTTCCTTTCTCCGTAAATGCTGCCTGACCTGCTGAGTTTTCCCAGAACTTCTGTTTTTGTTTTAGATTTCCAACATCTGCAGTATTTTGCGTTTTTGCAAGGATTATTATTATTATTATTATGCGAAGTATCTACACTATTCAAAATAAAACCGTGTGAATTCTCCAAACTATTCAAGATAAATATATTGTGGACTCCTGTAGCTCAGTGATTAAAGCACTAACCTTGCAAGCAAGAGACATGGGTTCAATTTGAGGCAGGGTGAAACCTTGGGCAAGTTTCCTTACTCTACACATCTAATAATAATCCCTCCAAAAAAAAATGTGTTCACTCAATCCACGACTGTTTGTGGAGACACTGTTGTGCGCAATTGGTTGCCGCATTTTGTCCACATACATACAGTCACTTAACAGTTTTTTTTAAACAAATGTTTATTAATAAAATGAAATGAAACATATACAATAGCTACTCGAATCATAAGATAAGAACATAAGAAATAGTAGCAGGAATAGACCACTCAAGATAAGAACATAAGAATTAGGAGCAGGAGGCCCCTCGAGTCTGCCCCGCCATTCAATAAGATCATGGCTGATCTTCTATTCTAACTCCACCTACCCGCTTTATCCACCATATTCCTTAATCGCTTTATCCACAAGAAATCTATCAATCTCAGTCTTGAATATGTTCAAGGACTGGGCATCTACAGCCCTTTGGGGTAGAGAATTCCATAAATTCATTACCCTCTGAGTGAAGTTTTTCCTCAGAGCAAAACGGCTGACCCCTAATTTTAAGTCTGTGACCCCTAGTTATAGTTTCTCCAACCAGGGGAAACAGTCTCCCACTATCTACTCTGTCGTGCCCCTTAATAATCTTATAGGTTTCTCTAAGATCATCTCTGATTCTTCTATATTCTAGAGAATGTAGGCCTAGATTGCTCAACCTATCGTCAAGCTCATCCCCTC